>CM061348.1:143359613-144614256 GCA_030867105.1 Liasis olivaceus
GATTTAGCAGCTAACCTTTGGTCTAAGAGGCAGAGGTGGGGCAGAAGGGGTGTTAAGTCACCTTCTTGAACAGGCTCGGTAGTCCTGAGATCACTAGGAAGAGGTTTGGGGTTCTGCAGTCCAGGGGATAATCCAGGACTAGCAGCCACACAGAGCTAGCCGGAGTTTATATAGATAGTTGGCACTCAGCAAAGGAGAGCAAAGAGATAAGAGCCATTCATGTCCCCCCAGAGCTCATTCAGTATTTCTTTTAGTTTCCTAAAAGGTAATTGATGTATCACACCTTTAAAAGGAGGGGGAAAAGTTATCAAGCACTGTACTGCATTTATTATTTTTAACAATACAGTCTATGGATGAAGATAAAAGTACTGTAGTGAATTGATGCTGAATTGGGGTGATCTGAATATTAAATGTAAGATTTCCCTCAAGTCAAGCTTGACTCTGGGGAATAAATGGATACATCTGTGGTGCTTTCTTGGCAACAGTTAAAAAAAATGGTTTCTCAACTTCTCAGTTGAGTCTACAGCCCTAGCACTTTTTGGCAAACCCTCGTCTTAGGAGCTCAACCTTCCTTAGCTTTTTCTGTTGTCAGCAAAGCCTGGCAAAGTGCCATCAAATTTGCATGAACATTCAAATAATGAAGATTTGAAGAACCCATAGTTATCCTGCTGTCATTTGCACAGTGGCCAGGTTCACACATTCCAGTAAGGCTGTAGATCTCAACTTTTTATATCTTAACCCTTAACAGTTTATCAAAGAACTCAAGCCTCACCATGAAAGAAAGAAAACCTTCATGAGGGGTACTTATAATTCTGTATATCAAGGCATATTTTCATTTACAGCAGGTTTTAAATATTTCAAGTGTCAAGGTTTTTCCCTAGGCCCATCTAGACTGCTTCTGAGTTCCACCTGCAAGACATGTCCTACAAATTAAGACTATTTTCTAAACCACAATTTGGTTAACCATTGGTTGGACTCACCCCTTGCCAAAGCCAATAAACCCTATCATGGCTGAGTCTGAAATGGGAATAGAATGTGAACACAATCACATAATGAACATCTCAGGACTTGCAGTAGTGGGCTGCCCTGCCTCCTGGAGCTGAGCAGTGTGTGATGTTTTAGGCATATTATTTATTAAATTTATTTTCTCTCCTTTCTGGCCATCTGACACAGCAATTAAAAATAGAAGATACAAAACACACACACAACCCCCCCCCACACACACACAAAACAGTCAAAATAATGAGAGAAATTTAAATCAATAGCATTAAAATCCAAAGCCACTTTGATTAACAATTAACACCTTTGTCAAAGCAATGGATTTTGCTGTTTTCCAAAATACTGGAAAAGCGGGGGCACAGCGCCCCTCCCTGAGGAGTGTATTCCATGGCGTGAGAGCTTACAAGAAAAGATCCTCTCTAACATGTCCGAAAGACAAGCTTGCAGTAGCAGGACCCGCGTCCAAACGATTGCCAATCAAAATCACTAGACAGGATCACAGCAGGAGAGACAGCCAAGCCCAAAGCCATTCAGGGTTTTAAAGGTTAAAGCCAGCACCTTAAACTGTGCCCAACAGAGACTTTTCAGTGCAGGACGATTGCTATATGTACCTAGCTGCCATATTTTGCACCAACTGCAATTTCCAACTATTCTGCAAGGGCAGGCCCCATGGAAAGCGTGTGGCAGCAATCAAGATGGAACGTAAGCAAGGTATGGATAAGGGTCAGAGTTCCTATACCAGCAGTAATTGTGCAGATATGTTCCTTGCCTCTTAAACCCTGTACAGCATCTCACAACCGAGGACATAAGAATCTCACACAGATTCTGAGTAGGCAGGTTTATTGCCAAGGAGTTAGGTCACAGAACCTTGGACACTGGATGTGTGTAACCTGGCCCTCATTAACAGGCATATGCTTAAGCAGAAAAGAGTTTTTCTTTTGCCTTTCATCCTCTTTCTACCTGAGTCTTGGTCTAATGGGGAGGATGTATATTGCTTCTTTAATATCGTAAAAAAATGTCTGTCTCTTCTTGTCCTGCAATATTTTGGAAGGACCCATTTTTATGCCCAGGTTCAGAGAATCCCATCACATCTCCACAGCCATTATCTGCAAATCTAGCTATGGGGTGTGTGGTGTGGATGTGCACATGGTGTGTGGCAATAATCACACTGAAACACCAACTTGCTCTTTCTGGGAAGGTGCGGTCAGCTCAAAACAGGCTTCTGAAGGGGTGCCAAATATTAACTCACACTGATATCCCAACCTTTTGATATATCCTGATTTGTAAGAGGTTAGAAACTAGTTAGAAATCAGTTGGCCAGCCACGGGTTATGTAATATCCAACCCCAAAACTGGCTGGGACATTATTCCCCTTACCAAAAAAAAAAAAAAAGAACCAAAGCACAATTTGGGATAGCATCTGGGGATTTGAGGAAAAGATGAGGGAAGAGGGAAACTGCGCAAATGTTTGCCTGGGCAAATAGAACCTAAGATAAGATTTATAGTTTAAACCATGATTAGTGGCTACTATCATTTGTGGAAGTAAATCACAAAGACAAATTATATGCCCTGTGTGAAAAGTATTAGATGATAAAGTAATATCCCAACAGACTGAATGACAAATAGATGTAAAGAAAGAGGATGTGGAAATTGCTTGGAACAGGGCAAAAACAGTTATGTTAGAGAATGCCCATAAGCGTGTGGAGTTATGCCAATGAGAAGTATGAAAAAAGATGCTTGGTAGAATGATGGGAAATAAACTGTGGATAAGAAAAAAAGGCACATTCAAGAATGATTACTGAAAAACAAGGATCAGAGAAATAACTTCTATAATGTGAACAGAGAGGAAAAAGATACTTGCAAAGAATGTAAAGAGCAAGAATAGTTAAGCATATAGGAGGCAGAAAAAATGCAAGCAGTTTTGATTGAAATAAAAAAAATCAAAGTGGGGAAGAGGTCTAAACAAAGAGCTCCTGCCAGAGTGAACAGAATTTAAAATGAAAGTGAAGAAAGGATTTGGAATGAAACTAAAGGAAAGGAATGCTGAAAAGGATAGTTTAGAGATTTGTATGGGAATTACAGTGGTATGTCAAACAGTAGAACTGAAATGTTGTAAATGTTAGTGTCCAAGAAAAAAATGGTGAAAGAGAAGTAAAAAATCTTGTGAAAATGTTAAAAAATAGCAAGGCTCAAGGATTAGACAGTGTAACTGGAGAAATGTTAAAAATGGGATGCTTATGGAATGGTGTGAGCATGAAATTGAGCAAACTCAGGGAGGCAGTGAAAGATAGGAAGGCCTGGCGCAATATGGTTCATGGGGTCACGAAGAGTCAGACACGACTTAACAACTGAACAAGAACAATGGAATGGTGTAACTTGTTTAATGTGTGTGAGGAATATATCTGTGCTTGACGATTAGGGGAAAGGGTAGCAACAGTGAATGCAGAAAAAAACAGAGGGATTAGTTTTTTAATCTAAAAACTAATAGAAAAGGGGTTGGGCCCAATTCTAAATGGGTATAAGATGTGTCACTTTATTCCAAGGGTGGGGGAAAACAGATTTTTTTTATTTTTCAGCAGGCCACTGAGAAATGGGTGAACGTGAAACAATCCTTTTCCTCCTGTCACTCTGCCTTCTGTACCTATAGAGCAAATCTGCTGATCCTTGGTGCGTGGAACTTTTTAAGATAACGCCTCTTAACAAATTTGTCTTCTGCAAATGTTGGGATTCCCCCATCCTTTTCCCTTGTTTGAGGGATTCTGCTTTGCCTGTCATTCTATCAAGGCTTATAAACTGAGTTGCTATTAGAAGTAATGATACTCTTCCTATACATGGAGGACAATGTCCGTCCCACCTGACAAGAAGCAGAAAGAAAGCTGAGGTCAACAACAACAACAAAAAACCCTCAGTGACTTAAAACTGGAAGGAAAAAAACCAAACCACCCTTCTCAAATAGTTCCACATTTTACCATGTAGCTACCTCAAGATTTTAGGTTAACTGCTCCTTAGAAATTAGGGGGTGGAGGTGAGGGGAGGGTACTTTAAATCACAATTGGCTAACCCTTTCTCCCAAGGGTTCTCTGGTAAAAGATATTTATGACAGACTGCCATCAGTCAGGTTGGTGTCTTGAATGATGGCAATCTTTCTGTCCATCTGGAGTTTTTAACCCTTCTGCTAAGGACTTCTCCCTTCAGCCCAGTTCTGGAAAAAAATAGAAAAGAAGATGCTTTAGATTTTCCTCTCCAGGACTTGAACGACAAAATTTAACAAACCTTGTGCCCAAAACACAAGGCATTTCAGAGAGGCTTACTGAAAAGAGATCATATGGGCCTCTGCTTGGAAGTTGATAGACAGGTCTGCTTTGCTTCTCCTTCTTTCTCTTCCTCTCCTTTGTACAGTAGGCTCATTTTAAATAATACAGTACAGAGGATAAATATAAGCCAGCTGCTTTGGGGAAGCTGAGTGTTGCCTCTGGCCAATCAAGCAAAACCTTCCACTTCTTACATCCTGACCTAGCTAGCAAATTAGAGGCGAGGCACTAGAGATCTACATGGACGCTAATCATGCCCAGCTGTCGTATTATACCATTATCGCCCGGGTCACGACAGTGGCCCTCGGCTGGGTTGGGCGGAGGCGTGAACGCAAAGCCACGGATAGAAAAAGGCGAGAACGATGGAATGTTTATTGTTGGTTTGGATTATGACTAAGGTGGAAGAAGACAGTGTTGCCCTAGAGGTAGACACTCCCTGTAACCGAGCAGGGCTCTTGATGCAAGTGATAATGAGCATAATTTGGGTGTCACTTTATTCCAGGGGTGGGGGAAAACAGATTTTTTTAATTTTTCAGCAGGCCACTGAGAAATGTGTGAATGTGAAACAATTTACTGTATGTTTGTTTAGAGGAAGTGCATGATAAAGTGAATAGGCTCAAATTATGGAAGGCTTTGCATAAACATGGAGGTTAATTGCTAAATGCAGTAAAAGTAGCGTATGATGGAAACAAAACATGTATGAGAATGTTTTGTGAATGGTTCAGCATTGAACAGGTAGCAGACAAGTGATGTCTTTCCCTTTGGTTGTTTAACATATTTTTGATATATGTATAAGAAATGTTTGTAGTGATATTAAAGGTTTGTTGATGGCGATGCAAATGTATGCATAATTTTGTATGCACAGAACCTGAATGGTTTGCCGCAAGTGATAGGCTCAGTGTATGATGCATCAAGGCGTATGGATCTGAAAATTAATGTATCAAAGACTAAGGTAGTTGTATCTGTTAGGGACATTTGGGCAAATAATTGCAAGTTCTACATAAATGATTAAAAGTAGAGTAAATAGATGAATGTACATACACTGGTCATTGAATAGAGATGGAAAAAGAGCTAGAGAAATTTTAAGACATACAAATGTTGGAAGGGAAACAGTGGATAGTACATGATCTGTTATGAGGGATGAAAATTGAAAGAACCAAAAATGGCTGTATAGCAGCACACGCTTCTGTTCAATTTGTTATGGGAAAGTGAGAGCTGGGTACATCAAGAGAAATTGAAAAAGATGAGGAATGCCAGGAGAACAGATGACTTAAGCGTGTGCACCACAGTAAAACGAGAAGAGACAGGATCAAGAATGAAAAAGTGCTAAATAAGTGTGCACAAAGTGACTGACCAGCTTGCTCTTATTAAGCAACTAGGAATCAGACCCCTTGCCAATCTAAAGTACTGGAGATCCTCTGCCAACAACACAGGCCTATCTATGTGCTACCCCTAACTCAGTGTTCCTCAATCTTGGCCACTTTAAGATAGGTGGACTTCAACTCCCAGAATTCCCCAGCCAGCCATGCTGGCTGGGGAATTCTGGGAGTTGAAGTCCACTTGTCTTAAAGTGGCCAAGGTTGAGGAACACTGTCCTAACTGAAAGAACTGACTCCAGTTTCCCTACCCAATCTCTGCCAAGCTGCTCTCTCACACCACATGATCCATATTTCTGGGGGGGAAAAGTCTACCCGTCAAGGTTTCTCCAGAGGATGCTACATGGCAATTTTCTGTAACGCTCACCCTCCTTCTAGAGAAGAATGTTTTCAGAATAAAAGTCTGGAAATAGCAGCTTTTTTTGCCGGCCGCTCTCGCGGTTGCCTTTTCCACGGATTTTTGCGCGTCGTGACCTCTGTAACTGAAGCTTTTCCTGGGGGACAAAAGGAGCTGCCGGTTGCACAAAAGGGGAGATTCGGCCCAATTTCGTTCTTCTCTCGCCCCGGCCTTTCTCATTGGCTGCCCTTCTGCGCCTACCCCCCCCAATCTTTTCCATCCGATTGGCCGTTCAGCAGTTTTAACTATTCCTCTCCGGCCTTCTCATTGGTATTTCCAGTCGATCCACCTCCAACTTTAAACAAGATTATTGCACCCCTTCCCCCCGCCTACCTCTCCTTCCTTTCTCAGTTATCCAGCTGTTGGAGGGGGGAGGGGACGGAGAAGACCGGTACCCACGCAGCCCCGGAGAGCTGGGGAAGAGGGTGGCGCGAATAGAGACGCATCGGTGAGTTAGCAATAACGCTGCGCCTGTCTCTTTAAGGCATGCCGCTGGAACAGCTGGCCTAAACGGAGCTAGAGGGCCGGTGTTGGGGATGGATAAGAGGCATTAAGGCAAGTTCGGCGGGGGAGAATCAGAGCAGAGCGAGGGGGCGCCGAGTTCTCGCCTCTCCCGCAATGCAGCGTGAGGGAAAGGCTCTCTTAGATCCACGTCTCCAAATGGCGGGATTTCCCTTTTCTTTCTCTGGAATGACGCGGTCACCGCCGTTTCCGTGGGATTCCCATCATTAGCTCTTTCCCTTTTAAGAATAGCGCTGCCAGGAAAACGGGCTAGTCTCCCGTGGGATGCAGGGAGGAAGAGAAATTAGCTTCTGGGGGGGGGGGGCGGTTATTCCAGACAGGAAACGAGAGGCGGAGGTTACTTGCCTCTGCAGGACGGCGCTGGTTTGATTTTCCTTTCGGATCCTTTTGTCTAAAGCCAGGTTCCCCTCCTCCACTCTGTCTCCAGCGTTTCCTGCCTGTTATGCCACAGACCAGCAAATCCGCAGGCACCTAAACGGTTCCCACTTCGTGCTAAGCCATAATATGCTGTGATTGGGTTTGGCTTCCTGTAGTGGGTGACCCTGGACGACTATGGTGTACCAAATCATGGTGAAATAAACTGGTTTAGTGCAGCGTGCTGTTCCAGCCATGTCTTCCTCCCTGTGCAATACTTAATCAATTCATCAGCTGTGTATTACTCACCCCCAGCTGCTTCTCTACCATTATATGTAACTAAACATTTGCCTAGTCTTCTATCAGCACCCCTCCATCTTTTCAGATGGCTTAGTGTTTGTTCATTCTCAGAAAACTAAAGTAGAATCAGAATTTATGCTATAATTGTGGGACTGGTAACTAGTCTTCAGTTATTTTTTTTTTCTTGAAGGAGCTGTTTTAGAATAAGATATAGTGTTATTTTTATTCCTAAATCTGCCCTGCAAATAATCAATTGAGAATTACTTCCAGGTAACAAGGTAAAGAAAGAATTGTGTCAAGGTAGAAGCTTTGGTTTGCTCAGCTGTACTGCAGAAACAATAAAATTCTGTGGGTTTTAGCAGAATTTACTTCCATACAGTAATGTTTGTGGATTTATTTAGAAGATTTATATTTGCGTCTCTTCCTCCATAGGACTTAAGGCACTATGGATGGACTGTACCCCTGCAATACCCTGAACTTGCCAATCACATTTTAGCCCAATATGTTCTACAATTTCATACTTGCATAGTTAATGGTTCAGCATGTTTTATGTACCCACAAAATGGGACTGATTGAACAAACCATAGTTAAGTTAATCATGAGAAGCACAATTCTGCTGTACTTATATGGTTTCCAGACTCATATCTGCTAAGCTACACTAGATGCTTTCAGACCAAGATAATGCTTAGACTGGCTTTCCATGTTGCTATTTCAAATCTATAGCTCTAAAACCAAAGGGAAGTAATAATTACAAAAGGGAATACTGGGGTGGTAGGTGTGTCTGTGAGATGATGAATATGGACATGGGATCTATGTCAATGGCTACTGGACTTGTTGACTGGCTGACTTTGGCATCCCCAGCTATAACTGGGCTCACACCATACACTGAAGAACAAATGGCCTAACCATGCTGTAGGTAGCAAGTTGTGTCAATCTAGCTTGTGTGGTTGGTTGATTTACAATTCATTGTGTTTTATGAGCCCAGGAAAGGGGGGGTTTAAGGAAATTATGGTTAAATAAAACATGAATAAGTGTTGTATAAACACAACTAATATCTTTGGGTAAGCGTGCCCTGGAACTACAGTCTTTCTCCTAGTTGGAGGAGGTTCTTTCAACTAGAATAACCCCAGCTTCAGAGCAGGGCTGGGTGTAGCTTATGATTCCAGAGTTTATTGAATTCTTTGGGTTTATATATGATCCAGAATACAGAAGGATCCTGCTTTGCCTCCAGAGCTAACCTTGTGGGCTTGCTTCACATCTCTCTCTCTCCTCTTCCAGGCTGGGGCCATGGCCACCTTTACACGGGAGGAGTTCTACCAGCAGCTCTTGAGCAGCTGTGTGTTGCCAACTGCTCAGCAGGGTTTTGAACAGGTTTGGACTCTGCTGCTCTTGTGCCTAGCTTGCCGTCTCCTATGGAGGTTAGGTAAGTAGAGACTGAGTTTGCACACATGTGAGGTAAAAGTAAATTAGCTAGTTTCCAGTTACAGTGTTGTTTGCTTGCAGATGTTTCATTACCCAACTAGGTAACATCATCAGTGCAAGTGAGTGTGGGGTTTGCTGCCTGTTTATATATAGTAGTTTGCTCTGCAAGCTTTGGTGGGAATGGGGTTTCCTCTTTGGTGGTTCCTTGATTAGATTATTTTCTGCTTGATTGTTTGTCTGGTGTTATCTGATTCAGATCCCTGCTTATCTGAATGTTGGCTGCTAGAGGGGATGTGTTCTAGTCTTTTGTTTCCTCCCTAGGTTTTTTATTGTCTCTTTTGAACGGTGTGTAAATTTGATTTATCTTGGTGTGTCTGCTGATGGCTGATTCACCTGAATGCCAAGCTTCCAGTAATTCCCTAGCATTTTTGGATTTGACTTGATCTAAAATGCTAATAATTTTCCAGGACTTTTCATCAAGTTTTCTGACTACTAGTTAGTGTTTGGGGATGCGCCCTGCTAGTTTCTGCCTGCCTGTCCTACATAGTGGCTATTGCGGTCCTTGTTGTAAATGATATGAAGGATGTTGTAGATGATATGAAGGAAATAATCCGGGCAAAAAAAAAGCTACCATTTGCAATACTTCAGAAATGCTCCCAGGGACTTGGGGCAGTTGTCAAGTTCCAGTTTATTCCTGGTGTTCTTGTTCCCTCAGCCTGTCTTGCCTTCTGCTGTGAAGTTATGGTGGCTTTCCCACAATCCAGTGAGGCTGAAGAGGTTCTTGATAAATTAGGGATAAAATGAGGGCAGAGAGTGAGTGGGGAAGGAGAAGCTACGGCCTCATTTGCTTGGCTTAATGTCCACTCTCTCAGGAGGGGTCTGGGTGTCACAATAAACTGTGGTTTATTGAATAAGTTATAATTGGCTGGGTTCACATAACACAGTAAATGATAAACTGGGGTGGACAGCTTGGTTCCGTTCCCCCCCCCCCCCCCCCGCTGAAATCCCTCGGTCAAATTGACTGATTTCCAACTGAACTATTTTTCCAACCCCCACCCTTTCCCAGCAGGAGTGGGAATGACAGCAAGAGGCCTCAAGGAGAAGACACTTCCATTTCCATTTTTAATTGCCCTAGTGACTTGAAATTGTGCTGCTGAATTTCAGCAGCATAATTGGGGGGCTTTTTTCCAAGATCTGAGGGACCATTTAAGGTGGAAACATAAGTTGTTTGCCTCTCAAAGACCCTTCACCTCCTCTTCCCACCCTTCCCAAAACAGCATAAAAAGAGATGAATAAACATTTCCAGTGACAGCATTTTGCAACCATCAGAAGACCTTCTGTGGCCTCTAGCCAGTTGGAGAGCCTCCAACCCTGGAGAAGTTGCCCACCCCTGCCATAAGCTACGGTTTACAAACTACAATGGCTGAGATTGTATGGCATGCTAACACCCACCCACGCACAATCCATATTATGGCTAGGTGTGTTGAGTGAGCCCAGCCATGGCTAACTTCTCTTTCTGTCGTCTAAACCCCCTGCCTCTTCCTTTCAGCTCTGCCATCCTATGTTAAGCACCTGAGCACCATCGCTAGTGGCTTCTATGCCCTCTACCACTTTTTCCAGCTGCAGATGGTGTGGGTTGTGCTCCTCAGCCTCTTGTGCTACCTGGTTTTGTTCTTGTGTCGCCACTCAACCCAGCGTGGAGTTCTGCTCTCCATCACCATCCTCATCTATTTGCTCATGGGGTAAGTGAGGAATGTGGGAGGCTTAATTAAGGGGCTGCTACAGCCATGAGTCATCTTATAGGGAAAGGATCAGTTAATAGCATGTTGCCCCAAAAGAAAGCCAAGTCAATGAGGGGGACACCTTTCATAAGGGAGCATAAAAGTAAAGAAGCAGGTGTACAGTATAGATACATTGGATGCTGGTTACAAGAATGCATGTGTTGCTATGCTGTATTAATCCTGTTCTGGCCAGCCCTGCAACCATTGTCTGAGGCTTAGTTCATGGGTGGAAGCCTCCCCAAGCCACCCAAGTTTGTCCCAATAAAAATAAGTTGAAAAATCCTTAGGTTTTAACAACATATTTTAATTTTTTTAAATTCAAAACTGAGAGTCACATTTGCAAATTTAATCTATCCAAATCACAAAATGGCCTCAAATCAGTCCCCAAAATGGTGATTTCCAGAGGTGGGGCAGAGTTGAATATGTTGCTTTTCAGATATTTAGGTTTATAATTCCTTTGATGGTCAGGCTGATGAGAATTGTAGGTTAAGTTGTCTGTCCCTGTGCCAGCTAGTGTCCTCCAGATGTGTTAAACTTATGCTGTCTGGGAATTATGGAATTATAATTCAGAATATGTCAGTATATGTGCACTTGTGACCTTGTTGCTGAAGGTTTTTGGCTTGTATTGTGGAAATGGAGCCAGGGAGAGGTTAAACCTTTGGGCCAAGAAATCTGACAAATTGCTACGAAGGAGTAGGCCAGTGAGAAATGCAGGAAGGAGGGCATCTGGGTCAACATTTGGAGACAAGAATGGATCACTGGAAGATTCCATAAATTTTGGAGTGGAGCAGTTACATCACTAGGAAGAACAGCCAGAGATCAGGGAAAGCAGACTAACAGGATGTAATGGCAGAATGCCCGGGGTTAGGTGCATTTCTAGCCACCCAACCTTTTGACATAAATGTGTTCCTTTTTATTGGAAAGCCCAGCAAGAAGAGGATCTTGAAACATGTCTGGATCCAAGGAAGGAGAAAGATAGCAAACAAAGAACTGATACACAAAGATAATGGTTATTTTTGTTTTCTGCTTCCCCCTCCTGCATTATAGAGAGATGCATATGGTAGACACTGTGAGTTGGCATAAGATGAGAGGTAAGTCACAAATCTCCTTCTGCACAGGTCTCCTGGTTTTAGTGTGGCAAGATGTATCAGAAAATCTATGCTTGGAAGAAAGCACTGCCTTTCCAAAAGCAGAAAGTATTACTGCTCAGAGGGTACAGCATTCACTGCTTTGCTGCTAGGAAGCAAGACAGACCTAAGGAGTTTGGATCCAGGATGCCTATGACTGGATTTATACATCAGACTAAACAATGGTTTCCTTAGCTGTGTTTTATTAAATAAACCCCAATTGGCTAGGTTCATGTTACAAATTAAGCCAAAGGCAAAAAAACCCACACCTCTTAAAGTTGCCACGGTTGAGGAATGGTGGGCTAAGCTAAATGCCGGAGCCACTAAGTCTAGACATCAGGACATATGAAAAGCCCAGGTCCTGTGGTTGTATTGAGCATGGGGAATAGCTAAAAGAATCGTACTGAGGAATTGGAAATGTGGTATTATTCCAGATGTCAAGGAATGGTTGTGGAAACATTGTGATCTATCTGTTTTGGAAAAGGCAATATTTTCTACTAATCAAAGGATGCAGCAATAATGTGTGACTATGGCAGAGATGATGTGAGATTTTACACTAATATTTTGTATTGTTTGTATTATGGAAGAAATTGGTGACTATTGATGATATAAAATATAAAGTAGATCTATTTTTCTCTTTTTTAGTTTGCATTTTTAGTTTGTTTGGAATTATCTCTTTTCTATTTTTTAAAAAGTTTAAAGATTGTTTTGTTAACTGTGTGCATTAAATAAATAAAAGACCAGGTCCAGGTGCCCTTGTTGCGCAGAGTGCAGCAAAAAATCCCATAAATCCTGATCTCAGGAAAATACACATCAGCATGAGAGCTTGCAAGTAGCAATGTCCATATTTTGTTCCTCAAAGAAAATCCAGTCAGAAAATATAAACTAACTGGTCTTTATTGATAAAAATGCAAAACTTCACAAAATACAAGTTGCATACAAAATATAGAATATAACGAAGACTTCTTCTCATATTAGCTTCCAAGACTTCTCACTGCAAAGCCTCTAGCTAAAAAAACACTTCCAGAGAAGAGGTTCACTACTTGGTTACTAGTTAGGACTACATAACCCATAAAAACCTACATGGTTAACTGTACAAAGCAAAACACACTCTGAATCTGTGCTGGGCATGTCACCCTCCCCTTTTATTGCTAGTATGACACCCCCACTGAATAACTAACACACACACATACAGTAGGTGGCAGTGAAAATCATAACAGAATCACAAGATACTTTGTAGTCTCAACACCCGGTGTTGTATAGCGAATGGGATGACCTTCCCATGAGAAAATCCTGATAGCCCTTCCATTTCTTTTTTTCAATAATTATTTACCAGATACCTTAGGGGAAGTCTCAAACAGGGCATTACGTTGGCATCTTTCTCCTGGCATTTGCCTCAGTCCTCTGTAATTCAAATTTACAGGGGAACTGTAACAACATGTTGCAGTATTTCTTCTCCCTCTTTTTCTAAAGAGGCACAGACACTGGCCAGCCATAACCTCCAGACAGGCCCCCCTTTCCTCCTCGTGGTCACTTTCCCTTTCCTCCCGTCACTCAGCCTTCTGTACCTATAGAGCAAATCTGCTGATCCTTGGTGCGTGGAACTTTTTAAGATACGCCTCTTAGCAAATTTGTCTTCTGCAAATGTTGGGATTCCCCCATCCTTTTCCCTTGTTTCTGAGGGATTCTGCTTTGCCTGTCATTCTGTCAAGGCTTATAAACTGAGTTGCTATTAGAAGGAATGATACTCTTCCTATATATGGAGGTTCCATTCATAAATCCCCTTGGATCTGAATATCTTTGCTGGACCAAAGAAAAGTAATCTGTGTCAGTAACCCTACTTTGAGGCAGCTAATTCTTTAAGTTATTTGTTAAGAATGTAAGCACTGATCCTCTGTCACATTTCTGTCGACTATCACTAGGTGCCCAGATGATTGTGGCAATGAAGGCTGTGTCATTGGGCTTTGATCTGGACAGGGGTGAGGTGCCAACCATTCCGTCCCCGGTTGAGTTCATGGGGTATATCTACTTCGTTGGAACGGTTATATTTGGACCCTGGTTCCGCTTTCGTACCTATCTGCAGGCTGTAGAGAGCAGGGAAATAGTGAGTGCCCTCTAATGTCTATTATTGGCAAAGCTTGGCGGGCAAGATCTGGTTGGTGGGGAAGGGATAGGCCACATTTCAATGATCCATTCAAAATGACACCTTCAATGGAACTTGGGAATTTTTCTCCAGGCTTCCTACAGTTGCAAATGATCAAGCCACAGCAGAGTTCTTTAAATTTTCCACTCAGACTCATAGCCAGAAAGCTTTGGGCCATGGGGAATGAAGGGCCTCTGCTTCTTTCCGAAATCATACTACATTTATGTTTACATTAAAGCATTTTAAAATAATTATTATGGATGAATTGATCATTTGTTTTCTTTCACTGGCCAGAATACAGGAAGTAGGTTGGATAGCATTCTGCCTACATATTTCAGCCTTTGTTACAGAGATGTAGGGGAGAGATGCTCTTTTTTACCTAAAGTAAAGTGGAAGGTTGAGCAATATTCCAAACTCCAAAGCTACATTCATTAAGTATCTCTCTACAACGCAACCATCCTCTAACTCAGGGTTCCTCAACCTCAGCAGCTTTAAGATGGGTGGACTTCAACTCCCAGAATTCCCCAGCCAGCTAATTCTGGGAGTTGAAGTCCACCCATCTTAAAATTGCTGAGGTTGAGGAACCCTGCTCTAACTTATCTTCTACTAACTTGATGTCCCCCATTCCTTTAAGACAGGATTGTGCCACCTTTGAGGGGTGGGGAGGGATGAGGGATCACTTGGCCTTTGAGTGACATGCTAAGGACCCTGTTCCAAAAAGCAGGTGGGCTGGGCAAAGTAGGGACATGCCCAAATGTAAGTAACTTAATTAAAATGTAATTAAATCTTATTTACATATTTATTTATATGCCACCTCCACCACTACAGTAGCTCTAGGCAGTACTCAATTTTAATTGAATGTATATAACTGGTTTATATAATTTTGCAATTATATTTAAGTTTAACTTGAAAACAATTAATATGGTCCCCCCATGTGTTTAGTCATATCCCCCTTCTGCCAAAGCTTAATTTTGGGAGGGATTCTATGAATCAGATCAAGGCTTTTGTATGTGTGCATGGGTGTGGGGTTATACATACAACCATGGGGCCTGCTTTACAGCTGATGGAGATGCATGTGAACGAAGAACCCTTCTCCTGGCTTTCTATTTGGATAGTGACTGGAATCCATGCAGAGGATGCTCCTAACATAATGCTTGGTTTTGACTCTTTCTTTCCATATAGAGTTTCTCCTGGTTTCAGAAGGTCTGTCTGAGCTTCTTCCTCTGCCTGGTGTGCCTCATCATGTCCACTTGCGTGGCTCCCTATCTCTTCTCTTACTTCATACCCCTCTACAGCTACAAGCTACTGAGGAAGTAAGTGCCCTCCTTTGAATTGATGCTCTAAGACTCAAATTCCCAAACATTCCCACAGCTGGAAATGAGTTTGTTAAGGAAACTTGCAGGCAGAGCTAAAGGAGTTTTCTAACACCAAGCTGAATTAAAACTCAAGTAGAAGTTTAAGAAGAAATTGAGAAATATAAAAATGAGGTGTTTTAAAGTTCCTTGTTCTTTGCCTAAGCTAATGCCTCCATCAGTCCTCTTCTGGCCGTACCTCTGGATTTTAATATTTTTAAAAGGACTTTTAGTATTCCCTTGACTTACCTTTGGGTTTGCCTTACAATGCCATCAGCACTGGGTAAAAGGAAGTAAGTAGAATGAACTTACAACTATGCCCTTGAAACAAACTTCAGCTTAATTTAATGCAGATCAGTATCCATACATGGCTAGTTTGGAGGCAATGACACCTTTGATCCCTGTTTCAGTCTTTCATTCTAAAAAGTACTGTTTAACAAGTATTGTGGTTATGCAAGTATGTTCTGAAAGACATCTGACTGTCAGAATGTTTTTAATAGGGTGTCTGTCATGGACTTGAAGATGATTGCAAAACCTGTCATTAGACACATTGGGGTGGTGCCTTAGGCAGCTGATGCTGGGTCTCATGAAAAAAGAAAACAGCAATTGTTAGCTGTTTCATTTATCATTTCTCTTTGCCATCAGGTAGAGGTCCTTGCAGGTCCTTCTGATCTCAGAAATCAAAAATGACTTGAGGGAAACACCATTTACCATTGCTCTTTCTCGGGCAAAAAAAGACATTATTGATTAGGACAGAGAAAATCTTTGTCTCCTGCTGTGGGTCCTTACACTAAACAGCTTATATTGTACTTTTGTCATCAGACTGAATATAGTTCTGTAGTAGAGAGCTGAGCATTTGTCTGTGTTAACACCTGGACTGCAGCAAATCCACTTGGAATTTCCTCCAATTAAACTGTAGGGCTTAGATTTTGTTACTTGAATGTTGTGTAATCATATAGTGCACAGAGCAGAAAATCCAAGAAATACCAAAACATTTTAATGCAGGAGTAACGAATCTGTGGCTGTTCAAAAGTGACTGAACTTCAACTCCCATCAATGCTGGCCAGCAACAGAGAGATTCTGGAAGTTGTAGCTCATCCACCTCCGTAGGCCTCTGGTTTGGTGACTTCACATTTTGAATTTAATGGCTGAGAGGTCAAGAGAAGTTCAACAGTTGTGGCATCTTCCAACAGCACTGGGAGATGTTGTGCACGTCATACTTTTCTCTCACGTACTTAACTTTCTCAGGAGGTGCTTTTTCAGAACAGGTATTTTAAAACACAATTCAGAATGTACCATGATTTAACGAACTTCTTTTTTCTCTCTCTGCCAACTTCTACTTTAACTTCCTTTAATCCTTCCTCTCTTCTCCCTTGCTTTCTTTCATTGGGATCACATCCCTCCTGACAGGAAGCGCAGAAGCAGGTAATATGACTTAGGTGATCACATTTGGGTTCTTGTTGCTCTGGTCAGACATCTCATTCACAGTTCCTTACATCTACATGACTGTTGTCTACATCTCACTGCCAGACCATTTGTCCACCTCTCACTGTATTGGGCACATTGTGATACGGGATTTCTTTCAAGCCTTCAGCCTTATGTCAGAGCTGTTTGTGGCCCAGCAACCGCGGTCTTGTAGCTCATTGGCATCATTCCATTATGGCATCATATGACACAATACGTCTGCAGAGGTCTCTAAACTTGCCTTGTGGCCTGTAGTCATGTATTGCTGCATTAGTACCTCCTGTGGTAGCTTTGCTCCATCAGCGTGTATAGTTCTGCCTTATTACCTTGGAGTCATATGGGGGCTCTATTCCTCCATTGCAGAGGTGTTATCTAAATTACACAACAGCCAATTTTGACAATTTGTCATGTTGGATAGTGGGGTGGCAAAGATCTGAGCTACAATCAGTGGACACAAAAAATTACTCTCTTACTCTTAGTGTGTTATCACACTTCCTCTGACATTAGAAAAAGTTGAAAGACTTTCTTACAGAGAAGATGGCTGAAAAAACAGATGTCTCTTTAGCAGAAGAAAACTGCTGAGAAGTTGTTAGACAAATATTTGGAACACCACTAGTTTTAGAGAAGAAGGGCTATGAAAGGACAACAGGTTTCAGCAGCAGGCAGGATACTCAGGTGACTTTATGCTTCATCCACTTAATGGTAAGGTCAGCTCTTAACGAAAGAAATAGGCATATTCTTAATGCAGCAGCTATTGTTGGAAAGCAGAAAAGCAGATGGTCAGTCTGGCCAGGAGGCTTCCTCACCAGGCATCAACTGGAAGCACACACTCCAGAATGGACTTTTTCTACATCCAGATGGAACTTCATTGGTTCCCTAGTCTCCTGAGCAGGAAATGCCACTTCACGAGTGCTGGAGATAAGATATTGGAACCTAACTTTGGGATCTGTAGGGCAAGATGTGTGTTGCTTTATATTTAAGAGGTCAGTGCTTTAACAGCAACTACTTTGCTGTGAAGATACTTAATAACATAATTTTAAACCCAGGTGACTCTCCATGCCACAGGGGCATCCTGCTTTCTGCAAACTTTAGTTAGGAGTCATTACTTCAATAGTTTGCACTATTGGATTAGCATGTAGTGTTAGTCCATCTCTGCTCATATTCATATCTGAATAACTGGAAAAATCTGTACAATTTGACTTATTGAGAAAACAGTCACAGCGAAGAACATATTATAGTGAAAAGGGCAATCGCATATAGAAAAATCTAAGTTGGATTCCTCAACTTTGTGCCTCCAGATGCATTTGGCTGCAATAGCCATCATGCCCCATGCTGGCTGAGAAACTGTTGGAGGTGCAGTGCAAAGCATTCGGAAAGCCTGGAATGGGCCTTTTGATTTTCTTCCTGGCAGGATTTATTCTTTTAAAATTAGCAGAGAACTCCCAAATCCATCAGGCGTAGCAGAGATAGGAGGAAGTGCCTCAAATGCAGTGTTTTCTACAGGATTTAATCAAAGGATAGCTTGCCAGGAGGGAGAAAAAGCAGTTGCTTTTTGGTTAAGGGAGTATGGGAAAGAAAGGCAAGGGTAATCAGAAAGAAAACAAAAAATGGAAGGTGAGTCAAACAGGAAGGATAATGTTATCTGATCACCAGAAAAATCCTAGTTTAGGTGAGAGCAGGAGGTTTTTACCAGGCTTGCAGTGAATCAGGAGATGAGTCTTGGATCTAAACAATCCTTGAAAAGTGTAATAGAAACTGAGACCAGGGAATTTCTAGCATATCTCAAGCTGCATAGGATGAGTTGCTAGGGAAGGTGAGATTATCCCAGAGGACTCAATTTCTATATTTCTGAAGTATTTGAACTATTCAGTCAGTAGGAGAAATTTGAGAAAAGTTGAAGTTCAGAGCCCTGATTGGCTGAGAACGTTGCACAAGCTCTTCTGGATTAAGTCAGGTGCAAGCCTCCCAAGATCCTCTTGCTTTAAGTGCCTTGAACCACCTTTCCCACCAACTGAAGTTCAGCCTCCCACAACAACAGCAATGCTTCACCATCTATCAGTGTGGCATTCCTGAGTGAAATCTGTAAAGGCAGAGCTATCAGAAACAAGTATACATGAACCATTAACCATTTATAGAGAGACTCTGCGGGGAGATCTCAAACATGCAATGAATGAAAGGACATGTAGGAATATTTCTGGGCTAGAAGAGTTCTGCAAGAAACTGGGGAAAATTCCAGTAGCAAGAATGGAAAGATTCCTAGCTGTCTATAGGGAATATTTGAAAACTGTTATTTCAGCCAAAGGAGATATTACAAATTCTGAATGCAATTTTTGCACCTACCATGTTTGCTTTTTTCTTATTTTGTACCTGTAAACAATGGCATATAAATAGTAAGTTTGCATTCAAATTTGCAGAAGGCTGTTATCTTTAACTTTGTTCCATGTAGAGGGTGCGCAGTTTCTGTTCACTGAGATTTATTAAAACATACAATTTGACCAGGGGTAACTAAACTTTTGCAAGCAATTCTGCATGTTGAAGAATAGGCCTATTTATAGAATAGGGCTGCATTTTTAGAGACCTATATGACTTAGACAAAATGAGCATCAGCGTGCAAATTTGTTCTAATCTTTCATGCTACGTTGCATACGAAGGGAAAATCTGGGGCTGTCAAACTTATGCTCAAATCCATCTGTTTTTCCTGAGAAATTGCATCATCCATTATTTCAAAATATTTTGGGGGTGGGGGTTGCAACCAGAACCTTGCTTTTCTTCCTTTCTAAATTCTGCACTTAGGCATATTCGCATACTGTAATTATGTGGAAGAGTCTACCCAGTGTATTGATTTATTTCTGTTATTTTCTGTTTGACTCTCTCCTTTTCTTTCCTTTCTTGTGCATGCCAGAAGTACTTTGATGAGGTAAGTCTACACGGGGCTTTAAACGTCTTCTCTTGGAAAAGTGGGTGTGCAAATGTTTCACTGCTTTCTCAATTCGCGTCTCTTGTTGCGTGCAGGTGGCTCCGGGCTTATGAGAGTGCCAGCTCCTTCCATTTCAGCAATTTCTTTGTGGGCTTTCTGTCTGAGACTACAGCCACCTTGGCAGGATCAGGTTTTACAGAGGAAAAGGAGAATTTGAAATGGTGAGTGGTGTGGAAGATGGTGCCTAGAATCCTTTGCTTAAATTTTTAAAATTCCCAAAGCCCAGTTGGGGACAAACTAGGCAAATTGGAAACGTATTATTAAAATGTATGTGCATAGCCTGGTCTCCTGCAGAGGCTTTTAATATTATATATTTTAGGGATGAAGTAAAGGGTCATTTTTCCTTCAGATTTCAATATTCCTCTTACATTTGTTACTGTTATTATTCCTAGTCTTTGTTTTGATATCTCTCTCAGCTGTTCTCCAAGGAGCTCAGGGTGGTGTGCATGGCTCCTCTGGGCACCGTTCTATATGCAAAATAATATTGTAAGCTAGATTAAAAGGAGCACATGATCAACATGCGTGGTATTTTATGGAGAAACAGAGCAATTCTTTACATGTCCCCTCAGAAGTAAATCACATAAATTCAATAAAACTTTTTCACAGATAAGCAAACGTGCTGTGGCACGGACTTATCTATATTATGGCAGGGATAAGACATTGGGAAGGATGGAAGAAGCAGAGATAAACAGGAATGAAATACAACCCATTCTTGTTGCTTTTGGCTGGACAGAGAGAACTGCTGAGGTAAAGCCAAAACCTTCGTAAAAGATTGGTTATGAAGGGAGAAAAGTGGCACCTATGTAAAAGCAGAAGTTAAAGCAGCAAAAGTGGTGCATCGTATCCAAATGGTGCGAATTTTGGGGTCACAGGAGGTGTCTTGGAATTGGACAAGGGGAGCAGCCTCGTCCTTTACAGTCCTTTACAAAGGACCCTGGGCCACCCCAAATTGGCAGAAGTTTCTCCTAAAGTTCACAAATGCCTTCTGAAGGAGCATGACAGATGTCTGCAGAGTGAAGAGGGGTGGCACTGGGAATGTGCGGCTGGCATTCTGCTACCATGTGCTTGGAAAGGCCACCTGATAGAGCCCCGCCTCCCTTTACCTCCACTGTGGTTTACTGTATTTATTTTACAGTCTGCCCAACTCAAAAGACTGGGGGACAAGGGGATTACAGCGAGTTAAAATGATAAGTGCAACAATAGAATAAATCAAAACTATCAAACAAAACAGCAGTAATAAATGAACAATAATCAATCAACCCTCCCCCAGCATGGACACCGGCAAAACCTTGCTAGGGTTGAAAGCCCAGTGAAATAAATTAAAAATCTTCTAAGAGAATGCACGTACCTTCATCTCTTCCCTTTTGATCTTACCAGCAAAAGTGAAACTACCGAGAGCATCTGCTCCCACCAGCATCATTACTCTCCAGGAAGCTACTGAAAAGTTCTGCCATGTTAATTTAATTGGGAAAATCAGCCAGGCAATGACTGACAATAAAAACTTAATTTTAAGAGAGAGAGGGAGGAAGTATTATAATAATATAAATAATATTGCCTGGTTAGTTATAAAATATTATTGTTCTTTAATGCATATGTAATTAATTATGAATAATACATTAGTGGTATTTCATAAATTGTAAATGAATTGAATATAAAGTTAACTGCAATGTAGTGGGAGAAACAGCACTGAATTGACCCCGGTGTACTCACTTATGTAAGCATTGCTACTCAGTGGTTTCAGAAGACTAACCATAGTCCATGACCTGAAAAAGGCTGTCCACCCCTATCTGCCGTCTGTTCTTGATGAAGTTTGGGGGCAATCTCCATGGGGACCAGAAAGCTGGGTTCTTTCACTCCTATTTTTAAGATAAACGTCTTGTTGCTCCAGATTCTGTAGCATATTACTTTTTATATTGAACACACTTTCCTGGGACGGCTATCATCAGACAATTTCTGGAGTTCCTGCTGAGGTAGAAAAGACCCCAGGGGCTTCAAGTGTTTCCAAATTTGCCAGCTGGACAATTCTACATTTCTAGCTCAATGGATCCTTGATATCAGAGAGACCCTTCCTGCATCCTGCCCCAAGTAAATGTTTGTTAATTTTTCCTTTCCAGGGACCTGACAGTGTCTCATCCTCTGAGGGTGGAGCTGCCACGTTCTATGGTGGAGGTGGTAACCAGCTGGAACCTGCCCATGTCACGATGGCTGAACTCCTGTGAGAATGCTTAGACCTGTCTTGTCTTTAGAACACTCTGTGGAACACTCAAGGTGTTCTGGGTGGAGCTCTTAGCTTTAAGTGCCTGTGCCTAAATGCCCATCAATGACTCCTCAAGAAGGGTGTCATATTTCCCTTGAAATTTCTGGCTCTTCTTTATTTTTATCCCCCCTCTTATTACTAAGAGGTTTCAGATCAGTCTTTTCCCAGTTGTTCCCCAGATATGTACCCATAACTGGTTACATTGGCTGAGGGTAGTGGGAATACACCTAAAAAAAACCAAGACGGAGAAAATCTAGGCTAGATGCTTACTATTCTTTATGTATCTTTTTGTAGGCACAGAGGTAGGCTGTGGGTTATTTTAACTTAAAGGTCTAGATTTTCACATGCTTCTAAGTGAATTGCACTATGATGGTTTGCTCAGCCATGGTTTGGCCAGGATCATATACTCTCTGCTATCACCATGGTTTATAAATGGCTGAGTTAATAACATGTTAAACTGAAACTAAACAAAGGACATTGTATCTCAGTGCAACAGGAGAGCCCTGTCTTTGAGCAGTGACAATTTTGGAGTTGTGAGTTACGGAATGGATAAAAAATCTTGATTTGTCTAACAGAAGAGGGAAAGTGGGCTGGGCTTGCTGGGCTTGCTAGCCCTGCCCCTACTGATGTGTTATGGTCATTGGATTTTGCCCTCCCTCACATGGTTTGAAGCTATGGGGCTGCCTTTCCTAGATGTCACACGTGATTTAGAATTGCTTCTGGGAAGCCTGCTTCTGTAGGGCAGTGTTTCTGTTCCAGCATGTGGAGCTGTGAAATTGCATGACAGAAACCCCCCCACGCACACATCCCTGGTTATGTGATTCTAACCACATAGCTGGTAAATAACATACAGCCTAAAAGTAATAATTGTTGACAAATCCCAAGTAATATTGCCTGTCTTACTAATTTGTGTCAAGAGACACAGGGCCTCCTGTTAAGTCTGATCTTTGATAGCAACAGCTTCAGGCCAGAGACAGGCAATAATTCTTACAAGGCATAATTAACTTTGAGGATTCATTACCATGAAATGTGATGGCCATCAGCACAGATGCTTTTAAACAACTTGAACAAGGTCATGAAGGCCATGTCTACAAACAACTATTAGAACTCTATATTCAGAGGCAGTATTTTTATGAATACCTGGTGGTTTGAGATAGCAGTAGCTTCCAGAAAGATGCTGGCTAGTTCATTCTCATATAGGAGCTGGATATATAATTTCTTACATGGTTGGAATGGTGGCCAGGAGTTTTTGAAGAGAACAAGAGAAACTACTCAACTGACCAATTCGATCTGTTTCAGATGTCTTTAAGAACTCCCTGAAATTGGGGACCTTCTCAGCAATCATTGTAACCTATGCAGCTAGTGCCCTCTTACATGTGAGTATCCCTTTTATAAACCCATCCCCAGGTTCTATCTCTGCATCTTTTATAGCATGAACAAATCTTTAAACTCAACTTCTGAGTGCCAATCCTTAAATGTTGCCAGTTAGTACTGTGAAGAGATCTCAGTGCACCATGTATATAATGACCTACAAATTCTGGGGATGATAGAGATCCCTGTTTTATTTATTTAATTAATTCAATTTGTTCTGTTCCATCATCTAGTTACTCATCCCATCTCCTCATACATGCAGTAGGAAATAAGATCAGGTGTTACAATATTTAGGAGAGATTGAGCAAGACAGAATGACTAGAAATATGCAAATCCCTTTTTAAAATGAAGACCACTATTTCTTTTACTCTCTGGAATTTTTAACCAAATTATTTCCTTAAAGGCAAATTGTTTCCTTCTAACCTAGCCTTCACCCCATTTGTACATTTTATTTCCTCAGAGGAACTGAAGGGCATTATTTTAATACACAATCTTATACCCTATTTAATAATGCACTCTATTTCACATCATGTTAAAACTTTAACTTGCAACTTGCTTTTAAAGAGCACAGCATTCACCCACCCCATTTCCCTTTGTCTTTGAATAAAGAAGTTGTAAATTAACTTGGTACCAGACAAAGGAAGTTTAGAGACCCTAAATTCCAAAGAGGAAGGAAGAGATAAGAAAGACTTAAGTGATGTTTCCTTGGTCACAAGAAAAGAAAGATCAAACTTAGATTCACCTCTTTAGGACCCACCTTTACCCCTCCCCTAGACCATCCCAAAAATCCCTTGTATGGCATTGAGAGGATGTACGATCTGATTTGAATTGTTTACAGCTGTACCTTTCTATAAAACCTCTGATGCTTGCTTTGCAAGGGGTGGTTCAATCAGCATTCATTGCCACGATGTTGATTGGGTCCACCCAGAAGTGTCTTGGCCAAAATATATCTGTTTACTTTTAAAGAAGTCTCGTCTCAAGTTTTTTTGTTTAGCTCTTTGAAACTTGGGTAGCAAAGAGTGCCTTACAGAACAATAGTGTAAGTCCACTAAAATTTCCTCCCTGCCTCACAATTGCCAGAGGAGGTCTCTCTGCACCGTCTCCTCAGTGTTCTGGCCTGGCTCACTGTGGTGGGTCTTCACCTTTCCTCAGACCATATTGCTTTGCACTGGGCTCTTGGTCTCAGCGTGGATTTCACCTCTAACAGTTCTCCCAGGACCTCCACTTCCTGCCTGTTTCTTCTTTCTCCAAGTCTACTGAGTAAATCTCCCTGGTGATCTACTCCTTGAGGACCCATCAGATGCTGGCCCTTATATTTCATTTTTCTCACCAAACCCCACTCCATGCTGATTGGTGACACAACTCTGGACTCAGCTATTTAACTGGTTCTGAGGATGCCCATTCCAGTTGACCGAGATACCATTGTCCACATAGCCTTGCTTTCCTGAAACATCTCCTGGGCTGCTGTGTTGGATGTCCGTAAACTGGATTGCGTAACCCAAATTGCCAGAGTTTATGGAGTCTGGCTTCCAGATATCCGAGATGGTTGCTGTTTTGGATTCACAAAACACAATGAACTGCTGACATCCAGGTTTATACTTATGCATAATAGGGGTATAGCATGGTGATGCACACCTATTCATCAACTGAGTTAGTGGTGTGGTGAAAATAACCAAAGATTGACTGCCTGGGAACAGATGGCCGTCACTTGCAGACTTAGTGAGATAGGACTGTTTTGGTTTGGTTTGGTTTTTTCGGAGGGGGTAGCTTGACAGGGGGAAGCTAAAAGTCTGGATCTACCTAGATACGAATTGCTTTCATTCATAGGATTCCTATTCAGTTCTGTGCGGTGAAGTAAAACTTCCTGCGATTAGCAAGAATTGGGGGGGGGGGGATGCTAATTAGGAAAATGTTGGCCTCCCCTTGCATTTTAAAGCTTCTTCTAGGCGAAACTCCCAGAGAAACATTGCATAGGTTGTTTGGAAAGTAGACCTAGACTAGTCCTGCCCACCAAAAGTGAGGAGCTCTCTGTATGGATTCTGTTCAGCGGGTCTTTCTTTATTGGTGCTTTGATTGATTTAAAAGCATTCCTGCCCCACCTCTCTGACACCACATTGGGTGCTCAGAGCGGCTCCGATTGCCCTTGCACCTTTTTGTATCATACATTAATCAACCAGATGGAGAAAACAAAAACAGTAAACCAAAGGAATGGCAGATTGTAACAAGCCAAAGGAGCGAAATGGGCTATTGTTTGTATAGTCCGGCTGGCCTCAACTTGTTCTTCCATCCTGTTTTTCCTGGCCATTTCCTTGTGGGGAGACCTGCTCGTATATGAAGAGTTGCTGTCCAGTTTCCATGGGGCATCCTTGAAAAGCAGTACATTTAGGAATAGTCTTCTTGGTGGCTGTTCTGTGCATTCTACCTTTAAAGGTGACCTGGCGCAAAGAGGGTTAGATGCGGCTGTTCTGACTACATATCCATTTCTTCTAGGGGCTGAGCTTCCATTTGGCTGCTGTGCTGTTGTCACTCGGCTTCATCACTTACATTGAACATGGTGAGTAATTCACAGCTGCTTCTCTTCTGCTGAGATGTTCCCCTCCCCTCCCCTCCCCTCCCCATATTCTGATTTCTGTGCCAAAGCAAGTCAAATCAAATACTATTTTATACCTTTAATTACTGCTGCTAAGAAAGAAAAATTCTTCATTCTTAAAAAAGAATTAAGATAGCATCCAATGAAACATACTCCTTAAAAAGATGGGGAAAAGCTTTCTTTTAATATTCATACTAGCAAGGCTTGGGTCAATAGGTGAGTTTTCAAGAAGCACCTAAAAGATGTGATGATAATACCCCACTCCTCCCCTTCCCCACAATTTCAGTGGGAAGAGCATTCCAGAGTGTGGGCACCACCGCCACAAAAACCTGCCTGTGGGTAGTTACCAGATTTAATGTAGCACCTTTTGGTGTCTGTAGCAGGACCTCCCTTTGATTATTATTATTAGATCTTTATCCCACCCTTCTGTCTGTCTGTCTCTCTCACACGCACATACACTCTTACCTTACCTTAATCTTATCATCTTTCTTACCTAATACTCCTGCCTCCTGTTTCCCCACAACAACAACCCTGTGAGGTGAGTTGGGCTGAGAGAGAGGGACTGGCCAAGTCACCCAGCAGGCTTTCATGCCTAAGGGGGGGCCTAGACTCACCATCTCCTGCTTTCTAGGCCAGCACCTTCACCACTACACCAAACTGGCTCATTGACAAACCGGGTCTATACCTAACTATCCTGAAACGACATAAATGACAAATGTCACTTTGCAGTTCTGTGTACAATCTGTGGCAAACCTTGGGTTTCTGCATTTTTCCCTCCTCCATTTGGGAGGGAAAGGAACAGCAAGTAACAAATCAGAATGCTGCATTGAATCCTAATGTAGGAAAGCTGTTTGGTGCAAACATTCCTTAGTTAATCAAATCAAGATATAAGAGCCAAATCTTGGACAGCTCTGAGCACAACTTTGCTTGCCTTATACATGCTGGTTTCCATCTAGTTCTCAGAAAGAGGTTGTCTGTCATCTTCGATGCCTGCATACTCTCCAAGAAGTGCCAGCCAGGATGTTCACATCGCCACAGCACGGTAAGTTTGTGCTTAAACCCCAAGGGGGCAAAGCCCCCTTTTTTACCCCCAGAGCAATGTTCTAGCACCCTGTTTCTCAACCTTGGCAACTTGAAGATGGGTGGACTTCAAATCCCAGAATTCCCCAGCCAGCCATGGGGGTTGAAGTCCACCCATCTTCAAGTTGCCAAGGTTGAGAAACATTGTTCTAGGATGAGGTGGGAATCTTTGGGTTGTAGGGCTGCATACGGCCCTTGGCTTCGTATTACAACTTGTCTGCAAGAGATCCGTTCAGACTTCGATTGCTCATTGTCTCTCCTTCCAATCCAGCAGAGAGGAAAAGCAGTATAAGAGTAAATATGCCCACCCCTGTTCGACTCTGGCCCCGCCCACTCCCTGCTTCAGCCCTGTGCCCCGCAGCCTTCAACCGATTGTGCCAAGGTTTGCCTTCTGCCATCCTTTGGGTCTAGCAACAATACTCGGCCTTCCTGGTCCTGAAATCCCTTTTAACTCTCAGGTCTGGACCATGGAAGCCTGATGTAACAAGACGACTTGCGGCTTCTTACAGCGAAGCCTCCCGACTAGGCTGTTTGTGTGTATGTGTGTGTGTGGGGGGGGCAGAGTCCTGCTTGTGTACAACTGGACTGAACCTCTGATGCTTCTTCTGCTGCTACAGAATCTCGGGGTTCGTCTCCTCAACCTGCTCTTTGGGGCTCTTGCCATCTTCCACTTGGCCTACCTAGGCTCATTGTTTGACATGGATGCAGATGACTCTGTGGAAGAACAGGTGAGGTATCCAGGATGGGGGTGAATGGCAGAATAGCAGTTTTTGTGATACCTGTGCTGGCCGTATTTTTAGGAGCAGTCCTAAAAAAAAAAAATGTACAGTAGTCTTTGTTTAACGACTGCCTCATGCAGTAATACAGTGATAAAAAAGTAACTTTGCGGCCTATGCTCACATTTATGACCTTTGCAGGTCTGTAAAGCAAAGGAAAGCTGAAGTAAGATCAGAAGAACAGCCATGGTTTCACTTAGCGACCGCTTTGCTTAACGAGCAAGTTGCTGGTCCCAGTTGTGGTCGCTAAACAAGGACTACCTGTATTATCTGAGAAACCCCATACTCCTTTATTTTAATCTAACTGTCCCTGATCTAATACTATTTGGATGTGCTATACAACAGCTAATCTCATCTCCTATCTGCATGAGGATGGCAGCAGATTTAGGGACTGTCCACCAGGGCTTAATGAAACACGTCTTTCCCTGCAAATTCAGAGGAAAACAGAATCAGCTCTGATCTGCCTTTCTCATGACGTCTGAAGCCAGATCAAAGCTAAGGCAACACGTCCTTGCCATGCTCTGGTAGAACAGACAATGACAGTATTGAATTATGGTGGGGATCATCACCATGATCCAGACCACAGACAGGTACAGGTAGTCCTCGTTTACCAACGGTAATTGGAACCAGGAACTCCATTGTTCCCACAGAAAGCAAGCAAGCAAACTAGATAGCTTGCTTCCCCCAATGTCCCATCTATATGAACAATTGTGTATTTCATTCCCAGTGCTTAATGCTTAGTTTCCTTTTACATGCTTAGACTATTCCCTCCTGACACCTTCTCCTTTTACTTTCCAACTGCTTACTCTTTAGCCAAGAACAGTGCTTGTTATTCAGATGTAAATAAGTTATGTAAAATTAAGTCAATGCTCTGCACCCCCCACCCCCAAGGCCAACTCTCTTTCATGGAAGGCTAGAATAAGATAATGCCCTTGTTTTGCCTAATTTTGCTTGTGGCAGCCAGCGATGGGGAAACAAGCATCTACCAAGGATGCTGCTGTTAATGAGATAATCAGATCCTTGTTTATTACTTGTTTAAGATCTCACTGGGCATTGCTGGTACCTGTTGAAGTTTATCTTAATTGTCCTGAGGGATCGAAACTAAAGAACAGTAATAGCGATAGCAGTGGCAGAAAAAGGAAATCCCACAGCACAATCATGGAAATAGGGAAAAAATCCCTTGAGAAAGGCTCAGCCTTTCTGAACGTCAGTGTGTTGGACTTCAGTGCCCATCATCCACGCCTGGAAATTACCAGGTTGACAACCCACTTAGGGGAGCTTGCCCGTGTCAGAAGAATAGACCTGCTTATTTATTTGGAAGGAGATTGCCTAAACGCTTCCCTGCCTGAATGAAATCCTCTCCACCATCAGGAGTTGTCTATGCTTGATGTCTGACTTGGCTTGATGTGCTGCTTTTCCCTCCAGGGCTATGGCATGTCTTATACCATCCACAA
Organism: Liasis olivaceus; assembly: GCA_030867105.1. Lineage (NCBI taxonomy): Eukaryota > Metazoa > Chordata > Lepidosauria > Squamata > Pythonidae > Liasis > Liasis olivaceus. The sequence continues at coordinate 143,388,666 of CM061348.1, forward strand.
ATGGTCTGAACTGAGCTGGGCCAGCCACTGGGTGACCTTCGGGTGCTGGGTCTTCTACCGCCTCATCAGCTGAAGCAGGACGTGCATGTGGACTTGAGGAGATGGAGCAGGGAATGGGTGGAGAGGCAGAACTGAGGGCCTCCTCACCTTCAAGAACATTGGATGTCCACCATCGCCTTGAGTGCCCTGGATGCTGACTGATTCCTTTTTCTTCTGGGATGCTGATGGAGGGAAGGGGCTCCCCAGCAGTTCAGTTGTGCCCCATACTGTGGGCATGTCCTGATCCACTTTGCCCTGAGTGGGGAGGAACATGCAGTACAACATCCCATGGTTGAGAGCCAAGATAGTCTCCGGAATACCTATAAAAAAACCTCTTCTTCCTTTTCCCACATGGTCTGGACTGCAACATTCATAATACTCTTCCATTGGCTGCCTGGGGCTTGTGGGAGGTGTTATCCAGAGGGCACCAGATTGCCAGTTCAGATCTTGTACAGTAACAATACCTCTGTCCCTGGCTCTCTGAGAAATACCCTGCTCCTGCCAGGTGCTTTTTAGTGCTCCCTCTAGTGGCCATTCGAAGACACTGCACCAGCTTTCCCCTCCCCTCTGAATGATTTTTATTGCCTCACTAAGTGCATGTTCTGCCTCTTTTTGCTCTCTTGTGGCTGCAGGTGGGAGCTGCACCCACTGCTCCTGCGGTACCCCTTATTCCTCCTTATGGGATTCTGTCTTTACTGTAAAGTCTGATGATTAGCCAATGGGAATCACGATTCTTTAAACTGCATTGAAGATACAGTTGATTATCTTTAAAAGTAGGGCAGTTTGTGTAGATGTAGTAGCTTTTTCTGTTTTGCTTCTAAAGCCCTTGGATTTTTCAGACAATCATAGAAGTGTTGTTGAGGCCATGGAGAAGAGGGCTGGAAAGACTGGGAAGGGGGCAAGCAATTCTAAATAGGCACAATCCTCAAGAGGAGCTGAACTTTCTGAAATTTTCACGATCAGAATCTATGGAATTCCTGTTCATTCCAATTCTTTTCCACTATGATATGGACCAGAAACTGGTGGCATTTTCTTAATCGGAGTGTAGCTGCTCAGGATATTTAATTCAGTGCCAAATTCTGCGCAGAAGCTTAAACTACACCAGTTGTAGCATACAATTATTTTGGATTGATTAATCTGGAATAATCCTTGCTCCATGGTTCCATGTTCCCACTAGGTGTTTTTAAAAAAAAGAGGGCAGGGAGAGGAGAACCATTGTGCCTTCTTGCCATATGTTAACCTCCTTTCTTTGTGAATAGATCAAAAGGTTATTTGAGTGGGTTGGGGTCCCCCAGTCTCTGTCATGCAGTTACAAACTAAGGATTGCATTGTTTCCTCTTTCACTAACACACCAATAATCCTGTGGCAGGATCTGTCCTGAAATGCATATGAGCTGCTTAGGTGATACACTTCCTGTTAGAAAAACCATCATTGCAGCAAAGCATTAGCCTTTCACCTGCTTTTGTCAAGAGGAGGCAAGGTCAAGACTGGGAACAATAGGATCAGAACATTCAACATGGCCAGTGCCTAATAATGGAAAGTTGGAACATTGGAACAATTCTCTAACTCACTTCTCCTGGAAAGGAAAGCTAAATACAGACAAGCCTTTAATGTGGTACTATGGAATTCACTTATCCCAGTTTGCAGGCCCAGCAGAAGGAGGAGGTAGAAGGCACTGGACCATTCCAGGGGTGAGGAAAGGTCTCCTTTTTGAAAATGCCACTCTTCTTTTTTAAGTTGTGCGTACTTTTTAAAACCTGCAAATAGAAATGAGCCCAGGGGGGAATAAGCTGTACTTTTAAAGTGGTGGGGTACACGTCATCCAATGCAACCTGGAGCAGTGCAATTTCTTCTTCTACCTCATGGGGCTTCGATTAAGCAGATCTAGCCTGCAGAATGAACTGGGGGAGATAGGTTTCTTGTGCCGCGTGATTTCGGATGGCTTAGGAAGGCTTGATGCTGACCAGCCAGATGGAGAAGACGTGCTACAGAAGGCGCCACGTGGAGTTTTCTCCAGTTTAAAAAGTAATTATTGAGTTTTTGTATGTTTGGAGGGCCATGTTCTGGAGGTCTTGTAGAGTCACCAGCAGAAGCAGTTCAGATAGGATAGGTGAGACACTTAAGGCATCTGACTCATTACTGGGCAACAATATATGTTCTGGCATATTGAAAGTAAACAGTTTTGTGAGAAGCTGACTATCAACTTTTCCCTAATGTGCTAGTTTATTATGTGCATTGCCATTTTTAAAGGGGGGGGGGGTTAGAATGAAAACAACTGATCCACACACCACCTACAAATGGAAGTATTTGTTTTTCCCCCCTATCCAGATGTCCCCCAGAAGCATTGGACTAAAGGTCTCCTCCCACTACATTAATCTGCTGGCCAAAATACAACAATAGGGAAGCTTCCATTGTGGTCTGGGTTTAGACCACCTTCCTCTTTTCTTTCTCTTTACCTTACTCTTTCTCCTTTCCTTTGTAAGGGAGCAGAGTAAATTTGCAACCAGATGCAAAACAAAAAAGTCCAAGAGAACATTTCAGCAGATAATGCTTGTTTTGTGTGACATTAAATATTGGTTCATGTTGAGCCTCTCTCTTCCATCCAGCTGCCAGAAGCCCTGGATCCAGATTCCTTTTAGCTTTTGTTTATCTGCTAATTCTCCTTTGGTTTTGGAGGAATCAAGACATTGTGGGAATATCATCTAGCTCCATTCCAAGTCTCCCCATGGACTAAAGTATGACACTGTTAAATCCCAGGATATATCTTCTGCCCCTTGCCTTGGTGAGGTAGAAGATGCCATGTACCGTATGTAGACTATAAAAAAATGGGTGTCCTTTTTAAAATGCCTTTGATTTGTTTATGAAATAAATATTCCGTGGAAACACAAGGGCAGTTTTCTAGTGCCTTATGTGTTTATAGATTTGTATGATGTTTTCCTTTTGAGAAGGGTGGGTATGGAGCGTGGATATTAAAGAAGGGTGAGTGGAATAGAACAATTATATTCAGATAAATGGTAGTCAGGAAGTAGAGCTCTATGGGACATAGCTTCCCCATTCCAGCAATGAATAACAAGTAATTTCTCTTCAAAAAGCATTATTTTGCACCAGGTTATGCAATGCTTATTTATTTATTTATTTGATCAATTTGTAAAGCCACCCATCTCAACAAGTGACTCTGGGCGGCGAACAATAGCAAGTAGAATAAAATCAATTACATCCTGAATGCAAAAATTAAATATAAAAATTAAGATACACAGCAGCCGAGAAGAACAACAATCACTGAAAGAGGTTGCTATCGGCTCTCTGCCACTAGGCTTGAAGAAAATTAATATAGCATCTATATTTATTTTTCTCATAACAGATGTCAGTTATAGGCACGCCTAGAACCATTATGCTAGCATGACTGCCCAAATTGTGCTGTTGGTTATAAAGCAGTCTGATTTCCTTGAAAAGCTAGGAAAGGTATGTATTAAAGTCAGCCTTTAAAAAAAAATCCTGCTGCTTGGCTTCTGAGTACAGAGAAGAACAACCACGTGCCAATACCTGCTGAGATGTAAAAAGCTAGAATAAGCTGAAGTTATACATGATTATGGCAGATGCTATTTGTTTGAATCCATGCTGTTGTATAACCAGGTGTCAAATAGGCTGGACTTCTGGTTTTCAGAGCAAAAAAGGAGGTAGGGCTAAAGAACTAAACCTTCCTTTTTCCTCCCTTGCTTCCATTTCACTCATCTGTTTCCCCAGATGTTTGCCTCTTCAGCTGGGAAGGGACAGGGTGGGCCTCCTTAGCTGCATTTGAGGTCTGATGTTTCTGAGACAGGCCCAACATCCCCGCATGAGCGCCAGGGCTGAGCAGGAACTTTAAACCAACTCTCCTCTCGATGGCCCTTTCTTCCGCAAGGAAGTTTTCCTGCATTTAGGGGTATCACAAGGCAAGCCCTATCCTAGAGGGCAACTCTAGCAGCTCCAGAAGGCCACCCCACAAACAAGCTCACTCCCCACCATGTAATGGAGGAAATTTCTTCTGCTATTATTAACTTATGTTTCAATTTAGGGCTATTCCAACCATTCATTAGTTTATTTGCAGACAAGGAGAAGGGGGCAACAAACCCAAGGTTTAGACATCGTGTCATTTTTAAAAATTAGTCCATGAGTCAAGATTCAACTATTGTGGTTGATACTCACAAAAAGTCATTCTCCGTGCTGGAAAACACATATTTCCCAAAGTCCTCTTGGTTGGGCTGACACCAATCTAGGATTCTGTTTGTGGAATTGGCTCTTTAGGATTGTGTATAGCTTAATCCTGTCTGGAAAAATCTGCTCTACAGATGAGACCTGTCCACCCTCTAGAGGAAAACCCCAAGCCTGAGAGCAGATCCATATTGTTAAAATATTGGGACTCTAACCATTTCTTTTATCTATCAGATGCATTCAGGAATTTGTGGCAGGTGAAGAAAGCTGGACTTGGCCCTGTTGCCAAGACACCCATCTTAGCCTGTGTCAATGATTAATGCAGTGACTAATGATGGGAAAGGAGGAAGTTATTGGCTGGGCAGGATGGTACCTGTCCCAGTGAGAAGAAAATGGCGCGTGACACAAACTGCTCCCTTGTCAGCGATCAATTGCCTTTGTCATCCGAGATCTTCCAAGGTGAGGATGGGGAATTTGTGGAAAACTAGCCTGGTCAAGTTGAGGTTCTGGTAATGAATGGTGAAAGATGGCCAGAAGGCAGAATAAAGACATCATCCAAAGTTCCCCAGAGTTTAGCCACATAAATACAGTTTTGCCCATCATCGCCAAGTAATAGAGTTCTGATCAATGCAAAGTCTCTTTTTGTTATGCCTGAGTAAGCCTGCTCTATTTTGGATTAGAAGGAAGGGCTTCAGGACAATATGATTTACAACAGGAATTAGAAACAGAGATTCGAAACTGCCCTCGTTATCTCTCTGAACTACATCTGCCTGTCTCCTACAGTTATCAATGCTCAGATCTGGATTTTCTTAATCCCAGTGTTCCTGGGTCTTGTGCAAGTTGGCCTCTTTCTGGAACAAACAGGCTTCTTCTTGCGTCATGGCAAGAGTTCCCACCGCAACAGCGTCTTACTTTGGATCTTGGGAGTTTATCCGGTAAGAATGAGGAGAAGAAATCCTGTGATTTTAATCTCTTAGGTTTAACTTCCCCTACTAAGCATGCAGCCTTGAACGTAAGGCTTACAAAACCCACTGAACTCCTCCATAAAAGTATGATTAGAATTAGGCCGTTAAGTTGACATGTTCAATATATTCAGGGCCATCAAGCTTCACCCAGCTGTCTAAGATCAAAAAGCAAGAATGACACAGACTTTCATAAGATATTTTTAAAGCTAAAATTAGGAATAAGCCCAGAACCTTGGAAACTACAAGAGGAATTTCCGATCCTCTTGACTTCATTAAGGTGGAGATTCTTAGGACCTTTTGAACAATTTCTATGTTTCTTGCCACCTGGACTTAGTCCCCATTTATGGGATAAGCTACCAATAGACTCCACTTCTACCTCATGACTATTTGTGTCTAACAATCCTTCTATTACTTTCCCAATCTCACCACAATCTTTCATGAGAGCCAATCCAAGAATTGTTGGTACCTACATCTGAAACTCCGGAGGGCACCACAGTGTCATCCACCCCATGCCAGCAGCATGTTTCTGGTTCATATTCAAAGCACTCACCATACAGGTACCTTTGTTCTGGTAACAAAGTGCCTTATTATAGCTGTTTCCACAATGTGTTGCAGTAAAATGTCACATAACATCTTGAAGGCAGCTTTAGTATGGCATCTAATTTTCACACACTAGAATTCATTTAATTAGAAACAAAGTGAGATCCTAATTTTATATACGGATCTATGAGAAATGCTGAGGTTCAATGGCAATGAAGAGGTTGGTTTTTTCCTTTTTTTTCTTAATGTGACCATTCAGTTCAAGCTTAAATGGAGGCAAAGCAAGCAGTACAATCATTAACAGAACCGCAGTGGCTTCTAATACAACTGGGACACATCACAATGCTGGGAAAGTCACCATAGATCTTTTCCTATAAATCAGTGTTTTTCAAACTTAGTGATTTTAAGATGTGTGGACTTCAACTCCCAGAATTCCCCAACCAACATGAAGTCCACACATCTTAAAGTTGCTTGATTTGAAAACACTGCTCTAAATAAACTTGACTTGCCACATACTGTATTTTCACATTTTATTGCATTTTTTTCCTCTAGACCTCTACTCTTAAAGTATGTATACAGAGTGAAAGTTAACACTTTAAGCCCTGATTAAAACTACTGTGTCTGCTAAGTCATTCTGGCTCTTTCCAGACATGTGGGAACTCCAATAACTACATGCTGGTTGTGACTTATAGGAATTGAAATCCAACCTATGTGGAGGACATCAAGTTGGGGAAAGTTTACCCTTTTAAATTAGTGCTATTAAAATCCCAAAAGCTACTTGTAATTTTCCATCATCTTTAACCCATTTCACTATCCACAATCATCAATGTAGAGAGAGCATAGTGCATAAACAAAAAAATGATTGCTAAATAAAAGCAGTTAAACCAATTATAATCTATCATACTGTAGCTGAGCTTTTTCTAACCTGCTGCTGTTTAGATATGTTAGGACTACAGCTCCCAGCATTCCAAGTTAGCTTGGCTCCCAAAATAGGACTCCTGAGAGTTCTAAACTCAGTACATCTGGAGATTAAAAGTCAGGAAAGGTTGGTTTAGTAAAACTGTGACAGCAGCTGTCATAAGCAAGCTCCTTTTTGGTAGGGTTGCACCAGAGCATAACTCAAGATCACTCCTCATAATTTAATCAAGAAAAATTACTGTTATGTCATACGCACTTCCTTACATACAGGCCACGATCCAGCTCTTCTTGCGAAAGATCATTCATCAACAGCCACTTCTTTACAAACTTACACCAGTTGCTGCCGGAAGATAGGATAATGGCCTTTGCTTATAGTGACAAAGTTGTCATGGCAGACTTTTCTTTCAGTGCTAAATGTAACAGTCCTCGTCTTGGGGCAATATATCTCTGAATACCAGTTGCTCAAGCTGGAGGGTGAAAATATCACATTGTGGCGTAACAGAATGTGTGAATTCAGCCTAGATGCTCATCTCTTTTGCTGGGTAGAGTGGCAATCATAAAAGTAGAGTGGAATCTAATATTTAGGAGTAATCTTGGGAGTGGGAGATTAGGTTGTCTTGCTGGCTGGAGACAAGTTACAGTTTCAACAAGGTACAAATCTGTCCTTATTTATCTTCTCTTCCAACAGGCATTCATCCTCACCTCCCTCATCAGCTTGTTCATCCCTCGAGCTTCCTTTGTCTGCAACTTTGTGGCTTCCATGTGAGTTTCTCTGCAGGGGACAATGAAGGGGGAGGGGGAGAAATGATGCAATAAACTTGAGCTATGCCACAACTTCTGCTTCAACGCATCAAAGGAGATGCTGTATTAACAGCTTTCACCCTTGAAAACAGATGCAAAGAATGTTGACATTCTAACTGCCGGCATTGAATTGTGCTGTGTTGCTTCTGGGCTAGGCCTTGTGATGGTGTGCTCCAAATTTCACTCTCGATCCTTTACAGTAAGAGCAGGGAACTGAATCCAAACAAAGCCTTAGATTCCCACTCATTTCCCCTGCACCCTTTGTACACTGGAAAATGTGGACGGAAAGACCTCTTCCTCTCCCCGAAGCCCCATCCATTGTCCAGCACATAGAAGCTGCCATCTCCATAAGAAAGACTCTGACTCTGAGAGTCAAACTAGCTTCCATGAGTCCCATGCCTCCTCCTTCAATGCAGGCAACTGAAGCACAACCAACACTTGTCGATGCTCTTAGCCCACCCTCCCTTATCTTGGGCACCCTCTAGAAATATGGCTCAACTCTTAGAATTCCCTAGCCAGAAACTATTGGTGAGAATTCGGGAAGGTACTCAGTTTTTCAAAGGCTGACCTCTGTGCAATGCTTGCAATCATTGTCTCTCAGTGGCTCCACTCATCCTTTGCCTTTCTTTGAGGCGTGGGGTGGAAGCAGCAGATTTCTGCAAGAGGAAACTTGCTTGGTATGAGTCCCCTGGCCAACCTGGCAGGTCAGATTAGACTTGGAAACCAATGGTTCTCCAACCCTAGTCAAGAGTAGCCTTTCCCAACCTTAGCCCTTCCTAATGTGTTGGACTACAGCTCCCATCACCCTTAACTATATTACTCCTGAGTAATATAGGGTTACTCAGTAACTGAGTAAATGTTATTGCTCATCAGATCTGGAGAGAGCCATGTTGAGAAGGGCTGCCCTTGTCTATTGGCCTTCAACTGGAGGGTTGTGACTCACCATGATATGGCTTATCTGGGCTAAGCCTTGTGTGTGTTTCTATCCCACAACAGAACACCTCCAACTGCATGCTTGCATTAAAGGTGGTTCTGCCTCTGAGAAGGCTGAAAACTACTGCTCTCAAGAACAGAAAGAAAAGCTAGCTGCTTTATGACGAGGGCAACTGTTTGTCCACAATTCTGGACAAATTTTGCATCTTTTAACTGACAGGGGCTCTTCGGGGTCTCCAAAAAGACAGATAGCTGATTTACCGACATTACAGCTGCAGCAACTGATTCTCTGCAAGTCCCTATTTGAAGCTCAGTAACTGTCGAATCTTTTGAGTGCAGAAGCCAGGGTGTCCAGAGAGACTCTGCATCTACTAGGAAGTTTCTGATCCCTGAGTCTTGGGATCAGAAGCTTTCAAGGAACCTGCAAAGGCTACCTTTCCAAGTGAAGAAGGGATATGGGGCTTAATTTTCTATCCCTAGCAATCTCAGCTGTGTTAAGGTCACTCAGGGTGGGAAAGGTGGGTATCCATGCATTACTATCTCTGCAGTCATCCAACTTGTGTGCATGTAAATATGAGCCCTGGCTGCATGTAGCCCATTGCGGCCAAAACAGGTTGCTTACTGTTGATTTTGCTGAAGAAGCTTGAGATGTTCTTCATGGAAAGCCTCTGCTCTCTAACTGAACAACAATCCTTTTGATTTTTATTTAACATACATAACAATAAAGTTTATGGCTGGAAGTGGCCATTTAGATGATAGAGTCCAATCCCTTCTCCATATTAATGTCTTTCTTACTTTATCTGAAAAAAGGTGCATGTGGATCAATATTCACTTGAAATTAGTAATTGGGTCTCAAATGGACCCACCACCAGTCAGTCATCCCAGTATTTTAGTCTTCATTGGAAACTGTGTATTATAGGGTGGGGTCTCTCTTAGCCTTGAAAATAGGCACAGCAGCAGAAGTCGTAGAGTTCCATTCCAACCCTCAGTCTGCCATGTCAAACCTTCATGACAAATATTGCTTGTCAATGGTATCATATTTTCTGCTTTCAAAACGGGCAGCAGCGTATTGAAATAAGTGTTGGAAATAAGCAACCCACATTTCCGTCTGGTATCCCTGGAAAGCCAAACAGGCCACTCAGATCAGCTTTTCTCCCCCTCCTATCTAGTGTAGTTTTTATGTAATCTCCTCTTCCTGTTGCTGTAGCTACCACTCCATCACCCTCTGGAAATTCCTTGCGTTGATCCGAGACTTCTTTGGTGGCTCAGAACGCATGGTCCAGCAACTGGCAGGGCAGCAGGTTTCTCCAAATCCTTTTCCGTGCTGCTGCTGTTGCTGCCTTCCTGAGATTGCTGTCAACCGGTAAGCGCCATCTTTAACCTTCTTTCGTTTTTCTGCTCTTTATAGCGTAGCAAACCCTCTTTGACCTTCTTCTCACTGTCTCCCTCACCCTCCCTGGCAGAGCAAGCTTGCGATGTATGACTGTGGCAGTGTATCAGCTCTCTCTCATCCGCAGCATCCTCTTCTTCATCACTCTTATCCTCTGGACTGATGATGAATATGACTACGGCGATGTGAGTAATTGGGCCCTGAAATTCAGAGTCAGTGAGCAAAATATATATTCCCATTAAGTACAGAAGGATCAAGCGGCATTTCCATGGATAGTTTTCTTGGAAATCATTTCTTCATCTTAGATGTTTGGCTGACGATAGGCATTTCCATTGGACTGAGGTGACTGGAAAGGACGTGGTATTACCTCTTCTGGAGCAATGAAGCTCCTCTTGGTTATCACCAGGGCTGCATGAACTTGGCTAAACAAATCAACCTGAGATCAGCTACGCTTCTATGCAATGGAAATATATATTATTGATATTATGCATAATGTATATCTCATTTTGAAAGTAATGTATACAATTGACAAGTGTGGATTGCAACAAAATGTTGCAGTGTCGAAAGCTCCTCTTCAAGTTACTCCATTGCATCCCTTCCCGTATTAGTAAATCTGCATCCCAAGGTCATCCCAAGGATGTTCAGCCCTTATTGAACTGTTTCAATTAAAAACGTTGAGCAGTCCAAAGAGCAATCCAAAGACGGTGAAGAAGGAAGGACCCACGCAGGCTCAAGTGGTTGATTTTGCAATTGTTCAAACAGTATTAGCTCCAGTAAAAAGCTGAACAAAACAAACCCAACCTTAGGATGGATTTTCTGCTTAGATATACTGTATTAAACAGTTCTGTATAGCCAATGCTTTTAATGGTCTTAGCAGGCTAATGTTGGAAAAGCCGAAGTCTTTTCTTACAGAATCACTGCGCACAATATCCTAGGGTTGCTCTGGAGAGATAACATTCAGGAACTTGACCTTTCTTAAGCCAAGAGATTTTCGGCATGCCTTTCAAATTCAGGAGGGTTGAAACCAACCTACCCATTTCTGCGGGCCGTGTCTGAGAAGAGCCTTAGCATCTTATGACTTTTTCTCTTCCAGGTGGGCTACACCTATCCCAATTCATACATCAATGCCATTATAGGCATCTCCACCTTCCTCTCCTTCTATGGCTATTTGCTCTTTTACAAGGCCACCAAGCCATCCCTTGAGGGCTACAGCCTGCGCTCCAAGTTTGTCTGCATCATTTTGGTTCTAGTCCTTTGTGGGCTGCAGAGCGGAATCCTGGAAGCGATGGGCGCCGTCGGTGCCATTCCTTGCAGCCCACCTCTCTCACCTGTCACGCGCTCCCAAAGTAAGTCATCTTTACGAGGCACGTGCTTTGTAAGTGGAACAGGTGGACGCAGAGAGGTCTTTCTCATAATACCGCAGCAAACAACCTGCAGAGACTTTGCAACTGGCCAATTAAGACTTTCAGCCAGAGTGTTCTGTGCCTCTTCTGGCTGGTTGCAGTGTAGGGTTATTTTTTTTCTTAGTAGTTGCAAAGCAGGGAGCCTAGACATGACACATGAGCGAGAAAGAGAGCTTGTGAACAATAGTTGAGTCTGGCTTGTTAGCACAGGCACCATGAAGTGTGACTTCCTTGCCTAGATGGAGGTGCAAGCTTCTGTGTGCAAGCTTCTGGGTGAGCTTGCCTTGTAACCTGGAGTTGCAGAAGAGGACTCTGGAGGTTTAATTCTGTTCCGTTCCAAAGGTTGGGTAGGTGCCTGCCCCACGATGAACAGTTCAAGAGTGCAGCTGAAGCCTTCAATCTTTCAAAGTTACACTGTGTAGATCACCTTTTTTGCTGAATTTGTTCTAGTTTTATTTGTTCTACAAATAGAGACGTTCTGCAAGACAATAGGGCCCCTCTTGGTCTTTTCTGTTTTCCTTAGGCACTGCCCACACATTTTCAAAAGTATTTTTGCAGCTATTTTACAAAAAGGAAGCTGACCTTTGCACCTGTTGCTCCATTTTCAGCATTTGTGCAAAATCAAAACATACAGACCAGTTTTCCTCAACCTGGTTTCCTCCAGTGTTGTGATTATACTGCTAGGGAACTGGAAGATCAACATGTAACATCATTTCTGTAGGCTACCCTATTTTCAAACTTCTCTTTTGCCTTTCCAGTGATCTACTACTATGCTTTGGCCATTGAGATGTTCTTTATTGGCGTATTTGCCCATCATTCTTTCCGAAGAGTTGAACCTTGTTTGGAGGCTCAACAGGTCATCCACCATCAAGCCTCCCAGACCCAGGAGAGCCCATCTGGTCGTTGTAGCCCTGCTGATGGTATATCTGTGGAGGGAACAAACCCCAGCTACATCTGTGATGAGGCTTTCTGTACAATTGAGCATTCTCCCCTGGACCACTTTGATTTAACTGTCAAGGAGCCTGTGAACAGAAAGCAGCAAATTTGGGGACTTGGCTGCCAGAGAGTGGGAGCCCTGAAGGCAGGGGAACTTAAGTTAAGCCTACAACAAACTGGAACTGAAGCATCAAGTGAAATCCAAATCCATTCCCAGGTTGGCAAAATGGATGCAAATGGAGCCTCTGCTGTATAGCCACCATCTTTAGAGAATGGAGAACACAGCAATGGCTGGATTCAGAAGGATGCATGATATCAAGGCATATAGACTGGGGGGCACTGAACTCCAGGTATGACTAGGCAAGAATGTGCACCTGTGTGAAGATCTGCCCAGAAAAATAATCTTGTGGAAGATTTCAGTGCTTCTGTATTAGGTGGGGAACCTTTGTTCTAGCCATGGCTAAACTGCCTCAGGGGTAGACTGAGGAACTATTGGTAGGCAGATTGGACATGTGGGGAAAACAGAGCCATTATTCCTTCTTCCTGTAACACCCTCCCATCTTTCTTCTCCTTTTTCTCTTACTCTTTCTGGAAGCCTAACCTGTTTTCTTGTGGAGAACTTTTCAGGTGGCACAGGACATTAGGGTGAAAACCACCCCTGTTCAATTTTACAACTCTGTTTGCAGAACTCACCAGACTAAAATGGTTGGCACTTCATGGCTTCATGCACTGTACAAACCCACAATGGGAAAACCCAGGAATTCAGATTTAATCTGAAAACCATACTTTTGTATGCGCTTTGTTTAAGAGAAAAATTAGCAAACAGTCCATGGTCAGTATAATTAAGCTGGGAGTGCTTAAAACAGGCTAAGCAAGAGAAGTTAGGAACATCTGATAAATTCAGGAAGAATGTTGCTGACTCAAAAGGTGTCCACCACAAGACGCTCCAAATATCTTCTTGGAACCTGCTAAGTTAGTTAGTCTAAGAAAGTCCCCTTTACAGCTATGCAAGACCTTTGGGAGTGGGGGAGGGAGGGGAGAAATCTAGGCAGTTCTGTACTGCAGAAAGCACTGAAGAAACAATAAGATTTTATTAAAATAAATGCTGCAGTTTAAGCACAGAGGACTTTCCTAGGCTTTTTGAGCAATAAAATAGGAAAAGCTGCAAACTAACCAGGAATTAAGTTAAATGTCTTTTAAACTAACAAAAGCAAGCTCATGCACAGTTTTTATCCTAGAACTGACATTATATTATATGAACATCTATCTGTTATCTCACTTTAGAACAGACCTGACGAGGATGCTATGGCTCTGTGTGTACAACACACTTAAATCCTAAGCCAGCAATGTTTCATTTACCCCAAACAGGCCTATTATGGTCTAGGGCAAAACCGTACCCCCTTCCCTATCTCACTTTCAATATCTGTGATTACGATGAGGAACCCTGCAAAAATACTCCATCTTTGTGGTTGCTTCAGCTTTCACCCTCTTGCAGATCTGGGGGTGGGGAGAACTGAAAAAGGGACAGAGAAGGGTGGGAGTAAGGTAGTGACCCTGGTTTCAACCACCACAAATTCTCCCCCTTGGAAGGGAAAAGAAGGCAGGAAGTGGGAAAGGAAAAGACAGCCTCTCAAGCTGCTTCGTAACAGCCAGGAGGACTAAAACAGCAGCCCTGCATGACAGCCCTGGCTAATCTCTGCCATGTGCTGCCTGCTTCTGAAGTCTGAGTCTGCTCTGGAAGAACAGATGGCCAGATTGTCCGTATCCTATGACTGCAACCTGCGATTGTGTCTATTGGGGAGTGGAGTTCTTTTGCATTTTGATGTGCCTCCAAAGGCCTGTTATGGTACCAATAGGCCCTGAGACCCACCCCACAAGTTCCAACTCTGGAGACAAGCCCATCATCCCCACCTTTGCTTCTGCAGAAGATAAAATGTAAAGTCTTTCAACCCGACAGGGGGCAATGCACGTGCGTATTTCTCTCTCCCCAGTCCTCTGGTCATGTTACACTGACAGTTCCTCCAAGGCATCTACAACCTCAGTCTCTAGAGGAAACTTTTGGGCCCCCTGCTCTGACAGCTGAGGGTGGGGCACTTGTTCCTTGGTAAGGAGGTTGTGTTTCTTTAAGAAGCAGGCTTCTTCGTAGGCAGGACGGATGGGTGGCTGGGTTGGAGGCACGTAGGTATATTCCTTCTCAGGATCCAGCTGACCCAATGGGAGAAAAAGAAAGGCTTACATTAGCTTATCTAGAGACCTGCCCCCAGTTGGAACACCAGGTCCCCAACTTTTCTTCTTTTTCAACTTTCTCTTTGCCTACTGTCAGGTTTCCTTGCCAACAGTTCTAAGACACCAGAGCTCTTGTCCTGGGAGTTCCCAGTGGACTCCAACACTTTGCACCAAGTGCAGCCACTTGCTGGAGGAAAGGGTTGCCAATGCTACTACTGGGGCTGACCAAAGAATGGGACTGCATGTACTTATTCAGACAATAGAGCAAGCCTTCTGCTTAGTTGCTGGCTTCACATTTTTCCCAGTTAAGAGTCCAGCCAGTCTGGTACATATTAAAACAGTTTTGGATGACCCATCTCTCTTTATTTCTAGATCACCTGCTATGCCAATAGGACACCAAGCTTACCTGTAGCGGGTAGGTCCGATCAGAATCATAAGCACTCAGATCTCCACAAGCCAGGAAAGGAACAATGACCCGATTGGGACCCTCCAGCTGATTAAAATCCACATCTGTAGTGGAGAGATTTCATAAGGGCAAGAGGAAGACAATTCCTGCTGTCTTGCACACTTGCCTGCCACAGGACCTCCATCTAATTGCTGTCCCCGCCTAAATACTCCCAGATTTGTTTTACTTGTGCTTCTCTTCCACAATTCAGGAAGTTTCTTGCAATCCAAAAATATTCCTAGGAGGCTTCATTTTTAGGGCACAGGTATTTTCCTATCTAGTTATAATGGTGTTTCAATCACAAAAGTCCAGTCTCTGGTGCTTCTTAAAGCAAGAACAGTGTGGTGCTATGAAATAGAAAACAATTTCACAAATTCAGAACCAAAGACGTGGAAATAGATGAACAAATGTAGGGTTTAAACTAAGGGTAACAAATGAGGTGACTGAACTGGTAAGGGAAAAAAGGGCAGAAAGCAGAAATTGTATAAAGCTAAGAGTGAAAAGTCCAAGATGTTCCAACCTCACCAGAAGCGTTATGATTTTCCTTAAACATTTCAATCTGGAAATGGGCCATTCAGCCCGCTTTTGATAAGGCCAGAACAGGCTCCTCCTGCATCAGAAAACCTTTGGGGAGATCAGTGTGGGATGTTTTGGGATATTTCAGCTTCAAAATGTTTTCTACACCTCTAAAAGATTTGCATGTATAAGCACCCAGGGCACTAATAAAACAACCCTATACATGTCTGCAGAATCTAAATAGCTTTAAGTTCAGTGGAGCTTACACCCAGATTAGCAAGTCTAGCCACATTTTACCTAGGTCTATCAAATTTAATGTAAATTAATTTTAACATCAATGCTAGTGAGTGTGGGGTTTAATCCCTGTTTATATACAGTAGCTTGCCCTGCCAGTGCAGGTGAGGGTGTAATTTTCTCCTTGGGAGTTCCTTGATTAGGGCATTGTTCTCTGCTTGATTGTTTGTCTGGTATTAATCCCTGCTTATCTGGGTGTAGGCTGCTGGAGAGGATGTGTTCTGGTCTTTTTCTTTCCTTCTTAGCTTTTTTATTGTCTCTCGATTGCTGATTTGTCATCTCAGAAACAACCAACAGACTATTACAACCACACCGCATCACCATAGTACACAAATCAACTAAAGCCCTCCAAAACATCTTAAGTAAACCAGAAGACCCAGTAGCCCAAGAAGAAAAAACAGGAGTCATCTACAACATACAGTGTAAGGACTGTAACAGCCATTATGTAGGACAGACAGGCAGAAGACTAGCAGAGCGCATCCATGAACACCAACTAGCAGTCAGAAGAAATGATGAAAACTCCTTAATCTCACAACACATGGACAGACTCAACGATAGTTTCAACTGGGAGACTGTGAGCATCCTAGGCCAAGCTAAATCCAAAAATGCTATAGAATTCCTGGAAACTTGACATTCAGACAAATCAGCCATCAATAGACACAAAGAGATAAACCACATTTACACACCATTCAAAAGAGACAATCAAAAAGCTAAGGAAACAAAAAGATCAGAACACATCCTCTCCAGCAGCCAACACCCAGATAAGCAGGGATTAACACCAGACAATCAAGCAGAAAACAATATCCCAATCAAGGAATTACCAAGGAGAAAACCACACCCCCATCAACACTGGCAGGGCAAGCTACTGTATATAAACAGGGAGCAAACCCCACACTCACTAGCACTGATGATGTTACTTAGTCGGGTAATGAAATGTCTGCAAGCAAACAACCAAGCTCAGAGAGCACTAAGGACTCTACGCTTTCTTGCATTGTTAGAGAAATTGTACCTGAGGTTCAGCTCCCATTCTTAGCCATTTTTATTAGATATACCAGTGGCACAACTGTATCTTAAATTTAATTTTTGGCATATGTACCAAAACATTGGCCATCACCAATATAGCAGAGAATTCCCAGTACCCACAGAAATCTATTTTCTTTGGACAGAACATATCTATCTGTATTTAAGCTGGTTGAAAATTGTATTATGAATATACTTATTTTGTATACATTTACTCTTTGACTTAATTGCCAGCAGCTGTGGTTTGGACATTTAATTGTCACTGACCCTTGAAGTTGGCTGGGAAGATGAAATCAGGCCTAACTGAAAGGCACCAGATGGGGGAAAGTGAGTCCACCTCCATGTCTAATGAGGATAACACTCAATACATCTATGAAAGTAGACTCCGTGAACATTGATAACAAAGTCAATTCAAGTGCCCATGAGACGTTTTGTTAGGTTTTCTTTACTACCCAAAATGCCTGTGATTATATAATGTGGATATATCTTTAAACAGACATCAATGAAGATTCAGAATTGGAACACTGATCTTTATGACTCCATTCAGATCATATATGCAGCATCTGAGGTATGTGCTGTGGTCTGCCATACACTCTGCTCTTCTAGATGCCTAGTAAACTACTTTTTGTGGCTATTCATGTTCTGATATTTGTTCAAAGAAACAGTAAGCAAATCTTCCTTCTCCTCCTCAACTCTTTACCATTTTTCCTAAAAGTTGAGGGCAGTTTACATTAAATTGTGTTACAATCCAGGCTCACAATTAAGGTCTGGGCAGCAACAATTGCCCAGGTTGATCTCCAGGCTGGGAGAGCTTATTTAGTTGGAAACAGCAAAATGGAGCCATTATAATTCACCTTCTGGTTCCTCTAGGCTTATTACAGACAGCCCAGGAAGTTCTTTCCATCACCAAAGATTCTTTCCTCCCACTCCTTGGCCCGCTTGGCTTCTCAAGATGTTTCAACTGATCTCAACAGCAGGCACCAAACAAGTTCTGTCTGCAGCTGCTGCTCAGATCCCTGAGGAAAAAAATGGCGGCCTAAGCATGAAGTTCAAGCCCCTGCTTAATTTCCACACAGCCAAGGTCATCTAGGCCAACCTCTTGCCAATGCAGGAAACCAATTATTACAGCATGACAGATAGATGGCCATCCGACTTCTGCTTAGAAGCCTTTAGGGAACAAGAATCTGCCATTTTTCAGGGCAATAGTGTTGATCTCTCCCAGAATCCCATCACTGACGATGTTCCTACAAGTAACTTGAACCATTCACCCCCCCTTTTTTTGAGCATTCTTCTCCAACATTTCACAGCGTATCATCATCAATACCCTCTTCCCTTCAAGGTTCCTTACCATAACAATGATCCAACAGGGGATTGGACATGTTTGGCACATAGCCTTCAGGGGGACTGTAGTTTTGGCAAACAACAAAGGCTTCTGAAAATGAAAAGGAAGTTAAAGCTTTGAACACCTCTGCCATTCCTCAGTCCTCTGCAATTCCCTCAATTAAGTCACAGAAGAGGGCAAACACCCTACCTCAACCCACTGAAAATAAGGCTTCACTCTGCACTGAAGCAATACATGTACATTCAAAGACCCAACTCTCATTGGATAGTACAGTGGCCAAGAAAGAGTACAAAGCAAATTGGGCTCTGTTGGAAATTGTTCCTGTCGAATTTTTCAGAATGAATAGGCTGACTGGAGGTACGGCAGAACAGAGAATCTGGCTGCTGTTGCAATGCATATGAGGCTCACTAACAGCAGCCCATCCATAGGCAACCCCCTTAATTTCTATGGGTTATCCTCTTAATTCAGATCCTTTGGTACTTGGGAATTAGCCAAGGACTGAGACTACAGTGAGACTGCTTATAGTAGACCTGGCAGACTACAGATGTGATGGTAACACTAAATGGTGACTCTATACTTATATGTAAAAGTTAATTTAAAACATTATACATCTGAGAAACATACTGGAGCTGTCACAAGTAAAATTTTGTGGGGTTTTGTTGCATTGAACCAGACAAAACTTGCACCAAAGTCACTAAACTATATCCAGAAAAAGCTATTCAGAAAAGAAAGAATACATATACCAATTAGGCCTCAAAAGAATAATTATATATTTCGCATTCAGAATTGAATGCCAATATAATTTTTTTGCATCTAAGTTCTCAGTATGTACGCTTTATTCAACACCCACAAATACTTTGCTTTTTTTTATTTTAGAAGAATAAAGAGGCAGAAAAAATATGGCCATCTTATGGGTAATATGAATATGTGATTACGAGAAAATTCACAGATTATTCACAGCACCAAGTTGACATCCTCCAGGCAATGGAAGCTTTCTAGAATTGCTCAGTCTTTCAACTATTTGCCTGGAAATAGGTGGATTTTTGTTTATTTTGAGATGAAAACAAGGATTTTAGTGATTCTATTAAAGCTTTCCAACTCGGTCAGATTTGATGCATGATTCCCCATGAACAGAAAATGGCCAATAACACTTTTGTTAAATGTGAACATGGAAGATGATCATGTTAAAGACTGTATGATTAATTGGGCAAAATTTTTTTGGATATAATATAATGTAGGACCAATGAGAGAACAAGTGGAATAAAGAACTGAAGTTTATACTTAATTATAATTTAAAAGAGAATTTTTATATGATGATGTATCGTTGATATTTAACACCTGATAAATTGTCTAAGATGTACTGTATAAGGGAATATCAAATGTATGTTGGAAATGTAATCAATGTGAAGGTACTTTTTATCATCTTTGGTGGACTTGTAAGAAGTCTAAGAAATATTGGGATTTGATATGTACTTCAATTCAGGGAATTTTAAAAATGGATATACAATTGAAACCAGAGATCTTCCTTTTAGGTATGGTTGATAAACAGATAGAAAGAAAACATGGGACTTTGTTCCTTTATATGATAACACCAGCGAGACTCTTATATGTGCAGAAATGGAAGGACCCACTAATACCTACAACTGAATGGATGGTGAAGTTGATGGAGCTGGCAGAGATGGTGAAACTGACTATTTTAATTAAAGAAAAGACTTTGATTAACTTTGTTTCTACTTGGAAACTGCTTTTGGACTTTTTGCTTGAAACTGAAAGAAATGAAACTTTAATTTTGGGATTTGATGATTAATACTGTTTATGATTATAGAAACACTGTGTATTAGTTTAAATTGTAGAGGAAGAGGTGAACGTATTATATATATTTGTACCTGTACCAAAGAAAGTCAGAAGTGACCTTTTTATTTCTTTTTCTTTTCTTATTTTTTTCCTTTCTGCACTTTAAATTTTGTTCTTTCTCTGATCGTTTTTTCCTTCTATTCTTTTTTTCTGTTTCCTTATATTATATCTTTTGTTGAAATTTAATAAAGCTCTTAATAAAAAAAAAAGCAAATGGCCAATAACAGGCATGCAAGAAACTGCCTACTCACCTATGCTAGAGTTGCGGCTACTTCGGGGTTTGGCGCATGTCACATCAGGGAAGAATATTCTCAACTGGGAGTAGAGGAGAGTGACATCCTTTCCTCGGAATATCTGAGGTGGGAGAACAAAATGCTAAATCGTGCCTGGATTAGCTGCATTGTTATACTCTCACTGAAGCTGCAGAAACTGAATGAGAAGCAAGGAGTTCTCAATGAATCCAGAAGCATCATAGGCACAGGGAGAAATCCAGGACACCCCAGAAGAAATTCAGCTTCTCACCTGGGTGCAGTAACTTAGTTACTACTAGCAGTAATCCCAATCTGGAGTCCTATGAGTCCAAGATCACCAACCCATTACTGACAATGGAAGCTACAAAACAGTACTGACACTTTCAGAGATCTTTATCCAACAACTGTGGGGCAGAATTTAGAAGTGATACAGCTGCAGCCCTCTGGATACTGCTGACCAACAGCTCCCAACAGTCGTAGCCAGCATGGTCAACTGAGTTTGCGCGTGTGAAGTCCTATCAAAGTTACTTTACTGGCCAAAGTTTTGAAGCACTTGCTGTTTCCCAGACCATTGCTGAAATAGGTGAAATCCACCTTGATCAGATTGACATCAGATTCATGACCTGCATTTGCCCACTGAATCCCACCACATTTGCTCCAGCATTGAATATAGGTAGTCCTCGACTTACAATCATAATTGGGACCAGAATTTCTGTTGCAAAGTGATGCAGTCAAAAAGTGAGATGTCACGTGACTGCATCATTTAGTGACAGCAATCCCAGTATTCCCCACTGCGGTCAATAAGCAAATTCCGCCAGTCATTACCCAAGGACCCACGTCATTCCAGATTTGTCCTTCCCAGCCCCGAGCCTCAGTAAAGTAAGGTACTGCCTCCAACCCCCCCACTCGCCTATCTCCTCCCCTTTCTGCCCTTTTGGCTGCCTTGCATTCTGCCTTGCAGGGCAGCAATCAGCTCCAGAACCATGTGGCTCTGGGGCTGCTTGACACACCCTGGGAAGCTGCAGCTGCCCCTGCCCAGTTCCAGTTGCCCTCATTGCCCTGCGCTCCAAGGCCCCTGCCGCCCTGCCCTCTGCCATCCCGGCTGACCTTCACCATCTTCTTGCTCCTGCTGCTGACAAGGCATGCCCACCCTGGTTCTTTGTGAGGCAGCTGCTGGCCATGTGAGGCCATCTTCCCCAGGTCTTGCGAGGAAATTGCCATGTGCGACTTGGGGAAGAAGGCTTCACTTGGTCAGCAGCGGGAGCAAGAAGATGGTGAAGGTAAGCTGATGCAGCAGAGCGCAGGGCACTAAAAGGGCCTAGACGGTAGGAGGAGATATGGGGTGGGGGGAGTTGAAGCACTCCTGCTGTTGTAAGTGCAGGTGGGCTGCCAAATGCCCAAATTTTGATTACATGACCTCAGGGGCATTGCAATGGCTATAACTACAGGAACCAGTCATAAGTCCCTTTGTTCAGCATCGCCATAACTTCAAACAGTTGCTGAATGAATGGTTCTAAGTCGAGGACTACCTGCAAGTTAATATAAGGCAAGAACTGGTGTTGGAAAACTTCTGTAAGGTGATCACGTTGGTGTGCTGCCGGGTACAAGCAGCCTTGAATAAGTGATACCTAGAAGTGCTTTGCGGTACCCATTGATTCTTCACTGATCATCTGCATGACTCACCTTAGCTACAAAAGTCCCCCCCTTCTTTAGGACATGCGTAGTGATGTTCAAGGCCTGGAAAAAAGAACATCAGTGGGGTGGCTAATTAAGATGAAGTATTTTTAAGAACTAAGATCTGCTGGTGTTTCTGTGGCAAGACAAATGAAATATAGAACCACCACTACCCCACAGTGCTTTGGAAAAGAAGATGAAGGATTTGGGAAAAACGGTCTTATTATCCTCTATTTTTTCCCTCCTATTAACAAGAAATTACTTGTCAAGGAAGTGAAATGGGATTGCCTAGAGTACCCATTCTCCTTCACAATAAGCACTGCTTACCATCCCTATGGAGACCAAATTCTCACCAACAGAAAATCAGTATCAGCCTGCAGATGGGGGCTTCCCTGGCTATCTCCATCTCCATCCATCTATCTATAAAAACATCCTTTCACAAAGAAAATAGCATATCTCTGGGAAGACCAAGCTAGAACTATCTTCCTGGCCTCAAGTTTTCTATGCAAAGCATTTTAAGTTTTTTATACGATTGCTTGAGTCTTCAACTTCAGTGTAAAATGGCATACGGTATTGGAGATGCTGGTTTACCACTTTGCTGAAACCTTTTTTTTAATTGGTGGGAAATAAGGCATACTTCTCCCTCAATCCCAGGAGCCCAGCTAGGCACTGGGATGGTGGTAATAGTTTAATCAGTAATGTGGGGCCAGTTCGCTATTGGGCATAGCCTGCTTGCCTGCTCTCATTCTTCCCTCAACATTGGAGCTGGATCTCTATGATTCACACAGTGAGTAAAAACCATGATTAAGTCACACAGATAGTGATATCATTACACAAATGAGATGGATTATGTAATTTACACCAGTCACATCATGATGAAAAGGACATAAAGTATATACTATATGAAATTTGCACAATGCTATCATGACATTTGTGGCACCACTTGCAAGCCCTCTCTCTCTCCCTAGTAGGTGCACACAATCTCTGAGGTAAGACTCCCTAATCTACTGCCTTCACTCAGTCTGGGCAACTTGCCATAGAGAGGGGCCACCAGATAAACCCCCCATAGCATCTCATGAGGTTTACTTTGAACATCAGACATGGGAATAAAAGTACAGTAGAAGACACCTACAGCAAGCAACAGCTGGGCCTGAATGTACTCATCTATATCATGGAGTCCAGTCACTGCAAGAACAAAGGAAACATTCATTAAAGCTAACAAACTAACAAATACAGTTTTCCCACCAAGAAAACTAATGTTAGCCTGCCAAAGTTACCAATCCCTGATCAGATTGGGTTCAGACCTACCATCAGGGGCTCCATCACACACAACCAAGTCAGCTGGCTGCCCCTCAAAATGGCGAATGATTTCCTGAGCTGTTGAAACCTAGAAAGAGAAGAGGAGGGCAAGAGGAACAATGGGGAGGTTTTTTAAAAAAAATAGTGCTCATATTCTGCCCTGGACTAGGATGGGAGAAGAACATGGAGGTTACTTCCTGTATGGTTTCATTAGACAACACATACCTTGGTGATGTCCCCTTGGATTTGAATGACTCCTGGCAATGGAGCCATGGCTTGCAAATCTACAGCCACTATTTTGATATCTGCATTTTTAGGATCTTCTCCTCTGGAGGGAAAGAAAGAGGAGAAAGTAGGATGATGTTGCTTTCTCCAGAGGCCATAACCCACCACCACACTGGAGGCAAGTTGTTTGCTTACTTGAGCTTTCGGCTCAGAACTTGACTCCAACTCCCAGGTGCTGCACAGAGATCCACAGCCCGGGAGACACCTGGAAAGGGCAAAAGAAGAAGAAATAATTGCATTATTGCAATATAACCGACAGAAGGAGAACCATAAAACAGAGCTTCTGGTTTTTACTCTTAAAAGTGACACAAAGTAAGCTTTGTCAAAAGGCTCCATTCCATAGATCTTACCTCTGCCTCCCAAATATCATTAATTTTTCTGTGAACAAGCAGCATTCTGCACATGTTCAGTGGTAATATTTCTTTCCTAGCTAGCTTGCTTATTTCAAGGCAATAATCACAGCTAATATATGAGACTGGAGGCACAAGCTCCTAAATCTTGAAACAGAAGGACTGATTGATCAGCTATATATATTCTGTCCTCTGTATCAATCTTCACTCCATGAAATTAGGATCAACATGGGGGAAAGACATTCATCCTTTAATGGAAGGTATTAAAGCAAAACACTAACGATTATCGTGTTAGGTAAAAGTGTGGAAATCCAGGTTCAAATCCCCACCTGACCATTCCTGGATGACTTTGGGTCAGTTACTATCTCTCAGTCCAGCCTACCTCCAGGACTATTGTGAAGATAATATGGAAGAGATAATGTACATCCCTTATGTTCTTGGAAGGAAGGTAAGAGCTAAAAGTAAATAAAACTCTTCCACAGGTTCCTGAGATACACCATGGCTCTAAAATGTGTCTGTGGCCTCAGTGCTCCTGCAGATCTTCCTGTGCAGCCCTTTCAAAACTCTGGTGGTGGATAGCAATTATACTACGATACGTCTGGACAATATGTTGCTTTAGCAAAGCAATAAATATATGTCAGTGACGAACTCATGGTGTAATTTGCAAGCATATTTTCTCACCTACCTTGAAACAAGTGATATTCTTCATCCAGCTGCAGAAGTTTGAATGCACTACGAGCTCGCCACCCTTCTTCCTTGGCCAGACGGTAGTAAATGTCACGTTTGTCTTTGGAGGAGCGTCCCATCTTCACTTATGCGAACGTGATGCCCGCACTTACTCTTAAATTACCTTCGGACTGCGAATACTGGCGAGGAGGGGGAGCAAAGAAGGATCGCAGGACGCGCCGGGATGCTTCCCGCCGCGTGCGAACAAAAGGACACCGGTCTGCCGTTCTGAGTCTATTTCCTATATGCGCAGTTTAGACAACAGGCGTCACGGAAAGCATTCCATCCGCGCTATGCCGCAAAGCTTCACGAGAGTCGTAATGGTTACAGCTTCATTGCCCGGTAACGGGTTACTGTATCGCGCTGCATTCTGGGAGTTGTAATTTATTACCCTCTCGGCTTCGAGCGCTCAATGAGAAGGTGACGTTCCAAAGGACTTCGCCTCCCAAGATGCTGTAGAACCACGTGGACGGAAGCGGGGATGGGACTAAAGCAGTGAATGGAAGATGGCGGAGGGGACCGAGAAGCCAGCGGGTGTGCCAGCAGTTCCGGTGTCGTTCAGTTTTTCTCGATTAAGCGGACGGAAGCGGCTTCTCCATGTAACTGGGCAGGATGGCAGCGAAGCGAAGCAGGAACCTGATTTCCTCTCCGCTATTGAAGGGAGAGAATTGCGAAGGTGAGGCGAGGGCATCAGGGAGCTGTTCGATTCGGATTAAAGAGACAGATCTGTGGTGCGGAGGCGGCTTCGTGTCCTGGCTTGGCGATCTCTGTGTCTTAACCCTTTTGCAAGCTGGTAGGGTTGAATGTCCCCCCGTACGGAAATCCCTGCACCTAGTTAGCTGCCATCTCAAGAAGATGGATTCTGCCGTGGGTCTCTTCCCGGAGTGGCACTCTGTTGTGGAGGACTGTTTCAGTTTTATGTTAGAAAAGAGTATTCAATCGTGTGAGCTCCTGTTGGGAGAAGGTAGGCCAGATATGATGTCACTATTGTAGTGAGCATCACTTAGCTGCTGCCTAAGAGATCCTATAGGTTTAATTGCATCCCGTTGTATAGCCTGGACTTCTTCCTGCCAAACTGAGCTGCCCAAAAATCTGTTGTTATCTGTTGCTCAGAAAAACCTCCAATATATTTTTTAAAATTTTTATTTATCAAATTTGTCACTGCCCATCTCGTTGAAATGACTCTGGGCAGTTTACAGCAAAGATAAAATTCATTAAAATACAATATAAAACAGTCCTAATAATAAATAAATAGCTTCCAAGAAAAATAGGGAATTGGCAGATAATCCAAGGGAGCGTCAGGGCACTAACCACCCCCCAAGGACAGTTAGAGCCCATATTATCCCATGCACACTGACAGAGCCAGGTCTTTAATCCTTTCCAGAAGGCCGGGAGGGTAGGGGCCTGCCGCACTTCTGGGGGGGGAATATTCCAAAAGTGGGGGCAACAGCAGAGAAGGCTCTCCTCCTGGGCCCTGCCAGCCAACATTCTCTCGCTGACGGGGTCTGCAGCATGCCATCTCTGCCTGACTGGGTGGGACAAGTTGATGTAATGGGGATGAGACGGTCCCTCAGGTAACCTGGGCCCATGCCATGTAGGGCTTTAAAGGTGATAACCAACACCTTGAATTGAACCCAGAAGCAAACTGGCACCCAATGCAGATCCCGCAGCAAACGTGTTACACGTGCCATCCTAGGGGCACCTAATATCTGCATGGCTGCATTTTGAACCAGCTGTAGCTTCCGGATACTCTTCAAGGGTAGCCCCTTGTAGAGCACATTGCAATAGTTTAGCCGAGAGATGACCAGGGCGTGAGTGACTGACCGGAGAAGGGGGTGATTGGCGCACCACATGAAGGTGGGCAAAGGCCCTCCTGGCCATGACTGCCAGCTGCTCCTCAAGCAGGAGTCATGAGTCCAAGAGGACCCCCAGATTATGCACCGGGTCTGTCTGGGGCAGTGGCACCCCATCCAAAATCAAAGATGGTAAATTCTTGGGTACAGAAGGGCCTTCAGTCCACAGCCACTCCATCTTACCAGGGTTCAGCTGAAGCCTGTTGTTCCCCATCCAGACCTCCACAGCCTCCAGGCACTGAGAAAGGGTAGTCACAGCATCACTCAAGTCACCCAGGACGGAGATGTATAACTGGGTATCATCAGCATATTGATGATACCTCATCCATGGTGGCAGATGATCTCACCCAGTGGTTTCATGTAGATGTTAAAAAGGAGTGGAGAGAGTACCGAACCCTGTGGCACCCCAAAATAAAGGGGGCATGAGCTGGATCTCTCGTTCCCAATCAACACCGATTGGGATCTATCCTGGAGAAAGGAAGAGAACCAGCGCAAAACTGCACCACCCACTCCCAACTCCCTAAGTCAACCCAAAAGGATACCATGGTCGATGGTATTGAAAGCCACCGAGAGGTCAAGAAGAGCAAGGATGGATGCACTACCTCCATTCCGCTCCCACCAGAGATCATCCATGAGTGCAACCAATGCTGTTTCCGTCCCGAATCCAGGCCTGAAACCTGATTGGAAGGGCTCCAGATAATCCAATTCCTCCAGGATCCTCTGGAGCTGCAACGCTACCACCTTCTCAACCACCTTCCCTAAAAAGGGGAAGTGGGAGACTGGACGAAAATTGTCCAGTATGTTGGGATCCAGTGATGGCTTTTTGAGGAGGGGGTGCACCAATGCCTCTTTAAAGGCAGCTGGAAACACTCCCTCCCTCAAGGATGAATTCACCATTGCCTGGACCCACCCACATGTCACCTCCCAAGCAGCCTTAACCAGCCAGGAGAGACATGGGTCTAGTTGGCAAGTGGTGGCATTGACCATTCAGAGGACCCTGTCCACTTCCTTGGGTTCAACAAGATCAAACTGTTCTCAGATAACAGGGTAAGTCTGTACCCTGGGCATCTCTGTAGACCATGTTGCACGCTTGGTATCCAACTGGGATCAGATGCGAGCAATTTTATCCTCCAGATCCCAGAAAACTCCTTTGCACGGCCCTGTAAATGAGCCACCGGGCCCCTTTCCCAAAAGGGATCCGGTGATCTTAAACAGGGCCGCTGGGTGGCATTCTGCGGATGCAATAAGAGTGGGGAAATGTTGGTGTTTTGCTGCTCTTACTGCCACAAAGTAGGCCTTAATTGTGGCTCTAACTTGTGTTTGGTTGTGTTCGGTCCTCGTTTTCCTCCAGCGGCACTCTAGATGTCATTTATTTGTTTGTTTATTAAATTTATATGCCGCCCATCTCCCCCAGAGGGTGACTCTTAATCCTTTTTAAGACCCTCAACTCCTCCATGAACCACAGGGAATGTCGGGCTTGATGGGTTAGGAGAGGTCACTCGGACGTGATCTTGTCCAAGGCCTCTGCCGCTTTCCTATTCCAGACAGCGGCCAAGGCCTCCGCTGGACTGTGCAGCAGACCCTCACGTATAACCCCCAGCTCCCTTTGGAACCCAGTTGGGTCCATCAGTCACTATGGGCGGACCAGTTGAATAGGTCCTGCCTCCCTGTGGAGGGGGGTAGTGTAGGAGAACCTCAAGGCCTCCAGAGCATGACAAGGGGGACATATGTAATTCCTCCTTCAGATCACATTGCCACTGCTCTGACAAGAAAACCAAGCCCGGCGTGAGGCCACTGTCCCGAGTCAGGTCACAAATAATCTGGGGTAGGCCCATAGCCGCCTTTAATAATGTGCAGGACAGGGAAAGGATCATAACACGAATAAAAGTTATCTTTTGTCTTCTGTGGGAAAAGAACGTTACTGTAAATGCAGTGGTATTAGCTCCTTGTCATTTCAGCAAATCCAATAGAAATGGTACTTGTTTCTTTTTTGCCTACCAAAAAGTTTTTCCAGCCAGTGAATTTCACACATTAATCAATGTCTGCTTATTTTGGCCATCTTGCATTCTTTTTCCTGCCAAACAGGTTAGGGTTATCAACTGATGCTTGACAGTCACCTCTGCAAGTTTATGTACCCCATGCCGTATTCACAACAAGGATATTGCACCAATCAGTTATGTCTGTGGCCAGGCAAAAACTTTTTGGGCATGAGATTTTAAGGGTAGTGGTGGGCAAAAAAGGAACAAGAGCCATAGAAGCTCCTCTCCGTCACTGTAAATCTTTTAGTAATTCTTTCTTGCACATTAAGTAATCACTACTTTCTTCCCAAGTCTGATGCCTAGGCTTCCTTGCAGTGTGAAGCAATGAAAAAGGGTGCAGATCTGTAAAGTTTTTACTGTATGCCCAAAATGACAATATGTATATTTTAAGTGTTATGGAATATTGACACTCTGTTTGATGTAGTTTCTTTAAAATCTGATTTTTTTTCCTGCCAGCATATAGAAGGGCTGTAGTTCTGTGAGAGGATAATGCTTGACTAGTTTTGCCCTTGTGAAACTTCTCCACCAATGTTTGTGAATGGAAAAGCCCCAGCCACAATTCTTATTGATCTTCTTTCTTTTTCTACAGTGTTCGACCAGCGGCTCAACCAAAAGAGCTTGTCATTCCCTTGATCCGGAAGAACCAATGGAAGAAGCCAGAGGTCTCTGCAACTCATCAAGAGCAGGATGAGATTAATGGTGTTGATGCGCAAGCAGTCAAAGAGCTCATTGAAGGTGAACATTTGCTAATTGTTCCATTCATGGTAGAACTGCAACTTTGTCCTCCTGTAAAAGCCAGAACATGAGATGCTCTGTTTTCAGTTTATAATCTCAGGAACCTGGTATGGCAACTTCTAATTGGCTAATTCTGAAGTTATGGAGAAATCAATAGAATGTTTGTCAGTGATGTTGATGGAAAATAATCCTAACCTCTGTTACAACATGGAGCAGGGATACCATAATGGTCACTAGTATCTTAGAGTTTTAACCTGAGCCTCCTCTCCATGCACATGTTCCACACCCCCATCCACTACAAATATGAATTACCATAATTGGGAGGAAGTGATGATTTGCAGTTTTCTTGCTAGGATCAGTATATCCATAGCATGGAGGTTCTGAGACTCTCCACTTGGTGAAGTTAAGATTAATACCGCTGGCCATCATCTGATGAAGGTATTTTATTCCTGGCCATCACACGACCCGTTTGTTATTTATTAGCTTATATCCTGCTTTTCAGGAGCTCAAGATAGCACACATAGCACTCCCTCTTTCTGTTTTTCTCCACAACAAATATGTGAGATAGGTTAGGGGGAGGGAGAGAGAGAGAGAGAGAGAATGTCTGTCTCAAAGTCACCTGCTGAGCTTCCATGAATGGAGTGATTAGTTTCCCTGCTTTCAGTTCATCACCTTAAGCACTACACCATACTGGTTTTTTGTTGACCTGTGCTCAAAAGTTCTTATAGTGTCTCCTGCTTTATTCTCTTTTTCTCTTATAATTGTTCACTTAAAAAAAAAATCTCTATTGAGATGTGTTTTCGTTTCCTTTTCATTCCATATCATTGTTCTTCTAGTTCCTTTTTTGCATCCCAGCCCCTCTGAAAATCCCAAAGCTCAGATCAGTGATCTTTTTCTTTGCAATAACTCCCATTAATAGGAATATCATTACTCCACATCTTTTTTTTTCTTTTATGAGCATGCCCTCTCTTACTCCACATCTTTTTTTTTCTTTTATGAGCATGCCCAAATTGGGGATAGGTTTTTATTGTTTTATTGTATTATTATAAAACATAAGTAGTGCATTATATTATTTGGGTACAGTGGTATTTATACAGTATTGAGTAGAGATTATTAACACTCTAATGTTTAGATAACTTAAACATTAAGCTTCGAGAGAGTTGACTGTGCTTAGAGGTATTCCTTGTAAGTATGTAGTTGAACTATAGCACTGTATACCTTAGTTTGTGTTTGCATTTGATGCTAACTTTCCTGAGTATCATTGCTGATTATGCCTTTAAGTTATTACCAATGCTTCAAGACCACAAACAGAAAATCTGTTGGATGCTGTAGGGGCTGTGAGATATGCAACGTGCTAAAATAGATATTTCACTGCTACTTTCCTGGAAAATTTCTTGTAATGAACATCCAGGTCACCTTGGATTTGAGTAGCTCTAGTTTCTCCCCACTGGATCTAGGAAACAAATACTGGACTCTGAGTTTTCTGGACTTAGCTTTTCTGCTTTGGTTAACCGGTCTTGCTGTTTAGAATCCAAGAAATCACAGGAGCAATGGGAAAGTGGAAGCAAGGTAGATCCCAACTTTGTAATTCCCCTCTTCATGGTGAACCGTGTGCCTGATGGCTTTGAAGATGGGGACAAAGTGGATGTCAGCCTCCGCCCAGAATCGGTAAGAATAAAAGAATCTCTGGGGGAGATGGGTAGCATATAAATTTAATTAATAAAAATATAATAATAAAATAAAAGTGTATTATTCTAATAATTCCCAGTTCAGATAGTTTAATTCCTATTCTCTCTCTCTCTCCCCCTCTCCCCCTCTCCCCCTCTCTCCCTCTCCCTCCCTCTCTCTCTCTCTAACGTATCTTTGGTAGTCAACTGAGGCAGATTATGAAGAGGTACCAGTAGAAGCTTATGGTCTCGCCATGCTGAAGGGCATGGGCTGGAAGGCAGGAGAGGGTATTGGGCGCACATTCAAGCAGTAAGTGTTCTTTACATGTATGCTCATTATTGTTACATTATTAATGTGTAATATTATTTTTTTAAGGAAATCTAATTGAAATACTTTAAAAACTCAACTAAAACTAATTTAAAAATAGTAAGTGTCCTGAAGTGTTGGAAGCAGTATTATTAGATATAATTGTAGCAATAATATTTGCCACCACTTACATACAAAGAAACTTTTCAGAATGAAAAAGAGGCACCATGAAGGTCAGAGGATTGGAGAAGAGCAAATGTGTTCCTGTCTTCAGAAAGGGGTAAAAGAGTACTTGGATAACTACAGACTGGTCAGTCTGGTGTTACATATTAGGCAGCTGGTTTGTGAACATTTAGAAAAGAATGCATTGCTTGGCAGAAGTTGGCATGGATTTATCAGTACAGGTAGTCCTTGCTTAATGATGGTAATTGGGACCAGCAACTCCATCACTAAGCGATGAGGTCATAAAGCGCGACATCACATGACCACTCTGTCTTATGACGCCAGTTCCAGCACTTCCGGTTGCTGTAATTAAGTGAATCCTGCATGGTCATTAAGTGCGACATCATGTGGTCTCTATTTGCAACCTCCTGCTGGATTCCCCATTGACTTTGCTTATGTGAAGCTGTCAGTGAAGGTCACAAATGGCGATCACATGACCACGGGACATTGCAATGGTTATAAGTACAAGGACTGGTCGTAAGTCCCAGTCGTTCAGCATCATCGTAACTTTGAACGGTTGCAAATGAGTGGTCATTAAGCAAGGACTACCTGTAATGAATCATGCCAAACCAGTCTGTTCTCCTTATTTGATAGAGTGAGCAGCCAATTTATTTAACCACAGGAAAATGGTAGCGATAGTGTACCTTGATTTCCACAAGAACTCCTATGAGAAAAGAATTCCACAAGAACTCCTATGAGATTGTAGCAGAAGCAAGAGAAAGAAACAAACATGTCATTGTAGAGGACTTAGAGCATTTGATTGTAAAGAAGTTATTTGACAGAATGGGCAAGCTTTGGGCATGGAAAAAAGTGGTTGGGCCATGTTCCTGGATGCATGCAATGATTCTTTCCTTTCTACCCCACATGTAATTCTATAGCAATACAGGCTTTGTTGCCACCAATTTTGAAGTCTTACAATTAAATTATTTCATATAAGCCTTTGAGCTGTTAACATTGTAGGAGGAGCATGACAACTTTTATAAATCCCATATTTCCTCTATAAGAACTTCCTTCCAAGGTATCATCAGGTCTGCGCTAAGCTTCGAACCAGGTGCTTCCACCTTTGTCCTGAGCTCTTTCTATTAGACAACATAATTTTGCATTCTTGCCGGTACAAATACTGAGCCCAGCTTCTTCCCTTCCATCCCATTGTTCTGCCTTGGTTGCCTGCATTAGGGACGTGAAGCCGCCAGAGAACCGTCTTCGGCCCAAGGGCTTGGGCCTTGGAGCAGACCGCTCAGCAGCCCAGGACTTGCAGCCCTCCAGATCCCGGCGACCCCCAAAGCCAGGCGAGGAACCTTCAAAGAGTAAAGATGAGCCTTTGGGGTTGGTTCCAGGAGGTACCGTCTTCATTGAAAGCGGGCCTCATAAAGAGCTGTATGGAAAGGTGAACTGTCGCTTTTCTTGAGCTATTCCCTTTTTTGACTCTGAACTGAGATGAGTGGAAACACCCACCTGAGAAGGTTTGGGGAGTGAGCAGAAGTTGCAGATGAACAACTGGCAAGAACCAGCCACCCCCTTTTCCTTCCACTCAAGCCGATGTTTGTGTTTGACTGAATGGGAGAATAGAAAGTGGCTCCTGCCCGCAGGCCCATCCTGCACTGCCAAAGAGGGCTGGCAGAGCCGGATTTCCAATGTTTTATTGCTTCCTTGAAGTCTTTTTCTTTGTCATCTAGTAGCGCATAAATGAGATCCTTTGCTCTTCTCTTGGAACGGGAGCTCATCATTTCTCTGCAACCTCTCGACCTTTGCCTTAGGTAGACAGGCTCAGCCTGTTTGTGTCCCGTTGATGAGTTTTGCTGTGACGATACTGGAGAAATGTTTTTATGTATCAAATTTGGGTGCCACCAATTTCATTACGACTCATTTCCTTGTGAAATTGCTGTGTAAACGTAGGCTCTTTGCTTTGCAAACTACTGAGAACTTTAATTAAAAAAAAAAAATGAGGAAGCCCTGATAAAACAGGGCTTGAATCAGTTTGCAATGCAGACATAGCCTTTCTTTTCCCCAGATAAAATCTGTCTTTTATCAGCCATCCATATCTCATAGCACTTCTTATTCATGTATTATTACATTTACTTTTCTGCTAAGGGTTCACAGTAGTTAACATGGGGAGTTTTACTCTTATTTTATCCTCCCAATGGTGACCCTGTGAGATAGACTGCTTTGAGAAAGAAATTAATACCTCAGATTTTCCCAGTGAATATCAGGGTCAACTGGGACTTGAAATTAAGGCTTCCTAGTCTCAATCCAGCACCAGAAGGACTATACCACACTCACTTAATTACTGGGCCCGGCCTTGTGTCTTCTGTAGATTGAAGGTGTTGATGGAGATAATGCTCGCATCATGGTGAAACTGGCAATTGGCAGCAAAGTGGTCACTGTGAGTCAGCATGGAGTTCGGCCTGTTACCCAGAAAGAATACGATAAGCTGGCTAAAGACTTAAGTAAGTTAAAGTAGACTTCCCCAGTGCTCCCACATGGGCACTAGATCTGTTCTGCTTTGGGGAATGTTAAGGGGTAATGTTAGTTGCCCTCTCACAGTGGCCCCCCTTGTCAATATAAAAACAAAGTCATCTTGATTTCAGAACTTGGGGTGAAAATCTGCAGTAAATGTCTGCTCCCCTCATGAGTTGGAGAATCCTTTTAACTATTTGCTTCTCCCCAGTACAGGTCGCCTCAGCAAGGCCCACAGAGAGAAGGAGGAGGAACAGAGGAACGGGACCAAGGACAGCTCTGATAACAGGGCCTCCAAAGGCAAAAATGAGAGCCAGCACAAAAAAAGGAAGCACCCAGCAGGTGTGGACAGGTAATGTGTCCTGCTGTGGCAAATGCTGGTGACATTTTAAAGTCTATAGCTATGCGTTTGCTGCCAGAATGCAAGTTCTAACTGTGGTAAAGGGAAAAATGAGAAAAGACTTCATTTGGCTTAGTATACAATTATTTAAAATATAGTATATATTAATGCAAGAGTACCTATTCTTTGGGGATCAGAATGCCGATTCCAAAAGATATATTTGCCATTTCTTAAGCAAATCCCATTTGATTTCTTCTCATCCCACTACTTGTTTCTGTTTTAGATTCAGTGTAAGCTGGTGTAGCTTAGAGGAGAGATCTTGCAAGTGAGTGAGCAAACTGGGAGAATGATCAGGAAATCAGTTCAGTTGAGGAGCCTTAACCGAGTTTCCCTCTAAGTCTAGAGTTTGTGCTTGATTAACTTGAGAGCATAAAAAGGGAACAGTAAAAAAAATTAAAGCCTTTCAACAGGTGGTGCCCTAAGAAGCAAATGTGAAAGTAAATGGACAAAAATCTGCAATTGTGAGCTATAGTGCTTAGGACATATTAGTCTTCCTGCCCGGAAACAACCTGGCATATATTTGCTTCAGGCGAAACCTCATAGCAGTCCTTGAAGAAAAAGCCATCGGGTTGGAGAAGCAAACAGTCCCACTTGAGCTAATGAGAAGGGACCAGGATTTATCAATTCAAAGAAAGGAAGTGCTACTGCAATAACTGACATTGGAAGCAATGGTCCCTAAGGAAGACAGTTAAATGGAGAAGTCCAGTGGATGAGAGTAACAGCTGCAAGTAGGAGACTTGGAAGATACTTTGCATCACATCATTGGAGCTCAGAAACCGTTTTCACGCTCTGCAGATGAAACAGCCTCTGAGTGTTCATGGAAAAGGAGGGAGGGAGGAAGACATTGTAGAATGAGAGACAGTTCTGGGCATCATACTTTAAAAAGGATTCAGAAAAATGGGAAGAATCATAACAACAATGATTGGGGAGTAAAAACTGAGCTGTATAAAGAGATTTTGAAGGATCTGGGTCTCTTTAGACTTGGGAAATAAGGTAGCCCTCTTCAGATCCCGGGAAGGACATTATACAACCTATTTTTTCTCCCTCTAGAGGGTAGGACATGAAATAATGGATTTAAGTTACAAGGAGGCAGTTTCTGGTTGAACATTAGAAGAAACGTCATGACAATGGAGACAGTTTGACAGTAGAACCATTGACCTAAAGGGGTGCTGGGCTTCCCTTCACTGGATATAGACAAGCAGAGGATAGGCAACTATCTGGTTGTGTACATTCAGGTTGCTTTAATCTGAATTCTTTGCATTGAGTAGGAGTTAGGTGATTGCCGAAATGACTTTCCAACTAATAATTTTTTAATAATTTCTCTTGTACCCACAGAGAGAACCATACTGGGAAGCAGAGTAAGTGTGCTGACGGTTCCTCTTCCAGAGCTTCTCACTGGTTGCGCCAAGATCTGCGAGTCCGTTTTATAGATAAGCTCTACAAAGGGGGCAAATATTATAATACTAAGGTAATTGCAGAAGTCTGCTTCTCAGCATCTATTAATACAGTATTACTATCTGAAAATAACCTAGAGCGTACAGGCTGTACATCTAATTTTATAGCAATGCAATTATTTTTTACAGTGTAAGTGAAGACAAGGATAAATTGCTGTGCCAGTAAGCCAGCTGTCTCAACTGGCCTATTCCAGATATGCTGGCTTCCTAGAATTTCCATCCAGCATGGCTGTTTCCTAGGAATTGTGGGTGTTGTAATCCCATTGCATCTGGAGAGCACCAGATTGGTGAAGGCAGATCTAGACCGGTGGGGGAAGATAATGAAGGACCACATATAGCAACTCTTAAACACTGCCATTCAAAAACTTTCTGAAACTATACCATAAATGCCTTTAAAAAAATAATCTGCTTTTCTTAGCTATGAAGGAGAAGTGAAGTTATTATGTAGACAATTGATGGAGCCATGAAGTCAAGTCTGTTCAGTCTAATTCTCATAAGGCAGCAGCAAAAATGGCAGGTTACTTTGCATCTTTGCCAGAACAGCAGCATTCAGTTTGCATTCAGTTTGCCTCATGGCATCATCATATCCTGAATAACAATCTGTGCAGAATGTCCTGGCAATGGTCTCAAAAGTGCTTTGTCCTGCAGTGGTAAAGATTCCTCTCAAGGTCGTACTTTTGCAGGATTTTGCTTGGGAAGTTTGAAAGCAATAGAAATGGGGGAACTCACCAAAGCCTTTCTCCTCAAAGAAGAGGGAGCCATCCCTGAAGAGCTGCATTTTTTTTCTTGGAGCCTAATTGTAATGTGGTAATGGGGAAGAGGCACTAAGTTTGAATACTGGCCAGAATAAGAAGGTAGAATATTTATCAAATGAATAACTAATGACTCTCCCTATTAGAAGCTGAAGGCCTGTTTTTTCAGGGAGAAGCCTATGTCCTTTCAGGCTGCGAGTATTTGCAACTGAGCACCAATTCCAGGCCAAGACTGTGTATAAATACTCATCAGACCCTGCTCTTTGGACACAGAAGGTATGACATCCTGTGTTGGTTTTTGTCCCCAGATGGTAATTGAAGATGTCCTCAAGCCAGACACATGTGTTTGCCGAATAGAAGAGGGACAGATTCTGGATGGTGAGTGTGTTAGAGCTGCTGCTTAACTCTGGTGTTTCACGAAGCTCAAGACTTGTCCTTTGATAGTTAGGGAACAACATTTTTGGGCTGCTGGTTAGGAAGGGAAGCATCCAACTTCAGGATCTGTGCTTCTTAGGAGGTCATGCGTGATGTGGGAACTCAGGTTTCTGAAGGAAGATTTGCACCCAGGTCAACCTGCCAAATGCTAAGTTTGTCTACTCTTCTGTGGACTTCCTTATTTTCAGAGGTGAAGGGATGCGAAGGCATTTGTCTCTTATTTTTGCTGCTCTGCCCATGATCTCAGGATACTTAAGGGTTCTTCTGCTTTTAACAGTTTGTTTTAATACTTTTATGGATAAACATTACTCTTTGAGTGTGTGTTTGTAATCCTAAAGCCATTTTGAAATCGTACAATAAAGAATGCTGTGTGTATCAACATATGCAGATACAGGTATTAATAATTAAATAGTACAGCTTTTTTAAAGAGACCTTCAATGCATAATATTTTTACTTTTTTAGCAAAATATTTTTTATTTAGTAGGGCAGCGAACTGATTGATCATCTGCATTTTGCCTAATTAAGCAACAAGTTAATTAATGAAATATACTGTTATTACCAGAACTTCAGTATATCTGCTTTTTTGAGATATTGATAGGAATGTGAGCATTTGCAATGTTTCTATTTCTATAATGCTTGCTATTCTTTGGTAACAGAATTACTTTAATACCTAGTTTTTCAGTTCCAGCTGTGGTAATGAATATAAGCGATTATTTCATAGTTTCCCCTGTTTAAATGTTTCTGTTATGGAACTAAAATTCTCCCCCACCCAAATTTCAGTTGATAGTCAAATTAGGTACTACAGTTATAATTGTATTGGTTCTATTCTTAGACAGCTGATTTTGAATAATCCTGAATGCTTTTTAAAAAACATGGTAGGTAAAGGTAGAACATGTATAAATTATTTTTTTAGCACAAAATACTTTACATCACTCCTCTGGAAGCCTGGCTCTGGATTGGAGCATCTATCAAGAATTGGCCCAAAGCTTCCAATCTATCTACTAGCTGGATAATTGGGAAGAAAATGAAGTGAGATGCAAAGTGCTGCATAAGGACCCCTCCATAGGAGGATAAGAGGATCCCCATGTGATGGCAGATTTCCAGTTTCACTGGAAATTAGAGAAACTATGTTTGAGAAATTCTCTTTTACATGGTTTTTCAGGTAGATGTCAAAAGAGTGATATTTCAGGGAGTGGTGTAGATGATTGCAGATTCTTGCTTTGACCTCTTTTACAGGAATCCATGAATCTATGCTGGAGACTGTGATTCCTCGGAATGATTCAGACTGGGTTATGGTGGTGCTAGGGGAGCATGTTGGAAAGGTAAGTCACTAATCCAATAAGATGGAACCTGGTTCATTTGTCTAAGACCGTTGAATTTCATGCTACAGAGGCATGGGATTATTTATTTGTTTGTTTATTTATATTCATTATTAAACTTGTATGCCACCTGACTCCCAGTGGTTAGTTGCAGATATGATAACAAATCGTTATTTCAGATGCAGGTGATCCAAGGTGCAGTTAGTCTTGCTCTTGCTGTGGTCAAGATGTTGGATTACGTCTTACATCATCCTATAATATTTATCATGCAGATTTAGGCAGCTAGTAGTTGGAAAATAGTGAAGCTCAACAGTGCAATGGCTACAGGCACATATTGCTCACAATACCATAAAAAAACCCATTTACTTCCACTATATGGTATTTTTTTTAAAAACATTACAAATTAAAATGCCCAGAACTTCATGTGAGAATACAGGTTTTATAAGGTTTTGGACATTTTTATTTTCTTTTGGCAAATTTTGAAATTGAGTAGTTATGCCCACTACTTGTAATGGTTGTTGATCACTGGAATACCGCAATATCTGGAGCTCCACAGCTTGCTTACTCTTGGTATTCTCAGATGCATTCTTTTCTTCAGGAAAAGAAATGCAGTCTCATTAATGCTCTTTCTCTGTTAAATTAGATGGGCCGCATTCTGCGTCGAGACAAGGAACAGAGTCGTGCAGTGGTGCAACTGCAGCAGGATGAAGAAAAGCTTCTGACCCTGGACTATGATGCTATCTGTCACTACGTTGGTAGCTTTGAGGATGATTGAGGTCCGCAGCTCCTCAGGAGAGAACATCTGCAGAACAGAGGAAATCTCTTCTGAGGCTCAAGATAAAGAGTCCAGCCCATAATGTGACATCTTAATGGAGTGGTGTTGGAACTATTAAGCATGACACAGGACACTGCTGGCGACCTCCATATGCACAGCAATCCGTGATTCATATTTAGAGTTATTTGGCTGTTTTTTTTTCTAATGAAAGTTAGATGTGCAGTTACTTTCTGCTAGTGACATGTACAGATCTCTGAACCAATGATGGTGCTCCAGAACTGCCAAAGGCAAGAGCTGTCTAGTAAAGGCACTATGTGGCATAATCAACCAGTTGCTGGTCAACTCTGGATCTAGAGGAGTAAAAATTAAGCCACCCCTAGTACAAAAAGAGTCTGTATCTTTCTGATTTAGAACTAATAGTCCATGGGCTTCCATTATAAAGTATTCTTTGAGGTGTGGAGTTTTAATCTCTGGGTTCTGTTCTAGAGAATAGCTATTGCAATTTGTGTCACCTGCTAAAAATTTGGGATGATGTCCAGTAAAATGTATGTAAAAAATAACTTTCTCATAAACTAAAATTCTGTAAGCATTCAAGGATGGAACCTAGAACCAATGTATTTTTCCTGATTTTTTTCAGGATGATCTTTTTTTTTTTTAATGAACTTATGTTCACAATGTCCTCGGGACAAAATCTTGAAGCAGTTAGTGGGCAGAAAAGAGAATTGCCACACTATACCGAAGTTTGTGCAAAAGTTCTTTTGTCGGAAGAAACAGACAAAATTACAAGACATTCTTGAAAGAAGGACATAACACTCATCTTAAATTGTCCCGGGGTGTGTGTTTTCATGATAGACCTAAACGTAAATAAGCATCAGAAATGGACACAGATGAGTCATCTTTTGGGGGTGTCTGATTATGCTAACAATGAGTAAGATCTTGTGTAAATTTCCCTCTCAAAGTGGCATGTAAAGTTACTGTCTATTTTTCCTGCTGCCTCTGTAAAAATGAATACAGCCCCAATTACTGTGTGTAACTTAACTTTCTTGGATTTCACTGATAGTAAGTAAAGCCCATATTTTTCCTATTCTTTGTATGTTTGTTACTACCACTACGATCAGTAAGCTGCTCTGTCTAGGATGATCTTTAATTTCCAAAGCATATAGTTTTAATTCAATTCACTTGACAGTATTGTAGCAACTTAACACTCTTGGGTTTTACTGTCTTCTACTGTCTTATCTTGAAACTTACAAAAACATATGCAAACAATTGAAGATAGGAGGAAGCCATTGAGAAGGAAAAGGGTCTCCAATATTGTCGAAGAACCTTAGTTCTTTACTCTGGTGTAAAAATGGAAAGAAATGCTTCTCTCTCCTTGCCCACATCTTCGGAGGACTATAGGTTCTCTGCTCTTAAAAAAATGCAAATAAGCCTAAAGGGAAGTTATATTTATTTGGGGCCTCCAGCAGTATTTATTCCTGAATGCAGGAGTTCCACTGAATTAATGTGTGTTTGGGATTCTACGTTTTGAGCAGTTCAAGGATGATTAAGATCACAGGTCCCAAAGTATCTCTAACCTGGGTGACAAACTGGCTCCAACCGCCAGCTGTTCTAGGACTGGAGAGGTAGAAGGAGGGCGCAGTTTGGCCTTTGTCCCTGGCCCAGAGAACTTTCCTAAATCCGTCAGGGCAAGGGAAGACAAATCAGATCCTTTCATTAGCCAGTGAAGCAGCAGCTGCTTTCCTCTTCCTTATCCATGGCTTTTTTTTTTTTTTCATTTTATGTTGTGATTCTTGGGACCAGCGCTGCTGCTTTGTGTTTTAACTGCTTACAACGCTTAGGCTCTTTACAAACGTCATCATATTTTATCATTAGTCCCGCTCAACTCCCACAATAGAACGACTAAAGGGCTTGCCTTACCAGTTTCAAAAATGGCCGCCTTGAAAACAGGCCCGGCCGTTTCCCCCGCAGCAAGGAGGAGAATCCTGGGTGTTCACAGCTCACGGCTCCCTGCCAGTTTCCGACATGGCCGTCGAGACTTTAGTGCTTCCTAGATTACGTGAGCGCTCTGTGCCTTGTCTCTGTGGTCTGACGGAAGTAGTTTGGGTGTTTGCTGTTGTTTACCACTCGGAGTGCTGATGTCGATGTAAATAAAGTGGGGAAAGGCGAGGAGTCTTGCAGGTGAAGCAGAGGGAGGAGAAGTGGGGGAGAAAACGGGTGTGGGGGCCTTTTCAGATGGTTAGGAAAGACACCAAAGTGGCAGGTTCCTGGATCTCTGTTATTAAGGCAGACTGAGTTGAGGGGTGTGAAGGATTTGGGGAGGGGAGGACGGGGTGGCTGCAGCCTTGCCGAGGTGGGAAGCGGGGGCATCTTGTTCGAGAAGACCGTGCGAGTATGAGCGCTTGTATGGGAAGAGAAAGGATGGGAGGAACCCAGCGGTTGTAACTATGGGATTGGTATGACCAGGTCCCTGTTAGGAAAGTGGATCGTTTTAGAGCGGATGGGCTGCAGAGAGTAAGAGGAGGTCCTGAGAACAAACACCGGAGTCAACCCAAGAAGAAAGAGTGGCAAATGGGTTGGTAAGTGAAGGAAGTGAGGGTAGTCTGAAACAAACGAACAGAGATAGAAGTTCTTAAGCGGAGACAGATAGGAGTGACAAAAGCAGCCTTTGGCAACCATGGTGTAGTCTCTTCAGCCAACATGACAAAATATATAGGAAAGCTAGCATGTTCTCAGGACCTGCTGAAAAATGTCATCAGGGCTGTTTGGTCTTCCACTGGCATCATGTGTGTTGATTTTGTCTTTCTGCACCGTGATGGCTACCTTATTGGTAACAGAGAAAAGAACCAAGAACACGTGTGCCTGCCTCAGCTGAGGCTGTCCCATCAAGCTCATATGGCACAGCAACGTGGGGTCAATAGCTTGCGCTTCAATCAAGATCAGAGTAAGTTACCTAATTCTACTGAATATGCTCCTCAGGAGATCTAGCACTCTTATTAAGGAGTTGTGACCTGAGAGTCACAGGTCCTTCAAAAACAAAACTTTGAGATATTTTCAGATCATAAGGTGATCTGTAACCTCCGCATCTGAAGGTAGCCTTCTTGTTGATGGAAATAGGCTTTCTAATTGCTAGGAATGTACTTTTTATTTCAGATATTATTAGGCTGGTGGGCTAATGTCAATAGAAGATTACAATCTTTATTTTGGCTCAAGCGGGTCATGATGTTCCCTGTATACCACACATTTGATCTACGCTCTCTCATAATAGGCTGCTTCTGCTGTGCTATGGAGACGGGTGTTCGGATCTATAATGTGGAACCTCTTATGGAGAAGGGGCACCTCGGTAAGGAGCAAAGAGGGCTGAAAATATAGGACTGTAGAATATCTCTACAGTACTTCTGTCTAGTGAGTCCTATAATAGTACCTCTTGTTTATCTCCTTTTACTAGATCACGAACAGGTGGGCAGCGTGGGACTGGTTGAAATGCTACACAGATCTAATCTCCTTGCTATTGTAGGAGGAGGTGGCAACCCCAAATTCTCTGAGATCTCAGGTGGGTATTCTCCAGGGAAGAAGTGGGATCAAAGCAAAGAAGTCATGAGTTGTAAACTTCAGCTATATCAGTGATACCGAGAGAAGCAAATATGATTGCTCATTATCTTCTAACAGGGACAGGTCATCTTCTCCCTGTTTCTCTATGACCTTGTTGATCTATGACTTCTGTGTCCTAATGCTTCCATTGTAGTCTTGATCTGGGATGATTCCCGTGAAGGGAAGGAAGGCAAAGACAAACTGGTGTTGGAGTTCACCTTCACCAAACCAGCATTGGCTGTTCGCATGAGGCATGACAAGTATGTTTGGCATTCATTCTGTTTCTACTGGGTCCAGAACATGGGTGGGGTGCTATATCCTTCTGCTTATCTGAATTTGATTGTCACAATATATATCTCTTGTCACAATAAGTATTTCCCCTTTTTTGGATAGCAATTGAAATAGAAAGATCAATTTCGTGGCATCTTTTCCCATACAGTAATAGTTTAATTTTTGGTTAAAATTTTAAAATGGTTTTGTTTAAAAATAGGAAATGAGGGATAGCAGTAGTGCAAGGGCAGGAGATCCTGACCAAGTAAGTTAATGAGAATGTAGGTACTTGAGGCACAGATATTTAATTCCTGAAGATTGCCTGAAACTTGTTCATTATTTTCTTTGCAACTGTAGAGAGTAGGAACGTGGCTTGTTTAAATGATTTTGCCTATATTAGAAAAAAGTAATTAGAAATTTTAGATTTTTGAAATTATATCTGTCAGAACGTGTATCAGTTTATATTCTTGGATCAAGGATTCTCACATTGGTCCAGTAGTTGGAAACAAATATAAGTTTGTAAACATATAGAACATATACAGTTGCCTATGCGGCAGCCTAGTCATTGCAGCAATATTCCTTACTACTCTTGTATTATTCCTGTGTTATAACTATGTCCCTGTATTATCTTTGCAGAATAATAATTGTGCTGCGGAATCGAATCTATGTGTATTCCTTCCCCGACAACCCCACTAAGCTCTTTGAGTTTGACACCAGGGATAACCCCAAAGGTAAAAGGAACCTCTGCTTGCTCATGCAGTGACTCCCTCATTTCACTCCTGTTTTCCTTCACTTATATAAATGAAGCTCCATCACAAGAATCAACTCTGACAGATGCCTCTCTCTTTTTTTGTCTATCTCTCACCTCAGGGCTTTGTGATCTCTGTCCCAGTTTAGAAAAGCAACTCCTGGTTTTCCCTGGGCATAAATGTGGCAGCTTACAGCTTGTGGTGAGTGTTATATGGTAGGGTGAGGGGGATGAGGGGATAGACGTGAGCAAATCCTAGTAAATTCCTTCCTTGGTCAGGACCACTGAATGAATGCCAGGATGTTATGGTACCTATAAACAAATCTTATCACACCCGGTATCAAAGGGAACCAATTTCATCTCATGTAAGATAGTGAGAATGACAATATTTCTTCATAGGCAGGTCATAAACAGGGTTGTGCACATTTGATTCTAAAATATTTCAGAATCTTGTGCTATCATAAAAAGTAACCTGTATATACCAATCAAACGAGTCCTCTGTGTTAATTTATTGTATATGCCAGGGATTGATCTCTTAGTGTTGGGGAATGCCTCAGTCTTGTTTATTCCAGAGCCAGGATTGTAGTACACATGCTCAGGCAAGGTTCTGCAGCTTCCCTAAGCCTGTCCTTCATTATTAGGCCTGGCCTTGCAGTATTCTTGTAGCTTTCACTAAAAACAAAAAGAAGCTTGAGTCACCCAGGAGGTAGCCTTCCCCATACATTTAATGGCTAGTCTCAGCTTGCCGATCACCTTGAGTATAAGACAGGTCTTTCTCATTCTGCGTGAGAAAGGTTGGAACTTGCCAAAGATTTGTTTGTACTTTGTTTTCTTCCCATTGCCAGGTTAAGACTTGATTGTTCTTCCAGGCTTTTGAAATGTTTGTTATTTCAATTCTTTTTGTATATTGGTGGTATTAGTTCTGATTTTATTTGGGGTGGAATGGATTTAATTCTCATACTAGCAAGAAAGAAACATGGATATGCCTATGTAGGCACCAAGACCTAAGCTCAACTCA
Organism: Liasis olivaceus; assembly: GCA_030867105.1. Taxonomy (NCBI): domain Eukaryota; kingdom Metazoa; phylum Chordata; class Lepidosauria; order Squamata; family Pythonidae; genus Liasis; species Liasis olivaceus. The sequence continues at coordinate 143,433,103 of CM061348.1, forward strand.
GGGGATTCTTTACTTTTTACTTCCTTCCATATTTGCTTGTATTTTACCAGCTTTGTTTTTAAGTTTTTTATATTGTTTTTACTGTTGTGCTTTTAGATTCTGATATTGTATTATTTTATTTTTCGAATATATAATTTATTCCATTGGTGCCTTAGACATACAATGATAGATAATAAGCAAACTATGATTCAGGTGTTTATGCCTAAGTCTCTGTCTTGCTTGGGCCTCCTCCTTCGTCTTTTGTTTATATATATTTTATATATCAAATTGTCACTGTCCATCTCATTGAAATGACTCTTTTCATGTAGTCTGACTTTAAATTCCTAAATTGATAAGCAGTGATTTGCTGCAAACCAGAATCAGACCCACCTTCAAAGCTTGCTTTTCTAATTCTGGCTTGCACGTGAATTATGGCTGGTGAAGGGAGGTAATGGACTGCATTGGACTGAAGGGAATATGCAAGCATGTAGTGTGTTTTCGCAATCTACGAACAGGAAACATTCTGTTGGAGTCAGAATCAAATCTTGTTTGTTCTTAATTATGATTGCTCCTCACCTTAGGATCTTTCCAGCACCAAGCCTGGGACCTCATCTGCCCCATTCACCATCAATGCCCATCAGAGCGAGATTGCCTGCATCTCCCTCAACCAGCAGGGCACTGTTGTGGCCTCTGCCTCCAAGAAAGGGACCCTGATCCGCCTCTTTGACACACAGACCAAGGAGAAGCTAGTGGAGCTCAGGAGAGGGACTGATCCAGCAACTTTGTATTGGTGAGAATTCCCTCTGTCCCCACTTTACACAGGTCCTCCCTCACAAGGAAGGCTGCATTGCCCCTCAGATTCCATTCCTCCATTGAACTCTTGCTTAAACCCCCCACCCTTTCCTTGGTAGATCAGGCCTGTACCACTCGTCAAGAGGAAAGGGCCACATTGATAAATTAAAAATCCTTGTGGGCCGCAAAGAAATACCTGGAGTGCTGATCAGCTGTTCTGCTGCTAGTGGAGCGGCAGAAGCGCTGAAGCTGGCAGTGGTGAGGCTTGGAAGTGCTCAGCAGCGTGTTTTTTGGGGCAGTGGCAGCAGCTGTAAAGTTACTACTTTTTAAAAAAACATTGGCAGGCATGTGGTGCAGGCCTGCTGTAGAGAAATAAATAGTATTCTGTTGGTCGCAGCTGCTGGAGGCAAGTGGATGAGAGGGTAGACAGAGGAATGAACTGCATTGTTGAATTATTTACAGGTTTTGGGGTGAGAAGCTGATAGTCTTGTTAATGCCACTTCCTGGGGAAAAGCCAGGCCCTGTATCATGAGGTACTATGGTGACATTCCTGACAGAGGCAAACCTCGCGAGGGGATTGTAGCGGAGGCAGATAATGGCACCAAACAATTAGGATGGATCTTGTGAACATCTGAGGGTAGTTTTGAATTGAGACGGTAAGATCAGATCAAACCCCACTGTTATAGAGAGCACTGTCCTGGTTGGTTTGATTTTGTGCCTTGAGAAATAAACAGGAAGCTTCCAACTCAAGTTACAAACCTTTCCTGCTTCTTAAACTTCAAAATGTGTCTTTTCCCTGGGTACTGGCCAGGAAATTAGGTGAGCCTCTTTTTAGAAGTTTATTATGTGGATATGTGTGCTGCCCCAGGCATGTTGTGTTTCAGTTTTGCTGTTTTTGTCGTCGTTTTAAGCTTACCACCCAGAGTCATTTGTCAAGTGGAAGGGCCATGCAGATCAAAGCAAATCAATCAATCAATGCACTATTACTGCAGGGTCACAAAGTCTTTGTTACAGAGACTGGCTTGTTCTGCTAGCTGAAAAGCAGTGGATCTCCAGTAGTTTACGAAGATAGGAGGGAACCTGGGGTGCTCCTATACCAGTAACATGGTGTAGCAAGTGAAGCAAGCAAGCAAGTAAAGCATGGAGTATATAATCTGCCAAGGACAGCATCTAAGGGGCTTGTTCCAAATTTAACAACCCTACAAAACAGGTGTCATTCCCATTTCTTGTTAATGTGTACTCAGAGGTTTCTTCCTGGATGCTGGTAAAATCAGCATGCTCTTGGCCCGTTCCAGTAGGCCTTCTGGGTGTCAGTGAGATGGTCCTATTCAAGGCTTAGTTGTGCCCTCAGAGCCCCAGTGATGCGGAGTCTGCAATAACCTAACAGTCTTAGGAATTGCTGAATTCCTAATACAGATCAACCTAGCTCAGCCTGGATTGGGGCTGCAAGTACGTTCTGGAAGATGTTGAAGACAGAACTGTTCACAAGATCATTTTAACCTGTTTGGGGCCATCTTTTGTTTCATTTGTTTTGTTCTTATTTCACTGTTACAAAGTTTTGTTTTATGTTTTGTGGATGTTTTGTTTTCTACTATGTAAGCTACCAAGGGTTGAATTGATTGTGGTGGGGTATCACTGTAATAAATAACGTCCATAACTCCTAGTCCCTAACCATGCAGGCTAGGATTTATGGGAGTTGCATTCCCAACATTTCTGGAAGAGGGTGGCTCAGAGTCAAGGGATATTTTACTCCTATTCAGGAGTAACATACAGACTGCTGAATACAGGGCATTTGCTGTTACAGAGACACAATCATTCCAAACTTTGAATTGTCAGATGAAACTCCTTTCTTCCCTACAGCATTAACTTCAGCCACGACTCTTCATTTCTCTGTGCATCCAGTGACAAAGGAACTGTCCATATCTTTGCCCTGAAAGATACCCGATTAAACCGCCGTTCAGCGTATGTAGTGGGGGCAGGGAGGATGGTGCTATGAATGGGAAAAGATGGTCATCGGTAATGCCTTAATCCCATTCTTTCTTCTGTTCTGTTGCAGATTGGCCCGTGTGGGAAAGGTTGGGCCTATGATAGGTCAGTATGTGGATTCTCAGTGGAGCTTGGCCAGCTTTACTGTGCCAGCAGAGTCTGCCTGCATCTGCGCATTTGGGAGGAACACTTCCAAGAACGTCAACTCAGTAATTGGTGAGTGGTGTTGATGAGAGGCAGTAGATGTGTTGGGCCTCTTGAAGTATATCCATGGGTCAGATACATGACCCAGGGCCAGTGCTGCCATTGAGTATGATGAAGCAATCTGCTTTAGGTGGTACATGCCAGATGCTGTTAAAGACCCCCTCCCCACTTTCCTGTTTTGGTTTTTCCTTATATTCATTGGTGGCATCATTTTAAATTTTCTGCCATAGGATCTCTTCATGTATTGAATTCTCATGAATCCCATTCTCGGTCTCTCACCCACATTCAGTTCTGTTTCCTAATCTTACAGCTATCTGTGTGGATGGTACTTTCCATAAGTATGTCTTCACTCCTGATGGAAACTGCAACCGTGAGGCCTTTGATGTCTACTTGGATATATGTGACGATGATGACTTTTGAATGTAGCTTTGCTCCCTTTGTTCAGGCAAAAGCGTGTGAGGTTGAAGCATTGAAATCCAGTGTTACGCAAGCAGCAACAGGAGTTTCCTTTCCCCTCCATCTGTGCCCCCATATGCTCCAGAAGGTTCCCTAATATTCCAGAACAAATTTGGAGGTGTGGGGGGAAGCTGCAGGGGGTGGGTATTCTGCTGGCAGAAGACCATCATTAGATATAATGTGAAGGTTTTTAGCCAAGAATGAGTGCTGAGATGGGAAAGGCTGAAAGAACCCTGCAGGATGTTGGTGTAGGATGGGGTGAATTCTTGAGAACAGCTGGATTCTTTATTTCTTGATGCCACCTCTCCAGAAGTGCTGTTCTTACTGCTGCTTTAGTTCAACTGTCCTATTCGTGTGGGACTGAGAAATACACACAGATGGTTGAATTTTGGGAGCAAGAACTTGTCAGAAGTCTGTCCCTCCTATATCTTGGAACCTCAGGAGGTACATGTCTGGATGCTGCCCAATGTTGATGAGCATCTGGGGAGTAGGGAACGGCAGAATTATCATTAAAAATCAAGAACAGATGTTTATGTTGTTTAATTGACATTCTGTGATCGATAAAGGGTGGAGGACAGTCTGAAGAACTGAAATTCTGATGTGAAATCATAATAATTGTTTGTCTATGCGTATGTGGAAAGTGTCATTCTTTATGTAATCCTTCATTGGGGAAGGACGGATAGCAACCCATCCTCATGGAGAAAAAAGGCTAGAGTGGACTAGACTCCTTCCTTATTACTTCTGTAAGAGCAGGAAGATCAAGAGCAGAAAAGTTAATTGCACAGATTTTTTGCTCCTCCTCTTCCTGTAGTTTAAACTGTACAATCTGGTAACATCCATACATCATGTGAATTGTGTGGCTTTAAATTATTTCCCTTTTCTACCAATTGTTTTCAGTGCTGCCTTCTTTCTGATCTTTCTATATAAAAATACTGTTGTATTTATTTATCCGAAGACAGTATAGTACCACTGAGGTACCTCAACTACCATTGAGGATGCCCCCCCCCATTCTCATTAATAAATAGTGGCCAGAATCTCTTGAGATCACCAAATCTCCTGAGTTCTATGTTACCTTACGAGAATTTTTGTAAGAATAAGAACCAATGAGATCTGGTGAGATTTCGGACTTTTTCATTTTTTACAAAAAAACCCTAGCATTTTATTTGTATATTTTTTAAATTCATTTCTGTTACATCACTAGAAATCTTACAGCATTGTTCATTGTCTCAAAGGGTCGCTGGCTCTTTACCTAGCACTGGAGGGACATAGAGCTTTGGATGCATTTGCACATCACACTACGTTAAAACTGTCCTATGGTTTGATGCCATACATGTAGGAGAGTAATTGTGGGGGAAAAAAAAGAACAAGAATCTCTGTAAGAAATAATGGGAGCTGAGAGTGATTGTTGACATGATCGGGCTCCAATATAAGCTAAACATGAGCCCCCTACAAATGGAATGATGTTTCTGGGAGGAGGAGGACCGGGCAGGAATGGGACTGCAGTGATGAAATGGGAAAACACGTGCTTCCAATTCCAGCATTGTCATCTATTTAGTTCCTGGCCTGTTGTTTCTCTCTCATGCCTGTCCCCTTCCCTCAAGGGTCTGTGGATGGCATAAAGAGTGGAGAACCAACACGTTAGCAGACAGCATCAAGATTCAGGAGAATCTCGAAAAGCTGGAACATTGGGCAGAAACCAGCAAGGTGAATTTCAACAGGGACAAATGCAAAGGGTTACATTTGGAATAGGAAAAATCAAAGGTATGAGTATAAGATGGAGGACCATACTGGGCAGCAGCACATGCAAAAAAGGATCTGGGGGGTCTTGGTGGATCACAAGTTCAGCTAGAGGTAGCTGTGGTGCAGCTGGGGGGAAAAAACCCAGCAAATCCAGCTCTAGGCTTCATCAACCGAAGAACAGCGTCAGGATCAAGAGAAACAAGCCGCCATCCTTTCTACTGTCACTGGTCAGAGCACACCTAGAATCTTATGTCCAGTTCTGGACCCTGCATTTTAGGAAGAAGATTGACAAACTGAAGCATGTCCAGAGGAAAGCAATCAAGATGATAGGAGGCCTGGAAGGAAAAACCTGTGAAGGACAACTGGAGGCACTTAGCTGGAAAAGAGAAGACAATGGAGAGAAACAATGGCCGTCTCCGCGTATCTGAAGCGCTGTCAAGTAGAAAAGGCAAGGTTTTTAGACTTGTTCCAAGAAACAGGACAAGAAACAATGTGTTTAAATAACAAATAGGATTTGATTTAAAATCAGAAAAATCCTAATGGCACTCAATAGTGAAACAGACCATCAGGAAATGGCGGACTTTGCTTTACTGGAGGCATTGAAATAGAAGCTGGATGGCCACCTCATGGGGATGCTGTAATAATGGATTTTGCATCTGGCAAGGGCTTGGAGTCACCAATTTCCAAAATCTCTTCCAATCCATACATTCTACAATACCTAATATTTAAGATAATATAGCAGAGGAAGCAACAGAACCCATCTCATTTTTCTTTCATTTCTATTTATTAAAAGGATCCCAATTTCTTTCAAAAGCCACTCCGGACTTGTTAGGTAGCTTAGCCTATCGTGTCAGTAAGTAGCCCCTATCGTTGCCTATATAGGCCTTTGCAGAAGTCCCACGGTTTCCTTAGAGGAGCCGTATCCTTTTTGTTACTATGAAGCAGTTAAACTTCTGGGTTACAGAAGCCGAGGAAAAGAAAGCAACTCCAGAGGCCGCTAAAGGCCACACCCTCCTCCTCTTCCGCTCGACTCCAGTTTCCACGTCTTCCTGCTGGCAGCTCTACCGCTGCGATGCATTATGGGGACGGTAGTTCCTCCCGTCCCGAGCGAGCGAAGATGTCCGAGGTGCGGCTCCCCCCCGTTCGGGCGCTGGATGATTTTCTTCTGGGCTCCACTCGCTTGGCTGCCCCCGACGTGCGGGACCTGCAGCGCTGGCACAATCGCGTGATTAACAACCTCCTGTACTACCAGAGCAATTATCTGCTGCTGCTGGGCGCGGGGCTGCTGCTGGGCGGGTGAGTGCCACGGCGGCTGGCGGGGCACGGCTGGGAAGAGGGTCCGGTCGTGCCAAGTCGGCGCGAGGCGCGAAACGCGCGGCGGACATTCGGTCATCGAACGACGTGCAGGCTCAGTCGGTGCGGGCGACGGGCGGAAGTAAAACGGGGAAGGGTTTTTTAAAAATTATTTTCCTTATTACTGTTGAAATCTGAGCTCCTTAGGAGACAACATTTCGTCTTCCAAGGAAGCCAAGGACAATCTCCGCTTCAGACTTGGGCGGGGGAAAAGATGACACTTTTTTTTTTAGTTGCTCCTGCGACTTTGAACGCCCAAGCGATGGGCAAATGCGAAAGAGAATCGGGCGTCTGTGCCTTTAATGGCCCTGGAAAAAAAGAAAAATGCGGGCGCTGGGACCGGCATGGCCAACAAGTGGGGGTTCTGGGAGTTGTAGTCAGAGCGCATCTGGAAGAGGGCAAACTGGGGCTCAGTCTCAGAAGGTTTTGTGCTTAAGTTGAGTCTACGGTTGTTGGATTTTTCCTGCCCATTTGTATTCCTATTTTTTGTGTGACAGGCAAGAGGATGATTTTCATCTGGATTGCATTTCCATGTGTAAATATTATATAGACTCTGTGTGTGTGTGTGTGTATAGGCAAGCTGCTTCAGTAGTCCAAGCAATGTTAGGTGATGTACAACATGTTAAAACAAATAAATAAGAACATGGTAATCAAGTGTGTGTGTGTGTGTGTGTGTTATACTGGGGAAGGAAACCCTATGATTACCAAGGATAAAATCCTAATATCAGTGAGGGAGATCACAAATCCCTCTGCCCAAAGTGTTGGGGGACCTTGAATTTCCCTGCTGTTAAACTGAGAGTTGGTGTGTTCTGTGATTCGTGCAATTCCATTAAAAAGAGAAAAAACCTACCTAAATGAGTGGCCGCCACCACCTGATTAAGACATTTAGACCATGTGGCCAACCAGGTAGCCTGTGCTAGCTAGGCCTGATGACACCACACTAGGATGCCCTTTAGTTCTGGTAAAACTAACTAGATTATGGTAAAAAGTCCATAATCTTTTCTTGCACATCTAGGAGCAACTGTTAGTCCCCATGTAAAGTAATTGCGGGTGGTCTGTGGCTTGTTTTTCTAAACCTTTCATCTTATAAAGGCTCTGTTGCCTTTTTCACTACTGTGATGTATAAAGAAGTGATCCGATTTAGCTGTATTCATCTGCTTCCTTTTCTGTCCTTGGACTTTGTCCCTGCGCATTTAATAGCAGGTGTTCCTTGGTGGTGGGACCAAGCCCAGGTAGATTTCTTCCTTCCTTTGATTGCTTTAGCTTTGGCTTACACTTAATTTAAAATTAAAACACAGAAAGTCAATAGCGTAACTATAACAACAAGAAAGTCTTTGTGTCCCCAGGCAGCAGAATCTTCAAGCATCCACAAATGCCCCTCTGAAAAGCCATGTTTTCACAGCTCATCAAAAATGTAATTGTGTGGACCCTTATCAGTCAGAGCTTAGGCCCAGGCACGCGACTGAAACAGCTTTGCTCACTGTCCCCTAGACAGGGCTAGTGCATCTGTCATGACCCTTTTGGACCTCTCAGTGGCTTTTGATATCTTTTGGACCAACTGCAGTGGATTGGAGGCATTTTTATGGTGGTTCTGCTCCTTCCTTAGCGGCGCTTCTAGTCAGTAGTGATAGGGATGGAGAGATTGCATAGTAGTGGCTCCCTTGTGGTACCACAGGGGTCAGTTCTCTCTCCCCTGTTATTTGATATCTATGTGAAGCCATCAAGGAGGTCATCCAGTAGTTTGGAGTCCAATGTCATCAGTGTGTTGATGTACCCACCTAGGTCTATATTGTGACCCTGGGCTGCACTGGAGATGTTGCTGAAGTCTTGTCTTGGTGTCTGGAGGTTGGAGAGAACAGGCTTACTGTATATACTCATGGATAAGCCAAGAATTTTAGGTGCCACAATACACCCAAAAAATTGGGTTCGGCTTATCTGTAGATGGGCTTACCCATGAGTATATATGGTAATACTTTTTTAAGTACCCATACATACTCATGGATAATCACATCCGCAGATAAGCCGACCCTCAAATTTTTAACCCAAATACCATGAAAAATGCACCACTGTGGGTAAGCCAATTGTGAAAATTAAAACACATGAAAATTCTGAAGATCGGCTTATCCGCGGGTGGCACATTTTTCGTGGTATTTGGGTTAAAAATTGTAAGGTTGGCTTATCTGCAAATGTGTTTATCCGTGAGTACATAAGGTAAATTGAACCCTAGCAAGATGGAGCTACTGTTTATCCATCAAGATTCTCCTGTGGTTCCAGTTTTGATTCTGGATGGGGTTGCATTACTCTGGAAGGAGCAAGTCTGCAACTGGGGGATCCTCCTGGACTTGTGGCTCCTACTGGATCAGCCGGTGGAAGCTGTGGCTTGGGGGGGCTTTGCACAGCTTTAGCTTGTGCACCAGCTTCCTGGGATGTAAGAACCTTGCTGCAGTGCCTCATTGCCCTCATCACCCTGTTTAGACTGCTGCAACATGCTGTACATGGGGCTGCCTTTCAAGACCATCCAGAAGTTTCAATAGGTACCAAATGCAGTGGCCCAGGTGCTCACAGCAGTTGTAGGGTCATTACCCCTGTATTGGGCGCCCTGCATAGGCTTCCTAGTAGCTTCCAAGTGCAATTTAAGCCACTGGTTTTGATGTATAAAAGTTTCCCTGTATGGCTTGGCTCCAAGTTAATTGCAGCACCATGTCTCTTCACTGGAGTTGGCCTGCAGATTTGATTGTGCCAGGAGAAGCAGCTGGTTGTTCCCTGTTTTCAGGTGGTCAAAGGAGGCGAAGCCCGGGAGCATTTTTTCTGTAGTAGGGCTATCCCTTTGGAATGGCATCCCATTGGGAGGTCTCTATAGATGCCATTCCCTCAGATTGGGGATCCTCAGCAATTGCTCTCTAATAGATTGCACTAGAGGGACAGGTTCAGCTCAGAGAAGTCAATCTCAGAGATATTCAGGCCCTATGTTCCTCACCCATCTCCCTCACTCCAGGCATTTAGGAGATCCCAAACCACCAGCAACTACAGAACGGTCTCAGAGCGGGCCACACAAAACATCTTCTGGATTGAATGCACATCCTGACTGTATATTGTACTCCCATTTGAGCCGAAGTGAAGATTGACTTTTGGGTCTCATCCTGTAGGTACTTCCAACCCATGCTGATTCTGCTAAGCTGCCTACTTATCAGTCTGCTGTTTGGAGGCTTCATCTGGGCAGCTGAGAACAGAGCTCCCGTGCGACGCTTCCGGCGGAATTACCCTGGCATGTGTTTCTTTGCCATCCTCAGTGCTGCGTACTTCCTGGTGTCTCTTTTTGAGGGCTCTGCCACCTTCTTGATTTTCATCGCCCTGCCCATAATGTGTGAGTTCCCAGCTGTGTGCAACATGGGTGCATCCAGCGTGCCTGGTGTTCCCTGCCTCTTTTGTGTCTCTCCCATTCTGTTTAGGGCTGTACAGAGCATATGCTTTATTCCCAGAACATGGTGGGCAGAATTTTGCAAGTGTGGACTTTGTCATGACATGCAAGCAAAGAGAATTAGATTTCACTCAGCATGAAAGAGCAAGTTTCAGTTTTCCTGGGCTAAGGATCAATATGAAAACGCAGAGGCAGTTGCTGCCAAAGACTCCTGCGCCCAGGAGATGAATATTGGAACAGCTCTAGTTTTCCCATCTTATGATGCTACAACCCATATGCTGCACATAGGTTTGGGTAGAGAGAAGACAATGTTTTGTTCAGGCTTCAAGCATTAAAACAACTTGCATGATCCGCAGGAGTGAAGAAACTGTGGCACTTCAGATGTTACTGAACTATTTACTGTACACCACGCTCTCAGCCGGAAAATGAAGTTCAGCGAGATCTGAAGAGCCACAGATTCCCAATCCTGCATTATCTCCTAGCTATGGAATTTGCGCAGACTGAACTACCCTTGGGAGGACTGATCTGTTGCCCTTAGAATAGGGAATATGAGGATCCGACGCGTAGCAGGAGAAGGTCGTTCTGCCTATTCCACTGTTACCAATGAGCACCCCATTTCCTTGCAGTGAGCCTCATCCATGCCTCCCTGCGTCTGCGGAACCTTAAAAACAAGATTGAGAACAAAATTGAGAACATTGGACTCAAGCGCACACCAATGGGGCTGCTCCTGGAAGCTGTTGGGCAAGAGCAAGAAGCTGGATCCTAGACCTTCAGCATCGGTTTCCCTTTCCTCTGGAACTACCCTCTGTCCTTCCAACTGATGCCCGCGTGCGTATCTTTCTGCTTGCCCCTGTCTAGCGACCTGGCTGTGAGTTCCTGTGGAAGATACAGTAGCTTCTAGCTTACCGCAAACTATCAGCAGAACTCCCAGCCACCGGGTAACAGCAAAATAAAAAGGGAGAGGAAATGGACTGAAATCAGCCTAACATTCCAGTTTAACATTAAGTATTCCCCATTGGAATCCGTACCTGTTTTGCTCTAGAAAGGAAGGGATAACAATGGAAGAAAGCTGTAGTTAAAAAAACCTTATAGTAAAATGCTGGTCTAGACTACATAGTTGCTGGTTGAGAGAAGAACAAGAATCGAGATCAGAAGCAAATGAAATCAGTGTTGTTCTAATTCGATTTTCTCCAACCAGGTATAGTCCAGATGTGTTGGGACTGCAACTTCCAAAATGCTCCAGTTCACTGGGAATTTCCTGGGTTGCAGGAGGCTATTCCGGGGAGGCTGACTTGTTAAGATACAATATTATTCAATATTTACCTAACCTCACTGCTCTAAGAGCTTCGGAAACAGTATTAAAACTAATCTATGTAGCATCATGTATCACTATATCACACCTGGAGGGCTGGGGCTTTGGAGAGCAGACTGCCCCAGCCCCCACTATGTGCACAGCAGAGCTGAGATTGAAATGGGGGAGTTCTGGATGGTTCTTCATCTTGCTTACTCTTGGACTGCATCACTTCTTCTGCAGAATTTCTGGGCTCTTGATGTTTAGATGGAGGCACCAAGTAAAGCAATTTGGATGGGGTTTGGCAGTAGAAGGGAGGAAGCCAGTTTGAAGATCTAGCTAAACCTTCGAATGAATGATGGAGGCTAATCATTAATCTTGTAAAGATTCTTTTCATGAAGGCTTTTGGGCAGAGGGGAGGGCTAACTCCCAAGTGCTGGAAAAGTACAATATTAGGATGCAAAAAATTTGGACAATCACAAAATGTCATCAAATGGCAATTTGTTTATTTTGATCTCTATACTAGCATCTGGAGGTTGTCTGCATTTTTGCAGCCCAGATCTGGTAGCCCTAACGAGATATTGCAGACAATACATTCAGGTTCAAAGGTGTGGAACTGTCCCCTCTTTTGAATGTATTTAAAGAAGAAAAGAACTTTTGCCTCTTTCCAGTTAGGCAACTTCAAAACCTTGTCCTGGCTCGTGCATAGCAATAAACTGCAATGCAATTTGTTTGCTTTTAGATTAGCTTGACATGCAAAGCTATTATGACTTAGTAGGATAGGATGTGTAAAGCAGGCTATTATGATTTGCTAACAAACCATAATGCTAAGTCTGGCTTTGCATTATGTGTGAATGCAGCTATTTTATTCCACAACAGTTCCCCATATTCAAGTCATTTGAAATTCGGATGGTTCTTATCCAAACCTGAATAGAACAGACCAAGTAAGGTATTGTGCACAGTTCTAATTAGTATACAATATATACAAATGTATAGTTGAGGTGTTCTAATACTGATCATATTCCTTTCTTTCTATAAAGTGTTGTTTTGAAAATGATGGGACAAAGCAGTAATTAAATACATCCTTTTGCTTAAAAAGAACTTTCTGTCTAAGGCTTTTAAGAAGATAAGTTAGCAAGAAAAGGGTCCTTCTATACTTCCTGGTTTGCACCTTGTTTGCTACAGGCACCACCCTTGAGCAAGCTCATAGCAGAGGTCTTCCTGGTACATAGTTTGCCACTCCTAAACTAGTCGTTAAGTTACACATATTCTGTTCAGGACATAAATATGTACACTTGTCTTCCTGCCCACACGGTTGCTTTGCAGTAGGTAAGAAAATATAAGCACCACATCCTTCTGAGTGTCATGGGCCATTATAGAAAAGGCTTTTTCCCCAAAGTCATACTTAATCAGTTGAGGCCTGAGGCAAGCCTCTTACCACCTTACTAGAAGATGCAAAGCTTGGACGCCAGCATTTGTAAGCCTGCATGCTATACTGGCTGATTGGTGGGGGCAGGGGGGAAGAGATTCACAAATGTTTTTTCCTGAGTGGGAAATTGTAATTTCTGAGTTTTTCTGAAAGGTTTTATCATCACATACAATCCAGTAGAATTATGTAGCAAGTAGTTTTTTTGGTTCTGTAAGCCATACAGGCTATAATGCCTATTTACAAAATACCAACAGCATCCAAAAATCCCACTGGTAGATTATGAATACTCTCTGTGTTGCTCTTTAGAGGCTGCCTTCCTCACATGTGGAACATACATGTGCAAACCCAACCATCTAATTGGAGTTGAAGGAACTAAGCGCACAGTTAAATGTGTACAACTGCAGTTTGAAGGAATTGCTGCTTTTCATTTTGGGATTTCTTCCCGTTAGTGAAAGAGGTCCAGGCTTGGAAGGGAAACATCTGATAGTGGAAGTGACTTCCTCTCCATTTGCTCAGCTCTTGGAGGGGGCCTGAGAAGCTTGCCAGGAAGAAGCCATGAATCTTGTGTGAAGACTGTCCCTCCATCAAACAGTATGTTGAAGGATGGGGAATGCTGGTCTCATAGCAGCAGAACCAAAGGTCTCTGGAGCTTTAAGCTTGGACATTTCAGAGCTGAACTGCAGGCTCGTTCCGCTTTTATACTTACTAAAATCACTGGGACATCTCTGCAACTAGCAAAAGAATTGCAGAATGGCTTTCAGTTGTTTGTAGTCACGATAATTGATTTTAGATTAAGGGTTTAAGGTGTTACTTTAGCTTTTCACAGTGTTGTGTCTTACTTTTATGTAAATGCAGATTTACTATGGAAAAGAGTCAAGTTTTGGAACCTGCTCCTCATGTGGAAATCCACAAACAAATTTGATTGAAGGAGCTTTCCAAAATTGTACATAGATCTTCGATTTGCCCCAGTGTATAGAGTGAACGCTCAGATCCAGATGCGTATGAGACAGACAAAGAACAGCATGAGTTACATTTATCTCAGAAACAAAACAAAGTATTCTACAACTTAGTGTACCATTTTTAATTCTCTGCATATGTGAAATAAAGTCTTGTGATTTTCACGGCACTGTTCTACATGTAGCCTTAAATTTTGTCTGTTTTGCTCTACAACCACTTTGCAGGTGCAGTGCCTTTGCTGAAACAGACAATTAGGAAGAGCTTTCAGAGCAGCTGCACAAGACGGGGGCTGCTTTAATGATTCAAGAAAGGTGCTTCATACACAGTCCTGCATGTTCCAAAGTACCAGTCAAAGGATTTGCAAAGCTCTGACATTTAGATAAGACAATTACACAAATACACCCAATACTCTGCTCTGTGAGCTGGAAACTTAAAAACATGTTCCTCTTTCAGATGTTGTGTGCATTACAGAAAGTCCTCGCTGAACAACCACAACAGGGACTGGAAAATTCACTGTTAAGTTGGGCAGTCATTAAGCAAAACATCAAATGACTGCACCCAATTTTATGACATTTTTTGCAGTGGTTGTTAAGCGAATCACATGGTCATTAAATGAATCAGAGTTACCCATTGATTTTGCTTGCTGGAAGCTGGCTGGGAAGGTCGCAAATGGTGACCATGTGACCCTGGGATGCTGCAGCCATCGTAAGTGCAAGCTGGTTGCCAAGCACCCAGATTACGATCATGTGATCGCAGGGGCACTGTGATGGTCATAAGTGTGAGGACTGGTCATAAGTAGCTTTTAGTGCTGTCATAACTTCAAATGGTCACTAAATGAACAGTTGTTAATTGAGGACTATCTCTACTCATTTCTGATTATAATCAATGTAGGTTCTCCCTCCTCAATATTACCCCTTGATGACCCTAACCAAATGAAATAGGCATAGATTCTTTTACCCCATTTTTCCTCCATGAGGAAGACTTTGAGGCATTTGTGGCACATTTCCATCTGTTTTATTCTCTTATCTACTCCTCGAGGCAAGTCACAGTAAAATAGCCACAAAGTGTTCCTGTTACTAAGTGAAGCTTTAGGACACAGACTCCCAGCCTTGGTCAGATGGTCAGGATCTACATCAAGATCCTGATGGTGACATGAAGCTTTCACACATCACGGCCTCGTTTACAATCTTTATTATAGAAACCTTTTCTCCTTATGCACAGTGCTTTGTTTTACATTTAGATCCCCATATATAATCTATACATTAGTGTATATTAAAAAGACACACAAGACAGTGACTCCAATATGGCCCTTGTTCCTTCAGCCAGGGATGGGAGAGGGAGAAAACTGGAGCCCCCTTGGTTTCTCCCCTCCTCCCTCCTTCCCTCTGCTCCAAAATGACCTGGATTCCATTGGCACAGAGTTTAAACAAAGTGACTATTCCTTTTATGTGCAATTGTGAGAGCAGGGGAAAACCATCACACATTTTGCAATTACGATGAGGATGAGGATGATGATTATTACAGCGAAAGAAAAAACGGCAGGACGTTCCTTTCGTTTCTGTAAAATTGGGGGAGAGGGCAGAAAGCATGTCAGATGAAGGATGCAGGAGAAAATAAACCGTCCAGCAAAGAGAGTAGAAAAGGGTTTGCAGCCATACTTTTAGAAAAGTGAAGGGTTGCACTGCCCATTACAGCTGTCACAACCCATTTCCTGTGAGAGTTGGGTTTTGATACATGCAGGTACGCCCACAGCAGTTTCAGGGAGGACCACGTGGAAATGGCTGGCATTTACCACAGCCAATCCCGTGGGGCAGATTGTTCTGCACTTTCAGCTGGAAGCTCCTGCCCCCCTCCCCCTGTGGAAGACAATTTTTGAATTGAATGAGTGCAATTCCTATGTCCAGCCCTCTGGTGAGGTTCCCCTGCTAGGAGAAAGGTTGGGCTGTGAAATAGGCTCATCCAACGGATCCTGCAAACGCTTCCCAGGCCTGGTTCCTTCTGCAGTATATGTCCTTTCCTCACTCATGGCTTTGCAAGGGCAGGATGTGAGTAGGAAGGGAGAATACATTGAAGGGTAAGCAAAGTTTCTCACAGTGGGGCAACAGGAGTGCTGTAGATCTGTTTTCTTTCTTTTCCTACTTCTTACAGGACTGATGTTCATTAGCAAGATGACAGGTCTGTGCTATATAACATTTCACAAGAAACACACATTGCACACACCTCTCCATTTATACATTCCAGGGTCTGGGGCTTATAATGCCATACCCCAACGCAGAGCACCAGGGCGGTAACAGTGCACCGCTCTCCAGCGAACACAAGGGGGCCCCACCCACAGCAGAAAAACCCTTTCATGGAGAAGCAGTACAGTAAACACGGATCCCCCCCACCCCCCAAAGTCTAAATGGGGGAGATTAACAATGTGTAGGAAGAACTATGGACACACTCCTCCGCGCGAGTCGTGTGTCCAGTGTGCGACATGCAACCGCCCACCCTCACACGCGCAGAAACCTACCCTGCCAGCAGGGAGCCCCCATCCCCACAATGGTGCATCACACCCAAAAGAGAGGCACCAGTGCGAAAAAGGAGAACAAAAAGAAACAGCAGATCCCCTTGGGGGAAAGAGGGGAGGGGGTCACACCAACGTCCCTGGGGTTGGGTGCTCTGTGGAATCCAAGCTGTAAGGAACAGAAGAATCTTCCAGATAAAGCAGGTCCCCAAAAGGTCTGGACAGAGCAGAGCAGAAAAAGAAAGGGGGGAGAGAAAGAGAAAGAAAGAATTAGACAAAAGGGCAGAAAGGAGTCATGCGACAAATGAAAGCGTTTATCTCCAGTTCTGGATCTTTTTACCCCACAGCGATCACAATCCCAGCCCCTCTCCCCCCTTCGGTTCATTAAATTAATCTTTTCCAGCCATCACAAGGGCCAAAAAGAACCAGCCTTGCAACCGCCTGCCTTCCAGAGGCTTTAGACTTCAAGTCCCATTGTTCCTAGCCAGCAAAGGGGTGGTGAGTTAGGGAAGGCTGCTATAAAAGGATGCCCGCCTCCTTTCCTTCTCTTCCCACCCCGGTCTTTCAAACAGCGTGAAATTTGCAGCCAGAGAACCGCAAGGTCGTTCTGAAAAAGGAGGAGTGGAGCCAGGGAAAGAGGGAGCGGAAGGAAGAGGCACAGGGTTGGCCTGAGTCAAGCAAGGGAAGGGAAGGGAAGGGAAGGGAAGGGATGGGAAGCGGGGGGTGCTGAGACTGTCAGGGCAAGGGAAGGAAACGGGCCCCATACCTGCCATAGAGAGGTTGCCCCGCATAGCTCATAGAGTGAGGCAGTCCCCCTGGCCCCCCGTAATATCCCATATCGGGGTTGGAGGGTCCCGGATCACAGTAGCCACGCAGGTGCTGATGTACAGACTGAGATGGTCCCCGTCTCTCGGGTGCCCCTCGTTGGGTGACTCCAGCGTTGCGTAAGTACCAGTCCCGGAGCCCCTCCAGGGCAAGCGCTTTGTGGAAGTTACGGTGAGGGGGTAAGGGGGGTCCGTAACCAACCTCGCGGGACTGTGGAGGCAGCAATGGCCCACAGGATTTGGTGCGGGCAGCGGGCCGGGCTCGGCGCTGAAGCGGGCTTTCAGAAAAGGCTCCCCACTCCAGCTGGGGGGGCCCATCCCTGCGAGACAGATGCTCGCCACCCCCACCGCACCGGCGTTCCAGGTAGTAGTCGAACAGGAGATCGTTGTAAGGCGGGCGAGGGCTCCGGCCAGAGATGGAAGGGGTCAGGGCCTCGGCACTCTTAAAAGGGGGGGCGGAGGGCAGGAGGGGGTCCTCCGAAGGGGCCCGTTCAATCAAGGCCTCGGAGCTGTTGCTTCGACGGGTCCGAGCAGCAAAGAGAGAAGCCCTGTCAGCACTGGTGTCCCGGCTCGGGGGGCCAAGCTGGGAATCGTGGCTGCCTGACCACTGGCGGGAGTGGAGAGATGGGGCCTCTGACCTGGGAGAGAGCAGAGGATAAATTACTGCTTTTAATGTTACGCTGGATATCTGTGAAATAAGATTGCAATTGCATGCTTTATTTTGGGGGGCGGGGGTAAGAGTCTTCTGTATATCCAAATATCCATCTTTAGAGGAGTCTGCCTGTTGCATCTCAGTGTGCAAATCAGCTGGTGTGGCCTTGCTTCCTTTTCAGTTCACTTTTTTTGGGTGGGTGGGTGGGTGGGTGGGGGGGACTGGGTTAAGGAACTCTGCTGTTAATCTGCATCAAGTACGACTGGGGCAATTCAAGATTACCCACCCTCTGAAGAAGAGGATGGTATATCTCAATTCTCTGCATGAATTACTATGTGAAGTCTTCTCCTTCCAGACTTGAGGAATGCCTAGAGTAGGAAGTTCAAGCAGAAACATTCCTCTTTGGGGGAGTAATACCGAAGTGTTCCCTCAATGTACGTACGTTAAAAAGATTGCAAAGCTATCAAAAGTTTGCAAAATTCTGGATAAGACAGGCTGACTAAAACAGTACAGGCACTGCTGTCTTGATGACTAGTTCTTTGAAAACTGATCTTGTCCTTTTCTTGCTACCCACAGCCAGTTCCCTCAAATATCCCTTTGGGTTCCTTGTCCACCCCACCCCTGAATTTAAAGCCTCAGCTTAGCGCAGTTCGACATAAAGTATAGCAACAATTTACTGTACTTCAAATTGCTAGTTACTGCAGACAAACAATAGTAAAAGCAAAAACAAAGCCCTGTCAGTAGGCCTGCAGACTACAAATCTACAAGCAACCCACTAAGGAGAAAAGGAAAGAGAGGGGATTATGCTACCTTAACTGGTGATTTCCACTGCAAGCGTTTCTTGCTAGCACTGGAGTTGCTGGGACGCTCCGGCCCTCAAAGCTGGACATGCTTCTGGGGAGGGTGCGACTGGGGCTGTATAAACAGACAAGGATTCTTTTAAATGAGCGAGTTCAGCTCTTCATGTTTCAAGAGCCACACTGCACACGCACACGTGCACGAACACTGCGCCTTACACCAAGAGGATGATCCCCGCTTCAAAGAAATGTGCTCCAAGAGCCGGGTCACACAAAGACAAGTAGCTCAGCTCGGTTTGCAGAAGCAGCTTAAAAGATGCCCTCTCTAAGCTGCCTTTTTTTCTCTTTGTTTTCCTGGGAAGGAAGGATTCAATCACATTTATCCTCACAAAGCAAGATCTAGTGAGAGACGAAGAGGTATCAGCTGGATGGGATTTTCTACTCCTTCCCTTGTTATCTGTAGTCACTAGTTTCCACTCTTGTTCCTAACCCCAAGTGAAATCGAGACACAACAGGCCAAGCTTACACAGGCAGCTGGGCAAGCCATAAAACTCTTGAGACAGTGCTATTTCAGATGGTCCTGCTGTGTAGCAAATTTCTGAATTCTTCCGTATGTCAAAAAAAAAAAAAAACCCTCCCTCCCAAACAAAATAGACCACGGGCACTTAGATTCTAGCTTATTTCACTTCTTTCCTCCATTACCTGCAAACCTGGGCAGGAATTATTTTATAAATGAAGTAATAAAAAAGTACATCCCACAATTTCAGCTGAAGGGGTCGGGCTGGTTCCATCAGCTCATTTTGCTGTGTATGTGAATCAGGCCTCTTAAGGCCACACAAGGCTCCATCAACATTAACCGCTCGGCACTAGCTGCTTCCCCTCCTTGCTCAGCCCAGCTTCGCAGCATCTTCTGCTAACCTGGTAGGGCTGGCGACAGAGTTCCTGCGGTCCTTGGCCTCACTGTACAGATCTGGCTGCAAAATTCGCCAGCCGGGTCGGCGGTCGGGACTGCTGGAGATGGCACGTAGGTGATCTCGGGCCTTGGGAGGTGAGGACCGGTCTGGGAAAGTTCCCTGATGGTTGGAGATTTTGGAGGGATGGAAGCTGCGAGGGTCATCTGCGGACAGAGCACAGTGCATAGGATAGAAGCATCTGCACATCCCTACCTCGGCCAAAATACAACCACCATCACAAAAAGTCCATTAGTCTCAAGACTCTAGATTTTTTTTCTAGACGCCCAACTATCACCTGGTGAAATGGCTCCTAGACATAAACATGTCTATGCAGCGCACACATACAAAACTAAATTATGGGAGAAACAGCTGTGGTGCTAGTTAAATTATCAATTTAGCATTGTATAGGAAGTAAGTAGCTGCTTTGTCCAAGTTAAGTATGAGAGTTTCTAAACTATCTATCTTCTACAGACTCATGATCTTGCCTCCCAGATTTGAGGATAATTCTTGTCTTCCATGCTTAAGCCATCATGCAACTCAAGAATCCTGGCTCCACATGATGGTTAAGTTAACTCCTAGGTCCTGTTTTGAATGCTTATTACAATATTTATATCCTGCTGACCTGGCACCTCTACCCAAACACCTGGCAGTTTATAGTATGTTCATATAAAGCAGACAATTAAAACCATTAAAAATTCATCAATCCTTCCTTTGCATCCAAACTCCCAGAAACATTATAGATTAAAAGGGGTCGAGTAAAGACTGAGAAATTTTGTCTCCTGCCACCCACAACTTCATGTGGGCGGGTGGGGGGACTTCAACATCTCAACTTGAGATATACACACTGAATAGATTTCTGGGGAGAATTCATGGAGAACTAAATGTCCCTGAAGGAATGGAGATGGCATTGCGGTGGTGACCAATGGCCAGACAGTGAATTCTGGCTGCTGAAATCTCTCCAGAAAAAGGAAAGATTGTGAGATCGTGCACAGGTACTCTGGACAGCTGCTTCTCATAAGTAGACTGCAGGAACTGAAGTTTTTGTGGTCGACTTGTGAGTCAAGTGGCTGGGAGTCGAGGGTTTTCAACCAAGCTCACAGCCGTAATGTAGCCTATATGTACATAAGGTTCACCGAGCCTCATTTCTTAATCACTTTCATAAATTGCTTTTTAACTGCTTTTTAGCTATTAGGAACCTTCACAATGGCAAATTTTAGAGCACTGGGTGAGTCTCCTTCAATCCTTCACAAAAGAAGTTTTAAAAACAGGTTTAAGGATTTAAAAAATATATATTTTCTTTTGGAACAAACAGCAAAAGGGTAATCAGAACGTTGATTTTGGAAAGTTACGAATCAGCTAAGGGTCCAAATGGATTTAACATAAGATTCTGAAATTAATTATAAGAATCTGTCCCATGGGAAAATTCTGTTGTTTTGAAATCTTAAAAAAAAAAAAAAATGATAGGATGGGGCTTTGAAGACTGGAGGCTAGAGGGAATCAGAGGGAACTAAAGATTACAATTAAAGGAGAACAACACTTAAATTTGACTTACTAATACAGAATGGAGCAAAATACTTTAACATCGGACGTACTGAAGAATATTTGTGAACAATGGACCCAGAAATTAATTTTAAAAATATCTGCCATTATAGACTGACAGTGTTTAAAAGATGCTATGGAAGAGGAATACGTTTTACTAGACAAGACCAAGACTGATTTGAAAGTGGATTTAAAAATGACGGGCTACAAGAACAATATGGAAAAAGATGCTACACTGGATATACAAATGAAACTGGCTGATATCTCAATAACTGAAAGAGTGGCCTGGACAACTTTTCTATATTGGATTTACAAAAGAGCTTTGAAGGATTTTGTGAGAAGGGACAAAGAAAAAATGAAAAGAAATTATACAATATTTGAAGGGATTAAAGATCAAGATTGCTAAAAGTAAAAAAAAGGAATATAAAGTTGGTTTATTTGATCAAGGTTAAAATAGATATGCTGTTATCTCTGGTAACCCTTAATGGACCTTTGCTGACCAGGACTGAGCAACGAGGCTTTAAGGATTTGATTATAGATAAGAGATGGGATATGGGAGGAAAAGATCATCTGCTGTATTTTAAGATAAGGTGATAAGTTACTAAAGTTGTTTATACTTGTTGTTATAAAGGGAAAAGTAATTTCCTTGTATATTTCTTTTCTTTTTTTTACTGTATTTATTTTTTCTTTCTTTTCTATTTTTCTATTTTTTCCTTCTTTCCTGCACTTTCTATTTTTCTTTTTTTTAGTTTATATTAGCTCTTATCTTTTTAATTGTAATATTTAGTAAAATTACTATTAAAAAAAAAGATGTACACACTGAGCAGTTGGTTCCACTTGGAAAAGATGGTCCCAGAATTACCTAGGTACTGAGCAGTATAGTTTTAACATTCAAAACCAGCCCCTTGAACGGTATTCAGAAGACCACTGGCAATACAGGGCCTGCAACAACAGTGCTATGTAATTACAGTAGTTTTCAGCTGCCAATAGGAGGGCTGCTGCATTTTGTATCAATGGTAGCGTCCAGGTAGTCTTCAAAAGCAGCCCCACATGCAACGCATTGCAGTAATCCATGCCGTAAGGGCATGAGTAACTGTCTCCAAAGTCTCCCCTCCAAGTAGGGTCGTAACTATACAGTAAGGCAAAATACTAGCCTTATATTCTCTCAAATCATGCATTAAATGAGTCGTCCCCATACACACACACACAGCCCGTGTGCTTTTATATCAGCCTGCTGGTTGGTAAGAGTCATTTTGTGCTGATATGCAGAGCATCTTTGCCTCATCATCCCATCCCCATCAAGAATTCGATGGGAAGAATTTCTAGGGAATGTTGAACCTTTAGCCCTTTTTATTTGTCAGATATGTTGTTTGTGTCTGCTCATCTCAGACCATCAAGCACCCTTCCTTGACCTGAGAATGACAACTAGGACGTGCTTACCATTCTCATGGCTGGCTGATTCTGAGAGGGAGCTGCTCTCTGAGTGAAATGACTCTTCTTCAAAAGAGAGAATAAAAAAGAAACGAATGAGAAAGTGGGAAGTGATGATTGAATCAGATAATGCAATGTTTCTCAACCTTGGCAACTTTAAGAGACGTAGACTTCAACTCCCAGAATTCCCCAGCCAGCCCTGCTGGCTGGGGAATTCTAGGAGGTGAAGTCCACACATCGTAAAGTTGCCACGGTTGAGAAACACTGACGTCATATATCAGCTAAGCAGGGGTGGATCCTATGCCACCCATTCAACGTGATTCATATATAACTGATGATGATGATAATGACGATATCTTTTCCAGCACAAGAGGAAGCATCAGGGCTTCAGCAAGTATCTTTATATCCCAAAAATGAGGGGGATATCACCTTATGATGCTTCCACAACATACTCAGTGCCCCTCCAAATTGTTCTCTGTGTTGCCATTAGACTTTTAAAAGACTTCTAATGTGTAGAGTGTGTTGATCTTTTTGACTGATTTGTTTTATATCCCACCTTTCAGTCAAGAGTTCAAGGTGGCATACGTAGCACTCCCTCCTCTAAACAACACCCCTTTGAGACAGGCAGCAAGAGAGTGAATGGCTGGGTCTCCCGACTCCTAGTCTAACTCCTCCTGTAAAGATTATGCACCACTTCCTGCAGGCAAACCCTAATCTAACACCTTCTAATGCGTTTATGTTCAGACACTTCAAAAAAGGTCCCTAAAGGTTTTGGAACGGGACACCATAGTGGCTGTCAGTTTGAGGGAATTCCCAGCGTGGCGCCAGGGAGCAGTCCCATTCTCATCTGCTTTGGGCTGTAAGCCTCTAATTGCTGTCATGCAACCTCCCACAGACTCCTTTTTGGAGAACTGCCCCCCCCACTTTCCCCCAAAGAATTGGGAGTCCCTCTGCAGCAACTCTACCTGTTGAGCTAAAATAATGGCCAGTCTTTGTAATGAGGTACCTAGGGGGAAAGTTAGGAATACATGGGGTATTCAGAGAGGTAGGAATGAGGGACCAAGGGGGGATTAAAAAGCCCCATAGTTAAAACAATGCCATCTAATGGGACCTGAGAGACAGGCCTTCTCCGGGGCTGCCTCAGCCCTGTGGAACAGCATCCCCTCAAGTCCACTCAGCCCCAGTCCTGCTGCATTTTCAGAAAGCCACGAGGACCTGTTTCCTTCAGCAGGATGGATGGCGAGCCTGCTTTTGAGACTGACCAATGTTTTTTGGTGCTTATAGTTGGCTATCATTCTTATTGATCCTTCCCCCCCCCCCCCCCCGCTTTTGTTCTTAAGCCATGCCTATTATACTCCGGTACGTTGCCTAGCATTGCTGTGGCAAATGAGGCAGCTGAGAAATTGATGAAGGAATCAGCCGTAACTCACCAGGGCCGGCCCTCTGGAGAGGTCCTTTGCCCAGCCGCGCCCGGCATTCTGCTACCTGCACCTCTAGCTCTCGCAGGCGCTGGGCAGCATCTGCCTGGACCTGCCGCCGGCGACGACGCTGCTCAGCTGTTAAGTCGGGGGCAACCGCTAGCCGTCGGGCAGCCTCGGCCACTTGCTGCTGCAGTGACAGCTCGTGGGTCAGCTCCTCCAGCGAAGGGGCTTCCTAAAAGATGGAGGAATGGACATCAGGGCCATCCTCAAAGCCCACAGGCCTCCTCCAACGGAGATAGTGTGCTGTCTCATTCTCACACGCAAGGCTGATTGCTCACCTCATTCTTCAAGGCAGGGGCAATTCGGGAGGCCACCATCGTTCTCCTCCGCACTGGCCACAGCCTTTCTCCAGGTTCCAGGGGATATTCCGGTGGCAATTTTCCTGTCAGTTCCTGGCATTGAGAGGAGAAGCAAGCAGCATGAAACAGGTACGAGATCCAGAGCTGAAACAAGGGTGTGTCGATCTCATTGGAACTTGACATTAAATTTTGCCCAAGGAGACAAACTTCACACCATTTATATGAAACTCTTCAACTCTGCAGAACATAGCTCGGCCCAAGTGAAGCCACTTTGGGCTCACTGGAAGCCATGGGCTCATATACATTTGCCTTCCTGAACCTGATGTCCTTAAGCCATGTGGAACCATTCTTAACATCCAGCCAGCCTGACCAATGAGGATGATGTGAGTTGTACTCCAACACACTTGGAGAGCAGAAAGCAGAAGACTATTCTACATGAGTTGGTCTGATTTACACCTTTTTGAAATACAGTATCTCCCTAGGTTATTTCTTCTTGAAGAAACTCAGCCAGCTTTTTTCCTGCTTGTGTTTCAGCAGAAGATTGGGTTCCAAGCCTTCCATAGCTTAGGCTTTCAGCTGCCCATACCTTGTTACTTTTTGGGAGCATTTGCTCACAATTTATCTGATTAAAACTAAAACCCTCAAGGGTTTGAGCCCCGACAAAGACCAGACAACTTTTGAAATTCAGGGTTGGCTGTGTACGTCAGCCTTACCCCACCCGAGTGCTTTCCAGATGTCCTGGACTACAAATCCTGTTTAGCCAGTGATCAGTGACAGGGATGGGAATGGTGGTCTAACAAATATGGTGGTCCCAAGGTTGGGAAAGGCTAGCTTCTCAAACCCACTGCTTCAGTCCCCCCAACTGGCTTCTCGTCCTCCTCCTGTAATGATTACGCACCGCTTCCTGCAGGCAAACCCGACGCAGCTCCTTCAGGCGCAGGCTGAGCACCTGCTGGAGGGACTTCTGCTTTTCCAGGAGTTCTTGCACCCGCTCTAGCCGAATTCGGGGACAGATCTCTCGCTGCAAAGCTTCTGCAGAAGCGAAGGCAGAGCACAGAACAAAGGATGAGGGGGGGCTTGAGATCCACTCGAGGTCACGGGACGGCCATCAGGGAGGAATGGTGCTGAACAGGTGGTGGGAGGAAGGGAGTTACCTGAAGAGCTATAGCTGGATGAGTTTATCAGCTGCCCCTTCACTTCCATGTCTGGGAAACTTTGCCTTGTCTCTTGCCTCCAAGGGGAATCACTTGGCTCTGAGACCCATGAGGAATTCCTAGATGGAGGATTGCAGCCGGTTACTGTCAGAAGGAGAAAAAGGAGGAGTAAGAAAGGGGCCTGCTTCTGCTGGTCCAGGCAAGGTGAGTCATCAGCGGAGAGCATGATGCTGCAAAAAAAGAAAGTCTGCCAGACTTTGGCAGCAGGCATGCAAAGCCACATGCAGACAGGCAGGGACTGAAGAGGCATTTTGTGCCCATAAGAGCTCGCTTCCCAAGGAGGAAGGAGCAGAGATTACAGATAAACAAACGGGCCACGGAAGATCCCTGCTTCTCTGGAGAGGTTTTCTTAAGAGCACCTGATATCATCCCGAAATGTTGGACTTCACCTCCCATTGCCAACACGGAAGACTGGAGCGCGCAAGGTTAGGGAAGAGTCTCTAGCCTAAGATGACTTGCAGTTTCCATTGTTTCACCCAGGAGCACAAAGTGCCGGGTGAATGGTGGAAAACTGCAACACCAAACCTGCGTTCTGTTGCCTCAGGGCCTATTCGTTCTCCAAGGCATAGTGTCAATGGTAGAATCGTAACATTCTCTTTAATTTGGGCTAACACTCCCCTCAACAGCAAAATCTGGCAAACTCAGATTCCTGTTAGCGGGGGTGTTCAACTACCCACAACAAGTCACCCAAAACTCTTGCACTCAAGAGCCTGGAGAAGGACACAATCACTGACATTTGACCTTTGTGGGGTGTGTGAGGGGGCAGCTGCGTGCAGGAGAATGTTCTGTAGAAGCTTTAACCAACCTAGGAATTCTGGGAGTTGTAGGCCTCAGGCATCCAGAGAATGTTTGTTTGTTTATTACTAGATAAGAAAGGCTGCACTGTAGGCAGCATTTTAACTAACTTTAATTGGCACTGGTGTTATGCCTGTAATTGTAGAGGGAGGGAGGGGTGCATCTTGTCCATCTTTTTCCAGCTTGGGTCCTTCCAGAGATATTGATCCTGTTCCCAACAGTCCCACACAACCAACAAGCATGATCGGGCTGTACAAAATAATGCGCCACATGTTAAACACAGTGAGACCCCAGAAATCATACGTGCAGGGAGCAATGAGTTGTTGCTCTTAGATTTGGGGTGTTGTGAAAAGTTTAAATGGTCATGAATGCTTTTTCCTGCCAAGGAGAAGAGCACAAGAGGTGTCCTACCTCGGATGCCAACATAATAAAACTGGTCTTGCACCTTAGCAGCAGGGGGCCAGGAGCAAAGGAAAAAAAGGTGTCCACTGTTGCTCCCTCTCTCTTACTTCCCCCAACCCTCCAGCACCTAGAACTCACAGACCCGGGGCCTCTTGAATATGAGGTTCCACGCAGCAGCTACACATTATCCACGTTTTAATTCCTTCCCCTCGGCCAGGGACGCTTTCAAATGCACAACGCACCAGTCTCAAGCCCTCCCAGGGCAGTGCTCTCAATTTAAATAGGTATTTGCACACATTATATTCTTTGATATTACGTTGATGAGTTTCCTTGATGGGGACAGCCCTGGTAATTGCAGGGGAAGAGAGACCTAAAGAGAGCTTTTGCATGGCCAGTCGGGGAGGCACCCTTGTCCCGTCTTCCCAGCCGAGGGCAGCCTCCAACAGGAAGAAAAGGCAAGCAAGCCTCTTTGCCACCAACTCAACCCACAAACAAGCATGATGGGAAGTCTGGGGGCAGTGAGACAGCTGGTCCCCTGCCTTACACAGGGATAAAGGCTGCAGCTGCTTTTCCATGAGACCCGATCGAGGCCAAGCCAGCTGGGAGTCCAGGGCAAGAGCAGGGCCAGGAAACCACCCAAGTTACATAACTAATTCCAGTCACTGCTGAGGCCAAGCACAGCTCTTAGTGTGAAGCACACCAAGAATGACATCCAGGTCAGGTAGAACTGTTGTGGGAAGTGTCCATCCAGCACAGCACAGCCCTACCATTGCCATCTCTTTATTATATATTTTTAAATAGATAATAGATAATTCAAATACAAGTACAAATTTAAAAGAAGATAAAGGATGGGTAATACAGATAAAGAACAAGTATAAGCAGTGAAATATGGGTGGATAGCCAACAAATCTGAAATATATTCTAATACATTATTATGGCTTATGATACTACAAGCCATTTCATATCCATTGTCCAAGCAAAACATATCCCTATTAAACTTTAAACTAAAGGTACTTGATCAACACTATTCAAATCATTACAGAAAAAGGAGAGAGAGAAACTGTAGGTGATCAACAATACATCAAGCCAAAACTGTACAAGTAGTCCTCAGCAACTGGGACTGGAATTGCCATCGCTAAGTGATGGTCATAAAGCATGATGTCACATGACCTCATTGCTTAGAGACAGCAATTCCGGCAGTCCTGGTTGCTGTCATTAAATGAGGACCATGTGGGTTGTTAAGCGAGGATCTCATGTGATAGCAACTTCCTGCCCATTTCCCCATTGACTTTGCTTGTGGGAAGATGGCAGGGAACACTGGAAATCGCGATCATGTGACCACAGCTTGCTGCAACGTTGTAATCGCAGGGACACTGCAATGGCCGGAACTACAAGGACCCATCATAAATACCATTTGTTCAGCGCCATCATAACTTTGAACAGTCGCTGAATGAATGGCCGTAGCTCTCCCCGAGCCTCACTGCACCTCCCTCACACCCCTTCCCTGAGCCTCTCCGTGCCTCCCTCACACCCTCCCTGAGCCTCGCCGCACCTCCCTTGCACCCTCACACACACCCTTGCACCATATCCGACCCTTGCTGTGCCTCCCTCACACCCTCGCGCATCTGCTTGCATCCTCCCCGAGCCTTGCCATGCCTCCCTTGCACCCTTCCCTCGCATTCTCCCCCACCTGGCAGCAGCCACTTACCTGCCTGCTGGCCTGCTTGCAAGCTACCTGGGACTTGCAACTTCCTGCCAGCTTCCCCACTAACATTGGTTGTAGGAAGCTGGCAGGAAGTTGCCTCGCCTAACAACCACGGGATTTGATTAACGATGGCGACCTGGACTGCAGGGATTGCCGTCACTAAGCAATGCAGTTGTGCTTTAGGTCATAAGTCATGCCATCATAAGTCAAGGACTACCTGTAGAACATGCCATCTTTCAGGCCAAGATTTTGCCCTTATATCTCAAGCATTAAAGTTCCAGCATTCTCCACCCTACCAACTTGCCCAAGTGTGCTCAACCACAACTCCCATCACCCACTGCAAACACAACCCACAATTGCTATGGAGGGTGGGAGCTGTAATCCAGCACTCCTTGTGATGCCAGGCTAGAAAAGGCTTAAAAACAAGGTGTAGCAAATACAAATCCAGCCAGCCATAAACTTCCCTCTCTGTTGCAGACACGCATAAGCATACCTTTGCTATTTCTACATGTTAGTGAACAGATCATCGTACTGTGCCTCCACAAAACTATATGGGGACAGAAAGGGAAGGGGGAAACAGCCTTGCCACTTGCTTTTTTCTTCCTTCCAAGGCCCCTGAGATTAGCACAGTCCATTCCTTTTCCATGACTGTTTAGTGTCAACACCTTCCTCCTTACCCCTCCCAGTGATTGTTTTCAGGGAGTGGATAAGGAAGGTAGCTATTGGGAGCCAGGACAGAAGTCAGTGGTGCTCTATTAAATAACGTTCCACTTCTATTAAGAAAGAAATAAACGAAAGTAGAAGCTGATCTGAGAAAAATCAAACAGCACAGACACCTGCCTGCCGTGAACAGGAGCTTGGGCTGATGATGGGAGCTGGACACATCTGGAGGGCAAGCATGCAAGACGATTAGAAAGCATTCACTATGCCTGGCCAAGCCCTTATCGTGTCTTCCCATCCTTCAGAGGACCCTTGACAAGCTTTATTTTAAGGACTCTGACCTCGCAAGTAGGATTCTTAAGAGCTGATAAGCTTAAAGATCAGATCCCATGGCTGAGTTCATATATTGCTCTAAACTACAGCTTAACTTTGGCTTAACAAACCATGACTGCCTGGGTTTACACAATCCCCTAATCCCAACCCAAGTAAACTATATTATGGCTTAATGTGATGCCTGAATCCAGCTTCTGTTTACATGATCTAGGCGTGTGGAATTTAATCAGCCAGACATGGGTTATCACTCCCATGTTATCATCCCCCCTTTCCAATTAATTCCTATTAGCATCCCGTGAAGTATTGCTCTTCTCCCCATTGTGCATACAGAGTGGGGGTGGAGAGAACTAAGATAAGCAATGTGGAATCTGAATGCAGGCCTGCATTAAGCCATAGTTTACTTATCTGTACTCTGCATTAAACCAGTTTACTGAACCACAGTCTGCTGAATAAGCTAGAGTCAGCTGGGTTCTCACAGCCCCTGAAGGCAAAAGCAACAAAGGACATGAAGGCCCAGTGTGTGATGTGAGACCCAGCCAAAGAGAAGGAATTTCCTGCATGACAAGTACAACACTGGCATAGAGTTCAGTAGGTGGAGTACTTCCCCGGAAACCCTTACAACACCTGGTCACGTCATCTTGGCTGGCAGCCTGCGGCAAAGGTTCACCTAATCCCCAGACAAGAGTCAAACAGAGCAGGCAGGAACATATCCTCCTAGAGTCAGCAAGATAGCAGTTTCCTTAACCCCTCCACCCACCCTCTGTTCTGCCTCCGCAACCATTAATTTCCAGCTCAGAGTGCTAGACACAATTCACAGAAGCCCTCATTTCCCATCAGGCCTTCATTTGAGCCCCAGAGCCTATTTTCAAGACTTCAGCTCCTCCCTGAATGTGAAAAGTGAAATGTGAAACAGTCCTTTGGTGACTTACAGAAATCATGCACTCTTTACTGCCATCCAGTGGTCGCTGTCCAGATTGCATCCAATTGTGGAGGCATCACCTATGCCCCAGGAGTCAGATTCTATGCATTACACGCAGAAGGGAACTGAAAAGGTAACGAGGGAGAGAGATCCAAGCAGGTTTAGGCCCCAGCATTACTTACGCTAAAAATTAAGCTCTCTGGGATTGACTCTCTTGAAGGCCGCAGATCAATTATAGACATCCCAATTCTCTGAGTAGCTCAAAAGAACTCTTTCGACCTTGATTTGTAGCAAATGCTACAGAGCTAAAGTTTCCAAAGATATTCTCAATACCTTCCCATCAGGAGCCTGGTAACCTCTTGATTTCTGATGTTCTCATCTTTGCTTTTCCTGCAAGGAACTCAGAAATTCTTCCTCATTGCACTTATTTTCATCTCAGCCCTGCAAGGTTGGGGGCCCCAAGAGATTACACCCAGCCAAAGATGACCCTGTATAGTTAATGACCAAGGGGAATTGCAACCCACTTTTCCTTTGCCTGCTGCATCACTTCATGCCGATTTTCATACTGCACAAAGAACAAATCATAGGCTTCCTGTCATGAACTTTGCCAGCCCAGTGCAGTTTGATAAATCTGTAGTTTATGCTCCTTTTTAGCAACAAATTTGGTTGGTATGTTCACATAACCCACTTAACTCAGGTGAAAAACACAAAGGCTGCATAGATAAATGTGTTTAGTTTGGTGGCTTGCTTGGATTTTTTGTGGGTGCATGTCATTTAGTGGGTTGGGTGAGCCCAGAGTGCTGACTTCAATGTATTGTGTACACAGCCCCTGAATTAAACATGCTACTGACTCTGTCTGGAAGAATGGACTCTTCCTTGTCTTCAGTTTCCCCCCTGCTAAAATAGGAAGACTTGAGTCTTGTTTCAGGCAACCCTGGGAGAATTAAGGAGGGAGAGAGATGCACAACAGAATGCATTTCTCACATCTGTAGTTATATCCAGCATGTACTAAGTGTGGATTCACATATTGCACTAAATCATAACAGGATTTGATTGATTTTGACAGTGTATTGGGTGAATCCAACTATCGTGATCTGCAAATCAGGGTTTCATTGCTTAACATGTTCTATGAACCCAGGTAATTTTGACATATACAACAATCTACTACTAAACTATATTTAGCCTGAGATGTGATTCCAACCATAATGTTTCTGCATGATCAGCATAATTGTGACTTCACCAGGGGAGTCTTATCAGCTCCAGTTAACTTGACCAATGGCCAGGAGCAACTGGAGTTGTAGTATAGTAACATTTGGAGTTTCCATCTTTGCTTGTTAAGTAGGCCTAATTACACTACAGATGAGGTAAAGGGGCAAAAGCTGAGAAGGAAAGATTTGCCTAAAGCCAACAAACATGATTAGATTCAAGCTGGTGACTCTGATTTGTAGTTTAATATCTTTGGCAAAGTACACTTTATATAAAATGAACATATAAAATTAATCTACAGCAATCTGGCATTTGAGTCTACTTCTAGTTGGCTTTAGCTAAGAACAAATAAACTTTAATACGTATATATGAATATCTCCTCTGCCATAAAAGAGGCTGAAATATTGGCCCCTTTCCCCAATTTTCCTGCAAGATTCTCTAGGGTCGGGCCAAATCACAACTAAGGCAACGCATACAGGACTCCCCCCACCCTTGTTCTAGACGACAACTTTTGAAGTAAATCAAATGCAATTTTCCTTTCCAGTGAATCTCTTCCCCCCCTCCCCCCGCTACACCAACCAGGGCATAAATATGACCCCCTTTCTACTGCCTTCCTGTGACCTTGCCTTCATCGCGTCCCAGCCCTGGAAAGGCTCAAGCCGTTCTTAGCTGTATCGGTTTTAAAGCAGTATTCCCCACTGATTGTAACACCGTCCAAGGGCAGCCTCAAGGTGCATAACCTCTCTAGGGTTTGGTCACCCACAACCCTCATAGGAGGGTCAGGTGACCGCCGAGACTTGAAACAGAGGCGATAGCCATCAGCAAGGGGGACGGCAAGCTTCACGCGGCATGCGGGCTCAGGGACGGGCGGCCAGCCCGCGAACTCGGAGAACTTCATTTCATCCTCAGCAGCCTCGGGGCGATAACATCCCCCCGTCTTCAGAAGTCTGCAAGTGCGCCCACTTAATAATAATAGTAATACTGGCCTTCCTGGAACGGGAGGAGGGAGCGACTCCGGACTAAAGCCTCCCGAGCGCGCCGGGGCTCAGCCTCCCCTCCCTCCCACCCACCTGCCTCCCTGGCAGGCGGGCTCGCCTCCACCAGGAAACTGCGAAAGAGGCGAGGAGAACTGGGGATTCTTCGCCCTGGGAGTTTGCCGCCATCGCCAGGGGGAAACTCCGGGAAGTTTCAAACTAAGACGCTCCTCTTCTGCTTCCCGAGCGGGATCGGACCGCCCCTCTGCCCGCTGGCCGGCCCCGCCAGGGAAACGTAAGCGACTTCGGGCAAACTTGGCCGAACTCCGGCGAGAGAAATCGCGCCCCCCGCGAGCGGACACCTGGGGCAGCTGAACTGCCACTTACCTCCGTCGCTCTTGAGCCGAGAGCCGCCGATGGGATCGGGAGGAGGGGACGGGCGGTAAAAAGACGGAAAACCGCGAGGAGACCGGCTCCCCGAAACTGCCCAGCTCCAGCACTGGGCAAAACCGAAGTGGCTGCAGAGGCGGCGGCGAACCAACCTCCAGAGCAACAAGCGAGGGGGGAGGGGCCGCACCTTTTAACCCTCGCCTTGCCACGAGCTGCCCGGAGGCGCCCGCCAGCGGAGGCCGAGTTCCCGAAAAGCCGGGAGCTGCTGCTGCGGCTCCCTTTGGCGTGGAAACCTCCCTTCGCTACTTCCAGGAGGGAGGGACGCCTGGGATCTCTTGGAGTGCCGGAAAGCACTCTTCACATGCCCAGAGAGCGCCTCTTGCCATTGATTTGTTTCAGGTCTAGAGCCTCAGCCATTAAAAAAAATAATAATGATCTGCCTCAGAGCCTAGGAAGCTAATTAGGCGACCTACTATCCCACAGGGAAGGGACCCCCATCTTATTAATAGGGGGGCCTGGTCAAAGGATGGGGAAACCATGAAATCGTTCTGCAGGGCAGTAAAACGCAATGCTATTCTGTATTAATACATGCCAACATGCCACACGCTAAAAGCATAACAGGTTTAAGACCAACAAGCACGATGGTTCCTTAAATGCCAGCATATTTATTAGGGTAGAAACCTGATCAGATATCATCTTTGTTCCCAGGCACACAGATCCAGATTCAGGAACACACTTATAATCCCTTGCAGTACTCAAAGACCAAGACAACTCCCTGCCCCTCCCAGTGGTTTCAGCTGCCTTTCCCAACCTGGTGCCTTCCAGCTGTGTCCAACACAGAGATTGGGTGAGGGCAGGGATAGATAAAAATCTAGTATATCACTAGTTCAGGGAGGTTGCTGCAACCATGAGCTTGAAAATAGTTTCCAACAAGAATTCTCGATTGACACATTTAAACTCCCTGCCCAGCCGAAGGTTCACATGTTACTTTCTGGCACGAATGCGTCTTCCTACCTGTGCCCTAAGACAAGCTTTAAGGTGCCTAGACACAGGACTGCTTAGCAGAGGCCCTCCAGCTCTGGAATACCTACCCCAGAGACACGTGCCTGGTGGCTACTTTTCAACACGAGGCAGAAGTCTATTTTTCCAGGCCCTTAATTTATGCTGCAATTAGCTTATAAGCAATCATATTTTGGCTGTCTGAGGGCTATTTTCATCATTTTAATTGCTTCTCCAACTTACTGCTTTATGATGATGGTGCTTTTAGGGGGGGTGCGCGCGCGTGTGTTTAGATACCCATTTTAAAGCATCTGAAATCTCCTGCAATGAGAAAAGCAAAACAAAACAAATGGTTTTGAAGAGCTGACTCTCTCCTATCATATATGTATGTATGTATGAATATGGAAACTTGGAGGTAAGAGCTTTCAGTGCATATTCTTATGAATGCCTCGATTAGTTCAAATTAAAGACTGGCTACAGTCACCTCTCTCCAGTTGATTCTGCCTGTTCAGTAAGATTTGACAGAGTTGGTACACTCCAAGTCCCATTAACAAAACAATGCATCCTGTGGAAGGCCAGAGCCATGCTTCCTTGCTGGCCAACCCTGTCCTTTGGAACAGCATTCTGCCAAAGTCTGTATGGCCCGGACCCAGTGGTCCTTTGCAAATCCAGAAAACCTAGCTTTCTCAACAGGCCTGGAGCAGGCAATTTGTGACTCCATTGGTCTATGTTATGTGCATCGCTGTTTGCCAACATGGGTGATTTTTATTTGCTTGTTGTTGACTAAGTTTAGCCTGTTTTTCAAATTGTTCTTTTATTGTATGCTGTCTAGAGTTGCTTCAGTGATTGAGGCAGCTAATAGGTTGATTGGAGAGCCAGTTTGGAGTAGTGGCTAAGGCACTAGGCTAGAGACCAGGAGACCCTGAGTTCTAGTCCTGCCTTAGGCACAAAATCAGCTGGGTGACCCTGGGCCAGTCATTCTCCATCACCCCTAGGAAGGAGACAAGGGCAAGCCACTTCTGAAATGTTGCCAAGAAAACTGTCGGGACTAGTCCAGGCAGTTGCCAGGAGTCACGACTGACTCGAAGGCACACACACAAAAGTTGATGAAATAAATAATGTAGTTACTATTCCTGTACTGAATAAAGCTATCTATTGGAGAAGGCTTGGCTGCTGTAAGAATTTGCTACATGCACGGAACTGATTTTAGGTTTTTTAATATGCACTGATACTATAGCCTAAAATGTTACAATCCAGGATTCTACCAGTTTATTCTGTATTACATGGGCTGAGCCACAGAGGCAACTGATCGAAATGGCAGACTTCTAAAGCCAAAAAATTAACTTTGGGTTACAAGCATGCCTGTCCGAATGCTGCCTTCCATTTAAAAAAAACAAAAAACTGGAGAAATAAGCAACCGTTCCAGCCAGGCCTCCACCCTGTTTATTGATTATGTGACTTGTACAATGATGTTTATTAGCTTTGCACATTCCTGGTGTGACACAATCTATTCAGCCAGTTTAGGATGCTACCATTTGTTTCTGCTGCAGATGTGGCACGTACATCAAGCGGCGCTGAGACTCAAGCCGACAGAAAGGCTTGTTTTAGAGGCCCACCCTCAGAGCCAAAGGCATCAAGTTGCAGAGGCAGAAAGCCACCAAGTCCTTTGATGCAGATCAGCAGGCGAAAGACCTTGCTGGACAAGATGCTTTGCGGGGGGGGGGGGGGGGGACAGAGAAGGTAGATTAATCTCAGAAATCCATCAGAAATTGGTGGAACTCTGGGGAGACCAAGGACAAGGCCATATTTCCCCTTCCACTAGGCAGCTCTCTATAAACTTCTCCCTGCCCACTGATATTCCTTCAAACTACAGTACAAAACAAGCATGTTAGGAAATATGTAAAAGGTAACAGTAAATTACTTAACTGGTAAGACATTTCCTAGTGAATTTGTGGGAAGGCAGAGAGAGAAACCAGGACAACGGATGCTTGTCTGTTGTACAGCTCGTAATATCAACAACAGAACTGGGAAGGGGGATCCTTTCATAGTATAACAAAAAATAAAAAACTTTTCCACACCAAAGCCAAAATCAGTGCATTGAGTGTGAACAAAGCTTTCAAATATCCATAGCTACTTACAAAGCGAGGGTGCAATTTCTTTACAAATTCAACTACGTTCTCTTTCTACAAAACCCCCCAAGTGGCTTATCCCATTAGGCTCCACTCCGCTTCCTGCCATGCACAAACCTCACCCCCCTCCATCCTAAGCAAATGGTATGGCCCAGCGCAAGGTACTGCTATGCTGTGTGTTTGCCTCAGCCTGGGATGAGATCAGATTCCATGCATTCTTGGCTTTCTGCCCTGCAGGTAAAAAAAAAGCAAGAGCGACAGTGAAAAGAGCCCACATTGGAAAAGTGGCCCTGGAAGCTCTCCAGAGCAACCATCCTGCCCTTTCAGCCTCGGGCTCTACCTAATGGCATCCTAGCAGGAAGAAGAACAGGGAAGACAGAGTTCCTTGCAGACAGTGCCATGGAGCTTTCCCCACCTGGTCCTTCCCAAATACGGTATGATGGAGTACCACTTCTAGAATTTCCCAACTCAGTTAGGGATTTTGGAAGATG
The DNA here is from genome assembly GCA_030867105.1 of Liasis olivaceus. Lineage (NCBI taxonomy): Eukaryota > Metazoa > Chordata > Lepidosauria > Squamata > Pythonidae > Liasis > Liasis olivaceus. The sequence goes on from CM061348.1 coordinate 143,469,407, forward strand.
GTACCACATTGGGGAAGACTTGTGGTAACAAGAGTCATGAGCACAGTCTTTGTGTCTGCTAATAAATTGAACATGCAGTAGCATACCCATCTCCTGGGGTTCAAACATACAGGGAAAATGTCAGTGTGTGTGTGTGTGAGGGAGGGAAGAGAGAGAATCTGGACCTCTGTTCACACAGGATCCTGTTTGCAGGTAGTTGTCCTATAACATACAAAGTTGGAGATTATCCTCTCACTTTGCTCTCCATTCACAGGTTCAGCTTATTGGGCTCCATAATGCTTCAGAGGGCTGAAGTATTACCCAAAAAACACAGAGTTGCATTATGGGGATGGGAGGGGTTTAGCTTCCAATCCTCCACTTGGAAATGAAATTTACCAGCAACACCTGGGGCAGTCCCCCTTTGCCCAACCTGCCACCCAGGTGAGAATAAAATGCAAACTAGGAAATCCACGAATTCCAGCTTGAGCACCTTGCAAGGAAGTTAAGAGTAAGAAATGTAATACATAAAAATGTTGCTTATCATGCTGGTCTCTGGTTTTCTCTAACCACATTTTAGTCTCGCATGTTGTCCAAACCAGCCTGTCTAACTACTTAGGGCTCAGTTTGTTGTGTGAATGCAGAAGAAATATGTGATACAGACAGAAACATATGCAGTCAACTTTCTCAGCACTGGCAAAAAAAATGGCTTGGCCTTGAATGCCCTTAAAACTGATAAGAGTTTTGTTTTAAACTCAGCAGCACTCACTGATGTGAATATACTCTCAGATCAAGTAATTTAGAAATCCCACACATTCTTGTAGGTAAGGCAAAAAGGAAGAATTTAGTCTACTAATCTGAATTTGGCATAAGGATTCATTCCTCAATTCTGGATTACGTATACCAACCTGCTTCTTAGTCAACAGGGCTTCTTGCAATCTTTTAGAACATGTTGTTATTCTAGATTATAACTCCCAGCAGCTTCAAACAGCAAAGCCAACTTTTAAGGCCAATGGGAGATGAAGGTATGTGGAGGCCACAGAGGTGGGGAAGATACACTGAGTGGTTTGGGTCAAGTGAATTCCTAATGGCTGAGTCACTGAACTTCCTAGTGCTGAGCCCTAGGAGGACCAAGATGAGCGCCACAGTAGAAGGTTCTTCTGGGGAAAGACGGAGAAGAAGTGGCTTGAAACAAGAGCAGGAGCACACGAGCGGAGTGTTAGAACATGGAGTGATCCAAAAGAATGATGGCAGGAAAAGAAGGTTGGATGAAGAATGAAGCAAAACCAGAGGAGAAAATGCCCCAAAGCAGAATCACAGCTGTCCAGGACTGTCATCCGTCATAGACTGAATTGCAGTGACAGGGCAGATATTTGCCTACACAGCCTCTTCCTCTGTATGTTATCCCAACTTCTGTCATCTGCTCATGGCTCAAATGCATCCTGTCTTAATCATCGCCTTGATCATTAAACTACCAGCTACGTTCCTCCTCCTCCTGCTCCTTTCCTCGCCCTTGTTCCTTTCAGTGGAGCTCCCAGGATGACTAAGGGCTCAGCAGAACTGTGCAATGAAAACCTGCCAGGAGCAAAACTTCTGAAGGTAAAGTGCTGCTACTGTGCTACTCTGAGGAGATAATAGGATGAGCAGACACAAGCAAGCAAATTGTTTGTGGGTTTTATGAAATTCATTTCCTGCAATGTTCTTCTTTCCCCTTCTCCCTCCAAATAATGAATCCTCAGAGTGGTTCTTGATATGGAGCACTGGGGAGAGGTTAAATAGAAAACATCTGTGATTCTTGCTGCACTGCACATTTCACATACCAGCACATTTGCTGGGTTGGAGCAGGGATACCATTAGAATCCATGTACTCCCACAGGATACTCCCCAGTTTGGAGGAACAGAATGTTTTGCCCAGCATGGCCTTGAGGTCATTTACATCAAAGACGACCACAGGATGGGGAAGTTTGTTACTCCTGATCTCTAGAAATGGAATAGTCGGATCCTTCGCTTGCATGGCTGCAAAACAGCGCCCTGGTTAGGAACAAGATTGTCAAATGCAGCAACCCAGCTTTCGATCCACACTTTTTCATCCTGGATTCTTCTGTATTCTAGTTATGCTAGAAGGAGGGAGAAGATACATGCTCCTGCTATATCAGTGGAATGGCACATAAATAAACAGAAAAGGACCAAACCAGTAAAAACAGCAGCTATATCCCAGCATCCCTATCAATTGAAGATCAGAAGAAACTGAATACAGAAAACGAGTGGGCCTTTGCCCCAACCACAATCCTGCCCACTTTAGAGATCCCATCTCTAGTGTATCTGGGGTACTTTCTTGGTGAATCTATTATGGAAGGAAATATCTCATCTTCTGCTAGTGCGGTTGAGCTTATGCTGAATCTTATCGGTCCCTCAGCCAGCAAATTTCAATACAGAGTTATTCTGCAAAAGCCATTCTAAATTTGTTTCTGGGAGAAGAAACGGTTTCGGTTTACAAGGAAGGCTGTTCTTTAGCACTACTTGGGGTTAGTGCTCTGTCTGGTGCAAAAGATGATGAGTTAGTTCTTGGCTGCGTCACCTTTTCTGGGCTGAGACTTGAGGGAGAGGCATGTTCTGAAAGTGGTTAAGACAAGGATAAAAATGATTTTTAATGAAATGCAAATGTGATTCAAACTAATTACATGCAATTAATATTATTCCTCATTAATTATTTCTAATCTCTGTCACATTAAGAATTAAGATGCAGCAGTTAGGCCAGCAGATTTGGGCTTCGAATATCTGGACCACTAGACAGCGGCAAAGCCTTTGTTTTCTGTGTCTCTTTGCTGCCGTCTAATGGGGGTCTGGAGTTTAGGAAGCCCTAAACGCAGTAACTTTTGGAGTGGCTCCAGGGACTACACTTCCAGCTTTGCAGAGCGCAAATTATAATCCCTGAATTAAGTAGAGGTATTCGGAATGGAGAAGTAAATAAAGAATCTTATTTGGAATATACAATTCACAGTCTTTAATCTATAGATAAGGCTCTGTTTTCTTTGCAACTGCAGTTTGCCTGCAGAAGAAAGTAACTCTGAAATATACAGAATTCCTACCCACCCGGGACATGCTTACCAAACCCAGCTTCTAGAAAGGGAGGTAGGCTCAGATGTTGGAAAAGGGAAGCAGCACTTGCAGCACAGCGCCTCCTACTGGCTAATGTACTTCTTGCAGGGAGAAAACCCACCTAATAATATTGAGTGCTTATAAATCAGGCCGATCTTCACCTGCAATGTGACATGTTTAGCAAAACACTTCCTTGCGCTCCCTGGCATGGCCATAAAACAGCAAACCTGCAAACCTTTCACGCCAAGAGTCTACCTCTTAACAGCACTAGACAAGGATTCCTGTGTGGATCTGCAATTGCTTACATTCCCTCCCTTCGATGCCTCTCCGCCTCCCCTCCCCCGGGAGCTCCCATTGCCTCTTCCATTTTCAAACCTCAGATGTAAACTCCTTAGGTAGGAAACTAGATTTCTGTTTCTGAAAACTCAATAAAACAATTACTGTAAAGACATCAGATGTACTCACGATCAAGCTGTCCAATCCTTCTGCAGGTCCTTTATTCAAAATGTTTGTTGCCACAAAGTGATAGCTCCACCTACTAACACACTGGGGGACTTTGGGACAGTGAACTTGCCCTCTCATATTTTGTAACTTGATTCCCGAGTTATAGCTCAAAATAGATAAAGGTTCTCTACTGTTACCTCTTTTTTTTGCCCATGCATATCACCACAATGCACCTTAGGAACATGGTGTGTATGACATGCCGTTCTTAGCTGTCCTGCATGTTACAAGATCAGAAATAGTGGGTTCACATATCACGTTAGGCCACAGTTCGCTTTGTCTAGTCATAGTTCAGTGGATTGTATGAACTTAACCACTGTGGTTTGTAAAACAGGGTTTATGGTATCACGTGTTGCACAAATCCACCCATCTGTGCTTTATTCAGTAAATCATGATTAAAGAAACCATGGATTAGCCCCAGGTGTAAATCAGGTTAAAGAAACCACAGCTTAGCATCAAATCAATATATTCAGTCTTTGTAAGTCAAATCAATATGTTCAATTTCAGACTTTATAACAGTAGATCAACGTGGAGTCACAGCCACACTGGCTGCAAGCAGATGAACCAACAAAAATGCCTGCCAGTTGGAAGACTTAGCGCTTTGCGGCTATTGTCAAGGGGAAGACAGTGAAGGCTGGCTGCTTAATCATCCCAGCCACACAGGCCACACAGCACAGAAATTAAAATTCATGCACAATCATTATTGGTGTGAGTTACAAAAGCACTAAAGTTTGCTGGATTGAATTCAGACCCCTTTACGTCAGCCTTTCCCACTGACATTCTGCAGATGGGTTGGAACTACAGGTCCCAGAATTCCGATGGGTTGGAACTGCAAGTCCCAGAATTCCTAGCCAGCATACAAGGTAACAGGATGGAAAGGACTTACACTTCTGGGAAGGATGAATCTATTTGACATCTGGAGGGTCTGAGCTCAAATATTGGAAGCATTCCTACTTCTGACAAATCTGAGATTTGTCTAGGACTGCACCATTCAGAAGGATAACCACGTTGCGATCTCAGATGCACTTTACTGCTGCCCATTACTGCTGCGGTTTTTGAAATGGAACAGTGACAAGCAATAAGAAAGCAAAGTAATGGCTCAAATTTGCAAGGAGAGCCTGTGTGAATACCACACAGGCATTATCAGGGGCAGAATACAGAAAATAATGACATACAGCTCCTTAATAACAGATCTGGCATTCCACTATATTGCTAGGCAAATTGGAAAAGAGGTGGAAAGGGGGAGACTGTTAGCACACTGTTCACCTTTGCTGAGCCCTATATTCAGAACACATACATAACATAAATCCAGCATGTCCTGTAACTGTCCAACACAGAAAGCTGTTGCCTTGTAGGTCTCACTAAACCCAAATGGCCAGTTTTATGACGGGGATGGACTAAAGTTTGCAAACTTTCCAGCTGCACAGAACTCCCACAGCACAACACTAAGAGCTCTGAGTAAATCAAAAGTATGTGTTGTTCTGTCATCAGCACCAGCTGATTAAGATAAAAGATCCTGGCCCAGAATTCTATATATGACATGGAATCACACAAAACCCCAGTGCAGAAGTCGCACTAATGCCAGATGAGTGAGAAAGTCACATTTGAAACTCTTTCAACTCTGAACAAAATGAAAAGAAAAAGCCGGAAAAGTATTGATGTGAAATAAGTCTTTCCTGGCTAATTTTCTTTATACAATACTGCAGTGCAGTGCTTGGAGTTTCCTGCCACAGGAAACTTGCTTCCTTGTCTGCAGGCAAAGAAACAGAGCTATCCTGGATCCTCCCATGCTACCTTCTTCCTTCATGGTCAGTAATGGGAACGTGCCTCTTTTGCCACTGCTCCCTAGTTCTCCTGTTTGAGAGTTAGCGCAGCAGCCGTTGAGAGATCACAGTTATAAATAGCAATCTCCTACATGCAGAGGTGGCCACTTGGAGTATAAACAACTTCCAGAAGCAGCCATTTCTCTCCTTTGGAGAATGCATTCCTATGCCTATAGCACAGTACATAAAGTGGCCCTCTCCAATCAGAATGGGGAGGGGGGGGCTAGGGCTTCCCGTCCAACACATCTGGAGAGACATTACGCTGGGAAAGCTGAAACAGATCACGGGTTCATAACCTTTTCAAGTCTTGGATACCATCACATGATGGCCTGAGGATCCTCTCACAATACAGTATTCTTTTTAATTAAACAGTGGCCAGAATCTCAGGAGATTTACCAGATTCCCCAGAGAGCTCATACAAGAATGTCCAAATCATGCAGACCTCATACATGAATGCCAACATTTCACAAGATTTGTAGAGATGTGAGATTTTAGCCATTTTATTCACGGGGCGGGGGGGAGATTTGAATGCCATTTTGGGCTACAGTGGGCTCCCTGGCACCCACAGCAGTTGTGAAGTCAATCTCTGGGTCATATTGTTGGATCTGACCGGGGAGATCCAGATACAAATGCCTAATCATAAATCTCACCAGTGACACTGTACCAGTTCCTCTCTCTAGAGACAGGAAGATCATTAATGTTACCCTGATCTCACTGAAGAGACCAAAACAAAAAAAATTTGTACTATTACAAATCTCTCTAATCTTGAATCATCTCGTCTAGGTGAGGAATAATAATAATATCAACTTTGTCCACCCACCTCAGAAACAGCTGCAACTCAACGATGCTTCTATACATTCATTGCTTCGTAATTTCAGATATACGGGCCCAGTACACTTACATGTCTTGGGTACAAAGACAAGCATTGTGTAAGTCAAAGCAAGACAAGGAACTGGCAGGCCACCAATACAAGAAGACTATACTACAGCTGCTGACTCAGTAGCTATCTAGGGGGAACAAAGGGCAGAATGGTTTCAGGATCTCTTCCTCTTAAGCCAGGAATCTTTGTTTTCTGTCGAGGACTAGAATCCCACAGGGGTACTTCATATTAAATAGAACTGATGCAGCGGGGCCAGAGCCAAAGTAATTGGGACAGACATTCTGTTTTCTTTGTGATACACCCCTTTTTTATTCTTCCATATTTTTTTTTAACATCGTCTTACCTCTTTTGTAAGCAGCAGGTGGCAGGGAAGGAATGGGTACCACTAAAAGGAGATCTACGTTAATCTCCTGCAGAGAATTTTCAAAATAGGCAGAGGGCCTAAAGCTTCAGAATGCTCACCCCTCCTATAAAGCTGCACACTCTGAATCATGATCCTTCGAACTGAACCGAAGCTGATGTCTGACTGCCTCATCTGATGCCCACCAATCTAAAGTCTACAACACAGGTAGTCCTTGGGTTACGACCATTCATTCAGTGACCGTTCAAATTTATGACAGCACTGAAAGAGTGGTACTTATGATTGGCCCTCGAAGTTCCAGCCATGCCGGCACCCCCGCAGTCACATGATCGCAATCAGGCGCTTGGCAACCAAGCTTGTACTTACAATGGTTGCAGTGTCTCGCAGTCATGGGATCACCATTTGCGACCTTCCCTGCTGGCTTCCCACAAGCAAAGTCAATGGGGAAGCTGGCAGGGAAAGTTGCAAGTCACTCCTGTAAGTTGCTCCTGCCGCTTTTTCTCCCAAGGAGCTTGCTACAAAGTACGAGATCCCATGGATCTCGTACTCTGTAGCACCCCCTGCCTTCTGCACTCTACAGGGCGCACCAGACCGCAGCACCTCCTACTCACCCATCCTCCATAGCATGTGCCTACCCACTGCACTCCCCACCCATCCATGGCCCCTGCTAGCCCACCCACACTCCGTAGCACCCACCTGCGGCCCCGCCGGCTCACCCACAGCCCCCACTGGCCCACCCGTGGCCCCTGCTGACCTGCTGACCTACCCACACTCCATAGCGCCTGCCTGCAGTACCCATCCCCACACTCCTTGCCTGAGACTCCCACCTCTTCCCACTTAATGACCAGTGCAATTCTAGGGTTACAATGGCAACCAGGACTGCTGGGATTGCTATCGCTAAGTGATGCAGTCACGTGATGTCATACTCTATGACCGCATTGCTTAGTGACAGAAATTCTGGTCCCAATTGCCATCATAACCCAAGCTACAATAATTGGGACTGGCAACTCAGTTGTTAAGCGAGGCAGTCACTAAGTGAAACCACGACTGTGCTTATGATCCTAATTCAGCTTGCTTTACAGATCTGTGAAGGTCATAAATGCGAGGATTGGTCATAGTTACTTTTTCATCACCAACATAACTGCAAACAGTCACTAAATGAAGACTCTCTCTATCTTTCCTCCTACTTAGCTCAACATGCTATTGCACCTCCAGACCATCAGCTTTCTCTTCCAGTAGTACAGGATGGATTTTCATTCACGTTTCAGCCTCACTCAGAAGGAAAATTACCAAAAAATTACATGTACTTTTTGAGCTAATTCCTCTTGCAAACTGGTCAGTTGTCATCTTAGAGCCTTCTACATACCTTCTGCCATTATAGTCTTATATCAACAACTGTAATCAGGAGGCTTTTGTCTAAAGGCAAAAGCACCCCAGGAAAATTTGTAGATAATTAATTAGGAAGTCCACAAGGTTATGTCTTTTTGCCAGTAGGAAACTTCATTAATTAAGGCTTTGCATTTCATCCATGTTCAAAGACATATGCCCATCACAAAAAAGGAATTAGCTACACAGATGAGGTAATTATGGATACAGTTAACTGTTCTAATCTTATTTCACTATGTTTTGTTTTATTTTAATTCCCCTATGCTTTATTTTTTATAAAAATGCTGTCACCTTGTAAAAAACTTAGTTTGGTGAACATAGCTGATTCAATACTTTCGAAACAAATAATGCAGGCCATATCCCAGCTATACTTCGACATTTGCACCATTCTGAATTCTATTATTCTCCAATAAAACAGTATTTCCAAATATGCCTATAATATGGAAGAGCATGTATCACAGTGGCGATTGTGGTCAAAATTCATTCCAGGGAAATTGCACGCAAAAATACATTATCAAACAAAATTGCATACAAAAAGCCATATATTAGAATTACATGTTTAAATTTGGGTAATGACTTTTTAAAAAAAATGAAAATCAATGCAGAAGCAGGATGAAATAAATTTAAGGTGTGAAAAATGAATGAACCCAAAACTGATCATTTACCCTATCCTGCACATGGTGGTATACCAATATTGATAAGTCTCAATCTGTACACCTGTAAGATTATCAGTCAAACTTCGCTGTTCAAAGCAAAGTACAGGCAAAACAAATGTGCCTACCTTGCAATTTGGCAAATTCTTGCAGCTTGGGCCATGCTCTTAGTTGTTTCCAAGAGTCACAGGATGCCTCATTTTTGGCCCTCAGAAACCAAATGAATGAATAACAGGAATGGAAAGTTCAGGAGGTTTAAAGGAGCAAAACGTTTGCCATGAGCCCCTTACATTCTTCCCATAAGTAGAAAAAATATTTTTTTCAAGGTATTCAATGATGTTATTATAATTTAACTTGAACACTGGCCCCATTTTTCAGGGGGTTGGTTGTTTTTAAGGAATGAAATAAATCCCGTAAGTCTTGCTAAACACGTATACAAATTCCATTCTGTCCTTCAACCAATCCAAACTTTCCCAATGAAGAGTAAAAAATGTTGATCACTCTACTCCAAAAACATTTAATTACACTAATAAAGTTGGCCATATACTTAGGGCCCAAGAAAAGTAAAATACCTGTGCTATTGTAAGAAATTAACACTATCTTGACTAGACAAGTTAAGAGAAAAAGCTTGCCAGATCATCCAGCTTTTTTAACCCAATCACTGTCTATCAAATGAAAGCTTCCTAGCAGAGTCTAAAAGCAAAGGTCCTTTTCCTATTCCTTATAGTGGAATATACTTATATGGCAAAAATGTATATTATGTGTGTCATAATATATATTTTTTATTTTTATTTTTTATTTTATTTATTGGATTTCTCCCCTGCCCATCTCCCCCACAATATATCACATATTATTTATAAAATTTATAAATATATAAATTATATTTAGCTTTATTGTAAACATCTAAGTAAAAACACCACACAGGATATATACCCTGCATAAAAACAGAGAAACCTCCCCTTTCCCTCCTAAAGGGGTGGAAGTCATATAAAACCTTGTACATGAGGATATGACATAATGTAACATCCATATCTCTTAAGGGAAAGTAAATTATACTGACCAAAATAAAGATCTACCAGAATCTAGTCCGCAGAGATACAGAGCCCCATTAACAGCCCCCACCCCAGCTGTATCGTCCGCCATTGGCAGATAAAGCCAATATCAGCCCTCCCTCCCCTTTAGGATGCCCAGGCCTGATTTAATTATTAGCAATTATGCAGGAGAGTAAGGAACAGTGCCAAAAAAGGGAGCCCATCTCTCCCCACACCTGTGTGTGGGTCTGAGGATTCTTGCAGCAGAACATTTGGGATATTAGATTTCTGCCCTCTCTGTTCCTGGAGTTGAAGGCTCCTCCACCTCCTTGTCGTGGGCCTGCTTCCCATTCATCCCTCTCCCCCCCCCCCCCCCCAAGGTGGGATTAGAAAGTTGGCAAGAGAAAGAGCAGCACCTGACCCTCCCAGGATAATCTGCCTTGGGCCCTCCCAAGAGCTGGACTGAGCAGGGCTAAGCTCCTGCTGACAGAGTTGGAGGGCTTAACTCTTTAAATCCTTTCTCACAGCAAGGCAAAAGTCCAGCCTTGCAGCTTCCAGTTCTCCTCTGCTCAACAACCAGGTCTCCTTCCTCTTTCAAGAGCCCAGGATTCCTGGCTCCCAACCCCACCCAGCCCTGCTGTAACTCAGGAGATCTTGGGAAGGGAAGGGAAGGGTGGGTGAAGGAATGTGGATCTAGAGTAGAGAAATGTCCACTTTGCACAATAAGTACACTGTGGGATGCAATGCTCCCACACAGATCAGGACTGCCCCTGAAAACTCAGAGACTGTCAAATGCCTGATTCCTGTAACACACTTCCCCCTGTGCAAGAAACAAAAATCACCACTGTGATTGTAGGGGATATTCTCTGTTCAATTCCTCTCCTTGCTTTTATTTGGGGGGGGGGGTACACTTTTTAAACTCCCTGTTAATATACTTTCAACCAAAAAGTTTAAGGTGCCAGATGGCAGGTTGACTGCAGCATCCTTTGATTTGAACCCTATCCCAATCTCACAGCCCCCTCCTCCAAGCATATAAATATCAGATACAGTAGTTACTAAGCTATCACAAATTACTTCCTCCTCCTCTGACTTCTTTAGAGGAACAGAGCAGTCCTGAACAGAATTGGCTATACTAGCAAAAACAGGCCACCTGCTTTGTTTCAATCTGGACCTCCTATTTTGAAGTCTCTTCCATTCAGTGGGACAATTAATAATTTTAAGAATGATCTTATGGATTCTCCATCCATCCCTCTACTTTTTTTTTTTAACACAGTGGTGTGTATTGCTGCCAAGTGATCAGGCAGCCCTGCTGGGGCCTCTACTATACCAGAACCTATACTTCTACTCAGAGAGTTACCCTGAGAACATCACACCTTTGGATGTTGGAGAACCTAGTCTGGGATGCAGGCCCCTCTCAGCTGAGGACTCAAGTTGTGCTATGATATATTCATCTTTCTACAAAATGCACAAGAATCCTTGTTTGATTTGACGGAACAGGTTGAAACAACAATTGCTCTGATGTTTGCTTTCCAGTTCCCATTGCTTTTCTGATTAAGTCACTTGGGGGGGGGTATAAGGAAGAGTGGGTAGGATACACCAAACTAGGTCAGTCTGGCAAGAACTATTCCTTGTTTGCCTGCACTACGCCAGCTATTGCTTTGCGATTAGGAAGAAATCTCAGAAGTTTGAATTTCCAGCAGTGACAACATTAATCTTACCAGTCATCAAACTAGCAGGAAGCAAAGACAAGGAGACCTAGTTCTCACCCAGGCTTGTCACCCTTCTGGTATGTAAGCTTTGGACCCACAGCGTCCCACTGTTTTCCCCCTGATTAGGCTGGAATACCTTTCCTTCTTTTTTCTGTTTCATTTCAATCATTCAGTATTTAATTGGTTCCTGTTTATACTTCGATAGGAGATGGGTTTTGTCTATCTATGTGTGTGTCACAGATTTGGCATCAGGGTCAGCAGCACTTCCTTTGGGACAGATGTTCAGGGCCTTTTCAGCGAAATGGGTAGAACAGTCTCCCAGACACAGCACATGGTTCTTATTTTGAACTGAATAAAGTGAATACCTGTAATAATCGAAAGAGCTTCCTCCTAAGATAATTTGAAGTAAAATAATATGCGTTATCATCTAAACCAGTGTTTCTCAACCTTGGCGACTTGAAGATGTGTGGACTTCAGTTCCCAGAATTCCCCAGCCTGGCTGGGGAATTCTGGGAACTGAAGTCCACACATCTTCAAGCTGCCAAGGTTGAGAAACACTGATCTAAGCAGTCTCTCACATAAGGCCACAAAGACAGGAACACATTTAGATTCAATGTCTCCAATGAACAAACTGCACTGCTCATCAAACTTCGTTCCTGAAGGGATTTCATCTTCTAAATAGCACCCAAAAGCTAGACATTCCCATTCTACCTTTGCCGGAGTGAGGCAGACACATCTTGGATAAAGGAAACGTGAGCATTTGTTTATTGATGGGGTTTCTTGCCCCAGCATGGAAATACAATTGTTTCTGAGTGATACAGTAGTGGAAAGCTATTTATGGCATGCTCCTTCACTCAAGCTCCGGGACTCAGGGATGGCTCATGCCAGAGAGCCGTTAGCCTAAACCAAGTCATACCCACCTCTGGACTCTGTGTGGGAGGAGGCAGGAGGGAGGTTAATCTACCTAGAGATCCCTCAAAGTCACTCAAATGTCATCTGTCTCTCTAATGAAGCCTCTGTGGATTCCGAGGGGTAAATCCTCTGTTCTTTGCAGGTCCTTCCCTGTGGGAAGACACAGCCAACCTGTCCTTCAATCATATTCATTCAGAAGCTCACAAATATCATCCACACAAGTCATTGGAAATGGGATCCAGACAGGCCTGCTGGTCTGCCCCGCAAAGGACTGGAAAGTGCTGGAGCACAATTTGGAAGGGCTGCCTTGCAGAGGAAAGAAAAGATAAATACTCCCCTCCATCAGAGTCTACAGCCTGCCCCTTTCCCACCCCCTGGACTTTCCCTCATGCTCAGGGCAGCGTTGAAATAGGCCGCTGTGGGGCCCACAGTCTTGCTGTGGATCCCAGAGCAAGTTCCCGTCTTTCTTTGCCCATGTCTCATCTGTAAAATGGGAACAACGTTGGCAAAAGGTGCTTTACAGAAATAAGGCATGCAAACCATGATTACCTGCTTTTAAAATTAAGGACAGGCTCTTAATCCAAACCATTTCCTGTGCACTGACCTTCCCCCCACCCCACTCCTTCAAAGCTTGGCTCAAAGCCGGCAAATTCCCATGGAGGCCAAAGGTTTCCCAGCCCACTTCTGCCCCTTTGTGTAGTTTCAGTCTCCTCCCCCTCTTCCCAGCCCCCAAAGCACTGATGTAGGACCGGCCCAGGGCTAAAAGGCACCCCCTCCCTCCCTGGGCTCAAGGGATGATAAGTGGTTTTGGCTCCCCCCTGCAAACTTTTAAGGTGGGAGGGCTGGAAACTACAATAGAAGGAGTCACCCTTCCACTGTCAAAGGGTCCTGGTTCTCTCTGCCCAGATCCCGGGCAGGATCCTTACCATTTTCTTTTCTCCAAGGCGGTCCTGATTTCTTCTTGATAACCGAGTCGAGTTTTATTTTTCTGCCATGCACACAAACCCGCTGTCGGCTGGGCAGGAGAGGAGGAGAGGTGTGTAGCTGGGGCTGCGCGAGGGCGGCCGAGGGTCTTCACTCCCAGCACCGACCCCATCTCCAAGCGGAGAAGGGAGCGTTCTTCGACCTCATCTTGAGAGAGCTGGGTGGTCGCCGGCCGCGGAAAATCCACCCTTCCCGGGTTTCGATCAGGCAACCGAAATGAGGCGGGGGACCGGGGAGGCGAGGACACAGGCGGACGGAGACTGAAGGCGGCGGGGGTTGGGGTGCGGTTATTGTTTGTTTACCTCCTCGCGTCCTGCCCCTGATGGGTCCTCATCCCCTCGCCGTGGTGCGTGTCTGTCTGTGTTATGTCTCCCGCTTTCACACAAACACATACGCGCAGAGGCCGGCGGTAGCGTAGTGTGGCTGTCGGCTGCACACCTCCAGCGTATGGTGTGGTGTCTCGGTGTGTGAGTGTGTGAGCGCGCGCGCGTTATTCTCCCCGAGGTCTGCCTTAACCCTTCGGCGGCTGGAAGGAGATCCGCATACATCCGTGCTGTGCCGGGTGTGCGTGGCGGAGTGGGCTCCTTTCTTTCAAAGGAAGCGTGTTTGGGAAAGAGGAGCGAAGTGTCGAGACTCCGTCCTCCGCCTTGGAAGGCTCCGCGCGCCGTCTTTCACCTGGAAGACGCCGTCGTCTTCGTCTCACAGAAGCGCGGGTGGAACCGGAGAGGACAGGCGGAGGAGAAAAGCGGGCATACTGCCTATGCTCAGAGGCACTCTCTCTTAGCTTCGACCACGCTGGGAACTGTCGTCGTTGTTTTTAAAGGGGACACAATCCAATCATTATTAAATATTTGTAGAAATCTGCTCCTTAGGCAGCTTTATCTGGAAAGTCTGTGGCTCTTTTCTCCAACGCAGTGTCTGTCTGCGCCAGACCTTCCTGCCAACCCTTTTATTCACACAGCACTGCCCTTGTCCCCATCCACAAATTTAAGCTTTTTTTGGCCAGTCCTTTATCTTCCTGAAGGCAACTAGTTTTTCCTCCTTAAGCCAACAGAGTCCTGCCACAAAGACAAGATGGGAGGAGGGATCAGGTGACCCATCATTAGATGTGACCAGAGTTGTATCTTGGGTAACTGGGAAAGTGTGGTCAACCTTGCTATTGACCAATCTTTGGCCTAAATGTATTGGCAACCAGCTCTTGATAACCTGTTTGGTTAGTAAGAAGCTGTGATCACAAGAAGGAGGGTACAACCTGAACAAATCAGTCTTGACAGTGAGGGAAGGAGACTTCCTTCACTGTGTATCTTTAGCCTTGAGAGTTTCATGGATCTGAGAGACAATGTGCCTTCAAAATTTCTTTCACTGTATGGACAAACCACTCTTCCCTCGGTTCACAGATGTGTGCTAAGCCACAATGGGATTTCTTTATCATAGCTTACCTTGGTTGGTAAGTGAATGTTATATCTATCTATCTATCTATCTATCTATCTATCTATCTATCTAAATTCTAGATGGCAAAGATACCTGATATTCCTGCCTCCTATTTCCCCTCAAGAACAACCCTGCGAGAAGGGTTAGGCCGAGAGAGAGGGACCTGCCCAAAGCCACCATGCCTAAGGGAGGCCTAGAACTCACTGTCTCCTGGTTTCTAGACCAGCACCTTAGCCACTACACTAAACTGGCTCCCAGTTTTGTTATTGTCAGCCTTCCCAGGTAGACCAGACAGGAAACACGACCAGATGAACTAATTCTACTTTATTGTATGGCTACATTAACAGAATCTTGCAAGTCTGAAAGTACAATTCTCCCACTGTCTTTTTTACAGTCTGATAAATTAGGGAGGTTCCTTTCTGAGTTTCTTTCTCTGCATGTGATGCAGCTGCGGGCTATGCCCCCACCTATCTGGTAATTCCCTAGGCAGCGTCTCTTCCCCCGTCCCCCAAGGTCATTCCCACATACCATTACAGTTATGTGTGAACCATGCCATGATAGCTTATCATACCATAGCTTAAAAATCTTGGCTTTTGTTCCACATGAGAGCAGCATCTGACATGTTTCCATCTGCAGAAGAGGGTTATAGTTGGTAGTTCTGCAAATCGTAGGGATCCAGCCATTATCCTAGAATGTGAGTCAGGGCATCATTTTAATTTGTTTTGAAATACAGGTGGCCCCCAGATTCCCAAGATCTGTCCAAGTCAAATTTGTATGTAAGCCAGAACAGTATTATTGTATAAGTAGTATTGTGTAATTAACTCAAACTATTGTGTATTTAACTTGAATTTTGCTACAATTGGCTCCGTTCTTAACTATGGGTCATCCTTAAACTGGGTGTTCTTAATCTGGGGACTACCTGTAGTATTTTATGTGAGTACAAAACTTATGGTTTGTTAATCTACATTTGGGGTTTCATGTATGGTGTGAATTCAAGCCAGCATGTCTGAACTGATTTCCCGCAAGGTTTAAGCTGTTTAACAAGTTCTGGCTGTGGCCATGTAGATGGTCTGTTTGCGGGAGCTTTTTCCTGTTGATGTTTAGCCTAAAGAAGAGAAAGATAAGGGGAAACATAAAAACAGTTTTCCAATATTTGAAGGGCTGTCACAGGAAACAGGGTATGGATTTATTCTCTATACTGCCTAAGGGTAGGATAAGAAAGGTAGGACAGTGGGTGGAAGCTTTAAGAGGGAGATCCAAACTTGAAATAAGGAGGACTTTCCTGACTGTGAGAACCACCAAACAATGAAACAGCCTTCCTCCTGGAGTTGTGGGGGCTCCAACACTGGAGGTTTTCAAGCAAAGATTGGATAGCCATTTGGGATGATATGAGGATTCCTACCCTGGGCACGATTGGATTAGAAGACCTCCCTTCCAACCCTATAATTTTATGACATTGCAGTAATGAAGTAATAGGCATATATGGATAAGACAAGAGCAAACAGCATTCAAAAATAGGAAAAGCAAACAGTACATATACCTATATGAGCCAGTCTACAGACTCATAAAAACCTGTGGCACAAAGATATTTTCATAAAAACACACATACAATCATACAGCTCCAGCAACCAGCTGAAATGTTTTAGTTTATAATCTGACAAATGATTGACATATCAGACTTAGCGCCCCCAAGGTATCACTGATTACATAGTGTCCCCAGGGTATCATTAGAAGTGGCATAAATGTGCTCTACCAACCTTTTCCAAGGGGGTGCCTTCCTTGCTGGCTATAAATGATGTGAGTTGTAACCTTGCATATCTGGAGGGCCTCTAGTTGGTGGTGTGTTGTATAAAACTGCACGTGCAGCTGACTCTTCTCAGGAAGTGCAATCACAGACTGAGACAGTTCTAATGTGTATTCTTATTTTAACACATTAGGAGCAATACACCCATACACAAATATATTTGCAATCCAGCTTGGCACACACAAATGCAGTAGCAATTAGTCTTTGATGTATAAGGAAAAGTTCCAAGGAAGAGTTCAGTAAATTATAGGTAAACAATCAAACTATAATCAATAAATTAATAAAAGAGACACAGGCAAAACACATTCTGTAAGTTTTAACCATATATAACAGCCTTCCCCACCCAGTGCCCTCCAGAGATGTTGGGCTTTGACTCCCATAATTGCCATCCAGTATGGTCACGCTGTGTCCCAAAATATCTGAAGGAGGGCTCCAGATTTCATTTATTTATTTACATAAATTTAAAGAGCACCTAATTCCTAGTGACTCTGGATGCTTTACGTTCTGAAAATGTTGAATAATACAATAAAAACAACAAAGGGATGTGCGTCTAGAAAAAGAAGAAAAAAACATACAGACAGAACAACATTTTGCAGCTGTTCACCAACCACCTTACCCCAGGTTTTCAGTGCCTTGTGGAACATCCTCAGGGATACATACAGATCTCTGAGGAAAAGATTGGGAAAAGCTCCTTTATATCTTTGTGAGCGTGTGCATGTGGTTTTAAAAAAAGTTGGCTGCTCCTGAATGTTCACCATCATTTTAATTTTCCAGAAAAATGTTCAGTCTCCCCAGAAAACTAAGGACTCCCCCTTTCTCTAAATGTACAGTAATTGATATTATTTTTTGGAAATACTAACCAACCTTTTGCAGGCTGGCAGCCACATTAGCATAATGGTTGGTTTATTTTGAAGTTTCCTCTGTTGATTTCAGTTGTACTTTCTCCCATGTAAGAGAGGATTATGATAGGATTTCCCCAGTGTATGATGAATAACTCAAAGTGTTTACAGAAGAGATCTGCCGGATAGTGGGCAGACTATAAATATTTTAGATAACATAAGTAAGGATGCAAAGGATTAGATAAATTGGAATTATATTGAAGGAGCTAGTGTTATAAGACTAAGTTATTTGCAGAACTGCCTGTTTCCGATCATCTTTGTCTATCCAATAAGATTTGACAGGGTTGGTGTGCTCTAGGTCCCATCTCTTAAGCAACATCATCTTATGGGACTCAGGAGACATGGCCTCTCTGTCACTGTGACTGCCTTATGGAAAACCATTCCCCTCAAGATCTGCATGGCCTCAATCCTGCCTGCCTTTCGGAAGGCCTTAAAGGCATAGCATTGGGTCAGGAGGATTTGTGTTCCCATCTGATATGATTCTTTCAATTGCTGAATTGCCTTGGCAGAATTTGTTGTACATGTTTTATTATATTTTTATGATGGTCTACTTTTAGCTGTTTAGTTAATTGTACACCACCCAGCATCATTTTTGAGAGGGCAACTATATAAATTAACGAATTAACTATTTAGATGGACGTTAATATCTGATAGACAGGGGAATAAGTTGGAAAATTGAAATTTTGCTTAAGCCCCTCCTTTAGACACCAACTTTAATTTCTCAAGTTCTTTCTCATTTTTTTTTAAAGTCAAGGAAGAATAAGTCTACCTTGCAGGCTTGTTGTAAAGATCAATACAAGGTGCATTAAGCACCCTGAACACTTGAAACCCAACCATGTCAATATTTTGCTAGGCCAAAATATGGTTGGTTGGATTGTGATTTAGCATATTATATGATGCCAATGAGGGTTTTTATAGCTTAATGTGTGTATGCACCCAAACCTCTGTGGCTTATTCAGTAAAGCATAGTTAAAGTACAGATTAGCGTGTAGTAGAAACACAATATAATAATTTGCTACTGATGATAAACTAGACTTCTTCAACTGGTACCCTTCAGATGTGACGGGTACAACTTTGTGTTGTCTCCAACTGGTGGATCTGGAAACCATTGGAAAAGATACAGAGATAGCAGAAGCCTTAGGTGCAGATTTAGGGGGAAAAGGTAATGAAGGGCTATGCTCGCACAACTGATTGAATCACAATTAGGTAGTTACTACTGAATCAGATTTGACTCCCAGTGAATGCATGGACAAATGCTTGCAATATCGACCCGTCCCTTGTAATATCTCATAGCTCTTCTAAAGAAAGGCTTACAATCTCTCTGAACCCTCCATCTACCTTATGGTTTGTTTCCCCCTTCTTCTTCCTTCATTTTACCAAGCATAATTTTTTCTTGGCCCATCATCCATGCCCAAAGTATGTGGGTGTCTTCTTGTTGATGATTGCCTTAGCAGAACAGATACTTTATTTGATCTAGGACTAACTTTTCTTTAATCCATTGTACTCTCAGTAACTATTTCCAGTGTGGGAGTTGAGAGCCAGGGTTTCTTAGGGCAGAGATGTCAGTTATGTCAACAACTGGCAATTGTCTAGCTAGAAGGTTGAATGAGAAGTCAGGGCAAAGTGTCCATTAAATCATGGGAAGGGTGGGAGAAAGAAATACTACAGTTAAACTAGTGGGTTTAAAGAGGGAATTGCACCTTCACATTTATCAGAAGATAATCAACTGTTTTAGTGGCTTCTTCCTAGTCCACATAAAGATTCTTATTGAGGTGAGTCCTAAAGCCTAGATAAGCCGTGCTGAGAATTCAGGAAATACTGCTGAGCTCCTGCCTATGAGCCCAAGATCCAGAACTTAATTCAAATGCATCTATCTCCTTTCTGTCAGTCTTTCTCAATGTCCAGCTTTCACAGCTATCCAATCACCATTAGAAATACCAATGCTTTAGTATCCTGATTTTTGTTGTGATAGAAATATCCCTACTCTTCATATTGTGCTGTAAGTTTGTAATTACCTTCCTTACTTTTCCTGTTCACTTCTCCAGCACGATGTCCATTTATATCTATTCTTGAGCCCAAGAAAACAAAACTACACTTCCTTTACTTCTTCACTGCTCACTCTGAGTTCAGTAAGCATACTGGTTGACATTATATTTGTTGCATTAATATTCAAGAGTTTTCATTTTTATTTATTATTTTGTTTCATCATATTTATATTTATTTCATCATATTTTTACTTTTCTAGTGAGGTCCTCCAGATCTTTTTTACTTCAGCTAATAAAGTGCTGTTGTTTGCAAATAGCAACAACAAATGGCAAAATGTTCAACTGCAAATTCAGATCCTACAGTAGCTTCTTGTTCATTATAAAGGATCCTCTGAAGAATTATCAAGTGTTCTGACATGCTTATTGTGTGTATGTGCCATCAAGTCAGTATCAACTCTCAGCAACCACATAGACAGACCTTCTCCAGGACGATTTGTCTCCAGCTTGCCCCTTCAGGTCTCTAATAGTGCACTCACTGCCACCAGAATCAAGTCCGATTACCTTGTTGCTGGTTGTCCTTTTCTTTCCTTCCACTTTTCCCAGCATGATGGGCTTCTCAAAGTTTGTTTGTTTTTGTGGCTATCCATGGTATTCTCAAGAGTCTTTTCCAACACCAAAGTTCAAAGGTGACAACACTTTTTCTATCCTGCTTCTTCAAAGTCCAACTTTCATTTCCATAGAGTGTCACAAGAAAACCACATCCTGCACAGTTCAGATCTTTGTAGGTATAGATGCATCATAACATTTGAATATCTTTTCCCAGGCCTTCATAGCAAGTGCTAGCTGGAGGAGTACTTCTTGACTGCCAGTTCCTTTACTGTTGATAATCCTAAAAGGCAGAAGCTATCCACCATTTCAGTATCTTCATTGTCAGTTCTGAGGCTGGTTACTATACCTGCTGTCATTAGTTTGGCCTTTATATTTAATCTTACTCCCACATTTTTCATAGTGCTCCTTTGACTTTCACTGCTAGAGCTTCAAGATCCTTTGCATTTTCGGCTGTCGGGGTAGCATTATCAGCATAGCAAGGTTATTGATGTTTCTTCCTCCAGTTTTAAAACCATGCTCATCTTCTTCCAATCTAACCTCCTCAACGTATATTTAGCATATAATAACCTTGTCTCACTTCTTTGTCAGCCTGGAGCCAGTCTGTCTCCTCATGTGCTATTTGCATTGTGCTTCCCGTCCTGTATATGTCATGTTTCACGTGAGGACAAAGAAATGTTCTGAGGTTCTTATTTTCCTAAGGACATCCCACAGTTTGATATGGTTAATACAATCAAAGGCTTTTCTATAATCGATGAAGCAAATTCTGACTTCTTGTTGGTATTATTTACTTTCTCAATTATCCAGCATGTATCAGCAATAATGTCTCTTGTTCCTTGGCCTTTTTGAAAGCCAGCTTGAACATCTGGCATTTCCCTTTAAGTGCAGGGCTCTAATCTTATTGGATAATCCTAAACATCATTTTCCTAGCCTGTGAAATTAATAGCTTGCACACTTTCTTAAGTGTGCAAGCTTACCCTTTCTTTGGTATTGGTATGTAGACTCTCTCTCCATGTATGCCTTTATTCTTTTGTGTAAAATCAAGTCAGACTTTGCTTGTGAGGGGAATTAGCATAGTGGTTTGATAATTTGTAAATGCTCTTACATCTCTTTTCTTCACCATACAAACACCAATCTTTTCCATTCTCCAGCCAGAAAGTCTTGCTCCATTGTTGTTAACTTTGAGCTGTTTGCACTTTAATTTTCTCATCTCCTGCAGCTTTAAATAGGTCAGTGGGTACTTCATTCATACTTCCTACTTCCTTATTTGACAATGGTCTTTTGTATGTTACACTTTCCTTTCTAATGGAGTTAGTTCTTGAATATATTCCCTGGAAATGTTTCTGTTATTCTATAAACCTATTTATAAAAGGATTCAGCATAGTCTTTCATCTTATTTTAACCTCTTTTGCTTCTAGTAGTTTCTTCTGTGATTACACCAGAATTCCTGCCTTACCTGTACATTTTTATGTGATTTCTCTGATTAAAAAGTCTAATTTTTCTTTTCTTGTTAATTCCCGTTATTTGTTGGCATTCCTCATTTCTTGCATGGTGTTGGAAGTCTGTGTTTAGTCACTGTACCTCTTTCTTGTTCAAGACTATGGTTATCGTGATAGCTTGTTCTAAAAGTAATTTGGATCTTTTCCACTTTGAAATTTTGGGAATTTTTTTTCTGCTTCAGTTTTTACCACATCTCTTATCTCTTCCTCTAGCTCTTTAGCTTCTGTTTCATATAGGTTAAGCATAGCAGATTATTTGACATCAGTAGTTCAAGTTCTGTTCCACATACTTGCATCTGGAAGTGCGTGGCCTGCACTTCATTATCTTCTGGTTTCTATTAGGCAGTTGATCTAATTACAATGTTATGCATCTGGTGATGTCCAGGCACAGAGTCTGGGTGTATGTTGCCTGAAGCAGGTATTGGTAATAAACAAAGAATTTGCTTTGCAAAACTTGAATAACTTAACTTACATTATTATATTTATCCTGTTAACCTAATCTTCCGGCAATTCTAGGTCCCTCCATTTTTCCAATTTTTTGCATTCCAACACTAGCCATTTTAGGCTTACTTGTTGGGCAAACCCAGCCAGTGCTGTTATATTATTCTTTAGTGGGTCTGGTAAACAAGCCATTAAGTAGATGTAGCAGGGGAATATATATTTTATTTTAAGGACATGTATATGCTTACAACCTGGATAAATACTTTTTTATTTTAATAGTTCTCCTATGTGATGCTGACCAAAAAAGCAATTGTTCCAAGGTTAATTCTACAACTGAATGGAGAAATTTGAAGCCGGCTTTTCTGTCCCAGTGATATCTGCGCATTGGGGATGCAAAAAGAGGATATAGTAGTATAGGATGAGATCTCAGAAACTAAGCAGAATTAGCCCAGGTTATTTGGCTGGGGAAATGTCAAAGATGCAGCCTAGACTGGGAAGTAGAAAAGAAAAAAGATCCTATAATGCAAAGATAAACCGCTTCTATATGCTGTCAAGAAAACTGCACAGATAGATCCATGTAAGTCACCAGGAATCACGTTCTATGGCAAAGGAAGTTTACCTTCCAGGATCAGATGCCTGAAGGGAGGGGACCCTGGAAAAGAACGGGCATAATTCTAGTAACATTGACATGGCATTTACAGTAGTCTTTCCCAACCTGGTGCCTTCCAAAAATAGTGGGACCACAGTGGCCGGTGGGTGGGAATTCTGGGTATTGTAGTCCCAAGACGCCCGGAGCGCTTCAAGCTGGGAAAGGCTCGGGCTGACTCGCAGCCATCTAGCCCTTCGTGCCTCCGAAGCACCCGCAGGCGGCAGACGAGCCTTCCCCGGGGAAGCCGCTCCTCCCCGCCCGCAGGAGGGTTACAGACCCAGCCCAAGATTCCCGGAATAGCAGCTGCCGCTCTTGGGGGAGCCGCCTTCGGCCCGCCCGCGACCGCTTGCGTTGCCAAGCGGGCCCTCACGGCGAATCGGTGAGCGGCAATCAACGCCCCGACATCAGCCGCGCGCCCCGTCCCCTTCGCCTCGCTTGGTGGGGACAGAGGTGGTCGGAGAGAGGGGGCGTCTGCAGTGCCGCTCGGGGTGATGGCGCCCCTTCTGGCCCACCTGGGAATTGCAGGCTTATTTTCCCGCTTTCTGCGAGCAGAGGAATGTCTTCGATCAAGATTCAGAGGGGCGATAGCCATAGATGGTGGCGCGCCGGAGGCTTGCGACAGTGGAGAGAAGAGGACGGATGTCTGATTTGTTTAATTTGTTTTCCTTGTAATGCCTTTTATTGCTCCGTTATGGCTATCATATTGTGGTTCTAATTTTCTTCTTGGCCATCTTTATTATTATTCAGCATGGTGGGGTCCCCATTTCATCAGCTTTTCCCATCTTAATGTCTTGGATAAAATTCTAGGCTGGGAGGGGGGCGTTTAGGCTAGCCTCTGCCTGAACCCATCCAGCCAAAGGGAGCCTGTGACCTCTCTGGTATGTTGGGATTACAACTCCCTGAATGCTGGCCAGCGGGCCCCTTTGAGAGCTATATACCAATGATGACTGAGCCAGAGTCAAAGAGTCAATGAACCAAAGGTCTCTCCTCTCACAACCTCTGCATGCACAGCCATGGCATGCGTAGTGCAGAAAGGCAGCAAGTGGTTCCATAGGCAGGGGAAGCTCTCTTCCCCTATGGGGGACCCTGCAAGGATGTAGGGCTTCTCTTATTTCCAAAGCTGTTTTCTCCCGGGAGCTGAGAAGTGCAGAGAAGGGGATCATGAGAAGGAGAGCTAATCTCCCCATGTGCAGCAAACTGGGAACCAGCTGGGCATGAGAGAAAATAGGGCAGGATAGTAGGGAGGGGACAAAGGTGGCAATGGGGAATAGGAAGACTTGGTAGCCCAGATAGATCTCTAGATCAGGTGTTTTCAAGTACAGGACAGGAAACCTCTTCCAGATGTTCCTGAATGACAATTCCTAACATTCCTCACTATTGGGCAGGAAGATTGGGACCACTGGGAGTATAACTTCGTAACATCTAGACAGATGCAGTTTCTCCTGCTGTAGAAGATATAAGCACATGTAGCATCACACTGTCTTCCTTCACAGTAAACAACATCTTGCTAAGCACAGAAAAGGAATACAAAACAGTACATCGAAGAATTAAAGGCATGAGATAAGAAAAAGAAACATGGCTAAATCTGGTTTATACCAATATCATTCACTGTACCATTCCATAACCCTTGTCCTTGCAAAACAACCTGGCTTGTACCACGTCCACACACACTTTTGTACACTGCTTTTTGATCTCTAAAGGATCTCATTAGTTCCATCCAACCACAATTTTCTCAATGTTCTCTTTCCTCTTGACCCATTCACTCTTCCTTCATATATTTTTTGCAATTTAATCCTCATTCAATCTCTCTCTATAACCCTAATCCAAACCACCTCAAAGTACTTATTTTGAACCAATCACACACTTTTGTATCTAATGCATATTCATCCAGCACCCCTTTCTTCCTGGCCTTGTCTGTTCTTGTTTTGCCACACACACTTAACATAATGCATTCCTACTGCATTCACATTATGTTTTTTTCTGACATACCCAACTCTCACTTCTATATAACAGAATGAGCAGAAGCACACCATTACATACAGTCATTTTCACTTCCTTTGATATTCATTACTTGCAACAGGTCACATATGCCTGCTATCTTTCTACCAGCATTTGCATGCCTTAAAATTTCTCCATTTTCCATTCTTTAGTAAACGTTCTATCAGAGTATACAAATTAATCTAGCTGCTCTATTGTTTACTACTTACATATACTTTGTAATTAGTTGCTCTATTTTCCCTGCCAAGCCAAACTGCTTAAGTCTTTGATACCATATTTTTTACATTCATTCTCCTTCCCTCATTATATGATCTATTTAACATTCAGTGCAAGTCACTTTTGTTCTTAGCCCAAAACATGGCATTGTATTCAAACAAAAGTGCATGAACATTCATGCCCCAACTAATACACGTCTACCATCATCACAAGCATTCTATATGCAATTAGGCTTAAATGCCTTAATCAAAGGGATATCAGACATCCTTGTCTCAGCCTTGGCCAGTGTTGAATCATTTGTTAGGTATTCCATTTATTCCCATGCGTGCTTTACTTCCATTCTGTATGCTTTTTTATCTCATTCAGCAATCAACCTTCAACTCCATATTTGTGCAAAATACTCCACTCAAAATATTCACTTTCACTAAATCAAGAAATACACAATGAATTTTCTTACATTCAAACATGTCTCACTGACCTACCAAAGAGAAAGAATCTGATCTGCATACCCCCTGCCCAGCATAAAGCCTTGCTGCACTCCCAAATTCTGCTCTTTGATCAGAATTTTGCCACACATTTTCCCCAGGCATGTTTAAATTAACTCCTCTGTCAGTTTTGCATTCACTCTAGCTATTATTTTTAGGGAAATAATAAAAAGCATTATTCCAATCATCAGACACAGCCTTTAGACTTACATTAAGAGAGCCAGTCTGGTGCTAGAAACTCTGAGTTCTAAGCCTCCCTTAGGTGTGAAAGCTGGCTGGGTGACCTCACAAGGTTACTGTTTTAAGGAAATAGAAAGCAGGAGCATTAGGTTCACTGCCTTGACATACACATACATATACAACAAAAATATAACAATAACAAATGAGTCGCACAGCCATGCCATTAGCAAATCACAGCCATATTTTAACATTTCTCCAATTACTCTATCTACACCTGCAGCCTTACCCTTTTTCAACATTCTGCAGCATTCATTACTTCTTTTTCATCATTTCTGAACACTAAAATTTATAGCATTCATTTTAGTCCCATTATTCAATATGCCAACATATTTCCTATACAAATCTCTAAAATGGCCCTTCAAATGTTCCCTCATTTCTGTTTCATTCCAAATCATTGTGTCACTTTAATTTTAAATTCCATTTATTTTGCCAGAAGCTCCTTGTTTAGTCTTTTTCATCCAGTTTTTATTTCCACCAGAAATGCTCTGCATTTTCTTTGCCTATTTTAAGCTAAATGTGCTGTTCTAAAGCTTTGCAGAGAGTAAAAATTGTAGGAGCCTAAAGGAGGTCAAATGATGGAACATGTGATATGACCTTGCTGTACAAACTATGTGATTTATATAAATATGTCTGACATCATTTTGTCATTTTCATATTATCTCAGTCTGTTCTGGATATCTATGGCTAGAATTAGAAGGTACTATTAGAAAGTTGACATTTGCACAGGCAAAGTGACTCTGCAAAATAACATCTTTGCAGATCATCAAATCCAAAACACGAGCTTTCACACTAGAAGTTCATTCTTTTTTTAAAAAAATATAATTTATTTTTCTGCTGTTTAATTCTTATTTTGTCATGAAAAAACACTAATGATAAAAAAGACAATAAAAGTAAAATATAAATAAATAAAAATATGAGTAACAGGAAACAAAGAAAACCCCCAGCAAAATTAGGAGTATGTAGAAATGTTTGCCATCTTAAGGAGAGATACAATGATTTTAAACATCCATATTCAATATTTTTGTCCAGAAGCACATTTTCTACTTTCCACAAACGTATTTGAGCAAATTGGATACCAGATATGGTAATCTGCATCAGTTTGATTATAACCCCTCCAATACAATCTAGAAAGGCTTTGATTGACATAATATCATCTTAAAAGGGTTCAGTTACCTCAATGAATTACCTTATAGTCAGATCTTGAAGACTTGCTGATATTATTTTAAAGATAAATTTGTTTTACAAGAAGTCCACATCTCAAATCCTTTCCCCCTTCTCTGTAAAGACTTTTAAGGGAATCAGTTATATTTGATAAGAGTTTCACATGGTACTTGAAGTTTCTTTTAATCTAAATATTGATGTGGATTTACTGCATTCTTCAAATCTCTCAGAAGAAAAGGCTGAATATAGATGCAGTAGTAAATGAAAATATTTGTGGTCTTGATATGTAAGATTTAATAAGCATAAGACGACATGATCCAATATATCTCCTTTGGTTAGAATTTGTGAGATTTCAGCAAACTACATTAATTAGGGAGAGTCATTTATCAATAATCAAGTTTCCAACTTTCAAAGTGCTCATGTGAAGAAAGCTCCAAATTGAGATCTAGTTTAGAATATTATCAGCTCTCTCGTGGGTTTTGTCTGTTTGTTTGTGCCTTCAAGTCAATCATGACTCCTAGCCATGCATTTTCTTGGCAACATTTTTTGGAAGTGGTTTTCCCTTGCCTCCTTCTGAGGGCTGAGACAGAAAGACTAGCCCAAAGTAACCCTTGTGCCTAAGGTGGGACTAGAACTTACACTCTCCTGGTTTCTTATTATTTCTGTATTATTTTGAATTATTCAATGAGTAAAAGGTAATAATAATGTCAGAAGCTGCACAAAACACATCGGACTCCAAAAACGTGGGGAAAATGTTCTCCTGCCCCCTTTAAATCTGAAACCTCTCTCTAACTTGCAGGGACAGACTCCTAAAAATTAAAGAAGGAACGTAACTCAACCGGGCTCGGCAGCTTCATCATATTCTGCAACAAGCTAGGATAAAAGATGCTTGCCTGGCTTGTGTCTCACAGGCTGCGGTCGCACGATGGGGCTAGCTTACGGTTCCATGTGCTATCCGAACCTAGGTTATCGGGTTAATTCAGGCAAGGTCTCTCTTTACTCGACGGTTACCCGCGGCGCTCCGTGTGCGCAGGGCTGAGATAAGGAGGTAAAGCCGCCAGACGGGGCCGTCACATCGTTCGAGGCAGATTCTGCCCCCGCCGCCCCCTCCCTTCCCTCGACGAGTGGGTGGATCCCACTCTGATGTCATTTCCCGTGGAGTTCCCCTCCTCCGCTGACCCCCTCTCTTCTCGAGCCGGAAAATGAAGCAATCCTCCGGGTGGATGTTTTCCTCTTGCCTTGGGAGGAGACGGCGCCGCTACTGATTTCTTCTGCGTCTTGGTCCGGAGCCCTCCTGCATCTCTTTTCCTCCGATTGCACCAGGCTCGGAGCCCGACCAGCTCTCGCCCCGTTAACTGCTGAGAGTCCCCGATTGCTTTCCAGGAAGCTCCAGTGGGGGTGGGTGGGGCGGGGGAATGATGTCCCATGACACGAGCGAGAGGCCCCCCAACCCAGAGCCGCCCCCCGCGACTGTCTACGTGCTAGTGGAGGACCCACGGTCGACGGACGCCCTCCAGCTGCTCAGGTGAGATGGGAGCCCCGCCTCCCCCACGGTTATTGGGGGCAGGACAGGAGGAATTGCCGTAGCGGGAATGGGGGTATTCCCTGAAGGGAGCTGAGCTGAGGAGAGAATCCGCGTGGGGCCTCTCTCATTGCTCGGAATGACGACCGGCACCTGAATAATTCAGAGCAGCTTCATTTGCACGAATGTAAATTCCTTCCTTGTTAGTTTCTAACAGCCTCGTCAAACCTGGGTTCTCCGGATAATTGCCATTATCCCCATCCGTCAAGGGGAGTGGGGTGGCGATGGGAGTTTTAAGGCAAGGTGTTCAGCTGAAGGTACCTTGTTGGGAAAGTCCACATTCTAGTCAGCTGGATTTGGACCCGTTGGTGTGCCATCGTGTTATTCACTCGGAGGGAAACAAGATGGGCTGTGCTTGTGCATACGAAAGCTGGTTGAAAATGGATGTTTGGAGAAAAGGGCAAAGTGCTGAGAGGGGTGCCCTGGAGCTCTGGGGCGCCAGGATTTCTGATGGATTCTTTTCCCTCTCCCCTCACCCCCAAAATGCAGAAGAGGAAGTATTAGAAAGAGAAAATAAAGTGCATGTGCATGCCTCTAATAAATGTTTCAGCATCAACCATTCAGTTAATTGGCAGAGTCCAGTTTTATGTGTTTTATAGAATGGTCTTGACTCTGACTCAGCTCATCTTGGTTTAGCAGAGTAGCCGAGCTTGAACATGAGAAACCTGGGATTGGTGAGGTCATAACAAGGGAAAGGGAAAGTACATCTGAGCAGGTGCCAAGGTTGTTATTCTCCTCCAGTTTTACTGAGTATTCAGTTTCCTATTTCCTCAAGTTTCTTGTGATCTAATAAAATGAAACATGTGGACAAGAGGAAAAGAAAAGCTCCTCTTAAAGGAACAGTGGGGAGAATGCTGTTGGGTTGGAAAATCCAACCTAGATAGAGATTTGACTCAGGGATATAAAAGCTCAGCGTATCCCAGCTGCTGGTGTTTTCCTAGCTCTGTGATCTGAATTTGCAGAA
This sequence comes from Liasis olivaceus, assembly GCA_030867105.1. Classification (NCBI taxonomy): domain Eukaryota; kingdom Metazoa; phylum Chordata; class Lepidosauria; order Squamata; family Pythonidae; genus Liasis; species Liasis olivaceus. The sequence goes on from CM061348.1 coordinate 143,498,682, forward strand.
AATCACAACATCTATCTATGTTTGTCTATGTGGGAGAAGTGTCTTTATGACTCAGTTTCCTTCTGTTTTGCTGACTGCAGGGTCTTCCCCTGCGTTTAGTTTTCACTTCTGTTTTTTTTTTTAATTGCTGATCTCAAATTTTCCTGAGTAAGGCCACAATCAACCTTAGGCTCACCTATTAATTGACTTTAAAATTGTTTGTTTATGTATTTCACTTCTTCCCTGAACCAAAATGTCTTAGATGAGGAAACTTTTTCCCCCCTGAGATGTACACTTTTGATGTACCTGAGTTTATCGGGCAAAGTCATAGATTAAGAAACTAGTTCTTGCAAGTTGTAAGAGTGGTCTGTAATAATTAAAACAAGTGAGGAGGGCAAGAATGGGAAATCTGTCTGTGGACCTCTGGACGTTACTGAATTATTTCTAGCAATCCTTGCTATTGCCCAGGTTTACTGGGGCTTCCTGAAGTAGTAGTCCTGTAACATTAAGAAGGCCATAATTTACTCATTCCTGGTCTAAAAAGTCAGAAATACTTGCATTCTATTTTCTGGCTTCCTAATCCCAGAATCGGCTTTTCTGGATAAGCTCATTGCAACCTGTTTTGGGCATAATGGCTTTCCTACTCTCTATGCATATAGGATTACAGTCTCCATCATCCCCAGTCATCAAAAACAAAATGATGAATGGGGAACGGAGTTGTAACGGGACACATCCAGAGCATGGCACACAGAGTAAGGTTAGCTTGCAATGTGAAAATTCATGGCTGTTTGACTGTTTCTTTCTAAAACTAATGTACAGCCATATGGGCATCATTTCCACAGCAACAATTTTCTTGGGAAATAAGTATAAGACTATATTATTGATTTAGTGTAGTACTTCTTCTGTAGAGCTAATTCAGGTGGGTGGGAAACCAGATGGGGCTCCCCCCAAATTAGCCAGCAGGTTCCTGCACACTTCTGGAATTCTCTAAGCAAGCAAAAGAGCACAGGTTGCAAAACGGAAGAGTAGCAACCGTAACAATAATAGTGAGCTTTTTTGTGTGCGTGTCTTCAAGTCAGTCCTGACTCCTGGTATCTGGGGCGCAAAAATTCATTCATTCATTCATTCATTTATACATTGGATTTATTAATTTATTGGATTTAAAAGTGGCTGTGGTATCAAAAGACAAAAACAGAAACCCATGTATAAAGTACCTGCTGGAAGGGGCTGCAGCTCAGGTTGGTGTACTCTATGAAATTAAGAATGAAAAACAAACGAAAATTAAAACCCTTTTTACCACGTGCAGTGATGTTTTAGAAGGAAGGCAAGCAACGAGGACTTATTTCATCTGGTACAAAGGCCCCCCTCTAGTTAAATAAGGCTGACGTTAGGATTACAGAGAGAGGCTATTGATCTCTCTTGCACAGTACTATCTACGCTGGTTGGCAACAACTCTGCAAGGTTTCTGATTTGAGTCTTTGGTCAGCTCAGCTGCAGAGGCTGCAAATGGAAGCTGGGAGGGCCTGCATGTAAAATATGTCTTTTACCCCTGAACTGTAGCTGGCACATAGAGTAGTGGTAATGGGAAGGAATTACTCCCTCCAGCACTCGAAGACTCCTGTACTTATAGCACTCCTGTATGAGGAGAAAATGCTCTGCAAACTGTTGAGCACTTTTCCCAGAGTGCTGGTGACATTGTTAATAAGTGCCTTGTTTGCTCATTCCTATCAGAGCAGGGAAAAAGCTGATTCAGAACAAGCATTTATTTTGTCCAGCTATGTGCACCACATCAGTAGAACATCTAACCTAGGCACTCAGAATGTGTAACTATATCTACTGTTAAACATCATTTATTCAGGCCCACGCTTAGGAAAAAGCCTGTCTGATCATGTAAGGACTTTCTCCTGAGTAAAATCTTACTGGGATCAATAATACTGCAATCTCTGCTCCTTTATACACACTTGTTTGGAAACCAGTGTCAGCACATCAGGCAAGGATTGGACTGCCCAAATCCTTTGCAACATGTTTATATATTACTGCTTAGTGAGGCATGTAAAGATCCAGTTGTATGCTATATCGATAGCACAAGCTAAAAAGCCCCCTGAAAGTCCTTAACGATGCAGTCCTAATACATGTTTACTTGGAAGTGAAGTCCGAAGGTTAATGGGACATTCTCCTGGGAAATATGTCCACATGCTGACATCCTGTTCTGGATTCTGATTCTCATAATTCCCAAGCAGCATATGTTCTTCTCAGCTGTATTCCTAGTATTTGGAATCTATTAAGATATGAATTGTGGATTGTTGACTCTTTTCTAGGCAGATAGGCTGACCAAAAAAGTCATTTTACAACACTGGGAGGAGTATATCTGATTGGCAGCAACAGATTGTTGAGCTGGGTTAGTCAATATTTGAACTTTTTCTTTTGAGAGGCAAAGGGGCAGGGAAGATGACTTCTTGGTAACTTTGGGGGGGGGGAAATATTTTGTTTATACAATGATTCCCCAAGCTGCCCCCCCCTTTTTAAAATCATGATAATGAATTTTGAGGGCTCCTGAGATTGTTAATACTATTAGATGTATACTTTTTCTCCTGGCAATTAGTTTGATATAATTGAATAACAATAATTCCAAGGCGGCCTATGCAAAGATTAGCATCGCAGTCTTACACAACTACGTGTTAATAGGCCACTCTGTCAGTATTAAGAGCCATCACAATCAGATGTTTCTCACCCTCCACTTTACATTACTTGAAGCCTTGCCTCTTCTGGACTTTTCATCTCCGATGTGTAATCTGTTTCTCTACTAAAGAGTGCGAGTCGAAAATGCATCTCTCTAATGTTGACCCCTCCCCCCCCCGCAAGAAAAGAAGAATTACAGTCGGGAATCCTGGCGCGGCTCCTTTAAACTTAACGTTCCGCGCCGAGAGGAAGGGCTTTGGCGAGCTGAAAATAAGACTCCGGGGTGCCCCCTGGCGGCCTACAGGCGGCGCCGCCGCCGAGTGGCTTCTGCTCCTGTCTCCAAGCGCGTAATTTTTCCCCGGGCTTGCTATTAATAGCTCCAAAACAAGGGCGCGTTTGTAGATGCACAGCGAGGATTTGTGTCTTCTTACGCGGATCAAGGGAGAGGGAAGGGGGCGGAGCCCCTGGGCTACTTTGCAGGGACGCGCTTCGGGGGTCTGGCGAAGCGGCGTGCGTAGACCTGCCGGGTGCTTTCCCCTCCACGCGTTCAGCGATGCCGGGTTGAGATGCTTCTCCAAAATGGCCCGCACCAGGAAATGTAACAAGCACTTTGCAGAGGCCTAAAGTGGGGCAGGAAGTCGGAGGCGCGCTGGAATCGCCGGGCGCGCAGAGCGAACCCGGGAGCGAGGATCGCGAAGGGGGGATCGCCAAATTGCCGGCCCTGATGCCCCGGCGCTCGCGCGAGGCCGGTTCTGTGGCGCAGCCCAGGGCAGAGGCAGGGCTACGAGAAGAGTCCGGCTGGAGAGGAGGAGGTGAGCGAGCGAGTTCCGGGCCTTATCTTGGTTCTCACGGCTTTAGGAAACTCTCTGTCTTCCCCATCCCCCCGCCCCACATCTCGTCGTTACCTGCTCCCTTGAGAGAAAGCGAGGAAATTCCGGGTTTAGGAGTTGCGGGTAAGGATTTCTGTTTTTCTTCCGAAATCTTGGGAGCAAAAGGGAAGCAACAATAATCCCAGTTCCCCGTTCCCGGATGCCTAAACTTAGACGAAAGTACCAAGACCAAGGACACAGCGTGGCATTTGACAAACGTTTCTGGGTTTTGCACGGGATTTTTTTTCTAACGTGTACAGTATAGCTGCTTACAGCTGCTTCGAAGTAAACCTCCTTCATTTCGGGGCAGTTCAGTTCTGAAGCCGATGCGCCCAAGACTGCGAGGTGGTTGAGCATGTTCTCTCTCCCACCTCCCCCTCTTGAATATAGACAAAAGGAAATTTGCTGTTTTCAACAAGGGTTTGTTGATCTTGTGTCGGTATTGTCTCCATAGATGACAATTTTGCTGGGGAGTGTAATTCGAAGTTCAATGAAATGTCCTCCTTAGGAATTATATCTGAACTCACTAGGGCTTACCTGAGACTAGCTTTACCCCCCCCTTCAATAATAACTAGCTTTACCGCCATCACCCCATTCAATAATACGGGGAGAATGATAAAACACCCTTCATCCTAATGTCTTCTAGATCTGTTGGGGCTTCAGTACTTGTCACCCCAGACAACTAGGGTGGGGATGATGGGGACTGAATCTTAACATGCTTCTGGGAAGGTTGGCGAAGTTATGGAAATGATTGATTGATTGATTATGTGTCATTAAGTTGGCGTCAGTTCTTAGTGACCACATAGATAGATTTTCTCCAGGACGAATGGAAATTATTGCAACGATATTAAAACACTGCATGGAAAACATTTCAACTGCTCAGAAGTGCTGTATGTTAATGTTTTTTCATGTTGAGCAATTCAATAACCATCTGATTGATTGTTTGTATTGCTGTTGACATAGATGAGTTTATTTCTGGCAGGGGTGAGATGGATCTACATACAAGTTCATAAAATAAAAGCTGTATTTGGTGAGAAAAGCAAATTCCTGTTAACTGTATTGCTTGTGATTATACAGAAATAGTGCCACTATTTAAACGTTAGCTCATGTGGATATTCATTTTGGTTTTCCAGTTCATATATCTGATAACTTGCCCAATTCAATGGGACTGTAGACTTTTCATTTAAATCAAAGAGGCAATTCCAGATAGGAGTTTTCAGAGGTGGAAGGTGAAGGGAATTTTTATTTGCCAAGTTCTCTGCAGCGTTGTTGTTTCTTTACCTGTCTGCCTTGGCAGTAGAAGTAATCAGAAGGATATCTTTGCTGAAGTACAAACTTTGTAGAGAGGGAGTTACCTGTTTCACGTATCTTTTATCTCTCTAGTGTGTCTTGTGGATTAGTGAGTCTCTAATGACGCTGAAAGTTGCCGGCCAGAAATGGCCGACGCTTCGGCGGTTCGAGTCCAGCCTTCGCGTTAACAGGGTGAGCTCCTGTTTCCTCCCCAGCTCCTGTCAACCCAACAGGTCGAAAACTCACGTGAGTAGATAAATGGGGACTCTCACTCCGGTGGGAGGAAAAATGCTGGCAGCGCCTTGCACAGAGAGACGGGACCAGTTGCCGGTAAGCACGAAACCGCGCTCGCCCGAAAAGGGCGCAAAGCAACGGAAACCCTGGCTCCTGCGCTCGCCAGCTGGGCTCTGCTCTAGGAAGGAGGCTCTGGCAAACCACTTCTGAAAAACAGTTGCCTTGAAAACGGCAAGGATTCGTCCAGGCAGTCACTGCAGGGTCAGTAATGACTGAGCGCAGACCAAAAAAAAAAAAATTGTTGAGTAAATGTGAGGGAGTTTGTAAGTGTATTTGGATGGGCGTGAGAGAGACTGCCTGTAAAACTAGGATAACTGTCTGGAGCTGTGGTTTTTATGTTGGAATGTGTTTCAGGGAAGGATTAAGGTTCTATTCACACATGTACTTCGTGGAGAGAAACTCACTGAAAACAGGGAGGCATTCTTTGGAATATAAAAGTATTAGACTGTGCTCGAAGTCTATATTTTCTTTTATTTTCCATTATACTGTTTTATATTTTTTAAAGAATATGAAAGTTAGGTGATATAAATAGAAGAATCAAGTATGGATGATGAAATATAGGCAGATCAACAACAAATCTGAATTAGCAAAACCCTAATAATATTGGAAGTTTATGATATTACAAGATTCTTCATGTACACTTTATCATGTTGAATTTTGAGCTAAAATGCTTGGTTAACACAGTTCAAATAATGAAAGACTGTAGGTCACAAACAATATATTAAATCAATATTGTAAATTGCACATCAAATTAAAATATAAACTCTACAATCCAAATTTTGGATATGGCACAATTTCCTGTATGAGGTTGTAGTCCAAGAATGATTTTCAGTTAGAATCACATTCTGTGTCAGATTTACTTTTTAAATACAAATTCTAGACATCGAGGTATAACCCCACAATTTAAATAGCCATTCTTCCAAAGAAGGAATCAGATAACTTTTCCAATAAAAGGTATATAAAATCCTTGCAACTGTTAACATTAGATATATTTTCAAGTAATTATATGAAAAATGTATCATTTCTCTTTAAAAATGCTGTTTGTTTAGGAACAGTTTAAATTGATCGAAATAACTTAATTAACCACTGCAACCATAATAATGAAAATATTTATGTAAAGCATTTCATGTGATGAAATGCATTCATGAGTGGCTTAAGAAAGGCATGTATATGATATTGTCTACATTTTTATTTTTGTATTTGGGAAGGGATACAGAGAGAATTAACTATTGGATTGTTCTGAGTTATTACACCACACCAACTCTCTAGGAAGTCTCGGTAAATGAAATATTCAGGAAACTCCCACAGACCAAAACCTGATCATCTTCTACAGATCTAGGCAGGCATTGTTCTTGTGTCAGAGGTATGCACTGATGGCAAATGCTAAAAGCAGGCGGCAGCTGTGGCTGTGACTGCCTTTGCACAGCTCCATCCTGTGCATCACTTATGACCATTCCGAGGTCAGGAGGTCCTGCTCACGGTCACTCATGCCTTGGTCACTTCTTGGTTGGGCTGTTACAAGGACTGCCATGAAGACAACTCAGATGTTGTTGCTGGTCCAGAATGCAAGTGCCTGAGTACTGAAGAAGGCATCTCATTTTGCTTGGATAACACTTCTACTTCAAGTTATTGATTGGCTTCCAGGTGGAATTCAAGATTGTTAACTTTAAAGCTTTATGTGGTTCAAGTTCTGGACATCTGTGGACTACCTGCTCCAGTAAGATAGAGAAGGGAGGGCTCTGTGGGTCCCCCCTCTGAAAGTGTGTTACCACGAGGGGCGTTTTCCATTGCTGTACTCTCTTCTCTGGCATGATATCTCCCATCTTTCTCATGGGATCACGTTCTCCCCTTTGTTGTTGGCATTTAAAAGGCCATTAAAACCTAACTTTTCCAGGAAACTTCTGGGGTGTGACTGAGAGTTGGGTCTCCATTTGCAGTAAGTGGTGATTAATTATTTTGGATGAATTTTCCTCAGCATGTAGATGTTTGATTTATATTTTTTTGCTACTCATTATATTTTAAATGTTGGATTTGGTTAACTAACCAAATAAATAAAAATGATGCCTTTATCACATAAGATAATCTGTGCACTAGTCTGGCAGATTGCTGAGACGTTCTGCGTAGTTATTATGCTGTAGTGGAGGGTTCCCTATGGATTCAGATGAATGTTAAGGATAAGGCACTGGGAAATGTTTGTTGTGCACTGGCTGTTCAATCAGTTAATACTTTGTGGCTAATAGTGATACACGTGTAACATGATTAATAATAATGTGCCGCTCCTATGATGCTTTTAGGGGTATTTTCAGGAATAAGAAATAGGCGCCACAACAAACTGATGCCATATTTACAGTGCTAAGAGAGAGGCCACCATGTTCTCTTCCCCAGTGGTCCATTTCCATCCTCTTCCTCTTATATTACCAAATGGACATTCAGCATTTTTCATCCACTGAGCATGCTTTGTCACCTTGGGGGTCTTCCTTACAGCCCTGGTAACATATGTTCTGCCAGTCCTTGAGTCAGCAGAAAAAGATGGCAGCATAACGTGCATTGCTCCGAAGGCTGAGTCCTATTCTGCCTCAGTAATGAGGCCAATTTGGGGTGCTGCCCTTACAATTTTACTGCAGGACAATTTAAGGGCAGCAGCTGGTAGATTCCTGCAGCTTTGTTCACTCTCCTATCCAGTGTCACTTGCTGGTGAGAAAACCAGCTCTCCTTAATGTATAGCAGGTGGAATGATTATAGTGGGTGCCTGGAACAGAGGTTTTAGTCGCCTTTCAAGTAGTCCGTGTGTCAGGTCACCAATGTGGAGGTGCTTCAAGTCAGTGACTTGTCACTTGGGCTGTCTTTTGGACATGGGACCAAAAACAGTCAAGCTGACAGGTTGCAGGCACAGAGGAGTGATGGGTGAAGCAGGAAGGAGCTGTCCGAACACATTGATAGTGTTTCCTCCCATTTTATTCCATGCTGTGCCTGTGACCTGTTAGGCTATTTGTTAACGTGGGTCTGGTACTCTTCTGTTCAAAGATAACCCAAGGGAGGTCTCCGAGGAGGAGTTGTGTGGAGCAGGGGCTTTAAGGAAGAGCCCTTCCACTTCATCCAGCTCTCCTCCACCATGCCAATTGCTTTTGGGTTGCTTGTTTGGGAATTCTCAGAAATGATAAAAGTAATATAAGCCTTAACAAGTCAAGGCATGCAAAACCGCTCTGTGCTGTCCCTGGGGCCTGTCTGTCAGACTGAGTCCTAGACGTGCTCAGAGGAAATTCAGTAGTTATTTGCACTGACATCTTAGCCAAGGTAGAGTTACCAAAAAGGCTGTCTCCCAGGTGAGGACATTGATGGATATCATCTATCTGATGGGTTTGAAAGGAGCAGTCATTAAAGTCCTGAGAACCAGTGACAGTCTCATGAACAGACATGATAAATCAGAGAGAGTGAGAGTAGTCTTCTAGCTCTATAAAATGACACAGAGTTAGGTGACCAGAGAGGAAGTTATCTCGCCTATCCAGGAGGACAATGCTTCAGGTTGTATTTTGCACCTCTCCTCAAAGGCATGTCAAGATCTTCCTGGTAGCTGGGTGCCTGGAGGTCAAGATGATTTCCATTATAGGTCCTTGAAGGCTACAGCTCAAGAGATATTCCCATTCAGTTGACAAGCACATAGTTGTAGTCAGTGTGGGTGTAGAATCCAGCCTTATGAAGGATGTGTAGACATTTCGGGAGCTGCTCTCTCACTCATCTCTACTAGAGTGGAAAACTATGGTGACATGAGCCAGAATGGGGACACTAAAACCACCCTTTCCTGGCACATCTCAACCTTCCACACTACTTTGGATAGTGTTGGCAGCAGAGCAGTCTTTCCAGCTCAGTCATGCTAATGTCCAGTGAGTAAGTTATTGCTTCTTTCAAACTGAACTGCTTCTCTGTGTTTGAGATGTGAGATGGCAAGAACTTGTTTCTTAGTTTTCTTGTGACTTCCAAAGCATCCTCTCATCAGATCATCTCCAGTGGCCATCTGACCTTGTGGTGGGTATTCCTAAGTGTGCTAGAAATGTTGCAGTGACCAGGAAGGTGGCATCAATTTGAGGGGTAAATGCTGTACTTGGCAAAAGGCCCAGATTTCCAATCTTCCTGGAAGGTGTGAAGGACTGAATTCCTGAGCTCAATGGAGAGGAACTCCAGGTCTGGCTGACCATTAGTGAGCTGATGAGACCAGTGGTTTACCTTAGAATCAGCGGGTTTATTATGTTCTTGGAATAAAGTTAGTTGCAATCTATGAAAATCTCTGTTACTCAGATGAAGTAGGCTCTAGTTCACATAATCATTTGCCAGGATAAATATGTTAGTCTCTAAGGTGCCATATCACTGTCTTGACTGCTCTCCAGCCGTGCTTGTCAGAGCACTGTAAATATAGAACAGGGATTCCCACCTTTTGGGCATATGGAATTTGGAGGCACAGTCACAAAATGGCTACTATGAATTGTTCAGTGAGTCACAAAACATGCTTTTCAGAGAAAGAGAGAGGCAATGGAAACAGAAACATTTGGAGTGCAGAGTCTTCTCCTTTCTTCAAGATCACCTCCAACTGTCTACCTCTTTTTTCCTCCCTCCCCAGTATTCACTCCCCCAGTTCTTACACCCCAATAGTTTTCATGTTCTCATTTCCACACACCATTTCCCTGCTATCTCTCCCTAATACCTCCCACTTGCTCCAGTCTACCTATTTCTCTTCTTCTCAGGTAAGATCTTCCCAGGCCTGGTTTTCTCACTTCATCTTCCTATCCTGTTTGGTTGTTCCCACGGGTCTCTCTGTTTCTTCCTTCAAGGTCATCTCCACCCCCCCACCCCACCACATTCAAGAGCCTCTACTATCTCTTGCTTCTTTTTCTCCCCCCCCCCCCCCCCCCATTTCTGGTTATCCAGGGTTTTAAAAAAATACATAAAAGTACTACTATATCACAGTTTCAGCAAACTACTTTGCCGGCACAGGACTTATGTACAAACACTGTGCCACGTTGCCTGATGTGGAACACCAGATAATATTTTGTCAGGAAGACAAGACAGTTTGCACCAATGTCTCTATCTGGAGTCTTGATAGCAGGGCTTCCATACCTGACTTGAATGAATGGGCAGGGTTAAATCCACATACTGTGTACTGTTTTGTAGGTACTTGATCCCAAGCTGTAAAAGGCTGTACTGCATAGATCGAAACCAGCATTTTGAATTATGCTCGGAAATGACTCCTGTTGTTTTAATGCTAAAGTTAATTCTTGCCCTTCACATGGTGGTAAAATGCCACAGGAGTCTTATCATTTCAGCCATTTGTTTTATTATCTCACCAGCAGTTGTTGAGTGTTCAGTCCAATCTATGGCCCAAGAGTAATAGCCAGGCTGAATCAAGCCTGAATCCTTGATTCAAATGTTGCCTTTGCCTCTTTGTACCTTTGCCCCACCCAGCCCCAGAATCCTTCTCCTTAAGTAACTTTCAGGAGTGCTGCAAGGATGACACTGTGAAGTTTCTGGAAACTTGCATTTGAAAGGTTAGGCTTGGTTTTTGGTAAAGTTGTGAAAAGTTGTTAAGAATAGGATGAAATCAGGCCTATTAAGTTATTTAGAAGAAAGCCAAGCCTAGACCTGTAACTCAGGGATTTCATCCACTTGTTTGTCTGCTAGAAGACTACAAATGCTGCTCCTTTCCTACAGATTCAGGCGCTGATACAGACATTTCCTTTGTGGTTGTGCAGAGCTCTCTAGCAGCAACCTTTTTCACTTCTTCAAATTTGGCTCTTGGGAGAAAGGAGGCCTCTTGTCATGCTGGTTGCACAATTTCTTCTCTCTGGATTAGGAATCTCCATTTTCACTTCCACCATGTTTGGCTCGAAACAGTCACCTTAAATTCCACCAGCGTTCTAAAATCTGCCTTAGTTTTGTGCTTTGTTAGGATGGCCTCGCAGCTCAGTTTTAGACTGGATATTACTTGTCTTCTTGCCTGCCTCTGCGGCCAGTTTTCTGTCCCTGGGGAGGGCAACAGCGAGAAAAGTTCCCCTGAGGGCTCTGTAGTATCTCTAAATGAGATCCAAACGTGATTTAGCATTAGGGCAGTACAATGCAGGTCAGCCTTCCCCAGGCTCTTTATTTCTAGGGCCAAGGTAGAGAGATGTGGCCTTTGGGAGATGGACTTGGTGGATTCAGGCAACCGGATGGTTTACAACCCACAGTGATATGCATAATCACCATTGTGCTGGAACTCTGGTGACCTACCTCAGGGTTCCTCAACCTCAGCAACTTTAAGATGGGCGGACTTCAATGGCTGGGGAATTCTGGGAGTTGAAGTCCACCCATCTTAAAGTTGCTGAGGTTGAGGAACCCTGACCTACCTTACTCCTCAGATCAGAAGCCTATTTAGCTGAATAAGGTGCCTTTGCAGAGGTTTAGCAGACATTTCTGCAAAGGTTGTAAAAAGGAAAGAAGGAAGGAAGGAAGGAAGGAGGGAGGGAGGGAGGGAGGGAGGGAGGGAGGGAGGAGAAGGAAGGGAAGGGAAGGGAAGGGAAGGGAAGGGAAGGGAGGGAGGGAGGGAGGGAGGGAGGGAGGGAGGAGGAAGGAAGGAAGGAAGGAAGGAAGGAAGGAAGGAAGGAAAGAAAGAAAGAAAGAAAGAAAGAAAGAAAGAAAGAAAGAAAGAAAGAAAGAAAGAAAGAAAGAAAGAAAGAAAGAAAGAAACCCATCCACCCACCCACCCCATGGATTGTCCCTAGAATATGGTAACTGGAAATACACTAGTTTTGTATAAGAAGCTGCCCAGATCAGCTATTATAATCAGAAGCTATTAATGAAAAGCCAGTCTGGGTCTCTCTTAAAGTATCTGAACAGGGTCTTCACTTCTCATGACAATTTCTCATTTCTGGTTTTTTGTTTGCACTCTTTATCATCTTATGTACTGTTACCAGTTTCCTTAGTTGTTGCTTTAAATTAAGGAGCTCTGTCTTCAACAAGAAGACAGGCTGTCACCACCCACCATACACCCACATTACCCTTCTACTAGCTCTTTTCTGTATCTTCTCCAGCTGTCGATTAAATGTTTTAAAATGGACTATTCTGGATATGTGCATGTGATACAGTGAAGGTTTCATGCTTTCTATGTGTAGAGAGTAAGGAAGATGACCTTGATGGAGATATGCAGGAACCATTATCTAGGCAAAGAGGCGGAAACGTTTTTTTTAGGTTCAGAACAGTGATAACATTCAGAAGCAGCTCAGGAAGACGCCTCCCTAATTCACTAAGTATGAGGAGGAGGAGGAGGTGGTGGCAGTGGTGGCGGCGGCAGCAGCACAGCACAATCAGACTTGTAAGATTCTGTTATTTTAGCCTATCTCAGTAAAGGTAGTTTTAGCCTTCCTGGAGCTGATTTAATGTTCTGGTCTACCTAGTGGGGCTGAACTAGGGTCATAACTTCCAGAGATAGTCACATCCACTCCCTCTATCCATAACATGGCCTATGAAAACATAACTGATATTTTGCTATTAATAAATATTTGTGGACTATTTTAAATCTCTTTGTTAATAACTTGTGTGCTAAGAGTAATGTGTGCTACTAATAACAATTAACTCAGAGGCAGCGTGCTGCAATCGATAAGCTGTTGGGCTGGCACCAGGGAGACACAGATTCTGGTCCACCCTCAGCCATGAAAGCTCACTGGTTGACTTTGGGCCAATTGTTCCCTCTCAGCGCAACCTACCTCACAGGGTTATTGTTACAGAAAAAAGCAGAAAGAAAGAATGCCATGTACACAACTCTGAGCTCCTAAATGAAAGGCAGGATATAAGGTTAATGAAAGTATAAAATAAATAATTGTTGAGGTGATTGAATCAGTAAGCTTTCCAATCCTCTGGGATTTTTCAGATATCAACAGGCTGTTTTTTGAATAGCTGCAGGCAAAGAACTTGGGTGATCAAGTTGACATGTAGATTTCTCAGACTCAGATCTTTGGTTAGACAGAATGAATCAGACGCATCATGCAGCTGGCTTGGAAGTCAGGGCTGTTGGATCCTCTCATTTGCCCTCTCTCAGCTGTCCCCAGATGTAGTGAAGGATGTGGTCCACTTGCTAATGTTAAAGTAAACTTTAGCCACTAATCCAGTTTTTATGTGTACTCAGAATGGGATTTGAATGTCTTAAGTAGCAAAACATGTAAGGACGAACCCTGGAAACTTACAAAACAGGCAACAGTGGCTAAGCTGATCATGAGAAAAACATTACCCAGAATTCATAATAATATGTTTATTAGATTATTTGAAGGATTGCAAAACAATGTGCAGGCTTCTGGATTTCAGAGAATTCTATAACTGACCAGATAGTTAAGAAATTGCAGGAGGGGCCAAGGAAAGGAGAGAAAATGTACTTAGTATTTCTTTACCAGGTTCCAGTTTGAGTAATCTGGGAAATGTTAACTGGATGTAATCAGATACAGAATTGTGTTAATGTTGCACTAAAGTCTTGCCAAATCATGCAGACAAAAAGAAACATTCAAAGAATTATCAGTCCCTTATTCTTGGAAATAAAACATCCTGCTGTTAAAAGTCAAAATACTTTCCATCTTTGTGAAATACGCCAGTCCCAAGTATGAAACGCCTTAGTAAGCTATATGAACTGGTATCGTCATCAAAATTTAGAAATCATGTTTGGGAAGTAAAAACATTTTCTCTGACCACAATTGGTAAACCATATTCTCCCTGCAATGTATGTTGATGACCTTAGGTTTGAGATCAATATGTACATTTCAGATCCAAAAGTTTATGAATAAGTAGCTTAGTACAGGATTTGAATCTGGCATCTGCAAATGATTGGCAACCTCTGATTTTTCTACTCAGCCCCTGGAAACTGGAGAAATATTGTACCATTGCTCCACTTGCATTTCTGCTACATCCATTTCATTGTGGGAAATTTCCCTACATTTTCCCCTGTCCATGTTTATGGAAGGACAAGAGGCCCCAGACTGTGATTTGCAGATACAAAGAATCCTTCTTACTTATTCAGAGTCTGGGGATAGTTGCCAGGTAAAAAAGATGCCAAGAAAGTGAAAAGTTGCAAGGGTTGTTATAGCTTACCAACTGTTACAGACTATTAAAGTCTGGTTTGCTTGCTAAAGAAAATGAAAATGGCCAGCAACAAGATTGACTGTTAAAATCAGCTATTACCCCTCAAATAAGCAACAAGCAATAACCAATAGCAAATAACAAGAGCAATAAAAAATCTCAAGTTTGTAAATTGATTATAATGGCTGGCCAGCTGACATAGTTCATGAAAATACTAAAAGCAGAAAGGAAGCTGTTCTGTTTCTTGAAAATGATACTGCATTTAATAGTTTTGGGTTGTCTCTGTGGAGAGGCTGGCTGGCTGGCATGGCTGGCTGGGGAATTCTGGGAGTTGAAGTCCACAGTCTTAAAATTGCCAAGGTTGAGAAACATTGTCCTTAGGGTTAGAGCCTTGTTTTGGGAGGCATTGAACCTCAGCTGGTAAAGGAATGAAGAGTCCAGCTCTGACATTGACAATTGCACATGGGGGAGGAATATAGATATAAGGGAAGTATATCTTAAAGTTGTGGAGTCTGAAGCCAAGAATAGATTTCAAAATAAGAATTTGAAACTGGAAGCAAACCTGTGATCAGTACAGACTGAACAAGGTTGGAATAATACTCAGTGATCTGTCCCAGATAACAGAGGAGCTGTTAGCTTCTGAAGACTAAAGGACACTTTTAAGGGTAGTCCCATGTAGTGTGTGTTATAGTAGTCCATTTCTACAGCTATTAAATAACAGGTGGCCTTGGCAGGTCTGATTTCTCTAAGAATGGATGCCGCAGGTTTATTAGGCAAACCTTGATGTCTCCTGTTACATAGAGAATGGCTTAGAGGAGCCTAGTCTCAGTTTATGGGCTGAGATAAGTCTTAACTGTTCAAAGAGAAATAAGCATTGTGTCTTAATCCTGGTCTGTCTTTTCAAACAGCCTCAGCTCTGCGCCCCCAGAGTCTGGGATCGTGGCCGACATTGACTTGGAGAACATCCTCTCTCTGAGCAGCGAGAGCTTCTACGAACTCAAGAGCCAACCTATTGGTGTCAGGTAGGAAGAGAGAAGGGTAGCTGTTATTGGGCAACGGTTCTGTGAGGCTGTTTCCCTTCTGCTTCTCAGTTCCTAGGGTGGTGGGATAAGGAAAAGAGAAGGAGACTTTCCGAATACTCCAAGATCAAATGATACTCTTGAGAGGATTTTCCTTAGTTTTTCAACTATAGTTCATTCATTCTTCTAGCACACTTTATCCTGTCACTTGCAGGTAGATAGATTACACAGCTCTTCAGTTCCAGGCATTTAAGATACAGTGGTACCTCGGTTCATGAACTTAATTCGTTCCGCGACTCTGGTCGCGACCCGAAATGGTCGTGAACCGAATCAGATTTTCCCATAAGGTTCAATGTAAATACAGTTAATCCGTTCTGACCCCAAATTTGGTCGCCAACCAATTTCTGGTCACGACCCGAGTCAAATTTCCCCATAAGGTTCAATGTAAATACAGTTAATCTGTTCTGAACCATATGTTTTTTTTTAAAAAACCGCAAAAATATGACACAAAGTACAGTACGAAGAGAGAGAAAGCTAACCTTGCTCGACGCGACTCCTGGCGTGGAGGACAGGAAGGCGGGTGGGGAGGCGGTTACTGCTTGGAGGGAGAGTCCCCCTCCCTACAGGAAGCCGCGACCACGTGTCATGGGAGGGAAAATGGCCGCGGATCCTGTTTGTCACCCGATCTGGCGTTCGCGAACGGAGGCAAATTTTTGTGGCCGGAGCTGTTCGTGAACCGAATTGTTCGTGAACAGATGCGTTCGTGAACCGAGGTACCACTGTAATATATTTAACTGAATCAGAAATTTATCATTGGCCTCCTCAGATCTTATTGTATTTTCTGCTGAATACCAGAGAACCCTGAGGTAGTTTAAACCGTGGCTTTTGTACATGGGATTTTAGATTGTTACCTGTAAGAAAAAGGAAGGGAGGTAAGGTGATTCAAGGCTAAGCTAAATAATACATCTTGTTTCCTTTGTTAATCTCCCTCATAGGCCAAAATTGCTGTCACACATTTTTTTTCTAATACTTGTACACATATATGCACATAAAATTAAAAAAAACCAGATGCTTCCATTGACATAGCAGGCCTTTGCCTAGTTCATAAACATATAACCCTTTTGTCTACAGGTAGTCCTTGCTTAATGACAGTTCAAAGTTACGATGGCCTCATAAAAAGTGCTTTACAACCTGTACTCACACTTACAACCGTTGCAAATCATCACACCCCCCCACAGTTACATGATCATAATTTGCGACCTTTTATGATGGTCATTAAGTGAATCACGTGGTTGTTAAGTGAATCATGTAGTTGCTAAGCGAATTCTGGCAAAAATGTTCATTGGGGAGCTGGATTCACGTAACCATGTGATTCACTTAATGACCATCATAAGAATGGTCATAAAATCGGGTCCGGTCACGTGGTGACTTGCTTAACGACCACTCCACTTAACAACCAATTTTCCAGTCCCTGTTGTGGTTGTTAAGCAAGGACTACCTATATTTTAAAAATAAGACCTTATTCCCTCACCCATTAAAATGGGACTAGTCAAACATTCTTAAATTGAGCTAGATTCCGTTTCCCAAATGATCCCTTCTAATTATGTGAATTTCTCCCCTTGTAGTATATTGAATTTCCCCAAATTTGTAGCAAGTAGCCATGGTGGTTTAGAACCTGGATGCTTTTCTGTCTTTCATCTGCTTTTTTCCTCAAGCTCTGTCCCCAGTTGAGTTATCTTTGTTTAAATGCACATGAACATTTCTTTAGACTACAGCACACTAACATCATGAAGCATTTTACAACAGTAATTGTTGCAAGATTGTGATATAAGAATGATGCTGAAGGTTGGATAGCTGAGGTTTGGTCAAAAAAACTGGTGGTGTGGTGATTGCTCCTTGACCCATGTTAACTTTTGGACTTAGTGAAACAGTCTTTTAATGCAGTGCAAACAGTGGGAAGGAAAACAATCAAGACAAGGGAAATTCCATATTCCGTGAACTTGTTGCTGATGTGTCCCAGGTGTCTAGCTTTGCAAACCACACAATGTGCTATTGGATTCTCCAGTCCAAAGCAAAGTTACCCTACAAGTTTGTACCAAATGCCAAAATACCTTTAGATTGTATATCATGTTACACTTTATCCCAGCTTCACAGCACATATCCATATACCAAATACAATGTGCAGTATTTACAGGCAAAGTTCCTTCAGATTCCTACACAGGAATTTTTGGATTTTTTTTTTTTTTTTTTTGTGCCTCTTGTTGATAGAGAACTGCTTTCTATGTAGGGCTCTCAGAAAAGATAGGACACCATGAAGAGTAAGGTAAGGAAAAGACTTTGACCTGAGGAAATTATAGTAAGCAGGAGGGACATGAGATCCCAGAAAGGAATATGAGTCAATAAATTCATTTATTTTATTTTAAGCAAAGGGGGATCTAGAATATTTCTTCACTTAAAGTAACTGGAATTTTAACATTTTGCAGCGTGTTGTGTGTGCGTACACACTTTAAAAGAGAGTCAGGAAAGAGTGAGCAAATTAGAGACTGTATTTAAGAAATGGTGGTGACTGAGTAAAGATATCCCTCCAAACAGGAATTTGACCCCTCAGCCACTCTGGCTGCTGATCAGCTTTAACAGGAACTACTGTATCTAAACCCTTGGGCTTCTCTTTCCCATCCAAGGAGATTAAGAGTATTTTTCTTTCATTCCTCCTCTTTTTTTAAATTCCAGATTCTATGGAAGCAACCAGAACCCATATTTCAGGTGCCTTTTTCCTACTTTGCAGGTTACCAGCAATAATATCATCACCATTTTGGATTTCTGTGCAGTCAGGAGACATAGTAATCAAAGTGGCCAACTTTGCAACAGTGTAATTATAAAATCGATAATACAACGTGTTGCTTTTAAATGACCCCTGAAATTTCTTTCGACTAGAACCCGTAGGATAGTTTGCATGTCCCTCTAGCCCAGTAATGTCTGGCCAGCCTTCCTTAATACAATGCCCCGCAGTTCTGTTGGAAGTACAATTCCCAGAATTCAAAACCAGTAGGGACTATTTGGTCTAGTTCAGTGTTTCCCAGTCTTGGCAACTCTCGGGTGTGCGGACTTCAACTCCCAGAATTCCCCAGCCAACACAGCCATCACTGAGGATTCTGAGAGTTGACATCTACGTATCTGGAATTTGCCATGCTGAAGAAAACTGACTGGCAGCTGTTCTCAGGGGGAAGGGTTTCTTAGCTTTTTCCCTGATCCTATTTTCATCTGAAGTTTGATGGGATTGAACAGGATGGAAACCACCTCTGCTTTCAAGCAGCTATGACTCCAGCTCTGTTTCAATGACCTTGATTTTAAATTTCTTTGAAGCATTCGTGTCTTACCTACAGTTCTGTGACAATTCTAGTAGCAGCCAGAATAGACTAATGGTTAGGGAATGCTAGATTAGGTTTAGAGAGGTCAGGGTTCAAATCTCCACTCAGCCATTAAATGATAAGGCCTGATACAGAATTTCGGTCTTTGTCAATCTGCTATTGTGAGGATAAAATGTTGAGGGGGGGATGTATGTTGCCTTGGAGGAAAAGTGAGTTTAAGTAAAAAATGTAAGACAGTAATGTAAAACAGCCTTGTCTCTCACTGCAGTTTCTTCCAAATGTAGTTCTTAACTGCCACATTATCTTCCTTCAGCCCCAGAATCTCCAGCACATCTCTGAAATATCTACTAGCAAATGTTAGTGAAAGGAGGGAGGGTTTCTTCTTCACTTGGCCATGACTACTTCTAGTTGTAAAATGAAATACATTTCCCTGTTACCCCCCAACAGTGATTATGATTGATTCTGTGCCATCAAGTTGGTGTTAACTCCTAGCGACCACATAGACAGACTTTCTCCCTGACAATCTGTCCCTAACCTGGTCTTTCAAGTCTTCCAAAGGTGTACCCCACTGTAACTGAGTCCATCCACCTTGCTGCTGGTCGTCCTCTTCTTCTCTTTCCTTCCGCCTTTCCCAGCATCAGAGCCTTCTCCAGAGAGCTGGGTCTTTACATAACGTGTCCAAAGTAGGATAATTTGAACCTGGTCATTTGTGCCTCAAGTGAAAACTCTAGGTTGATTTGTTCAATGATCCATCAGTTTGTTTTCTTGGCTGTCCAAGGTATTCTCAGGAGTCTTCTCCAACACCAGCGTTTAAAGGCATCAATACTCTTCCTATCCTGCTTCTTCAAAGTCCAACTTTCGCTTCCCTTGAGTGTCACAGGGAATACCACGGCTTGCTTACCCAATATTGCAGGAATCTAAATGCAGTTGTTTTCTCTTAGCTGTGAACTTCCTGGTGTGAAGGAATTGCTTTAACTGATACTTAGCTGTACTACTAGCATGTCTTCTGGATAACCAGAGAATATTAATTAGTGTTTGTATGTGAACATGAACTGGGAACCCTGTATTGATAAATAATTTATTCCCACTTAGTTCCACCTTTCACACTGTGAAAGGGATTGCTTCATGTGACATCCAAACCTGGGATATGGTTCAATGCACCCAAACCAGCCAGATTTCTCTGCCGTCAATGAGTTCTGTTTTAAAGTTATTTACGGTCCTGGCGTGGTGTTGTTTATGAAATTGTGGTTAATGGGGAGGATTTGGGGTGGGACTGAAGCGGAGAAAGGGCTGCAGTGGTTGGTGTCTGTATAATGGAATAGTTTCAGTTAATCTTTGAGGATGGCTGGGGAATCTTTTTTTTTTAAATGGGTGTGCACTAAATTACCCGTGGGCAATGTCAGACCCCCAAAAAGACAAGCCTCTGCCTCTATTTTTTCTCATGCTGATTTTTGCTTCCTGTTTTTTTCCTCTTCCTGGTGGATACATCACTCTTCAAGAGTCTAAGCAAATCTTTTGTGGAGGGCTTTTGAAATTCAGTTTCCAACATGTAAAATTAGGGCCACAGGGTCACCGATGTTTTAGTCTTCTTTTAGCTTCCTACTACAGTAGATCCCTAACAGAAGTCTCAGCATCAACTTTTCCTTACTGGTCCCACAAATCAAATGATTACTTCCTGAATTTTGGTAACTGGCTTTCCTTTTCTTGCTTCCAGTCAAATATGACATATGCATTTACTTAGCTTGTGCGATTTGGCTCTTCTTTTATCATTCAGAGACAGGAGTAAAGGGATTTATAGAGTACTGAAGCTCTGTTTATCACTAGTAATTCTACTTAAGAGCCAGTTTGGTGTAGTGGTTGAGGCACCGGGCTAGAAACCGGAGATCCTGACTTCTAGTCCCACCTTAGGCACGAAGTCAGCTGGGGGACCTTGGGTCAGTCTCTCACTCAGCCCTAGGAAGGAGGCAAAGTTATGGTTAAATGCACCCAAACCAACCAGGATTTCTCTGCCATCAATACGTTCTGTTTGGTCTGGTTTGGCAAACCACTGCTTAAATTTTGCCAAAGAAACTGCAGGGACTTTCCAGGCAGTCACCAGGAATCAACAATGATTCAAAGGCAGACACACAATTCTGCACAACTCTTTTCTCTGGGTTTGGAGATTTCAGCTGACCGTGGTCAACATTGTTTTGTAATCTTAAAGATTAGGCACTTGTTTTCCCTTAAAATGAAAGCTGAGATACCACATTCCACATCTGGATGCCTTACCTTCCTCCAAATGGACTCAAGTACAGATTGAAATATCCATTACTTCCTTAAATCTGCTACAGTCAATACAGATTTTGGATTTAATTGCTTTACAGGGCAATTTTTTAGATGGTAACTGTGTATTATTTCACTTTAAAATGTGGCCAAGCTAGTCTTTCTAAACTCAGGGAAAGCCCTTCTGCTTTTGGGGACCTTGGAATTCTGCCCCCAGTAGCACCATGAATGGTTGAAATCCCATGTCCTGGCAACTAGACTGAGCCTACTCAGGAGGCTGTTGTGCACAATAGAAACTCTCCACCAACTCATTGACTCTGGGATCATCCCCAGTAGTATCTTAAGGGGGTCACGCCTTGGGGGCTATTGCCAACCTGCAGCCTAACATCCTGTCTCATCATTTGACCTCACTAAGCCTCTCAGGAAATATATACCTCCTTTCTCTACCATTTTAGTGCATCGTTGCTCCATTAGTGTAAAGAAAGCTTTATCTAACAATAACCTATTCTACTGATGTAATAGCCTGATTTATTTATTTATTGCATTTCTGTCCTGCTTCATTCTGACAACTCTTGGTGGCTTACCTAATATAGGATATAAAAAAATACTGAAATATGGCCAGATTGCTCTCTGTCCCACTTGTATGTAGGAATTGGTATCCTGTTACCAGGGAGGCCTCTTTGGAGGATTTACTGGCCCAACCAGTAAAATAATTCTGATGGTCTCCCTCTCTCCTTCCTGCAGCCCTCCAAGGGCCCCAGCTCAAGGTCCTAGCATGTCATCCCGGGTTCTGCTCCGGCAGCAGCTTATGCGGGCACAGACGCAAGAACAGGAACGTCGGGAGCAGCAGCAGGCAGCACAGTTCACTCCTGTGTCCGCTGCACCATCTACACCAGCGATTTCTATGAGCCCGCTAGCTCGCCCTGCACCTGCCCAGGTGCCTGTGGAGGTGTTGAAGGTAAGAGAAAAGAGGAAGCAACTCTGCACTGGAGGGAAAACAGGTTTGATCCTAGCAGAAGGAACTGGGCAGAAGAAGATGTTGGTACCACCAGTTTGGGATTGACAGGCAGTCTCATTTTCCTCCTTCACTGGAGGCATTCTCACACTTAGAAAGGATGTACAATGAAGCTGGAAGTGATTCAGCTGTGGTGTGTGCTTTGCCTTTGGAGCCCTAAGGTAGTTTTTCTGCCCTTCCTCTCACTTTTGGCCATAGCCACTTGGCCTAAGTGCCCTTTCACCCAGTTCCGTCTTGTTGCATCCAAACTTCTGTGGTCATGGGACCAGAATGATGTGGCCTCGTTCTCTGTGCAAAGATCTGAGAGCTGCATGCCCTTGATCTGGTGTATGTCTTGTTACATTGGACTTTCATAGCCCAAAATTCTTAGCAAGGGCCACCATGGACAGGGAATTCTGGGAGTTGGAAGTCCAAAGATCTGGAGGACCCCCAAGTTGGAGGAGGCTGTACTATGTATTCCTTGTGTCATGCTGCAATTGGCTGCTGAGTTACTTAGAGTCCTCTCGCCTTCTGCAGCAGGTGGATGGAAGGCTGCAACTCCTGGAATTCTCCGCAATGGTCATGTTGGCTAGGGAGTGCTGGGAGTTGAAGTACACACTCCTGGAGGGTGCTCAGGTGGGGGAACTGTGTATTACGTATTCCTTGGGATATGCTGTGATTGGCTCCTGAGAATCCAATTCTCCTGCTGGGCAAGGGGAAGGGGATGTCAGTTTGTGTTGGTGTTCTAAATGCAAAAGGCATTAGCAAGTTCTCTGAAAATAGATTTAAGTTGAAACTGTCTGGATGCCCAGTTTCCCTGCCCGCACATCTCTTGACGCCAGGCTACGCTGCAGGTGCAGTGGCACCTCTTCCCCCGGGGTGCAAATTTGAATTCACTGGGAACAGCAGGGAGGGTTAGTTGTGACAGCAGTCCCCGCCCAGCAAACATAACTCAGAGGCTTGGCTCCTTTTGCTAATTTGATTACATTTGTGTATGTAACTGAGGATGAGGTTCAAATTCAATTTGCCAGCATTTAGGGGCAGAGGTAGACTTTCAGCTTGCTAGCTTTGGTTCATTGCCTTCAGCATTTCTGTATGCTGGGAAATCAGTCTGACCCTGTTGCATATGCAAATGGTTGAATGGCACTGCCCAAGTGATGGCTGACTCATATTTTTCCCCCTCTCCCTCCCACTTGAACTCAGGTTCAAACGCACCTGGAGAATCCCACCAAGTACCACATCCAGCAGGCGCAGAGACAGCAAGTCAAACAGTATCTTTCTACTGCCATGGGGAGCAAGTTGTCAACCCAGGCATTAACTGGGACTAGCCCTGGTGCACCCACCTGCTCCCCACAGGCTGCTTCAGCTCCTGAGCCTGCACCTGGTTTGCCTCACCAGCAGGGAGTGGCAGGAGGCACTGGCAGTGCCCCCAATAGCCCTATGGCTATGCTCAACATTGGTTCCAACTCCGAGAAAGAAGTGAGTAGAAATTCCCCTACCCTCTTCATCCCTCATATTCCCACAGCTTTCTTGCCTTGTCCCTCCCTCCTTGCTTTCTGATTATTTCCAGTTGGCCCCCCTCATCTCAGATACATCTAACCCCACCCCACTCTCCTCTCTGTCAGATTGATGATGTCATTGATGAGATTATCAGCCTGGAATCCAGCTACAATGATGAAATCCTAAACTACGGTGGCCTGCAGATGCCCAGCACTGTGAGTAGTTTTTGGTTAAACAAAGAAAGATGTATGGGTGCTTAAGGAAAAGCAGTGGTGGGAAACCTAGATTTGGAAATTAGGATGGAACAGGTAATGTTTTGTTCTACGTGCCTTGGTTTAAATAGAAAAAGACTCTTGTGACATCATAAAGCCTGACCAATTTATGGCTTTCATTTTCATAGGCCATAGGCTGACTTCAGCCTATGGCCTATGAAAATGGAAGCTGATACTATGAAAAAGTACAGTGGTACCTCGGTTCACGAACTTAATTCATTCCGCGACTCTGGTCGCGAACCGAATTGGTCGTGAACCGAATCAAATTTTCCCATAAGGTTCAATGTAAATACGGTTAATCCGTTCTGACCCCTATGAATTTGGTCGCCAACCGATTTTTGATCGCGTCCTGAATCAAATTTCCCTATAAGGTTCAATGTAATTACGGTTAATCCGTTCTGAACCATATGCTTTTTTTTTTAAAACCGCAAAAATATGACACAAAGTACAGTACGAAGAGAGAGAAAGCTAACCTTGCTCGACGCGACTTCTGGCGTGGAGGACAGGAAGGTGGGTGGGGAGGTGGTTACTGCTTGGAGGGAGAGTCCCCCTCCCTACAGGAAGCCACGACCACGTGTCACGGGAGGGAAAATGGCCATGGATCCTGTTCGTCACCCAATGCGGAGTTCGCGAACGGAGGCAAAATTTTGAGACCAGGGCTGTTCGTGAACCGAATTGTTCGTAAACAGAAGCGTTCATGAACCGAGGTACCACTGTATTAGACTGTAAGGGAAAGTCAGCATCTTCCCCTGTATCTCCCCCCACTTTATTTTTGGCTACTTAGGACACAGGATTCTTGCCCCAAATTGGTGGAAACTGCTCCATTATAATAAAAAAATTTGCTGCCCAATACTGGCTGTGTATCTTGGGAAACTGGGGGGGGGGGTCTGCAAAAAAAGAGGGGAGGTTATTTGACCCACAGGCTGTGGGTCACCCATCCTGCTTTACTGTGCCATTAGATTCTCTATTGGTTTTGGTCCACCAGACTAATAGGATTCCTGCTCTGAAACTCTTCAGATAGATTAATTGCTTGGTATAAAATATATTATGCATTTGAGAGATAGACAGAAGCGAGTAAATTATTTCTTGCAAAGAACGTTTCGGAAATATCCATCATTTTCTTCTACACTAACACCTTAGAACCAGACTATCCTTAAAAAAATAAAGATAAGGAAGAGTGTTTTTATTTTAGTCTTAGTGCTTTAAAAACGACTTCTCTGGAGTTAATCACCCACACATTAGTTTGTTTCTTAGGCATTCTCAGTAAGTATCATTAATTAGAATTGAATTAACCTGTTTCTGTAGATGATATATTTTTACCTTCTGTTTGGACGTCAAAGGAGTATAGTACCTATTTATTTCGTCACGAGAGCATCCTAGTGGCCATTAAGATCAGCCAATGTGGAGTAACGGGCAGAGTGTTGGACTGGACTGGGGAGATGCAAGACCAGAACCCCACTCAAGAGGAAGCAAGCTCCCTCAGTGACTTCGGGTCTATCCATAGCTCTTAGTTGCCAGGTGCTGCCTTCTGATCTAGACTAGAAGATCTAGATTAGAAGGTAGATTAGAAACTAGACATCTAATGTTAAAGCAGACTTTCCTGAGCTGCTGGCCTGGAAGTCACATCAATTCTTTTCTGTTTTGCACAGCTTCCAGTCTCTGGAAACCTCCTGGATGTGTACAGGAACCCAGGAATGATGGAGCCAGCTGTAACTGTCAGCAACTCCTGCCCGGCTGACCTGCCCAATATCAAGAGAGAGATGTCAGGTACTTAGTTGGAGGGATTGAAAGCATGCCGAGCTCAGCATAGAAAGGTGCTACATTGCAGGGAACAAAAACAGTGATGTAGCCAGAGTTGAACGGAGCTCCTGGAATAGCTGCCAGGAGGAAGTGTCTCTTTCCCCATCCAGGAGGAAAGATCAGTGTCTTTGTTCCTTTTAAAAGTTGAAAGAAGAGTTTGGGGTGTGCAGTGGCGTCATATTGCTACCACATCTGGCACTTCGATTTCCCTAAGGCCTCTAGACCCCTATGGAAAACAGCTGGGAATGGGTGGGTGGCTTTATTATTATTTCTGTCTTAATTTGTGCCCCTTTGCAGAAAATGAAGCCAAAGCATTTCTGAAGGAAAGGCAGAAGAAAGACAACCACAATTTAAGTGAGTGGCTTCTTGGATGAACTATCTGTGACTTCTTATTCTGGGCTTGAAATGGATATTTCACTGCTGAGAAAAAGGGCAAAAGTGTTTTCATGTCTGGGAGACCCTACATATGCCTACTTGCCTCTTTTGGTCTTACATGAGTTCAGGGATTTTTGTCCCACCTCTGACTGGCTCTCTGGGGTTTTCATCTTCTACTTCATCCTTTTGAATAGAGACACATCAGGGCTACAAAGCTTGTACCGGCAAAGCAGGTACTTGATCACTAAGTTCTAGTGTCTTTGAAATCAGCAGAACTTTATTCTGAGTAAAAGTGAGCAGGATGTAGCAAATATGTGTTTTTCCTCTCAGTTGGGGAAGCTCTGTGTGTGTGTGTGTGTGTGAGGGAGGGAGGGAGGGAGGGAGGGAGGGAGGGGAAGATCCAGAACAAACTTTTGCTGGGTGAAATTGGTCATCATTATTCTACTCTGGCCTGGTTTACTGTCTCAGTATTTCAAAGGAGAATCTGTTTGGTCTGCTTGCCCGTTTTAAATCTTCAAAGCTGTGATACAAATTCTGGTTCCTTTATCACAAAACATATCTCAATGATTCTTAGCTTTCCCTTCTTCTCAGTTCATTTGAGTTTTATTTATTCACAATATATGGAAAGAGCTCTTGCAGGAGCAGAGCAAACTCCATCTAGTCTAGAACCCTTTGTACATCTTCAGTAACCAGCATGCCCTGGACATTGGCCACTGATCCAAGAAGACTAGAAAGTGTCTTCTGTCCACTTGTGAGATTATAAGCGGCCCTGAGGTGCTAGCCTATGTGAGCACTTGCCTCTTTTAGAGCAGAGAGAGACAGAAAGAGAGTTGGGAGCTGAGAAAAAACAAAACAGTTGTGGCAACCTCACTGGGGCTGAGTTTACATGTTGTGCTAAGCCTTAATGTGGTCTGTTGGTTTGGTTTTGCATATTGCCAAACCCTAAGGTTAACCTCTGTGGTTTGTAAACCTGGCTTTCTGGATTAATGGGTTGTATAAACCCAGTCAATAAATCATGATAAATCCAACCATGGCTTAGCACAGTGTTCAGAACAGGCCATTGTGTCCTTGCAGTTCTTTTTAATGCCAATGATCTGATGAGGGAAAAGGCAGAAAGCGTCAGCTTCTTCCACATCTCTGTTGTATTTTGGATTGTTTCATTGCTCCTCTTCCTACCTGTATATTTATAATAGAAGTTGAACCAAATTTAAGCAGCAGTAGCTTCCCTATACATAATACATTACACAGCAAGGCAGATTCATATGGCTTCTAGGAGAAGAGTCAAGAAACAACAGATGAAATGTCTTAAACAGAGATAAGCAAAATTCTCCAAATATTAAAAGCCTAGCATAAATATTTAAATAATAAAAGAAAAATATATTTTTTAATCAGTTAAACATCCCCCTCTATTTTAATTGGGCAGCTGATCTTACATTATAGGGGAGAACAAGAGATGTTGTGTGCTTTCTTGGAAGAAGGATTTCCTTTCCTTTCTTTGTGTATCAGATAAAAAATATTTTAGATTCTTTGGAAAGCTTTGGGCAAGTTTTCTCCCATGGGATCCTTAGTAATAGTGAAGGCTTTAAGCTGAAAAATGCAGATAATCCAAGATCCATTATTATTGAAAGCAAAGGTCAAGGCTTCACTTGAAAGTTGCTGTTAAATTCAGGATATGTTGGCTTGGAGGTTAGGAATACTATACTAGGTGGGCTTGTGAGGGGCGTGGATTGAGGAAAGGTTGTTTTTGACCCACTGGAGTCTAGAAGTGGGAGACAGTAAAATGATATGGCTGACAGCCATATTTTATTTATTTTATTTATTTATTATTAAATTTGTATGCTGCCCATCTCCCCCCAACGGGTGACTCTGGGCAGCTCACAATTAAAATCAGAAACCTCATCAACAATTAACGCCCCCCATAAATAGTTAAATAAATAATCCATTAAAAATCAAATACACATCATATAAGATGTGATGAGGCCTGAGATAGAATAAGCAACTGACCCACCTTGCAGAAGATGCCTTGTGTTGGCCTATCATTTATTGGGGGTGGGGGGGAAGATTGGTTGACATATTCATTTCTTTCCTCTCTCCCCACCCAGTGCTGCATTTCATCATAAATTTTTCTGTGCTAGGCCCTGGGGCCCTGTTGTTCAGCTGTGTTTTAGGTTCTGTGCCAACCCGAGATTGTATGCAAACACAGGAAGGATTCTGTGCACAAATGCAGGAAGGGTCTGATCGGTTTTGTTAGAATATGGCACATTCCTGAATTGGTTTCTATTAATAGAAATGGAAAAGAGCTGAAAGTACTCATAACATATGCATGTTTCTGAAAAGTCCTGTTAGGATTGAGACAGTCAAATATCAACATTATTATTATTTCTAAAAAAACCTAAAGGCACCGGCTATGAAACTATCATGCCCTGCCTGTGTCAGATGCAATGCTGTTGCAGGGTGTGATGTATTAACAAAACCAGCATTCTGAAAACTGAGTGTCTACGCCAAGAAAGTATAGTAATAGTAATCTGTACTGGGTAGCTTATCTTGTACATAATTCAGTACCCAGTTAACTATGGGGAAATTAAGAACTAGAGAGATCCCTATTTTCCAGCCACTGAAATAATTTGCATTATTTGTATGCCTGCCATTATCCTATTAGTGATTTTGGGCCAGATCAAAATTAATTGTAATTTAATGTTACTACAACAATAAAAGAGCTAAACCCCAATTTAAAAAGTCACAACATTAAAATGCCTGAATAAATTAAATATTTTGCTTGCTTTTGAAAAAGATTGTAGTATACCTGAGTCTCTTTAAGGAGGTACCATTGCTAAGAAACCCCTTTTCTGTTTTTCAATGGCATTATTTGAATAACGGAGGTACCTGAAGAACAGCCTCAGAAGATCTTAAGGCAGATTCACGTGGGATGAGATTTGTGACATTTTACCTGCATATTTCAAAGTATATTTTTTAGAACCATGAGGCTGGGAACCTTTGCCTTTAAAGAATCTGGAAGTTGAATTTTGTGCCCAAGAATAATACTATCCTTGTGTGGAATCACAACATATACCTGGCTTTGAAGGTAGCTTAGCATAATGGGGAAGTTATCTAAGGACTGTTAAGAGGTTCAATGGGATGCTACAGTATAATAGCAAACTGCTTTGCTTGCTGGAAAAATACTAGAGACATTATTCGCTTTTATTATTAATAGTTGTAGCAAAAGCAGGAGTCCTCCCTCTCTCCACAGAGCCTCTTACGAAACTCTCTCTTTTTGCAGTTGAACGACGGCGGCGGTTTAATATAAATGACCGAATCAAAGAACTGGGGACCCTCATCCCCAAATCTAATGACCCGTAAGTCTGACAGGTTGATGAATGTAACCACTTAATCAAAAACGAGATAACAATTGTCTGCAAAAAGGGACAAAAGCTTATATAGGCTTGATTGTGTACTACACTAAGCCTCCCTGAGTGATACGTATGCATCTTTATATACAATTTTTAAAAGGTGGTTTGATTTTGGTATGAATTCAACCATGGTGACTTTTATGCTGATTTATGACACAGTACAGTGCTAATCATAGGCAGCTGTAGTTTATTCAACAACCCTCTAAACTAACCATGACTCAGTACAGTGTAGAAATTAGCTTGTGGAGACTTCGATAGTTGGAGGTATATTGAATACATGAACAAAATGAAATGGTGTGGCGTGCAGTGTATATAGAAAGTCGCTATCGTTCCACTTCCTTGAGAATCCTGTATGCATGTGCTGGTTCAGTCATACACATTCCCGCTGCTGGTATAAACTAAAGTTTTTTCCAGGACTGAATGTTATCTTTTGCCCATGCCAACTGGAAATACTGAGAGTTGTAGTAGTCCAACATTTTTGTAGGGCCCAGCTGAAAGAAATTATCTTTACAGAGTCAAATGGAGTAAGATCTAAAGAGGCTTAATTCCTGTTCCCTGTCGCCTCCCCCCGCGTTTAGGGAAATGCGCTGGAATAAAGGGACTATCCTGAAGGCTTCAGTGGATTACATCCGCAAATTGCAGAAAGAACAGCAGCGCTCCAAGGAGATGGAGCTCAGACAACGCAAATTAGAGCAAGCTAACCGCAGCCTGCAGCTACGAGTACAGGTAGGAGGGATGGGATGGGATGGGATGGGATGGGGTGGGGTGGGGTGGGGTGGGGTGGGGTGGGGTGGGGTGGGGTGGGACGGGACGGGACGGGGACAATGCAGCTCAGGCCTGTTGCTGAGTCTCATGAGCCTGTCTGTGACTTCTTCTGCAGGAGCTGGAACTCCAGGTCCAGATGCACGGGTTGCCTTTGACTTCCACCCAGGGGCTTCTGGCACAGTCCTTGGGAGGAGACCTAGCTCCGCCATTTGCAGAATCCCTGGATCTGCCCTTTTCAGCTGAAGAGCTGGGTCTGGGTCTTGCACTGGGATCTGACGGGGGAGCCTTGCAAGATGTTCTCATGGACGATGGGACTGCTCTGTCCCCGCTGGGCGCCTCCGATCCACTCCTTTCCTCTGTCTCTCCTGGTGCCTCAAAGGGCAGCAGTCGCCGTTCCAGCTTCAGCATGGAAGATGATTCATGATGGCAGCCCTTCGCATTGGGGGCAGTAGGGATGGAAGAGCTGGAAATGGCTTTGCCATTTTACATGTCTTGTTCTGGCCCAATGCAGACTTTGCTGCTTACACTCATCAGCTTCAAATCTTGGAGGCTCCTCTCTTCGGCTGCTATAGGCTGTGTCCCTCTGGAAGTACCACCCCTTTCATAATATTCTATATTTTTAAAGGTACCCCTTTAACAAAAAGGAGGGGACTCATGGTTAAATTTTCTTCCTACAGAAGGTGGGCTCGAACCATTAGTAGCAAACGTCCTTCCTAGAAGCAGTAGAATCAGAATTTTGTCACTAATTGTGGGACTGTATGTTATCTGCACCCATTAAGGCTCAGAAACTCAGTGTGATAAATTTGTGCATCTCCCTTACCTATTCTAAACTTCAATAGGGTATTGCTTTAATGCTGTGCAAAGAGCATGTAATCACAAACCTTGATTCCTTCACTCTAACCTTTACTTTACACTCTTGCATCTTTGCTGTATATAATTTGGGCAGAATTGGGAAGGGAGGGGAGGAGGAAAGTGGACTTCTTTCATAGTGTTTTTGCAAAGCAGAGAGCCACTACCTTTTTTAAAAAAGAGAGCTTTATTTTATATAGATATTGGACTTTTTAATTTGTACATCTTAGCCTTTTCCTGTCATTATTTCAAAGTTTTACTAAACTGCCACTTTCTAGTTAGTGAAACCTTAACATTTGAGTTACTTGGCACTCTACTTCACAATATGGCTAGCCCATGTGGAGGGGGGACAAGGCAGTGCCTCTTGGAACTTCACTGGGAAAGGTGGAGGGCAAAAACAAAAGTAAATAATGTCCTTGTAATTGCACATATGACTATTGAAGTGTCATGGCTGCTCAGTAGGATTTAATTGCCACTTCCTGTTTTTGTAAGATAAATGAAACTATAATCAGTGTTTTTTTTAAATACTTTCTTGCTTACCAAATTGATGTTAGCAGAAACACAGCAAATAGGACTGTTTACTGATTTGTTAGACTTTAAAAATACTGAAAGCAGATCTATGACCTGTTTTCTGGTTGTTTAAAAGAATAGGGAAAAATAGTTGCAAAGACAATCATTTGGGCTTCACTGGAAACTTCACCACCATCATGTATATGAAAGCTCATAAGAAGATATGATGACCCTGTTCCAAAAGATTATCTGAACACAAACTCTTAGACGTCTGGCATTATTGAATGTCTAGATTTAAAAAGGAGCTTGGCACTTCTATTTTTCAGGAAGGATAACTCTAAATATGGGAGGAACCTCCTAAGAGGAAGGGGTCTGAATATGCACAGAATGATACAGGTTGGATTCTACAGGGGGATGTAATGATGTAGGTAACAATTTGAGAATGAGAATTATGCATATCTGGGCAGTTTCTCACCTGAGAACTTCTTGAGCAGGAGACAAGGATATGGGATTAGGTGGTCAGTGTAAGTGAGATGTTGCTAAGTGGTATTTCAGCATGCCTTGTTAGCAAGAAGAAAAAGGGCTGAGGGCAGAGCAGCTTGGGAAGATTAGGTTGGGCAAGTGGTTGCAGTTCTTAACATGAGTTGAGTTGGACTGTTCAGGGGATGAAAAAAGGGAGAATTGCAAATTTGAGGCGAGACACTATTTTTCCTCTTTTGTGGATTCTACATCCTTAATGACCCAGATGCCACTTTCTATCATTTTATATTGTATGTTTAAACATTCCCAATTACCAATACTAGAGGCTTCTAAACAAATAAATGAACAATGATCATTTTCTACAGCCAGTTATGCCACGTGTTTCATCATTGTGTTTTGCAAAATTCAAGGTGTCTCAATTCATTTTTTAAAAAGCCACATTTGGTTGGTGGCCAGAAGATTAAGAGATTTCTGATGTTGAAAAAAAAGGATCTGAATTCAAGCTGGTGAAAACTCATATTCATGAACCTTATTTTACACCAAGGATTGCTGAGAACAGAGTTATTCCATACTTTGATAACAATGTGATTTGGCCCCTGGGGTTCCAAATTGACCACTAGTGTTATAGTTTCTGTTCTGAAGTCAAACAACAAATCCCAGATGTAATCTTTGTAACTGATGCATTTTACTCATGCTTTTACTAAAGGCTCAGTAAAATCGGGTCACTAAGCCATAATATATGTGGCATTAGATGCACATTTCTGATTCTAGAGTGCTGAATGCATCTATTTCTAGTAATTTATGAAGTCTGCCTGTGTTATTTCTTTCAAACACCCATAAATAAGGAATACACTCATTGAGGTGCCTCTTGTTCATGAATATGTGCAAGAGAACATATACAAATTAAGCATCCTTCATAGATGACATGATTGTATTTACTGAAGTATAGGATCCTGATTTTAGCACCTCAGGATGAGACTAAGAGAATTGTGAATTATAGGCTACCTAACAGGTTTTCAAGGAAATTGAGGATTTTATTTACAAAAGAAACAGTTAAATTGCAGGAAAGCTTAATACCCTGTAGCACTACATATGGCAAAATGAAACATGTATCTGTTTACAAGGAATAACTTTGTATTTAGATAATACAAAGTTATTTCTCACAAACAGATACATGTTTATGACTACAATACTGTAATGGGTGCATGGTTTGCCACACACTCAGTGAGTGATAAGGCTAATAAAGTTAGCTTCTAGTAGCAACAGTTTCAAAGTGGCAGGCAATCCCAGTCTGAAAAGTTACACTGAAGATTGGAATCTCTTGTAGCACTTTAGAAATTAGGGATGTTCTCTGCCTGAGAGCATAGCATTTGTGGCCAATGTTTCATACATTTTGGGAAGGTTCTAATAGCTGGATAAGATAGCTTCTGAGGCTGACAGCCTTATCTGCAGTGGTCCTGATTCAAAATTTTAACTCTATGAAGCCATTCCTCAGTATCATGTTAACTTCCTAATACTGGGCATGAATTCAGATGGTGGTGGCCCTCTGAGAGAGAGAGAGACTTGTTAGGCTGGAGTCTAACACTGTCTTGTGACATTCAATGCAAATAAATTTGTTATAGAATAATGTGCAGATTTTAGTTCACATCAAGTGTTGTTTATAACTTGGAAGGTTAGCAAGGTCCCAACTGATTATATTCATAAAATAGAAGGTGGTGATGGAAAGTTAACAGAAGCACAGCAGTAGATTTAATTCAACCTGTAATCCATTTAAAAGGATTTAGCGAGTGGGCCTCAAACTACTAATTACATGGGGGAAGGAACAGCTTCAGAATGGGACTTGCCACATGGATAAAGCTTGGATTTAACTCATTGTCTCTGGACAAATTAGAATTTATTTCACATGTGATACTGTGACTTTCATATTGTGTGAAACAAGCAAATCTGGTTTAGTCCGATGTATGAACAGCTGTAACAGATGTAGGTGTCTTGTATAAATCAAATATATCCACGTTAAGACCTGGGAATCTTCTTGGAGAGACTGCCTTTCCTATGAATGATTGCATGACAGTAAGTCTGAGTTTCCCTAGGTAAATGCGTTTAGGATTATACCCTTACAGCACATTCCTCCACATAACTAACCATGCTATTGAACGAAAGGGGCCTTAATCGCAATTCAGTCGGTATAAGCTTGTAGCCTTCTGCTTTCTTTCCTGTAAGAAATGCACCTGCGCGGTGTCCATTATTCCTGATTACTCCCGTTACAGGGAGCAGCTGAACACCTGCTTTGCATGCAAAAGATTTCGGTCCCGTTCTCACGATCCCCAGGAGGACTGCGAGGGGCCGCTGAACTCGATACGACTCGTCGTAAAGGCGCCCTCTACCAATCAAAGCGCTTCCGCTCCCGGAGACGCTCCTTGGCGGAGGCAGGAAAGGTCGCGAGACTCCGTTGGCCTCTGGCGATCTTGCATTGGATGCTGGAGAGAACAAATGTTGATGTGACCCCGGAAAGGAGAAGAGCGTTGAGGGCGCGCGTCTTTCAGTTATTATCGATCACTTCCGAAGCCGCCGCCTTCCCCCACCTCGGCCGTTTCGCTTTCATCTATGACACAGTGGGCGGTGTCGCCCCGTTTCTATGATCTCAACCAGTCACTTCCGGCGTCTCTATGACCCTCACGGGAAAGCGCTGGCATCCTTTCTAGGCTTCTGTTTCCATGGGAGCATCCGAGCTGCAGTTCTACACTTTCTCCTCTTATTCATACCGCTCCCCCCCCCCCACCTTCTCAAGCTCCAGCTGCGAATCGCGATTTTTTAGCAGTGGCGGCTCATCTCTATGCCTCTTCACTTCCGGCCTCCAAGCTCCAGTCCGCCGGTTCCGCGGTTCCTCCCTGCGGTGCAGACAAGAAAAAGAGAACGCCAATGAAAACATCCGTCCTCTCTCCTGTTCCCTCTATGATACCTTCTTAAAGCCACCTCGTCATCCTCCTCCACGAGCGGGCAGGGGCAGGCTTGCCGTTCCTTCTTCCTCTCTCCTTTGGATCGTACCAAGCTGGAGCCGAGCCGGGGGGGAGGCGGGGGAGGGAAGATGGCGCAGGCCTTGTCCGAAGAGGAGTTCGAGCGCATGCAGGTGCGTCTGGCTGGCGGGAGCGGAAAACCGAGGGATGCCGGCGGGGGCCTGCGGAGCATTCCCGCAGCGAGCGGACGGGGGTGGGGAAGAGGAGCGGGCTCCGATTCCGGGAAGCGTTTCCCGCGGAGAGCGTAGCGAGGAGCCGGGGGTGCAGAAGCCGGAGGAGGCGGCGCGATGCCCGAAGAGCGGTGCACCCGGGGCGCGTCTTTTTTCGGGCTGCTCCCCAGGTGACCGGGGCAAAATCGGGGTTCCCGCGGAGCATGCACTCAGTAACGAGCGGGGAGCCCTGCGCAGCTGCTTCGCTGTGTTTTCTGCGCGCGTTCCCCGCCGTTGCGCTTCGAGCCTTCAGGTGCTGGCTTAAAGCGCTTGCAGCCAACCTGCCCCGAGCTGGTGCGTTTGGACTACAGTTCCCAAGATCCCTCCACGGCGTAGCTTCTGGAAGTTGTAGTTCGGCACATCTGGAGGACGCAGACTGTGGAAGACTGCCTTGGGAATGCATTAATTATGTCCCGTGGGTGCAGTTAAATCACATTCTTGGAAATGAGCCGCCTGCCTCCCCGCTGAGATTGGCACGAAGCCTGGGCTGGTCTTGCGCCGCCTCACGTGTGCTCTCCCCCTCCCCCGGACAGATGCAGAACTGGCTAGTCATCTCTGTGCAAGGGTGGCCTAGAGGCAGAGGAAAATGGGGCTGGTGTCTCTTTAGGCAGCCTCTGTAAGAGAAGGAATGTTTCCAGAGGCAATTTTTCTCATCCCCTGCATTACAGACTTTGCTTACCAGCATCCCTTCTTTTGCAAAAGCATTAAAGAAGCTCTGCTGTTTGAATGGGATCATCCTAGGATAGCTTTAACCAACCTGGTGACTTCCTGATGTTACGGATTACGAATCCCATAACATAACCAGTAGTGATAACAGCTGAATGTATTGGGTGTGCACCAGAAGTCTGGCTTTGTGTATACAGAGTAAATACATACTGACACACACACCCATCCTGAGTTGCATTGCTGTGCATTGCTCATTTTCACTGGGGACCCATTTCAGCTCATTTCTGCAGGTGAA
Source organism: Liasis olivaceus (assembly GCA_030867105.1). Taxonomy (NCBI): domain Eukaryota; kingdom Metazoa; phylum Chordata; class Lepidosauria; order Squamata; family Pythonidae; genus Liasis; species Liasis olivaceus. The sequence continues at coordinate 143,534,665 of CM061348.1, forward strand.
GCCGTGTCTTTTACTCACTTCTCTTGCCTTTGGACCTTTCCAGCTGTAGCGTGAAAGAAGGTGAATAGTGTTCCCATTCTCCAGTTCAAGGTGTTGTACTTAATGAGATATCATATATTCCATCCCTCTGTCTTTTATTTCTCTTCTTGATGATCTTCATATTTAGACCACAGATACAACTTTCCAAAGTATAAAAGACCACTGATCCTTATTTAATTTTTTGCCCAAGGGAAAATTCTACAAATGAAAGAGTTGGTCAATTTTGTTATCAGGATAATAATATTCAGTGTATGTGCATGCTGTTCATTTGTCTGCAGTACCATATGCAACTTGGTCAATTATGGGCTTCGTCATTATTGGCTCAAATGAACTTTCTACCTTAGCTGAGGTTCTGATATTTACAGAGTTCTTTACAACTCTCAGTTAATACTTTTTTTTTCATTTGGTGCCGAAGTACAAGTATCCCTCTAGAAGGAAAAGGCCAGTTAATACAGAGATTTTTTTTCACATGTTCAGCACACCTTGAGAATATCAGGTGGTCTGAGGAGGGTGCAGAGTTAGAGCAGAGATACAGGTGAAACTCGAAAAATTAGAATATCGTGCAAATGTTCATTTATGTCAGTATGGCAACTCAAAAGGTGAAACCAATATATGAGATAGACGCATTACATGCAAAGCGAGATATGTCAAGCCTTACTTTGGTAGAATTGTGATGATTATGGCGTACAGCTTATGAAAACCCCAAATTCACAATCTCAGAAAATTAGAATATTACATGACATCAATAACACAAGGATTGGAAATAGAACAATATCGGACCTCTGCAAAGTAGAAGCATGCATACGTACTCAGTACTTGGTTTGGGCCCCTTTTGCAGCAATGACTGCCACAATGCGGCGTGGCATGGATGCTATCAGCCTGTGGCACTGCTGAGGTGTTATGGAAGACCAGGATGCTTCAGTAGCGGCCTTCAGCTCCACTGCATTGTTCGGTCTCATGTCCCTCATCTTTCTCTTGGCAATGCCCCATAGAGACCCGCATTCTCTATGGGGTTCAGGTCAGGCGAGTTTGCTGGCCAATCAAGCACAGTAATCCCATGGTCATTGAACCAGGTTTTGGTACTTTTGGCAGTGTGGGCAGGTGCCAAGTCCTGCTGGAAAATGAAGTCAGCATCCCCATAAAGCTCGTCTGCGGAAGGAAGCATGAAGTGCTCCAAAATCTCCTGGTAGACGGCTGCGTTGACCCTGGATTTAATGAAGCACAGTGGACCAACACCAGCAGATGACATGGCTCCCCAAATCAACATAGACTGTGGAAACTTCACACTGGACTTCAAGCATCATGCATTGTGTGCCTCTCCATTCTTCCTCCAGACTCTGGGTCCTTGGTTCCCAAATGAGATGCAAAAGTTGCTCTCATCAGAAAAGAGGACTTTGGACCACTGGGCAACAGACCAGTTCTTTTTTTCTCTAGCCCAGGTAAGACGCTTCTGACGTTGTTTGTTGTTCAGGAGCGGCTTGACAAGAGGAATACGACATTTGAAGCCCATGTCCAGGATCCGTCTGTGTGTGGTGGCTCTTGATGCACTAACTCCAGCCTCAGTCCACTCCTTGTGAAAGTCCCCAACACTTTTGAATGGCCTTTTCCTGACAATCCTCTCCAGGCTGCGGTCATCCCTGCTGCTTGTGCACATTTTTCTCCCACACTTTTCCCTTCCACATAACCTTCTATTGATGTGCTTTGATACAGCACTTTGGGAACATCCAACTTCTTTTGCAATTACCTTTTGGGGCTTTCCCTCCTTATGGAGGGTGTCAATGATGGTTTTCTGCACAACTGTCAGGTCAGCAGTCTTTCCCATGCTTGTGATTCCTACTGAACCAGCCTGAGAGACCATTTAAAGGCTCAGGAACCCTTTGCAGGTGTTATGGATTCGTTAGCTGCTTAGAGTGGGACACTTTGAGCCTAGAATATTGAACCTTTTCACACTATTCTAATTTTCTGAGATTGTGACTTTGGGGTTTTCATAAGCTGTACGCCATAATCATCACAATTATACCAAAGTAAGGCTTGACATATCTCACTTTGCATGTAATGTGTCTATCTCATATATTGGTTTCACCTTTTGAGTTGCCATACTGACATAAATGAACATTTGCACGATATTCTAATTTTTCGAGTTTCACCTGTATTAGCTGTCTTAATCACTGAAACAACTCACCCACGTGATTGCCAGCCAAGAGTTAGAAGTAACATGCATTGACAGTGGAAGATGCTGCAATGGGTTTGGCAGAAAACTCTTTTGGGGTGTAGTTTTTGAGGCCTTAGAAGGGAAAAAAAAACCCCAATAGCAACCAGGGCCTTTAGTATTAAAGAATAAGTGGGGAAAATAAATTCCCCTACAGAATTTATACGAATAAGTTCTGTAGATCACAATACTAAAGGGCCAATAGAAGCCTTTTCATTTGCTTTGCATCTTCTTTCTCCAACTCTTAAAAGCCAGTCTGATTCATTGGATGGATTTTGGATAGCTGGGTTCAAAGCCCCCCTTAGCAATGGCAGCTCTAGACTAACCTTTACCACATTTTGTCAGTCAAGAATAATACAGATTTATTTTTTGAAATAAGAATTAGTAGCAGTGTTGCCCACAGTTTACAAAAGTCTCATACACGCTGTATCTCAACCAATATATGTTCAGAGCCCAAGGTTTGAAGAGAACTGCTGGGCTTCCTGACCTAAATTCAGCAGCAAATCTCCTGATGCCTCATGGTTTAGCTCAAGTCCCTGACTTGATCTGGCAGCGATTCCCAGACTCAGCTCAGATAGATTAGAATCTTTACTGCAATCAAGGGCAAAGCCATGCAGAACAGATGATTGCCCCCTGCCAGTGAAAAGATGTACTGTAAATGACATTCACAGTCTCAAGGGTTTAGACGCAACTTCCAAATTAATGGATATGTGACCTAGCACTTGATGGCCATGAAGCTGAGCAGCCATCTCTGGTGAGGAAGATACTGGTTCCTTCCTTAAGCCTCATAAGAACCAAACTGGCCTTAATCCTGCCTAGTCATCTATATGGCTTGTCCTGGTGATGTTCCTTTTTTTTTTTTTTTACTTTTTTGTTTCTCTTGGTAGGCCCAGTTATTAGAACTTCGAACACAGAATTACCAACTCTCTGATGAACTCCGCAAAAACTCAGCCGGTAAGACTCTCTCCTCAGGTCTGCTCCCCTAGTGACTCTGTGATCTGGGCTATTACATTTTGGGCCCATCATGAAAGCATCAGAATGCCTGCACGTATCCATATATGCTTACATTTGCATATGGTTATGCTGGTTCAGTTGTCTAGCTGTTAGCATGGCTCTTGCAAAATCTGAAATTCAGAGGAAAGCTGCAGTAGAAAGAAAGCAGTCGAATGAGTGAGTTCTGAAGTATATGAAAAGTTACCATATGCCGTGGTTTGCAACTGCACAAGAAATAGCTAGAATGTAGTACTGACCATAGAATTCAGTTCCCATTTAAAAGAATTGGCTTTCTCACCCATGTGATTGTGAAGTTATGTTTGAAGGTGCCCAGACAGTGTATGATGACATCTTATGAGCGGGCAATTGCCAAAGAAGCTTTCCTGTGGTTTGAGGGTAAGGCATCAGTGCCTGTTTAGCACCACATCCCTCTCTGTGATGCGCAGAAGCAGAATAAATTGCACAAAGTTCTCAGGGATTTGCAAAACTTACATCTATTCCTGTACTCAGAGAATGGCTGTAAAATATTCACCTCCTCTTTTGCCCCTTCCTTGCAGCTTTTCTGGCTCTAGGCGTGGAGAGGAAATAGGATTTCATTTAGCTGTTCTCTAGCCATGATATTTTTTGGTTCTTCCTTTGTTGTTGTGTAGCTGCTTCTCTCATCTTTAATATGACTATGTTCTCTGCATCATTTGGAAAGTTTTTAAAAAAATCTTTCTCAACTTGCAATCAAAATGGTCCTATTGGGTATCTAACTGCAACACTTCTCTAAGTCTGTGGCCTGTTTTTCATTGCTGGTGCTCTCAAGGCCAAAGCAAGCATGCATTGCTGATTAAATGCTTTTACGTTTGGCAGACGGATGGAGCTGAGGGCTAGAAACATGCTTTTTAAGTACACATTCAAAAATCAGAATGGTCAGGAATTTAGGGTCAGATACCATATTTCATACCATATCCTACATGTTCAGAATGACAAAAGACAGATACTCTTTTTCTAAAATATTTTCCTAATTCTGATTTGTTCTTCTCTTGATTGTTTAGAATTAAATGGGCTTCGACAACGGGTGACCTATTTAGACAAGGAATTTGCTAAGGCTCAGAAGGTAAAGTAACATTATTTAATGAAATAGCGGGTGTACATTAGTAGACAATGTAAATTTTCTTTGAGGAAAATCACCAAGGAATCACAAAACCATTAGTGGATATTTCTTGATTTTTACACTCTACTCTGGATAAAACTGACTAATAATTTATATAAACGAGCATTCAAAAGTTATGACACCGGAACTACCTTACTATTCCCTTTTAGTTTCACGTTTTGTGACTTTCAAAAAAAATGTTATAGAATTCCTGCATTTTAAGTGGTGAAAGGACACAACTGGGTTTTAAAAATGGGTAGTCTTAGACTTCAACAATTTCAAAATTTGTAATTACAGGAGTTTGTAGTCATTCTTCAGGGGATCTATGAGAGTAAGCAATAAGCATCATAAAAATCAGTATTTTGGTACCATTGACCCTGTGTCTAAACTTTATTGGTGCTTTGTTAACAACTTCCTTTCTTTCCTTTTTTTAATATATAATTCTTATTGAAACTTTTAAACAAGAAGATTAAACACAAAAATAAGATGAAGCAAGGAAAAATAGAAAAAGAAAGAAAAAAGAATAAAGAAATGGCTTCCGATATTCTTTACAACAGTTATAGTGTATTTTAACCTCTCTCTCTCAAGTTATATCATATTACTCTTCTTTCTGTAATCTGTCCTACTTAATCATTAAAACTATAAATCAGAAGTTCATTTTTTGTTCGTTTTTATACAAAAAGTCCGTAAGAGGCTTCCAGTCATCAATAAATGTAGATAATGTCTTTTCCCTAATCAAAGTCAGTTTCTCAAATTCAGCAAAATCCATCAACTTCACCAACAACTTTCTTTCTTTCCCAGGCTCTGAATAAGAGTAAAAAGGCTCAGGTAAGGTATCAGTTTATAGTGTCAATTGCTGTGTCAAGTTCTGTCCTGCCCAGATCCAGACTCTCTGTCTGCCATCGCTTGTTACTAATATTTTTTTGTTTCCCACCTATCCGCAAGTCTTCCTTTTCTTCTCCCAGGTGATTCCAACCTCCCTGCCCAGAGGGAGTGTCAGTAATCTAAGCTCAAATGGAGGCAGTCCTAGTTCTCTAGTTTTTCTGACCTGTGATTTTTATGCAGATATTCAGAAGCCCCCAAATTTAAAGGAGCCATTTCATATGCATGTATAACTGTTGGTCTGAAAAAACAAAAGAGAGAGCAGCCGATAGTGGTCTAGATAGAATAGAAAATATGATTTCCATATCATCTCTACCTGTTCCTCCTCTTGAATGCATCCTGCCCCCAGTTTCTCTGCTACCCACTGCACAACTGCTAGCATTCAGTCACGAACTAAGGGCCCCTTGCCATAAGATGGGCCATCTAGAATCATAGTAGGAAAAAAGGCAGGAAGATAGCAAGTGAGAACATTTTCTAATATTGTTGGGAGATTGGCGAAGGAGGCCTGATCTGCTTGAGGATTGAGTCTGCCATCTAGTGGAGGGAAGTGAACCTTGCAGTGATGATGCGTTTGGGATTTCATGCAATTTTGTTGACTTTGCTCCCTTAGGAGGTGGATGCACTGCTTAGCGAAAATGAAATGCTTCAGGGAAAACTACATAGCCAGGAGGATGACTTCAGGCTGCAAAATAGTACTCTCATGCAGGAGCTCTCCAAGGTACTGGACTCATGTTCCTTTTGCAGTACCACCAGGGTCGTGCCAGAGGGTGCTGTGTGACACAAAATAGCACTGCTGATTAACCATGCAGAATTCTGAGATCGAATTCTAGAACCATAGAGTTGGAAGGGATCATTTAGACAGTTGCCTTCAACCATCTGGCCAGTGCAGAAATCCAGAGTCAAGTATCTTAACAAATGTCTACCCAGCCTCAGTTTGAAAACATCCAGCTCTTCAAAACATACAGTCCTACTTCTTTTTTTGGTCCTACTGACAAAAGTGCAGGAACTGCATTCAAAGTCACAAGAGAATGAATTAGGACTGTGCAGTGCTTCAGATTCAATTTCCAAACAGTATATAGGAGGGCACAGGTGTGCAAATGTAGCACCTGTCTCAAGCCCCTTAAAGCAGCTGCTCTCTTTCCCAGGGTCAGTTCTGGGAAAATACCTTGTTAAGGTGTTGCAGACAGGTGCTATGTTCGCTCTCCTGTATCCTTCAAAACACCTTTTGCACACTGAATCTAAAGTGTTGCACAACATATTTAACTGCATACGTAATTTAGTACTTCTAATCTGGCATCTCCAGCTCAGGTCTCAAAGGTTCTTTGCCTCCATGGTTAGTCTTATATTTCCCAACCTTTTCTTTTCTTTGTTATCACAGCTAACCCAAAGGATATACTAAATACAAAGTGTGGGTGGGAGGAATACCAACCTTTAGCTCCCCAACATACTTCTTCATGCATGTGAATAATTTTTTCCTTGTCATTCACCTAGTTTGCCTATCAGATTGGCAAGTCCGGTCGCTGCAAAAGTTTTTCTTTCTCCTTCCACCTCCACTCTCACTCCACGGTGTGATATTTGAGTCATTTGTGTAGTATTACGAAACATTCTGAGTGGGAGGCTTTTTCTTAGCAACTGCTCTTTGCATGCTTATTGAGATTGGAAAAGTGCAGGCGAATCAGCGGGGGGAGAATCTTCCTAGGCATTTGTTGTGATGATTAGGTTACTCCTAGATGTATATAATCAAAGCTGTTATAGAGTGAAGATAGACTGCATCCCTTATAGCCAACTCTTTAGAGCGCACTCTTGTGGCTTCTTTTGGGGAGCTGGGGTAACAAGTGTTTTTTCTTGCCATGAAGATCTGGGCTCAGCTGCAGACCAATTTCCCCCCAGGTGGATCCTCTGTGCTTTTTGTTAAATGTGCAGGGAAATGTGCTATTTGCTGAAATCCAGTCCTTTGGTTTTTCAAATATAGCTGTGCTCCCAGATTGAGCAGCTGGAGAAGGAGAATCAGAGTCTTCGGGAAGGGAAGACAGCAGTAGCCAGCGAAGAGGCATTCCCAGCCAGCTCCGTGGATGGGGAGTTGTTAAGGCTGCAGGCAGAGAACTCTGCCCTGCAGAAGAACATGGCAGGTACCATTCTTACTTGCTTTCAACTGTGGGGGCTCAAACTGAAGACTGGAAAGTCCAGGGAATTGGACAGGCTGACTTCAGGGGGAAGATTGACAAGGTGGAGCACCATAGAGCAGCTTTCCCCAAATATGGCCATTGTTGAGAATTCTGGGCCTTGAAGCCCACACAGCTGAAGGACATCCATGATGGGGAAGGTTGCCACAGAGAATATATCTTGTCCCCCACCTGCAAGCTGATCTGTTCCTTCAGCCTAGCAATTGTTCTGAAGGAGTGCCTGCTTTATGGCCCCAACCTCTGTGTGCCAGCGTAGGCCAGAATGTGAAAATGTTGGAACAGGGTAGGGGACAAAGTGAAGGTCAACAGCCAAGTCATGGAAGGAGGCAGTAGAGTGTGAGTTCAAGGAAGGTCAGTGCTGAACAAGACAAGGAGCAGCAGGAAACACAACAGGCTAGAGGTTCTTGTAAGAGTCCTAATTGGGGCTGATTGCCAATCTGCTAACAGCCTCTTTTTATTTCTTTTTATGAGAGCTGCTGAAATCTGGGAAGCAGCTTCCAACAAATCGTTCCTGATACAACATAAAAAGAAAGTAACATAAAAAATGGAAATTGCAGTGTATTTCCCCCTTAATCATTTACCAATGGTGGAGAAGATTCAGCGAGTCTTCATCAGTCATGCGAGCATTAGGAAAATATTGCTGGCAAAGCAAGTGGTGTGTGACTTATAACCAGAGCAGATAACATTTTTGTGGCAAGGGCTCACACTTTTCTTTCCTATATTTTTTTCAGGGGTTCAAAGTAGCAATGCAAAGTTTTCATCAAAGGGAAGAAAGTTCCCTCCTTTCTGAAATTTTTTCCCTGGAAACTTAGCTATTATACCATTTTACTTCTAACTTTGATGAAAAACCGCAGAATATCATATGACCATTATTGGGTGGTTTGCTTCAGGATTTCAGAAGCGAAACTGAAAGAGGGAGGGCTGTTCCAGGCTGCAAAAGGAATTTGGGAGTCAGAGTTGGCCCCTGGGCCTGAAGATGCCCATCCCTGATTTAAATCCATATTTTTCAAATTTGGCAACTTTAAGATGTGTGGACTTCAACTCCCAGAATTTCCCACCAACGTGCTGGCTGGGGAATTCTGGGAGTTGTAGTTCACACATCTTAAAGTTGCCAAGTTTGAAAAACACAGATTTAAAATAAAAGGGATACGGAAGAAGGAAACTCTGGTCTGCTCAGAATGGCTGGCCCTTGTTCTCCAGCTTTACAGGAGCGCTATGAGAAGGAAGTGGCCCGGCAGGCAGAAAACCGAGGTGGTGGAAAAGGTGATGCTTCTCTGGATCCTTGTCCCACTGTACCAGAGGCTTCAGAGCAGCAGGCATTTGACAGCAACAGCAGTGCCACCTCCCAGCAGCTTCTCTCAGAGGTTGAACTGAAACTGCAGACGGAGAGGGAGGAGAAAATACTTCTGAAGGAGCAGCTGCAGAGCCTTGAGGTGAGAAGGACTCCTTGATATTCACTCTCCTTTGCTAATGTTGATTTCTGCCTCAGCTGGAGCTTGCAGCTAGTAGAAAGCAGCTTGTAGGGAACGGGGAGTCATTCCTCACTGCAAATGAAATACAATTATTTCCAGGAAAGTTCTTGAAGGAGGTGGAGGAAAGCAGAATGTTCTGACCTCAGGGTTGATCTTCAGGGTAGGAGAAGGAGTCCCATGCATAGGTTGAGGAGGCTGTGGTCTGTGGTCAAACGTTGTTTGCTCTAGCATTCCTCACCACAGGCTATATCGGTTGGGGTTCCTGGGTCTGGTAGTTCAGCAGCATCCCAGTGGATCACAGGATCCTTGCTCCAGATTGAATTTGTCCATCTCCATCCTTGCCCTATCTTCCAAGTATCAGAGAAACTCTTGTCGCCCAGTTGCAATGGCTCATGCTAACTGGATTCACACGTGAAGCTTTAGCAGTCCTGTGGCTTGTTTGGTTTTTGGCTTAATGTGGTATGTTAACCCAACCATGGTGGTTTATTCAGCAAACTGCGGCTAAGCAATTATAGCGTTGCATGATGTGTGAACGCTGTCTTCTGCTTTCTGCTCAGCTCTTTTGCTGTAGCCACATCTTTCAGACATACCATTTTGTAATGGCCTAGTACCTTTCTTGTATTATCATTCCTGCTGGGCAGGGCTTCACCATCATTATAATGGCAAGTTGAAAACCTCTGACGCTTCTCACTTCTTGATAGCTTAGGGGTGAAAAGAAAGGAGGAGGGAATCCTTATTCAAGTCATAATTTAATCTTGGCCTCCCCAAAGGGCAGGAGGCAAGCCACTGTTTTTTGTTTCCCCTCCCTTTCCTCAAAAACAGCACCGTGATGATAGCAATAAAGATTGAATGTCCAAAGCTAAGATAAGATTGATGGATAATCTGGACCCTTTTCAGTCAGGGTTCAGGCTGGGTTTAGTACTGACATTGCATTAGTTGCACTTGTGGGTGATCTTTGGAGAGCTCAGGACAGTGATGGTGTGTCTATCCTGGCCCTCCTAGATCTCTCACTGGCTTCCAATACCATAGACCAAGGTACCCTGCTGGGCCAGCTCTGGGCTGGGAGTGGGAGGCAGTGTTTTGTAGTGTTCTTTCCCTTTTGCCCTGGGCAGTTCCAGTTGGTGCTGGTGGGGGGAGGATGTCCACCCTAAGGCCCCAGTTATGTGGTGTGCCTCAGGGCTTGGGTCTCTTACCTCATCTTTAACAGCTACACGAGACTGCTGGGTGAGGCTATTCACAACATGGGGTGCAGTATCATCAGTATGCAGATGATAGTTATACATCGCTGCCCCATGTTGGGCAGGTGGGACTTACCCAGTGCCTGCAGGCTGTGAGGGCCTGGATTGGGAGGACCCAGCTTCAACTCATCCCTGGCAAGATGGAGTGGCTTTGGGTTTTTGGCCCTCTGGGGTTGGATAAGTGGTTTGGCTCTTATTGGGGTAGCATTCCTCTGGACAGAGTCAGTGCACAATTTGGGGGTCCTTCAGGCCTCATGACTCCTGCTTTCAGAGCAGGTGGCAACCATGGCTGAGCGTTTGTCTTGTGCACCAATTGTGTCCTTTCCTAGACTGGGAGGCCTTGCTCAAAGTCACTCGCACCTTAGTCACTTCTCAGTTGGATTACTGTAATCTGCTGTACTTAGGGCTGCCCTTGAAGACCACCCAGAAGTTACAACTGGTCCAGCATGCAGCAGTGCACAGTTCTAGGTGCTTGCAAGTCACTTGTATTAACACTGCTGCTGTATGAGCTGCACTGGCTTCCAGGTGCAATTGAAGATGCTGGTTATCACCTTTAAAGCCCTACATGGCATAGGGCCAGGTTATTTGCAGGACTGCTTCTCCCTGAGACTATCTGCCCATCTTTACCAGGTCAGATAGGGTGGGCACACCCCAGATCCCTTCTTTTAAATATTGCCATCTGGTGGGACCTTGGGGACATTCCTTCTTGGTGGCTGTCCCGGCCCTTTGGAACAGCCTCCTCCCTGAGATTCAGAGGGCCCCTATTGTTTTAGCCTTGTGGAGGGCTGTGAAGACCTGGCTCTTCATCCAGGCATTGGGCTAGGGTAGAAGGGAGACCAGTAGAGTTGGTGAGATGTTGTGGCGCTATGGTGGGAGTGGGTTTATATTTATTCTGTTTTTATGGAATATTTGCTGTGAGCCACCTAGGGTTATCACATATAAGATAGGTGGCCGTATAAATTTTCTAACTAAATTACATTGAATTGAAAGTGTGCTGCATCTAATATAACTGTTACTAGCAAAATGACCAGTGTTAGCAAGGCAGGGAATATTTCAGTAAAGAATAATGCAGAGACTTGAAAGTAGGAGAGGATCCTGGAAACTCCTGATCACAGTGATTTGCCCTCTGTCCCCAAGTGTAGGCCTTTGTTTTTATTTTTATTCCCAGGAGGGTGAGGGGTGAACTTTTGCTTGCATGGGATAAAATAAACAATCACCAGCATGCTGGTTTCTGAACTAGAAAACCTAGATGTTGCCTCTTCCTTGTCTCTCCCCTGCCCTAAAACTGGTTGTTGCCTTATAGAACCACCTGGTGGAGTTATTCAAAACAAATGCCAAGTCAGTGAAAGACTTTGAATGCTTGAGATAGATGGCTGTGTTTGCCTCTCCTTCCCCTCCTATAGGCATCCAAGACAACAGAGACATCCCGCCTGCAACAAGAGCTCACCAAGGTAAGGAAGGGAGAGAGGTTTGGGCGGCTGGTCCCGTTCTGGGGGCGGGGGGGCGGTGAGGACTGCTGGTGGGAACTTACAGCTTTTTCTCTCTCACGCAGCTTGTGGAGAAGCTTAAGAAGAAGCAAGAGAGGTATGTTTTGGGGGTGGGGTGGGGAACTTGGCCATATTAGGATAAGGAATGGGATTTGCTTCTTATTAGCTGGCCAGCCTTCTACCTACTTCGGTTTGCTGTTCCTGTTACAAGAGGAAGTTCCACGTGAAAGTTTGCTCTCATCTCAAGAAGTTTGAATGGATGCTCCTTCCTCCACTGGCGAGAGTATGTTAATAGTCTCTGCAAGGTGGCTTCCCTCTGGAAACCCAGGTTCAGCCGCTCTTCTGTTCTGTGTTTTAACCTCTCCCTGTCTCGCTTCTCTTCCTCTTCCTTTTAGCTTTGTGCGGCTTCAGACAGAAAAAGAAGTTCTCTACAACGACAGCAGGTATGGGCTGAGCAATCTGGAATTTGTGCCAGCACACGATGCACTTTTCAGAGAAGCCTGTTTGAGAAGTCCCGGGCAGTTGGGGTACAGCTTTCCAAAGGACATTTGAAACCAGGGCTTTTGTGGGGGGGCGAAGAAGCAACAGGAGGAAGGTGAAGAGCTGAAATTCACTGCCAGTATTACAGTCCAGACCCCCAGAAAATCACTGCAGCATGAAAGAATTAATGCAGTGTTGTCCAAACTTGGCCACTTTAAGATGAGTGGACTTCAACTCCCAGAATTCCCCAGCCAGCCATGCTGGCTAGGGAATTCTGGGAGTTGAAGTCCACTCATCTTAAAGTGGTCAAGTTTGGACAACACTGCATTAAGGGGATCCCCATGGGAATCCACTGAGCTAGCCAGCCAACGGCATGGAATGAATTGCACTCATAGATCATAGAATCTTGGAAGGGATCTTGGAGGTCTTCTGGTCTAACCCCCACGCCTGACTGGTCTGAAGCGGACCCAGTTAAATGTGCAGAAAGCCTTGGGACCCTCCCCCTTCTTCCCAGCCTCCTGAATGATCATTGGCCCCGTTTTTCTTGTATTTATTTACGCCAGTCCTTTTTGCTCTTATCAGAGCATGCAGTATGGCTTTCAGGTACTTTAAATGCTATACAAAAAACATATTCATAATAAAATAGCAGACCAACTATAGCTGAACAAAACAATATAATACAGTGAGGGTAGGTGATGCGGTGCCCCTAAGCGCAAGAGGGCTGGTATATACAGTATCTCCCTTGATTAGCAAAAGCAAATGATCTAGGTAAAGCAGACCCCGATGCCAAATAGATTAGAGACATGTGCATGATTTAGATCTAGTGTTGCACCTCTTAGCCGACCTTGGCTGGTCTTGAACGCTACGCAAAGTTAGTCTTAATTACTGTTTAGATGGAGGACCATCTGGGAGGTTCAGAGCTGTTGGCCAGATTGGAACATTGAATTAATACAGTATTCTGGAAGAAGGCAGGGGCAGACTGCTTTCATAACACTGCTGAGAAAGCACGGATATAACCATGTGAGCCCCCAGAGTTGAGCATAACTGAAAAGTGATGGTACTTGCTTCTTTTCTTGCTTGGAATTTGCATCAGCTGGGTGCAGATTTTAACTGAAAGTCTGGATATGGGGCTGGAGCATTGGGCAACAAGGGTATTAAAGTGCTTTGGGGAAAGACCTGCTGCAGTGGTGGGTGTTGAGGAGAAAGGTGGGGAAGGAAGCATATTCCTGGGAAAAGAAGCAATAAAGCTGGAAATGGGGATGAGTGGATGACATGGGAATGAAAAGGAGGCATTTCCCCAAGTAGGGAGGTGAGAGAGGCGATCATTAGCTATAAAGAGAGGGAGATTGAAACAGCTGACAGAATTGCCCAAAGAACATCAGCTTAAGGAGAAGAAAGCATTGTCCCTGAGTTCCCTCTTCTCTCTAAACGAATTTTCCCTTCCACTGTTCAGGACTAAAATTAAGGAGATCCAACAACGGAAGGAGGAGGAGCTCAAATCTCTGCAGGTTCGTAATCAGAAGCTGCAGCAGGAGCTCCAGGCAACAAACCAGGTAAAAGTCGTTTTTCTTTCTTCTGTACTTCGTCTGAGCCACACTGAAGGCATGGCTAAAGGGGCCTGATTCATAAGATTTAGAAAGCGTGTCCAGGAGCTTTGCTCCATCAGCAAGAAAACCTCTTGAGCAGAAGTTTTTATTTGTTTATTTGTTTATTTGTTTATATATCACATTTATATAGCCGCCCATCTCACACAAAGCAACTCTGGGCAGCATGCAGTGATTGAATAAAAGAACAAATGGATAAAAACAATCATTATAAAAAAGAAAAAAAGTGATGATTAAAATGCAACATTAACCAAAAGTTTAAAAATGTTAAAATATAGAAACCCCATGGAGAGAGCAGAATATCAATCATAGTGGAGCCATCTAAAAATGTCTCTGGTTCCCAAAGACCCCCAGGCCTGATGACATAACCAGGTCTTGAGGGACTTGGCAGCAGGGAAGGGGCAAGCATAACTTCGGGGGGAGAATGTTCCACAAGGAGGAAGCCATGGCGGAGAAAACCCACCTCCTGGGACCCACCAAATGCAAGTCTCTGGCCGTTGGAACGCATTGTATACCTTCCCTGCCTATTAAATAAAATTATTTAGTTTTATCATTTATGAGAGGTCTTCATGCGAAGCTGAGCTCCGTACTTGCTCAGTTCTTTTCAGCCTCAGGTCTCCAACCTGTACAGTTAGAATAGTTTTGGCCTTTCAGTGTCTAAAGCAATGTTTCTCAACCTCAGCAACATTAAGATATGTGGACTTCAACTCCTAGAATTCCCCAGCCAGCACACTGAGGTTAAGAAACACTAGTCTAAAGCATGGCTGTCTTGTTGGGGTTAACTGTCACAACTTTCCCCATTGAAGCTTGAGAAATATGAAGGAGCTGAGGTTGTTTGTTTATAAATCAAATGTATAGGCTGTCCCACTCACCAGATAATTTGTAGTATCTCATGGAACTATAGTTCCCAGAATTCCTTGGGGGAAAAACCATAGACGGTTGAAGTGGATAAAGCATACATGTAGCTAACAATAATGGGCTGTTTGTTTCCTGCCCTAGAAAACAGGATGCCCCCCTTTTTTCTCCTAAGAAAGAGAAGAATCTGTGCTTTTATCTCTTTAATGGTTCTGAGGTTTATTTCAGCTGATAATTTTTATGGGCAGAGTTCTCTCCACCTCAGGTGTGACCCTACTGGAATCTAATGCAACAGTGAAATCTTCCCTTTATGTTCTGTCTCTGGTAAATTTGCTCCTTCCTTCTTTCTCAGGGCTTCTTGGAATTAAAGGACCAGTTGCAGAGTTGTCAAAAAGAGCATGAATTGGCCCTTCAGACTCTGCAGGACCAAGTGAGTGGCCCTCCTGCCTGCCTCCCCCTACAAAGTCCCTTTGTTAAGAATCTCTGATCTGCCTCAGACTATAACATCTCAGCAAGACGTGCACCCCCTGAGGTTGTAGGCCTGTGTGGAGGATTGGATCTCTGTTTCTGCTTCAGAGGTTTGGGCTTGTAGTTTCCATCATTCTCAAGCTGTGGCCAGGGGACTGGAACTAATGGCATATGAAGGGCATATGCATATACACTTATGCCTGCTTTTGTAATAAGATGATACAGTATGTTGCGTTAGAAGTAACAGACATCCAGGGAACTCCCTGGATGGATGCTAGTTTTGGCCAGAGCTATATGGATTCCCAATTTTAAAAGAAAGGAGAAATTGTATGATAAGGCAACCCAAATTTGCCACCAAAAAACCAGAATTTTATGGCTCATATTAATGATGCCATTTGAGTAAATTAGCATTAGGAGTTCTATGAAATGTAGAATTCTGTTTTTGCTTTTGTAGGGATAAACAAAGACTCGTTTTTCTAATGATGAAGCCTTGTCAAGTCATAAAAGCTGGAGATGTGCAGCCTCTTGAAGGAAAAAAAAATCTGTGCTTGTTATCATGTTTTGTATTTTTCTCCTACACTGCTGTGAGGTAGGCCAGCCTGGAGCCCTGTAGATGGCTGAACTACACCTCCCATCATCTGTAATTATTGGCCATGTGATTGAGGCTAGTGGGAATCTAAAACAATTAGAAGGAATCATCTTAGTGAAGCTTGAAATGCAAAAAAGGAGAGCCTTTGACCTGCTCTGGCAGATACACCAGCTGGACCAGGAGATGCTGAAGACAATGCCTTATTCCTTTGTTATCTCTCAGCTAGACCTCTGTCCTTTCCTTTACATAGGGCTGCCCTTGAAAGTGATTCAGAAGTGCAGCTGGCATAGAACAGCTGCCTGCTTGCTGTCTGGTACTAGCTGGTTCAGCAGAATAACTCCTATTTTATGGGAGCTGGTTGCTGTTGGCTTCTGGTCCAATTCAAAGTGCTGATGATTATCTGTAAGCTCTATATACTTGAGCTCCCCCTACCTCTGGGCTCCCTTCCTCCAGGTAGAATCTGCGTGAAGCAGGGAGTGGATATTTCAGGTGCCCATCCCACAGGAGATTTTGGGGGGGAGCTGGCACTCAGAGAACAACCTTCTCAGTTGCAGCCCCCCGCCTCCCGGAATGGCATGCCCCCCGAGGTCAGGTTGGCCTGTCCTGCTGTCTTTTCAAATGTTGGTGAAGACTCTTCTCTTCCAAAGGATGTTCAGTCTGGAAGCTTTTAATGGAACTATAGTGATTTTATGTGAATGGCTACATGTTTAAGTTATATATTATTTTATGGCTGTTTTTAGATTGTGCACTCTAAGCCACGTAGTCATATGAGTCACATGTATGGATGTGGGTAATAAATAAATAAAGCAAGCCATATGGCTGACAGGGCAAATGGGTTGGTTAACTGCAATATTGATGCAACCCACCCATACTTGTTCATTGAGTTAGTTGGGGAGAGATTCACCTGGTTTCTTGGAACTGTGATCTTACTTTCCATACAATTGTTTGCCTGCTACGTTTCCATTTAATTCAGTGTGTTGCACATTGGCATTCTGTTCCTATTCTTGCCATATTCCCACTTTCTATGTATGTATGTGTGTGATTTCTGTTGATCCAGGATGATTTTATAGCTGTCTGCCTGTCCCAAGTATATTTCTGAATGCGCGGCATGCTATGTCTCCCTGGCACTTTATAAAAAAAATCTGGATTTGCTGGTGGGGATGGAGTTAACTTTCTGTTGATACTTACTTGGCAGTAAATCCCACTGACCTTAATGCAACTTACCAAGTAGTAAATATCAGTTGCATTGTAATGTTTCTCTATGTGTGGAAGCAACAGCTAAAGAATTAGAAACTTGGGTCTTAAAATATGCACACTACTAGTAGCAGTTGTTGAACTAATTCCTCAAAAGAACTAAATATAAATAACGGAAAGCTGCTGTAGAACCAGAGCACCTCCCTATCTCAAGTAACCTGTTGTATCACTGCCCTGTGAGTACATCTCTCTAGTCTCAGTGGGGAGTCACCCTGCTGCATCCAATTGGTTTATATCATTCATTTGTCCCCATACTGAAAATGATGCGATTTCAGACAATGCTATGTATCGTTTTATTGAATGAATTCCTCTTAGCTATCCTTTCTTCATTTGAATAATGTCTTGTATTCAAACATAAGCATATGGTAATGTGAAATTGAACAGTGCTAATGTAGCAGAAGATTATGGAAGGCAGTTATCTGCTCTGAACCTGAATTCACACATTGTCCCCCCAAACACAAAGATGCCTCCCTCCCCCAAATTGTGTCCCTAGGATGCTCCCTGTAAGACAGTGTTCCTCAGCCTTAGCAGCTTTAAGATGTGTGGACTTCAACTCCCAGAATTCCGGGAGTTGAAGTCCACACATCTTAAAGCTGCTAAGGTTGAGGAACACTGCTATAAGAGAATCAGAACTTCTCAATTCCATTGTTGTTTTTCAATAGACTTGTGTTTCCAGTTTGTCATCATTTCTTCTGCCGATATCCAGGAAGGGTAGTGTGTTGTTGTTTTCTTCTTCCCTTGTGAATTTTATCCCTTTGAAGATGAGGTTGATTGTTTCATGTGTCTTCTCTAGTTGTTCCTTTTTTATTATGGTGAAGGTGTCGTCTACATACTGGATCCATACTTTTGGTTGTATGGGTGGGAGTGCTATAGTTTCTAGACATGGCATTACAGTCTCTGCTATGAGTCCTGAGAGTGGTGATCCCATGGGTGTTCCTCTGATTTGTTGGTATATTTGTCTTAGTGTATTTGGTTAGGTCGGGTGTGTTGTGTAGTACTGCTGCCACCTAACCTAACCAAATACACTAAGATCAAAATAACCAGAATCATGGACCTCATCAACCTCTGCCTCGCTACCTACTTTCAGTTTGATGGACAAATTACAAGGAACTCCCAAGGAGAAAACCACATCCCCACCAACACTGGCAGGGCAAACTACTGTATATAAACAGGGAGAAAACCCCACACTCACTAGCACTGATGATGTTACCTAGTCGGATAATGAAATGTCTGCAGTCAAACAACCAAGCTCGGAGAGCACCAAGAACTCCACATACTTGTATAATCTCTGATTTTTGGCCATGGCTGTAGTGATGGGAGAATAGTCCAAATAATCTGGTGAGCACTACTAGTGCATGCCCTTAACAAGATGATATGCTGCAGGTGGGAATAACTTTCATTCAGTGATCTTAATTCTTTTATATATAACAGCAAAAAGCTAAATAAGATTTTGATCCTAGAAAGTTATAAATGGATTAAGAATCCAGATAAAATTGGAATATTGAAACTTTTATGATAAGATTTTGGAATTAATTATAAAGTACAAATAGCTTCTTATGGGAAAAATAAATCCTGTTTTGGTTTTAACAAGACATAACATAGATAAAGAATTTGATGATTTCAAAAACTGGACACTAGAGGGGACTAAAGATTTTAGGTAGAGGAAAGATTTACAAGCCTGTAAAATGTTGCAAAACATTATAACAATAAAAATGCTGAAGAATGGAATCAGAAAATAGTAGCCATAATATCAACGTCAGTTATGATGTCAGTTATGATGTCTGCGTCTATGGATAGAGTATGTCCAAAAGATGTTATTGAAGAAATGCCATATGTAGAACAAATTTTATCTGACAAGATAGATATGGTATTGAAAGTGGATTTACAACTGACAGGCCAAGAGAAAGATTTAGAAAAGGATGTTTTACTGGATTTACAAAAGAAATTGGCTAGGGTTTTAAAATTTAAAAGGGAGATACAAATGACAAACCAAAAGAGTGACCTGGATAATTTTTTCCTACTGGATTTACAAAAGAGGCTTGTTGAAGAACTCTGTGTGATGGGACAAAGAACAAATGAAGAGAAATCAAATCCTACAACAATATTTGAATGAACTAAAGATTAAGGCTGTTAGAAGTAAGAGGAAGGAATATAAAGTTGGTTTATTTGATCAAAGTTAAAATAAGATATGTCGTTACTTCTGGCTACCCTTTATGGGCTTTCTGCTGACACCAGGACTGAAGACATGATGCTTTATGGATTTGTTTATAGATAAGAGATGGGATATGGGATGAAGAGATAAATGTTTGTAACTTTAGAGAGGGTGAAGAGCTACTAAATTTGTTTATATTTGTTGTGATGAAGGTTGAAAGTCACTTCTTTATATATTTCTTTATTGTATTCTTACTTTTCTTTTTTTTCTTTTTTCTTTCTTTTTCCTATCACTTTTTCCTCTTTCTATTTTCTTTTCTCTCTCTAAGTTTAGTTTGTACTGTATTAGATTTTGGTATAATAATCAAGATTCATACATATGAACGATCTCCAGCCCCCCAAAAATGTGCCACTGAAATTCAGTCTGTTCCTGGGTTGCTGGGGCCATAGGTTGGCTTCTGTTTTCAAGTGTAGTTGGACTTGCACAAGGCCTTCTACTTGAAAGCCATGTTCTTTGGTCCCCTTTTAAATATTCACATGTTGCTTGAATCTGCTGTTTCTCTGGACACAGTTACACATGACTTCATCCTCACAATGAGTTGCTATGGGAAACCTTGTAAGATGTTGCCAGTGATACTTTTGTGGAGGCTTTACATTTTCTTAGCTGAATGCTTTGGTAGGCAAATAGGATTTCACAGATTGACTTCTTCCAATTTGGTATTGGATCATAGTTTATTGTAAAATTTATTTTGCCACTTCGTTTATTCTTTCGTTAAGCCATTTTCTCTTGGGTGATATAAAGACACAGTTTTGTGTTTTATTCCATTGTGATGGATGTGCTGTTCTATTTCAAACAAAGTACCGTATTTTTCTGACAATAAGACGCCCCCATATACAAGACGACCCCCATTTTTCCAACCCCAAATTAAGAAATCAATATTTTAAAGATAGTGCAGAACACATTTTTATTTAGTAATTAGTTAACATTGACCTGCTACACTCGGTGGGAGGAGGTCCAAACCGTCTCTCTGCAGCTCTATTTCCAGGCTCTTTTGCATAACTGATTACATTCAAGCATGAGTGAAACTAGCTTCTCTCTGCAAAAGCCTTCCTCTAATTGGTTTGTTCAGCATCAGCTGACGCCAGTTACATAAGGCTCATGATTGGAGGAAGTCTGTTTGGGAGACAAGCTATTTCACTCGTGATTGGAGGCTCGTGATTGGAGGAAGCCCCAGAGACAAAGTATAGGCAGTTTTGCCACTGCGTGGTTCTCTCCTCACTGACTTCCTTAAATAAGACGCCCTTCAATTTTTAGGGTAAGGATTTTAGAAAAAAGTATCGTCTTATAGTCGGAAAAATACAGTAAGCAGTATCCCATTTCTTTAGGTAAATTCTTCTCTGGAAAAAATAGCAGCCATGAACTGAATATTTCATCTATAGATATTCTGTCAGAAAATGAATCTTCAGGCTATAGCACCATTATCAACAGATTTTTTTCCAGTTTGATTATTCAAACTCCCTTATTTCCTAAAGCAAAATTATCTCACGGATCTTTAGGAATCTCTATTGGAGTTAATAATAATAATAATAATAATAATAATAATAATAATTTATTAAACTTGAATGGGGCATTCGTCACTCAATTCCAGATTGGTTCCTCAATGTGCTGCTTCATACCTTGGTACACCACTAGCAGTTTTATCGGGAATATCATGTGAATAGACTCATGCCCATATGACCTTTGTGGGTCAAACTAGCTAGTATTGCTTACAACATGGCTTACTAAGCAATCTGTCCTCAACATTTAGTCATTGTAAATGGATGACTCAGCTGGCACTTGTAGATATGATCATAACATTTCTGGTATTTGAACATTGCATTACCATTTTTTGGTGATAATATGCTTTGGGTCAAAAGCTATCATCAGTCTTTAAAGCTGCTGTTCATGCTAAAGATGCAGTCACTCTTTTGAGTGGTTAAAGCTATTTGTGCAATTATAATTTCATCCATATTTCCATACTGTCTTTCAAAATGGCAGCTAACAGCTGAGATAGACTGTCTGCTATAATGCTGTAATTATCTGGAAAGTATTCAAATTGGAGCAAATATTTTATAAGTTAAAATTATAAATGAGAATTTATAACTTATTATTTAATTCAGGATCATAATCATATATATTATCAAAAGTTTTATTTTTCTGAATCCTTTCTCTCTTTCTACTTCTTTCTCCTTCTCGCTTGTTCTTCATATTTGGCTCCACTTCTACTATTTTCTCACTGGGCCAAACTTCTAATTCAAAACGTATTCATACTCTGGGATACAACTCTGGGTAGATGGACTGTCAATCCAAATTCAGTGCATTCATATTAATTTAATTTTCCAAATATACATCGTAGTGAAAACAGCATTATTAACAGGTAAGAGGGATGTATCATTAGATAGAGAATTTCAGTGTTTCCAGAAATATAACAGATCTTTAGAAAAAGGAACAGAAGAGGTAACCAGGATGGTATAACTGAAAAGGAGAGCTGTTATGGATGTAGCAGACTTAAAGATGTTTCCTCCTGTCCCCAGAATGCCTCATACAGCACAGACCTGTGTTTCAGCATTCTGTCCTTATCACCTCTGTATCAATCATACAGTTGCACCCTTGTTTTAATTGCTATATGCTATCTTGTAATGATTTATTCAAAAAAGTGAGGTCAGAATATATACACTGAATCTGCTAATTGGATGACCTAATTATTTATCATGTTTCTTGAAGGAAAAGAGACTGTTTCTTACGTTTTTGGTTTCAGTTTACTTTTGGTTATTGCATACTGATTTCTAAAATCCCTAGAGGATTTCTTTTGCTAAATGTTGAGTTTCACATCATGTCTGTTTTAACCTGCATTTAGGGGGCTTTCTAAAGTCAGAGATCAGAAAATGTTTAAGCTGTAAAACACCTGGCTATATTAAGAATTTGTATTGAGTTGAGACTTCCCAACAAAAGTCAAAAATGTTTTCCCATTTCTTTGAGTTATGAGGATATATGAGTTATGAGTGAGTTGAATGAGTTATGAGTGAGTTGAAAGATATAATGTTCTATATTAGAAAACCGAGTTTGACAGTTTGAAAAGATTATGCAAGACTTTAATAAACCATAGGTTGATTCTTTTGGTGTATGGACCTCAGCCGTGGGTACCATCATGAGAGTCACTGATGCTGGGCCTTCCCTAATCACTATAAATCTCCAGCTTTAGGATTTTTTGACATGTGCTTCCTGTATACTTTTTCAACCCTTATTTCACACTGTTAAAGATTTTACACATTTTAATAAACGAAAATTGTGACTTAGGTGGCTGCATGTATTGTTTGTACAGGCCATGACCATCCTGGTTCTGAAACACAAAGCTTTAGAAAATTCTAAAATCTTACTACGAGCATCTTGGTCTGACTATGTGATTTCTCAGCCCTGAATTAAGTTTCCCTTCTGTACTTCTGGCAGACAGGCTTTTATTCATACCAAAAGCCAATTTGACTAACTTAATAGGAAAAGCTAAATGGGTTTTGCTGGCTACCCTATCAGATTAGCATCTGGAAGTGTCCTGCTTTCCCTAGTAGCACAGCAAGAGGTGTGTGTGAACAAAGTTTGGAGGGTTAGGGACAACACTTAGGGCTAATGATCTAAAGTGGGCAGGTTCATATTACACATATGTAATACACATATATTACACATATGGATGTGGCTAGCTTCCACACCCTACCCCACCCTGTCCTGGCTCTTGAATTGGATTTGGGGATTTTCTTCAAGTGTGTTAAAACTCGGTCAGCATATTCAGCTTCATTGTTTATGGCTTCTCCACTTCATAATGATGGAAAATGGGTGCACTGATTCATAGCAATTGTGGTCAGAGGAGTTTTGAAAAAGATGTGGGTGTGGGGAATAAAAATGTGCAGCAAATGTATAGAAAATGGTCATGCAGGAGGAATATAACGTGTGTAGAAAATGACATTGTGTGTCAGAGTGTAACTGACAGAGCTTCTAATATTTGGCCTGCCTGTCAGGCACAACCCTTGGTTCTACCTTGATCTTGACTTGAGCACAACTACACACTCTTGCCTAGCCTTTACACTTTGTAGGCCTGTTTCCTCAGCCTGACTAAGACCCCCTCCTTTAATATCCCTTTGATATTCAGGGCCACAGCAATTTAATGTCGCTTTAGAAATTACAGTCAGTGTGGATCAATTTGTGCATGGAGGGGCCTAACTCAGGCTCAGCAGTTTATTTGAATACTTTCTGGAAATCGTTTTCCTTCAAATGCAGTAATTTCCAGCTGAGATGGTGGCACACATTGCTTCACTCATAATATGCAGTAAGTCAGTTGTGGTGAATTTGGGGTGCCCCTCTCCC
The DNA here is from genome assembly GCA_030867105.1 of Liasis olivaceus. Lineage (NCBI taxonomy): Eukaryota > Metazoa > Chordata > Lepidosauria > Squamata > Pythonidae > Liasis > Liasis olivaceus. The sequence continues at coordinate 143,558,100 of CM061348.1, forward strand.
CTATTTGTTTGAAACGGGGGCTGTGTTTCTACCCCAGAGGCCTGTCCTGATGCAACACAGGTCTTAGACTTAGGAGCTTAACCCTGAAATTACTCTCTTCTTTTCCTTTTACTTGTCACTTTTCTTCTCAGATTCCTGTATTCCCAAGGGGCTTTCCCTCCTCTTAATTTGCTTTTCTTGTTTTAACCTCCTTCCTCTTTTCTCAAGCAGGTTTGGCAATTATGTTGAGTCTCTAATAACTGTGTCTTGTCTTTGTAACTGTATATGAAATGTGGTTCATTTTGTTAATCGTTTTATTTTAATAGCAATGGATGTGTCTGGTTTTTTTTTAATTTGGTTTCCAAGTGAGATGAGCTTGCTTTTTCTAAAAACAAGATAAAAACCAACCACAACCCTTGCCCAAGACTGCTAATTCCATGTTTTGCTCTATTTTTAATCCTTACTTTCTCCTCTTCCCCCTTTTGCTTTGTTCCTTCTCCTCTCTCTCTCTCTGTCTCCCCTTCCTTCCTTCCTTCCTTCCTTCCTTCCTTCCTTCCTTCCTTCCTTCCTTCCTTCCTTCCTTCCTTCCTTCCTTCCTTCCTTCCTTCTTTCCTTCCTTCCTTCCTTCCTTCCTTCCTTCCTATTGCCCATTCTGCCAATTCTGTACTTCATGGGCCCTCAGGTTGCGTGCCAAAGTGCGGAGAGCCAGGAACAGGTTGAGACCATTCTGTCTGAAAATGATGCTCTGAGAACCAACCTTGCAGCATTAGAACAGGTACCAGGTTCTGTCTTGTGAGCCAAGTGGTCAGGAGGTAGAGGGTGGTGGTGGTGGTGGTGAAGTTGAAGGCTGTAGCTATTCATTTTTACAAGGGGTACGTGTATTATATTTACAACATAAGTGAGGCTAAAGGACCAGCAACAGCGGGGTGTGAAGAATTCCTATTTTATTTATTGCATTTATATTCCTCCCTTCATCTAGTACTCTGTGTGTGTGTGTGCGTGCGTGTGCATTTTCAGTGTTTCCTATCAAGTAGGATAGGGAAAGAACAGACCAGTTCCAAACCACTTTCTTAGATTCATGGCTGACTGGGAATTTGAACATAAGCATCTCCAGTCCAGTATTTCAACTGCTATACCACACTGACTCCAGTTCAAGGAGCATATTCACCTCACTTCATCAGTGCTATATATATATATATATATATATATATATATATATTTTTTTTTTCCTAGGCAGTGGAATAGTGTTGTTAAGCCTACACTATTCCATTTGGCTTGTGCTACAGTTTTTGCTTGTTTCCTGCCTTTAAACAACAGGAGATTGTGACACTTATTTTTGGCACTGATGGTCAGAGGGGGATCTAGAGCACTCTGGTTGCCTGCCTTTGTGGTAGGGAAGCCCTGCTTAGTACCATTTCCTCATGCTCTTGGCTTGTCCAGGATAAGAAGCACCAAAGTGCTTGAAGGGAGGCCTCTGTCAAAGCCTGTTGTGTTGTCCCCACTCTGAAAAGGTCTATGTCACCTTAGGAGAAAGTGGCTGAGATTGCATAATAATTCTCTCTCTCTCTCTCTCTCTCTCTCTCTCTCTCTCTCTCTCTCTCTCTGTGTGTGTATCCTTGGAAATCAGGAGTTATGATGAAGAGGCAGATGAAAGTATCACAGATACTAGGCTTGTCATTCATGACAGGACAAGATTCCTTCTTCCTAGCTTAAGGCACGGACAGGAGACTGTGCCAGCAATCCCATGCCGTATGAAAATGTGCCATTACTGGCGTACTACCTTATGCCTGACACTTCCTCCAGCACTTTGATATAGGTCAGCCTTCCAAAACTCTAGATGTAGGACATGCCAGTTGGAAGTTATGGGAGTTGTAGTCCTGCCACATCTGGAAGGCACTAGATTGGAGAAGGCTGGTTTAGGGGATTAGGGAGAAAAGGTCAGAATGTTGTGTGATGTCATTGCACAAATGGAAGCAACCTTTGTTTAAACATCTTTTGGATAAAAATATCATTTTTAAGAAAAATGGGGATAAAACCCTTGGATTCTGTGATATTGCAAGAGTTACGGTATATTTCATGCGTAAAGTGCTACCAACATCTTTATGAGTTCTTTCTTTTCAGTAGCCCAAAAACTCAGAGCAATTTCTGACTAGCCAGGCTTTATTTTTGAAGGTAATTTATAAATGATAATATAATTATAAAATACATAATCTACTTTTTTAAAATGAAACCTGGTTAGTCAGAAATCACTCTGTATTTCTGAATATTTTTGTACCTAATCCGTCTGTGAGGCGCAGATAAAAATGTGCTGGTGCTAAGAATTCCGATTCAGCTACAAAATGGCACAAATTAAATAGATTCCGTAGTTCCACATTCTGGACTTAGTACAAGATGAGACAAGAAAAAATAAAAGAAAAATCATGCTAGTTTGTACCATCAAAAATATTTTAAAATGTATCTGTGCCAAAAACACTTTTCCTGTGGGTTTTCATAAAGGTTAAGCTAATGAGACTTGATACAGAAATAACAATCCTGTCCAAGATTAGGAGACTAGGAGTCAATGGGAAAGTCATGTGGTTCTCCCACTTTCTCCCTTCCCTTGGTTGTTCTGCTGCTCAGAAATGTGTGTGCACCTATCATCATCATCATCATCATAATTATTAATCATATGATTAATAATCATAATTCCTATTGTCACTGGAATTTGAAGCTGGTTTGAAAACTCCAATTAAGTGTGAAGTCTGATGATTTTCTGCAGTGGGTAACGTCAGCGGCATCACTCCTATTTACACATACCGTGAATAAAAAAAGTTTCTTGTGAAACCAAAAGATGAAGAAAATACAGGCGAGCTCAGTCTCTCATATGGCACATGGAAATGTGCTTGGGTATTAAGAAGGGGAAGATCTATGATTTATAGCTCTCTTTTTAAGGAAAAAATCCCACAGTGTTGCCAGGTGTGCCTTTTGGAGAGTAGGTCGCGGTGTCACGTGATTTTCTGAAAGGGCTGTTAATTTTTACCTTCCCCTCTTGTCCTGCTGCATTCTTGCCCTTGTAGATCCAGACGTCTAAAACTCAGGAGATGAATCTGATGCGAGAACAGGTGGCAGCATTGGGAGAGGAGCTCCAGCAGCGTCAGAGTGAGAAGGAGGCGTTGGCTGCCCAGCGGGATGAGCTCAACACACAGCTGCAGGTGGGCCCAGGCATCAGATCCACCCAGGCCCTCATACTGCTGCTCACAAGGCCCAGCCAGCTATTTGCATATTCTGTATTTCCTTCCTCCTATCGCCCTTGGGCCCAGCATGCGAAATGCCCCATTCTGAACCTTTACAGCACAGATAGATAGAAGGAGCAAGAAGATAAATATTTATGGCACGAGAGGTCTGTTGCTGCCTCTCAGGCCCTTTTGCCAATGTCTTCATTTTTTATACTCCTTCTCTCTCCTTCTGATTGTTTGATCTCCTTACTGTTCTCTTCCTCCTACTCTTGTTGCCCTTCCAACTGCTACCTAAATTCCCGGCCCCATTTTGGTGGATTAGCAAAGTTCTTCCCAACTCCGCACCTATTTTTTTTTTCAAATTAGCGGTATTTTAATCCTGAACTCTTTTTTAAATTAGTCAGTGTGAAAGGAGGCTAGGTGGTTTACCCTACAGTTTCCCAAGCTGAAAAGGCTGATCCTTTTCCACTCTCACTTTCAAGGGCTTAGCGTAGGTATAGAATTTAAATAGGTCAGGGTGCTCAAAGTGCTTCATGTAGCTGATTACAATAATCTTTTCGATATTCGTATAAGGTGGGCCAAGGCTGTTGTGTGATAGTTTTTCTCTGTTTAAACGTTATTGGTGTCATTATCATCTGTCAGAGGCAGTGGAGAGTCTCTGACCAAACTGTGGTGCAGACAAACAAAGGATGCGGTGGGAGAAAGAGTTGTCTTAGGAGATAGGGTTTTTTGTTATCTTCACCTTCTGTCGTAGGAGTCACTCCGGGGCAATACTCGTCTTCTGGAGCAGGTACAAGAACTTGGACAGGAAAAGGAGAGATTGTTACAAGAGCTTGATGAAATGCGGAAGGTAAGCTAGTGTGCATTGTGGCTCATTCAGACAGAGACTCATCCATGGCTTGGCACTTGTATGTGAGCCGAAGAATGCTAGACTATGGCCTGCTTCCTCCTCCCTTTCTGCACTGAGGTTTCTAAACTGATTTTGTTTGTCAGTGAAACAGTTTGCTGTTGACTCTGAAGATGGCACACTACCATTTGGCAAAACTCTAGTTTTCCCATAAATCAGGATCTCAAGTAACAGTTTGAGATTCTACTCTGAATTAACTACGATTCAGTATTAAGTTTATGAGTAGAATCTCATAAAATTTGGGGCAAAACAGAAGGGAATAGAGGAAAGTAAAGGACAAAGAGGAATGGGATAACATAGCCACATGGGAATAAGAATAGTAGCTGTAGGAACATTGTAAGATGTTAAAATGGCATCTGCTGGCTAAGGAAACCTTTCCATTTTTGCCTGATTTCCTGAGTTTCTCCAGAAAGAGCCCACAGACTTCTGAAATTTCTCTCTGCAATTCTGAAGACTAGAAATGAATGCCTTGTGTTTTTAAAGAAGTCAAGGATTTGGGATTCAAAATGCAAACTTTCTAATTAGGCAAATATCACCTATGCTTCTCAAGGTAAACATCACCTCCCTTGCCAACCTTTAATGTAAAATCTAGGACGTCTCATTTGCCTGTACACCACCTCTATGAGGTTGGTCTTCATAAGGTAAACTAAAGTATTCTTGGTTTTATACTCAGGACCATAGGGGGATGGGGAATTTTATGTCTGAATCCTTATCGCCAGGACTTCCCTGTTGTGTTGGAAGTGGGATGACAGCGCTGAGCTGTGTGTCTGCTTTCCAGACAGCGGAAAAACGCAAGGCCATGTTGGATGAGATGGCCATTGAGACCCAACAAGAAAAGGGGCGCCACAAGGAAGAGCTTGGTAACCTCCGTCTGCAGCATGAGAAAGAGGTGCTGGCTGTGAGGGCACGCTATGAGCGGGAGCTGCGGGAGCTGCATGAGCACAAGAAACGGCAAGAGGATGAGCTGCGTGGCCAGCTCAAGGAGGAGAAGGTATGAGTCAAGGAACTTGTGATGGAATGGTTTGGTGAAGGCCGCGCTCGGGGAGATAAGCATTCCCTTAGCCCCCAGCGCGAGTGTGGGAAGGTGGAGAGGATGAGACTGGCACCACCCTAAGGAATTCGCGGTGTTTGCCTGCTGGCTTGAGAAGTTTAGATTCGGTCTGGCAGGATTCTGTCTTGTGGTTAAATAATAAAAGCTATCGAACTAGACCTGTACTGTCTTGTGGAGTTCTTTGGGCTGAACCTGACATCAATCCTGCCAGACTCAGTCTAAAGTTCTCAAGCCAGCAAGCAAGCACCACAAATTCCTTAGGGTGTTGCCAGTCTCATCTTCTTAACCTTCCCACACTCCTGCTGGCAGCTAAGGGAATGCTTATCTCCCCAAGCGCGGCCTTCACCAAACCATTCCATCACAGAACTGGGGGCGTATTCAGGTTTTAAGGATCAGAAATTTGATCTGTCTCCCTGCCTTTCTCAATGAAAGCGGAGCATTTCAAGACAATCCTCTAAGGCAGCGGTCCACAACCTTTTTGGCACCAGGGACCAGTTTCTTGGAAGACAATTTTTCCATGGACCCGGGGGCGGGGTTGGTTTCGGGATGATTCAAGAGCATTACATTTATTGTGCACTTTATTATTATTACATTGGAATATATAATGAAATAATTATGCCACTCACCATAATGCAGAATCAGCTCCACCTCAGATCACCAGGCATTAGATTCTCATGAGAAGCATGCAACCTAGATCCCTTGCATGCGCAGTTAACAGTAAGGTTCGCGCTCCTAGGAGAATCTCATGCTGCCGCTGACCTGACGGGGCGGAGCTCAGGAGGTAATGCGAGCGATGGGGAGTGGCCATAAATACAGATGAAGCTTCGCTCGCCCACCCTCCGCTCACCTCCTGCTGTGCGGCCCGGTTCCTAACAGACCATGGACCAGTACCGGTCCGTGGCCCGGGGTTGGGGACCCCTGCTCTAAGGGAAGAATTTGCTAACTTTATGGGAGGGAGCAAACAGCAAAGATTGTGCTGATTGGCTATAAATTCTAGGTAAGCTGCTGCCTGTGTTATGTCCGTTAACATGCACAATATGTTGAGGCCAGGAAATGAAATCACAGGCAAGGCTTTGCCAATAAGGATCACCAAGGAGAGCTTTGGCTCTCACACTTACGGTGAAACTTTGTTACGTTTGCTTCCTTTTTCCGTGGGAGAAAGGACACTGTAGGTGTCTTTCATTTCCTCTCCATTCTGAATTGTCTGCAGTCTCTTCCTTCCTCTTCTTCCTTAGGCTCGCAGTCAGGAACTGGAATCCATGCAACAAACTGTGGAAGAGCTGCGGCTCCAGATCCAGTCCATGGATGGCACCAAGGGCTGGTTTGAGCGGCGGCTTAAAGAGGCAGAGGTGCTGATCTGGAAGAGAAATGGAGCAGGAATTCCACCCTCACTCCCAGTTGTGGAAATCAGTTTCTGTGTACCACTTTATTCACTCTTGCATCTCAGTATTGGGACATAGACTAGAAGTGGCATTCTCTGGACGGGCCAGTCAGGTTCCTTTCCAGTCTTATACTGAGCACCTGTCAGGCCCAGTCCAAGAACAACAGGGAAACAGTTCATCCATATTCAGTTCTTTTTTTGTTCAGTTCAGTTCAACTTTATTGATTTAGTCTGTTGACCATATCAAGTATAAGGGAAATAAGATAAAATAAAATAAATGCCATTGTAAAGATACAAGTAAGAATTAATAAAAATGTAAATATGACTAAAACTATGATACAAGTTCATGTCAAGCCATCACCCCTGCAGTCAACACCAGTCTGATCTAAATAATCTGCCCTCTTTTTAACTGCCTTTGATATAAAGAGTGCAGTCTTACTGGTGATACGGAGGTTCTTGCCCTGTAAAAAGTAGGAAAGTTTCTGCTGGCCGCTCCAATATTTTTTATTTTTTAAATATAAATCTAAATGGTCAGTCCTCTCTGCTGAATATAATCTACAATCAAACAGGATGTGTGCCGTATCTTGAATAGCTGGGGTGCCAAAAATACATAGTCTTTCTTCATATGGGACTTCTTGAAATCTCCCATATCTTACCATAGAGTCTAACTGGTTGAAATGAGCTCTGGTAAAAGCTCTTCTAAGATATTGGGGTAAAGGAGTTGTTAGATACTTTTCTAATTGGAAGACTGGTTTGTGTTGGGCCAGCCACTTCAAGGACTTGAGATGTTTAAGGTGTGCTATATCCTCTTGGGCAGCCACATCCCAAACCCTTTTTTTGGCCTTCACGTCTGATTGTACTGGGAAGTGGGTTGAAAATCCATATTGGGAAATTGTATTGGTAAGTCGGGCTGCCCAAGCACGAGGTCTTTTATTGCTTACACCTTATAGACAGAACCTTGCCAGACTACATCTGTACTATTGCAACTAATGGGTATACCCAGGGAGATTCTAGGGAGTGGCTATCCTGAACTTCTTACACTTCCCACACTCCTGCTCCAAACAACTGTGTTGTCTCTTATCTCTTTGCCATTCTTGGAATGTACCCCCTCCTTCCTGATAGCCTTGCTCTCTACTGCAATCCACCATATCACACACCCCCCAGATACTTTCCATCACAGCACCTGATTTTCTTCCTCTTCCCCAGGAGTTGATAGAGAAACACCAGCAGGAACACATGGAGGCCCTGAGAATCTGTAAAGAGCAGCATGCAGCTGAATTGCAGGTATTGGGGGGGGGGGGGGGCAGATTGTGTATTCCTTCCCAGGCACGAGAAATGACAGAGATTTGTCTGGTGTAAGATTGCCAAACTCTCAGTTAAGGGGTTTTATCTGCTTCTGCCATCTAGGTGTGGTTTAATTGCAGCCAAGATCAGTTGATCTGGATTGGGGCTGATGTGAAAAGCAATCTGCTTTCATCTGCAGTGGACTGGTTGTTAAGTCTAATTAATTTCTGGTCCTTTCTGGACACGGTTAATGTATGATAGGGGTGAGGGATCGGTAGGCCTCAGTGCTGCTGATCTTCAACTCCCAGCAGTCTCAGTCAATATGGTTAATGAGGTGAGGGGTGCTGGGAATTATAGTTCACAAAATCTGAAGGGCCACGGGTTCTCCACACATACAATTCTAAAAATTGTGCCATAGAGCTTTTTATGAAATTCTGGAAGTAGGACCATCTTCCTCAATGTGAGTGAGTGACTTTTTCTGAAATCTTTTTATACCAGCCTTTATCAAATTAGATTCCTGACTGCGTTTACAACTATAGTGGGAAGAATCAGAATTAAAATACAGAGCAGGTAAAATATTGGAAATGGTATATAATACGTCTAGATGTATTTTTATTTTTATTTGCTTGGCATCTAAGAGCACTGATTTTAGATAGACTTCGTTTGGGAAGACACTCCATAACTGGGTGCTGTAGTCAGAAAGACTCTCTTTGTCCTTGATGTCAGCCTCACCTTTGATAGGAGAGTCACCCAGAGAAGGGCTGGAAAGGGACAGACTGCTCAGGTCTTTCACAGTGAAGACAAGCACAAGCACCTTTTCATTGAGAGCCTTTTACAGTAGGCAGGATGTGAACATTTATTTGTCTGTATCTTATACTCTGACTTGGCTGAATTGGACCCCTCTGGGACTAGGCCCGAGCAAGTATCACAAGGGTAAGGAAATGTCCATATTTTTATAGCAGAAATCTCTTCTAGAAGCCCCCATCATTCTTGGAGAGGCATCCAGGGAAAAGGGCCTTCTCGGTTGCGGCTCCCTGCTGTCTTCTCTTGCTCAAGCTTTTGAGACCCTTGTTTCACCCTACTGAGCATTTTGTGTCGCATTTGTTATGTTCTGTTTGTGTTTGTTTGACAGTTTGTTTTATTCTTTCTCTGAAAAACCCTAAGGGAGGAAAAGCCTAAAAGGCAGTATTAAAGCAATAGTAACTATGTAAATGCAGCTTGTCCAGCTAGTGTTGTCTTCGGCTTTCTCCCTAATTAAAAAGAGGCATTCCAGAGGCAGCTGGTAGCAAATGCTTTTGAACTAATACTGCTGAGTTATAAGGTTATAAAAGGAGTTATAAACTACTTTTTACTGTGGTTTTTGCTTTGTTTGGTCTGCAGTGGAATGGGTAGGCAGGCTAATATCAGTCTTCCTCAGCCCTGAGGTATGTTTAGGACTACAGGCCCCAGGGTTCCCAGGCAGCACATAGCCTTTGGCAAAGGCAATGAATAACCTGTAATTGAAAGGGGACTTTGGAGGTCACCTTAGCCTTGTGTGTTGTATTTGTGTATAACTGTGGTGCTGACTCTCCCCACCTGCCAGTGCCAGCCTCACATTATCAGTTTTTCGGCCCCAGAAAGAGAGGTGGTACCTGACAAACTGAAATCTGTTTAGCTATTGTGAGTTTTCCCATGATCATCCCTGAACTTCTCCACATGTTTGTGGTAGCAAGGAGTGGAAGTGGGGGGAGAAGATAATTAGGGCTGTTTTAATAAAAATCATGCCATATTTACCAAAATGTTCACCAGAATTCCTTGGAGAATCCCTGAGGCTTATTTGGATTGTAGATGAAAGTTGTTGGCCTGAAAATATAGATACGCTAGATTGTGACACCATGTCCAGCGACTCTAATGTTTAATAGTTCTAGCTGTGGACGTGGATGAGATACTTGCAGCCAGTGGGCAAAGCAGCAGAGCAGAGCAGAGCAGAGCACTCACAGAGGAGAAATTAGGAATGTGTCAACTAACCCTTCTCCTGCTTTACGCTTTTCCTGTTTTCTCCATTGCTGCCCCTTGGGCTCCTTTCACATGTTAGCTGTTTTTTCCTCGCTCGACCAGCAGTGATACAGGCAGAGTAGCTACACAGTAGGTTTCATCCGTGCAGTTTGTGCTGAAAAGATCCCTTCTCAGCCATTGGCGTTTTCCACGCGAGTGGCAAATATGGGAATCGTTTATTTGCCACCAGATGTGCACTTCTGCCTTTTAACTACTATGCTCCCCTCTCTCCTGCTCCAATTGGGTTGTTTCTTCTGCAGCTAAAAGACCAAGAGGTGGAAGCAACTAAGGAGAAGCTGCGAGAGATTGAAAAAGCCAGGAATGAGCACATGGACGCAGTCAACCGGCTGAAACAGGTGTGTATGCGCTGAGCCTGCCAGCTTCCTCCGGGAGCTGGTGCTTGGCAGCACGCGGTTCCTTGGACCATCTGTTCCCTCTCTTCCTGCCAGGATTTGCCACCTGCTGGATTATGTCTCCTCCTCCAGCGTGGTTGCGGTACACCGGCAGGGCTAGACAGGTGGCGCTGTTCCTCTCCAATTCATGTATTCAGATGAAGGTTTTTGCAGTGGTTCCTGGAGAGTTAAGAATACAGCCTTCCAAACAATGCCATTCCTGGTTTGGTTAGAAGGAAACTGATCACTGCTACATCTGAGTGTACAACATCTCATCACATTCAAGAGAATGATTGAATCATAGAACGTAAGGCTTAGAAGAGGCCTTGGAAATAATCTAAGCCAGTGTTTCTCAATCTTGGCGGCTTTAAGACAGGTGGACTTCAACTCTCAGAATTCCCCAGCCAGCCATGCTGGCTGGGGAATTCTGGGAGTTGAAGTCCACTCGTCTTAAAGCCGCCAAGACTGAGAAACACTGATCTAAGCCAACCCCCTGCCTAGTGCAGGAATTCACGATTATAGCAGTGTTTACAATCGGTAAAATATGATGCCAAAAGTGCTTGGGAGGGAGGGTGGGAGGGAAAGAAGCATATTTTGACACTAGTTTTTAGGCACAAAGCTTTTGTCCACGTTCTTTCAAGTAGGGAGGATGGAAGCAAGTCCTCTATAGCCGCCCTTTTCTAGTTGCTAGATGTGGCCAGGTTGGACTCTTGCTAGGAGAGCCGCTTCCCTGTAGCTAATGGCAGATGTCAGAGGATTCTTTGGTCCAGGAATCCCAGTGCAACTGTTCCGGAATCCTCTTATCCCAGTTTAGACAAGAGGATCGTTGTCAGCCCTTCAAGGTAGGCCAGGCCAGGAAATACCAGAACTCTCATTTATTAATATGGGCTAGAATAACAACATCTTGAAAGCCTGATCACATTTCTCTTTCCTTTCTTCTTATGCCAAAGAGAATCAAGTTGGAGCAATCCTTAGTTTCTTTCTCATATTTTCTTGTTTTCCCAGGCTCATGCTTTATTAGCAGTTGCTCCATACTTCTCTAAAGTCATCTCTGTGCTTCTCTACAGTTGGTGATAGGACCCTCGCTGTGGTAGACGAGCTGCCCCCAACTGTGAAATATAAGAGTAGCTGAGGGAAAGGAGAAATGAATTCCTAGAATGTGGCAGGGATTGGAGATGAAGCTAGAGGACCTGGAAGGAGACTTGGTGCATTTTTAAAATAATAGTTTCTTTCATAATATGAGCTCAGGACCTTTTTCAGGGTAATAAAAACTCTGCTTTCACTCCACCTCTGGAGTATGAAAGTAAGAAAGAGATCCCACCACTTGCAGCACAGCAGTTCTACTTTGCAGAGATGAGATGAACTGAGAAGGAAATGATTAGGTGTGTCGCCATTAACTACATGTGATAGAAATGTAATTTGGACCTACGAAGTGAACAGTCTTGTCTCTTTGGCAGGAAGTGAAAGACACAGTAGATGGGCAACGGATCCTGGAGAAGAAAGGGAGTGCAGCAGTAAGTTGGGGGAATTCTCCAGGGAAATTGGGTGGGGGAGGGGGTTAGGAGTGTGTACCTCATACTTGGTCTTCTGGCTGAGAACCTTGCTATCTTGGCACCCAGCTTGCCATTCTTTGCCTCTCTCTGTTAATTTCTGGGGTAATTTTATTGAGGAGCTAGGATATTTTATCTTTCTGTCCCATCCCCTTTGCAAAACCTGAAGGAAATGGGAGGCTGAGAATTTCTGGAAGGCTTTAAGATAAGACTGCTAAATTCCAGTCTGCCACTGCCAGTTAAAAAAGAATGTCAGAAACCATCAAGCCCTGTGAAGCTGGCAAAGAAGAGTCCCCTATTGTGGGGGAGATGGGCGGCGGATAAATCCCATGAAAAAAAGAAAAAAAAACTTGGCAGACAAGAACCATTTGATTTTCTGGAAAGATTTGTATTTCTAGTAGGGTAATGGAACAAACAAACAACTGATAAAGTCCCTTTGCCATGCATTAAATTGCAGTGGAGTCATGCCCACTTCTCTTACTCTGCTGTATTTCACACTGGCCTGGCTTGTCTCCCACTTTTGCTGGTTAAAGAATAGAGTGGGCTGCTTGAATAAAGATTTCTCCAGAAGTTGGAGATCAGAGCCATGCTTCCATGGATGGACAGCATCCTCGTGGTCCTCATGCTATTGGAAAACCTCTTCCTCCCACCCTGAAAAATTGACCTCACTGCTCAGGTGCTAAGCTATCCATATATGCTACCAACTGAAGATCACTAAATCATGCTGATCTCCAGCCAATGCCTAATTCCAAAGTCTTCAAAGCTGCCTTGGTTGTAGTATTGTGATTCCAAGGTTTCCTCATGCCCACCACCCTCCCAACACATGAATGTACTACCTACAGAAATTAAAGTGACATGTGCATAATTCTCATCTTTTTGTGTGGAATAGGTGGTTGTAGTCCTATACTGATGAAAGAGAAGTACAGGTAGTTTTCGTTCAGTGACCATTCAAAGTTACAATGGCACTGAATGAGGAGACTTATGGCTAGTCCTTGAAGTTGTGGCTGTTGCAGCATCCCCATGGTCACATAATCACAATTTGGGCACTTGGCAGCTGGTGCACAATTATGATGGTTGCAGCATCCTGAATTCACCTGATCGCCATTTGTGATCTTCACTGCTGGCTTCTGACAAGCAAAGTCAATGGGAAAGCCAGCAGGAAGTCGCAAGTTGCAGTCATGTGACATTGTACTTAATGACCGTGCACAATTCATTTAATGACCACAACCGGAACTGCCGTCGTAAGTTGGCGTGGTCATGTGACTTTTTGCTTTATGACCACGTTGCTTAGCAATGGAGCTCCTGGACCCAATTACGGTAGTTAACTGAGGACTACCTGCATTGGGCATATGCTGCATGGCAGGCTTGTTTGCTTACCTTGTGCAAAGAGGGCTGAACTGGGGGTCTAATAGCCAGTGGTGGGACTAAGCATCAGTGAGTCCAGCCTTGATTTCCTCCACATCCCCCTCTTCCCCACAAACAGTTGAAGGACCTCAAAAGGCAGCTTCATCTGGAAAGGAAGCGAGCGGATAAACTCCAGGAGCGCCTGCAGGAGATCTTGACCAACAGCAAGAGCAGGACAGGTAAGCGATGACCACCAGGGTTGCGGAGGTGAGGGGGAGAGGGGGGCAGTGGCTTAGTATGAATAAGAGTTTGTTTCTTCTTTCCCCTCCACTATGTACAGTGTTGTAATTCAGCCAGTGGCTCAGCCTTGAAAACAGTGATTGGGGCCATGAATCCTCAAATGCAGGGTTGGCGTCTTATTCTGAATTTTGGTATTGGAAAGGGATGTATGAGTTTGAGTAACTTCAACTCCGTCAACTCCTTGTCTAGAATCCCTTTAGCACTGAGCAGATTTAGCAAGTACATTTTGCTGATTTCAGTTACGTGCCTACTTTAAGGCATTTTGTCTTCAAAACAAAACTCAACATCCTTCTCTAGTCAATTAATCCATCCATCAATAACTAAGTAGCTCTGCATTCCACGGTCTGTATGAATCATGCAAATTAAGTTTGGCTGCATAGTTGACTTGGCAACATTAGATATTTTGCATATTTTGGATTTTTTTTTCCCTAGGGGAGCAATAGACAGTTCTATGTGTGGGCTTCTTGACCACTTGGAGTTTTATTCAGCATTCCTTTTGTTTCACAAATTGACCACAACAAAACAGCATGTTTTTTTTCAAATGTATTTTTGGAACTTTAGAAATTTGCTTTAAAACACACATTTACACACACATCTCTGTTGGAGCTCAGACTCTTGTGGTAAAGGCAGCAAAGTGTCAGCATTTCTTTATCTTTGCTCCCTGTTGAGAAAGAGCAGGCACAATGATCCATCTGCAGGCTGCTGTGAGTTATTTGTGCAATAGTTTGCCAGTAAAATTGCTCATGTTTGCTAAAATCTGAACTCTACATGGGCAGGATGTGAAAGGTTGGCTGGGGAATATTCTGTAATGTTATCTGGGATTCATTTTGGCTTCTAGACTCTAAGGAAGGGTGTAGGATGCACTATGGCATCAGATCCACCACCCATGAGGTGGGCCCCAGCTCTACCTGGTTTTTTGGTCTGCTGGGGTATGTGTGTGAGAATAGTTGGGTTCAGGAGGTTGTCAGCACTTCACTGGGAGAAGGGGTGGTACCAGCTGCCTTATAGGTGCAGTACTTCTCCTAAAGAAGCCTTTCCTGGATCCAACCGTTGGACAGCTTCCACCGCATCTCCAACCTTCCCTTTGTGGGGAAGGTTGTAGAGCAAGCATCAGCTGCAGAATTCAAAAGAAGAAGATTATCTTGACCCCTTTTAGTCTGGATTCAGGCCTGGAAACAGGATGGAAAATGTATCCATTGCTCTGGTGGTGTGGTGGAAGGCATGAGCAGGGAAGGTTCTGGAATGGAGCTTCAAGGTTGCCAGGAGGGGGGAGAGACATTCCAGGGAAGCACCTCCTCAGTTCCCAGCCGGAGTGTGGGAAAGCCAACAGAAGGAGACTGGCCCCTCCCTAGGGCCTCATGGTTACAGTTACTGTTGTTGTGGTATAGATTTAGTCTGGCGAGATTCTGTCTATTAGTTGTGAGCTAATAAAGGAGCTAAACTGTTCTGGACTGTCTCGCTGTTGTTCTTGGGCTGAACCTGACAGGTGGATGGCTTTTGCTGGGTTTTGTTAGATAAGAAGAGTCCTTTTAGTTCTCAGTAGCATTTAGTACCAATGATCATGGTATACTTCTGGATTACCTGCAAGGACTGGGGGTGGGAGACACTGTTTTACAGTGTTTCTGCTCCTTCCTGGGTGGGTGTTTCCAATCAGTAGGGAAAGAGAGGTTGGCCAGGTGGTTGCTTCCTTGTGGGGTGCTGCAACATTTGCTCTTCTCTCCCCTAATTTTAAAAATCTAGCAGTTTTATGTAAATTTTAAAAAGAGAGAGCTTATCTTATCAGTTTGGAATGAGGTATGAATATGCTGATGATACCCCAGTTATATATATCCACCTCAGACCAAGCAGGAAGTATGATGGAGGCCTTGACTCTGGGGCGGGTCCGAATGGGATGAAACAAGCTGAGAATTCTAGCATAACTGAAGGCTATTTATTAAAAATAAATCTGACTCTTATTAGCTCCTGTTATAACTCTGGTTTGCACTCTCCTTGAAGAAGCAGGTCCACGGCGTGAGGGCTCTTTTTATTTTTTATTTATTCATTTATTTATTACATTTCTCCCCCGCCCATCTCCCCCCAATGGGGGACTCTGGGCGGTTCACACAAAACATTAAAACCATAAATACATATAAATACACAAAACATAACAATTTAAAAAACATTACTAAAAAAGAGGAAGAGAGTCCAAGAAGATGAAGGATCTAGGGCTGAAGTTTTCCTGGATTCTTGGCTAGTATTAGACTAGACTTGCAGTTAGAAACTGTGGTCAGGGGAAACTTTGCCCAGCTTCAGCTGGTGTATAGGTTGTGGCCCTAACTGGAGCAGGAGACCCTGGTGAGAATAACTCATGCCCTCATCACCTAGAAATTAGACTACTGCAATGGCCTTTACCTAGGGCCACCTCTGAAGACTACTTGGAAACTGCAATTGGTGCAAAATGCAGCTGCCTGCTTATTAGCGCCTGTGTGCCATCATATCCATGTAACACTCTTCTTGCAGGTCCGGCATTGACTTCCAATATGTTGAACTGGGTATAATTCAAAGGGCTAATTTTAAGCTATAAAGCCCTACATGGCTTGGCTACTTGGTATCTCCTTCAAGTGGAAATGATCCCCATATCCTCATCCTGAGAAAGAAGGGTCAAATTCCTCTCCCCCCCACCTCCTGCTTGAGGTTGGTGAGCGAGGGGCCCAGAGGCGGTGTTTCTCTGTGATAGCACTTTCACTTTGGGGTAGCCATTGCATAGAGGTTTATTTGGTGCCTTTTAGGAAGGGACTGAAAATATTGTTGCTTCATACAGTGTTCAGTTTGTAATTGCTGTTGGGAGACTAGGCACCGTTGGGTAGTATTATCTGATCTGGTGTATTTTTTAATTCAGTATTTATTCTGTTTTGACTGTTCTGATTGCTCTTACGTAAGCCACCAGGAGATGCACTGGACTGTAGTAGTATAGAAATATTGCAAAAAAGCAAATAAATGGACAGACACATGGCCTTATATTCTGTGAGAGCAGAATGCTGTGCTTCCTACCGTATTATAAACTTTTTTTGCCCTGGATTCCTGAAGAAGCATAGAGTAGACACAATTATGACCATGTAATGTGGAGAGTAGGTAAATATATATCTTTCTTTTTGAATCTCATGAGCACTTTCAAAATGTACCATAGGTATGGGAACCAAGGATAGCTAAGGTTTTTCTAAGCTAATATACATGAAAAACTGGTCCATTTAGGCATCAAATAAACTGTTACATTTCAACAAGTAAACCATGCAAGTATTCCACCTTGGTTGCTGGAGAATTCCTTTGACTTGACTCTAGAGCAGTGTTTCTCAACCTTGGCAACTTTAAGACATGTGGACTTCAACTCCCAGAATTTCCCAGCCAGCATTCTGGGAGTTGAAGTCCACATATCTTAAAGTTGCCAGCGTTGAAAAACACTGCTCTGGAGGCTGACTCAAGCTGGGGTGGGGTGGTGTAGAAAAGGAACAGGCAGATTTCAGGCTCACTGGGTCAACTTTCTCTTTCTCATAGAACCCTGAGATCCATGGATCAAAGGCTACCTATGAAATAATGTCATGGATATGTCCTTACAGGTTTTCATTAAAAAAAAATCAGTCTAGGAATTTGTGATCTGTATCAGGAATCAAGTTCATGAGTCTTTTCATGCAAAAATCCTCTTCTGGTTTTTCCATAAGTGCTTTTTCCAACAATATAGGGAAGACAATTGTTTTGTTTGACAGATGAAAGGCAGAAACCCTGATCGATCTCCTAGAAAGCATTTAAAGGTCTTCCAGATATTCTGATTTGTCCTCTGCCCTCCTGTAGCTTTGAGCCTCCATGAAAGAGTGTCCAAGTTTCTAGATTTCTATCAGCCCCCATTATAATTTCACTTTTGAAACATGAATTCAATCCTCGGAACAAATGAAATATTTGAAGTAAAATACACATTTATTTCCTGAAATGATTAAAAACTTGCACCAGCAGCACCTTTGAGAACTCCTGGATCAGCATTGTCACGAACATAAGCTGTATTCCAGGAGGGAGAAATGATGCTGTCTCCAATTGCCAGGCACCTCAGGAATAGGAAGCCAGCTGCCCAGCTTGCATTGCAGTCAGTCGGACACCTGGCCGTCCCAGCTGTGTGTGGTCTGGAGGGAAGGGAGCCAGGCAAGTTGGAATTGCTCACAGGAAAGTAAGCATTAAAATAGCAGATCAGTTAAATGAGTCTTCTGGGAAGAGGGAGGATGCTGGAAAGTACAACCATTGCGTCCATCTGTGTTGCACTCTTTTGAATGGGGAAGGAGGAGATCATGGGGAAGGAGGAGATCATTTGGAGCAGAGCGGGGCTGCCTGGTCAGGATGGCAGATGAAGTGGAATGAATGGAGGTGGGGAAGAGACTGTTTCTTTAGGGTAGCCCCTGGAATTTGGGTATCTCTGCCCATTGGTAATATAGGAATGACATCATGAGGTTGCAAAATTAGGAAAATCCATCTCAGTGAAGTGTTTTGAGAGCTCTGGAGAGAGTTCCATCCAATATGGTCCAGAAGCCATGTTTCTTGACTGCCTTTGCCAGTGGACAAAATGAGGATTTTTAAACTGCAACCTGCTAAACTGCTTCCTGGTACCCAGAGGATCTAGCCATCCTCCAAAGGTTCCTCTTGCCTTTTACTGCTTTACAAACATGTGTCTCCTTGCTGCGTGTACAAGACCACATCCTTGAACTCAATCATTTATGTGCACTAGGGCAAGAGTGCCCCTCTGGGTGTTGCTGAACTACATCTCCCAATATCTTTGCTATTTCCCATGCTTATTGGTCCTGCTGGATATACCTCAGAAGCAGCTGGAGGACTGCGCTAACCCTTGCCACAGGGCCTTCTCCTTAATCACCACCATGCCTTGAATGGAAAAAAACATTGTAGAATCTTTTCAGCATGCATTGATCTAGGAACTGTGAAGTATGGTTTTTATAGGTGCAATCAATCCATTCTAAGCTTCTGTGCCCTCAGCCTTGGTTACAAAAGGGATTGCTAGCTATATAAAACAGTCTGTATATTTTTCCCTCTTTAAAGTGAGCCTGAAGTGAACAGTTTTTCTGAACCCCAGGCAACTTGCAAGCCCAAGATGCTTTTTTTATCTTGCTGTTTTGCTCTAGGGCCCCTGGAACATGAAACAGCTTGATTTTCTGAGTTCCTTCTTTGTTGTTCTTGTGGGGTATGCCTGTGGCAAAGCAGAAAAGAATCTTTCTCTTCACAGGCTTATTTTCCAGCATAAAGTTATGTCTCTTTTTCTCCTTTTCTTCCTTGGGCAAAAGAACAGTGACCTCCAACTTAGCCTATTGCTAAAAGAAAAGATTGGGCTGTGGAGAAGGACAGATCTTTGCAGCATCAGTAAACAAGAATGGTGCCTGAATGAACAAGTAGTTTAAGACCTGAGCTAGGGTTAGGGAGGTGCCTGTGGTTCTCTACTCCAGATTATCAGCACTGAAGGGGTCTCTTATTTTTGTGGTTGGATTAAAAATTAACCATCTAGGCTGAGCAGCTGCTGCGGTTGCTGTAGGATCTTTCACTTCCTACGCACCCAGCACTCTCCTTCTGAGAAGCTCTTGAAGCTGTACTGGATAGGTTGCACAATTGCTAGAAATCCCATTTCTGGCATCAGGGGATGGTCTAGAAACATGAGGTGCAGACCCTTTCTGAAACAAAGCAGTATCAACCTGGTCAGTGGTCTAGATGGGAAGCCACTGCAATCTTCATCTAGATGAATAGGGTGTCTGTCTACAGACAGATGTAGATGTCAGTGTGGAAAAGAAGAAATGCCTTTCCCATCCTCAACCTCACTTTTTTTTTTAATTGAGGCATGGCAGAAGAAAATGGATCTCTGTTTGCTGAGACGCTATCAGGATTAGATTCTGCTGCCTGCGCTTTGATCTCCTTTTCCCTTGTTTTTTATATCTTGTCAAAGTTTGGGAGAATTTACATGAAAAGATGTCACAATGGAACATAGCCAAAAGGCAGGGTGGAGCTACAAAGGTGTTGGTAGGGTTCTGTAGGTAGAAATAGTCTTGACTGTCAGGGAAGGGTGAAGTTTAGTCCATAGTCCTGATTGATATCCTCAAATGGTTGTCATTTACTCCTGTTGGGGAGTGACCTTGTTGGGTAGCAAGTAATGGAAAAGCTCTGCCCATCAGTGAAGACAGCCCTCAGAATCAGGAAGCTAATGACCGATCCTGGCATAAGGAACTTCCTGCTTGAGGAAGAGCGGAAATGTTCAGCCTGGATTCATGGCTGAGGTTAAAGAGCAAACCTGCCTTAGTTCTCCTTGAAGCTGTATGACCCAGCTGCAGAGATGAGGGTCCAGCCATCTCATCTGTGTGTGAGCAGGTGTGGTGCACAAAGGCCAAGTGAGGCCTTCAAGAGAAGCCATTATATTCCTCCTCATACTGTAAAACAAATCCAGCTTACCTAAAGCTATCTCAGAAGAGCCTGGTAGAGGAGAGGATTGGATCAGGGCCATCACAACTCTCATTCTTTATCACTGCAAAGAGGAATTTGGATCTACTGCAGAGCTCTGCTTCTGCTCTTGTCTTTCTGGTACTGCTTGTGTTCCTTTATTTCTGCAAAGAGACCATACTGGCTGGGGATGATGAGAGCTGAAGGCTGAGACACTTAGAGGGCCCTAGTTTGAAGAATCTGAGTCGAGGTAAGACAGAATAGGAAGCAGGAACGAAATTTTCCCCTTGCAGGTCTCCTTGCTAACCTGTTTTAATCTTGCTTATATTAAATCTTTTTCTGAAGCTTTGTCATAGTGAGTTCTGCTAAACCTACTCCTTTCAGAAGCAAAAGAAAGCTAGCTCAGTTGTTTCAGTGGTCTGGTGGATGTACCAGATGGTCTGTACTGGAAGCTACATTCTGCCATCTGCTGTGTAAAAAGTGTCCCTTGCCTTTTGGGTTTATATGTGCGTGCAATTTTCTGAAGCAGATTCATATTCTTGTTTTTCTCCCAAGGAATTTCAAAATGGCGTACAATCATTTTTTCCTTTTTATCCTCATAAAAACTCTTGTAAGATGGGTAAGATGGATTACGCTATGAAATAGCAGGTTGGTTTGTACAGTGCACTTCATTGTACAATGGGCTAGTGCCCCACACATGCCATCTGGCTCCTTGTAGGAGGGACTGGAGAAGCAAGTTTGCACACTCCCTAACCATAGTAGTTTATGATTAAGCCTGATACCCAAATGCAGGATGCATGCTGCTTACAGCCACATAGTCCACTCATGATTTGTGGTAAGTTGGTTTATGGTTTTAAAGAATGGTGGGAATTAGCACTGCCCTGCATTGGAATGACACATTTAGCCAGAGGTTGGCAAACTGATACATGGTGCCCTAAGGCTTGTAGGCTCAGCCAAGTATTTTAAAAGGTATCTTTAATTTTAAAAATCAGAATTTTGATATGCAAAGGCCAGGCAACAGCTGCCAACTTGGGTTTCCAAGAATATCTCTGGGCTCCACAGAGGCCCCGTATGTGTTTATAGAAAATAAAATTAAATAATATTGGTGGGTTGGTGCAGGATAGTATGGCAACCTGGCCAAACAAAGCTAAACTGGAGTTGTCAAGTGAAGAACAGAGAGCCCATGTGGTGCAATAGTGAAAGGGTTGGACCAGGAGCAGGGAGGCCTGGGTTCTAATCCACCCTCCATCACGGATGATGACTGGGTGACTTTGGGCCAGTCATTCTCTCTCAGGCCAATGTACCTCACAGACTGCTGTTCTGGGGAAAAATAGAAAGAGGGGGTGCTATTCAGGAGCTGCCTTGAGCTCCTGATTGAAAGGCAAGATGTAAATCTAATAAATAAATAAACATTCTTGAGAGGGAGAGGAAAGGGAGTGGTAAACCTCACTCGTTTGCTGTCTGATCAGTTGTGTCTTGCGATGGGCCATGCACACTATGGCAGTCTCCTTGTAAATGCATACTCCCTCCCTCCCTTGGCAGCTATTTGATGCAGCATCTTCTCAAATTTCAAATGTATCCATTGGACACCCCCCCTCCCCAAAGCTACCCTACTTGTCAATGGATTGTAAATGTTGTCGGTCATGGGGTGGGGGGAGCCTGACCGTTAACAGTATGTTTGCTGCTTTGTTATCTTATGCTGAAGAGGTGGCTAATGGCTGCGTTTGGACCTCATGACAAATCTGACATCCCCTCCAGGTCCACTCACACCTCCCTGCTTCTCAGTTTACTGTTCACCTAAACAATGAACCGTGGCTAAGCTTAACTTTGGTTTCTCAACCCATGGATTGATGCTCACTGGTTTCAAGCAAATCGTGCTTAAAATTAACCACAACTTGCCTGTTTCAGGCAATGTGACCACTGTAGTTAGTCTAAAAGAAAAGTGGAAGCTATTGAATTTCTCCTCACAACCTCCCCAGTAGAAGAGAGGAGAAGTACATAAATGCAATCAGGAGGGAGGCACATTCCCATCAGAGTAAGACCTCCTGATATCTTCCGGGTATGTTGGATTATAACCTCCAGAATGATCAGCTATGAGAATTCTGGGGTTTGTGGTCTCATATGTCTGCAGGCTTTTGTAAACCAGAGTTTATTGTGAAGTCCAGAGGCAGGTAGCTCAAAGGTATCCAGTGGCCCCCATAACTGAATGGAAATCTTGGGAGGAACAGTTGGATAGCAAAAACTTGCTCAGCTAATGGCTACTGCCCAATTGCTGTTGGTTCCTAGTGGTTTTCAAAAGATGGTAGGCTAAACTAGATGCAGGTCAAGTTGGCTTTTACTGTATTTCATATCATGATTGTACACTGTAATACACTGGTATGTTAAGGGATCCCTCATTTAAAAATAATTTCACTCACTCACTCATTCACATACTTCATCCCTGCATGATGGTTCATCATATCATGATGGTACATCATCATCTCTCTTGAAACAATACTTATCTGCTCATCTAGAAGTACCAGAGTAACCAAAAAAAGCCCCCCCAAAACTTATGGAGAGGGCAGATTTCAAATGAGACTGCCTGGTTTATTGCAGCCTTATTTTATTTTATTTTATTTTATTTTATTTTATTTTATTTTATTTTATTTTATTTTATTTTATTTTATTTTATTTTATTTTATTACTCTACTCTACTCTACTCTACTCTACTCTACTCTACTCTACTCTACTCTACTTTACTTTACTTTACTTTACTTTACTTTACGTACAGAAAAGAAGTGTAAATTGAAAGCTTTAAAGCAGAGAATTCAGCACATACACAAACTGAGACTGGGAACAGAATCTCTCCCCTGTTCAAATGTGGGTCTTGCAGGCATAAAGCTTCTGAACTCTTTATCCACAATGTGGGGGGAGGGGGGAGAGGTTTGGGGCTGAGTTACTTCTCTAAGCATTTCCTCCACTCACAACTCCCTTTAGTAGCCTTTGCATTGGATATTATCCATCTTAATGCTGGCCTTAAGTACAATTAATGCTAACCTGGGCCCACTTTAACTACTATATGGCAGATTTAAGAGGACAGCATCCTGGCTTGCACGAACTGTGATTTAAGCCAGTAGAGGGAGTATGGAGAGTTCATGGGGGTTGTGGAAGCATGAGGTCCAAAAGCTGTTGTTATGCTTTGCCTGTTCTTCACTGGATTAGTAGCATAACTCCCAGTTAGCCCTGCAAGGTAGTCCACATAAGAAGCACATCCAGGAGTACTAGCTCTGTCTTTCTTGTAAGGTTACATTAACAGAATCTTGCAAGACTGAAAATATTTCTCCCCTCCTTTTCTTTTACTCTCTCAAAAACTAGGGAGGGTCCCTTCTGAAATGCTTCTCACACCATCCTTTTTTCTGTGGGCTGAGACATCTTTTACATGCCAGTTGTCCAGTCTGTGGCTCTCCCTCCTGTCTCCCAAGGTCATTCCCACATACCATTACACCCTCCTACTCAGAACTGTGCATATTCCTAGTTAAGTCTAGAAGGCTCTCACTGTTTCTAGGCCACATGGGATTCCTGCAGCTGCAGGGTGAGAATCTGGTGCTCCAAAGGTTAGTTTGTTAGTTCCCTGAGGAAGATGTGACTTCAGATGAGACTAGGGTTACCCTCAGAGTGCTTAGAAAGGGAAAATTGGCATGCAGTTGCTGAAGCAAATCCCGCTAAAGACGGGCAATCTCTCATTGCCTCTGCCTACATATTTTTCAGAACATTTCCTATAATGTTGACTGTGTGGAAAAATAGAACCCATTTCTTGTATGTCCGAAGAACTGTTCTGTCCACCAGCTAGTTCATTGGGGGGAAAGCAATGAAAAAGCCCCGATGACGGTTTAATCAGAATTGAAGCTGGTTGATGCCAGTCCTTTCCGAAAAGTGAAACTGAGTTTTGACATAGATTTACCTAGAATGAGGTTGTTTTTCTTGAAGATGCTGATATCTAGATGCGTTTGCTCTCCCAGTCAGATGCTTCAGTGAGTCACTGCAGGTCTGGGAGCTGCTGGGCTGGATGGCAATCTTGGACTCTAGAAACGTCCCTCTTCGTGGTCTTCTAGCATTCTCTTTGCCTTCCAGGGATCGAGGATCTTGTCCTGGCAGATATCAGCTCGCCCAGTCGGACTCAGACGGGAGACAGTAGCAGCATCTCATCCTTCAGCTATCGTGAAATCATGAAAGAGGGATCTGGGGCTGGCAGTAACAAGGTGAGGGGACCAGAGGTAGAAATCAAAAGCCAGGGCTCTTGAACGGTATAGCTTTACTTCATGAGGGGATGAGTCTCATCCCCACAAATAAAGGAGGATTTTCTCTTTCCAAAAAGAAAATCAAAGCATTTCCTGAAATGGCACTCCTCTGTCTAGTTCTTTCCTTTTCCCCATGAAGGGCAACTGATTTTTCCCTCACTCCTGCTCTGCATCATTTGTTGCACCGGTGAAGCGTGATGTTGTAATTCACCTAGCAAGTTTCATTTGACGCTGCTGTACCAGGGTTGCAGTCTTCAAGCTTTCGGGAATTTTTTTCTTTTCTTTTTCTTTTTCTGGGACTCCAAGGTCGGCCAGCTGAAGCCAGATGGGAAATACTGGAACAAGTGGACAAACCCAGCCTAAATATTTAAAGAATGGGATGGTTTTCAGTATGTGCTTGCTTCAGGAGTCTGTGATCCCTCTCAGAATAACAAACTCACCTGTTTTTAAATCTGCTCTTGTGTAATCTAAATTTAATGTTTTCACATATGTTTAGAGCAATTCACACATGTTGTTTAATTTCTGATATTCATAATTTGTGTTGTCTGCCAAAAATTGGTACCGAAGGTGACTAACAGTAAATAAAAGCCAAAACAAAACAAAACTTTACTAAAACATTACGTCAGTGCAAGAAAGTTTATGAAGCCAGAATAAAAGCAGGACGGCAGCTACTTGAAGGACCCATAGTTCACATCCGGTGCTTGGCTCCTTATGCTAAGCTAGTTTTATCATCTATCAGGATCTAAATGTTTATACCAAAGATAAAGGGCTTGGAAGCATAACAATATTTTTGTCTGGCAGATAAGATCATAAAGATGGCCCCACCCATACCTAGCTGGGGAGGGCATTCCAAAGTTGAGGGGCTACCAGGTAGCCTTCATTGCATCTCAGTGTGGGAGGACATCAGGACAGCAGCCCCTCCAAGAAAGGATCTTAGGGTAGGAGCATGTGTGAAGAGGGGTTCCTTCAGATACTGCAGCCCCAAGTGTGAAGCGCTTGATAGGTTAAAACAGCACCTTGGATTGGGAGCAGAAATGAATTGGAAGCCACTCCATAAAGGACAGGCATGATATGTTCATATTACCCAGTTTCAATCAGTATCCCTCTACCAGAATTTTGTTGTAACTGAAGTGTCTGAATTGTCTTCAAGGACAACCCAATGTATGCATTGCGCTAATTAAATGAGAAGTTACCAGGGCATGGATTACTGTGATGAGGGTGTCTTTATCCAACTAAGCCATAGCTGGTACACCAGCCCAAGCTGGGGAAAGATGCTTCATGCCCCAGAGGCCACCTGAGCCTCTCATGACAAGAATCAATGCAGAAGCTCTCCCAAGCTATGAACCTGAACCTTTAGGTTGAACTCTATTCAGCTAGACAGGCAAAGCGTCTCTGACTTCGGAAGTCCAGAATTTTATTGTAATGCTTTACAGAACTTTATTGTAATGACCCAGTCCATTACCACAAATGGCCACTGGTTTAGCAGTTCCACTACTTCACCTACATCCAATTTATTTCACTGATTGGAACCAGCATAACTTTTGAGTCCTCCATGAGCCTACCTGCCTGTTAAAGATATCAGTTGATTCTAAATTTATTTTCTGTTCTCATTTTGAAAAATTAGAGGAACAGCTTTATGATGTTTCCCTAATGATGTGCAATAACTTCTCCACTAGGAAAGTATGCTGTATATTCTCATCTCTTCAGCTTTAGATCACAACCTTTCCCAATTGGCACTCTCTAGACACGTTAAGTTACAACTTCCATAATTCCCAGTTAGTACAGCCCTTGGGAATCTGCTTTCAAATGCTTTAAGTGGAAAAAGATAGATGATAGTAGGAGCTAGATGTATAGTTTCAGGTTTACTACTGTAAAATTAATCGTATATACAATGCTGATGTCTGTGATTATATAGAGGAAACCACCTTTGGTGCCTCACAAAAGCAAGAGATAAATGCTTTTGCCTACTTAGTGGAATTTGGGTGGTTCTGCAATTGTGTCTGTAATAAAAGACCACGTGAGAAGTGATACGTCTGTCTTATCTTTTCTACTTGCAGTCAACCACAGGAAGCCCACAGTCACAGTCGCAACCTTCACGGCCAGCTGAACTTTCAGATGAGGAGATCTCAGGACTGTTCCAGCGGCTGGCTGAAGTTCAGCAGGAGAAATGGCTTTTGGAGGAGAAGGTATAAAAATCACCTGAATTTTAGGTTTGGATTTTGTGAGACCCTGGGCTATTCAGTATTTCCTTGACTTCCCACAGTATAGACCACCTAGTTTGGATGCCTGCACAGCGGCCTTGGCATACACTCCCAAGGACCCATGTGGGAGTCCACTGATTGGGGCTTTGCTTCTAATCCTGAGAGTGTTGCCAGACCTTGACTTTTGGGGCTCTGGTTGGGGAGCAGATTCTGAAAGAATGTCAGTATAGATGCCAATTCTGAACTTTGGAGGAATCAGTCAGAGACAGGGACAAACTCTGGGACAAGGGCTGTGATGAAGAGAGCAAATTAGAAAAAGGCTGGTCTGCCACATTTAAGGAATATAGCTAGTTGATCCCCAGACCTAGGAATAACATTGGCCTTGTGGGAAGCAGGCCTGGCAGTAAGAAGTAATGCAATCTTTCTCTGCTAGGTGAAGCACCTTGAAGTCAGTAGTGCCTCCATGGCTGAGGACCTGTGCCGGAAGAGTGCCATTATTGAGACCTATGTGATGGACAGCCGCATTGGTGAGAATTGTAGTCTTCAGGAGGGAGCCAGCTTGGAGGCAGCCAGAGATTTGAGATTGCAGGAGAAAGGGGGAGTTGGATGCTCAAAGCAAAGGTGATATTCCCTGTCTATTTAATTTCAGCCTGGTTGAGCTCCTGTGAGTTGATGGTCTTCTCGTTCCATTTTTGGATTGCATTCTAGGAAACCCCTAGGACATTGTGAACCCTTAGGCCATTGTGGCTTGATCATGGCTGAGGGGAAATGTGAAATGGGAGCTTCACATCTCCCAACTGTCCATGGTGTATTTTCTAGCAATGGTAAGACTCCCAAGAAATAAGAAAGTGAGTGTTAGAAGAAATAAACTGTAAGGAAGAAGGAGTAGGTAAGGTGCCTGCTCTCAAGGGACCAAATGGGGCAAGCATAGTTCTACTCTACATCAGAACTGTGTTCAAGAGATAGAGTAGAACTATGCTTGCCCCATTTGGTCCCTTGCAAGCAGGCACCTTACCTACTCCTTCTTCCTTACAGTTTAATTCTTTTAATACTTTATATTAAGGATATAAATACATAAAATTAACAATTTATATTAGGGGTATAAATACATAAAAGCATTGAGATTCAAAATAAAAATGCAGAGTCATCAAGAATCCCTTGTCCCTCCACCTTGTCTCCAGTTGATTAGCCAAGAATCCAGCACATCTGAGTTTAAATTCAGAGGAGAACAGAAAATTATGACTGCACAGAAAAAAAAAATCTTGAGTGTGTAATATTGGATAAATCTGAGTGGAATAAAGGACCTTGGAGAGCAACCTTAGCCATACTCTCCTCACCTATTCTCTTCCTCTGTCAGCATCAGTTTATATATGGAAAGAGATTTCCAGAATCAGTGCTTGAGTCCCAGTCCCAGAAGAGAGCCCATGTTGAACCAATCTCCAAAAGATTTTGATTTCTGATCAAACCAGGAGAGGTGGGGATAAGCCTGTGGACTCAAGAAAACAAATGATTCAAGTTGCTTAATTCACCTGACATTGCGTCCATGATAGACCTGGCCCACAAAAAGGGACTTTTGGTAACTGAATGTGTTCTCGATAATGCCAAATGACTAGGGGCCTTCTTTTGCAGCACTGACAGGTTCTGTGGCATCTGCCATCAAAACATGTTAGTTCATCTCCATCAAAGACCAAGAGGAGAAAAGGATCTGCTCCCACTCAACCATCTTGCAATATAAAGGGAAGTGCACACTCAGGTGTCCACACTTCCGTTGTTTGTGTTTATGGCCTGGCTGTAGCTTGATACCTAAGGAGCATTTGGTGGTTCCGAGACCAATATTTAGCTAAGTCTTTTAACCCATTATTTCCTTTGAGGGCCCTTTTTCAGGATGCTGTAAGTTTTCAAAGCATTTGATGATGGGGAAAAGCAGCTGTTGCTGCTTGAGAAAAAGGGAAAGAGTCCTGCTCATCTATATGCTATGGTTCTGTGGGTTAGAGGTCCTACTTTTAATTTTTAAATTTCTAACCTTAATACTGCAGTGGCAAACTTGGAAGAGCGGTCATTTCTGCCGAATTTTTGAAGCTTAGGGCTTCCCTGGGAAATGACTTCTGGTAGTCACGGCTTTCATATGATAACTCTTCCAGTGATAAGATCATTGGAAAGTGTGTGATGAAACTCTGCAGATTTGATCACTGGGCCAGACTGCCTGGATACCCTTATACTGTATAAATAGGACTGGATAAATCTGCTCAATTTCTGCTGCCCTCTCATATCACAGACTTCTTTTGGAAAATATTCTCCTTTCGCATTCAAGTATGTAGCTTAGATGTGTGTGTGCTCAGTATTACAGTACAAGAGGGAACTTACTATCAACATACTTTATAGAGGTTATTTAGGGAGGCTATTCTCTCAAATAGTTCTGCTGTGTTGAATAAGCTCTTTCTGATAATTGTTTAGTGTTACTGATGTCATGACTTCTATTAGATCAGTACGTTCTTGTGATGAGCATGTGTTTTTCAGGATATGGGATTTTGGTACAGTATATGGTTTCTGAAGCAGTTGAATTGATGTTGTTTACCTTCACTTATGACTCTGATGATAGCTATTTGTCTGATGTGCACTTGGGAATATTTTATTTAAATGACTCAAGCCTAAGAGGCTGGATAAGAAAAGTACAGGTTGTAGAATGAATATAGTGGCTAATGTAGGTTTTGCATTCATATTCAAAACCTGATGTAGACCTAATCTCCCATATATGAACACACCCTGGTTTGTAGGGAAGCTGTTCCATAGAGAAGTCTGCTTCTGTTTTACAAAGTTCCAGATATTCTACAGACTTGATTTGCTTCTCTTCTCCCACCCCCCCACTAGTTTTCCTTTCTGGAGCACTACAACTTGAACAGTGTTAAGGTTAATTGATGACCTTGAATGGTCATCAGGAAACGGTGGGCACTGTGATCTTCAATAGATGCTTGGCTTTCAACAGTCTATATGGTTTATGCTTTGTGGTAGAAAGTAACAATTCTCCATGAAGAGAAGCATAACTCTGCAATCTGCATACGTTATGTGAATAAGAAAATATTGCACATTTTAGTTTCCTTGGTAGGTTCTCTGCTATTGTGAGGGACTAAGAGGTCCCATTTCCTAACCAAAATAAATACTGCTGAATTGTCCTTCCTCTTCTTAAGTGTCAGTTTTGAGCTGTCACTCAGGATCACACACAAACGTGCTTTTCAATCTCTTTCTTCAAGTGAAGCTGAGAATCTCAGTTTATTAAATTTAGTTTCAGTTAATGCCATATTCCACATACTTAGGTGGTGCAATTACAAAATACTTGACCTGAATCAATGGATTGTCCAAAATGCAGCCAGCCATAGGCTGCTCCATTGTGATTTATTCATCCTATTAACGAAATAGGAATTTCACAGGTTCAGAAACTGAGGAAATCAGGATCAGCAACCATAATACTTCTGGCTTCAAGTAGGAAGAGGTAGAAGAGAAGAACCTAAGCTGTCTGCAAGGTTAAGACAATGCCATTTTACACGTGTTATTTTTCTTCTTGTCAAGAATGAAAGCCAAGGAAGGAAATGGGGGGTGCTCACTAGGATAGTTTTTATGGTCCCTTTGGTTTGTGGTGGATGCTGTGCTCTGAAGGGAACTGCTCCCTGCCTGAGAATGATGCACGAAAGTGGAAGTGAAGTCAGCAGCCAACTTTTTGCTTTTGGCATGAGAAAATGTTGGGTTCAGCAAATCGTTCAGGAAGTCATTTGGGAAACTGAGCCACAAAGAAAACATGCCATTGTGTTGATTGTTTTCCTGTTGCTCCCCCTGCTGGGGGTGCCCTGCAGTTTTCCCCAGTCCAGTCCCACAGTGGACTGAAGTGCTATTTTCTCTTGCCCATGCCAGCCCCTCTTCTATGGGCTCCACTGCCCGTAGAGCACCTTTGCCCTTTGCCCAGATATGAGCTTGCTGCTGTTCCATTGATTGACCAGAACTGCAAAGGAGCAAAGACCTTGGAAGGGGTGGGATAATAAGGAATAAG
The DNA here is from genome assembly GCA_030867105.1 of Liasis olivaceus. Lineage (NCBI taxonomy): Eukaryota > Metazoa > Chordata > Lepidosauria > Squamata > Pythonidae > Liasis > Liasis olivaceus. Next base: position 143,588,504 of record CM061348.1, read on the forward strand.
GGGTGTCTTGGAAAAGGCCTCCATGCTCAGGTGAATAGCCAGGCAACTACATAGTCGGGGGGGGGGGGTGCATCCTCTGGGCACGTTTTTCATACATCCACACTGAATTGTGCTATGGGCGTGAAACAGAAGTCAGCTATAAATAGCTTGTACAGGGTCGCCTTTGCCTCAGCTTGGCAACACACAACCCAGCCAGTGAATATTTCATGAATGCTAAAAATACAAGCCACCACCAGCACCAGCACCTCCTCCTCCTCCTCCTCCTCCTCCTCCTCCTCCTCCTCCTCCTCCTCCTGCCTCTTGAGCTGCTTCCTTTTTGCCTGATCAGTCAGTCATTTGCAGTCTGATTTGTCCTCCAAATCTTTGTAACTGAATCTAGGAGTCTTTCTTAGCCCCATATGCTAATCACCTGATTCTCAGTGCCCCAGAGACTTCAGCCTGTTTTCTGTCTTTTCTTAACATTTAACTATTCCTCCTTCTGTAACTAAACCTTGCTGGAGGCCACTGAATGCAGTGACTTGTTTGGTTCGATAATTGAACCACGTTTGTCCAGTTCCTCCCGACTCAGCTGAGGGAGTTACCATTGGAGCACACGACAGGCGAGAGGGGAGGCCAAAAGCAGGGGGCTTTAAGGTACTCCATAGTGCCTGGCCTGGCCTGGGGAGGGAGAGGTAAGCTTAGCAGTATCCGTTAGGGCGGTCTGATTTTATTGATTTTGTTCTTAAAACTTGAGAGAGTTGAGCAAGGGTGATTTTTGAGACCCAGTGAAAAAAATGGGGGCTTTTTTTTTTTTTGCTCCCGGTAAGCATACTAGCTACAGCCTTGGTTGCGTTCCCCACCTTTTTTTAATATCACTGCAAAACTGCATCTTTGCTATTGAACAGAAGCATTTGCAACATATGAATGTTTTTAATTCTCTGTTCAAGTTAACGGTTGTCGGCACTTTCAGATCCTTGCCCAAACGTGCTGTGCCAGTGTGTGGGAATAATGGATAGATTTTGTACACTGAAACCAAATGCCAGCAAGAGGAAAGGAAAACTTGTGCCTGTGTAGGGCTCAGTAGTCTAATGGCAGCAATCTGTCTTCTTACTGCATAAGTCCATTAGAACTTGTCCTGCCCCCTTGGACTACAGAGCTTCAAACTGTGCTCTTTTCTGTGGAGATTGCAGTAAAGTACATGAAAATTTGGCAGAAAAGGGGGCTTGTACAAAAATACTTCTAAAGACCACGTTAGGAAGTCCTGTTGGTAGGCTTCGTAACATGCTAGCTGAACTTAGATTAATACTTTTTGAACATCATAGCATATTCTAGATGAGGATAGCAAATTATGGATCTTTTCTTACCCTTTCATTGAAAGCTCATATGAACATGGCCCTCAGAAGGGAGTACTGGGTGCCAAATTTGGCATTTTAAGAAATTTGATTTTCCTTTTCTGAAAACGGAGGCATGTTTCTAGCTGTTATGGCCACCAAGATTGATGAGCTGCAGAAAATGTCCTTGCTTTTTGTTAAAAGTAGAGACTCTTACGTAGGTGCAGAGTACGAAACCCAAACCGTTGTGTATGACTTCTGTGGGTTTCAGAGTTTAGCTTTTACAGAGTCAAATGCTAGTTTTTAAAGTGTGTGCTTGCTCCTGTTAAATGGCAATATGTGGATTGTGCCTTGCACTGATGATTGTTACTCAGTGAACTGATGGAAGAGTAGAAAGTGTGATAGGCACTGAGCTGAGTCAGGAGAGTTGAGTTTGATAGGGGAGCTGAGGTTCAAACCCAGGATTGATGGCCACTCTCTCTTCTTTGAGGCTTTATGTGTATGTAAGGCGACACTTACTAGCACAGCCAAGGGACAGGAAGGATTTCCGTACTGAGAGACAGCTGGATTGATGAAGACTGAAAGTCCCCGACAGAGAGAGCAGGCAGAATCGATCTAGATGTCAAGGTTGCTTTAGTCCAGCATCAGTCTGGGAAATCAAGGCAGCATACTGCATTGAACAGCCTTGGGAGGGAGGGTGCAACATGCAGGCTTTTCCCCACTGGCCTTGGAAGAAAGGACCTAGGAACTCCAATGCTCAATTTCCACCACTCTCTCCATTTCAGGGAAGCTGATGTGAAAATGTACTTCCAAGTAAGGTTCCATCATTTGGAAAGCTGGAAAGGTGAGACAGTTGGGGCTTAGAAAGAATTGCCCACTTTGGATTTATGAAATCAACTCGGATCAGGACTAACAAGGTCAAGAAGGAAGCTGGGCAACTGAGGTAGCCTGGTATCTGGCAGGACATTGGTGGAGAATGGCAGTCAATTTGAGGTTGTGGTTTCTTCAAATGAAATACTGATTTTCAATGTATCTCTGGACTGGCTGCTTGACCAAGTGGAATCCTTAGAGACTTAAGTTTACTTGGATGTTCCTTGAAGCTGGAGCTGTTCCCCAGTATATGGGGCCTGGGTATGGTCAATCTACATATGCTTTGATTTAGCTCTTGTTTTGAGAGTGAGTTCTACAGTAAAGTGCTCAAGAGCCTTAGTAAGCCTTGTATCTTACTATACTCCAGGCACATTTGTCATTGTTTCCTCACCCTTATCCCTGCAACCCCCATCATTCAAACAATAGGCTAGGCTGTCATGGAGTCATACAGACTTCCCTTTCGTTGGAATTATCTGTCTCTTGGCTCTCAAAAGCAGTGAAACTACAAGCAAATCTGTTGGTTCCTCCATCCCACATGCAAGTTAAAATCTAATTTAATTCCTGTTCCCAATTTTTTTTCATGCCAGTTTCTTAGGGTGGGGTGGAGGATGGTCTACGGCTGTTATGTCTTTCCTGCTGTTTTGCTAATTTCATGGTTGAGCAACTTTCAGCCTTCCTGCAGGGAAAGACCCCACATTCATGTCAGACCCCTGATGAGATTAGATCCAGTCCAAGCTCCAGGAAGAAAAGCTGTGAGTAATGGTTAGAGATGCAGGGAGGTGGTGGCAGGAAAATAAGTGCCAGTTCCAAAAGGGAGGAGAGCTGAAGGATGGACATTACAGTTGTTGTTTTATTTACTGTATCAGCACTTAGCACTGGAAGTGGGGGAGTGAGGTGGATTCCACAGTATTATTTGCTCCTGCAAAATACATTATCTGTTTTGGCTGTATTTCTAGAAGTAGACAGGACTGAGAGCAAAGACGAAAAGCTTTACAATGCAGCTTCTTTCCCTCACTCATTCTGACTTAAACTAAGAACAATTTTTCATGATCTCACTCTGAATTGGCTTCCTAACCTCATATAATCAGTTCTAATTGGCTGTGGGATTAAACAACATTCTTCAAGCAGTTTTTATTATTTTATTTGTTTCTCGTATTTCTGCTCCCCCTTTTGGACTGTGGAAACTCATTCACAATAATGATAAAATTAAATGCATCCATATAGAGTCCTGTCAGCCTTGCAAGGTAGTCCAGACAAGAAGCACACCCAAGAGTACTAGCTCTATCTTTACTGTAAGGTTACAGAATCTTAACAGATTCTTACATTAACAGAATCTTTCAAGTCTGAAAGTACCCCTCCATCCCTCACTTTTATTCTCCTAAAAACTAGAGAGGGCCCCTTCTGAGCCCCTTTTGCCACCCCTCCTCCTTCGGACTCAAATCTCATTTATCAGACTGTTGTCTGGTATTTTCAAAGGTCACCTAAAATAAACCTCTGTTTATGCATTTCTTAAAGGTCACCAAGGAAAGAGCTCTGATAGATAATTCAGGAGTCTTCCCCAATTTGGTGCCCTCCCATGTGCTGGACTTTGATTCTCAGGTTCTCCATAACCCAACACATCTAGAAATCACCAAATTGGTAAAGGCTGCCCTATCCTGTGGGTAGACACGAATTTAATGTTTTCTGAAAAAGGGATCCAGAGCAGAATTTTGAAGATTTAAGTGTGCTAACTAGATCCTACAGCACTTTTAGGCTGGTTTCTCCCTGTGGTGACAACCTTGTTAGTCCTGATATCCTTCATTCGAAGGAGCTGCTCTTCAAAAGTCACTTCTGAAGAGAAAGATTGTTGTTATAGGGAACTTTACATAGTTATTCGTAGGAAGGATAATTCAATACAGACCTGTGTTCTTTCTCTTCAAATGATGCAGCTCAGATGCTTAGTTTCCACTATGGCCATAATTTATACATTCAGTTGTAACTTCTTTCTCTGTTACTGCTTTTTTTCCCCTGCCCTTTTCCCTTTGATAGATGTGTCTGGGGCTCACGGGCAGGTTGATCGAAGTAGCCTAAGTAGTGTCCTACGAGATCTGGTGAAGCCAGGAGACGAGAACCTGCGGGAGATGAACAAGAAGCTTCAGAACATGCTGGAGGAGCAGCTCACCAAGAACATGCACTTACAGAAGGTTTGTAGGTGGAGCCTGGAGAAGAGGCATGGTGGCAAAATGGGGGCTGGGCAGAGCTGCAGGGGCAGGAGGGAGAAGTTCTGCCAGGAGGACCGTAAAGCAAAAGGTATACAGTGACATGCGACCCTGAACTTTCAGAGTACAGAAATGGAAGTGGGCGTTTATGCAGGGCATCTTTATTTACTGAAAGATGTATAACTGGTCCTTATGAAATGCCCTCATAAGGTTGGGGTACAAACAAGGAAAAAAAAAAAACTTCAGTCAGTGAAACAATAAAATAAGCAACATCACAGAGAGCAGATTCCACAATCCAATATAAGCAGATGGTGAATGAAGGCCGTGCTGTGGCCACAACAACCCAACATTTTGGGTGAATGAATAAACAGGCTTTTTCTAAGACTGAAATCAAATGCTAGGCTGATCTCTGCAGGGAAAGCATTTTATAAATGGGCTTCCACACCCAAGAAGGCCTTCCCTCAAACCTCCATATAACCCCCCAAAGGGGAGATATCAGAGAAGAGCTCCCTAGGAGCTTAATGCTCAGACCCTTGGAGAATCCCAGGGTTTGGGGGAGGAATACTACAGCAAAGGGCATATTTTCCCCCAAAGGACAGTGTTCTACATTAAACACATGCAGCTTTGTCATGGCAAGGCAAAGTTGCACGTGTTCCTTGGCCATTCAAGGGTGTGCTAGGGACTGCACTCCAAAAGATTGTGGGTGAGGCTAGGACAGAAACTAACCTTGAGTTTTATTTCATTTTAACCATATTAACATGTAGGGGAAATTAAAAATCATTAATATGATTGCTCTCCAATCATGTGTTTAACAATTTTCTGTCTCATTAAAAGTGATAATTTGGAATCAACTTTTGGAGGTCCCTGGGGACCCCATCCACAGCTTTCAGGCATTCCAGACCATGCTGGAGCCTAGGGCTGTGCCCCAATCTTCCCCAGGAGGGTGCTCTCTTGGTATTTGGGGACTTCAGCTTATGCAAACACTTGCCATTGCTATGCTGGCTAAAGCCTGTGGGAGTTGTAAAGCGAACAGTTGAAGAACATCCGGTGGCATAACTCCCGCCTTTGAACAGGCTGGCATGGAGTTCTGGGAGTGCTAGTTTCAGCACACCTGGAAGACACCATGAGGAGGAAGAAAAGGCTGCCCCAAGAGAACGCTAAATGGCATTGCTGAGTAACCAGAATGCTGATGGGGGCTTTGGGGGAGTATTTGGCACAGTTACTTTGTTCTTGGAATAAAAGGTGTGAGATAATCCTATTGCACACCTGTGTCTTAAAGAAATATGCAGAGGGGGTTGCCCTTTGTTGTGATCTGCATGGTACCACCAGAAGGAGATAATGCCCTTGATGGCAAGGGGTCATGCTGTAAACAGAAGTCTCTACTGCAGTGTCAGCTTACCCAGGGGAAAGCCCAAGCCTTGCTGCTCAGTTTTATGAGTGCCTGCCATTTTGCCTTTCAGCTAGGCTACTGCAATCCTAAATAGATGCCGAGTGCCAAAATCTATGATTGAAAAGCATTCTGAAGTTGCTCTGTACATTATCAGTGACACCTTGCCCTTAGAGCCATGATGACTGTATTATTTCTATTACTTTTCGTGTGTGTGCTCTTGAGTTAGTCTTGAACTAGCCCCTGCAGTTTTCTTGGTGACATTTTCAGAAATGGTTTGCCCTTGCCTTCTTCCTAGAGCTAAGAAAGAGTGACTGGCTCAAGGTCACCCAGCTAGCTTTTTGCCTGAGGCAGGACTAAAACTCAGGGTTTCCAGGTTTCTAGCCTGGTGCCTTAACCACTACACCATACTGGTTCTCACTATTACTATTACTGCAGCTATTTTCTGTTCCTTCTGATTAAGAGCAATACTCTGTATGTTCAGAAGAACAGAATTGCCAAAACAAAAAATAGAAGTTGGCAACCCAATGATGAGGAGCAAGCCCCCATAAACAAAAAATAGAAGAGGCTGGGTAGAACAAAAGCTACCCAGAGGGACCTAGTGGACCAAGTTCAAGAACAGATGCCTGATGCACAGCTACAAACACCAGTCTAGAAATGCTGAAGGCAACTACACAGCCTTTGCCAAACTTAAATTCCCACGTAATGTTGGATGACAGCTCCCATCATTCCTGCAACAATAGGAGTTCTGGTCCAACACCATCTAGGAATCTATGATTGGGAAAGGTTGTGGGGTGACGACCAGCAACCAGAGAGGGAGAAGATACTTGTTGTGAGATAAGGGCAGGTCTTCATTGGACAAACTCCTCAGCAGCATGTAGCCATTGAAAAATGGGGCATTGGGGAGAGCTCTATGGAAGGAACATGCAGCTGTGGTAAGCATATAAGAACAGTCTTTCTGCTAGTTGTCTTCTGAGTTTGTGTGTTCTTGGTCCAGGGTGAGTATATATAGAGCTGCTGTGGCTGCCTGTCCGTTCACCTTGTTTCTCAGGCTGCAGATCAAGGTGACTGATGGGGAAGAGAAGCAGCAAGAGCCTAGCTTTGGCACCAAATGGAAGCTAAGGGAGTAGCAAATTTCCTTCCGCATGAACACGGTGGTGACCTTGAATAAAGAACTATGCCTTCATGCCCCCATTCTGCAGTTTCTCCAGCCTTCTCCCTGTGCCACAGATGAGTGACCACCCACATTCACAGAGGAGACCTCGGGTGATGCCGTTGTCTCTGGGCAGAACAGCTCAAGGGAGAAAACTTTGCAGCTTGGAAGTATGTCCTGGGGGGCATCTTCATTCTGGCCACAGTGGTGATGGTGCAGCAGGAATATTACTTCCTGGCTGTTTGTCCCCCCCCCCCCGCCCCCACCCCCCAGGCCAGATTATCAAGAGTGCCCCCTTACCTTTGTGCTTTTTTCATCAATACATGGTCTAACGCTGGACTTTTTCAGATAGCTAGGCAAAGGTCTGAGTAGAAGAGCACTCAGATTCCCTTTGGAGGTGCTTTGAGCTCCCCTCCCTTGAGAAAAAGTGAGGGGAAAAAACCTTTCATACATGATCCATATATCTATGTAGAAGTTTATAAAACTTATGGAGAAAGACTTTTTTCAAAGGACTAGATAGATTTATGCAAGAAGGCTCTTTTGGACTATTCCTCTTAGACATGGTACCTCAGAAGACCCTCCCTATTCAAAAGTAGTATACTTCTGAATATCAGTTACTAAGATCAGATGACAGGGAAAAATCAATTGCTCTTTCTCTGTGTTTTAGCGAGCTTCCTAGCTTCCAGTAGCTAGAAACAGATTGCTGGATTAGGTAGACTTCTATCTGATCTAGTAAGGCAAGTCTTCTGCTTGCCTGCTTTTATCACGAAAGCACATGCTGAGGCAAGAGAAAGAGAGCTCGCCTCAGTGAAAGACTTTGCAGCATATTGGGTTTTTTCCCCCCTTCAGTATGAGCTTGATGTAGAATCTGATCTTTCCAACGTCCTAATGGAACAAGGGGACGAAAGAATGATGTCAGCGGAAAGAAGAGGCTATTTATAGCTGTGTCTGAATGGGGAGGGATGGGGGGTGAGCAGCCTCAGAGGACGGGCTTCAAGGTTGGGGCTTCAATGGAGCGGTCAGTGTGGGGCAGGAAAGGGATGCTGCCCTGGCACTGCCAGGGTGTAAGTGAGGATCAAGATGCTAGTTTGGGAGGAGACCTTCAGATATGCCAGCCATGCAGGAAAATACTGAGTAGGGGAAAGGGTAGTTTGGTGTATTTGGGGATGGCAGATGAAGTAGTGTGGGTGAGCCCAGTGGTGGCCTGTAGGGGGCACTGTGCATTTGGGAAAGAAGCTGCGTGCAGGTAGAGTAGGTGGCAGAAGATGCCACCTAGGGCATGGGGCTGGGCATGGGGCTGGGCCTGGCTCCCCTGGCGTACAAAGTTCTGCAAGAGAGAATGTGATCTAAAATGCATCTATTCCGGGCTTCTGAGCCGCAGTGCTGAAAGAGGAAGAAAGGTCTTTTTTTCAAGGGAAGCTCCTTTTTTGCAGTCCAGACCAACTTGGGTCCTTTGTTCTCTTAATAAACTGTATTGATTGCCATTGGTTCTTTATCTCTCTGTTGGTTTGGGTTTTTTTGCTTTCCAGATTTTTTCTTTGAACTCAAGCCCAATGACAATCAATGAGCAGTTTTTAATTGGGAGAATGAATTGTGCAGAACAGGCCCTGGCTGGAAAGGGATGTCTGTATTTTGCTTGGCAGGGCGTGTATCGGCTTCCTGCTCGGATATCGTGCCTCTTCTTCCACCGGCCTCCTTTTCTGGCTCCCTCTCATCCGATTCCCTCCTTTCTTCCAGGATTTGGAGGTCCTCTCCCAGGAGCTTGTCCGTCTTAGCAAAGAGTGTGCCCCATCCCCTGATGCCGAACCTGGCCTGGATGATGCTGTCTGAGCTCAGTCCCACCTGTGATGCCGTCCTCCATGCTCGGCCCTCGGCTGCACTGCTGGTGTGTGTGGGGCGGGGTGGGGTAGAGATATTGGAACTTTCTGCCTCCCCTCTGTCTGGTCGGACCATTTCTTTTCAGCCGTATTGGAGGGGGCAGGCCTTTAAACTGGCTACTCTCTCCCTCTTAGTGGAGCACAAACGTTTCTCCCTTCATCACTGTCCTACTCAGGCCTTCCCCCAAGCAGATGGATTTCTTTCGAATCATGCACCTACTGATTATGCTGCCTGCCTCTTCTTGGGCCTACATTTGCTGCCCCACAGGAAACACTGGCAGCAGTAGCTTGTCTGCAGTTGGCATGTTTTTTAAGTTGCATGGCCAATTGCAGCTTTATTCTTTAGGTGACCATTTCTGAAACCAGCCCCCCACCCTACCCCAACCAAGGTTGTCTCCCCTGGTCCAGAGGAGCTGCCACGTGGAGGAGGAGGTGTTCCTGCTATAGTAAAGCTTCATAATCCATTCTCAGCGTACAGCAGTCCTGGGAGTAAAGTTCAGTTTCCTTAAAAGCCTCTCTCCCTGCATTCTACCCTGCAAGCTGCATTTGTGATCCTGTAGCTTCTTCCTTCTGCCTATATGACCTCTGACTTTATGACCACCTCCCTCATTTTGCATGCTTGGTCAGTTCTGAGCCCCCTGTCGCAGCTGTACCCAGCTGTTGCGTGTGTGTGTGTATTTTTTTTACACACACATTCACGTGCTGATCCCCTCCCTCTCAACAGCAGGATGGAACCCAAGTGGTACAACCGGAAAGGACGAAGCCTTGCACTTGTACAGGGTGGTAGCTGTGCCCTTTTTTCAGTAATAGGGTAATAGAGGTGGAGCAAAGGCAGCCATGTTTATTTAACACATCAGTGACTTGTACAAGGCTGTAATTGTTGAGTAACTGATAATGCAAACAATGTTTTTTTTTTTTTTGGAGTGGCTTTTACTCTGTGTGTGGACATTGTTTTAAAATGGGCTTAAAGATCTGAACTGATGGGTACTCTGCTAGTAGATGTAAACTGGAGAGGTCTCTCCCCATGGCTAAGTTCATGTTCCACCTTCCCATCCTTTCGGTAGTGCAAGGTTGGCAAAGTGTAGCCCTGGGCCTAATTTCAAAAGTAGGCAGTTCAGAACTCCGGCAGACGTGATCCGCTGTTCCTTTTGATGGCTTGTGGGGTGTGAAGGAAAAAAGGGGTTTTGGGTGGGGAGGGAGAGAATGGAGCTTCCACCCATTTGGGGCTCTGACTTGACCTTAGCCTGGCCCTAGGCATGCATTCTGGCCCCCAAAAGACAATTCCTGCAGGAATACAGCTCTCAGTGGGAAAAAGATTGCCTATCCCCTGCTCTAGGGCCTTGACCAGATTCAGCACCTCAGTCTCTGCCCCCTGCTGCACATTGTAGCTCTTGACTCTGCGCTAGTCCCCTGCTGCTTTGTGGGAAGAGAGAGGGCTGATGATGATTGGGGCTCAGAAGGCGAATCTCTACTTGCTTATAGGGCACTTATAGATTGGGACTCTGCTTGTTCCCTTCTTTGGTTAGTCCTTTGACATACTATTACTCAATGCTAGTCCAGCATTTTGGAGGGCGGGAGGAGAGTTTGGGAAACAACCTTTGGCCTTTCTTTTTTTAAACTGGCAAAGAGGACTTTCCTGTGCAGCTTTTCATCCTTGGGTGTTCCATACAAAGGAAGCTTTGATGGTACTGAAGGGACAGCTGGTGGGGAGGTGAACTCCTCCTCCTTCCTGTGGCCACAGTAAATGACACGGATTCATTTTCTCAGCCTTTGTTTAGGAAGAAATGTGGTTTCTGTCAGACTTCATTGCAACAAGCAAACCAATCCAAGCACAACCAAAGAAATATTTGAGCCAGAATCGTCCACTTACGTTCTTGAGCCTTTCAGGGAGGGCTGGGGGGTGGGGGAGGAACCTGTGAGCTTCCTGCTGTTGTTGAACTACGGCTCCCAGCATCCCTCACTATTAGACATGCTGGTGGGGGCTGGTGAAAGTTTACTGGTATTTGGTGATGGGGAAGATCTGAATATTTAGCTATGTTCATGAATGAATTGCACTCAGTCATTCTGTTGCAAGAAAATATTAGTTTATTTCACTTCAACAATTTTCAAATTCACCTTTTTTATGTTTATTCAAACATTGGGTGATAAGAGGAGTGGAATAGAATACAGCAAGGTTTAAAGGAACACATAGTTGTTTTGGGTCAGCATGATTTTGCATCTGAAACCAAGACCAGGACTATGAAACAAGAGTTTGACTATGTATGGATGATTGCTCCAAAACCCATCTTTACACTGTTGGTTTTAGAAAAAAGTTTTGCTTTCTATGAGCTTTCTCTTCCTCTTATCAAGTTACAAATGAATGACTCAAAAAAGCAGTTTAGGGAGAAGGAAAGGGGTTGCACAAAGCTATAAAGCTATATATCCTTGCTTGCTTGAAGATTTTACTTTTTGAAATTATAGCAATTGTTCTCAGTGCTTCTGGGCTATGGAATCTTTGCTCAGGTTGGGCTAGTGAAACAAGAAGAGAGCCCATTTCTGAATGAAACAAAAGTATATTCCCTACCTGCCTATTTATTCAAAATCCAGATGCAACTTATTCTTGAAAGTACAGGTAGTCCTTGGTTAACAACTGCCTTGTTTAGCAACCATTCGATGGTGTTGAAAAAGTAACATTATGACCAGTCCTTGAACTTATGACTGTCGCAGTCACATGATCATGATTTGGGCACTTCGCAACTGGCGCACATTTATGACTTGCAGTGCCCTGTGGTCACATGACTGCCACTTGTGAGCTTCACAGCCGGCTTTGTGTGTGTATGTGTGTGTAAATTTTTAAACACAAGAATAAGACTAATACAAACGAAAATAGAGGAAAAAAAGAGAAAAAATGAAAGAAAAAACAAAAAGTGCAAAAAGAAAAAGAGTAGCAGAAATATAGTAAAGAAAGAAAAAAGATATAAAGAAGTGGCTTCTGATCTTTTTTACAGCAGTTATAAGTACAATTATAAATTTACCTCTCTCTAAAGTTAAATTGTGACTCTCTTTCTATAATCTATCCTATCTAATCATCAAAACCATAAAACATAAATTCATTTTTTTCTTTTTTACAGAAAAAGTCCATAAGGGGTTTCCAGTCACCAATAAACATAGATATTGTCTTTTCTCTAATCAAACAAGTCAGTTTGGCCATTTCAGCAAATTCTGTCATCTTCACCAACCATTCCTCTGTCATAGATATTGCCAGATCTTTCCATATTTGTGCATACAATAATCTCAGTGCAGTTATCATATATAAAAACAATGTTCCATGACTTTTTTCCAACTGCTTATCCATCAGTCCCAAGAGGAAAAGTTCTGGTTTCAGTTGAATGTTGATCTTTAAAATCCTCTGAATCACTGTATGTATTTGAAACCAACATTTTCTAGCTTTTTTGCATGTTTACCAAGCATGATAAAATGACCCTTCCTGTTGTTCACATTTCCAACATAAATTTGAAGTGCCTTTATATATTCTGACAAGCAAAGTCAATGGAGAAGCTGGCAGTGAAATCATAAGTCACAGTCATGTGATGTCTCACTTAACAACCATAGGTGATTCGCTTAACAACTGCAACGGAACTGATGTCATAAGTCCGGCACGGTCATGCGGTGTTTCATTTAACCATGTCACTTAGCAATAGAGTTGCTGATCCAATTTGCGGTCGTTAAGTTAGCCTGTATATTTCAGGCTCTTTCCAGCCACAAAGTTTGGGTTTCAGATGATGAAACTGAAAAGCCTGAATTTCTCTGATAAGCATTTCCTCCTATTTTTCCCCCATTGCTTAAGACGCCCCCGAGAATCTAAATAAAACTGGGTCTTTGATCTGGGGGAACAACAACAATGAAATATTTATCCATGCATCAGGAACTTAGTGACATTCCAATGAGTGGGTGTTGCCAGCTGCGGTAAAGATGCAAATTGTAGTCATCAGTCCTGGCTGCATGCTTTCTTCCCTGCTAATGGCCCCCTCCCCATGTAGTAACTATTGGGGTATGATTAAAATACAGATACACATATAAATAGTCTCTCCCTAACATTCTCTGTTGTCCTGCTCTTTTAAAAAATGGATTCTATAATAGCAAAAAGCAACTTGGGTTAGGGAGGCTATGCAGGTGGGGGATGAATCCTCAATGATTCTCCCACTGAATTCTGTGGGACAAAGAAAAGAGGCTGCTGTTTACTACTAGGAGAAACAAAATATGGTATCCTTAGAGCAAAGTTGCAAACCAGATAGAATATGACAGACAGCAACTTTGGCCTTAGAACTGTGTAATTGGTAATGGCGTTGCTGGGTGCTTGGAAGAGGCATTTTTCATTGTCCTGCTCATTCTTACATCTTCTCAGTCCTGAGTTCACTGAGTGGTTTTCCACCAAGCACTCTGACATCCTACCCTTTCCCCCACTCTGTCTGTGATAATGGTAGGTAACGATAATACCTACCCAGCAGGATGGTTGTAAGCATTTCTGTAACAAATCGTATGTGGAATACAAGGCTTTGGAATGTCATGAATGTCAAAACGTGCCCCCTAATATCTTCTACGATCCTGATTCTTTTCAAAAAAGAGCCCCGTGAATGAAAAAAGTAGCTGATGCACACTAGAAAAAATAAGCAGTGCCATCCACAGGAACTAGAGGCACCATCGGTTCTTGTCATCTACACTAATGAATCCAAAACTGCAACCATGCCCTAGTTCGTTGGACGCAATTTCCGGCCATCTCTTACTCTGCACAATAAATGAGGAAGAAGGCAGGAGAAAGGTGCAGGAAAAAAATGGGTAAAAGGAGTCACAGGCACTGCATGAGCAGATTTAAAACTAGGGCAGGTGCTTGGTAAGCTCTGATGAGTCTTAATCACAAACTCATGCCTACTTCAGTATAGCCACACATTTCAGCAGCCTGAGATGTAGTGAGAAAGTGTATACTGTATTTAAATTCTCCCAATCCCCCTGCTTTTTTTTTAAAGCCCAATGGTAAACTGAAGTTAAGATAACAGCTGCCTACACCACCCACTTGTCATAACGATGAGCATTTAATTAGTAAATATGTAAACAGGATGATCCAATCTTAATATTTCAGGTGGGTTGTTATTTTTATAGCAAATTCACACACCAATCAGACTGAACTCAAAGGATCCTGCTGATTAGTATGTTCTCCTGCTCCCATCCACCATCAATGCCTTTTATCAGGAGTTTGATCTGCAGAAATCAGGTTTAGTTTGGTGCTGTGAAAACCCTCACCTGCTTATTTGGCCAGAGGAGATGATAAAAGTTGGCATTGCTATTCATCTCAGATGCTTTGCTACTTTTCTCAGCATTCCTACATTTTTAACAGAAAGTGCAATTGGGGTTTCTTCCTCAGAGAACAGTAATGCTTAATTTCTAGCCACTGGGTTGCTGTGTATAAAAGGTGGTAGCCTTAAAGAAGCAGCACCATGTATGTCAAGTCCCTACCAGTCAGGGATCCAAGGGGGAAAAGAAAGCACTAAACAGGCAGAAACTAACAGATAAAGCCTTTCCTAACACACACATGGCACAGGGGAGTAGCTGCATCCGTTGAAGGTTCCCTTCCATATACGTTACTGGAAGCAAGGGAGATGTGCCAGGTGTGAGTTTCTTTGACAAAATTGAAAGACCATCACCTCTGAACTTGAGCTTTTGAGGGGCTTTGTAGCCCCCAAAGCTGAGTGAGTGATGAGATAATTAATGAAGAGGAAAAGATTGCTGGTGTTCACATATTTTTTATCTTTAACCATGTTTTACTCCACGTTTCTGGGTTCACACAATACACTGAACCATAAATTAAACACATGGGCTGGATTTGTACAACCCGCTAGGTGAAAATGCTATTGGCAAGTTGGTGATTTAGAGTGTTGTGCAAACCCAGCCATTTTTCTACTCCCAAATCTGCTAAGTGCCTGCAAAGGCAGCCACCGCGCCTGCCTTTCCTTGCTTGCAGATGGTCTCTGCCAGAACATTTGTCAACCTGTCAAGGGAGGTGGGATGAGAAAGCTGACTTGTGTTACAGGAGAAAACCTCTGACCTGGGCCATGGAAAAAGTGTTGGCAAACCTGAGCCCAGGGGCTGGTGCTGCCACAGGGATTAGGTGGGATGGCTACTAGTCCAACCCAGGAATTCTGCTGAAGCAAAGGGGGCATATGGGTGTCCTGGCAACAGTCTGGTGATCCAGCTGAGAAAAAAAATGGCTGGATCATGGTCAACCAAAAGCTTCCAAACTGAGCAGCAATTAGGATCCACATTTCCCAGCCCTGTCCAGTGCTCTGCTTGCCCCAGCACACTGTTTGGCAGGCAGGATAGTTAGCTTTGCAATACCCTTTTTGATACCCAGTACAACTATCCTTCTGCTGGTTATGCTGAAGCTTTCAGAGCAGCTTGCTGCACTGATCTCAGCTGGTAACAGCCACACATTTTTTATGCTGTGAAAAGCTTCAGCTGTGCAGATCAAACTGCAGCACTAATTGGCCAGCCTTCAGTTCTTGTTACTTATTTTTTCCTGCTGGCAATACTACTTAAGAGAAGTCACGGTTCACGCTCGTTTTTTTTCTTCCTCCTCAAACTTAAGCTACGACTACAGGTGGCCCCCAAAGCTCTGTTTTGCAGCTCCTGGAGCCGCATCACAGATCAGCAATTACTCGATGAAGGCAGAAAACACGTGCAAACTGCAGTGCAGACCCTGAAGTCCCAAATCTGCATGTAGCCTTGAGGTATGGGTTACAGAGACTCCCAATGTATTTGGGTTTTTTTTAATGTAACAGAGGGAAAATTCCCAAAACATGAGTGGAAAGTTATATTAAACTGCAGTTAATGTAAATAAAAGCAAGTTCTTTCCTGAGCCCATATAGTCCCTTTTGGAGAACTGCTCATAACATGTTACTCAAAAACCAAGTGCAGCCCTCATCTGACAACATTTGGGCATCCCTACTATATTGAAAGCTCTAAAATAGGCTTGATATTCTTTTAAAGAAGAATGACAACCCCCCAAAATACCAGGAAAATAATAGCAAATCCCAGCACAGAATGATTCCCTTTCTTATCTTTCATCAGCACCCGCCCACAGCAGACCGCAGCCTCCTGAAGGCTATCCATCCTGGCTTAAGACAAGAAAGAAAAATGCTGATGGTATTAGTATATTGTATACTTAATATAAGCCATGATTTATTTGAATAAGCCACAGTTTGCACACAATGTCCCATGAAGCATGCTTGGCTTTATACAACTAAGCCACAAACAAGCAAACTCTGTTTAGCTTAGCATGGTACACATCTCAGCGACTGTTTGGTTAAGGACTGTGGGAGTTGAAATCCAATATGTCTGGAGGGTAGCAGCTTGGAGGAAGCTGCTATAAACCCTTCAACTCGTTGATTGATTTGCAAGCTTGTCTTGATAGAATGCACCTTCATTTAGATTTCCAACTGGGCAGGGACAGACCACACACACACAGACACACACACACTGCCTTGACCTGCTCTTGTGCCCTTAGCAGTTTGATTTGCATGAATTAGCAGCTGAAACTTTTCCAAATCTGGAGATCACTGCTGACTGCTAAAGCCAAGCTAAGGAATCTGCTGAAAAAGAAGCAATCTTTTGCTAACCTGCATGCATTCTTACATATTATTTCTAGTGAGAATACCCAGCCAGGTCCAGTCGTCAGAGAATTAGGGTTAATGACTGATGTCTTCAAAGCAGTGCTGTTTGCCTGGTGAGAAAAGCACCCAAGCATTCAAAGGCGCCTCTGTATTGATCTGACGCTTGCTAGCATTTTTATACGTGACCCTATGTGAAAAGAGCTCAGCCTGAGACCTGGTTCACGTTAAACCGTAGACTGAATGACCCATATTGGCTGGGGTTTATATGCTGCTGCACTCCAGAGAGCCTCTGACTCCAGGCTGAGTGGTCCGATGGAGACAGATCCCTTTTTAGACTGCAATGCCTTGGACTGTGTAAGTTTCAACAGGTGAGCAGGCTGCTGGAACATCTTGGGAGCCTCATTCTTTCTGCCCCCAAGTTCTACCCTAACTGTACTCTTGACAGCAAAACTGTAGAAATATTGCTGGATATTGACAGAGTAAATAATACTTTGATATGTTTCCTCATCATAAGGTTCACTCAGTGGATGGACACCTCTCTCCCTATTTCTGGCTCAACCTGACTTGCTGCACAAACCTGTTCTGAGAATAAAGTGGGACCACGCCATAAACTAAGGGCTGTTAGAGGACAGGGATTCCATAAATGAGTCTCCATTTAAAAATCCATTGGCAAACGGGATGTGAGAGTTAATTTCTGAAAAGGATTCCTCTCCACTGGAACTTGGGCCTCGTCTTTTCATTTTCAACGCTGAGCTGTGTTTGTTCAGAGGGGTAAGGAAAGCATTCTGCATATGATTGCAACCACTCTTACTAATCCATTTGCTCCAGAGTTTATCCCTGAATGAAGATTGAACTCATCACTTTTATGGAAGCTAAGCCTGTGTTAAGCCAGGGGGAAAGGTGGTAACTTTCTAATGTCCAGTTTTCACAGCTTTTGAATGTGCATAATGGTGGCTGGAGTTGCCCCGTCTCCTTTTATTTCCCTTCCCCTCTCCTGTATTGGCTCTGTTTCTCTTCCAACTTTAGCAGCAGCTGTTGTAGCTTTTTTGGGCATCAAGATAAAGAGATGACTAAGAAAGAAGCTTTGGTTGTGTGACGTATTACCGAACAAATTCACACAATGAGGGATGGATGAGAGCAGACTGGGGAACCAGTCCTGGACATCGTCCAGATTATAGTCATTTGGGAATAACAAAAATGATTTTAAAAGTCCCTCATCAAATACTAATTACAATTTAGCTTCCTCCCTCCCTTAACAAGGAAGGGACATTAAGGTATTAGCAATTCTTTTAAATCACTGTTATATTTTGAACGTGAATAAAATGGTAATTCTTAGAAAACGGGGACAGAGTCATCTGAGCTGAGTTTCTATGTAAGGCTAGCATGTTTCTACTGGACAAATTGGAGAATTTTTTCTTGACTCTCCAGTTCTGGCTTCACCCCTCTCCTTCTATCGCATTTTAAAATATTTGTAATAGAAGAGGAAACAGATTTCTGATTGAGAAACTCTCTGAGCTGGGTCAAGAAGGGAAATATTCAAACCATGGATGTCTTTTTCTCTCTTGGCCAAGGAAGTATTTGATAAAAGTCAGAAGAATTCCAGTTTTTAGCACAAGAATAGAGCTTCATTTCTGGCTTTCTCTCAAAGCAGGGCAGCCCTGACTAGTAATTTAAATGAGGCACTGCCTTTCTCTCGGCCTCCTTTATCCAATTTGCCATTGATCAGTGTTTCAAAACAGGTCAAGATGAAATGAATAACTATAATCATAATAATGCTTAATTCAATTTGCTGGAAAAAGGTGAGGGTGAGAGCGAGACTTTCAACAACAAAAGAACAGCAGCAACTGAAGGTGGTTTAAAAAGGGGATCAGAGAAACTCACCAGGTGTTGTGTGGCTGCACCTGCTCCAACATGGTGCCCTCTGGGGTTTTGGGACTACAAATCCCAAAGTTTCCAGCCAGGATCTATACATTCTCACGGGTCAGTTGCAACCTGCACCTGCATGCCTCATCTTGGAAAACAACCGTAGCACGACAATGCCATCCTCAGAGACTCACCCTTAATGGAGAGACAGAAGGGCTGTGTTCACACAAGACCATGGATCATGAACTACCCACCCACACCTACTATGCTGTGTTTGCCCAAGCTCCTTAATTGAACTATTAAGTAACTAAAATTTGCAAAACACACTAGGCTAAAATGTGGTCAGCTAGTTTGTGGTTCAGCTTATCCTGCAAATCCAGTTCTTGTATTTTTAAATGGATGACCCTTTGCCCACTGGGCTGATTTGCAGTCATGCTAAGCTATAGTTTAACCATGTTTACTGAATAAACTAGAACTAGCATGCCAAGCCCAAACCAGGCAAATTTCTATGTGCCAAGGTCGTCTACTGATCAAGTTCTTTCTAAAGGCACAGATGCAAACCAAGGTATTACTTCTCTAATCAGTTAGTGGGACTTTAATATGGTCTTTAGCGATAGAGATCAAGGATTGTGATTGGTATTAACTTATTTACAGACAGCTAAACCAACGTGTCTTAAGAAGCTGCAAAAACAGCTTTTTCTCCATGCTATAACGAAGTTCTTACTAATTTTTGGTGGTTCTGCAGCTGCTAAAGAGACAAATTTGCAGTTGTAAAATGGGAACAATAATTATTCTGATAATGATTAAGTAAGGGTCGTAAGGGATACTTTTAAGAATCTCTCTGTATAAATGGTAATTGGATATTCACAGGCATGTAGGACTGGCACTACACCCTGAATGTTTAGATAAGGCCACCTGGTTTCACACATGCTACTGAACATGGTTTTCTGAAGAAGCCACAATTGGCTGAGTTTGCACAACTTGCTAAAGCATGCAAAACACTTCACAGTCTGGCTTAGGATGATGCGTGAACTAAAATCATGGTCTCCCTTACCAACTCTGTTCTTAAGAAACAAAAACTGGGATTCAGGCAATGCAGAGCAATTACAGTTACAGTAGAAAGATGAAATAATTTATGGTTTCCAAAGTCGGAACTGGGGAGTTTAAAAGCAAACATGATCTCAGGTCTGAGAGGCAGCGGGGTCCCATATGCCATTCAGAGAAAACCAGAGACCATTCCCCACCCTTCTAGTTTAAACCTGAGTCATCGTTCTTTTCTCTGGCCAATTCTCACAGATGCTATCTATGCATCCAGGGACTATTAGAAATGACCTATGTGCCAGCAATTCATATTAAAAGGAACCAAATCTTTGATCTAATACAAGGATGTTTTGATTTGTTTTGACAATTTTGCTACAGAAGAATTTCTAAACATGAGATGACAGCTATACTTTTTTGCAGTGTTCCCTTCAGTGAATCTTTTCAACTCTACTGAGAAATCTGCCTGCCTGAATTTCATCACTCCCCATTTCTATTGAAATAACATCCCTGAAATGTCTAAGAGCAGGAGCAATGAGGTTTGCTCATTCTGACCAGCAGCAGTTGTCCTGTAGACTCTTTCCCCATATTGCTGCTAGAAATTATTTTAAGCAGAAATGCCCCAAATTTAATACTGGGTCTTGTAGATGACCAGCCATGCTGCCTTTGAATTTTGAGGGCTTATGCTTACTGCTGTTCCATATGTAAGGCCTGGACTATATCAT
Organism: Liasis olivaceus; assembly: GCA_030867105.1. Classification (NCBI taxonomy): domain Eukaryota; kingdom Metazoa; phylum Chordata; class Lepidosauria; order Squamata; family Pythonidae; genus Liasis; species Liasis olivaceus. Next base: position 143,608,568 of record CM061348.1, read on the forward strand.
TGAATTAAATCCTTTCTCTTCCCACATTTGGAAAGTATTCAGACCCCCTTCACTTTTTTCAATGTGTTTGGTTCACATTCCATATTTCCACCTCCATGAAGGAGAAGAATTTGGGGTGGGATGAGATTTCTTCCTGTGTCAGTTGTTTTGGTGGCTGCATTCCCAAGAACTGACATATCAAGGTCACTATCACCAGCCTGACATTGAACTGCTTTTGAAGGATCAGATCAAAGAATGGAAGTTGTCCCAGAGTCTGAGCTAACTGAAAGGAGATATGAGGCCTAAGAGATGTGTGGGAGTGCATGTGCGGAAACACTTGAGGAATGTGGGATGTTCTGAATAAGAAGAGGAACATATGTGCAACTGTGTTAAAGCTCTCAGGTCAGGGTTAAAGGACTCAGCCAAAGTTATTGATGATCTGTACTTCTCTGAACAAAGGTAAGATAAAAATTTGACCCCTTCCAAGTTTGTATCTGGCACAGCTATGAGACTGAAACTGTCTTGGATGACCTATACTGAAAGACAGATGGGGAGAATGCAAACTAGTGGTTCTCCTTAATCTATCAACAGCTTTTGACACAATTGAACAAAATATCCCCGAGTCACTCTGCCAGGAAAAGCTTGTAAGAGGCACAATTTTCCAATAATGTCTGTCTTTTCTGAAGAGTAAATCCCAGAGGTGGTACTGCTGGTTTATTATTCTCCCCTGAGTCCTCTAGCACAGGATTCCAACTTCTCCGCTGTGATGTTTAACATCTACAGGATGCTAGAAAAAGCCATGCCCAGATTTTGGCTGGGATGTCATCAGAATGCTGATGGAGTACTGTCCAGGAGAAGTCAGGTCTAGTCTCAGTCCGCCTCATCCAAGTGCCAATAATTACTATTAGTAATCCAAGTTGGATTATTATCAAACACTGTTGGGACTTTCCTTAAACAGATAGTCCAAGATCTTCAATCAATTTGTCATGGTGGGATAAATCTGTTGTCAAAAGGATCAACTGCTTCATGCTGAACCAGTTTTTTAGTTCAAAGGTCTCTTTCTGGCCTTCGAAATCCTGATCAGAGATGGACAAAGGCAGTTCTCAGATGCTGCTAAGCTGCAATTCCCAGCACATCTCTCTGAATAGTAGTTGAAGTTCAACAGGCTGGGCCAAAGCATATTGTGAACAGCTTAAGATCTGCATTCTGGATTTGTATTCCTCTTCATTTTCTCTTCAGAAGTGCCAATAAACATATGGCTGATAGGGCACAAAATGAACTAAACCACAGGGGAAAAAGCAATAGCTTCCCAAAGAAGTTTCTCAGCTTGCCTTTAACTGACCATTTTATTCCCATAAACATTGAATCAACTTTTTTTCATTTTGTAAGCTGCTTTGAGTATGATTTGTTGCAGAAAATTGGGATGTTGGTGTTGTTCAGTCACTTCCAATTCTTCTTGATCCAGTGGACTAGAGTTTACCAAGATTAGTCTGGCAGTAAATGCTTCCCTGAGTTCTTATAAAGCCATGTTCATGGTATCTATGATAGCATCTAGCCATCTTGGTTCCTGCAGGCCTTCAATTTGTCCACACCAGGGTCTTCTCAAAATATTCTTGAAAGTTGGGATACGATGGTTAAAATATAGCTTGTTCTGGCTGAGTGTTTAGCAAAGGAACAGAAGCTGCTACAGGTAGTCCCTGCTTAACGACCCTAATTGGGACCAGAATTTAGGTCACTAAGCGATGCAGTCATTAAGCAAGATGTCACATGACCACTTCACTTAGTGATGGCGATCCTGGCAATTCCTCTTGCCATTGTTAACCAAATTCCACTGGTGGTTAGCTGAGGACCCGCCCCAATTCAAGCCATTCTGAGCTTGGTCCCTCCCAGCCCTGAGCCTCAGTAAGGTTAAGGACTGCCTCCTCTTCAACACTCTCCATCCGCTTCTCTCTCCCTCATCTCTGCCCTTTTGGTCGCCCTGCACCCTGCCTTGCAGGGCAACAGCCAGCCCCATATCTGCGTGGCTCTGGGGCTGCTTGCCATGCCCAGGGAAGCCACAGCTGCCCCAACCCAGTCCCACCTGCCTACCTCCTCCCCCATCTATGCCTTATTGGCCCCCTGCCACCCTGCGCTTCACTGTCCCAGCTGACCTTGCCATCTTTCTCCCACTGCTGATGAGACGTGCCTGGCCTGGCTGCTGGGCCGGGCCAGCTTTGGCTGTGGAAAAAGGGAAAAAAAAATGCTAAAGGGGGTCTGGGGATCCTCCTGGACTCACGACTCCTGCTCAAGAAGCTCTTTGCTCAGCTTTGTGTTGTGTGCCAGTTGTGCCCTTTCCTAGATTGGGAAGCCCTTCTGTCAATCACTCATGCGTTGGTCATCTCCCGTATGGACTATTGCAACGCACTCTACATGGGGCTACCCTTGAAAAGCATCCAGAAGCTGCAGCTGGTGCAGAGTGCAGAGTCACGGGCAGTTGTGGGCGCCTCTAGGGCTGTGCATGTAACATCTCTGCTGCATGAGCTGCATTGGGTGCCGGTTTGCTTCCGGGTCCAATTCAAGGTGTTGATTATGACCCTTAAAGCCTTTCATGGCATGGGCTTGGGTTACCTGAGGAACCATTACATCAACCCACCCCACTCAGTCTGGCAGGAAGGGCACGTTAAGGACCCCATCAGGAAGAGAGTGTTGACTGGCGGAGTCTAGGAGGAGAGCCTTTTGTGCTGTTGGCCCCGCCCTGTGGAACATCTTGCCCCTGGGGTGAGATTGGCCCCTACTCTTCTGGCCTTCTGGAAGAGCGCTAAGACCTGTTTGTCAACTTGCATGGGGACCCAATGGGGGTTTGCGGTACTGGGGGTGGTTGGTGGCTTGGGGACGCTCTGTCTTTTAGCTTTGTATATTTTTGTAAAGATTTGTATTGTTTTTATCACTTTTTCACTTGTAAGCTGCCTACAGTCACTTATACAGTGAGATGGGTGGTGTATAAATTTGATTAATAAATACATTTGATTGATAAATAAATAAAGGCAGCCCCTCAATGGCGGTGTCCTAAAATGCCCCTTTTTGCCATGCTCCTGGGTGGTTGCTGGAGCTGGCTTCAGCTGTGGGGGAAAAAAAACCAAAGCAGTCCCTTTGCAATGAGCTCTTTGCAAAGGGCTGCTTTGGGGTTTTCCCCCCCTTTTTCCACAGCTGAAGCCAGCTCCAGCCCCGCCCAAGAGCTCTTTGCAGAGGGACTGCTCTGGTGCTTTTTTCTTCTTTTTCTGCAGCCAAAGCCAGCCCAGCCAGGCCAGGCACACCTCATCAGCAGTGGGAGGAAGAAGATAGCAAGGTCAGCTGGGGCACCAGAGCACAGGGTGGCAGGGCCAAAAAGGCATAGATGAGGGAGAGAGAGGCAGGTAGGTGGAGTTGCAGCACCCCTGCAGTCTAAGTACAGGCAGGCTGCCAAGCACCCAAATTTTGATTACATGACTGCAGGGGCACTGCAACAGCTGTAACTTCAGACACGGTCATAAGTCACTTTTTTCAGCACGTTCGTAACTTCGAACGGTCGCTGAACAAATGGTCAGTAAGTGAGGACTATCTGTAATTTCAATCTAGATGTAGGCAGGATCCATCCTATTGACCTATTGCATTGTCCAGCTCTACCCAGCCATTGCTGAGATGAAGCCTGTCCTCATTGCTATTATTTTGGCACAAATATGGTTGGATAACTAAATATGCTGTAAATCTCAAGTGGAGATCCTTCTGTGGGGTGATTTCATTGATCATATGCCACCAAGTCATTGTCAACTCTTAGCGACTACATAGATTTTCTCCATGATGATCTGTCCCAAGCCTGGCTCTTCTAAGGGTGCACTCATCCCCACTGTAACTGAGTCCATCCAACTTGCTGCTTGTCATCCTCTTCTTCTCTTTCCTTCCACCTTTCCCAGCATTAGAGCCTTCTCCAGAGACGTCTTAGGTCTTTTCATAATGTGTCCAAAGTAGGATAATTTGAGCCTGTTCATTTGTACCTCAAGTGAGAACTCTAGGTTGATTTGTTTGATGATCCATTTGTTGGTTTTCTTGGCTGCCCACAGTATTCTCAGAAGTCTTCTCCAACACCAACGTTCAAAGGCGTCAATACTCTTCCTATCCTGCTTCTTCAAAGTCCAACTTTCACTCCCATAGAGTGTCGCAGGGAACACCACAGTGTGCACATTTCTGATCTTTGCAGGTACAGTACAGACACATCATGGCATTTGAATATCTTTTCCAAGGCCTTCATGGCTGCTCTGCTATCAAACAATTAAGCTGTATTTTTACTGAGGCAGAGCACTGATCCATCAAGTTCAGTAGTACCTAAATGAAATTTCCCAGTTGGGTACCCTTCAAATTTAGATCACATCTCCCATTATCCCTGCCTCCAGGATCAGGTAGCAATTGTTCAACAGATCTGGAAGACACAAGGTTGGGGAAGGTTGATTTACACTGCTGACGGGCTCTCCCAGGCTTTTCCCAGCCCCAACTGGAGATAGTAGGGATAACCTAGGATTCTCAGTGTACTTGCTTTTATTACTGGGCTATGGCACTTCTGCTAAATCCTCCACAAGATTATCAAACATACAGGAACTGGATCAGATCCTTCTTTGTATCTCACCATCTCTGACAGTTTGTGCACAATATACCTTTTCCAAACTCCATCTATTAAAACTATATTGTGAATTGCTGTAAAACAAGGGGCCCTACATTCAGAAGCGATCTAGTGTTTATGCTTCTGTGTAAGAACATAAGAAGAGCTCTTCTGGATCAGGCCAAGGGCTGAACCAGTAAGTATCACCCTTTCTTTAGCATCTGTATACATACAGTGCATTTGGAAAGTATTCAGACCCCTTTCACTTTTTTCAATTTTGTTGTGTTGCAGCCTGATACTACAATCATTCAAATTCATTTTTTTCTCATTAATCTACACTTAGTACCCCATAATGACAAAGTGAAAACAGAATTTTATAAATGTTTGCAAATTCTACATTAGGATGCATCATACCCCAGGACCAAAGAAGTTACTTCGGCTGCTGAAATGGAAAATTTCACGCACCTCTCTCTCGCTCCCTGGAAGTGACATCCACCAATAATAGCTAATTGCCTAATGGCAGGGTTAGCCTTGAAATAGCACAAATTTCTCATATCTCACGCAATCTTAGATACTCAGTATGGTAAAGCCAGAGTCCAAGCATTCCTTTCTAAAACCAACATACCACTTTGGATCTTTGACCCAAGTTGGGCAGTCTTGGTTGAGCCAGGCAGTAAACCAGAATACAAGATTCATCCCTCTTCCATCCTGATGAGATCACCTTCCCTGGCTCAGCCAGTATCCCTAACAGCTCCTTTTTGGGGTGCTGTTGGTTGCCTGCCTGCCTTACAATTGGGAGGGAGAGGTTGGCTTTTGGCCAACATAATGAACAGCTCTTAGCTAGAGCAGAGCTGGTATTGATCGCTGCTAAGTGCTGGTTGTTCCTTCAATGCTGATTCAGAGGTTGATTCATGCAGGAGTGTCCAATCAAGAGGCAGTGGGGGAAGGAGAAGACTGAGAAGGACTACTGGTCCTGGTGTGAGGTAGCCCATCGCCTGGGCTTGGTGGAAGAAGCAAATTAATCTAACACTCCAGTGTAGCACAATGACTGCAATGGCAACTTGGGGCTTAATAAGAAAGACTGGCCTTTATTTGGATCAGGCACCGCCTACACTGTCTGCCAAGTAGAATGTGCAATGAGAAGAATTCTGTCACCACTTCTGTTTCCCAAACAACAAGACATGGATTTCCATAGCAAATTCCAGCGATCCACCTTAACAGTGAATTCCCAATAGATTAATTCCTTAGTCGTTCATAGTGCATTGTGCTGCTCCATTTCGTTTGTTGAAAAGCTGCATCGTGGCTTTTCAGTGGGCAGCAGAAACACCCTTTCTTCTACATGTGCCTTTTGCTGAATGTTCTGTACAGGGAGATTGCTTGAAAGTCGCACAACTGCTGAATCATTCTAATAACACAGGAGATTTTTGGAGGTTCTATCCCTGCCCCAGCAATGTGGGATTTGAAAAGGTTAGAGGTGATGATTTCATGTGAGGCTGTATTATTGAAAAGCTACACATGTATTATATACACCCACATGCACACACACACCCCTTGGTTTCTAAGTCGATGAGATTTAGCTGCACAGCTCTCAGTTTAGATTGCAAGTGATCAGCTGCTTTTCACTTTAAAGGAAATGCAACAAGTGAACTTGGTTTGTTGGTGGAAGTACAAAAATCTGGCTTTTCTAACTCTGGCCCCAGTGACTAGAAATTGAGCAAATGATTCCTTACCTATCACATGTCAACAAACTCTTCACCTGTTGAATTCCTGCCTAGCATGCCACTGTTAGTAAGTCCAAAAACCTTGAACATCAAAAATAAATGTGAAAATCTTACAGTTGATTTAAGTTTTATTGGAGAAGAACAGTGGGCTGGTAAGAAGATAGTCATCTCGGGGAAATTCTGGTTTGGTATGGTTACTCTTGCCACCAGTTTGAGCCATTACAGACCTATTTCAAAGCTGTACATGGGTTCTTCATAAGAATTTGCGTGTTCAGAAGAGGAACATCCTGATAGAGCCAGTTAGGGAACCACAGCACAAAGTTCATGCTGAACCCCACACAGCCATATGATTCTTCTACTGGGTGTGTTCCCTTCTGGAATGTTTTCCCCAGGACAGAACAATTCTATACCTTAAGTTCCTGCTACATCAAATTAAGAAAAACCCTCTCATCTTGACTTTGTGGACCTCACCCATCCCCTTCCCATCTCCCAGCTTTAAGGAACTTAGTGTCTTAGTTCTCCCAAGTTTATGAACCATTTTCAAATACAGATTGGTTTCCCAAAAATCCTGTATTTTAAAGTATCACAGTTCTTTAAACTATTGCTTTGGATATTGCTAGGGCTGCCATATCTGGGTAACAAAACTCCAGATTCCCTCTAGGTGGCAATGAGGGGCTAGTGTTTTCGGTATCTTGCCTTTTAATGGTGGTCTGGATTTTTGCAGCCTAGATAGGGTAGTCCTTCCTCAGCCAAAGAGCTTGATTCAGAAGCATCAAGGAAGCACTGTTCTTTGCGTGTTGATAATATACTTTTCATACAATTGCCAACAAGTTCCTCACTGCATCTTTTCCTTTTTGCTATGAATCTCTCCACTCTCCAAAAACAGTATCTTTTTCCTGCCCTTTCTGAAATGGCTTCCCAATAAAACACTTTAGAGGCTGCAAAGGTTTACTTAGAACTGGCTCCCAATTAAGAATTTGTGGAAAGCTGGACAGACTCAAAGACTGGCTATCCGTCAGCCATCAACAAGCTTGGCCTTCACTGAATCAAATGAAGGCACCCCAACTCCCTTAGTTTATTTGTCAGGAATCAAAATAGCCAGGGTTAGGGTCAGGGTTATACTGTATAACCGTATCCTATCAGGGTATATGAAAGATGTTCCTTAATTCTCAGTGCATTCTCTGCACATTATAAAAGTTGACTGCAGTACTCTAATTTTGCAGAGGAACAGGGCGCTGGATTTTTCCCTCTAATCAGGGATTTCAACTCTTCTGAGGCAACATTTTGCTTTGCTGGCTTGGTTCTCTGACATGGCATACAGGACTGCCCCATCATGTCTGTCACTTTCTTATTACACCTTTAACAGCAGTAAATGATTTGCAATTATAAGTAAGCACTTACCTCCATTTCTCTGAACGGGAACTCTTCCTATGCAGGTCTCAACAGAGCAGACTCAGAGAAAGGTATCCAGCCTGGAAAAGTCAGCGGGATTAATTGTCCTGATACCTAGCAATCACGGAAGCGACAGGATGTTTTAAAGGCGCTCTGTTTCTTTCGTAGCTTTGTAATAGACAGAAATCAACAGGTCATTTTTTTTCCATACAGCAAAAGAGCCGTACCTGTTGATTTCTGACTGTTGTTCAGCTGTAAAAATCCATATATAGTCTACATACCCAGAAAGAAAAAGACAGGAAGTTACTTTATAGTAGGCTAAGGTTCACACATAATGCTAAGCCATGGGGCGGGGGAGGGGGGGTTAGCTTGGCTTAACACTGTGCATGAACTAGGCCGCTCTGTCTTGTTCAAGAAATTATGGCTAAACAAACTGGTGTGGCATAGATGAGAACCTATGTCCATCTACTAGGCATCCATATCTGGGCTATGCAAATCTGAAAGACCATTAGATGGTAACACAGAACTCTCAGACCCTTTGCTCTGATCTAGATGTCAACTGCATTTTTACAGCCCAAAGTGTGTTTGCCATCGACCCCGGCACTGTACTTTCTGATTAAAGCAATTCTTCAGGGCTTCCCTGAAAGCCTTTCCTGTCAGTGGTTACTTCATGCTTTCACCTGGAGATACCAGGGAGTGAACTATTGGGGCTTTTCTACATCCAAAGCATGTTCCTGACCACCAGTGTATGTTTGCCTTGAAATGGCGCACAGTATTCGGATCTCAAACCGTAATCACGCATGCAAAGGAAAACAGTGATTTGCGGGTGAGCTACTGGAAGGAAGAGCTGCTGCTTCTCTTTATCCTGTCCCCAACTGTGCTCAAGATTATTTGGCAGGAGGAGGAAGATGGGGTAAGTGGTGAAAATGCACATATGTTTGTAAATGGCCTGTGCAACTAGTGTCACCCTCAGGGCCCCCAAAATGGCACACCCTTGATTTGTAGTCCACAGAGCCACAATCATCTTTGGCTCATTAAATTTAGCCAAATTAAGATAGTGGCTTAGGGCCATGTGTGAATGGAGCCTTTTTCTCTGACATAGTTCATATATTGAGTTAAAAACATGAGGTCATTAGTATGGCTCTGGTTTTGCAGGCTGGGTAAAATTGTCTTTACAGTGTATTATGACACCGGGCAATGTATTGTGGGAAGTTACTGAGATTTATGTTATTATTTATTTACTACATTTTGAAACCAGCAATCAGCAACAGCTGCTATGCCCTAAACCATGAATATAGAACTTCATGGCTAAAGATAATTGATGTGAGCCGATTTAAGGTTTTTTTAAGGCTTCCTGGGCGGGGGAGAGGAAACTTGCAAAGAGTTCCCTTCCCCATACTTCACTTTCTATGGGCTGAAAAATATCCCATGCAGTGAATGAGAAAATAGGCGGTCTTGCCCCCCAGATACGACGAGGTGCAAAAAAGCAACACGTCCCGCTTGATTGAGAAACGATCTCGGGCGCCTGCGCTGCGCTCCAGCCTCTGCTAATGGTCCCCTTTCCAGCAGGAGGGGCGGCGAATGCGACGCAGCCGAGGGAGCTCTTGACCCGCCACGTGGCTGCGATCACGTCAGAAAGCGGCCTCGGCTCTCAGTTCCCCCTCCCCGGGTTACCGTTTTGCTATCATCATCCACATCTTCATTCAAAAGGATGAGCCCACCCAAGCACCTCTTCCTAAACCTGCTTAGGACCTGTGCAGTCGGGGTGTTCTAGTAAGGCCTGAAGTATCTGGACTCGCGGGGTCGGGTGGGAAATGGTTTGGCTCATTTAAAATCGGAATTAAAGAACCGCGCGGCCCGGCGCGCGCCGTTCCACAGAGGCGGCGTTTCCTCGCTCCTCCCGCCTTCAGGTGCGGCGCGTTCCTTCTCTGCCCTAGCCGGGCCCATCACGCCAGCGGGAGTCTGACTCGCCGATGGTTCAGCGGCTGCCGCTTTCCCCGGATTTCAGGGAGTTTACCGTCCCTGAAACGAGTAGGGTCTCTTACTCCGTATTGCTTTAAACTGGAAGAGAAAGAGAAGCGTGAGGTCAAATGTGGGGAAGATCTTCTTGCTCAGAGAGAACCAACACAGGAATGGGTACAGGGAGGTGGGTACCCCTGTCCGATTGAAATAGCGTTCAGACTTGTAAACTCCCCACCCCTTTTGGGACAGGAGATGGTATAATCTACAAAAGACAGCTTTACTACTCGTTTCTCCTGCTGGTTGGGTTTAGGTTGATTCTTGGTCTAAAGAAGAGTGCTGATGTGCTTGAGAAGCGACCGAGAAGATGTATAAGCGGCCAGCTTGCAGATATTTGGAATTTCAATCCATGCTTGTTCCCCAGTTTCTGTGACTGAATGAGCATCAATGTCTTCAATTTGCTCTTATTTCCTTGAGTTTCTGTTTGGACGTGCGGCATGACATCTCATAGCTCATAATATGTAGCCATATCTTGCATTAGCTACAAGGCCCACTTTTGAGGTGCACACATGGAGTTCTCTCTCCTTGCCTCCACCCAACATGACCCAACATGCTAAGTCGTAATAATAAGGCTCAGGGTGGCACCTTGTGATGCCTGAACCCAACCTCAGGAGTGCTTAAAGAAGCAAACACATATCCATGAGCAGAACCAAGACCAAGTAGGCAAGACCAAGACCAAGGAAATGTGATTTAGGTCATCAAATTAAATGCAATTAAAGTTAAATCAATTAAACTTAATATGGCTATTTCCCTTGTATGCTATTTCCCCCTTGGCTTGAAGTGAGGTATACGCAATTCAGATGCATCTCTGCCACTATTCTCTTTGCTCCAGCTGGGGAAGAAGAATACTGACTTAGCTTGCAAGTTTGCTGTAAGCATTATTGAGGAATAGATGTGAAATGAGTTGAACATACAGGCTACCATAATAAAAATATTTAGGATGTTGATTAATGCTGTTAATTTAATAACAGGACACGATCCCATAACACAATAACAGGACACATAATTCTGTGCATCAAATTTTGCTGACAACGTCCTTCCACTTCCATACCTTTGCTATTAAAATTGGATTTCTTTGCTTCTGAGGTTGGTAATGTGGTTCTTGGTCCTTTCTTCCTACATTTCTGCTGGCATGATGAACTATCTGTCCAGCATAATCCACCAGGCTTCCCTTTCACTCCTTGCTCTGGCCAATTCACATTTTAGCTTTCTGCTAAAGGAAACCAAAGTCCAAGCAAGCCATTATCCTCTCCTGGAGAGGCCATATGTCTTCATGGGCATCTGCCAGCCGGGATTTTCTCAGGTCAAGAAGGAGCTAGATTCAAGCGCCTTGGAGGGGGGCAGGGGAAGAGGGGGTCCTAGCAATTGTGCTGTTGGGATGACAGGAATTGCATGTGAAACAGCCAGAGTATGATGAAAGGGAGCATCTAACCCTAACCTTAGGATGGGGAGGGAGAGACATTAGGAATGTGGAGAATAAGTTGTGAATACTGCCATAAAAGAGTTGCTAGGGAGTAGGTCACTGACTTTGTCCATAGGGAACAAAATCAATTACAAAGCACTGCTTTATTGAAATTCTACTAATCTGCCCCTTCTAGTTCCTCCCCCCACTTTTGCAGGACTTTCCCCTTCTTCCTCCCATTCCTTCCATCCCATTTCTTGCCAGATGGACAGATTTCCAAATGAAGGCTTGGGCTACACGCCACCTTCATTTTAATTCTACAGAAGTTTAAGGGGCCCATGTGGGGGCCAGGGGCATTCTTGGAATAAAGATGATGCTGGTGGTTGACTATATGCCAGCTTTGCATTATTACATTTTTATGTAATAATTGCATTATTACATTTCTCTACAAGCACTTTGGGGCCCATGGATGCTATGCCAGGAATCCCTGCAGTAAGCAGAGCAAGTTTTCTTTCCCAACACGTGGATGAAGCAGTCATTTTCTCATTCATTTATGTTGACTGCTTGCCATTATCAAAAACCCAAGGGCCTAAGCAGGAGAAGATGACAATCGTCATATTTGGGCGGGTTGGGTGGGCTTCAGAAGTGATGGGGGAATGAGAATCCATCCTAGTCACTGAGTGTGAAGAACTAGGAGTGGTAAAAGTTGCAGCTGTATGCTGCTTTGGGCAGAGAGTTGCTTTCTTTTTGCTATTTTATACTGCATGATGTAGATTGATGAAGAGATATTATTGATTTATTGCACTTGCAAGTAGCTGTTTCTGCCAGGAGGCACTCAGAGAAGCATATATCAATTAAAAACAAAAAAATCGATAAAACAGCAAAACTTAGAAATCATAAAAACACCACAGCAATCATAAAGCCAACTTAATAAAACATTGCTCCACTCGGCGTTACTTATTGTTAATCTCTAGTCCTGTATGTATGAGCTCAGACAAAGGGAAACTAAGAAACTCACAGCCAGGTCACGCATTCAGCAGGGTCAAGAACTCAACCAAATGTCCTCCCTGGGTCTGCCAGTTTAGGCCCTAGTCCTACCTTTGACGGCTCTCACACTAGAAAGCAAACTTGCATGTAGAAAACCGCCTAGCCTTTCTCAGCGTTGCTAGGCTATTGCTTCACCCGCTGTGGGGAAGGGGAATTTTTGTCGGGGGTGTTGGCCTTCAGAGGGAGAACATTTCCCCTTGGTACCGTGTCACCCCTTCGATTTTGCGGAATCTCTACGAACCCATCGGTAGGACGGGGCGCGCTCTGCAGAGCGAGGAGCGGGGGTCAGAGGCGCTGCGTACCGCAAGCGACGCTCCCCGAGATCTCCAGAAGGGGCGCTGTGAGGAGAAGCCCGGGATGCTTCTGTGCGAGATCCGAGGGCGGGGCGGCGGCGGCGGCGGCGGCGGCGGAGGTTCATTGAGAGAAGCTCGCCCCTCCCGCGCGGTAGCGACTGTGCCCTCTCCTTCCCTGATCCTCCTCCTCTTTGTACTTATCCTGCATGGCACCAAATTTGAAATTCCTATGGAGGCTCATAAACGTAAAGCAGCAGCACTGCGCACAATACACGACTTCTGAGCTGCGGCCGGAAAGCGAATGGCCCGGCTCTAAACAGGGCAGGACTGGGAAGCAGGTTTCCAGCAGAAGCCGAAAGGTGGCGGGGGGGGGGGGGGTAGGAAAGAGAAGGGCATGTGGGGACCCCCTGGGGGTGGAGGACAGGACGCCTGATTCCTCAAGGCGTTTGGAGGGCCCGGCCGTCCTTTCCGCTCGCCAGATCTCGACGATCCCCCGGACTTCCTTCAGCCTGCTGTGTGGCTGCCCATCCCGTGCTTCTGCCTCCTTCCGCCGCCTGTCTCTAAGCACTTTTCTGTGGCTTGAAGGTGCTATCTGTTGATCGGGCACTTCTCCAGGGCTTTCCCCCCCTTCCTGCCTCCCGCAGCTGCCCGCCTCTAGCTTCTAACCGGTCCCCAGAGCACCCCCGTCTCTCTTGATGCACCTCTTAAGATCTCTGGTTTATCTTCTTTCCTACGTGATCTCAGCCAGCCGTTTTCCCGCTCCCGATCGTTCTTCTCTCTTTCTTCTTAACATCCAGCTTTTCCTCTCTACCCACCCTGGCTCTTTGCTGTGCTCTCCTGTTGAACTCCTCCGTCTATCCGTGTACCATCCGCCCTCCATCCCGCTCCTCTCCTCCCGCCTCTGCCTTTCCAGCCTCTTGCCAACGCCCCCCCCCCCCCCGCCTGCGTCTTCCCTCCCCTGCTCCTGCTGGTCCCCGGCCGGCCCGAGCGTTGCCTGGGGTGCGCGCCTCCGCCGCCTGCGATGCAGCCACTCGCTGCTGCCAACGGCTCGCTCTGCCCCCTCCCTGCCGAATGCAGCTCACACACACTCGCGCACACACACTCAGATACACAAACACGCGCGCACACACACGGCGCCGGGAGGGTGGGAGCGCAGCACAGTCAGACGGGCGAGCCGAGGGGAGCGATGAGGATCGGCGCCGCCGGGGGCAACCGGAACCCTGTCGCTTGCGCCCTAGGGGCGGCCCGGTACCTCCTGACCCGGAATCCCACTACCCCACATCGGGGTTCGCGGTCGTCAGGCTGCTGCCTGCTTCTCGGACAGTCTCAGGGGTAAGAGCCTTGCTTTAGCCTCCCCCGCAACCCACCCCACCCCCCGCAACCCACTCAAATTACTCCACATACCCCATAAATTGGGCTTCTTCACGTCTTCAGCACCTTAGATTTGACGTTTTACTCCTCAGAGTTGCCACCATTCCATCAGGGATCATCACCTCCTCTAAATTTGGCCTTCCTTCCCTCCCTCCCTCCCTCCCTCCCTCCCAAGGATTTTGTCTTTTCCATTTTTTAACTTGCCTTGCTCTTCATTTGCCTTCTCTCCAAAGACTTGCCCTGTTCTTTTCTTAATTCCCATCCCTCTCCTTCCAGTTTTCCCATGCCCCCCCAGAGGTTGTTGGATTTTTTTTTTTAATCCCAATTGTTTATAGGTATGTATGTAGGAAAGCTGTAGTTAGAGCCTAGCCTCCAATTAGAGGTGGGGACTCTTGGCACAAGGAGACAAACAGTTAATGGGAAAGTTTGTTTGGATCCTGAGGGTGTTTCTTGAGAACTGCTCTCTTTCCTCTCCCCAGCTTCCCTTCACTGGGGCTGCTGTTGGTTTGCCCTGAGAAACAGCAGTATTCACACCCTAGTAGGTACAATGAAATGACAAGTGTTCCCTTGCCTTTGCCAAACTCTTTGACAAAGCTTCTGCATGCCACATCTTGGACACAGCATTATGAATGGCCATCGTACTTTCCTGTCAGGGTCCTTTTGACTCTTACAATATGAAACAAGTCCTGTTGGCTCCTCCAGTCATTTGAGCCCTAGATCCCTAGATGTTATTCAAGCTGTGGGGAAGGATTTACGTGGTTATCTAGGAGCTGATCTCAAGGCATCTTCTTCAAAGATGGTGTGCAGAAGAATTGTGGCTCTCATTCCCTTGGCTGGCCTCGAGGTTTCTGTTTCTTCTCAGAAATGCAGTCAGAAGACTGGATCCCAAACTAGTGCCTCTTAGGGTTAACAGCTAATTAGACCATATTTCTCATATAAGGTTTTTGGTTTTCAGTTTTTGAAGCAGAGCTAGTTAAGAACTGCTGCATTCATGCCAAATGCCATAACCTAGTGGCATGCTGTTATTTCTTTCTCATAGTTTATCTCTTTCTCTCTTTGTTTCTCTCTCTCTCTTTCTCTCTCCCCTTTCCACAGCAACGTGCGTGTCCTCCATAAAGGTGAACATATCAACTGAGCCCCTTTCTCCTACCCCCACCCCAACTTGGTATTGTGCCATCCATTTTCTCTGCCAACAGGAAGAAAGAATCAGAAGACAAAGAACAGCAGAATAATATAATTCATTGCAGGTTTCCAGAGAGGAGTGTCCACCATGTTCAGTCTGCACAGAACCACATGGTCAAATTAATCTGGCACCAGACAAACTATGGAGAAGACTCCTGTCAGCTGCACTACCTCTTTCTGATTCCACAATTCTTGATCTGAATACAGAGTTGGAATACTGTTTGGCAGCAAGTTCTCTAATACATCCAGGTTTGTTAACATCCACTGAAGAAAGCTTGGATATTTTTGCACAGGAGGGAAAAACATCGCCATCCTTATTGGAATAAATATTTTGGTATGCCTGGATATTTTAGATGGAACTAATCCGGATGGCTGCATTCCTACTGAGACCCTCTAAGTCACTGACTTGTGGTTGCAACTGACCAAAATAATTAGCCGAAGAACTCTTAGACAGCCCCTATTTTCCAAAAGTCTTAGAGCATAGTGGGTTTGGATGGTGATACAGCTTCCACAACATGGCTGCAGGAGTGGCAACCTGGCTGCCCTTTGCCCGGGCAGCAGCTGTGGGCTGGCTCCCACTGGCCAAGAAGCCTATGCCCAAGCCTCCTCTGGACAAGAAACGCCGCCATGATGAAATCTTAGTGGTCAACGTTAGTGGAAAACGCTTCCAAACTTGGAAGAATACTCTGGACCGTTATCCAGATACCTTATTAGGCAGTTCTGAGAAGGAATTCTTTTTTGATGAAGATAGCAAAGAATATTTCTTTGATCGTGACCCAGAGATGTTCCGGCACATTCTCAACTTCTATCGTACAGGTAGGCTCCATTATCCCCGACAGGAGTGCATACAGGCCTTTGATGAAGAGCTGTCCTTTTACGGAATCATCCCAGAGCTGATTGGTGACTGCTGCTTGGAGGAATACCGTGACCGCAAGAAGGAGAATGCGGAGCGCCTGGCTGAGGATGAAGAAGCCGAGATTGCCACAGACACTGCCTTGCCACCAGATAGCACGTTCCGTCAACAGCTCTGGAGAGCGTTTGAGAACCCCCATACCAGCACCATGGCTTTGGTCTTCTACTATGTGACTGGTTTCTTCATTGCTGTCTCGGTCATTGCCAATGTGGTGGAGACGATCCCATGCCGGCCACCTCCTGGGAAGAAGAAAAGCGAGTCCTGTGGAGATCGTTTCCCCAACGCTTTCTTCTGCATGGACACAGCATGTGTCCTCATCTTTACCTTTGAGTATCTCATGCGGCTTTTTGCTGCCCCCAGTCGATTCAAGTTCATGAAGAGCGTGATGAGTATCATTGACGTTGTGGCCATCATGCCTTACTATATTGGGCTGGTGGTGCCAGAAAATGAAAACGTCTCTGGGGCCTTTGTGACACTGAGAGTCTTCCGTGTCTTCCGCATCTTCAAGTTCTCACGCCACTCACAGGGCCTAAGGATCCTGGGCTATACTCTTAAGAGCTGTGCCTCTGAATTGGGCTTCCTCCTCTTCTCCCTCACTATGGCTATCATCATCTTTGCCACCGTTATGTTCTATGCTGAGAAGAGCACAAAGGAGACCAACTTCACCAGCATCCCTGCTGCCTTCTGGTACACTATTGTCACCATGACCACACTTGGGTGAGTTGCCCACTTTCAGACCTGATCCTAAGGCCTCAGCTCCCCACCATTTAGCTCATCCCTTTCCCTGCTCACCTGGAAAAAGCCTCCAATCACATTTCTTTTGGAAGCCTGATTTTCAGATTGATATCTAATGGCATCCTGACTTCCCTGTTAATCAAGGCACCCTAAGTCCAGGCTGTCATCAGATAACAAGCTGTGGGATTTAAGAGCTTCTCAGTTTCCAGGGTAGAAATGAGAGCCAAACGATTAAGAGATGGATAAGCACTGAATCCATACAGGTCACTATGTTGGTTTGGAAGTTAAGTCATCTGCAAATGGATCCTGATAGCCTCTTCCCCAGACTCTCTTATAAAGTGATGGCAGCAAGGTGGCTCTGCCAAATGAAAGAGAGAACATGTGCCTTCACCTTTGGATGATTCTGAGATCAATGCGGCATTATCTTCAAGGAGATGCTGCCAAAAAAAAGTGTCTTTATCCTTGGGGGAAGGTAGGGAAGCACCCATATGAGAAAAACGGAGATGGGGCCTATTGAGGTCAAATTAGTGGAAGTTGCAAGGTAAAAGGAAAATGGAGGGGGGGGGGAGGAAGGAAGGAAGGAAGGAAGGAAGGAAGGAAGGAAGGAAGGAAGGAAGGAAGGAAGGAAGGAAGGAAGGAAGGGAGGATTGGTTTTAGGAAAGATGTGTGAATGTGTGGACCTTTTCCCCAAAAAACAGAAAACACCTTTTTGTATCTGCTGTGGATGAAAACTTTAGCCTATTCTTTCAAAAATAACATCTCCTCCATTTCACTGTTCTGCTCTACAATGCACTGGCTTGATTAGATGGCTCTGTGTGCTATATAGAAGCGCTAAGCTTCCTTTTTAAACTATTACATTGGGGAATATGCATTCTAGAACTGTATCCATTCTCTGGAAAATCAAAATGTGATTTTGGGTGCAGGTGGGCATGCATGCTTGCCTATTGGAATTTTAAACATTGGGACCAGGAGTCTGGCATTTCTGAATGTCAGCTGCCTCCAGAGATTTGCTTTCCTCAGCCAACTGACTGATTCTCTTTTTTCCTCTGGATTCTGCTGGATATCATGTGTGACATTAGAATAGGAATAGAAAATCTGGTGTCTCATCAGACGTCTGCATAACATTTTGGTTCCAGTTTATTTCTGGGCTTTCCAGGTTTATTTCCTCATTCCATGGTGGTGTTAGTATGATCGCTTTTAGTATCAAGTGATTCAATCAAGTTATTATTAAGTTATTAAAATCAAGTTATTATTGATTTTGTATCATACATAAGTACATAGCACTTTATAATTTACCATTAACAAGAGACATGTTCCTCCTCAAAAGGTTTATTTACAATATAAACAAAGAGAATTTGAGGGATCATCAGAAAAAGAGGGTTAAAAGGAGAAGTGTGAGCAAAAGGAAGGTGTGGATGGATATTTTGAAAGATTCAGGGTGGTATAGATATGATATCAAGTGCTTTTTGGAAGTCTGCAGGAGCTGCTAAGGTTTATTATTAACAAAGGGCTTTCCTGTATTCCAGTGAATCATTACTTTTGGCATCTATTTTTGTACCAAGTGGATTCTCAGCTGAACTGGGATGTTTTATCATTACTGGGAGCTCTCAGGCTTCCACAGGAGTTCAATGTAGAATCAAAGTTGGTGAGTTTTTAAATCCATCAGCTTCCACCTGGGAGAGGTTATCCAAGTGTGTTGAGACTGTGTGAGGCCTGGATTTATTTTTATTTCTCATTCTCCCTGTAAGATGCTCCAAGAGTAGTACGTTTGAAATTACCCTCATTTTATCCTAACAACAGCTCAGTGGAGTTGGTCTAGGGCAGGGTTCCTCAACCTTGGCAACTTTAAGATGGGTGGACTTCAACTTCCAGAATTCCTCAGCCAGTAAGGCTGGCTAGGGAATTCTGAGAGTTGAAGTCCACCCATCTTAAAGTTGCTAAGGTTGAGGAACCCTGGTCTAGGGTGAGAGAAAAAGCAGTTGGAAAGGAGAGAGTTAGTGGAGAGCCACAGGCAAATGTCAAGGAGAATTGGAGAATCTGGTCAGATATACTGGGAGTGTTTTCAAGAGTTGTCCAAAACAGTCCTGAGACCAACTATTAATTTCCAAGAAGAGGGATCTCAGGCTTCAAGCCTTCCTGGAAGCCATTCTCAGTCTGTCTGACCAAGTTTCCTAAATCCCCTTGACATTTGACAATGAATCTGTACCAGCAAAGGACAGGAGCAAGAGGTTTTGACTAGAGAGAGAGACCAAAAATGTAAGTGAAAGATGGTTAGAATTAATGCTGTTGTGACATTATGTGCATTCCTAGGTATTCGTTATTTAGTGGTAAGGAAAAGATATTTTGCTCATACTCAAAAGCCTCTTTGGTATTACTTCTGTGCATCAGAAAGAAGTTCTGCTGCTCTTGAACAGGCACTAGGACTAGACTGTGGCCAAACCGTGGTTGAGAATGAACATCCAGGGGAAAAAGGGAATGCTGGATCAGGATTGAGCTGGCATTTACTGTACATGCTTTGCTTGATGCTGATCAGGGAATGAATGAATGAATGAATGAATGAATGAATGAATGAAAGAATGAGGAAAAGAATTATCCATTTTTCAGATAAATGGAGAAGAGGAAGGTATTTATTATCTTACCAACTGGAATTGGTGTTGCTGCTCGGAGCTGAGAATCTGGGTGATGGATTTGCTAAGGCAGTGATTAAAAGTCATTTCCATTGTTCCGTATTCCAGAAGTGAGGTAGTAGTTCAGTGCAACGACGGGTTGGCCAGAAACACAACAGGGCCTTATGGTGGAAGAAATTAACATGGTGGAAGGGAGTTGTGGTACATGCTCTTTTTTTCATCAGAATGTATCCATGTGGCTATGTAAGTGATTTCCTGACGGTTTTGAATCATGAAAGGGTAGATTGTGCCTCTGGACCAGGGCAAATCCAGCCTTGAGTCACAATACATTGGCTCTGGGCCTGGAAAGGGAGCCAGGCTGGGCCCGAAGGCTGCTCCCATGGATCAGGATTGTTGGGAGTCTGTCAAAGAGGAGAAGGAGGCAAGGAGCATAAACAGGTGGTGACTAGTTTGGATGAAAAGAATCATCTTTCTCTGATGCACTGCTCTGTCCAAACTTAATGAGAATCCACTGGTTGCTATAACATTTCCCCAATGTCAGCAGCTGAGCTAGCAAGAACTCCTGGCTCCCCTCCTTCCCGGTCTCCTCTAGGCCTCTGCCAAGAATTACCCTTCCCAATAAATCCCAACCATAATTCCCAACTCCTTTCCTGTTCCCAGCCATGCCACAGAACCCCGCTTCTCACTCCACTCTCCTCTCCTGAAATCCAATGGTTCCCATTATTGGGAAACTTAATTATCTGCCCTGTTCCCATCCGCTCAATTAAGTTTTAATAACTTGCTTGCACTTTTGCCAGAGAGACACCCGCTGTTGGCACCCCCCCCCCAGTTCCCAGCACTGATGCAAATGTGTTCTGAAGCGCATCGGCGAATGCCGATTTCTGCCTCTGTTTCCACATAAAGGGGCATCAAGGCCTCTGAGCTGCTTTTCCCTCAGGAACTGGGCCAGGAAGCTAGGTGTCCTGGCATCCTATTTTGTAACCATCTCTGCCCAGAATAAAGTCTCTCTTATTCCTCACGGCATTCTCCCTTGGCTGTTCTCCAGCAGCCCTCACGCAGCTCTTTCTCTTTCTGCTGGGCGCACATGGACCAGCCTTTGGCACTTTCAAACCTTAAGCAGCAGAATATTAAACCGGGCTCATCGTTAATCACCACAGTGATCACGGTGGCTCTGCAGCTCTTTCAGCCTGGCAGAGGCACGGCCTTTTCCCTCCTCCATGAAATCCCAGTAGGACTCCTTTCTTCCTGGGTGGGAAAACCCCTTCTGGGGTAGAATTTCTTTTTCTAGGGGGTCAGATAAATCAGGGTTCCTCAACCTCAGCCGCTTTAAGATGGGTGGACTTCAACTCCCAGAATTCCCCAGCCTGGGGAATTCTAGGAGTTGAAGTCCACCCATCTTAAAGCGGCTGAGGTTGAGGAACCCTGATGCAGTATAAATAACAAATAAAGAATGCCTGCTGTTGTCAAATATTACCTTTGGTGTACTTTCTAGAAGGAATGGTGTGCTCACAGCAGCCATTCCTCAGTGGGTGCCTTCCTGTGGTCTTTGGCCTACGACTTTTAGTCACGCTGGCAGGGCAGTTATGGAATTGCGCTCCTGAGATAGTGGGAGAGAACCAATTTGGGGCGAAAAATGAGCAAGCCTCTAGCTTGTTGTTTCTGTTCTCTACCTGTAAAATGGGAATAGGACTGAATTACCTCGCAGGATTGATGTTCATGCTTAATGGATCCAGTGAATCATATCAAGCCATTACGTCTGCTGCAACAGTTGGCCAGTTAGTTTAGATCAATCTGTGACACTTACTGACTCCCTCTAAGTCGCCTTGCTAGGTCGTGCAGCCACTGCAATGACCTCGCAGATGTCTCCTTTTCTGCATATTTTCTGAATGCGTGGATACCTCTCAGGCTCCAGAAGGGCAGTTCAGGGTCCTCCCTAACTTTGGTCGTGCTTGCCTGGAAGGATGGGAATGGGAGTCTAACACATCTGGAGGCAGGCTGGTTGGGGACGGCTGGCTCACCATCTCCAGGGCACTCTTGCCGAGCCTGCTCTGTTTCCATCCTTGCTGCCAGTGTGCAGCCACTCTTATGCCCAGGGCCTGGGTGAAGCTTTGCTTCAGCTCTCCATTCTCCAGCCTGACTCCTGGACAGACATCCTCCATTATTCAGCATTCCTTCTGTGCCACCCTGCCAGGGGCACCTAGCTTGTCTTGCCCCAAGGAAGTATGAGTTATACATACTTCCCTGGCTGCCTCTCTCCCCCCTCCCTCCTGTCTCTTCTCCTTTCTGTTCCCGGTACTTTGTCTCTTTTCTGTCAACGTTCTGCCCATGGACTTCTTGATACTTAACCACAATCCCTTGACAGCTTTCCTTCCCCTCAGTATTCTAGCCCTCAATTCCCAGCTTGCTCAGCTAACAGGACACCATCCCTTCATGCAGGAAAGGGGAAATTAAAAATAGCTCTGGGGTGCGGCAGCCTCTTGAATAAACAGGTGCCCCACCACAGAACCGGCTAGAGAAAGGCTCGATATCCATCCGGCTGCTCTTGTATTTGACATAGTTCCATCTTAGCGTCAAAGAAGAGGCAAACTCATTGCCCCCACCTCCTCCCTCCCCCCCCCATTTTTTCTCCTTTTCCCCTAAGGAGTTTCCAAAGGCATCTTTGGCTGTTTGTCCACTTCTGCTGGGGGCGATTCCAGTGCTGGGCTTCCCCAGTCTGGATGCAGCCAGGTCAGCAATTCTGAGCTTTTATTGTTGTTGCTGAGTAATTTCTCTTTATGGGCTAAGTCACTTAATGTGTAACCAAAGGGAGGGGAATGAAATAAATAAATTTCCAGGCAGTGAAGGAGCGTATGTAGGAATTGAATTATTTATAGTAGGACCAGGGAGAGAGGAGAGAACTGGCTGCCACTGAAACAGAATTCTGATCAAATCCTTGCATGTAAGAAAGGACCGCTTGTGGATGGGGCGGATTCAGCTGGGAAAAGAGGGAAGGGGGCTAAATTAAGGGGTGAGGAATTATCAGGAGGGAGGGTTAGCGAGGATGAAGAAGAGCTCTAGCTGCTCCCTGGTTAGCTCTACCGATCTGATCAGTTCTCTGGCCTCACACAGGGAACTAGTGGTGGGTTATTTCAAAACCATTAAACCCAAGAGACTTCAGATTCTTTCCTCACTCCATTTGGGCAGATGGTGGTGTGCTCTGATTTTCCTTCCTTGTATTTTCTTAAATTAAAATCCGGAAGCAAATACCGGTGAGGTTAAAAAGTTGGTAGATGCCTGGATTCCCCACCATTTTGGGGGGAAGACCCTGAATTCAGCTGCAGTTATAAAATACAGCGCACAAAGCCGCGTAAAACCAAAAAGAAAAGTCAGCTGCTCTGCCCCCAACCTGGCTGCATTAGGTTAAATCTCTGTCGATTCCTCACCCGTCCAAGATCAGCTTGCACCTAAGCACTAAAAAATGGTCCACGATTTCCAGCCTTAGGTTTGGGACACCTTGTAGGGATGCAATTTATGGATTAGTGTGAAATGGGGTCCACCTCAGCTCAGCCATAGAACCTATCTCAAGCGCTCGTGTCAGAGCTTCAGCTGGGCATGCGGTAAATCTCCCTCTAGGAATGCCAATACGGGCTCATGAGCAAACAATTCAAGGACGAGGCTCAGATCCGTTGTGTTTATTGTGGACGAGAAAGAAGATCTGTTCTTGGTGAAGAGCAGCCACTGCAGAATCTAGGAATCTAGCCATATTCGTGTGTTAGCTCCAGGGTTTAGGCCCCGCATCTGTTTCCCACCCTTTCATGGCAATGGAGTTTATTTTGCCTGTTTTCATACTTGGATGCTGATGGCACATGCCAGGGGTGTTGGATTATGGTCTTGTCTGGTCTCAGACTTGTCTCTTGCCACCTTCAGCCCTTGTAACTGAGCATGTGGGAATAAGGATTGGACTGTTTCTGAGGTTTTCTCAGTAGCCACAGCCATTTCTGTCTGTTGAGGGAAAACATGGATACGTAGAACCCAAACTCTGCACAACAAAATGCAGCTACGTGATCTTAAAAAAGGAAAAGAAATGAAAGTATTCACATCAAAGCTTGCATAGTGATTTTTTACTTTGCACAATATATGGTGCTGTTGTGTGGAGCTTTTCACCATGACTTCTTAGGCTTCTGAGATTACCAGGCACAACCATAAGGACTAGATATTTGTTTCTTTTCGTAGTGAAAGCTGGAATTCTCAGGAACCTCCACTGTCCAAGAACCTCATCTGCCGTTCCACAGAATTATGACACATACATTGACCTGGGCAGGGTTGAACAAACCCTGGCACCTTTCGGTTTAGAAATAAATCTCAGGCAGAATTTCATAACAAGGGGCTGCCACTGAACACACTTGATGTGTAGGCCAGATGGTAAGGTCCACTAGCCGATGGAAAAGCAGAGTCACGAGCATGTCGGGGGGGAGGAATGCACCCTTTTTTATGCCAGCAGCTATCAGAAGGGCTTTGAGGCTGGGAGTGAGGTGATGGGTGGCAGTGGCAACATGGCCGGAAAACAGAGTTTAATTCGCTTTCTCCTGGCCTTTAGCTAACCAGAGCCCTGGTGGTGTTTGCTGAATCACTAACCCCGTTGTTCTCTGAATGCTGTATCGGTTGGCTGCCAGGCTGTGGAGGGCTCCCAATTTCTGCATAAGTAGATGCCTTGTCACGAGCCAAACCAATAGTTCATGCTGATCCAGTATTCTCAGGTCTCGGACTCTCTTGAGACTCCTTCAGCATAGATCTTTCCCAGCGCTATCAACAGGAATGGCAAATGCTGAGGTCCTGACCCGTGGCTCTTGACTTGCTGTGGAACATGGACTTTGTTCCTGAGCTGCAGCCAGTGCTTGGCCTCAGAAGACCTCCATGGGCTGCCCAATCAGCAGGCCTCCTCCCTGTTCTGCCATAGAATTATTCCCATCCTGCTACTGGCATGAGTCTTGCTATTTGGGTGCCTAGAGTGGAAGTCCCCTGCCACGAGGAAGTCTCGTTGAAAGGAATTTGGGCTCAGTACTAATAAAGTGGGCCTAAAGAACAGCCTAACTCAGGCAGTCAAAGGCCGAGGCCAAATGGTTTGATTCACATGTCACACTAAGCCATGCTTAGTGGTTTATTGGCTCAACCATTGGCTTTGTTTGCTCAGTACACTAAACCATAAAATGTGGTTTACAATCCACAGGTTGAGTTTTAGCTAAGCCATAATATGGTTTACTTCTTTATGGCTTAGTGTTGTGCAAACCCAGCCAATTGTGATTGGTTTAATAAACCATGGTTAAGTGAATGATGGCGTTGCATGGTGTATGAACCCAATGACTGACTTCCAACGCTGTTTTAGGTAGTGAGGATGAATAGGATTGTAGCCTGAGTCTGCCCTTTTATTCTGGGTTTCCTAATCCATAGCTTTCTTTGAACCAGTTTAGAAGCTGGCACCAGGAACTCCAAATTATTGTTATATTCATGTCATTGGGAACTCTTTGCGCTTAGAAGGAAGTCTGAGCATATGCAAAAGGTTCTTCCTCAACCACTGTTGAGAGTGAAATTTTGCAGATTGTTGCTTGTGTTTCATGCTGAACTAGAAATCCAGGTTGCAGAACAAAGTCTGTTTCTATGAAGAGGCACATTTTTTGAGGCTTGAAGTGCTTTTCCCTTGGCCCGTCTGGACAGGCCATACTAACCCTTCAGGTGGTGCTTTCAAGTAGGTGGATAGATAGCAATAGCTGGGAAACTAATGTGGGATGTCATCCAAGGAAAACAGAAACACAGCCAATATCTTCATCCTCCATTCAAAACTTGCTACAGAAATTTCCTTTTATTCAACACAGTCAGTTCTCAGCTACTTGCTTTTGGCAAGCACTTTTTCTCTTGAAAAAGGGTTTTGCAAACTAAAACACCCTGGGATCGATCACTTGCTTGACTCAGAAGACCTTTGATGCATTTTAGGTGGTGCACTCCACCTTTGTAGGAAGATCATTCCCACCTCACTTAGCCAGTACAGCCAATGGTCCTGCCAAGGATAGTGGGAACTGCAGCCCACTGCACTGCGAGAGCATCAGCTTGGGGAATTTTGTCCTTAGCTGTTTTCTTTAGAAAGTCTTGGTGATGCTGTTCATTCTACTTTTTGGATCGGTGTGCAATGGTGCAAACAAAGCACCCTGTCTTGAAGCCCATAAAGCAGCCACTTCTTCCAGAATCCTGACTGTTTCAAAGTATTTCCCAGCTCTCCACATGTGCATTTCACCTCACTCGCAGTCTCAGCAGGAGTGCCATTTGTGCATGAACACGTGCATGCAGACAGTCTGGATGCAGCTGTTTTAATGTTTCAGGGAGGGAGGGGTTTTTGCTCCTGCTGGGCTGCTATGCAAAATACCCATTTTGAAGCCTTTGCAGCTGCAGTCTATAATCACACAAAGCCATACTGTGTTTGGTTTTGGCTTAATCTATTAAGGGAATCCAACTATTGTGGTTTTTAAACCCTAATTTAGAATGCTAGTGAACTTGGCCAGTGGTGGCTTTTCAGTAATCCGTTCATGGGTTGGGGAAACATGGTTGATACTGAACATAGTCACTGCAATCTGGATTGCCTCTTTAGTGGTGACCATGGTTTTGAAGAAGGAGGGATAGTTACCTAATGTCCTGCCTTTGAGAAGGCCCATCTTTTGGTGCTCCACAAGGGTGTGATTCTGATGGTTTTGGAATAGATCCAGAGTCCTGGGGTGGAAGAGCAGGTGACAGCAGCAGAGGCTTGAGGAATGGGCAGATATGCAAACAGAGGAGCCTTCTAGTGCCTTGACAAGAATGAGATTTATTGTAGTAAATGTTTTCTTCAATACTGGTTTATTTGTATGTTTCTGCTACTACCATAAATTGGTAATGCTACAGTCCTATAGCCATTTGCTGGGGGTAAGCCCAGTAGAACTCAGTGGGACTTGTTTCTTTGAACTTATACTAACATTTTATAAAAAATGAGGAAAGAGATCTCTGCCGCATGGATCATGCGCTCTAGAAATATATCCAAAAGAAAGAATTTAGGAGAGAAAGGGAAATGAAGACAGGGATCTGAGGGAAAAATAGTAGGATACTGAATTCATGCTGCCCTACCCTAAAATGATGATGTTTGATATGGATTCTCACAAGAATTGTCCTGAGCAGGGATAATCTTTAAAGGACAGCAGATATCAATGTTTTTTTGTAAAGGGCAATTGATTAATCATCCGTTTCTTAAGCAATTCATGTATCTATTACATTAAACTAGTATTTTGCAATGCAAACTCAGACTCAAAAATCCACATTCACCAGCCGGTAAAAATAAGACAAATTGAGGACATTTGCCTAATTTATTTTCATTTCTAACTCTGCCTTAGCATCTGATGGGAGAGTCATGGAACCCTGGGAACTTTTACTCAGCCATCCCTCTGGATTCTGAAATTTTAGCAGGCCCTCACAGCTCTAAGGAACAGAATTACAGGTGTAGGGATTTTATTTCCAGAAGCACAGCTGTTGTTTTCAGGATCTTTATTCAGCCCTGTTGTCCCCTACTTTTTTTTTTTTTTTTGCCCTTTCACTGTGTTTCAATAGAAGAGGGTTGGAAAATATTTTGGTATTTGAAGGGCAGGGCTGTGATACAAAGTGAGCATGTCAGGATTTTCTAGGTTTTCCTTTTTTTTTTTTTGGTATTTCTGTAGGACTTGCATTGTTTTTTCTTTGCTTAGTACAAAATTAAACCCAGGAAACTATAAAACTGATGCTTGATCATTGTGATTGGAGGCCACAAAATAAAACGGGCACCACAGCTCTCCCAGGGCTTGAGTTGCATATCTGTGTCACAGAAAAATTATGTACAGAGCTCTTGCTAAATTATATTAACACAACAGAACCCAAATCACCCCCAGTTATGGAAAGGTGGCTTCACTCAAACACCTTTCAAAAGCAATTTGATTTCTGCTGGTTAATCCATGCAGATTCTAGTGGATTAAAGCGAAGAATTCCTGCAGCCCTTTGTGGGCTGATACAGAGTGAGAGTGCCTCGTCGTACCACCACTGTGGCTGAGCAATCTTTATTTTTGTTTCTTTTTCAGTACAGATGCAAGCAGGCTTCTTTTTATCAAAGGATATGGGAAGTAGTGCATCCATCACAGGGGAAACATACGCTGACAAACCGAATCATATCCACATGCACTCACACCCGCTGCCCCAAATCATCATTCCTTGTGGAGGACGTTACCACAATAAAATTGAACGGGGCTATTGACTCTCTTGGCTCTCTTAACAACAGGCCCGGCCAGCAGGCATGCAGTCAATGCATCAAAACATCTTCTTTCTAAGTCCCTTCTTCCATCCCATTTCAGACACGGGGATTTTGTCAGTCCAGTTTTTCCAACTCAGCCTACTCTCTGTTCATCACCTCTGTACTCTGACAGTCTGCAACACAAGGTTACTGCATCTTCTTTCCACTGGAGTGGAAATGCTGTGAGTTGGTACCTAGGGATTATATGAATATTTCATGCTATCCGTATTTATAATCAGTGCCAGCAAAATATATCCTTCTTGAATGCAGAAAGGAAGGATCGTATCGTATTTATTTTACAGCCGGTTGTCATATTTGTTTCCTGTCCATTGCAAAATCCACTCTTCTCCTTGATGTCTGCAAAGTAGAAAAAGACAGACATCCAAGTTACGTAAAGAGTTTCTAATTACCAACTTGCCTTTGCTTTGATCTCCTCCCGCTCTACCCTCCAGGTGGACAGAGGCTGAACATTTAACTTGACCAGAAGGAAGCCAGTCAATCTGAAAGTTAGAAGTTCTCTGTAGTAATAAAGATTGGCATTGAAGCTGGCCTAAGACATTTTACCGTTTGTCCACTTGGTGCTGTGCAACCAGAAAAATACCCCTGGGAAGAAGTATCGCACTTTTCCTGCAACACCGCAAAACGTTACACCCTTTTGAATTGCAAGCAATTTCTTTGGTGCTTCCTCTTCCCATATACAGTATTTCCATTTGAGTTGGTTGTTCAATTTTCCTACCTGGAGCTGGAGCTCTCCTTTCAAAGCAGTTATGGCATGGCTGCAGCAGTGTGGTCCAACTAATAGTAAACAACCAAAGAGATTGCAGTAAATAAACAAGAGATTGCAGGAGTCATCCTGAAAGAGGAAGGGCATGTTTGCATGACATGTTGAGGGGAAAATGTAGGCAAAGAAAGCATGAGGGGCAAGAGTTCCAATGCTGTTCTCTCTCTCTCTCTCTCCCTATGCTGTGACATTTTCAACTCACTGTGTCATGCAAGCTCACAGTAGATGCCTTGTTGCACTTGTATGGCCTGGTAAGTGTGAAATCTGGGGGAAAATGTGGGGCACAGGAAGTTAAAAATGCCACTGCATGTGTGGCTGTTACCTAAAGTTTTTTTCTTCCTCTGCATGGTGTCTGGATATTACCTCAGTTGTCTAGGGCAGAACGGACCAACGAGTTGGTCTTGCAGAACTTGTTGGACTCCAACTGTCACAGTCAGTGGTCAGGGTGATGGAGGTTGTTGGTCAACCTTTGAAAGGCTACTGATTTTGGCCCCTGCTCCACAGTTTTGTCTTCAACTAATGGGCTGACTTTTACAAGTGAGTTGACCCCTGATCGGTTGCTACCTTTCGTGAGGGACATGGGCGAGAGATCTTCAGGGCTGTCTTCTTGCTTCTGTCACCACCAGCTGTCAGGCTTTGAGGCATCTGTATCTGCTTAACATTGAAAGCCATTTTTCAAGCACAATTCTCATGGAGTCTTTTTAACAGGTTTAACTGAGAAGAAAGGGAGGGGTTATAAGAAATCCTATTTCTCTTCTAAAACCAATATAGTGCCACAATTCATTAAGGTGGTCCTTCCTTCCTTCCTTCCTTCCTTCCTTCCTTCCTTCCTTCCTTCCTTCCTTCCTTCCTTCCTTCCTTCCTTCCTTCCTTCCTTGTGTTTGCATAAAGTCTTCCTGTGAACTGATGAATTGGCAGGTCCCTTCACTGGTACTAGAAGAGCCATGAGTCCTTGCAATGGGTCAGGTCCTGGCAGGTGTCCAGTGATGCCAATCCCCCCCAGCCACTATCCAGTGGTGTCCGCAGGGGAGTCAAAATAGGCAAGGTAGCAGGCGTGGCATTGCAACTGAAGCTCTCCCATATACACCTATACAAAAGGAGTGGGACTGGATTGTGTTACTGCCACTAACTGTGGCTTGAGATCAGTCACTTGCTCTTTGACATCACCTATGTTTTTGGAGTTTTCTTTAGTTTGTTCTTTATTTTTCCTAAAGCAGGAAGATTATAGGATAGAAAAAGAAGAGAAACAACAGCTTCTGTTCTTCAGATAGAATGCTATTTGATACTCATTTAATAGTGACGGCTCTTCTCTCCCCACTCCTAAATATAATCCTGAGAATTGGAGATTGGGGTGGAGGCTGAAAGAATACTCTTCAAAACCTGTGCTACCACTCTATTTATCCCTCCCTCGCCCATACCTACGCTGAACTTCAGTTCTGTGGTTTTCCTGGGAGCAAGAATGAATGTTAAACCAGTTTGATTGCAGTGCAGATATACCTTGAGAAGAACAGATGGGTGGGGCAGAAGAGATTTAGCTGGGGGGAAATATAAGCCCTGGTCCTGAAATCATGGAAGATTTTTCTAATGGCTGTGCATTGTATCTAGTAATTTTCCCTAAGGAGGGGAGCTCTAAATAAATAACTTATGCTGTACTGTAGTTTCAACAGAGCCTTTATTCTTACCCCAAATGCACTTGCTGTCCAACAATAGTATTCCTGGTCTTCTGGAAAGTAGAGGTCCAGAAGGCACGTCCTGGAACAGGAGGGAACAGATCCCATGCAGCCCTGTTGCTGAGGTCTGTTGTGGTTGGAAGATTTATTGTAGCTTTCCCCATTGGCTATGCTGGCTGGGGATGATGGGAATGGGGGTCCAGCCTCTCCGAAGGTCTATTTTGTCCACTCGTTTCATTGCCCTTGAAAATGAAGGATTGTCCTTCAGGTCTTCAGTGCTTGGTATAATATTCCTCTGTGGCTATTCCGAACCCCTTGTTCTTTTGCTTGTATAGCAGCCGCACCTCCATCTGCCACAGTCCCAGGCCATTTGCTCTGCTGACTGAGGCCGATGCAAACTGTCGTTTCAAACATCTGGATCATGCCAGGTCAAGAAAAGCTGCTGTGTAATCAAATAATCCCAGTGTGGTGCCTTGTTGAAATTATTTGCTATCCATTCACACCCTGTTTCCTCTAGAGTTCTTTGCGACTATTCTATAAAACTTCAGTCAGCCTAAATAAATTATTTGGCCTTGTATGGGTTTTGAGTCTTTTGTACCCATTTTAACAAAGCAACGATAGGGTCAAGGGAAATGTGACATTTCGATGTTTTTGTCTCGTCTTCTGAATCTGCTATCATTAGTCATTATTTCTTTGATATAGTAATCATTCGCTAAGAGACTCACAGTAGTGGGTACTCCTGGTTCTTCTTTTTCCCACTCATTTTTTTCTCACAATAACCCTGTGAGGTAGGTTGGAAGTGTGGACAGACCAGGACTAACCAATGACCTTTACCGCGGCAGTTACCCAATTCTGAATTTGCCATGACATCCGAGTGGCTAATTATGAATCGGGAGGGACAGTCCATTTGACTAGGAATTGTAATCTAAAATATCTGGAGGGCAGTGATTCGCTTATGTCAGAACCTTCTCATGGTAATCCGAATTAGAACCAAACATTCAAGCAACATTTTTTTTCTGTGTGGTGATTAATAAGACTTCATAAGATGGAGGTTAAGGTGATACCACAAGAATTCCAATGAGAACTTTTGCTTTCAAATGTGAACCTGATATATAGGATTTCCCTTAGCTGCTTGCTTGCTTTCTTTTGCCCTCTTGATGAAGGGGGATGGGGGGGATTTGTCTCTTTTGTGATGACAGAATAACCTGCCCCAGTTGTTTGCCCAAAAGCTACTCGTGTTATTATTAGTGTGCAAATCCATGTTCAAAAAATGAGTTATTTGTACATAGATACTGGGTTTAATGGTCTCTCTTGGTTAGTAGTGGGCAACCTTTTAATGGCCAGGAGCTTACATAGCGTTTTGCATGGGTTATGAGGACCACAGTGGTAAGGAAATGATGCAAAGTGTGTTTGGTTGTGTCACACATATGTGAGGATTTTCTTTTTTTTCCCCTGGATTTGGGAAAAGAGAGGAAAATAAGAGAGAAGGGGGTGTGTGTGAGAGAGAGACAGAGAACAAGTTAAGACGACTTTAAAGTTTAGGGCTTGTACTAAAATGTTCATCTATTTCATACCTCAAAATGGTAGAAAAGCAGACCACTGAATTTTGGCAATTTTGGATCAAAGGAGTTTCCCTTGGCCATGAAATAAGGGGCACCGATTTTAGGCAATAACACTTTGCTTTTTGGGGGGGGGGGATGCCTTTGAGTCAGTTTTTGACTCTTGGCGTCTGTCCGGAAAAGTTCCTGCAGTTTTCTCAGCAAGATTTCGGAAGTGGTTTGCCCTTGCCTGCTTCCCTGAGAGAGGGAGCAACTGGCCCAAGGTCACCCAGTTGGTTTTGTGCCTAAGGTGGGATTATAACTCGCAGTCTCCTGGTTTCTAGCCTGATGCCTTGACCACTGGCTCTATATTTGCTTAATATTATTAACTTGCTTAATATTATTAACATATTAATAATATTTTAATATTAATAATATTAACATCACAATATTGACAGGCAATCCTGCTGCACTTGAGACCATCTATTCCTTTGGCAAAGTAAGCCTTGGATTTCTACTCCAAAGCCTTGCCTTGTAGGCACCACTGCTGAGGCTGCCTTGGCTGATGCTCATACCATTTTCCAGATGGGTAAAAATGAGTGTGAAGCAGGGAGAAGGGAATCATAGATAGTGTGAATATATGTTGGAGGGGGCACTGATGCTGAGAGGAAGAGAGAGTGGCGGTCAAGGTGGGGACCATCATGTCTAAGGCCACCTTGCTGATGATTTGAATTCAAAGTTATTCAAGGGCCCTTCACTTTTAAAAGATCCTTTCCTTGACTTCCGGGGGAGGAATGACGAACAAGCACCTCTCTGAATGAGCATGGCAAAGACTGAAGAACCCATGAGTAGATTGGTTCTACAGAACCTCTCCGGGTAAGGAGAGGACATGTGCTCTGGACGGCTGCTCCTCACAAGGAGACCACAGGACAGTGGGTTTGAGTGCCAGGAGACAAAGGGAAACTATCATGCTCTCAACCGTGGCAGAACCTTTTAAAGGACACTGGGTTCGCTAACCTCACTTTCTAATCACTTTCAGAAATTACCTATTTAACTATCTTAAGGCTATTAGAGATCTTCAAAATGACAAGTTTGACAAACTTTAAGCTTAAGAATTTAAAGAATTGGAAATAAACAGCAAAAAGCTAAGTAAGACTTTGATCAAGAAAGCTATAAACGAATTAAGGGACCAGACAAATGTGGAATATTAGGACTTTTACTATAAGATTTTGGAAATAATTATATAAATAAACCGCCTTTTATGGGAACTAAATTGTTTTGTCTATCCTAAGTCATAACAGAAATTCAAGACTTTATGATTTCAGAAATTGGACACTAGAAGGGACTAAAGATTCCAGGCAGAAATGGAAAAGGTGCAAAAAAAGTGAAAGATTGCACTTTCTGTTTGGTTAGTACTGTACTGAAATTTACAAAATGACACAAAACATGACATTTGAAATACTCTAGATCTTTGAAGAATGGGGTCAGAAATTAGCAGCTGCAATGTCAGCAATGATGTCTGCTTCTATGGATAGACTATGTCCAAAAGATGTTAACGAAGGAATGACATATGTGAAAGGGAATATTTTGAGAGATTTACAGGATAAAGAGGTGAACAAATTTTGCCTGATGTAGGAATATTAGAACCAGAAATACTGGAAAATTTAAAAATAGTGGATTATAAGACAGAGAAGACAACTAAGGTGGAAACACAAATGACAAGCCAAGAGAATGACCTGGATAAGGACTTTCTACTGGATATACAAAAGATGTTGGTTAAATCCTTGAAAATTAAAATGGAAATACAAATGATAAACCAAGAGAATGACCTAGATAATGACTTTTTATTGGATTTAGAAAAGAGGTTTGCTAAAGCCTCGAAGAAGCCTTTGGGAATGGGAAAAAGAAAAAGAAAAATTGAAGAGAAATCAAATCCTATGACATCTGAATGAATTAGAGATCAAGATTGTTAGAAGTAAAAGGAATATAAAGTGGGTTTGTCTGACCAAGGTTAAAATAAGACATGTTTCTATAAGCCTCTGATAACCCTTTATGGACTTCTTGCTGACACCAGGACTGAAAAGTTGATGATTTACGGATTTGCATATGGATAAGCGATGGGTTATGGGAAGAAGAAATATTTGTTTGTAACCTTATATGGGGTGAAGAGTTATTAAATTTGTTTATACTTATGATGAAGATTGGAAGTAACTTCTTTAAATATTTATTTTCTTTTTCTTACTTTCTCTTTTCTTTTTCTTTCCTTGCACTTTTTATTCTTTCTATTCTTTTTCTCTGAGTTTGGTATTTGCTTTTACTATTGTAATCAAAATTTTCAATAAAAATTATTAAAAAAATAAAAGATTCTTCCTTCTCAACTTCTGAAGCTTCTGTGAAAAGGCTCTCTTCATCGTATAAACAAAATGGAGAGCAAAGCAAGAACATTAGAAACATATAGAACAGTGGCAAATTTAGCTTAGAAAGCAATAGGTGAGGTTTTGGATTGGTCTGCGTGGAACTACTTGGAAAATAAATATCTCAGAGGTTCAAGAAAGAAAGAGATTTGCATCAGAGAAGATATTGTAATTTCTAACCTGCTGGATCAATGGTAGCCCTAGAAATCCGATAAAGGAGGGGATGTTAATGTGTGCCTGGATATAATTTGGGGGAAGTTCATACTTCTCTGGATCAACAGGAATTGTCACAAGAGCATAAAGCAGTCATTTGACTTCATATAGTTTGATTTATTTAGACAATATTTTGCTGAAGCTCAGACACAAGGGTTTAGGAAGGAATATTCCTGAGAAAGAATTCACATGATTTCAGTCATGTAGGATCTCTCCTTTTGTTTTACAGAATCCCAAAGTCTACCAGTGTTGAGCAGAAATGTAAAATTGTGGCTCAAAGAGTGGAACCTGACACAAGGTGGTGGCCATGGGGCTAGAACCCATTATGTACAAACACAGTGGTTGGCCTAAACTACACCTGTGGCCCTCCAGATATTAAACTGCAATTCCCAGAAGCCCCAGTGGTGAAGGATGTTGGGAATTTTAATTGAACAACAGCTAGATTCTAGAATCATTTGGAGAGACAGTCTGATACATATATAGAGGGCTACAGGTACTTGATTCCTACACTAAATTCTCAGCCTCAGTTTTCCTCCTGATCTACAAAATATGACTTTGAGAGAGAAGGGTTTTGGCTAAGGTCAGTTAATGGTAATGATTTTTTAATGTTTTGTGTCTACGTAAAATTCCATATGATAGATGGGAAACACAAACTAGAGGAACTTGCCCATTGAAGAAAAAATTGTGTAGGGTACATCAGCTTTTTTACTGTTATTGTTGTTGCTAAGCATTTGGGAGTACAAAATCTTTGCTGATCATTACAAAGCAAGAGGAATCTGATTTAGCATCTGCTCACCTCTGATGAACAGGTCTTTCATTGATCTGTCCCCATGAACTCCATATTAGCCTTTCTGTTCCTTCCCTTGTATTTTTCACATTAACATTCATGTCTGTAAATTCCTCAGGACATAAATGCTAACAAAAATCCAGACTCACACCCTCAGGCTCATAATATCAATTTCAGCTGTAAAGAAAAGAGCAAAGGACAGGAAAGGAATTGGAATGAAAGGGTCTAACAAAGAAAAACTGTTTAGAGCAAATTAGGAATATGTACTTCTGGTTTGTAAGGATGAGGATTTGATGTCTGAGTCAAAATCTTATCAAAACAGGTATGTTCTAAAGAGTTAAAGGGGAAAAGAGAAATATTATCAGAAATGTTGATCTGACCCATATCTGATGTCTTTCAGATATGTTGGGACTGCAACTCCCAGAATTCCTAGTCAACATGTCCTTCAGCCAAAGGTCAGAAATTCTGGAGGCTGGAAGGAAAGGAAGGAAAGTCTCTTCTTTATTCCAGGGAATTTTTGGCATGGAGGGCAGTAACCAAGAAGATAGAATCTGCAAAAAAGACAAAATCTAATGTTAAACATTCCAGTTTTATATATTACATATATTAATCCCCTATGCAGATTTTTTTTCCCAATGGCATAATTCATACTGATCTTGGCATTTAAAACTGGTGAAGTCTTCTAAAAACACAGAATTGTAGATGTTAAAGTAGGATATTATGGGGTAGCATACAAGCGAGTTGATGGAACATGGTGGCTAGCAGCCAAATCTGGTGAGTTCCCACTTCTAAGCTCACCTCAATCATTTATGTGAGGTGGTCTTACACAAAGCCTAAGGGTAGCTTGTCATGTGAAGCACACCAGTCATCATCATCATCTTTCCTGGATGATATCTTTCAAGGATTTTGAATATTCTTTGCCAGAGCATGGTGAAGAGGCTGGACAGGGAGACCTATAGCAGAAGAATGGTTAACTTCCAAGAATTCCGGGCCTTGAACCAATCAGGATGGAATGTGGGAGGCTGCCTTCCTTTCACCCACCCCTCCCATTGGTAGGGTCAGCTGATGTTCATACCCCTTTGGAGGAGTGTGTGAAGAACGAGGGCACTTAGAATCCTGTAGATGTTTGGCTATCTGTGAAACATTCCCTCCCGCAACCTCGCCAGTGGAAATGCGTTAGGGCACCACCAGCTAATGACATTTGGTGGTAGTAAGTCTATCTTCCATCCAAGAGGGAGCCCTGATCAGACTGAACTTTCAAGCCCACAAAAATGCTAAAGGTGAATATTAATATTGTGTTCTAGCATAGCCATTGTTCAGTCTTCCATGACTGAATGAATGTTGCCAACTGACAGAAGCCTGGTCTGCTGTTTGTTGTAGGTTTTGGATAGCATCTGGTACATAGGAATTGTCAGGCAATGTTTGGGGGGCATGGAGATAAGCAGAGGCTTCCTGAAGAACTGCCAAGACCCCTTGACTTCTGGAGTCCAACACACCCTTCCCTTCCCTTCCCTTCCCTTCCCTTCCCTTCCCTTCCCTTCCCTTCCCTTCCCTTCCCTTCCCTTCCCTTCCCTTCCCTTCCCTTCCCTTCCCTTCCCTTCCCTCCAGTGAGGAACAGCCATGTGGGGATTCCAGAGAGAGCACTGTTTCCCCAGCTGTCCTGAGATCCTTCATCCTTTTTCTTTTCTAAGGCTCCTCCCATTTGAAAGTATGGCTTTTAGGTTCTTTTTTCCTCCAATGAGCCTTTATTTGATTTATTCCTGCTCCCATTCAATTAGTCATGTCATTTCTGAGCATATTTTATTACATAATAGCAGATCACTTTAGTTAGATTAATGATGTTGCTATATAAGCTATTTAGCTTTCTGCAATCTTCTAGCACCAGTCCCTGTCCCAAGAGAAGGTGCTGTGCCGGCTCACTGAAGAACAAAAAGGACTGCCAGTGTCAGTCAGATCGATCTTCCTTCAGGCCGTTGTCCTTTTCTTGAGGGCAGAACTAGACGTGATGACAGCAGACCTCTATCTTCAATGTGGGTTCAGCCGAGCAGAAGAGGAATGGCTGGTGGATCGCAGTGGAAGTGCAGGGAGGGGGATCCTTGTACCGGAATAAAGGACAAATGTCCGTGCTTTCCCCACACTACTCCTACCTATATGAGATTTTATTTTAATGATTGCATCACATCATCACACGCTTTGGTCCTATTAGATCAGTGTTGTCCAAACTTGGCCACTTTAAGATGAGTGGACTTGCTGGCTGGGGAATTCTGGGAGTTGAAGTCCACTCATCTTAAAGTGGCCAAGTTTGGACAACACTGTATTAGATGTTTTACTCTAAATGCTTAGATCCGTCAGGATGCCCCAAAAAGAACCCAAAAGCCATCATTCAGACCACTGCCCATATCTTGATGGGTTTTATCAGAATCTCATAATCTCCTACCCCTTTCCATTTTTCTTCCATCCTGATTCTTCCATGTTCTTTATGAAAAGATTGCCTCTGTTCAGAGCAGGAACTATTGGCTTTGCTTTTGTTTTGAGAAGATGCGTAACGGTGATAAAATAGTATTGATGGCAGGGGGGCAGACTTTCCAGCCTAATTTTTGAGGTCTGTTTTATCAGATAAAACAGATGAATTAAATCTATTGGAGGTTTAGCACAACTATTTTATTTATTTATTTTTTGAATGGAAAATGGTGCCAGTGATTTTCAAATTTCATCTTGGGGACTGCAGGAGCTAGGAGCTGCATACAGTTCTCAGGCTGCAACTGGTCTGCTCTTGGAATAGACATGCTGGAGCTGAATGAACTGATGTGCTATCAGATAACTTTCTTATAGAAGAAGAAACCCTGGGACCATCAATCAGAGGAATAAGAACCAAGGTTAGCAGCCTAACCAACTGATATTTTGGAAAGGCCCAAACTGGACCTGGAAGTTTAGTTGCTGTTCTAAATTAGGAAAAGTATAATGAGTCCCAGAATGGATCTAGAACCTGGACAGATATGATACGCCTGATAACTCTTCAATCTGCAGCTCTATGGTTCTGACTGGAGACATCAGAACTTGCCTTTGCTACCTGGAACTAAGTGCCTAGACTCAGTAAATTATTCAGACTCGCAAGACTTCCTGGTGAATAGCCAAATCATGTGGTCTAAAATACAGATGTGTATGTATGTCATTGCTTCTCCCTTCCAAAATATTGATCCAACCTTTATAGACATGTCCTCCTATCCTCAGTCATACATACTTGTTTGCTTTTGAATATAAGAATTTCTTGTTCCCCAGATTGGTGAGTGAGCCTTTATTTATCTGATGTGTTTCAAAGAGACAGCATTTTCCATTACTCAAAGCAGCTAGCAATAATAGAAGGCAAGCAAAAATCAAGCAGATTAAAAATATAGTTAAAAGACTTAATGAAAATATCATTTAAAAAACTAGAATAGAACTGCCAATGCTCACTCAACTCAACAGAAAAATGGCTTATCCGTCAAAAGCCTGTCTCAATAAGAATGCTTGTGTCTGCTGACAGAAAGAAATTAGAAAAACTTGGATTTCATGTGGCTGCACCCTAACCCAATAAGCTTACTCTCCATTTCCTGACCAGTATCCTGATGGATCTAAATTGAGCATAAGACAATCTCTACCACGATTCTCCCCATCTAATCCCTTTTTGACAGCCCTAAAATATTTATAGCACCTGAACTGATATAGAACTGTTTGAATGGGTCAAAACACTAGCTTTCTGCTTCCTCATCTGATGAACTAGAAAGTGCTGTGTATAATAAATATAAAGAGCACTAATCTGTGCTAAAACAAACCCAGAATCTTTTCAAGATAATGCAAATAAAGCCATGCTCTGTGACATCCATTTTGCAGAGTAAGCATCTTCGTATGTATATTTGCTTAGTCTGCAATCCTCTGTGCATTTTCTGGAAAGGAAGCCCCATTGAATAAAATGGGGCTTCGTTCCAAGGAAAATTGACGAGGATCAAGCTGCATGCCTGCTTCTGTGCTGATCATGAGGACTGGTGTCAAGCAATTACACATAACCCCACCACCAGGGCCTCAGTCGGCACCAACTGCTGAT
The DNA here is from genome assembly GCA_030867105.1 of Liasis olivaceus. NCBI lineage: Eukaryota > Metazoa > Chordata > Lepidosauria > Squamata > Pythonidae > Liasis > Liasis olivaceus. The sequence continues at coordinate 143,647,653 of CM061348.1, forward strand.
TCTCAACAGCCTCTTCAAACTGTAGGATATTATCAAGGACTGACTATACTTTATCAAAATTACTCAGTAGCCGTGAGAGTTATAAATGCGGACTGGGAGGTGAGGGGAGACATGAATAAAAATATAGATTCTGATGGTGGATTTCTATGATATATGCTCTGTAGGCCTGACCAGGATGTTTTTGAGAAAAGCTCCCTTCTTCATTGCATAGTTGATGAAATGGTTCCTTGGTAATCTGTTGCAACATACAAAGAGTTCATCTTACTTTCAACTTTGGTCTGATCCTCCAGGTTGGGTTCTTTTGAAACTACAGTACAAATATGCTGCTCGATTGTTGCACAAGATAAATTGCCAGCAAGACATATCACAGATTTTCCACTTATTTTAAAACTTTTAGCTGAATCAGGCTACTATGGCTCCTTCTCCTTGCTTTCTCCAATCCTCATATAGTCCTCCTTCACTGGCTAATGTAGATCCCTGATACTAAGATAGGACAGAGAAGAAATGGAAGGAAAGGACTGAATAGAAGACAGGAAGATGCTGCATCTTCTTCCTGGGAATTTAAAAATGGAATTAGAAAATCTGATTTCTGACCTAGAAGTCTTATACAGATTGATGCCACTAAGGCTAAATCAGTGGGCACAGACCTTGGGGCTCCTAATTTCAGCACCCATATAACTTTTCAAAAAAACAACAGAGAGATGTTGCCTTACCTCCCACTCCCTTCTCTGCCTCTCCTCTTTCCCCAAAGACTCTCTGGAGGACACCACAGGCAATGGCAGATTTGTTCTGCAGTGCCCCCAAATGCTTTTAAATGTAGAAGGAAAGAAACAGAAGGTGCCTGTTAAGACATAGGGAGTTTAACGATGGGGAGGGAGGGGGGGAGGGAGGGAATATTAACAGCACCCAGAAGTGTGCATACATTCATGTCCCAAGAAGGTATCTCACCCAGACCTCCTCAACCAAGGCAGCACTACTGTTTATCCATCAGCACTCTGACCAGCCTCCCAAATTCCCTAATCTGCCTCTGACATCACACGAGCAACTGATGCCTCAAATTGTGCAGGATCAGAAAGTAGAACAAGACACGAGCATTTCTCTCTCTTTGCTAACACTAGAGCCTGAGGCCTTCCAACAAAGTTGAATAGTGGGGATTCAAGACAGTCAAGAGGAAGGACATGTTCATTCAAGGGTGGTGGAAGTGAGCGTTCTAGCTCCATCCAAGTGCTGTCCACCAGTTCCTGTGCTGGTAGAGAACTATACTGGCATAAAATTGATCTCTGTGGTACTGTCTTTATTTACAGTGTACACAATAAGAATAGGATTTGGTGATTTTTTCCAGCTTTGTTTGCCTCCTCCCTCCCCCCTTTAACATGGTCCAGGGCTGGGCTTGGAAAGGAAATGAGTTTCAACAGCTGGACGAGTGGAGTAAACCAACTGTCAAAATGTGGTCTGTTTTTGCACAAGTATGTTCACAGGTTACTTTTGAATGTAACTTTCATACTATTCCAGGAGAGTACTAACCCTGCTAGTGGTCAATTACTGTTCAGATTGATCCAGGTTTCCAATCTATTCGAAAGAACTGCATCTTCCTATTGCTAAAAGCAGAATGACCCTGTGCCTAAGGGCCAGAGAGAAGGGGGAATTTTTGGTGAAGCGTGTCAGCTGTATCCATGGCAAAACCTGTTTTGGGACTAGGGGAAAATACTACTGTACTTGAAAACTGGGCAACTAAAGATGAGCTAAGGTAGCCTCATAGTTGGGCTGGTGATCAAATGAAGGCAATTTTAAGAGGACAGAGCAGAAAAGAGGTTGCTAGGTCATGTTTCTGCCACACTTAGATGAGGCAAACTAATTCAAAAGATGGGCCTGTGCTGGAAATCATCAAAAATGGGTGGCAAGTTTTTTTCATGCAAATGATTTCCATTTTCTGCAGACAAGGCCTGACTTTAGTCTTGGATGATTTTACTTTTCTTTTGCTAGCATCACACTATAGGTAGTCATTTAGTGTCCACAACTGGGACTGGTAACTCGAACATTAAGCAAAATGGTTGCTAAGTGAAACTGCGACTGTGCTTATGATCTTACTTCAGCTTTCCCTTGCTTTATGGACCTGGGAAGGTCGTAAATGCAAGGATTGGTTGCAAAGTTACTTTTTCATCACTTCATCACTGCAAATGGTCACTAAATGAGGCAGTTGTTAAACAAGGACTGCCTGTAATCAACTGTAACAAAGCAAGAAAATATACTTAGTTGTTGTTTTTTTTTTATTAAACCTTATAGGATAGGGAAGCTGCCTGTGCGTCTGGATCTGGAATCCCACAGGATCTTACGCCTGTTATTCTCCATGACTTTCTTTGGAATCTCCCATCTGGACTTGGGAGAGTCTAGCCCATACACTGTGCAGATGTTCCTGTATACAATGCCAGCTACTTGGTTATGCTGTTCCTGCCTGCATCTTATACTCTGCCATTATGGAGCTGGTGCTTAGTGCCTGTTCTTGTGTTGCTATGATCAGTGCCTCAGTGCTGTCTTTTAGTCCAGCTCTTTCCAGCCACTGGTAGGATTTCCCAATGTCAGCCATCTCAGCTATCTGTCAATGGTACATCCCATGCAGGGTCTTGCCTTCCATGGGACTTCCTCTGTTTGAACTTCCTCCCATGTCTGCTGCTGCCTCAGTCATTCTCTCAGCAGCTCATCTTTGGGTGCCATGTTATTGATGTACTCCTGGATGCTCTGGGTTTCATCCAGGACAGTGGCTTTGACATTCACCAAAACCTGCCCACCCTCTTTGCGGCTGGTGTAAATTCTCTGGGTGTTGGACTTGGGGTGGAAATCTCTGTACATTGTGAGGAGCTTCTGGGTCTTCACATCGGCAGCCTCCATGTCCTCCTTTGGCCAGATCACTATGCCAGCAAGGTATCTGGTGACTGGCAGGGTGTACGTGTTGATGGTGTGGATCTTGTTCTTCCCATTGAGCTGGCTTTTCAGGACATGCTTTATCCTTTGGTGGTACTTGGATGTTGCTGTCTTCTTTGCCTCCTCATCATGGTTCCCATGTGACTGTGGGATACCAAGATACTTGTAGCTGGTCTCTCTGTCTGCTGTGTGGCCCACTGGTAGTTCCACCCATCAGTCTTAACTACCTTCCCTCTCTTTACTATCATCCTGCCACACTTCTCCAGTCCAAATGACATCCCAATGTCCTCACTGTAGATCCATGTCAGGTGGATTAGCGAGTCGATGTCTCATTCACTCTTAGCATACAGCTTGATGTCATCCATGTAGAGGAGGTGGCTGATGGTGATTCCATTCTTGAACTTTTATCTGTATCCAGTCCTTGTGATAATCCAGCTGAAGGGGTTCAAGCCTATGCAGAACAGCAGCAGGGACAATGCATCATCTTGGTATATGCCGCATTTGATGGCCACTTGTGCGAGCTTTCTTGACTTGACTTCCAGTGTTTGAGTTGATTTCCATTGTTGTCTTCCACAGTCCCATTGAGTTCTTGAGGAAGGTCCTTAGTATTTTGTGGACTTTGTATAGCGCCAGGTATTCACAGATCCATGTGTGTGGCATTCAGTCATAAGCTTTCCTGTAGTCAATCCAGGCTGTGCTCAGATTGGTCTGTCTAGACCTTGAGTCTTGGGTGGCTGCTGTATCTATGAGCAACTGGTGTTCTGAGCATCTGGTGTTGTTCCCAACGCCCTTCTATGCTGTGCTAATGTACTGGCCCATATGGCCAGTTAACCTAGGAGGCAGGTTATTGGCTGGTAGTTGGACGGTGCTGTTCCCTTGTGGGGATCTGTCATGATTAGCACTGTCCTTCCTTTTGTTAGCAAATCTGGGTGGGAGCCTGCTGTTAGCAGCTGGTTCATCTGTGCTGCTACGGATTCATGCAATGTGCAGTTCATGCACTGCTGTACTGCTAGGCATTCATGCAATGCTGCTAGACATTCATGCACTGCTGTTAGTTTCTTTAGCCAGTAGATGTGAATCATGTCCGGGCCAGGTGCTGTTCAGCTCTTCATGTTCCTGACCCACTGTTGGATGTCTGCTACTGTGATGGTGACTGGTGCCTGTTCTGGGAGATTGCTATGGTCTGCTCTCATGTCCTGCAGCCACTTTGCACTGATGTTATGTGTCTTCTCTTTCTCCCATATGTTCTTCCAGTACTGTTCACTTTCTGCTGTTGGTGGCTCTGCTGTTATTGTGTTATTGCACTGCAGTTGGGAGTACGCCTTGGACTGTTCTTTGGAGAACAGGGCATTTATCTTCTTGGCCTCTGCTTCTCTAGTGTATCTCCTTAGCCTGGCAGCCAGTGCTGTGAGCCTTTGTTTAGCAGTCTCTAGGGCTTCAGTTGGAGTCAGGCCCATGTATTTTTCAGTAGCTGAATCTTATCCTTAATCTCCACACCCTTCTGTAGTTCCACCAGAACTGATTAACTTCTTTCCGAGTTGGCTTGATGTTAGCCTCCAATCTTATTTTCTTGGGGTGGGGGGGTATGTATTGCTGTTCTTTTTGATCGTGTAGTGAAGCATCCAGGATTACAGCAGCTGTAGTGTATACCAGTTCATTGGTTTGAATTATGTTGGTAGTAGGGATTGTCGTGAAGGCTCTATTGGCATCTTCTAGCATACTATCTGATGGCACTTCTCCACTGAGCCTTGGTAATCTGTCTCAAGAGTTGACTAAAGCTAGTTTATCCATGATCTTATGCCTCATGCTGTAATGGAGGGGGTGGCAGTGACGTTCCAGCTTCAGGTGTTGGCTGCACATCCAGTTGTTCCTCCAGGTCTTCTTGAGTCTGGGATGTAATGTGTCGTTTGGTCTACCTCAAGTTGTGAGAGCAGCTTCCTCTTCACTATATTGAAATGTTGGGTAACTAGCTGTTTCTCAGTGTGGCTATAGTCCATCCATAGTTCCCTCATATGTTCCATATATCCCCTCTCATTAGGTCTACTGTTGTAGTAGCATTTCATCAATTCCAAGTTCTCTTGTCTCGTCCGTGTATGGTTTGTTTCAGTAGCCCACTTATTGTCAGATTGTCCTGGTTCCTCAACATCTGATGCACACCTTGTTAACCCAGGCGACACCTGAGCTGGCATGACTCTCTTAGTTCCTGTCACTCTCGTATCCAAGGTAAGCAGGTGAAGCATTAGGGGGTCTCTGCCCAAGGACTCCTAATTACAAATGAATATAAAGTAAGAAAAAGAAAAGAAAAAGAAAGAAATGAAAGAGAAAGCTAAAACTGCAAGGAAGGGGAAAAAAATAAAAGAAAAATAGAAAAGAAAGAAAAAAGATACAAAGAAGTGGCTTCCGATCTTCTTTACAGCAGTTATAAGTACAATTGTAAATTTACCCTACTCTATGGTTACAACAACTCTTTTTTCTATAGTCTACTCAGTCTAATCATCAAAAACATAAATCATAAGTTCAGTTTTTTCTGTTTTGCGCAAAAAGCCACTGTGTGCCAAAAAGCCCCTTCGTGCCAGGCTCCTAGGCCAGGCTGGGGCTGGGCTTCACAAAAAACAAGCACAAAAGGGGTGCTTTCTGCTTTTCTTTTTTTCATAGCACAAAGCCCAGCCCAGCAGCTGGGCACGCCTCGTCAGCAGTGGGTGCAAGAAAACGGCAAAGGTCAGCTGGGATGGCAGAGCACAGGGCGGCAGGGGGCCAAAAAGGCATAGATGGGGGGAGATAGGTGGGTGGAGGTAGTTGAAGCAGCCCTGCGGTCATAAGCACAGGTGGGCTGCCAAGCACCTGACTTTTGATCACATGACCACGGGGATGCTGCAACAGTCATAACTTTGGGCACAGGTCATAAGTCCCTTTGTCCAGTGCCACCATAACTTTGAACAGTCACTGAATGAATGGTTGTAAGTTGAAGACTACCTGTATATCCTTCTGCCACTGTTTAAATGGTGCATCAGTTGTCAAAGCAGATATTATCTGAAATAAAAACATCATTCTAGGCAAGACCTTCATTTTTATCACAGAAATTCTCCCCAGCAACAACAGTTGTAGTTTTCCCCATCTTAACATGTCTTTTTTAACTTCATTCCATATCTTAACATAATTATTTTGAAGTAACATACAATTAATATTTGTAATACTGATATCCAGATATTTTACTTTCTTCTCAATCTTAAAACCCATTTTATTCATCAATTCTGTTTGATCTTCTATTTTCATGTTTTGTTAGCATCTTCGTCTTCTGTTTGTTAATCTTGAAGCCTGCTAATGCACCAAATTCTTTTAATTTTCCCATTAATGTTTCAATTCCCTTTAAAGGATCTTCCAGAATCAACACCAAGTCATCTGCAAAAGCTCTCAACTTATAAGTTTCTTTTTTAATCTTTATAATTTCTTGTTAAAGTCAAATCATGTCCCTCTTTGGGTATTATTGCTATATTGGCCTCTTTCCAACACTCTGGCATCTTTCCTCCTTGCACGACAGAGTTCATCGTGTTTTGTAAAGGTTGTAAAAGTTCATCCTCAAAACATTTATAATAAAAGCCTGATAATCCATCTGGTCCAGGCACCTTTCCTGGTTTAATCTTTTTTATAACTTCAGAAACTTCCCTTATTGTAGGTGAAGGCACCTGGCATTCTGATCAGGTCCAGATGTTACCCCATTGTCTCCAAGATAAACCTGGCCTTGATCTGCTGAGTGCTAGCAAGATTTTAGGTTTGCTGATATATTTATAGGGAGTGCAAGTTAGAGAAATTTGTAAATGAACTTGAGATCAGAGGGCAGCCACAGAGAAACAGGGAAGGGTGAAAAAGGGTTGTTTCGTAATAAAGCAAAGGTTTATTACAAAATTGGTATCTGGTAATTGTTATCTGGTAACATAAAACACACATAAAGATGGAAGATCAAGGGCTGATGTAAGCAACCATGGTAGCAGCACCTTGGGACAGCAGTCAGATATGGGAGAGGAACAATATGAAACAGGGTGCCAGAAAGGAATGGAAGGTTTGCTTGATACTCTAAATCTAGCACTAATTGTGATCTGGTTCTGTCCCAGGGCTCCAGTGGAACAGGTAAAAGCACAATCAATATAAGAGTGATTCTGACTCCATGCAAAAAACACTTTCCTCATTCCTGAGCCAAAGAATGGAGGTTGTGAAGCAGTTGTTTCACTACATCAGTGTACAGACCAATTCAGCTTTGGTGCTAGTAGCCCCAGTGGCTGTCCCAGAAATCAGGTTTGTCTGTCATATGATGAATGGCTGTAGAAGCGTTGAGCACAAGCCCTGCATGCCAAGGGACACCACCAGGCAGGACTAGAAAAGGCCTTGGAGACCAATCACTGCCCCCCACCCGGTGTCCCCTTCTGCAAGTCTGGATTTTAGGTCCCATCAGCTCCAGTTAGCTCCAGTTGGCATGGCCAAGAAGAAGAGAAGGTCGGAGTCTAGCACCAGACATGAAGAAGTTTGGTGTAGGCAATACTGAGCTAGGTGGGCTAATAATTGGACTCAAGTGAAGGTTGTTTCTTATATTTCTAGGGTTCCTGTAGTTTCAAGGGAATTCAGTAGGGAGTGAAACAGAAGCCCACTGGATTTGCTGTATCATAAACTTTTATTAAGAGCTGCTTCTAGATATTTTGGGTATAGTCAGCTACTGAACTGTACAGCATACAAGTGTCCCCATGGCAGATCTGAAGGACACACTGGTGTTTCAGATGCAGCTTTCCCCTTCAAAATATACACTGGTGGCAATGAGAAGAGATGTGTATATAGAAAACACTACCTTGAAATGTATTAGTGCTGGGGTAGAGATCATGGTTCCTTTGGCACCCATCAGACTCCCTGCCCCACCCAACTCTTCTTTTTCAATTATTTTTTATTTAAAAATACATCAATGGGAAGTGAGAATGCTGCAAATCTCCAGCATAACCTTTATTTCCAAGAGCGTACCAAGGCCCACACTGGAAGGTTGTTTAGGCCAATACTTTGTTTGGAGTTATGTCTATCTGTTCCCCAATGCCTGAGGTAAAAATCAGGTCCTCAAGGCTTTCTGGAAGGATAGCAGAGTCAGGGCCATCCAAATCTAAGAGAGGAGGCTGTTCCATAGGGTGGGTGCCTATGGTTGCCTCCTGGATTCAACTAGATGACTGTAGTTTAACAGAAGAGACCCTGAGCTTGCCCACTTTGCCAGATCTGGTGGGGCAGGCAGAAACCATTGGAAACAGGCAGTCCTCCAAGTAACTTGGCTTTGTGTGTCTTGAATTGCACTTGGAAGTCTACTGGAATCCAATGCAGCTTGCAAACCATGAAGTAACACGGGCATACTATGGAGCATCCAGAACTGCACACGTCACTGCTTTCTGAACCAGTTGCAGTTCCAAATGCTCTTCAAGGGCAGGCCCATTAGAAGGCATTGCACCAGTCCAACCAGAATGTGATGAAAGCATGAATGATTGTGAGTAGAGCTGCCTGATCCAGGAATGGGTACAATTGGCATATAAAATGGATTTGTACAAAGATCCTCCAGGCCAGTGCTGCCACCTGCCCTCAAGGGCCCTCATACTATGCACCACCTTTTTCTGGGGGAGTTCTCCCCTATCCAGAATTAGAGGTGGAGTGTTTCTAGATCTGGGGGCTCTCTAAAACCCATAGCCACTTGGATGGCCAGGAGCAGAGATGTACAACTAATTTTCATCAACATACTGATAATACTTAACTCCAGGCCAACAAATAACCTCACCTAGCAGCTTCATATAGATATTAGAAGCAGGGAGAGAGTCGAGGCCTGAGGCACAATAAAATGCAGGAACCTAGGGGCAGACACCTCCCTTCCCAAATTGAGTGGAACTGGCCTTGGAGGAAGGAGGAGAACCACTGTAAACTGTGCTTCCTGCAACCCTCTAAGCCTGCTGGCCTTCTGCAAACCCCTTAAGACTCGGTTTGTCTGTCAGGCATGGCAGTCAGCTGGTGGTTGAGCTCATGAGTTTTATGAATTTGTTGTTGACTGTTTATCCTCAGGTGGCCTTTTTTTTCTTTTTGATGTGGCTTTATTTATTGCATTTTGTTTTGTATTGATGTTTTTATTGTGTTAGCCACCCAAAGTCACTTTATGCAAGATGTGCAGCCATATAAATCTAATAAATAAATAAATAAGCTGAACCAGAAGTATACCATGATCCATGGTATTGAAGGCTGCTGAAAGATCAAGGAGGGCCAGGATGGATGCACCACCCCCATCCCAAGCCTGCCAGAGATCATCAACAAATGTGATTAATACTATCTCAGTACTATAATCCAGCCTAAACCCAACTGAAAGGAGTCCAGATAATCTGCTTCCTCCAGGCCCTTTGGAGTTGCAGGCCTACCACCTTTTCAACAACCTTCCCTAAAAAGGGACAATTGGAGACTGGACAAAAGTTGTCCAGTTCCATTGGATCCAGTAATGCCTTCTTGAGGAGAAGATGAACCACTTTGACCATTGTGTGTCAAAATCTCAAAAAATTGCCCACTTCTGGATAATGGAAGATAATTCTTAATTGCTACCAAGAACAACATGGAGATAGATGGGACCTCCCAGGAGCACCAGTGCTGGCTGACTGATTAGTACAGAGAACTGAATGAGAGTGCAGTTCAGTTGCAAGCAAATATTTAGGCACCCCTGGTCAAGTTTGTGTTTCAGTGAACAATATTTGGAAGCTGTTATTTCTATCAAAGAAGATATAAAGGACTGATTGAAAGGGTACCCAGCCTTTGGCACCTCCCACATGCACTTTCTTCTCTGAATCTGTACACAATTACACATAAATTGTAAGTATGCATTCAAATTTGCAAAAATTGTGTTTAACTTAATACCGCTTTTTTTTAGCTTCTGTTCATTGAAACATAGTTTGACTAGGAGTGTTTCAACTTTTGCATGCAAACCACATGTCCTTGATCTGATCCAGTAAGTCACAATGCACGCTGGAAACTAGTAGAGACACTTTCCATCTAATAGCATGCATGTATATTTTGTACTTAAACTGCCTATGTTTGAGTACAAGGCCTTTAGATTCAGGGCTGTAAAATATAATGAATGCAAGGTTTTTCCCCTATTCTTTTCCCCAGCTGAACGTGAATGTACAGGGAAGCTGTTGAAATAATTTGGAGAAAGTAATGCTGAGTTGGATAAAATATCCAGCCTCCATTTGTTTGTTCATTCATTCATTCATTCTGGTCCCTGCTGGGTCTTAATATTCAATTACCTGCTTCTCCTCCTTCCTTCCCCAGCACTGGTCCTATTAATGATCTCCCAAGGGCCTGTTCATCAGAGAGAACTAAAGAGTTATTAAGGCCATAATTCTTGGAACCTGCTGTTCCCTGACAGGTACCATAGATTTTCAGTCCTTAAGTCAACTGGTTGCATGGAGTTTGCTCCATTATGGGCTGGAAACAACATCTAGGTGGTATCCTTGGGGAGGAAGAAACACAACCATGGTGGGGAACCAGCTTCACCCACAGAACTTTGGGAAACAAGGCCATGTGGGAAGACGTCCAGCTCACCCATGAAGCCACACTGCCAGAAACACTGGGATAAGCGTGGGTGAGGGATGGTGGGGAATATGTCCCTCTGGATCATTAGGGGTCATATATTTGGAGGCATTTACATGTAGAAGAAAAAGAGGGGAAGCATTTAAGGCCTGGTGCTGGTGGATAAGGGGAGATGAGGATGGAAAGTGCCTGATGCTTGAAAAATAACAATTATTATTTGAAGTTCTTTGTAGAACTTTGTCTTTAAATGTCTTCAGCGCATTGACATGAGACTATTGATGTAGACACAAATGCTGTCTTCATCAATAGTCTCTAACTTTCACACTAACTTTTGCAATCAATTCCACTAGATGTATTGGATTCCAGCTTCCATCATCCCTATTTCTCATGTTGAATGGGGATGATGGAAATTGAAGGCCAACTTATTTGGAAGGCACCAGATTGGGAGAGACTGTTTTTCTACTCAGCTTTGGAAGTAGGGAACATACACAGCTCCCATATATAAAAGAGATGGAATTCCTACCATCCTCCTACACCACTAGTTGTTCCACTCCCCAGTAACAACATGGAAGTAATTAACCATTGACTTCTTTGGAGATGTTTCTTCAACTTCTTAGTCTAGTGTACACTTCTGATATTCTCCGGAAGAATCCCATCCAACTATTAACCAAGGCCATTCCTGTTTAGTTTCTCAGCCTAGAAGCTACTATCAGAATAACTAACAGAGTGCCACTTAAGTATCATAAGTTTGTCACAGTTCTAAAAATATTTAAATCCAGGATTAAACCATAAATAACATTCTTGTAATACAAATTTAATCATTCCTTTTTGTGAAATATACTCAGAACTTACATACTTAGCATAGATATTCAAGCAATTATTTTCAAAGGCGCAATATGGTTCATGGGGTCATGAAGAGTTGGACACGACTTAACGACTGAACAACAACAACAACATATAGTAAACAGAATTGACCAGAACAGTGAAATGAATAACCAAAAAAAAAACAAAACTTAGTATAAACATATTGGAAGTTTATCTCTGCACTGATCAAAGAAAGTTCAAGTTTATGTGAATTAAAAATTCCAGTTCCATGCTTACACAATCCTTATGCAACACACAAACCCCAAGCTATCTAGTAGATTTGCCACCACTATTATTTAGTCATCCTCCTGGGTCTTTAATAGCTGCCTGACACACAAGTTAACATTTTCACAGCATGGAAATCAAAGGATTGAGATCTTTTCACTTGCTTGATTTTTTGCATCAAGCTGCTCTTAACAGTGCAAGAGGGTCAGTGAAAAATTTGGCATCTGATCCAGAATTTTACACACACACACACACACACACACACACACACTTGTTTTATTTGTGCCACCAACCAATCTTCATATGTACAAGTAGGCACAGCCTGTTGATTGTAGACCTGAACTTAAAGATCTTATGGTGGCTCCCTTGATAAGGCAATTTGCGTGGCTTCAGTTGTAGAACCCACCACTGACTTTGGAATAAGCCCTGTTTTCTTGTCAGAATGGGTAATATTTATTTCAGGAATAAAGAAATAAAACTACCTGACCTAAAAAGGTTTTTTAAAATAAAGAAGGAAAGACGTTTAAATGAATAATAGCAGTCCTGGTGAACCTCAATATACCCAAATGTATTTGTTGAGCAAAACCAACAGTCTGTTTCTTATCTGCCAATCTCTGATCACTTGGTGATGGGAGGAGGGAGACAGACTGCAGGCTTGAAAGCTAGCCCTGATTATGCCACTGAGCAGTCAGCTATTTTCTCCCCAGCCTGCTGTAACACTGACCAAGGACAACCTTCCAGATGTGTTCGAGTTCGACTCCCTTAATCCAGTAGAGTGCTAGCAAAGCATTATGGGAACTGAAGTTCAACATATCTGAAAGGCACCAGTTTGGGGAAGACTGATGAAGGGGGAAGATCTTCATTTCTGGGTGTTTAAGACAGAGGGGCAACATGTGTATGTGGGCAATTGTGAGATGGTTTGAGAGACTAAGGGCTGCAGTAACTGCTGTATCTCTTCCAGCTATGGTGACATGGTCCCAAGCACCATTGCAGGGAAGATTTTTGGATCCATCTGCTCTCTAAGTGGGGTGCTGGTCATCGCCCTTCCTGTACCTGTCATTGTTTCCAACTTCAGTCGCATCTACCACCAGAATCAGCGGGCAGATAAGCGGCGAGCTCAGCAGGTAGATTTGACTGCCAAAGGAGGAGGAGGAGGAGGAGGAAGAGGAAGCAAAAAGCAGTGGGTGAAAGACACCACAGAGAAGGGGGGCTCAATTATCTCTCACATTCCATAAATGGTTCTTTGTGTTCCCCCCCTTTACAGAAGGTTCGCCTGGCCCGAATACGGCTGGCCAAGAGTGGTACTACCAACGCTTTTCTTCAGTACAAGCAGAATGGAGGCCTTGAGGTATGAACTCAGTTCTCTGTTCACCTTGGTGCCTTCAGCTTTCTCCATGCTGGGCATCCTTGAAACAATGGCATGGATTGTTTTCTTAATCCTGTTGAGTTTTCCTAGGTAAGGAAAAACAGGGATCAGTATGAATGGAAAACACTTGCGGTTCCTCCTCCTTGCTTGGGCCAATGCACTAAGCTTTTGTTACTGCAATCCAAACTAGCAAACCTAAACCTTTGATCTTTGGGGTTGACTACAGCTGGGATGGGATACATTTTCTCCATTGCATTCCATCAGTGTTAAGAATAATTTGCCAGAGATGCATGTTAGGCCAAAGATAGTTTTGGGCAGAGCCCGTTGCCAAAAAAATTTAAAAAAAGAAAGAAAGAAAAAAAGGAAAAGAATGGGTATACCAGTCCTCTTTCTCTTTCTTGGCCATCCATTTTCTATTCCATCTGTTACCGTCTTCTCTCCCTTGATCTGTTTTTTCTATTCCCCCATTTTATTTATGGGGATGCATGCAGCACTTAGCCTAATTTCAGAAACAATCTGCAAATGATCAGTCTAGACCTCTGGCAAAAGGAGTCTGTCTCTTCTCTGGCAGAAAGGGAAGTTGATGTGATTGTTTTCAGAGGGCTTTTGAAATTAGGCTGAGTACCATGTTCATCCCCAGGGCCAACAGTTGCATACCTTTGGGCCAAGCTTAGAACAATGCCTCCAGGGTGAGTCAGTTTCTGAAACCGATGCAGGGATGCTCTTCCCCAGGGGATAATTCTGGTTCTGTATTGTCTCCCACGCTTGTTAATATAATCACGAAACCCCTTGGATGGATCATTGGAAACGATGGCATTTGGTTTAGATTTATGCCAAAGATTCCCATCTCTATTTATCCGTTTCATCAAATCTAGAAGCTGTGAGATCTTTCTGTGCACTTTCCCGCTCATTAATGAGCTGAATGAGAGCAATTTAATTAAAGTTCTGTCCAAATAAAACAAAGGCTGGGTTTAAGCATTGCATTATACTATAAAATCATTTGTTTTGTTTTGGCTTAATATTTTGCGTGAGCCCGTACATTGTTGTTTGTGACTTAGCATGATATGTAAACATAGCCCATTTTCATTGATTCAACAAATAGCAACTAAAACAAATCATAGCTTAATATATTTGAACCCATTCAGTGTTAAGGATAGCGGAAGATTGGCTGAAGAAACAGCTACTCTGGCTGGTGTCCTATTCCATCAGAGGACCCAATTCATAGCTTGAAGCTATGGCATTGCTCCTGGACTTTCAGGAGCTCCTGCATCCTAATGCCTTTCTATCAGCTTTAGCTGATTCACATGTTATGTCCTCTGTGGTGCAATAAACCTAGCTGCTGTCATTCATGCATTGGTGTTTTCCAAATATTCTCTGTGTCAGAGTGCCCTTGAAGATGGTTTGGAAATTTCAACTGCTGCAAAATTCAGCATCCTACATGGCTATCAAATCGGGACCAAAACTCAATTGCAGTGCCTGTTTTGATGCACCACGGTTTCTAGGCACTGTTCTAACTGCTAATTCTCCCCCCTTTATGCTCTAAATATTTTGATCTTGGTTAACGCAGGGAATATAGAAGCCCACTCATAAAAGTTTCTGATGAAGCCATGCCCTGGTTATGGGTAAACAAAGTTGGCATTCACTCATTGGGGCCTATTTTGTTACAGCTCCCAAACTAGAGCATCTTTCCAAGGGAGGTTTAATGGTAAGCCCTCTATCCTGCAGCTTTTCAGAAACAAATTAATAACCTTACTTATTCTAAATGGCTTTTGGAACTGAAGTTAACTGTTATAAAGCTTTGCTTCATAGTTGTTTAATGTCCCTTTCTCCTGTTTTTTTTAAATAAATACTTCTCTTATTTTTATTTAATTTTGGAAACCACTGTGATATATTATATGAACAGTGATGTGTAAATATTTTTTTAAATAACATTAAAAGTCTAATCCAGTGCTCCTCAAATTTTCTATTCTCAATTCCAATTTTAAATAAGCTCCTTACTTCATATTGCAACTGGAGTATTCTTTGTTGGGAGGTTCCCTAGTTTGCAAAACATCAATACCCTGTACCCAGAAAAGTAGCCCATTGGATACTTTTATAGCCAAGCCCTAATCCTGCAGGTATTAGTTTTCTAAATGCAGAAACCTTCTTTTAAATGGGAAGGCATTCAAATACTCAACCATCCTCTTCCAATCTGAAATACAGTAATCCTAAAGATATTTAAAGTGTTTATGGGTTTTAAACCTTATGCACTTAGATGTTCTTCCCATTTTTACATCTCCACTTGCATGTCCAAGGATTGCTGTGATAATTTAGGCATGCTGATATTCAGGCTGGAGTTGGAATGTGTATGTATTGGTGTGTCCATCAGATCCCATCTGCCTTTATCTGCTTTCTCCATCAGGACAGAGATCCTGTTGCACATGCCCTGGCAGTGCGCAACCGATCAGCTTTTGAACAACAACACCACCATCTCTTGCACTGCCTGGAGAAAACTACAGTGAGTAGCAGGATGGGGTCAAAACATGGGAGGGATTCAGGGAACAGAAGTGGGGCAGATGGGTGGTTTGGAGAAGTTTTTTATTTGCAAATGAAATCTGCTTTCTGTCCAAAATCTCATGGGCCAATCTTTCCCACTTTGTGCTCTCCAAAGTGTTAAACTACCATTTTCATGCTTGCAGGGCATAATGGGGGTTTTATTCTAAAACAGCTTGAGGGTATCTTATTGGAGGAAGCTGGCCGAGAGAGTTTGGAAATGTGCTTATCTTATCCCTAGGCAGTTTTTTCCCAGGCTTATAATATGTTGATCAACAAAATTATACATAGTGACAAACTAATCTCTTAAAGCTGTCATCCTAACTGGGCTAACCCAGAGGCAAGCTTTTTGAGATACAGTGAGACTTACATCCATATAATCACGTTACAGGAGTATCAAAGCAAAACATTAATGCTGTAAAAGAGACTCAGCGGTGTGACTTCTGTTAAAAAAAGAGGTGTCATTTCATATAAAATAAAACAGAAATCTTTAACTAAAATAAAAGCAGTAACATTAAGGGGGACAGTCTCATCACATTGGCTTTGGAAGGCAAATACCCCCACACAGACACACACACACCTATAATGGCTTCATTATTTCTGGTAAAATGTTGGTTACTTTTTGCTGTAGTAAGGAGAACTGAAGTTGCAGGCAGACAGTAAATGCAAAATTAAGCCAGTTACAGCCCTTAGATTTTATAGTGCATAGGAGAGGGCTCTTATGAGTGTACAAGCTAATCGGTTTTCCAGGGGAAAGGAGGGTGTCAGATCCTCATTCAGGGCCATCACCCCCGACAACTAATATTATTCTGCTAATACTACCAGAAGTCTTTATGAGCATCACCTCATAAGAGTAAAAGATCCCAAAACCAGATCTCAGGGGATCTTTAACAATTTAAGTCAATATGCCTATGAGGAGGTGAGCTAACCAAACGACAGGTCTTACACAGTGCTTCAGTACTGTTTAGCTTCCTGATGCTTTTAGGCCCCATAGTTGGTTGCTGAGTTCCACGCTCCAAAAACGTAGTGATTGAGGACAAGGCAAAATCTAAAACTGATTTCATTTCGTTTAAATTTAATTAAAGATAAGCATAGTTAATGTAACTGCCCTCATGAATTTTGCTATTTACAATTCTGTCATATTAAAGATTACGACTTTGGTCATTCTTGGAGGCTTCATTTCAGCAGGCAGCAAGACCTAGCTGACCTTGCCTGATCTTGATAGAGCTAAGCAAGCTCAAACCTGGCTAGTACTTGGAGGGGGGATCATCAGGAAATAGTAGGGTTGTAGGCTAGAGTGACAAATTGAAAACACATACCAGAAAATATAATAAAACTACTTTTGTATTATTGCTAAGAAAACTATATGGACATGCCCATGCAGTCCCCAGAGTTGTGCTTGATTGAAGGCTATTTTTACCACCATCACCACTACCACCCCACCCCAGTTTCTGGGATTACAACCCAGTCTTTCAGGAGCTACATAGAGTCCTAAGATTTCCATCTTGTACTGTAGTTTAATCTGTAAGAGGCCTAGAGCTAGTGGTTTCAGCTAGATTTCATTTGGAGCTGTCCAAGGTCCTGTTTTCATTTGCCCTTCGTGCAGAAAGACTTTTGCCTTGATTTTGCTTATCTCAACTGATTTTCATTGCCAATTTAACATTGTCATCTTGACTGGAATATGACTGCCTAGATTTGATATGACAGTCTGAACTGATTCTACAGGTATACAAATATCTGTCTGCTCTGTGTTTTCTTTTTCTGCTCTAGATGAAAACAAATGAATTAAAAGTAAGCAATGATTATATTTTGCAACAACATTAAATTACTAGGATGGTTAAAACACAAAGGGGCAGCAAAGAATTACAAATTTCTCTTCAGGCTTGGGGAAATGGGAATAAAATAGCAGACTTCCTGTGAACTAAGACAAATGATGGGTATTAGGCAAAAAAAAAAAAAAAAAAAAAATCCCAATTTTGCATAAAAGCTCTTGGTGGCTCAATTGGCAGTAAGTGACCCAAAAATGGGATCTTGGAGTTTTATTTGTATCTGAATAAAAATGTCAGTTTGGTGCAGAAAAAAAGGCAGAATCTATGTTTGCACTCATCAGGAAAGGAATTGATAATAAAAGTGCCAGAATCATAATGCTTTAATACAAATCAGTGGTGTGACCATACTTAATATCCTATTCATAGTATTTTTAGTTGTGAACATTGTATCTCAGAAGGAAGATTATTGAGTTGAAGAATGCAGAAAAGAGTAATCAAAATTATTAAGAAATGTTGGAGCAACTCCCTTATGAGGAGAAGTGACAACACTCGAGGCTTTTTAGTTTAGAGGGAAAAAAAGAGGCAAGTGAAAGAAGCCATGATAGAGTTGTAGTAAATTACACATGATGTGAAGAAAGTGTTTAGGGGAAAACTGTGATGAGGTATTAATTAAGCAATTTCATATGAGTAAACTTGCAAGGAGGGGCTTGGGAGTAAGAATGGGTTTGTCCACTTATATCAACCTCTTCTGATTGTTCTTCCCCTCCCTGGCATTGTTTCACTCACATATAGAGTCATGAGTTTACTGATGAACACTCCTACAGTGAGTTTTGTTTGACTGAGCCCCTGGGCCACCGCACCAGCCGCAGCACCTCTCTCTCCTCCCAACCAGGAAGCAAGGGGGGTCTAAGCACCTCCTGCTGCCCCCGCCGCAACAGGCGACGCACCACCCGCCTCACCAACTCCACCATGTCTGTGAGCCGGGCCAGCACTCAAGAGCTAGATATGTTGAACAGCCAGAAAAGTGCTGCCCCCCAGAGGTAAGAATGATGCCTGCAGTTTTTAACACTCAACCAGTGGGGAGAAGGGATGGCTTCCGCTTGCATTATTCGAGTTCAAAAGAACTTGGACTACATCTCTTATCTACAGGAGAGGAGGAGGGGTGGGAAGACACAAAAAGTTCAACTGAGTTACCAAATCTATTCAGTGCAAAGGGGAAGCCACAGCACAATGGCAAAGCATTTTGAGGAAGCATTCTCAGGTTTAACCTCCGGGAGTTTAATTTTCTGCCTGGAGAACCACTGACAATCAGTGTTAACCATGCTAGACTCACAGTTTTTTTTGTTAAAGTTAGATTGATGTGGTGGTAATATTAGCTGTGTCTTAGTAGTACCAAAATGAAGAATGTGTGGCCCTCCAGAGTTCCCTTTATCTGTCATGATTGGCCATACTTGGCTGGGGCTGCTGGGAGTTTTAATAGAGTCATATCTGGAGCGCCACTGGTTCCCCATCTCTGCCTTCCTGCCTGAAGACCAAAGACCTTCTGTACGTAAAAATATCTCATGATGGTATATAAAGAACATCTCTGTAATACAATGATACACAATTAAATTAAAAACATTTTATACCCGCTTAAAATAGAGTAGCCTGATGATTTGAACTCCAGGCCACCAAAGTTTTTGCAGTAGTAAATATGTTAACCTTTAAGTTGCCACAGGGTTGTCTTCACTGCAATAATTAATACTAATACTACTACTAATAATAATAAACACTACCATAGTTGCTTCCTTTTCATCTCTCCCATAACTGATTTTACAGCTAATAAATGTCACCAGATTTGTTTAATAATACAGTGGATCTGATTGTACTTGCAGCTCAGCAATGCTGTCCAGTACAACCAGATCCATTGTAGGATGAAGCATTATTTGGCTACATTTTTAAAAAGGATATTTATGACCAGTTTACTAAGAAAATCTGTTTGGATTCTGCAGGAGGAGGATGGGCAGTTACAGCCTTAACAGAAATAGGTTGGATAGAGAGGGTTAGGGCTAGGGCAACATGGAGGAGATGTATCAAGAGTATAAGTGACATGTTAGTGGATATGGACTTTGCCCCTGGGCATATATTTGCCACACTTTTTATCTACTCTGTCTTTGCCGCTAAAGAAGGAATTATCCATACTGGCCAAACAGCTTAGCATGAAGGTTAAGCCTTTCCCTTCCAATGAAAGCACAGCCTTTTCCAGTTCTTTTTCAAGTTCAGGTCCACTTTGCCTTTGAATGGAATGCCAAAGGTCTGCTCTACAAGGTAGACCGGATCAAGGAACACACTCCGTAGGATGACTAGAATTCCACTTTATTGAGATAGGTTTTAGTAATGGAATTGTGCAAGTCTGTCAGTGCAAGTCTGTCAGAGAGTCAGGGGAGCCAGTCTGAGTTTCTTTCTCATGCTTTCCCCCAGGCTTAATAGAAGCTTCTTCTGCACCTGTTGTTGTCCTAACGACTTCTGGATACCTTCTCCAAGGCCATTTCCATGGCTCTCTATACAGAATCACATTCCAAAAACAGGGGGGAGGAGGGTGTTAGAATAAGAACTGAGCAAGACCAAGCAAGGGTGTAAAAAATCAAGATGTTAACTGTGACCCCGTGACTGAAGCCCCACCTCTTTTCATAGCGTCACGATGCAAATTAAAAAGGAGCAGGGCACCTATCATGAGTCATGAGTGCCATCTTCATTGTTTCTATCTCCCCCTCCATGGATGCTGCTGGGGCCAGAAATCAGAATTAAATAAAAAAAATAAAATTAAATCAGAGGCAATTCCTATAATTATCTTTGTGTATTTTGTAATTTTCTTTTTCTTTAATGTTGAAGGTGGCAACTCACTGTCAAGTGGTTGATGTAATCATGATTCCTCTTTTAATGTTTACAATGTTGTATGTGATTTGACTGGCTCATTTTAACATATTCC
This sequence comes from Liasis olivaceus, assembly GCA_030867105.1. Classification (NCBI taxonomy): domain Eukaryota; kingdom Metazoa; phylum Chordata; class Lepidosauria; order Squamata; family Pythonidae; genus Liasis; species Liasis olivaceus. The sequence goes on from CM061348.1 coordinate 143,667,874, forward strand.
AATCTGGGTATTGCTTTGAACAAAATGCAGACAAAAACCAATAATAAATTATAAGTAAATAAATACTTGAAGGGGCGTGCAGACTTGGAGTGGCAGATTGTACACTATTGCTCCACAGGATGGGGGCAGGGCTTTGGGAGAGGAGATAGGGCCTCCTGCCTTGGCCACTTAATCTGTGGGCCAGATCAGGCCTCCTGGCTGGAACTTCCCACATCTGACCTAGAGCAGGGGGAAATGATCTGATGCCTCACATCTGTTTGGACTCTGTCTTCTACCATCCCTTGTTGAGTCATGCCTGTTCTGTGGGACGGCATCCCCCAAGAGATCTGGATGGCCCCAAGCCTGTTGGCCAGGAGGTTAAGTGAGTTTGATTGTTTGTTTGGTTTGGGGAATGGTCTTCTGACCCCAGCCATGTGTTAGAGTGTGGTTTGTATATTGATTTTATGAATTACATTATTGTTTGGGGGTTTTCATCATTGCATGCCACCCAAGGTCACCTTTGTGAGATGGGTGGCTATGCAAATTGTTTAAATAAACAAGTAAATGAATGTCAGGCCTAGCCCAAGAACAACAACGAGGCAGTCCAGTCCAGTATAGTTCCTTTATTAGCTTGCACCTAATAGACAGAATCTCGCCAGACTCAACCTATGCCAAAGCAACTAGTGGATATACCCTGTGAGACTCTAGGGAGGGGCCAGTCTCAGCCTCTTCATCTTCTCACGGTCCTGCTGCGGGCTGAGGACGTGCTTGCTCTGTAACCTCTCCAGGAATGCTCCCCTCCCTCCTGATAACCTTGATCCTCCATTCCAGTATCCTCCTCGCAGTATCCTCCTCGCACACTTCCATTACAATGAATCAGTCAGTGCTGGTGGCTAATGGGAGTGAAATCCCAAACACCTGAAGGGCACCCTTTGCCCCCCTAGGCTAAAGCATGGGCTGGACTCTCTTGCTTAATGCATATGAGATATATGCCATGCAGTTTAATTAATAATTACATTATTCATAAGCTGCCCTTCAAGATTAACTCTCCTCATGTGGTTTGTAACATATTAAAATTTAAAATTTCTTTAGAACTCTTTACAATCCAGAGCCACGTAATCTAGAAATATTGTAACAGGGTTACAGCAATATTATGGCAGCAGTAATATGCATGAGTGCTCAAAAGTACACTCTGTTGTGTGAAGTGGGACAAACTTGCTTGTAAACAAGCCAATTTTCACTCATTCCCATTATAGGGAACTGCTTCTTTTAGGGCACTGATTTGATAGTGATTAATAGCAGGTGTCAGCACCTAGCTGACCTTGGCTAATTCCCCAAAAGTCCTGGTTCATGCATGGATAGGAGACCACCAGGAACTCTCAGGGCTGTAAGTTTAAAAAAAAGATCCAGAAAAAGGCCATAGGAAACCAGTTCATTACTGCTGCCAAGATAACCATACAGATGTGCCCTGGAGATCACCAGGAGTCAAGCTGGACACAAGGGAGCCCTTCCATTTTTATACAGAGCACATTCCTGGATTGGGGGTGGGTGGAAAGTCAGCTTTTAAATTACTTTTATTAATCATTTATCTCATTTATGCTACTTCTAATATGGCATTCCAGTTACATTATATTGCTTTCTGCATTGCAATTTCAATTTCAGGGTGAGTGGGATAAATGAGAAAACACACTATATTATAGTTTTATTTATTAAGCTTTGGCTTAATGCACTGCATGAGCCCAACCATTGTGATTCATAAACCCTAAAGGCTTAGTATGTTGTGTGAAACCAGCCACCGCAGTGTCAAAATCATAAATGTTTTGTTTGTTTTGTGAAGCTATCCAATGTTGGTTGATTCAGGAAAACCGTGGTTAAGCAAACCATAGCTTAGTGTACGTGTGAACCAAGCTGGGGTTTGACCGTACTGTCCTTCCTATTGTACACACATGACCTGTTGAAGCCTTTCCTGCTTGCTGGTGTAACAGATATAGCAGCTTTTCCTAGTCTGGTGCCAGATGTGTTGGACTTGGTGGGAAAGATAGGAACTGAAGTCCTGCATATCCAAAGGGCATTGTGGGAAGGTACCTTAGAGTGGTGACCTGTCTATGATTGGTGTAAGTTGAGGTCAAAAGGGTTGGAGAGATTTCCATCTCCCCACATAACTGCTTCCATTTTCCTGGGAAGACCCATTCCTGCGGAGGATCTAAGACTTAGCATGGATTTAAGATTGAGTTGCATTAACAAGAGAAGGGACAGGAAGTCAATGCTATTTTAGACTGTGTCATCAAAAGAAAGATTGTTTGACTAAAGGAGTTACCAAGCATTCCATGGACACAATTTTAAATTAACGTCCACATTTCAAGAATGATTCTGAGAGAAGCTGAAATGATAGATGGGTTTGAATGGAAAGAAGTATGAGGAAAGGCTGAAGGAGGCTGGATAGTGCAAGCACGGAGAAAAGACGTTTAGGGAGAAAGCTTAAAAGCCACTTCCCATATCTGAAAGAGCTGTCAGGAAGTGGGAGAATGGCTGACTGCTTATTGGCACCCACTGCAGGAAAGCAGGCATAGCGCTGACATCTGGAAGAGCCAGGATAAGCATTCACTGGGGAGAGGCATTCAGTCATGGGTGTTTTGTGTCAGAACTAGATGGCTTTTGATTACTGCTCTGGGATCAGCGTGTGCTACTTCTGTTGAGTAGTTCCAACAGAATGAAAAGCTTGTCAGTCAAGAGGACGAGTTAAGTATCGCAAATTGACTGGCATAAATGCAATCTCTCCCCCCACCCCACCCCACCCCACCCCACCCCACCTCCTCTTGCAGTAATTGACTGAGCTGCTCTGATGCAACTGGACGTTCATGTGGAGAAAGAGTTGGCCATATAACAATTGAGGAAAGACTGCAGCTACAAGGAAGTGGAAGAAACCAACCTTCATGTACTGACATGGGCAGGCATGGGTAGAAGAGTGCACACCCAGTTGTAAAATGCAGGGACACCAACAGCCTAGGGGCTGAAAGAAGGATGGGCGGATAAGTGGAGGGACAGGAGGACATAGGAGAGCGAGGAAACCTTCTTGGGATCTGAAATTTGGAAGCAGCTGTACCCAAGAGACAGAGAGGCAGGAGACACTGTCAGCAACTCAATAAGGTGGCTGAGCTGAATTTAATATATGAACGATAAGCCAAGTTTCAGGCTCCAGTATTGCTGAATTCAGCTCTTAAGTACCAGCCTTCATTTCGGCAAGACCCACTTTTTTACGGCTTTTTGAAATCATGGATCTGCTGCCACCCCCTGGTAGAAGAGTGGCAAGACCAGAGGAATGGTCCAGAACATCAGAGTCATTAACTGAGAATTAGAAAAGAGGCCTACTAACCATTGCCTTAACTCAGAGGTTTGTGGCTTTCTTTGCTTGAGAGCCACACCAGGCTTTCCTCAGCAAGGCTGTATTCCAAAAGTGGAGGAGGAAATGCTCCATGGGGTATAGAGTTCAGGGGTTTTAAGAAGTGAAATGAGTGGCTTAAGACTTTGAAAGGTTTAAGGCACACAAGTGGCTCCATAACATTCCCAAACACAAGTACAAAACAAGGGTTTGAAATATTAGGACCCAAGCATTTGGTGGTCGCTATGGGTCACAGTAGAGATGCTGGAGGACTGTACCCCAAGGTACTTTGCTTGATGTAAATTCAGCTATTGTGGCTTGCAAACCATGGCTTACAACCTAGCCAATTGTGTGAACCCAGCCATTTAGGGGCAGAGTTCACATAACACAGTAAGCCACAACGTGGTTTGTTTGTTTATGGCTTTAGTATGTTGTATGAAGCCAGCCAGCATTGCTTGTAAACCGTGTTTAATTGTTTAGCACAGTATTTCTCAACCTTGGCAACTTGAAGATGTGTGGACTTCAACTCCCAGAATTCTCCAGCCAGCATGGCTGACTGAGGAATTCTGGGAGCTGAAATCCACACATCTTCAAGTTGCCAAGGTTGAGAAACAGTTGTTTAATGTGTTGCTTGGACCTAGTCAATGGTGAGCTTAAGAAGGGAGTAGAGCTCAGCTGCCTTCTTAAGCCTCTACGCTTTGACCTAGAAATCTTTCCCCCTTACATTTCTCTTTTTTTTAAATAATTTTTATTGAAGAATTCTTATGAAGTTAAAAAGATAAACACAAAACAATATAAAAAAGAGTTTAAAAAGAAGATTGATAAAGAAAAAGGTGTTAAATCCCTTACTGGACATTTTTGAAACTGGGTTATATCATGAGGAGGGAATGACATTCTGTACCTGCTGAAAGATGTTCGTCCTCATCTCGGGCTGGGGTTTTAAAATGCTCATGCATGACTGGGAAGGATGTTCATTTGAAAGCACCACTAAGTGAAAGAAAAGCAGTATAGTCAGGAAGCCTTCAGAGGCAAGTTTTCATTCCATTAAAACCTCTGATATTTGAATGGCACAAATGAATAGCACAGGTGTATTCATCCCTTTGGTTTCTCTGGAATGATTTCCTTCCTTCCTTCCTTCCTTCCTTCCTTCCTTCCTTCCTTCCTCCCTCCCTCCCTCCCTCCCTCATACATCCATTAAATCACCTATGCTATTTTCAGTCTCTTGAGGAAGACCAAATAGAAACTTCCTTTCAAATAACTGACCAATTACAGGTGAAACTCGAAAAATTAGAATATCGTGCAAATGTTCATTTATGTCAGTATGGCAACTCAAAAGGTGAAACCAATATATGAGATAGACGCATTACATGCAAAGCGAGATATGTCAAGCCTTACTTTGGTATAATTGTGATGATTATGGCGTACAGCTTATGAAAACCCCAAATTCACAATCTCAGACAATTAGAATATTACATGACATCAATAACACAAGGATTGGAAATAGAACAATATCGGACCTCTGCAAAGTATAAGCATGCATATGTACTCAGTACTTGGTTTGGGCCCCTTTTGCAGCAATGACTGCCACAATGCGGCGTGGCATGGATGCTATCAGCCTGTGGCACTGCTGAGGTGTTATGGAAGACCAGGATGCTTCAATAGCGGCCTTCAGCTCCGCTGCATTGTTCGGTCTCATGTCCCTCATCTTTCTCTTGGCAATGCCCCATAGATTCTCTATGGGGTTCAGGTCAGGCGAGTTTGCTGGCCAATCAAGCACAGTAATCCCATGGTCATTGAACCAGGTTTTGGTACTTTTGGCAGTGTGGGCAGGTGCCAAGTCCTGCTGGAAAATGAAGTCAGCATCCCCATAAAGCTCGTCTGCAGAAGGAAGCATGAAGTGCTCCAAAATCTCCTGGTAGACGGCTGCGTTGACCCTGGACTTAATGAAGCGCAGTGGACCAACACCAGCAGATGACATGGCTCCCCAAATCAACACAGACTGTGGAAACTTCACACTGGACTTCAAGCATCGTGCATTGTGTGCCTCTCCATTCTTCCTCCAGACTCTGGGTCCTTGGTTCCCAAATGAGATGCAAAAGTTGCTCTCATCAGAAAAGAGGACTTTGGACCACTGGGCAACAGACCAGTTCTTTTTTTCTGTAGCCCAGGTAAGACGCTTCTGACGTTGTTTGTTGTTCAGGAGCGGCTTGACAAGAGGAATACGACATTTGAAGCCCATGTCCAGGATCCGTCTGTGTGTGGTGGCTCTTGATGCACTAACTCCAGCCTCAGTCCACTCCTTGTGAAAGTCCCCAGCACTTTTGAATGGCCTTTTCCTGACAATCCTCTCCAGGCTGCGGTCATCCCTGCTGCTTGTGCACCTTTTTCTCCCACACTTTTCCCTTCCACATAACCTTCTATTGATGTGCTTTGATACAGCACTTTGGGAACATCCAACTTCTTTTGCAATTACCTTTTGGGGCTTTCCCTCCTTATGGAGGGTGTCAGTGATGGTTTTCTGCACAACTGTCAGGTCAGCAGTCTTTCCCATGCTTGTGATTCCTACTGAACCAGCCTGAGAGACCATTGAAAGGCTCAGGAACCCTTTGCAGGTGTTATGGATTCGTTAGCTGATTAGAGTGGGACACTTTGAGCCTAGAATATTGAACCTTTTCACACTATTCTAATTTTCTGAGATTGTGAATTTGGGGTTTTCATAAGCTGTACGCCATAATCGTCACAATTATACCAAAGTAAGGCTTGACATATCTTGCTTTGCATGTAATGCGTCTATCTCATATATTGGTTTCACCTTTTGAGTTGCCATACTGACATAAATGAACATTTGCACGATATTCTAATTTTTCGAGTTTCACCTGTATAATAGCCACATCAAAATATGGAAAATCTGTTAGGATACTCACAAGAAATAAACATTTGATTCAGATGAAATGTTGAGTGCTACATATTCACCAACCAAATGCAGGAATCATCATCATCAAATAAGGAGTGCACAGTTGCAGTTCCCTCACTTCACTCTTATAATCTGTTAAATATTTGGTCTCTTCCTTATTGGAGTGGTAAATCTAGAGCTGGGCTATAATCTGCAGTCATTCAAATGATTGAAAAGTCTTTCATTTAGCAAAGTTCAGAGGCTAAGTTCATACATTGTGATTGGTTTGTTTATGGCTTAGCAGATGGTGTGAATCCAGATGCTGATTTATGGAATAGGCCATCTTGTTTCAAGGGTATCATTTATCTTGGCATGAGAACTTTTTTTCCCTCCTCTTCCCTTCTCTCCTTTCTAAATACGATTAAAGTCTTTGCAGTGGTCATTCTGTAAATCAAACCATACGGTTTGGTATCATTTAAAATATATCATATATTAATTTTTAATTTTTGCTTGCTATTTTTTTATTGTAATGGTTTTTCTTTTTCTTTTTGGAGCTTAATAAAATGTCATTTTAAAAAAATTAACAACTGAAGAGAGTGACAGAATTCAAACAAACTGAAGATAAAGCAACTTGACTTTTGGACTGCATCTCTGAAATATAGTGGATACTTATCACTAAATATACGCTAAATGGAACCGTTAATTATTTGATGATTGGTTATAAACAGCTGAGGAAACTGTCCCAAGGATTGGACAGGGAACAAATTGTGGAAAAAGGAAGTGATACATTTCAAAATGATTAAAATGCTGGGGGTCAACCCTCTACGAGAATCAGCACTCTGACATAGACCTTTGCAACCCCAGCCATGTAGGGAAGCGGTGAAGTTCACTCAGTGGCCTCAGAGATATACTGGCTGGAGTGATGGCATTTGCACAACATGCTCCTTTTGTTTAGTTTTAATATTTGTTAGGATTTTTTGTGGTTTAGTCTGTTGCTGAGCCTCCAGGTGTTGCTGAAATATATCTATTCGCATTCTTCAGCATTTAGTCATGTGAACGGGGCAGCCTGGAATTATTGTTCAGCAACATCTGGAAGGCTTTTGATGCTCTACCCTTACTATCTATGATTAAAGAATCTCATACTTTGAGGCTGGGATGACCTCTGCATTCATAATTTATCTCTCTCTTTCTGTCTTCTGCTTCTCTAGTCGCTCCAACTTGAATGCCAAAACCCATGACAACTTGAAGCTGAACTGTGACACCACCGACTTCACAGCAGCCATTATCTGCATCCCCACCCCTCCTGCCAACACACCAGATGAAAGTCAGCCTCCCTCACCTAGAGGCCCCAGTGGACCCGTACGCAATTCCAGCCTGTCCCCTCCATACCTTCTTCATGAGACTGTCAAGATCTCCTCCTTGTAAGAGGAGGCTGGGGTGGGGTCGGGTTGGTGGTCCTTTCTCTTTCTGGAGCTCCTGTTGGCCAACAGAGTCTTATCTATGAGCTGGGGATGGGCTCTTCCACATCAGTGTTCCACCCCACCCTTTTGCTTCAACCTGGAGAAGATGAGGGGGAATCAGCTTTACTTTTTTAGGGGTGACATTGGTAGCCACCAACACAGGAGGTTCTTACATAAGAGGTGCCTGCCCAACTCCCATACCCCAGCAGTCAAAGCCATAGAGGAGATGAGGTGGATCCCAGATGCTATGCAACTTCAGAAGAATGGAGTGGTGCAAGGAAAACTGGGTCACAGTAGATGGATCTCTGGGGTACTCAGGAACATATCCCAGCTATGGGGGAGGGTTTTTTACCCTTTAGACAGTTTCACTATACCAAACCTCTTATCTCTGAAGTTGTGAACAAGAGTGAGCAAAGACTCCTGCTTTTTGCTCTCTAACTCTAGAACTGAAGAAGGGTTTAGGCTCTAGAGCAGGAAAGGGAGCAAGGACTTTGGCACCCATGGCTTTGGAAGGGAAGCAGAGTCTAATGGTGGGATCGTACCTTTCCTACATTAGTGTGGTCAGGGCTGACAGATGGGTTGTAGGCTGAATGTACAGCCAGAAGGCTCAGAAAACCTGGGCTCTTTAATTAATTCTGTCCCCAGCACAGTCAGGAAAGCACTGTGCAGTGGTTAGAGCAATGACCCATGGATGCTTGCAAGGTTGAAGCAGAGAAATGAAAAGGGAAAAAAGAGAATCAACTAAGCTTCCAACAATTTTTCTATCTCCTGGCTAAGCCATGACATCGCTGGGGTGGATGGAGCCTGTAAGCTTCCCCACAACCCCAGCTGCCACTTTTCTCTTTCTCTCTTTCTCTGCCCTTCTCTCTCTCTCTCTCCCCCCCAATACCTGTTCTGTCTCTTGGAAACTGCACTTTAAAAGCAAAAGAAAAAAAGTCTATTGCACCAAAATGCTACACCTCATGGGAATCTCATGTATTATGATCCCAAACACACACACACACACGCACACACACAAACAAACAAACCTAAACCTGCACTTCCCCACATTGTGTAGCATCAAGACTGTGCATGTGTATTATACCACCGAGAGTGAGATCCCAAGTCCACAGCTGCAAACTGTCACGTGCATGTGTAGCTGGGTTCCCAACTCATCTCATCACCCGGATGGAAGATATGCTGTGAAGAACTGAACCAACCCTGCAGAGCAGGGTTCAGTGGTCTATGTGGCCATCCTTCTCCTACAGACGTTTTTTGGATTATTATAAACAGGGAGAGAAAGACTGAATCTTGATACTAACCAAGCACTGTAACTGGGGAAGGAACGGAACATGGCAGAAAGCAGAGAAAAAAACTTAAAAGCACTTTGGTGGGATAATGGATACCGTTCTAGGTATCAAACCAGCCACAAGACCCATAGCATGCATCAAATTGGCCAGCTCTCATGTCCAGAAAAAGATCTTCTCTCAAACAGGAATGTCTTCTTTGTTCTGACTGTGTCCATCTTGACTGTTTTTGCTAATTATGTTGGATTCTCTCTCCTGAATATGTATGAGGAATAAGGATAACTTATTATGGGGCAGCTGAGAATCACCGGTCAATTAGGACGCAACTTAGGGGATGCCACACAGTCTTCCACAAATTGCTGCCCTCCAGATATACTGGACTTTGTCTCCCACAATTCCTCAGCCAGCATGAAAATTTGGCCGTGCTAAGGAATTATGGGAATCACTGTTCAACACATCCACAGAATGCCAAATTGGGGGAAGCTGGTCTCCTGAAGGCCTGCGAAAGAAGCAGCGTATTAGTGAATGAGAACGGAAGGAAATGCATTCGGGCCAAATTCCTAAGTTCAGCCTGTAGCTCTGGCATGTAGTTGACAAATGGGATCTATACAGGTGCTGAAAGTTAGTATCCTTAGACAGACCCACATAGCACATACTCTGGCCATTCTCCCCTTCTTCCTCTCTATTTGCTTCTCAGGGTTGCTGTTCCTTCATGCACCAGAGTTTCCCACACCACAGGTAAAGCAATATTTCCATGTGTTGGATAGTTAAAGAAATGCCATCAAATTCCTTCAGTGCACTTCAACGCTGATCACAAATGTACTTTGAACAAACTGTGGGAATTGAATGATAACAAAGGAGGAGAATATGTCTCTTATTCTTTTTTGATCCCTTACTGGAACTGAAAATTCCATAGTTTCAAGTGCTTCTGAAGTGCTTGAAAAAGACAATGCAGACAGGTCAGGGACAGAATATAATTCTGTTCATTTTCCTGAAATCTCTTCTGTTTTCCCATTAATGGTGCTATCAGGCATTTTGGGAATAAAGCAGCCGTACTGCACAATGAAAACTTCACCTAGAAGCACCTTAAGTATGGAATATAATACAAATACCCAATGTCTAACTGCTTCAGAGTTAAACTGAACAAGAGTTTTCTATCCTCATGAAACTGATAGCAATATTCCCAGGTTTTACTATATGCAAAGGGCAATCTGCATTTTCTTCCACGTAGTGCCCTTCTCCAATTTGAAGTGGTTGAATATAAGAGAGCAATCTGCCATCTGTCTCAAATGAAGGCCATATGCATATATGAAAATTCTTACATATCTAGTAACAATGCACCAGAATCCACTTGTAAAGCTTTTCCTGGACTGGATAACTTATGCTTCGAGTGGGTTGTGGTGAAGGTACATGTCTGAATGGTCCTCTCTAAGGGTAAACAAACATGTCACCAAAAAACCTAGAAGGAACCCTTTTCTCTAACTTGTTAATTTACTACATGCAAAAAGTTTGATTTTTGTTTCTGATTGCCTTGTAAGGGAGCATTTAAATATGCAAACAAATCCTTTCCCTTTCTGAGATAATAGTATAGTCTGAAAAAGATATTACTTGTCCATTTTGCTGAATATATGAATATTCTGGATTTAGCCCTCACTGTGACAAAGTTCTTGATGTGCCCTGACAGAAATGAGAAAAGTGATTGGACTAGAAAAGAGCTCCCTTTGTTCTCATGCTGCGTGGGCATGCAATGTGTATGATCTTGGTTTCACATCAACTCAGGTTCCTGTTTGTGTACAAACAGGAGGAACAAAACTGACCTGGAGTGGGGGGAGGTTGTGTGTACAATGAGGGAGAAACATAATGTCTAGCACAGGGTTTCTCAACTTTGGTGACTTGAGGATGTGTGGACTTCAACTCCCAAAATTCCCTAGCCAGCATGGCTGGCTGGGGAATTCTGGGAATTGAAGTCCACACATCTTCAGGTCACCAAGATTGAGAAATACTGGTCTAGCATATTCATGGGATAGGGGTTAATGGAGGATCAGGAGGCATTGTTACTGAGGTGTACTGGGAGAGAAGATGTTAAAGAGAGGAAACGGGCGCTGTTGTAGTTTTGTGCCAATAAACAACATTGGATGAGAGCTCCAAAGCAGTTTCATGCTCTATTCTTATTCCGTGTAGTAAAGGTATTGGAGAATTTGGGGATGAATATAACCACTTATTGAGGTCCTGTGCCAGTGACTTCCATTATTTGAAATATCCCTTGGAATGCTACTCAAATTATTATTCCATAACACATTTTCTAACTAAACTCTAGAAAAAAGAAGAAAAGCTTCAACGTAGCTGATTATCATTCCCAATTAAAACACCATGTTTTTAAAGCTTGCACACTTGGCAGGGAAAGGGAAGCCTGAATGGGGCTGGTATGAATGAACTATTTATTTTGGAAATTACACTGATACCTAGAAATGTGTAAGATTTGTGGATCCATATGAATTGGCCTGGAATTGGGGTATATCAGCACTGCATTTGGTTTAAAACAGAAAAGCAAAACTCATCCTTAAAATAAGGAAAGATTATTTATTTATTTAGGATGGTTTGAGTCAAGAAATCTTTTACTGTGCGTAACATTTAAACATCCAAAACCCTGAAATATTTAGGATCAGCCTCTTTAACCGGGTGCCCTCTATTGCTGCTGAGGAATTTTGAGTGAGGTGGAAGACACCAGTACTAAAAAAATCAGTAGCTATCAAGGAAAGGGTGGGAACCCTGTGCAAATATCACACAGCTGCGAACAGAGCCATCTTAACATATTCTGCCCTCTGTGCTCCACAAACAACTTGAATTGCATAACTTGGATACAAGGGTCACGTTCAAACATTGTCTCTGGTCATATATTTCCAGAATGAGTTGGTTAAAAGCACAAAAGTGCACTGAAAGAAATTTTCCATCCCTCACTACAGGGTTTGCAAAAATCTGGACCGCTGCGAGATCACAGTAAAGAGATACAGAACTACAGAAACCTCTTGCTTCTTGGCTCTATCTAGTGGTCATTCAGATATTTGCAGCTCAACTCTAGAAGCCCTATTCATGTCTCTTAGCAGCTATTACTAAGAGAAGCAATATCTCTAAACATGGAGCACGTTTAATTATCGTGTGCAATGCCCATTAGAAATTTTCTCCATACGTGTTAAAAATATTCCTTTAAAACAGGGGTTCCTAAACTATTTGCCATCACACCTCCCTTTAGTGTTATCTTAATGTAACACACCTCCCCTAAAAATCCAAACACCAAAATGAACACAAATGAACAATGAAAACAATACAATGAAACTTTGGGAAAGATGGATTTATTAACTAAAAGGTTCTTCACACCTCCCCTGGACTCTGTCTGCACCACCCCAAGGAAGGTACACATCAGTTTGGGAAACTCTTCATTAAAACCATATTTTTGGCTATACAGGTAGTCCTTGACTTACGTCCATTTGTTTAACGACCATTCAAAGTTACAACAGCGCTGAAAAAAGTGACTTACGACCTCTCCTTGCACTTACGACTGTCACAGCATCCTGTGTTCGTGTGATCAAAATTTGGGTGCTTGGCAACTGGCATGTTTTATGACAACTGCAGCATCCTGGAGTCACGTGATCACCATGTGTGACCTTCCAACAAGCAAAGACAATGGGGGAAGCCGGATTCACTTAATGACCACATTATTCACTTAACGACTGTAGCAAAAAAAGTCATAAAATTGTGTGCAACTCAATTACCACATTGCTTAGCAACAGAAGTTCTGGTCCCAGTTGTGGTCGTAAGTCAAGGACTACCTGTAATTCTTCGCGTTATACCCCATTGTATTTAATAAACTATAAAAACATTGCAGAGCTATTTTCCTAAGTAAAGATGTGCATCTATAAGAGGATAATTACATCTAAGTACATGTATCAAAGGAAGATTAATGTAATGGCCACATCCTCTCTTTAGAAATAAGTATACGAAAAACAACCTGTTTTAGTCTATAGGTTGACCCGAAACTGTTTTGTTCAAATGCTTCCGAGATACGATCAGCACAGTAAAAAACGTTGGGACTACGATTCCCGGTATACCCAGAAAGCATAGTATTTGGATAAGTATTCTGGGAATTGTAGTTTCAACTGATGAACAGCATCGGGTTCAGGAAGATGAATATTAAAGCACCGGAACACGCTTTCTCGGTCTGACTGTTTAGGAATCAGGACATCGGGAAGCGCGCGGTAGCCAATCAGATCGAAGAATTTCGGGACGCCAAATAGCCGCAAGAACTTTTGCCTCAACCTATCAGTTTCTACACCCGGGAAGGTCCCCAGCCAATCAGACAGACTCTGCCCCTTTCCGCCAATTATAAATGAGATTTGCATCTCTTGACGAATTAAGAGATGGTAATTACATTCCTAGCCCTATCGGAACGAAGCCTGCTGCTAAGAGAGCTAAAAGCTCCCGCCTCCCTCAATCGGTCCAACGGCGGAGCGGGGAGGAGGAGGAGAATTAAAAAGGCAGGGTAACACCTAACTGACAGTAATGCTGACTACTCAGGAAAGGACTTCCGTCACTACCAGCCCATGAACGTTTAAATCACGTGCCGCTCAGCCATTAAGAATGGGGCGGTTGCTACGGCCTGCCTAGGGACCACCTCACCTGTTGCTAAGGGGCGTGGAAACGGAAGTTGAGTTCGCCGGGGTCAGAGGCCGGCTGTGTTGATGTTGACACTAGGCCGGGCCCATAGATGGGCCGTAGTAGACGCCGCTGTCAGGAGACTGCGAGAGTCCCGGAAGCCGTAGGAGCCAGCGGGAAGAGGCCCTTTCAGGGGAACTGGCCTGCTCGGGACGCCCGCTTCCCTGTCGGGCGCCTCCCGGGGATTGAATGCTTCGCTTCCTTCCGCTGCCCTGCTGAGCTGAGCGGAGTTGCCGTGGGACGGCGATACGTTGTGATTGAGCCTCTCATCCGGGCACTCGCTTCCACCTTCCCTCTCCTCCTCTCGACAGAGGCTCTGCCGTCCCTCTCGGCTCCTCGCCCGCGACGTTGCCCTTCCCTCCCTCTGTCCCCCCCCCGAGCCCTCCTCATCCGGGTAACCTGCTCGCGGCTTAGCCCTTTTCATCCGGGCACCCGCCGGCGCTCGGCCCTCGGAGCGCGGCGTTCTTCGCCAAGCCGCCGCCTCCACACACGCGCCCTTCCGCGCAGCTCCTGCCCGAGGCTCGGCGCTCCTCCTCCTCCTCCTCCTCCCTGCCCCGTCCCCTTCCCTCCCCGTCCCCGCTTTGGCCATGACGATCCTGCCCAAGAAGAAGGCCTGCCCGGCTGCCGGCGATGGAGACAGGGACCAGCCCGGCTCGAGAGGGGGAGGCCCCGGCGGGCCAGGGGGGCCCGGCGGCGTAGGCGGCCCTGACCCCCGGGGCTGCCCCGGCGCCGATTCCCACCCCCGCGGCGTCGGCGTTGGAGGAGGGGTTGGGCCCGGGGACCCGCACTCCGGACGCGGCGGAGCCCGTCCCCGGGCCTCCCCTCCTCCGCCGCCGCCGCGCTGGGGACTGCCCCCCGCCGGGTCCCCTCCGCCGCCCAATCCTGGAGTTGGAGCCGGGGGCGACGGGCCCGGCCTCGGCCTACTCGACCCTGGAGTGGCCGAGGCGCGGGGCGGAGTCGGCGGCGGCTGCTGCTCCGGGCCCGGCCACAGCAAGCGGCGGCGGCAGGGGGGGCCTGGCGGCGGGCTGGGGCTCGGCGGGGCGGCGGGGCCTGGCGGAGGGGGAGCCAATAGTCCCGAGCAAGATGAGGTCGGCGCCGGCTACAACAGCGAGGACGAGTACGAGACGGCGGCGGCCCGCATCGAGAGCATGGACCCGGCCACCGTGGAGCAGGTACCCTCTAGCGAAAGGACACGACAATCGAGAGGGGAGGCCCCTGGACGGGCGTGGAAGAGCAGAGGGCAGCGGACTGGAGCCCGTCGGAAGCCACCTTTAGTGAGATAGCTGAAGGAGGGACTTGGCTCAACTCTGGACTGTAAGACAAGAAGGGTTGACTTAGCCCCCTGTGGTTAGAAATGGTCAGCCGAGATGTGAATAGAAGCACACGGCTGTGCTACCAAATTGCTGCCCCTGTGGCCTTCCTGATGAGTTTACCCCGTAACGCACAGCTTTCCTGACAATCTACAACTGCCACTTAACGCGTATGAACCGGCTGTCATGCGTCTTTTCTGTTGAAAAAGTTCTGCCAGCTTTAATTTTTAAGTCGCTTGCCAGTGGCAATAAGGTGTGCAAATTCAGTGCGTTGGTAGCAGTGTGTCTGAAATAATTTGTTAAATTGTCAGGATTGTGTCATAGGGAAATATCCTTTCCATATGTTGATGTAGGTATTTGTCCTTTTTATTCAGGAAGGGGGCTTGTTGAAAAGGGGATGGGGGTTATTGTAGTAAGAGGTTACTGTATAATCCTGAAAGCAGGGAGAACAGTAATTGAGGAAATGGGCATGAAGGTGAACCTCTGCTAAATCTGCTTAGCTGGTGGATGGAGGAGGCTATATTATAGGAGGTAAAGAAGAATGGGGATACCGAGGAAAGGATGAAGGGAAACTTTGGATTCAAACTTGTGAAAAAGAGGGGAGGCTGTCCACTGGAGTGCTTCAGGGAAATGTGCCCACAGGGGAATAGTATGGAAACAGCCTTTAGTTTGTGCTAATGTTCCCTGATGTCTTGTTTGGGAATAAAAGGCAGATATTCAGTCACTATGTGTGAAGAGGAACATTTATTCCACAGACTCCAGATAATCTTTTGATAACAGCAATTGTGGCATTGTAGACCTTTTTTGCCTGCCAAAAAGTTTTTGCCCACAAGTAAGTTTTTTGCACCAATAGGTTACATCCACTTATTTTGGTTTTCTCATACCTTTTTCCCTGCCAAATTGGTTAGGCTAGTTGATTGGTGCTTAACCTTTACCTCTGCAAAAAAACCTATGCCATAATCACAACTAGGACCAATCAATTATATCCGCAGAGGACAAAAAAGTTTTGGGCATGAAATTTTAACACTAGTAGTTGGCAAAAAAGGAACAAGAACCCCGCTGTATTCAGAAAAGAAGATAGGTTTATTTTAGGTTGAGAAAGGCTTGAGAAAGGATCATAGGTGCTGATAGGAACTATTGTAGAAATCAGTGAAAATAGTGGTATATATTCTTTCTGCAGTTTTGGAGGAATTGCAGATAAAGGCTTCCATGCTCGATTATTACGATTAATGTGTGATTATAGCTCTGTATTTGGAAACTGTATAACAATATGGGGGATACCTTTACAAGAAAATAGTGGTTGCCTATTGTGAATTGGAGAGACTGAGTAAAAACGTATTGGAAGAAAAATATGTGTTGGGATTACATATTTTTAATATAATCATGCTATTCAGAAGTTAGATTCTAGCATTTATATGTCTGTACTATGTATGACTGTATAACATTGATTTAAGTTTCAGTTGTGTCTAATTAGGCAACCCAGACACTTGTTTTTAAATAAGCTGTTCTTCAGCAACATGGGCTGTGTAACATGAAATCTTTCAGGTGGAAATATTTAATTGAAAGTCTAATGTATGGTTAGTAAGCTTTGAGCCCTTCCATTTTAGGAGTAAACAAATGCCTTTTTGGTGCATTGATTGCCTCTGTGGTGTTCTCATTATGGCTATTCCTAAGCATGTTGAACTTTCTTTCTAGTATACTCTCATTTCTTGATTGTGTATATTGTGACTGTTTACTACTAAAGAGCCTTCTCAGCACACTTGCTATAAACTAGGTCTTGTGGAACATGCAGAAGTTCTAAATGTGTTCTAAATGATTCAGATCCCTGGCTTGAAAGGAATGAGATAAATTGGAGAACCATGAAATGCAAGTGAGATCTTAGTCCCAATGTACCAAAGTGGAAACTAATTTGAGTTAGGTGCTACCAGAGTGGCTCTAGAGGAAAATTCTTCATGTTTTTAACTTAAAAAAAATACTTTCCTGGCCTTTAAATCTGCTGTGGGACCACTCCATATTGTATTGGATTATGGGGCATTTTTTACTGTCCCGTTTAGTAAAGTGAAGCCATTACTGAACCAGTTGAAGACATTTAAATATAAATTTGAGTTAGTTCAACTAGAGACTGATATTAATGGGGCAAAAAAAAAATAGCTGAAGTATTCTATACTACCATCCTAGCCTTTCTTTAGAAGTGATGTGAAATCCAGATGTCAAATGGTTGAAGCAGAATAGTTGGCTTGGAAATTAGCTTAGGGTTCTGCCAGATGCAGCAATTTAAACACATTAAAAAACCAAATTTCCTCTGCTATAGAAAAAGAAAGCAAGGCAGCTGTTTTAAATTGCAGCACTGTGGATTTGAGTCCACTGTTGAGGGAAAACCTATTAAATGCAACAATTAGGCAACAAAGCAAGTTGCTTTGGAAAATTGCTAAGCTTTGTGTACTGAAAAAGTCCATTAATGTTTATATTGATGTACAGTATCTAAAAGTTTGGAGCGAGTTAATTTGTCTACAATCACAAACTGTCAAATCAAAAAGCTCATAGTTCACTTAGAAGGCTTCTGACTAGTAGTGCAATTCAATTAAGTTCTGGGACAGGCCAGCTTGCTACCCTGTTTGTAACTCTGTGGTGACTAATATGCCAAATCCTAATTGGTGTACTGAATTCTGTTAAGATGCACATGACTGGAATGTCAACAATAATTATGAAGAGTAGAGAAATATAGTCTGGGGCATGTGAGCAATGTGGTTTAGGATTAGACCAGACATAGTCTGTCCTTTTTTCTAAAAAAAAAAAGGGGGGGTACATTTTGGTATGAATTCATATCAGTCTATGTCACTTGGTGTCTTCCAGCTGAGTGGGTCTTCTTCCTCATTTGGAAAACATTGCTTATGAGTATGAGGTTGTTTCAGAGGCTTAGAAAGTTGTTTCATCACACTTGTTCCATTGAGGTGGTTTGATTAACATTTGGCAACTACATTGTTTAGTAAATAGGCTCTGTGCACTTTTGGAAAAAAATTAGTCTGGCAACTTTCCTAGGGATAAGAGTTCCAAGTTGTAAGCCAGCTATAGTGACTTGGTGTTACCATGGTCTTGTAACAGTGTCAGGTATTCTGTTAATAAGGCAACAGTTATTATGGAGCTCATTGACCTATGTTGACCTATATAATACAAGTTCTTTCAGACCATGCAGGGCAGCTCATCAGGCATGTAATATTCTCTATGTTTTGAAATGTTCCTAGGTATAGCAGGTACTTCTAGGGGAAGATATAAAAAGAGCAAACTTACAGATATGTTGAATATTCTCACTGGATTTTTTCGGGGGGGGGGCAAATGTAGTCAGCATCATTACTTCATAATGCTATTTGGATTCCACTGATGTAGAATTGTGTTATCACTGTCATCTGCAATCCATTAGTCAGAGTATTCTTTGGTGCTGGGACTCAAGATAATTTCTGAGGAAGCAGTTATTTACTCTAGCCTATCTTATTGTTGTTGAATTATTTTTCAAGACCATAGCAGTTATGAGCCTTAAAGTGTATTTGCTAATCTCTGTATCTGCCTACTAGTTCATCAAAAATGAATTTACAAATCTGAGAAGAAATTGATATGAACTTTTGCTTTAATCTTTCTACAGTTCTATAGAAAGTGTCTACTGCTGAGATTTCTAACAATCTACCTAAACGTCCAGGTTTGTTGGACCGTAACTCCCATCACCTTCATCCAATATGTTGGTCAAGGATGGTGTGAGTTATAATACAAGTTAGAGGGATCCATATTGAGCAAAGTGGACATAGGGTGGGGTTTGTTTTTTTTTTGGTGTGCCTTTGAGTCAGTATTGACTCCTGGTGACTGCCTGGAATGTCCCTCTAGTTTTCTTGGGAAGGTTTCAGAAGTGGCTTGCCATTGCTTCCTTCCTAGGGCTGAGAGACAGTGATGGATCCAAAGTCACCCAGCTGGCTTCATTCCGAAGGTGGGAGTGGAATTAATGGTCTCCTGGCTTCTAGCCTGATGCTTTAACCACTACACCAAAGTGGCTCTCTCTAGTTTTTGCTTAGCCTCCAGAAATTCACACTGCAAAATGTGCTTCTAAGTAGCTCAACAAGCTCTTCAACTAAATGGAATTGAATTCCATACAGTATGTGTATGGTTCCTTATAAGAATTGAGGTTTGCACAGAAAAGGGTAGTTTGAACTATTTAGATAAGGCCATGTGGTACTGCATCATGATTAAAGATAAATTAGGGGACCTTGAGCTAGGATTGCATCTTATTTGAAAAACATTTGTGGCATGTGACATGCCATCAAAACATTCAGTTAGATCAGTACAATATTGTTGCCCAGATTAGTGTTGGCTATGATATATAATTTGGAATACATGATAACTGTGTCCTGCTCTTCCCCAATTAAGGGTATGGGGAAAGGAAGGTGTTTGTTTTCATACTTTACAAAGTGCCCAGGCAAATTACACTATATATGTGTGCAGTTTTCCAGCATGATTGTGATAGGGGTGTTATACATTTCCTATAAATGGATGAAAGTCACTTGCTATATTGATGGATGTAACCAGATTGTCTGTAGTCATGACCTGAGCTGGTTTTCTTTGTGCCCCCGCCCCAGTAGTTACCCACCCTTTTCTGACATCTCAGCGTATTCATACATTTATTTCCTAGTCTCAGTTTGAAAGTGAATTGGTAGATGAAAGGACAGAGAAGGCGGAAAAATGATAAATGAATTTTAACAATTGAAGTGGTATGCGGCTTTTTATTTAATAGAATATGAACAAGAGTGTTACAGTTGCGTAGTTGAGAAGTCTGGAATAACTGTTTCTTAGTCTTATAAACTAGTGATGCCTTGCTTATGTTGAGTTGGGATGAAGAATAGAACGCTATCTGTGATGAAACTCGAATGAAGAAATCTTCCCTGCAAAGTCAGGAACTACATAGAGTAAGGCCCTTTCTCTTGGTACACATACATTTCAAGGCATTAGGTTTCTCCCTCTTTTTACATATCCCTGAGAGGAGTTGTATAACCTTATATTTTTTGGCGTTACAGTACTTGGTAGTCATTTATGAGAAGGAATTTCATGCAGATGTTAAGTGAGCTGCAGGGTGAAGGATAATGGGGTTTTCTTTTTTGTGCTCAGCATAGAAATGCAGGAAGTTGTTATGTGAGAAGCAGAATACCTCATGTCTTTTCTGCCAGTCTGTATGGAATAGTGAGTCTGCAGAACGATGACTTATGTGGACTAGCAAGTCTGGGTATATTGTTGACGTATCTTAAGTTTCCCTAGTTCTCATGTCCATTGTTGAGAAGTCTGGGAGTTAAAGTCATCATATATGTGATATACTCAGGTTGCAGAAGGATCCCATATCTTACAATAATTATGGTGCATTTTCTTTTTATGTTTATATTCTCTGCATCCTAATGTGCCAGATCTCCTAGAAAAGTTTCAAATGAACTGATCAACATAAGGGTCATTGTGTTCCTGCCTTAGCCAGTGAAAATTACAAGTTCTCTTAAAGCCTGTTAAGTCTAAACGTCATTGATCACATTGTGTTGTTACCTGGTAATAGTAGAATTCATTAGAAATCTTCATGCATACAAGCCTAAGGAATCTTCACAGGATAATGAGAAACAGATTCAGGGGTTTTTTTTCCTTCATTTTTCCCTTCAGTGATAAAGGCTGCTAAATTGGCAGGAGAGGCATACAATATATAATCCAGCTGCATTTTTTTAGTATCTAACTCCCTTTCCCTCTTCTTCTGTAAGATAAGCATGACACTTATAAAATGGGCTCTGCCAATTTGTCACAGCTCTAAGTTCATTTTGCACATGGCTCTGTCACTCCCTTCTTTGAGGTGAGGCTGGACAACTCCCATCTTCAGTCAGTCAGCACTGTCATTTTGGCATGCTGGTTGGTAAGGGGATGGAGTCACATAAACATTTGGAGGACACTAGTTGGGGAATCCTGCTCTGTATTCTCTTTGCTAAATATTAATGGATGATGCGAGAATGCCCGTTTGAAAAGCAGCCAAAGCAGGAAGGATCCCACCAAATATATAGCATTCCACCAGCAGTATTTCTCTCTGGGTATATATTCCTGTTTCTGCCACACATTTGTCCATGGAGCACAGTTGGAGTAGGCCTAGACTTATAGTAACAGAACAAAATAGGAGTTTGAACATTTTTGGTTTCAATCTAGCTTTAGGTATGAAGCTTCTAAGTGACCACTAAGATACTGTTTTGTACTTCCAGTCTTCCTTTTTAATACAGGATTGATTGATTATTAGTCTGCTTTATGCCCTCCTTGTAATTCTTGTAGCAAAAAGCACTCTGCTGGACTAGAGGTTGCTTTTTGGTTTTCAGAAAATTGCTGCATGACTAAAGTTGAATAATCTGTACTCTGTAATACAGCTCCCAGAACTAAAGGGAAAAGGAACATCAGTAGAGGTTTCCAGAGGAACCATAACCTAGTCTTCTTTACATCCCTAGTCTAGTGCCCTGACTCTGCAAATATGTAGTTCTCTTTCCCTCATCTGTTGAAACTGAATATAGAATTAAAGTACTGGGGGTGGTAGGGAGTGGTGAAAGGGTAGAATTGCTAACAAAGGGAATAGAAAATCTTTGACTACTTTAAAACCTAGCTCTCTCTGTTGCCAGTAGATGGCAGTGAAACTACTTGAGCCAAAGACAAAAGGATCAATAAATTTGGAGTAGTATTCTTTTGAATTACTGTTAATAAATATCTTTTTTAATTGGTTATGTGCCATCATGTTGGTGTCAACTTTTAATGACTAAAGTAATTTAATAGATTACTGGAAGACTGTATGCAGTGGGTCATTAAGTAATAATCTCTTGAGCAAAATGAAGATGTACCTACTCAGTAGAAGTAGTCTCGATTAGTGCAGTTAATGAATCCCACGAAATAGTCACAGTATTCAAATTTGCACTATTCAAAGTGATATTTCTCTGGAAAATAGGGTAATTGGTTCCAGCTTGACAGAAATAGGCAATTAAAATTTTTAAACATAAATTTGTACATGTTCATTAATGAAATACCATATAACAGTAAAAGAGCATAAACCCATAACCAAAGGGTACCTGCTATCTTCTGTATTCTGCAGTTAGCCTCACACTAACAGAATTTTGGCTTGCGTTAAACGTGACCTGGAATCAATTAATAATTTGCACTAAATCAAATATCACACACTATTCAAACTCGCACTAATGGGAGCCTACCTGTTTTCTTGAAGCGATTGTTATGCAAAATTCTAGAATTTACTTCATAAGTGACTGAATGTGTTTATCCACAAGATGTAAGTTAATACCTAGGAGAGAAGGAAGGATTAGTTAATTCTGCAGTTTTTAACAGAACCTGGTATGTGGGAGAAAATTTAGAATGTGAAGAGGGTGTTTTTATTTTTTTCCTTTGAAAAAAGCAAATTTCTAATCCTCATCATTCAAACTGTGGAATTGGATATATTGGCTACATGGGTTTGAGAATGCAAAAAACAGAATTGTACAGCAAGGCATGACATTAAGTGCTGCTCTTAAAGCTCTGGGTATTTGCAAAAAATACAGGTGTTATATCAAAATGAGCTTGTAATCATGAAGCCTCTGGAGAGAGACCTTGTGCTGTATGAGTTCCTTAGGTGTTAACTATCTGCTTCATTACCTGTAGCATTCCCTGTGCAAAAAATCATGGAAGTTGAAGAGTTTTGATTGACTTATGAATATGGGAAGTGTGCTAACTGGGTACAATTGAGGAGTTGGGATTGACCTATAAAGTCTTAAATGGCTTGGGATCAATAAAGGGATTACTTCTATTATAAACCTGACAATTTGTCAAGATTTGTAGGAAGGCCCTTTTGAAGAATCCCACACTGTCAACAATCCACCTTTCTGGCAAATAGGACACAGCCTTTTCCTCTGTTGCTTCCCTAAGGGAGCATTCCCTCAGGAGTGCTTCGCCCCTAGTTTCTTGGCATTTAAAAAAATCCCTAAAGACATCTCTCATCAGGCTTTTAGTTAATTGAATGAAATATAAATGTTGTTAATTTTAATGTTTTTATATTCTGTTTTGATTTTAAAATTTTGTTAGCTGCCTTACCTACTTAATAGAGTAAAAAGAGAGAGAGAGAGAGAGAGAGAGAGATTATATAGTGTATCAGATATATAAATAAAATTGTGCACAGTCCCATTAGTGTCAATGCTATACAGTACTATTCCCTGATTACAACATCATTTGGAATTAATTGGGGGCATCTTTTATTGATCAACTCAGTGCTCTAATGATCACTGCTTGGCATGGATCAGCCTCTAGTGGGCAGCAGAGTTACATACTGTACTGCATGTAGAAAATCTTTCTTCTCCACTGTGGCTTTTCCACCTGGTCCCTATTTTTATAAAGAGTCATGGGTAGAACAGGAGAGAAAGTTGGTTATGTTGCCCTCCCTCATTTGTGGGATGGGGATGCTGCCTAACTTGCTGACATCTGCCCCTCCTGTCACCAGCAGGAACACAGGTTCGAGAAGGCGCTGAGAGAGAAGAAAGGGTTCATCATAAAACAGATGAAGGAAGATGGGGCCTGCTTGTTCCGGGCTGTGGGTAAGTTCTGCCTGCTGATGGGATCTACCTTAGAGAGATTGGACAGCAGGCAGCACTCAAGCTGAAATGAATCTCTGCCCTCAGTTCTCCAAGTCATGTATATGCTCAAATCAAATATTTCCACCATGTTAGGTATAGTATTTCAGATCCAGTGTTAGACTTCAATATTGTAGATTTGATCATTAACATGGTGACTCACATTTAACACTTGACAACTGGCATTAGGCAGCAGGGGTTCAAAAATCCTAATGTCCAGTAGCTATTGCAAATGGGATCTGATTACTGGCATATTGGAAGTAGGGTGATCATCCTGCTTTTTGTCTGCCCTGTTGCTGCCACGTTTTCACTTTTAACCTCATTGGTTCCTTTTCGTTTTGGTCCCTAATACAGCTTAGTTCATTTGGCAGCTGAGCCAGAGATCTAGTTGTGGGATGGGATGGAGTCAGACACTTGGGCAGATTCAAACTTCCATTTTTTTCTCTGAACTAGAAATGTTAGTAGCTTTTAATTTTTGCTAAGGAAAAAGAAATCCATGTATACTTGATTATTTTGTTAGCTGAAAACTGTTTTGGTATTTAATAACTGCTGTCGGATATCTGATTGATGTCTGTAGAATAATTTGTTGCCGTGTATATACTAGCAATGGAAAACCTCTGGGTCACTAGGTCTCATCTTATCCATAAAGCAGAGAACCCCTTCAGTTCATTACTCTTGGGAATGCCTCCTGGTTGACTGCCTTTTTTCATCAGGAAGTAGGAATATTGGCAAAGCAGAGTTGTTGCTTGAAGACACTAAGGCATCGGAGAGTATTCTGTTCCACTCACTGGTGGGTAGCCTATGGGACTGTATGTGCCCCTGAAGACAAATCTTTGGTGCCCCCCTGGGCAACCCTGTAAAGGGTGTGGTAAAAAGTTCTGTCCATGTTTGAAAGTTTAAGGAGCAAATGAATGTCTGATGCCTTGATCCATCATCTTGGTATTTGTATTCCTTCAAGCAAGACTGATATGCAAAGGGGAGAAATTGACTTGCTGAAAGATTTTCACATAGTGCAACAATGAGATATTATAATGTTTATGAAATACAAGACTGAATTTATCATGGTTAACAGTAGTCCCAATGAATTATGAGCTGTTTTACTCTTTATCATCAAAACCTTTTTTCATAGGCAAGCAAGTTCTAAGACATAACTGAAATCTACTGTAATAAGATCTTTTTCTGTCCATCCAACATTCTTCTGCAATGTCTTGTCACTATCCCAAACTTGTCCAAAATTTAACATCTTAGTTTTCCTCCCAAGCTGTCCTCTCACTGAATCCTTTTTTTAAAATTTATTGGGGTTACTATTTACTTGGTTGGCTAGAGAAGAATTCTTAACTTTGAAATTCTACTCTCACTTGTTCACAATCATAAAAGTTTTCCTTGGACAGGATAATGAAAATCAAGTTAATTTTCATCTGCTTGGCAGAAACCCTGGTTAATTTTATTGAATCTTGCAACTGTCAAATTTATATTGCTCCTGCCCAAATCATTCTATATTTTTATAGTTCTTATAATGCAGTGCCTCTTTGTAAATCCCTAAACTGGTCTTCTGTGTTTCATATCCAGCATATGTTCCTTCGTCGTCTGTGACTTTCCTCTGTATCCTTATCTGCAATATACCTTTGTCCCTTTTGAGATAGGGAACTTTTAGTTTATAACCTGGATGTACCCAGTGGGACTTCCTCTTTCAGCTCCAGTTCACTATTCCTCTGTATTGCAATGACACTTTAAAACATTGCAGCTTTTCAAATGTGCATGTGATACCTGGGTAAGGAAGAGCCCTTCGTGTGTTATGACATTTCCTTTCCTGCAGTGCAGTTGTTCCAAATGGATACCTTCTTAAGCCTAAATGTTGAGTAGTGAAGCAAAGTTTAGCTGGGGAGGAAAGGGGACAGAGAGCAGGAGGAAGAAAATATGATTGAAGATAACTCCATTTACACCTACTGATGATATGTGGTTTTGAGTATATTTCCTGCAGAAAAATGCTGTGCTCTGGCTGGGAAAGATTTCTCATCTCTAATTTAACTCTACTTCTCTTGGGTCATTTATTTATTTGTTTATGGAATGTTATCTAAACACATGGAACCCTACAAAGTTCATGAATGTATGATAGTATTCTTCTCCAAAGGATTGTTGAAAATTTGATAGGAAAACAAGAATGAAGAGTGCTTGGGGGAAAAAAGGTATGAATAAGACTGGGAAGAATATGTGTTGATTTCAGTTACACGTGCTTTTGCTTAGTTACAATAAAGTACAGGTAGTCCTTGCTTAACAACAGTAATTGAGATCAGCAACTCCGTCGCCAAGTGACACAGTTGTAAAGTGCGACATCATGTGATCTTACAATGGCAGCTGCAGCAGTTCTGGTTGCTTTCATTAAGCAAATTCTGCACAGTCATTAGGTGCAATGTCATGTGATCACCATTTGCAACCTTCTGCTGGCTTTCCCATTGACTTTGCTTGCCAGAAGCCGGCAGTGAAGGTCGCAAATGGTGATCACATGACCATGGGAATGCTGCAACAGCCCAACTATGAGGACCAGTTGTAAGTCTCCTCGTTCAGTGCTATCGTAACTTTAAACGTGATTCAAAGTTCAAGTGGTTGTTAAACAAGGGACCTGTATTAGCTAGGACTAAGAAATGATCCAGACCCTTCCCAATATAATGAGATTGAGGAGGTTCTTAACCTATTTCCTTTATCACATGGCAGCCATGTGATAAAGGTCAGTGGTGTTTCAGTACTGGGAGACCTTTGGACAAGAGAATAGTAGAGATGAGTAAGTGAATGTACTGTTGGAACGGAAGAGCTGAGAGAAAATCAAGAGGGTTTTAAAAATGAGGAAAAGAACTTTGTGCAAGATTAGGGACTGGACAAGAAGTCAGTGAAAAGTTTAAGGAAGGACATAGGATCAGAATGATGAGAGTGATAACTGCCTTCAACAGCTGAGTATTGGGTGGATGTGATGGTGATACAATAAAAAGCTACAAAAAAGATTAGAATTCGTAAGGCCAAAGGTGTCCAGGTATGGACAAAATATTTTGCTGGATGGAGAAGAAGAGGCTCACCATATTTTTATAATGTTGTAAGGCATATAAGTGGAGTGTCAAAGGGAAAAACATCACTTTGTGCTTGATAATAGGGTAGATGCAGACATGAATGCAGGTAGTCCTTGCTTAACAATCACAACTGGGACCGAAATTTCCATCGCTAAGCAATGCGGTCATAAAGCAAGATGTCACATGACCACTTCACTTAGCGACCGCAATCCTGGCACTCCCTGTTGCCATCGTTAACTGAAAACCGTGGGTGGTTATGCAGAGGGAGTCCCAAGTAAGCATGGGGGTGCTGCAAGGGGGTGGGCAAGGCCCAGCGCGGACCATGTGTAAGTTGGAGGGGTGCCGCAGTGCGGCCCAGCCCAGCAGCCCAGCACAAAGCTGTTGGGCCCTGGGAAACCTCAGCTACCCCAGTCCAACCACACTAATGACTGCAGGGGTGCTGCAACTCACCCCGCCTGCCTATCTTCCCCTCTCCCCATCTATGCCCTTTTGGCTGCCCTGCACAGTGGTGCTTGGCCCCCAGGCCTCTACTTCAGCCCCAGCACCACTGCTGAGAAATGCTGTCTCAAGCCCCACACTGCAGCACCATTGTGCAAAGCTGAAACGCATCTAATACCAGTGATCTAGTCAGCATTTAATCAGCTGTTTACAACATAAGACATTTTTGAAATGGTTCCTGAAACCACATTCTTGGAATTCATATGTGGCTTTAAATTTTTGTAGAAGTCTGAAATCTGAAACTCCCATTCAACAGGTTACTTTTGAGTGAGAAAGTGCCCCTTTCTGTTTCTCTTTTCTTCCCCATAGCTGAACTATATTTACTAGAAAAGTTAGTGACCTGGTCGCTCTTACAAGAAATGCACACTAGAAATTTCCTGCTAGGTAGCGGTAATGAGAATACTGACCACTTTGTTACTCATGCATTGAGTTTTCTGAGTAAAACCTCATTTGTACTTTAAAAAGGTTGGGTCTGTGTAGAACACGGTATGTAACCTAGTGTTGGATAAGACTCTTCCCTCCTTTTCATCTACTGCATAATCAGTGATAATTTTAAACATGATACATTAATACAGCAGGTAACATAGGTAGCCAAAAAAGAAGTTCATGTGAGAATAAGTGCATCCAGTACTGCAATAAGAGGTCTGGATTCAAACTGCAACATAGTCGTGCAGTTGTCATGAATCTGGACAAACTGATTATCCGTTAGACTCCGTTGCTCCATCAGTAAATAGATTCAATTTAGTTGCTGTTATTACTCATTGGCTGCATTCATCAGTGAACAGACAGTAAGCTACTGAATGTCACCTATTTGCTGTCACTTTGCTCTTCTTTGTTTTACATGTATGGATATTCAAAGAGGGAAATGTATAACTTGATATGTTGTCTGAATTTGGAATGATAGCTAAATACATTCAGAGGAGTAGTGCTTCATTTGTCAACAATTGCTATTTAAGCCCAATGATCCTTGCTTGTTTCAGCATGCTGAAGTTTGAAAGTTCACATGCAAGCTATGCCTGAACTCAGGATTCTTCCTCCGGAATTCGAGATTAGCCCTTTACAGTTTTTTTTTTAATCCGTTCAGTCATGTCCGATTCTCAGAGACTGCCTGGACAAGTCCCTGCAGTTTTCTTGGCAAGGTTTTTCAGAAGTGGTTTGCCCTTACCTCCTTCCTAGGGCTGAGAGAAAGTGACTGGCTCAAGGTGACCCAGCTGGCTTTGTGCCTAGGTAGGACTAGAGCTCATGGTCTCCCAGTTTCTAGCCTAGTGCCTTAACCACTACTGTACACCAAACTGGCTCAATTAATTACTTATAATTAATCAATTAATTAATCTCTTAATTAAAGTTAGCGCTCTCCAAATGTATTGTGACTGCAATTTGTGGAACTCCTATGGCCATGCTAGTTGGGAATTGCAATAACATCACATCTGGAGTACAGCAACTTGGGGAAGACTGCTCCAGATGATTCATACAAGTAAGCCAAGTTACTTTTTGTTGCAATCTAAAGAATCAAGAGCAATATGAGAAGACCTGCTACAACAGAAGTGGTGCGAACTAAGCTGGCCCTTACCATTATTTTGCTTGCCTGGCTGGAATTGGATAACACTTCTAGGTAGTAAGAACCTATAGAATTTGAACCTCCCTTCCACATGGGTGTACATCTTTAAATACTGTG
Source organism: Liasis olivaceus (assembly GCA_030867105.1). Lineage (NCBI taxonomy): Eukaryota > Metazoa > Chordata > Lepidosauria > Squamata > Pythonidae > Liasis > Liasis olivaceus. The sequence continues at coordinate 143,696,768 of CM061348.1, forward strand.
CTCACACCACTGATGCACAAAGTATCTCTCTTGCTGTTGTGGAGTCTAAAGAGAGCTAATATCATTATTTAACGGAGACCTTTTAAATCTTTGATGCAAGCTAGAGTTGTTAAAATATCAGTTACAGTCTAGCATCATAATTTGGGAGATGGGTTTGGAAAGCTTGTAAAAAAGTTGTATCCAAGAGTGCTGAATAGGGGCTTCCTCCAGAGAACTCACTGGCCAATAAGAATATCCTGTTTCGTATTGAAGAATTTACAGATGTGCCATTTCCTTCCCTTTTTATTTTTGAAATGGTAGCAGATAGCTTTATGTGCTGCTTTTTGTTTCTGAACGTCTTCCTGCCTTTCAAGTGATCTCCTAACTCCTCCGCAGAAGTGGCTTTGTCCTACTTCTGTACCATGGGGTGGCTGCTTCTCTTTCTGTCAGGAAACCATGAAGCAGCAATAAATCTCCGCCATGGGACCCAGAGAGCTACATGTCTGCTTTTCAAGCCCTTCCACATTCCACATTAAATCATGCAAAATTTAGTACATGTCGGACAGCCGACTATACTGTGTTGCAGGTTGGAGTGCTACTTTCCAAGCATTCCTTTCTGTTCCCTATACAAACTTACTAGTTTTCCCTTTTAAATACCTTAAACAAGATCACTCTGTGCTCGTCTTTTTGATGACTGTTCTCCTCCAGTTTGGATTTTGTTTAAATACTGGGTTTCTGGGAGGGTTGACATACTCGTATTTAACAATTGAGCTATTGTTAAATTGAACAATTTGATTCAACAGTTAAAATTTTGGATTTGGTAACTCATTTTTTTCCCTTGGAGATATCTTAAAGTAGCTTCTTGTATGAACCTATTGTTGGTCCCTTCATCTTGCTTAGATGCTTAATTTCATTATCCCTCCTATTGTCTACTTGGCATTTTTTGCCTTTCGATCTATCAAATTCTGTGTAAGGTTTTTTCCTAGCCCTTGAAATCATAGTATTACTCAGTTACCTTTCTTCTGTGTGGGTAGTGTATGAGCATAAGGCTTAAACTGAAAGTAGAAGCAATGAGTCTGCAGTTAATTGCTGTGTGTTGTTGCTTTTTCATAATACCTGTGAGATTCATGCACTTGGGTTATATGCCAGCCCAGAGCCTAGTTTGGAAGCTTCCAGAGCTGTGGAATTGTTTGGTGTCCCAGTGTGGCTGTGCACAGTTCCTGCTGAACCCTTTCAGTTTGTTTTTGATCATTGAGTATTAACATTCATTCTTGAGCTGATTGTCCTTCTGCTTTATCAACATTTTTTCTTTTGTTGTTATTTTCTTTAATATTCCCTCATCTCATCTTCAATATTTCTTAGAGTTGTTTGTCAGGACATCTTGTCCTCTCATCATGACATAAGGCCCTACAGGCCCTATAACTGAAGAACTAATACTTTCAGGCTTTGCCTCAGATTGGAACTAATTACCTCTTTTGCCTTAGTGAAGGTCACGCAGTCTAGTAAACTGTCTTGTTTTTGTTTGTGAGGCACTCTCAGAATATCAGCTTTAAGAGTGGCACACACCAAAGCTATTGTAGCCACATTTCTTCTAAGCATTGTACTATATCCTCAGAATTGTATGGCAGCTTCCTCACCTCCTCAGATACCTGCCATACTATTATTGGCATTGAGGAAATTGCCCATTAATGGTTCAGAACCTTCAAAGAGGCCTGCCCTGCCCAAATCCAACCACAGCAAAAAGTAAAAAAGGAATACAGGTCTGTTGACTCCCTGATCCCAGCTTCAGCAGACTTCACAGTGGTCTTCTACAACCTTGCTGCTTGTAATCCAACTGTTGATAAGCTTTCCAATTTGTATTACTGAGTATTCATCAGCTGCTCTGCCAGCATGGGATCCAACCTCAGAAGAGAGATTTGGGACAGATCTCCCTTGATTGGTACTCTACTGGACTATATATTAATATAATATAGATAGATATAATAATCTATCAGGATAAATGCAAGCAAGAATCTTCTTCAGCTGTCTTGAGGTCACCCACATTGTAGTTAGTTCATGGCCACACTGCTTCCAAACAGCATCTCAGATTTCAGTTAATTCCATGTGCTAGAGTGGATCATTGATCCATTCAGAATCAATCCTTTCACGGTCTTGATTAGTCAACCCATAATGCCTGGAAAAGCCTAAATACAGTGAGGCAGACAATTACACATTGGCCTTCCACTCCATATTCTTCTCATATTCAACCACCAAATCATATCTTCATCTACTGAGGCTCCTCAGCATCAGAACAGGGTTCGAAAGCTACTAGGACTGTTACCTTATTTCATCCACTCTTGCTACCATCCATGGTCCCATTTGCATCTCAATCAAAGGCCATCATTTTTTTGAACAGAAAAAATATATTATTCTGTTCCACAGTTCTTGCTAGATGTTGGTATTGCCTGTGCTCATTGTTTGATTTTGATCATGATGTTTCCCCATATGGGTCATTTGGAGACTGTCTAGCTGACTTTCAAGTTATAACTGATGATCTTTGGATTTGGTCAGTCATTTTGCATGGCTTCCATGATGAGTTCCAGAGTAATCCCACATCAGATTGTCCTCTTGCTTCTCAGGCATCCTCAGGATTACCTCTGGAAGTTTCCCTTCTTCTACAAAGAGGCAATTGAGAGTATTTTTCAAAGGGAATGTATTCTGGCTTTCCCCCCCCTAAATTTTACTGTTCCTAAAAAGAATGGGCTCAGACCCACATTGGATTTTTCCTGTCTTAATTTTTTAGATGCTCTCATTTTATGATGATACAAAATGATATTGATTGCTTCCATTATTCTCCTCTTGGAGAAGGGGATGTGCCTCACATTTATGGATTTGCAGGATGCATACTTTCACATATCTGTAATACCCTACCATCACTTCTTCCTTTATTTGACAAGAGATGGATGCATGTACCAATTTCATTTTTTTATCATCTGGATGGATTCTCCATGGCTTCAAGAAGTTTTTCTAAATGTAGAGCAATTTCACTGCATTTCTTCTTTTCCAACTGTTGTTATGTAGATGATACAGGTAGTCCTCAGGTTAAAACCACTCATTCAGCAACTGTTCAGGGTTATAATGGCGCTGAATGAGGGGGGACTTATGACTGGTTCTCAAAGTTGTAGTCATCACAGCATCCCCACAGTTACATGATCGTGATTCAAGTACTTGGCAACTGGCTTGCAATTATCACGGTTGCACCATCCTGCGGTCATGTGACTGCTGTTTGCAATCTTCCATGCTGGCTTCCTATAAGCAAAATCCATGGGTAAGCTGGCAAGAGGTCCCAAGTCACTCCCACTCCTGCCGCTTTTTCTCCTGAGGAGCCCCTGTGCAGCATGGGGATGTCGTATTCCATAGTGCCCACCCGCACTCCGTAGTGCCTGCCCACAGCATCCACCCACCCATACTTGGTAGCTAGTACCCACCTGCCCACATTCCATAGTGCCTGCGGCACCCACCCGCACTCCCACACTGTAGTGCCCACCCATGGCACTTGCCTGCCTGCCCATAGCTCTCGACCGCTGGCCTGTTTGCCTGGGATGCAGTTTCAGCACCCCTTCCCACATCATGGTCACATGATTAATGACAGCATGATAACACGGTCCTTGCTTAATGACAGCAACAGGGACTGCTGGGATTGCCATCGCTAAGCAATGCAGTCACATGATGTCACGCTGTATGACTGCATCGCTTAGCGATGGAAATTCCAGTCCCAATTGCCATCGTAATTTGAGGACTACCTGTAGTCTCTTAGTTGCATTTCTATGTCAAGGTGTGTTACAACTTAGCTCAAGTCCTCCTGCTTCTACAGCACTTCACCTTCCTGGTCATCCGAGAAGTCTTTCCTTCTCCCTTTGGAAATAATTCACAGGGGCAGTGATTTATATCATAGAAGAGCTATTTCTTTACTGTTGTTGCAACTTGATATGCTTCAGATGCTGATACAGAAGATCTCCTTCTGAAGAAGAATCAGAACCCATGTTCTGCAACAGCTGAGCGATATAGCAGCTGTGCCTCCAGTTGTTTGCTTCACCCATCTATGGATACATTCCTTACAGGTGTGGTATCTCCAGTCTGCTTCTCTAGGCATGGACATAAGACAGTCCTCTTCTCAGTTCTGCCCTGTGTCAAGGAATCCCTCTTCTGATGGTTGATTTCAGACAATCTCACTTAAGTTGTTTCATTTTTGCCCTTTCCTTCAATGCCGTCCTCACCATTGCAGCATTAATGTATGGATAGGGAGTTTACTTCTAAGACAGGTGTTTGGTCCAGGTGAAACACATCAGCTCTTCCTCATAATTAGGAAGGTATATGAAGCCTTCCAAAGCTATTTTTGTGGCCACGAGTTATATCAGACAATTCTGTGGGACATGAAGAAACAACATTGCAAAAGATTGCCCCTGCTTTGCATTTTGCATTACAGATTTGACATTGGTGCATCCATTACTCCATCTTCATCCTGACAATGAATATGCCTAGAAGTAACAAGATCCTTACTTCCCAGATCAACCATTTCAAACAGCCATCTATAAATGGAAATGATGTCCCTCATTAAATCCTATTGAGGCAACCCCAGGGTCAATCTGTTTATTTCATTGGATATCCAAGAGTTTCTAACCTTTTACAGTACAGTTGGGATCGACCTCCACCCTCTCAGGAATGTATTCCTTTTTTTGAAATAGACCTTTGTTTTATATGCTTCCATATCTTGGTGGCCTTGACAACTGCACTTCACCCAGTTCTCTCCTTCTTGGGAATACCTCTGCCTCCCAGCTGAACCATGCTCCTCTCTATCCATCAGAGACAAATTTTCCATCCAAAACTAATTTCCTTCTGCCTTAAAACTTGGGGGCTTCGTTTGCACAACCCCTCTGAGGCAAGGTAAAATAGATTATGCTTGCTTCTTGGAAGCCTTTCACAAGGGCTTCTTGTGCAACTAAATGAATATTCTTTGATACATTGTCCAGAAACAGGACTTAGATTCCCTGTGATGTCAGGATCATTACCTTTTGGCTTTTTTCTTTCATTTGAAATAGTGAGACTTGGTTCTTTCTTCAGTAAAGATATTTCTGTTGCCTGTTCTGCTTTTTTTTCCCTTTGTCAGGAGGTATTTTTTTCTAATTTGCTAATTGTTTTGTTAAAGTTCAAGCTCATCTCTGTCCTTCACCTTCCCTGTTGCTTTTGGCCTGCAGCCTCTCCCTTATTCTCGCCAAGTTAAAATGTTGAACCCTTTGAAATCAGCCTTCTTTGGAAGATAGCTTTTTAGGTAGCGGTGATGTTGGTTCATCAAGTTCGAAATCTGTGGACTTTACAAAGAGATTTTCCCTTTGCCCAGATATTTCCTTCCAAAGTCAACCTTTAAATATCTTTCACTTGAATCAAAACATATTGCCTACCATTTTTCCCTACTCCACCACGCCACTGGAAACATTGTTTAATTTTGGGGGGGATGTTCATAGGGTTCTGCTGTTTTGCTGGAGCTGCTGTTTACTCCTCACCTTCCAAGAGTTATTTAAAGGGAACAGCCTTTTTATACAGCATTTCTCCAAATATGTATTGGCAGCTATCAGGCTTTTTTTTACAAGCAGATTAAATTATTCTCTACTCTCCCAGTCTGCACTCCCTCCAGAACAGCAAGGGCTCCATCAGCATCTTTCCTCCAGGGTATTCATTACTGGAGTTATGCCAAGTGACCAAATAGCTCTATAGCTTGGATCTCTGCTTCCAGAGAGATGCAGACTTTAAGAGAGCCATCTTCTCTTCTGTTTCCTCATGGTGACCATACCTTCTTCCAGGTAAAAAGATTGCTCTTTACACACATGTGCATCACAGCAATCACAATAAGGAAGAACCTTTTTTACTTGTAACTTTGAGTGGTCATCTGTGAATTCACACAGCCTGTCCTCTAATCCCACTTGGTCTCAGGTGCCTTCTGTGTTCCTTCAAATCCACTGTGTTGGTCTTAGGAACAGAAGGATTTTGGTGGGAGCCACATCTGGTCACGTAGTGTGGGTGGGGTGCAGAGCTCCTGCCCCAAAATTGCATAGTCTCTAGAAGGTTCTCAACGTGGCATGGCCCATTACCCATCAGTGTGAATTCACAGAGGACCACTCGAAGAACAGCAGTTATGAGTAAGTCACCAGTTCTTATAAACCATATTTTATTTTATTTGGGTCTAGTGGCCACAGAAGGCATGAAAGTTTAAACTGCTTATACCAACACATCTACAGGTATACTTGTTAAACTCCTTTAGAAAAATGGGGAAGGAATGAGGGAAATCATAATGCCCTCAAGAAAAAAAGTTGAGCAAGGTAAGATAGCTTACATTAGGCAGCTCTTTGGAATCTACACTTTCATCTCATTCTATGATGTACCTTTTTGTATTTTTGTTTTTAAATGAAATTAAGCTCACAGGTAGTAGTTCCAGTCTATTGTCTGCAGGGGGCAGTGTAAGGCACTACCTTTACCAAACTTCAGCTGCTGCCCAAAGATAAAGCCTTCCAGGGAAGTCTCATATTAACACACCCTGCATTTACTGACTCAGCAGGCTGGAACTCTTGGAGAAAGCATGACTCTGCTTATTTTTTTTAGTGACGCTGCATTTTTGAGAGAAGTGGGCCTGGAACAAATAGCTAAAAGCCTTTGTTTTTAGTTATGCCAAACTGCAAGAGTATAGGCATATGTGGAAGACAAAGCAGAAAGTGTTACAAAAGACTATGAAACTAGTATCTTTACAAAACAAAAAAGATACACCTCCATAATTTGGTGCAAACGGCCAGGAGTGTGAAGTAGAACTGGCAAAAAAGAATGTCTTCTCTTGCTTCAGTTCACTGACACTTTAGATGTCTATCTGAAATTCCTACATAGTGCTACCTGATTCTGTTAGGTTGCATACACAAAGTAGCACAGTACATATGCAGCAGTGAGACTGGCAATATCTCTTCCAGTCTACTTTCAAAGGGAGGAGGAACTGGGCTCCTCCATACCACCTCTGTGTTTCCCTGTGCAGCGGCTTCCCCTCTCCCCTGCTCTGAACGCATGACACACATCCATTTCTTACTCTGGCAGCAGAGCCCACATCAGGAGCTCCTTCCAGCTGATGGGAATAAAGAAAAGGTCTGAGGCTCTTGTTGCCAGCCAGGGAAGCCTGAGCACCGTTCTGTTTAATGTATCAAGAATAATTAGGTACTGATAGATCTATCTTCCTTGAATTTCTTACCATTTTAAAGCCATCTCCTTTATTGAGTGTTACTATTTTTCATAGAATTGACATAAATTAATCGTGAACAGAGTTATATGGTTTCTCTGCTTATTAGCATTCTTTCTACTGCAGTGGGTGACCAAGAATATGAATAACTTGGTGGATTAATTTCCTTTTACAGTGAAACCTTGTTTTTAACTGACTAATTGGGGAGAGGATGCATCCATTATTCACAAGCAATTTATCTCATTTGTGTAATTTCACATCATTATGTAAATGATGCAAATTTTTAAAAAAAGCTTTCCTGGTAGGAGGTTGGGCACTTCAGGGAAGTGGGTGACACCTGATTGTAACTGGCCATAGAGATGGTGACAAGGAGAAGAAGGGATCAAGCAGTACCTGAAATCCATAGACAAAGGAACAACACCATCATTTGCACAATGATACCACTATGGAAATGAGGTAAATTACAGTGGTATTTGATTGGTTCTATGTGAAGTCCATTGCATGGAAGTCTGGTAAATCAGAGTTATACTCTATTCATTCTTCTCATCATTCATAATCTAGGATCCATTTAATGAAAAATAACTAAAGGAATGGCTGATATTATTTATTTAGTGCACAGTTCCAGCATCTAGCATCTATGTATTACGTTTTCTTAGAAAATAAAAATACCATAATTAGGGGAGGCCAAATTAGGGGGTTGCCAAACATTTTGACTTCTAAATGGTTATTTCAGTGTTTCCAGGCTTAAAGCAAAACAGATGTGTTCCAAAAGTATTGTTTCAAGATCAGGACAGAATATGACCTATTTGAATAAGTGAGTGTTAAGGTAATGGGAAACAACTGAAAATAGCCTCTTTCAAGTATTCTGAGCTCAAAAAAAAGTTTTCCCAAAGTTTTATGTCTAGGCTAGAACAAAACACTCAAACTATTTTGAGTTTTTTTTTTCCTGATGGAACATAGCCAACTCATAACATTTCAAATGGAGCTGTTTTGTTCTGATCTCAAAACAAAATACATTTTCTAGCTTCTGTACATTTTCTAGGCAGGTTCTCAAACCATTCTTGACTAAGCTGAAATGCTTTTCAAGCTCAAAACTTGGCACCCTGATTCTGAAGCAACATGAGATGGGTCTTGCTTTGTAACAGGTAGTTACTGCCAGTCGCGCTTTATGCTAAAGAGATCTGTTTTTCTCCACTTTATCCTGCTAGAAACCTGTTTCTACTCAAACCTGGTTTTAATGAATTCATTTGAGAATGACAAAATGGGACACCATTGCAACATAGTGCCTTGTTCAATCTGCTTAAATGCAATTTTTATTTCTGTTGTAACTCTCTTTGCTAATGTTCCCATCTGGCATTTGCTGATACATGCAGCTACCTTCCTGCATCTCTAGATGACTAAGACCTTGTGATGTCCAGCTTCCATTTCCAGCTGATGTGCCCAGGCAGAGACTCACTCTTAGCCCCCACTATGATTTTCCTTGCACTGTGTCCTTCTCAACATTCTTTGCTTGCTTAAGGTCATTCTGTTCATTCTCTGTAATGTCAAATCCATATCTACATCAACAGTGTTACCCAGTTTAGTTCTACTTCCTTCCCAAGGCCACCAGTAAGTAACTGAGTCCCTAGAATAATCTTGGAGAAATTTCAGAAGCTCCTTCCTACCTACCTACCTACCTACCTACGACTCTGGCTGGCTCACAACAGTCAAAACAAGGAAATTACAATTAAAAAGAGAGAAAAAAAAGATAAAAGATGGCAAGAATGACAGACTGGATGGGAAAGAAGCAAGGGGTCTCACTCTCTCTAGTGAAAGACCAGATGAAGAACCAGGTCTTCAAGGTGCTTTGAAACACCAGCAGGTTGGTGGTTAATAGGTTCTTGGGGGGAACCTTATTCCAGAGGGCAGGCCCTGCCACAGAGAAGTGCGCTTCTGGGGTCCTGATAGATGGCATTGTTTAATTGAAGGAGCATGCCAACCTTGCATGAATTGGCTGGGTAGATACTATGGGAGACAGGCGGTGCCTCAAGTAACCAGGCCTATGCCATATATGGCTTTATAGGTAACAGCCAGCATCTTGAATTGTATCTGGAAGCAAACTGGCAACTGGTGCAGCTAGCGAAGCAGAGGTGTTACATGGGCATACCACGCTGTTGCATTCTGAATCAGTTGAAGCTTCCAGATGGTCTTCAAGGGCAGCCTCATGTAGTGTGCATTGCAGTAGCCAAGCTGGACGTGACCAGGGCACATTACATGATCATTTACTCTCCAGTGTACAAATTTGTATTTTCTCACCATCCTCAGGGCAAACAGAGCGGGGGGCGCTGCTTTCTTTGGACTGATAATACTGGCAATCGTGCAACTATTTGGGGACAGCTAATGATTTCTCCTATACTACCCACTTTAGAGCAGAAACTGGTGCTGCTGCTGATTTTCAGCAGTTCTAATCAGAGTAGATACTGTGATCAGAAAAAGTTTAAGGCTCACCTAGCTTGCCCATCTGAGTCTTAAAGTTGCCCAGGAAGACAGTTCCTGATGAAATATCCCAAATGTTGCAAGAGAATGCCTTGCAATATCATAAAAGAAAAATATACACAAGAAAAGGGAAATTTCTGATTCCATGGAGGGACAAAACAAGCAATAAAGGGGTTTTCCCAGAATTAGAGGCTGGAGCTGGCTGAATAAAATAGATTTGCCTTAAAGCAAAACAGTATCCACTGAATTTGGAGTAGCCACAGTTTTGCACTTTGACTTAAGTATTTTGTCCTTTCCAAAAAAAAACTTAACTGGTATTGCAGAGGCAGCTATGGATCATTTATATAAACCTACACAGTCAACATAGCTTATTTTTAACCAAGAAGTCTGTTAAAGTTTGCGACACAGAGTTGCAACAAGAAAAGAGCAATAATATGGACTGAATTTTAACAAGCTAGTAAGATGCAAAATATTCTGGCTTCCTTCTGAGTGGACCTGTTTATCAAATTGCAGTAATGGTTAGGTTTTCTTTTTATCTATGTTGCAAAAACTGCTCAAATTAATAATGACAGAATCTTGAGGTTAATAACTTTAAAAAATATTGAATTTCTTGAGATCATTGGATGCTGCCCCCCATCCCAAGGATATATATTATTTTCACATGCAGCAAAATGTAACCATACAAAGTGTAAAGTGAATTTTGGAATGGGCCTCTACAACTTCAAGGTCCAAAATATTTTTTAAAAATAGGTTTTCAAGATTTGAAGAAATCGACATTGCTATGTGGATTGGCTTTCAAGAATGGCAGGTCTTTAATCAGCAAAGTTCTGATCCCTTCAGTCCACTTCCTCCCAAGTTCGATTCAAAGTAAGTAATCAAACCACCACCTTTCGCAACCCCCCCTCTCCCAGTTAGTTGATCAACATTGTACTAAGCACTGAAGGATTCCAAGAAGCCTCTGAGTCTATTATACTTACTGTCACCGGTTGATAAATGTTATCACTCTCTCTTGGTTAGCCGCTATTTCTTGTAGCCTGTTCTCTTGCCAAAACCACATTCTTAATTCTGGTAATCCTAAACACGGTTACGCCTTTCCTTGACTTGCTCTCTTCCTTCAACTCTCATTCAATTCCTTTGGCAAAGCAGGTGTATAAGACTGATTTCAACACATCTCTGCAGAGCACCAGATCTTTAGCAAGAATATGTTTCCCCTCCTGCCAGCAGCCCACAGGGAAAAGAGGGGCATTGGGCCCCACAACAGAAAAAAAAAAACTCTGCTTCCACATTGTAGAGTAAGCAATGCATATTATAAGTATGCAAGAGTGTATGTTTCACAGAAAGTTAGATATAGTGATGCTACCTGGGAATATCCTTGAATTCTTTGCTGGCCCTTGTTAATTGTCTCTTGTTTATTTATTGCATAGTAATAACCCCCTTCCTGAACTGAGCAGAAGCATTCTGCAACAGATAAAGGCAACTTTGCATGAAACTCACACTGGATTAATGCACCTGACTATGGAATCTAGAGAGTAGGATTTATTTATTTATTTTATTTATATGTCAAATTTATATCACCACCCAACTCCTCCACAAGGAGGGACTCTGGGCGGTTCACAACAAAACAATTTAAAATAAATAAAAACATAAATAATACAAATATAAAATACAAGTATTAAATACAATAAAATCCAAGAGATCGTGATATTATTTCAGCCTGTGACCAGATAATATCGGTCAAAGGTAAGACTAGGGAACCAGCCAACCCCAAAACTGACTATTCCCATCCCCACCCAATGCATAATGGCAGAACCAGGTCTTCAGTTTTTTTCTGAAGTCTAAAAGGGAGGGGGCCAGCCTCACTTCTGGGGGAAGAGTGTTCCAAAGGGCCAGGGCTGTTGCAGAGAAGGCTTGCCTCCTGAACTCCATCAGATGAAATTTTCTTACAGACGGGGTCCGTAGAATGCCCTCTCTGCATGACCAGGTGGGATGGGTTGATGTAACGGGGATGAGACAGTCCTTCAGGTACCCTGGACCCATGCCATGTAGGGCTTTAAAGGTGATAACCAGCACCTTGAATTGGACCCGGAAGCAAACTGGCACCCAGTGCAGCTCACGGAGCAAAGGTGGTATATGTGCTGATCTTGATACACCTAAGATCACCCGTGCAGCCGCATTCTGGACCAGCTGAAGCTTCCGGATATTCTTCAAGGGTAGCCCCATGTAGAGCGCATTACAATAGTCTATATGGGAGATGACCAGGGCATGAGTGACCGTTCGAAGGGCCTCTCAGTCCAGGAAAGGGTGTAACTGGCGGACAACATGAAGTTGCGCAAAGGCCCTCTTGGCCACAACTGCCACCTGCTCTTTGAGCAGGAGTCGTGAGTCCAAGAGGACCCCCAAGTTACGCACTGGGTCTGTCTGGGGCAGTGCAACCCCATCCAGAACCAAAGATGGCAAATTCCTAGGGGCTGAGGGGCCATTAACCCACAGCCACTCCATCTTGCCAGGGTTCAGCTGAAGCCTGTTCCCCATCCAGACCCCCACAGCCTCCAGGCACCTGGAAAGGGCAGCCACAGCATCACTTACTTCCCCCGGGATGGAGATGTATAACTGAGATGTATAACTGAGTATCATTGGCATATTGAGTATCATCGGCATACGTCTCCACCTCATCCCGTGGAGACGGATTATCTCACCCAGTGGTTTCATGTAGATGTTAAAAAGGAGAGGAGAGAGTACCAAACCCTGTGGCACCACGTAAAGGAGGGGCCGTGGGCCCATTCTCTCCTCCTCTATCAACACCGACTGGGACCGGCCCTGGAGGAAGGAGGCGAACCAACGCAAGACTATGCCGCCCACCCCCAACTCCCTGAGTCAGTCCAGAAGGATACCGTGGTCGATGGTATCAGAAGCTGCTGAGAGCACCACCTCCATCCCGCTCCCGCCAGAGATCATCCATAAGTGCGACCAATGCTGTTTCTGTTCCATATCCAGACCTGAAACCTGACTGAAAGGAGTCCAGATAATCCGTATCATCCAAAATCCTCTGGGGCTGCAGTGCCACCACCTTCTCAACCACCTTTTCCATAAAGGGGAGGTGGGAGACTGGACGAAAATGATCCAGAGCAGTAGGGTCAGTGATGGTTTCTTGAGGAGTGCGCACACCGGTGCCTCCTTAAAGGTCGCTGGGAACACCCCCTCTCTCAAGGATGTATTAACCATCGCCAGGACCCAACCAGCCAGGAGGGACATGGATCTAAAGGGCATGTGGTGGCATTTACAGTCTGAAGGATCCTGTCCACTTCCTCAGGACCAACAGGATCAAACTGGTCCCAGATAACTCGGCAAAGACATTCCCCGGGCATCTCTCCAGACCATGCCTCAAGCTTGGCGTCCAGCTTAACAGATCCAAGCGACTTTATCCCGCAGATGCTCAGAAAATTCCTCAGCATGGCCCTGTAGGTGGTTTTCTGAACCCCCTCTCCCCAACAGGGATTGGGTGATTCTAAACAGGGCCGCTGGGAGGCATTCTGCGGATGCAGTAAGAGCAGAGAAATACGTTTTGCTGCTCTTACTCCCACGAGGTAGGCCTTAACCGCAGCTCTAGCTTGTGTTCAGTCGGGTTCAGTCCTTGTCTTCTTTCAGCGGCACTCCAGGTGTCTCTTAACCCTCTTCAGAACCCTCAGCTCCTCTGTAAACCATGGGGAATGATGGGCTCGAATGGGCAAGAGAGGCTGCACAGGCGCGATCCTGTCTAAGGCCCCGGCCGCCACCTATTCCAGGCAGTAGCCAGAGCCTCCGTTGGACTGTGCAGCAAGACCTCGGGGATAACCCCCAGCTCCTTCTGAAACCCTAACGGGTCCATCAGTCACCAGGGTTAGACAGATCGAATAGGTCCTGCCTCCCTGCAAAGGAGGGAACCTCAAGGCCACCAGGGTGTGATCTGACCATGGCAACGGGGAAAGATGTAACTCTCCCCTCAGGTCCCGTTGCCACTGCTCCGACAAGAAGATTAAATCCGGTGTGAGTCCACTGTCTCAAATTGGGTCCTGAATAATCTGAGTCAGGCCCATGGTGGCCATGAACTCCCGGGCTGCCTCCGAGGTTCATCCCAGGGATGGCAGATTGAAATCCCCCAGAACCATAAGCCTGGGGGACTCCACCACCACCCCCGAGACGGCCTCCAGCGGCTCAGGCAGGGAGGTCGCTACGCAGCAGGGAGGCTGGTACAGCAGCAACACTCACAACTGATCACAGGCCCCCAACTTGAAAAACAGGGTCTCCCAACCAGTTACTTGTGGAGCAGGGTCCCTGAAGGCCACTAGAGATTCTTGGATGATCACAGCCACCCCACCCCACCTCTCCTGCCCTGGCATCTCGGCTGGTGCCACACCCAAAACCCAGCCGGGCACATTTCCGACAAAGCTGCTACTTCTTCCGGGCCCAGCCAAGTTTCGGTAATACATGCCAGGTCTGCCCCCTCCTCCTTGATCAGATCACATATGGGGGGGGGCTTTGTTACTGACTGACCTGGCGTTGAGCAGGGTTACTGTTTAATATCCAGTTCTGGCCATTCTTAATCAGGCAGTCTCTTGTCCCATTGCTTTTCCTTTTTCTCTCCTTATCTGTTCTCTCTGTCTGTTTGGCAGAAGTTGTTAGCACTCATATCAGCAGCACACACTAACCGGGAATCTAGATTCTGACGCAGTAGTTGGGATTCTGAGAAGCTTGGCTTTATTTTCCAGAGTGTACCTTGTTCTTAGAAATTCAGGGGGGAAAAAAGAAACTGGAATGCAGTGCTGAAGGAATGGCAATCCACACAGGCTTTAGCAGCCATTGTCAAGTGTAGGAATTCCCATATCCAAAAGCTAGTTTTGAGATGTTCATCTTGGTGCCTTGTGAGCTTTCTGATTTAATAAGCAGTACCAAGAGACACAAGGAAATTAACTTGCATTTTAAGTTTACACCAAAAAAAACAAACACGAAGCATCAGTGGGATAGACCGGGATACAAGTGTGTGTTACGTTAGCAAACCTATTAGGGAACTGCAGTTGGCCATAGCAAGTTGTGTACTTAAGCTTGTCTTTGTGTATTGTGTGTGAAATGGTCCTAAAGCATTTTGGCAACCTCCCAATCTTACTTATGTATGAAAAAAATCTCCCCTTTTTTGACCCCAAAATGACACACAACAAAACAAAAGATGCCACAGTAAAATTGAAAAAGTACAGGACAACATTAAAAAGTTAGTAAAAACTTTTTTAAAAAAACTATATTTAACTAACATTTGAAAAAGAAGGTAAGTTACCCCCAAAGAGAGAATTCTCCAGTCTGGATCCTATGTGTATCCTTATGCACATAATGGGTAATCCTGATGTAGGTTTTATCTGAGGAGTTAAAAAAACTTGTTTTGAAAGTTCCTCTTGAAGTACAGTGGTACCTCGGGTCACGAACGCTTCTGTTCACGACCAATTCGGGTCACAAACAGCACCGTTCGCAAAATTTTGCTTCCGTTCGCGAACTCCGCATCAGGTGATGACAGGATCCGCGGCCATTTTCCCTGCTGACACACGTGGTCCTGGCTTCCTGTAGGGAGGGGGACTCTCCTTCCAAGCAATAACCGCCTCCCCATCCACCTTCCTGTCCTCCACGCCAGAAGTCACCTTGAGCAAGGTTAGCATTCTCTCTCTTCGTACTGTACTGTACTATACTTTGTGTCATATTTTTGTAGTTTAAAAAAAAAAACAATGGTTCAGAATGGATTAACCGTATTTACATTGAACCTTATGGGAAAATTTTATTTGGGTCGCGACCAAAATCGGTTGGCGACCAAATTCGTAGGGGTCAGAACGGATTAACCGTATTCACATTGAACCTTATGGGAAAATTTGATTCGGGTCGCGACCAATTCGGGTCGCGACCAGAGTCATGGAACAAATTAAGTTCGTGACCCGAGGTACCACTTTATAACCACTGATTTATAAATGTATAAATGTGTGCATTTATTATAAAGTTATACATTGATAGATTTACACACAAACCCTTTTTGAATTGAAGCTTGATTTGGGCTGGGACAAAATGGCTGTTTTTGGCTATGAGAGTATTGCTCCTGTGGTACCCTATTTTCTTTAGGGGTCTCACAGTTAATACCACTCCAGGGCTTTTCTCTGATCTGTGCTGTGAGCTCCAAGGTGAAGCTTTCAACCATGATTTTTTCTATCAGTACATTTATTTAGGACAAAATGTTCCTGCTTGCGTAGCTTTCCATTCCAAGTTTGCTTCCTGTCATCATCATCCACCGTACTCTTGCGTTTGTCATCTTTTTCCTTCCATAGAAGAGAAACTTTTGTGATGCGGTCTGGAGCTTCCCTTGTTATTTCATGGGAAGTAAGATTGAATGAAAAGGGGAAGTTGGACATACCACTATAAACAGCTCAGCTCAGCTCAGCAAACCATCTTGCATATGAGAACTTGGTCAGAAATGGCCTTAGATCATTGCCACTGCCTCTTTCTAGTTTATATAATATGGATGGTAATAACTGGTTTTATCTCTTTTGTAAAGTTTACTGAGAGTATGAAAAACTTTGAGTGATTTATTTATTTATTGGTTTTAAATGCTTCTGTATTGTCTATCCCTAAACTCAACGCAGATTGCAGCAATTAAACGAACCAAAAAAAATTGCTCACTTGCTCTATCTATCTATCTATCTATCTATCTATCTATCTATCTATCTATCTATCTATCTATCTATCTAGGAAGTTTATATGGCCACCCATCTTAAATACATAACTCTGGGTGGTGAACAACCTGGAAAAAAAAAAGTAACCTCATAACCAAAATTAAAAATAATCCATGACAAAAAAGAAAACAAAGCACTAAATAACAGTTTCACAAGAACAAATATATTGGGTTTCCCCTAACTTCCTGGTCCTAACACCTGGAGGGAAAGTCAGATCTTAACAGCCCACTGGAAAACTAAGAGGGTCGGGCTCTCCAAATCCCAGCACAGAGGATGTTCCATGGGGAGGTGTTGCAACAGAGAAGGCACACCTCCTTGGTCCTGCAAGGCTGCACTTTTAATAGTGGGGATCTGGAGCACATACCTCCTGTCAGATTTGGTGGAATGGGCAGAAACCCTCAGAAATAGACAGTCCTGCAAATAACCTGGCCCTGTGCCATGCAGGGCTTTAAAGGTGATAATCAGTGCCTTGAATTGCACCTGGAAGCATACTGGAAGCCAGTGTCCAAGATAATGTTCCACTTGAATCATTTAGAACTAAAAACTCATGAATGCCAAGGAACAGACACATAGACATCTGTTGCTAATCAAAGCCTACCTGAATACAGTGGTTTTCACAACTTTCCAAAAGCCTAGTACAGTGGTGACTTGTCCCATCATGGGATAAGGGTTCCACAGTGTTGGGCCACTAACAGAAAGTCTGTTGCTGGCTCAGTGTTGTCAAAGTATTATATAAACATATATACTATTATAACGTATTGAGTTGTTACAAAGCTTAGTAGCTGGATAAATGTGTTTAAAGTGAGTGCTGAGAGTTGCTGGGTTTAGAGTCTTTGTGCTATAAAGTGCATATACATTAGGGGATATGCAAAACATTTTGAATTTGAAAAATCAGAGCTCAAAGCTGATGTTTTGAGTTCAAGACAGGTTATTCCACCTTAACAGAAGTCTTGTAGTATTGTTCCAACCATTTGGGAAATGTTCAAAGCTTGAAGCAGATGTATTTCAGCTCAGAACACTTCGAGCAATGGAATTATTATAAATTTAAAATGGATATTTTAAATTCAGGGTATTTTGAATTCAAGCTGTTTTGTAAATACATACTAGTGTGTGCATGTCAGCACAGCTATATGTGTACCAAGCAAACATTTTAATAGAATATAGGGCTGTTAGTGGTTGTATGCTACTAATGAGCAACTCATGGATTTTAGACCGCATGTGGCCTTTTTTTTAGCCCTCCAAACTTCTGAAGAAAACAGCCCCTAATTTCAGTGGTAAGCCATCAAGTTGCAGCAGTGCAAATTCTCTCCAGTTTTGGGCAGAAAGTTACAACCTCCAACAGGTTTAGCACATCTAAGAAAAGCTAAGTGTCAGGCCCAGCCCAAGAACGACAACGAGGCAGTCCAGTCCAGTATAGTTCCTTTATTAGCTTGCACCTAATAGGCAGAATCTCACCAGACTAAACCTATTGCAAAGCAACTAGTGGCTATACCCTGTGAGACTCTAGGGAGGGGCCAGTCTCAGCCTCTTCATCTTCTCACGGTCCTGCTGCGGGCTGAGGACGTGCTTGCTCTGTAACCTCTCCAGGAATGCTCCCCTCCCTCCTGATAACCTTGATCCTCCATTCCGGTATCCTCCTCGCACATGCCTTCCATTACACTAAGTCCTTAAACCCTGCTAAAAAAATGGGGGTGCTCTGACTCCTGATGGTTAGGGGAAGGAAAGTTTAGTCCCACCTACAAAATTGACTGCTGATACTGTACACTCCTGTATCCGAGTATGCTTTTCAATATTAGTTTCTTGGTAATGTCCTCATGACTCAGTAATGTCTTCTCTAGGGGGCTTCCTAGAGACATTTGCTGGGACAGAAGTTGTGTTAGATGGACTTTCAGTCTTTATAATTTGATTGTTATATGTAGATAGAGCCTTTGTTGTTTTTCAGTTGTTATCAACTCTCCGTGATCCAATGGACAAGTTTGCCAAAATTATTGATTAATACCTGCTTCTTGGGTACTTGTAGGTACATGCTTGTAAGATCAGTGATAGTCATCCTACCTTTTTCCAGCCTCTTTTTCTATATAGCCTTCAATTTTTCCAAGTGTCAGGGTCTTCTGGATTATGTGTCCAAAATACTTAAGAATTGTTTCTTCCTGTGCTCCAAGATACTCTGAACTATTTTCTCCAGTACTACAGTTTAAAGGGATTGATCTTCTTCATTCATAGTTTTGATGGTCCAGCTTTCACAGCCAGATGTTACAACTGGGAAGACTTTAGCCTTGACAATATAGATCTTTGTTGGCAGCATGATGTGTCTGCACTTACTGTTTTGTCCAGATGTATCATAATCTTTAACCAAGATATATACATCTCTTTATTTTATGTTTCAAGTCAACATCCTTATGGATTTTTGAGGCGAGGAATATAAAGTCTGTTACTGCTTCCACACCTATTGGTGTTGACTTGACACTAGTAGGTGATATTATCTTAGGGATTTTTTTTAATACTGAGTATCAGAGTGGCTTTTGTGCCCACTTATTCCCCTTCAACAAGAGATTTCTTAAATCTTATTTATTCATTCATTCATTCATTCATTCATTCATTCATTCATTCAATTTATATAGCCACTCATCTCGGACAGGTGATTCTGGGCGGCTAACAACAATAAAAACAGTCAACATTTAAAACAGTACAAAAAATTAAATATAAATATGAATACAGCCAAGAGATCTTAAAAAAACCATCGGTATCAGCACAACCATGAAACGGGGCCCTGAGCAGTCAATTTCATTTCATTAGGTTCCAAGTTATCAATGTTCAGTTTTGTCCTCTGTTCTTTCTGGGATATTCCCTGCTTGTGAATATCCATTTGGCCTTTTCCTTCTCCAGTGGATCTCATTTAGTCTGGACTCTCATCTATGATCTGCCTGTTGTGAGATCCTTCTGGAACTGCATTCCCCATAATGTAGCTTATACTGTTAGGATGTTTAAGCCCCTTCGTCACTACAAATCAACAATCCATGGAAGGGGAGCCTTCAGGTACCTTGCAGCTAATACTGTTGGCCTGACCTGGCTTTTCAATATTAGAGAAGCAAATCTCTCTTGCTTCTGATCCTTTAGCATTGATTATTGTTTCTGAGATTTATTCAAGGAACACAGTGGCTCAGATTTGCAGTTCAGGTTTGTTTAACATAGTTATATTGTTGCAGCTTGAGAATGCAACATCTGCATTTTCAGAAACATTTTCATTTTTGTAGAGAAAGCCTGCCCTGTCTGCATCTCCAAAAACGTAAGTTACTGGCCATGTTGATACTATGTCCTAAAAGCCTGAGTCCAGAGTTGGGTGGGCTTAAGCTGCATCTTAGACTTGATCCCACATCAACTCAGTAAGGCCTTCTTCTGGAGAAACAGAATCAGATTTCTGAACTCTGAGTGGGGTGTATGTAGAGACAGTCAAAATAACAACAGGATCAAACAAATGCAAAGTGTTAGCCAAAAGCAGTGGCAGGCACCTTGGTTTGCGTGATTAATCTGATCAGAGAAGCAACTGGTAGCTTGAATTGCCCATCAGGGTTGCCTGTTCCACAATAGTTCTAAGTCTGGGCTTGTTTGTATTGCTTGAATAGAAAAGAAAAGAAAGCAGGGGTATCGAAGCAAATTTTCTTCCTGGCAAAAGTAACTGTTTCTTTGTATAGCTGGCTGCACAACAAGCAAGCGAGCAAATAGTTCGTTGAATAAGTTTCCAGACCACTTCAAGTATGCTACGGGTAACAATTGTATACACATTTATCTTAAAACAGAACATTGTTATTTATATCTAAGACTAATAAATTACAAATGTTAAAATTTAGATCTAAACCCTTTTAACCTATATGACTTAATATTTTAAAATGATTAACAAAGTAGAGAAGAACTTTTAATACTCCAGGTCAAAATCCTAGAAGATATAGGCATTACATAATTTGCAGTGTCAGGCAGATTCCACTATCTCTTTTTCCCTTAATGTGGCTGTCTTAACTGCATGGAAAGCAGCTTGCTGTGTCACAACTTGTAAATAAAAAAAGAGGAAATTCAACTTACTTTCAACTTTCTAATTCCTCATATCGTCAGGGAATGGAAATAAGTAATGATCCCTATATTTAGCATACACCAGCATTCCAATACATAACATACCAGATCTTCTATTTCATCTGCTCCTGCATACACAGAGTCTGTCTTGCACTGGGTTGCTTCAGAATCTGCCTTGTTGAATCATATCCAGCTGCTCAAATCTAAGACAATAAAGGCTACACAATAATCCCTTTTCATTGGAAAAGACAGATATTTTTCTTCTTGAAATTAAGATTTAATTCTTGCTAGCCATTTCATCGAGTATGTAGAGAGCCAGTTTGATCTAGTGGCTAAGGTACCAGGCTAGAAACCAGGAGACTCTGAGTTCTAGTTCTGCCTTAGATATGAAAGTTGGCTAGGTGACTTTGGGCCAGTCACTCTCTCTCAGCCCACGAAGTCAGGCTCAGGCACCAAGCCAGTTGGTAAATTCCTGTTGCAACCAGTGGATCAACATTTGGTTGATCCGGAAAAAAAAGTGGACTCTGCATATGCGGAAAAAACACTAGGAAGAAAAAAAATCACTGAGTATATAATTGAGAGAGTTGCTGTGTCCCTCTGTCCTCTAACATCAAATATTCTTTCTTTGAAAACATTTCTTATATTAGTGCTGGGTACACTTAAAGCCTCTACTCTAAAACCATACTGTAATGTTAGTTTTGAAAAATTACATAACCAGAACTTGTCAAGGGTTTTAACCATCTGCTCATGTAAACAAATTTTAGGAAGCCTATCTTCACTCATTGGGGTTAACTTGACCCAGTAATTAAACATATATCTTAAAACAGAGCACTATTATTTAAATCTACAATGGATTACATCCACTGCTGTGAGCATTTCTGATGGTATGTGCTGAGGAAACTCTTGAGACTCTTAAGAATAAACATAAAAAAACAATTCTGGACATTTTCAATTCCCTTAGCTGTCAACAACCTGTTCAAAATTTGAATGCTTATGTTTGCCTTCAGTTCATTCCTCTCTATCTGAGGAATCCAGGATCCCACAGATGAAAAAACGATACCCAGATTAAAAAAAAAGATTCAACCTGTTCTACTTTATGGGAATTTAAAAACCACTTATACTGTTTCCTTTTCCTGCCAAAAACCACCAGTTTTGATTTCATGCCATTAATTACCAAGCCATTTTCCAAACAATACATACTAAACCTCCTCGATTCTCTACGTAACCCCACCTGGGATAACAATTGGCATTTAATAGAATATTTAATCTTCTATCCAAAACTATTGGCATATGGAAATCCTGGCTGTAAACAGTAGACTTAACATCATTAGCATAGAAATTAAAAAGAAATGGGACTCATATGCATCCCTGACATGGTCCTTTAATACTAGGGATCTTGTTTGTCAAGGTGTGATTTATACCTCTTCTCACCATTAAACTTGTATTTGTATAAAGGGCCTTTATAAAATAGAAGAGTCTTCGATCAACACTAGTTTTTACCAATTTTTCCCACAAAATATTTATATTTATGGAATCAAGTGCAGCACTTAAATTAAAATATGCAGCGTAAAGACACCCAAGATATTTTGTTATTAGGTGGGATAAAATAAAACAATTATTGATGACCGACCATCCTTGCCTAAAACCAGATTGCTCCTCTACTAAGATGGTCTTTTGCTCTGCTCAATCCACCAATTTCTAGGGGAGAAACTTTGCATAATTTTTGCTGAAATATCAAACTAATTGGTCTATAATGTCTGGGATTCACTTGATTACCTTTGTTAAACAGTGGTACTGCTATACTAAGCTTCTATCCCTGCGGAATACACCCTGTATTATTTATGTGGATAAACAAATTGGCCAATAAAGTGGCCCAAACTGGCCCAATTCTCTCCCAGAGCTTTACTATTTTTTTAGTGACTGTATTAAGGTTTTATTTTTCTTATAGTAAAAAGTGGCCATATGGGTAAATCAACAACACCCTGAAAGTATTTTCCTGAAAAAAGAAAAAAAAAAGAATTGCCACACTGTGTTTCATCCCTGAATGACTCAGCATAAATTTCTTCCCAAGCAGCAGCCAGTCTCAAACTTATTTATTGAATCTGTCAGACTGGCTGCTACTGACTGTCAAAAGCATGTTGGATTTTTATTTATATAGTCCCATTTTAAAACTGCCCAACTTTTGCAATATAGCTAGCTTTGTGATTAGAACTATTTTTTTAAATATTTTTTGTCTAAGGACAAGCATACATGTAAAGGCTTTGTCATCTAAAGAATTATGCACTTTTCTCATTTTTTTTTTGCATGCCTTCTCAGTTCTCTGCACTTGGTATCAAACCATACAGATTTTGAATTCCTTATGCAATTAAATCTGACCTGTGTAACTAATAAAGGACTAATTCGAGAACAGATAGACTGATACGCATGGAGTACAAAGTCAGTGTTTGATTCTGTAGAACACACAATATTGCCCAGTGTTCCTCCTACCTCTGAGGTCAGAAAAGTTTTAAGATTTAGCAAGCCCACTTGCTGCCATTTTAGTCTTTTCTCGTGTATTCAGTTCAAATTCTGTGACGCCTGTCTGTCTGCCAGAGACACTGGGTGTTAGATAAGATTCAAGGAACAATTGTGTGGATATCAGTTGGTGATTGCTACCTACTCTAATATGAACTGAGAGGCCAGAAAACAAATGTGTTTTGCTTAGGCACACATATATAATGAACCATACTTCCTGTATTAAGAGAAAAATATGTGTAAGAATATAATAAGCTAGGATTACTGGAGCCAAAATTTGTAGTCCAAATATATAATATAATGCCTGTAAACTATTTGCTTTCTTATCACTGGAAAACCAATAATACATTTTTTAAAATTTCCTCATGGAGATCCCATTGGTCTACCAGTTTTGAGGGAGATGGTCTGTTCTGGCATTAAAGTCCCCCAATGTAACAAATAGCACATCTGGGTAAACTGTATTTACATCCTCCAGCAATTTTCCCAGGAGGAGGCAGATACCTACAAAATTGTACAAAGAATTTACTAGAGGGGAATTGATACTTACCAGGATTTCAGTTACACATGGGGATTTTGATTTAAGAACTACACAATTTCAGGGCACGTCAGTATTTGTCAACAATTCACCTGACCATCCTATGTCTTCTTTAACAAATATTGACAGACCACCTATTGCTATACCCTTATCTTTGATTTTCAAAGCAGGTTTGAGCCATGTGTTATCTCCTGGTAACAGATTATCCTCTTTAATTATAACCCAAGTTTCTTGAAGTGCAATCCCATCACATTTGGAGAATAATCCAATCAAGTCCTTACCACAAAGCAAGCCTTGCAACCAGCTATATTCCAAGAGAGGATTTTAACTGGCAAAACTGTGGATTGAGAATTATGTTTGATAGGAGGGAATTGTATATTCTCATTATACTTATCTGATGTAAGGGGGGAAAAGTTAACCACTGATCTTCTAACTCAGTGTTCCTCAACCTTGGCAACTTTAAAATGTGTGGACTTCAACTCCCAGAATTCCCTAGCCAGCCATGGGAGTTGAAGTCCACACATCTTAAAGTTGCCAAGGTTGAGGAACACTGCTCTAACTGGAAGCAGTATAACCCAGTGTATCATCCTGAATTAACTAGTTGAACAGAGGGCTACTCCACTCTGGAATCAAGGAACACAAGTTCATCTTTGAGCTGACTCAATATACTGTTACTGAACCTTGCTGGATACATTGCCTACTTGGTGAGACTTCAGTTTATTTTTTCTCAATCACTTCCCAACTCCTCCTCATCTGTGTACCTCATTTCAAGCCAGTTTGCAACCATTATCAAATCCCCTTTTGTGCATTTTGTTTGACTCAAGTTGCTCTCGCCAGACCAAGGATTTGTTTTGGATGTAGCCTGTGCCCTCACCTTTCTCATAACTAATTAGTGCCTCACTTCTAGGCTTTTCTTCCTGGTAGAATTTTTCCACTCCTACAATTCCTGTTTCATCTATACATTCCCTCCGTCTCACAGTTGCATGTACTGGAGAATCCCCGAGACATGTCTGTTTCTGAATTAAACAGTTCCTCAGCTGATCTCTTCAATCCAGTATCTCTATCTGAAAAATAGCTGTCCAGGACCAGAATATATTCAATAAAGGTTTCTCTTCTAGGCTGAAAGATTCCATCCTTTCAATAGACATTTGTTGGATATCCTGAAAGAGCGCTAAGGCTTTCCAGTTAGAGTCCTGAAACTGTATATCAGGCGAGACTGAATTTTGGACCAATTAAAATCAATAAAATTTTGAGGGCATATAGTCGTTACCTTTAGAGGCTACCATTGAAACCTCCAAAGGAGATTGACTTTCAAAAAATCTTACAATAGTTAAGCCATACTCCAAAAATGTCTCCTTAGTGTTATAAATATGTCGATCAATGCCCCAAGCTCTAATTCTTATCACAGCCCAAGCTCTGAATCTGTCAAAATATATTCTGCAAAAAGAATATCCTATAGGTTAATGCAATGGGTATTAAACAATTTAAAATGCATAAAGAATATGAACTATACACTCACACTGAGCTAAAAAACTTCTAGGAAAATTAACTGACTAATTTATATGAAATCAACATTAAGTTCCAACCAGTTCTCTCGTGACTCTCAAGCTGTAACTGTCTCTGGTGAACTACGGAACCCAGTCTAATCACATTGGCATCCACTTCCCTCCATTAAAAAAAAAAATCTAAATACCCCTTAGTAGTATTTAGATTTTTTTTCCCCGTGGGTCCTATACCATTTCACCATCAATGGCCTGGTCTGCTTTGTTGTCTGATGGAGGCTCTTCCTTCTTTATTTGAGGCAGGCTTACTCTTTTGTTTAATTCCATTTTCTTATTTTCTTTGCAAACATTAGATTTTAACTTAAGATTAGTCTCTACAACTGGTCTTCTGCCCAGCAATTTGAATAGGCTCTTTAAGACCCTTTTCTGACTATACTGGGCTTTTATATTCCCCTTTCTTATATTTTTGATATTTTTGCTTTTCTTCTTTCTTTTGCATGCAACTTTTGAATCCGCTTCAGTAGCATCTTTAGCCAGGCTTCACGGATTCCGGGTCATCTCTATAAGGATGGTCTGTGGTGGTGTCTTCTGTCATGAGAAAGAATTGGCTCTGTACTTTGCTCCATATGGATGTGTGCTTATGTTTTGGAGAGGCAGTTGTGAATTTAACTCAAATTACAGATTTCATCTATTTCTGTGAATCCCAGCCTGCTGAAAATATAATTTTAGTTGCCCCATCTTGGTGGTCTTAGAAGGGGTGTCTTTCCACAACCCCTTTTTAATTCATGATCTTGCAAATAAAAGAAACTGTGAGACTTGACACCTTTTATGAATCTAGCGCACCTGTCTCTGCAGGGAAGTGCACACCAGAGCAGGGTAGTTGTAGCCTTCAGGCATTCTGCCTCTTGCATGAGTGATGATTTCAAAGATGAAAGTTCTTCTCCAATATAGGAATTTCCAGCAACACTAATATTTAAAAAGCTTTCAAATAGCAGTAATTATCTGCCAATGGCCTTGACAAAGAACTGAAAAGGCGATACTAAGAAGAGAGCTAAATAAGAACAGAGCTCAAAACGTTGAAGCACAGATTAAGTGAGGTGTCCTTTGCTTACTGATGTTACGTTGCCCTCGTTGTGTGGAGCCCCTGGTGAGAAGTCTTGCCAACAGCATGGCTGTCTGCTGCCCACTTGGATTGCCTTTCTTGTCTCCTCCTCCTCCAGCAGAGGCTACGATTGTGGGAAGAACCATGGGAATTCCATTTTCAAAGAGCTTAGTTGACTACAACCAATAGTTTCAGTTTCTATCAAAATATGCTCAGGTTTCCCACCTTAGGTTCTTTAGTGTAAAGTTAGGTTCCCCTTTTTTTGTCTGTTTTAACTCCTACGCACTATTTTTTTAAAATTAGCATGGCAGCTCCTTATAGCATATTGACAATAGATGCTCTGTTTTATTCTTTTTTTTTTTTTCACCTGGAATGTTTATGTAAAACAGTGTTAAAAAAAAACAGGCAAAAATCTGAAATCTTACTGATGAAATAAGGGTATTACTGGGAAACTCCAACTTGGAATGCACGTACATTGCTGTTTTATTGAAGATGTTTGTGGAACACCTGCTTATCTGAAACTTGCAGTGTGGTAGAAGGGGAGATTCCAAACTGGAACAAAACCTGCCTGCCCAGTGATGCTGAAGTCACCTTTTCCAATTTGATCTCTTCTGCACATGCCACAATGGCTGAGAATTCGGAATATTGTCATCCACAATATGGTGTGGCAAATTGCAGAAGGTTGAAAACAAGCCTGGGGGGGGGGGAAGAATAATAATATAATGATCTCTCCCCCAACCCATATCCTGAAAAAGAAATTTCAAAATCACCTTTATGGAAGCACGATCACAGATCCAGGCCCTCAGATTGTCTTTTTTTTTTTTCCAGAGACTGAATAAAGACCTTGTTAGTTTCCCCAGTTTCATTCAGTTTCATTTACTCTCTCTGAAGTGGATCTTTATCCACAGCTACAGGAGAAGAGAAACATGACCAAGTTTAAGAATACATAGACATGAAAATATGACATGGGAACCACACGCACACACACAACTGGATAGGGTAAGTGGAAAGGATGATGGGATCTTTTTGTGTGTGCATTTGTCAAAAACAGGAAAGTGAAAAAGTAAATTGTCATCTTCCTGGATGTCAGAAATTAATGCAAGGTCATGGAGCTGCAATCATTTTAACCATTTCAAGGGGTAGGCATGTTGCAGCATAAAGAACTACCACGTGGCACCATAAAGATTAATTAGTGTGTTACAGCATGAACCAGTCTTCTTTCCCACTGTGTGACACTAGTCCCAGAAGATCAGTGACCTTTGTTAGACTACAGCCCATTTCATCCTATGTATCTGCTGTATGGACTGTAGTACAGGTAGTCCTCGACTTACAATGACGATTGGGACTGGAATTTCCATCACTAAGCGATGTGGTCGTAAAGTGTGACCACATCGCTTAGCGATGGCAATCCGGTTGCTGTTGTTAACTGAATCCCATGTTGTTAGGCAAGGTAACTTCTCGCCGGCTTCCCACAACCACAAAGTCCTGCAACCAAAAGAAGTGGGAAGCGACATCTGGGAATGTACAACTATTACAGGCAAGCAAGAGAGTTATCAGTCAATTGCCATGACCACAAGCTATGGTAATCAGTCAATTGCCAAAACCACTGTGGTGTGATTCCTGCCTGGAGCTGGGCTTAGAGCCTGGCCTGGAGCTCGGTAGCAACCAGAAGAGGAGCAACCAAGCTGAGGCAGCACCTCATCCCAACAAGTGCAAGACCTTTTGGAGGGAGGCAAAGGTTGAATGCTGTGCAAACTTTAAGACTATTATTTGTTATAAGGACTTACCATCAAAGACTTATTTACGTGGCTACATCAACTTGCAAAGCCTAGGAGGGTGGATTAACCCAGAACAACGGCCTATTGTTGGGAAAGGTGGGTGCTACAATAAAGTATTTTGTTCAGTTATCTTCTACGCTGTGGTGTGTCCAGTTAGTGGAAAACAAAGAACTGTCACAATTTGCCCTGCTGATACTGTTCATATGGGGTACGCTCCAGTGATAAATCTGTGAAATTGCTTTTACACACTCTGGCCGCAAACTGCTCATTTCTGAAGTTCTCGCCAGCTCTACTGCCTGCAGTTTTTGACTAGAAATGCAAAAGGAAGAGCATTAGAAAGATGCCAGACCTACCCTGGCATCTTTCAGGATAACCTTGAAGATAGAATTCTTCTACGGGGTGTTTGGGGTGCTGTGTTTTTTATAGTTTATTATAATATTGTTTCATTGTATGTTTTGTTTGTTGTAAACTGCTGGGAATCGATCCTGATTTTAGTGTATAAGTTCAATCAATCAATTAATAAATGGTGGACTTTGGATCTTTTGCAAGCAAAGCCAGGTATGTTTTACTGGTAGGCTTTGGCCTCAGCTTTCATTGGGAGGTGGGAGGGGAATGACAAGTGATTGATCAATAAAGATAACTTGGTTTCTTGAGTGAGATAGAACTTGACTCTCTAACCTCAGGTTTAGTTCTTTTTAACACTTGGATAAATGAAGGAAGTAATAGATTCACTGAGTGGTTCAACTTGATCCTTGAAATAGTTTTGTTTGTTTATATAAAATCAGTCAATCCAGGGAGGGAAGGAACTTTTCAAGAAAGTGATGATTGTAAGTCATTGCTGTAGTGATGTTTTCTAATTTGTCCACTAGCCCATTTGGTAGCTAACACACTGACATACAATCTTGCCTGACTTTTGTAGTACAGTTCGTCTCACTTCTAATTCTGACATCTTGTTTAATTTGTTTTGTGATGTTTTGGGGATTTTTTTGGCGTAGGCTGAGACTTTTCAAAGCCTAAAGAGCACTGAGTTTCTTTGAATTGCACTGTAGTTCACCTTCTGGAGCTTAGTCACCTGCCTCTTCTTCCCATTTTAATGTGATTTAATTCTAGCCAGAAAAAAATTACTTTGATAACAGAATGCTACAAGTGAAAGGTACACAAAAAACTGCAGCGTGCAATGCTTCTGGTCAGGACCCTGCAACCTCCTTCTACTCCTTCCCCACTTTTTGTCTGTCCTCCAATTCTGTATCTCCATTCTCCATCTGATGGACGTGTTTGGCCTTCGTTGGAATGCTTTGGGGATTTTCCCTCTTGCTTTTTCAAAAGAAGTTTTTCTGATTATAAATCTTTGGGGTTTCCCCCCGGACTACTAGTGCTCATGCACAGATAATGCTGTTTGGTGGCATAAACAACAGCACGCATATTCAGAATCCTTTGAACAAAAGTTATCTTCATCAGATCATTGTAAAAGGATGACTTGAGCTTGCAGGACTTACATTGATGTGGCTAGCTTTGACATCAGTTTACTCAAGGCAGTGGCAGCCTGGTGACTTGGCTACTGATCAGTTAGCCTAAACGGATAGTTTCATCAGTACCTGTTGCAGGTGCTCAGTGTTCTCAACTGATCATCGAGCAAGATGGATCAGCTTCTTGACACTTGGCTTTACTAGGAAAAAAAGTATGTACAGGTCATGTTAGCCCTTAATGGCTTCTTCCCAGCCTTTTCAAAACGAATGCAAATGTGTGATAATATGAACTAACCAGGATTCAAAAGTATCATGATCGGTCCTGTACACACACTTAATCAGCAGCACTACTTTTGAAATTCTGTGAATTTCAACTGTTTTGAAAGTGCAGATAAGAGAGGCAATGGTACTAGGGGGTTGTGATCTGCTTTATTGTAAGTCTTGGACTTCTTCACCCTTGTGCTCATGATATGCATTTGTTTTACTAGGATACCACTGCTGGCTGGAATGATGGGAATTGTAGTCCAGGACATCAGGAAAGCATTGGATTTAGGGAAAGGCTGCTTTCACTGGTAAAAAGTGTTTTGGGTTAGAAGGGTATTCTTGGTACTTGCAGGTAACATAGCTTGTGCTGGTGAGTGCTTGGAGAAGTGTTTTACTTACACAATTGTCTATTCAACAGTTTCCCCGAGACACGTGCTTATGTCAGTTCTTGATATAAGAAGCATTCTCAGAAGATAAAAGAACTGAAAAAGGAACATAAAGTAGGGTGCTTTTATTCTTCAGCATTTTTGCCATCACATTTTTTAGTGTAACCATGAGACCCTAAATATTCCTCTTTATTTTCTATAACCTTTCCCCCTCTGTGTTTTAAGCACCTGGCTGTGGGAATAGCACTGCAGATGTCTCTTTAAAAAGAACACAAGCATGGCCTGGAAGATGGTGTAGAGATCCTAACTCCACATGATACCTGTACCTTCTATTTCCAACCCATAGTCAACCTGTAGCCCATGAAAGCAGGGTGGAGTGGGGAGGCAGTATTGTTTCTGTGTGTGCTCTTAGTGTGGATGTGTGCAGTGTGTGCAGATGCACAACTCACCAACAAAACCGGAGCTTAGTATAACCGCAACCCCAGTTTCGGAGAAAAGCCCGTGCCCCATGTGACTTGCTGGAACTGCTGGCTTTACTTCTCCACATCAGAAACCACATCCTTGTTTACATGGGGGTTAGAGATGAGTCACTTGCTCCCATGATGCAGTGTGCAGCAGCCCGCCAAAATGTTTTTGACCAATATCATTTTGACTGTTGCTTTGTCACTGCTATTTGATGAGGGGATGGTAACACAGAATGAGCTTGGGAGGATACAGCTCTAATGAGGCCAGGTGTCTACCTGTTGGGGTTCTTGATAGGGAACACATCTAATAACTAATGTCTCCTCTCTCTTCCACTGTACAGAAAGTCCCAGTACATTACTGGCATCGAGTGACTTTGATGATGGGGTTCCTTTACTAATGCCATATTTATGTCATGTGATATGTCACGCTCCTGGCTATTCCCCCTTTTCTGCCCTGCTAATTCTGGATTTGTGCAGTCTTGTGGCAGGCCAGTCTCTTTCCCTGAGTGTTGTACATGGAGTCCTCGTTTAGTGACTCCCTCGTTTAGTGACCCTTCACAGTTACAACGATGATGAAAAATAACTTTACGACCAGTCCTCACATTTATGACCTTCACAGGTCTGTAAATCGAAGGAAAGCTGAAGTAAAATCATAAGCACAGTCATGATTTCACTTAGCAACCACTTCACTTAACAACCAAGTTGCTGGTCCCAATTGTGGCTGCTAAACGAGGACTACCTGTAGATGTCTATGTATTTATTTACTTTGATTTTGGCACCACCCAACTCCAAAGCAACTCTGGGCAGCTCATAATATAAGCAAAATAATGATACAATAACGTAAATACAAAAATATAAAGAGAGAATGTTTGGTGCTGGAAAGCTGGCTTGTCCATCATTTGACCAGAAATGGTCCTCTCAGCTGAAGCGCTACCTTAAGCAACCAATGCAGGATGCAGGGAGTGATTGTCCCATGCTCCTCTGAAACAGCTGGGAACTACACATTTCAGTAAGGATTGGTCCTCTGAATGACTTAATTCAGTTTGCAGTTGAGTGTGTGGTGGAGGGCATAACTTTTTTTAAAAAACTTCTTCAAAAGACCTTGGCCCAAGAATAACAAGAACCTGTTGCTTTACATCTTCGACTCTCATTGAGGTGCCGTTCAAATTGGGGGTCTTGCTGTTCACTCCTGATATGCCCCGTGAAGATGTTGTGGTTCCTAACAGCTTCAGAAGATGTGCACAAAAAGTCTTGTCCGTGCCTGAAGCAGTAGCAAATCTGCTAGGAGGCTGTAAAGGCAGGGAGGGGAGAGAAGAGAAGAGAACAGGGAGGGCAGAAGGCATGATGCAGAAGATGGGAGGAATCGTTGCTTGCAGGCGTTTAGGTAGAGGCAGGAAGCAGGAACGATGGAAACTGGTGCTGTTGGGGAAGGGGTCCATAGGTCTTATCCTAGGGGGTTGGTTATGCAGAGTCTCTCCTGCTTCTGAAGATTTGTTGCCCTGCTCCCCCTGCTCTTCCCCTGCCGTGCCGCTTCACTCTGATTCAGCTGGCCCCGCTGAACGGAAAGACGCAAAAGGCCAAACTGCCCCCTCGCCGTTGCTCTAGCATCTTACAACAAGATCTACCACGTTGCGCTGTCGTATAGGCTTTTGCTTTCCAACGGTGTTAAGACTGCAGTGCTCATCATCCCACAGCCGTTGATCAGATTTGCTGAGGGTGATGAGAGTTGTAATTACACACATCGGAAGAAGGCTGAGGCAAAGTAGTGCCCGTGTGGTTGAGGATATCTCCCTAATAGTACCTTCTGTCCCCTGTGCAGAAAAGTAACTTTCATCCCTGCAGAGACTGAGTGGGTGCCCTGCAAGTAGTGCAGGAGACCCCATTTTACAGTTTGCAGAAGACCCCTGCTTCAGGATCGCCCCTCTGAAATTGGGCTTCAAGACATAGAAGTTTTCAAGCCCAACATTATTTTTTCTTCTTCTTTTTGTTTCTTTTGCAAAAATATTAAAATCAATGAGTGCTTTATTTTAAGGCCCCAACAGTCTCTCTTCTCTCCTCTTCAGCCCATCTCACAACCGACTGAAGAATAAGACCATATTGCCACCATTTGCACCAACGATTGTAGGGTATGATCCAGAAGTACACGTGGCTCAACAAAGAAATCCCACACACTGATTTCCCTGTGTTTAGTTGGAATCCCAAGGGATTTCTCTTCCTCATGACCCCACTTCCCTTTTTCTTTGGATTTGACTGTTCCTGATTCACAAAAATATTTGAAACATTCTAAGTTGCATTTGTGCTTTGATAAGAACAGAACCTGGAATCTCTTTTTCCAAACAGTCTGAATGAGGTCAGGTTTCAGGAATCCAGGTCTTGCGCTGCTTATTGCATCCTAGTTCTGCTATGTCAGTTGCAGCAGGATATGGAAGTAGAAGCTTTATAAACAAATCAAAATAGGAAGAAAAGTTGGCACTCCTCTGTAAATGCTTCTTTGATATGCTGTGGTGCTGTCTAGGTAATTCACTTTCCAGAAATATTCCTTGGCCTGCCTCTCATTTTGTGACCCTCCAGAAGTTTGCATCAATAGGCTTTTTCCTCACTTGCCCCTGGAATTACCTCTAGCCTGCAAAGACTCCCATTTGAAGATGGGAAGGCTGCTTTGCCTTGCCTTTTCAGCGCCTCTTATCAGTTTCATGACTGTTTCATTTGCTCCCTTATTGTGGTTTAGTTGATGAAGAATGGAACCAGGGCTCTAGGTTTTGATTGCTAGATTACTCAGTGAAAGATTTTGTTTGACTTATTTTTGAACTGCAAGCAGTAAGTGGTGGAGGTACCGCAGAAGGGGAAAACTAGTTTAGTACTAGAAGAAAGAGGGTTTTTTTTTTCAGTTTCTGGTCATAGTATTAATGATTTTCCTGATGGAATGTAATCTAACTGATGGTGGGTTAGACCAAGTGTATCACAGAGGTGTGTTGCGGATGGTACTTGTGGAATAAAATTGCATACTATAAAGACGATCCCATAATTCCATGTTTTTCTGTCCTGGGAGGATTTGATCTTCTTGATGGAAGTTGCAGAATTCATGATCAACCAGATCCCTCAAAGTGAGGCATGGGATTGGTGCTATTGGCCTTCAAGAAAGTGTTGAGTCTTAGAAGCCAAATGCTGATTGCTGTCTTTGCATTTCAAGTTAGGAGAGGGAGAGACGCCAACGTCTCTTATTTCTTCCTCACTTGATTTGCTGTACTTCTGGACAGCTTGTCTTTTTTAAAAAATCTAAATTGGTTTGCTTACCCAGAAAAAATCTGGAACTGAATTTCCATCCCAGTTGAAATAACAAGAAATTGATTTGAGGTTGAGGCCTGTCTTGGCTGCAGATTCAAAAAGACCACACGTTTTACTCTTATTGACCATTCTTCAGGACCTCTGAGTAGCTTCCATACAGTCAGAAAACTTGTGGTCTAGAAGATGTGATACCAAAAGGAAGAAGTGGGGAGAAGGAACAGAAGTGGATGGGCTGGTGAGGAGCAAACCTTGGTACTAATTATTAAATAGTAATGCTCACTTTGACCAGTCAGAGGTCAGAGTAAGGAAGAAGATAAAGGCTGGGAAAATGGTCTTCAAGCATTGCTGATGGAGTGGCTCTGTATCTCATTTCCCTCTTAGGGCCACTTAGTCATCCCTGTTAGATGCAAGGAAAAAAAGGGCCTGTGCCTAGCTTTTCTGTGCCTTTCTTAGGAAGCCAAGTGCGGTGTCTGACAGAACTCTCCTCTTTTCTTTTCACAGCTGACCAGGTATATGGTGACCAAGACATGCACGAAGTGGTCAGGAAGCACTGTATGGACTACTTGGTGAGTGAGAGCGGGAGTGCGGTGGAGGGCTGGTCTCCACCACCACCTCTGAGTCTGACATTCAGGATTGCAGCTGTCAGGCATCCTGGCAAGAACCAGGGCAGATCAGGTTAGGCTTCTGGGCAGCTGTCTCTGGAAAAAGTGCCTCTTTCCTGCATAGGAATTTTCCTGAAACCTGAAGCTCTGTATCTGGTGCTACAGTCATAACTCTGGCCTCCCTTTTTTTTTTTTTTTAATTTGTGTCTACAACTCATAGCCCTGTTTCATTGTTAAAAACAAACCCAAAGCATTCCTGATCTCTGCTCTCCCCCATCCCCCAAGTTTACTAGCACAGATCAAAAGGTGTCAAGGCTAAATCTCTCTATCAGCCAGCTGCTTCTAAAGGTTGAGGTTCAGGCAGCCATCTGTGCATGGCTTGCAAGCGATTGAGGCAGCACTGGCCTTGCACAGTCTCATCCAAAGGGAAGGGATTCCGCAAAATTACCTTGGATGTGCTGGAGGAGAAGCTGCTTTTTCCTGAACAATTCCCATGTATCTGGGTTAACTCAGTTGTACAGATGGACCTGTTTAAACATCACTCCCACTGCTTGAGTCCAGTGATACCACCTGTTCTCCCAACGTTTCTCTAGTGAAGCAAAGGGAGTTCTTTTTTCACTGGCTGGATGTGTGTTGCAGGTTTATGCTGAGAGCCCTTCCCTGGAAACTTAGTGTCCTGCTTCTGCTTCTTGTGCCCACCTGTGTGTCTGTCTGCTTCCCTCTCATCCTGAGGCCCTCCCTCATTTCAGATGAAGAATGCTGACTACTTCTCCAATTACGTGACAGAAGATTTCACCACTTATATTAACCGCAAACGGAAAAACAATTGTCATGGCAACCATATTGAGATGCAGGCTATGGCAGAGATGTACAACCGACCTGTGGAGGTTTACCAGTATGGCACAGGTATAGGCACCTGTCCCCTGCTTCAGTTGCTGTCCCTGACTCTTCTGAACATCCGTCTGGGGCAAGAGGGGTGGTTGCTTCCCCGCCTGCCCTGCAGAAGTAGAAAGTGAGTTCATGGAGGGATGGTTGAGCCACGGTCACCCATCACCCTGTCCTGCCATTTTTCCCTTCCAGAGCCCATCAATACTTTCCATGGCATCCATCAGAATGAGGATGAACCCATCCGGGTGAGCTATCACCGCAACATACATTACAACTCCGTGGTGAACCCCAACAAGGCTACCATTGGGGTGGGACTAGGGCTGCCCTCCTTCAAGCCAGGGGTGAGTTTTTCCTGGTCGACATCTGAGGGGGGTTGGCTTTCTAGGATGGGCAAAAGGTTGGTGGCCAATATCCTGTTCCACCATGGTTCCTCCCAAGCTGTACTTCCAGGATAATAGAAACCTGGCCGCAGCCTGGCTTTGGAGGATTGGGGCAAGGACCATTTCATGGGTCAGGAGGTGTGGGGAGAAACAGAACTTGCAAAGCGGTGTGCTTTGTGAGGTAGCACAGCTTTCCAGAATGGACACACAACTTTTTTGGGTTTAAGATCTGTGTTTGGCCTTTGGGGCTGCACTCTAAAAATGGGTGTGGCTAAGATAAAGTAATGGCTGGGCCCTGGGCAAACCCTATTTTGACCGAATGTCAACTTAATTCAAGTACTTAACTATGATGATCATACAGTTATTTTCCTTGTAATCATAATGTTACTGTTTTCCCTTTCTGTCTCATGAAAAAATATATTTTGATGGTAATATTTGGGCTGTAGGATGCTTGGGGGGGCTGCACCCAAGACTTTGGGGAGCTGTCACGTATGCACCTCTTTTTCCAAAAGAATAAAACAGTTGCTCCAACAGAGGTTTGTCACATTTGATCAAACTTAATATCCCACTTTTTCTGTCTTCAAAAAGACACCCTTAAATGGATAGCTCTTTTTAACCTGCAGTGAATAGGGTTACTGTCCCACACCCTGCAGGGACAAGTGAATCTATCCAAAATACTGGGAAATGGCCTGCCGGTCATACTGATATTTCTTGATGACACTTCTCAAGTAACCACCTGGACAAGCAGCTCTAGCACATCCTCCCAGCTGCATCTAAGCCAAGCTTGAAGAGGCAAGAGAAGCTCTAGCCTGTCCCCTCAGCCGCTAGGAGACTATCATTGGTTTCCTCCCTAGATCTGGCAAAACAACTGTTGTCCAAGAATGATCCCATATTGTTTATGATGATTTAATCCATTCCTTCCCCGTGCCAGGGAGAAACTGAGCACCTGTCTGTTATCTGCTGTCCCTAGGTGACCACGGGGCAAATGCTTCCCGTTCTGCCCCATCTTCTACTTTCCAGTGCTTGCATTTGGAGGGACGTTCACATTTTGCAGCTTCTCTAAGAAAAAAGGCTTGGGACTGTGGTGAGCTTGCTAAATCTCCTTTTTTCTTTGCAGTATGCAGAGCAGTCCTTGATGAAGAATGCCATCAAGACCTCGGAGGAGTCCTGGATTGAGCAGCAGATGCTGGAGGATAAGAAGCGAGCAACCGACTGGGAAGCCACCAATGAGGCCATCGAAGAACAGGTTGCCAGGGAGTCTTACTTGCAGTGGCTGCGTGACCAAGAAAAGCAGGCCAGACAGGTTTGGCTCTCTTTCTTTGCACAGGAGGTGAATGAGAGCTGGCGGGATACCTCAGGGAACCCTGCAGGATCGGTGGCATGGGCCTCATCCCTCCTCCAGTAGGAGTAACTGGTCCTTGGGAACCGAAACCAAAAATCCCATAGCCCTGACTAGCGCTCCTGCTCTTCTTCCCTCAGCCCCGCAAAGCCAGCGCTACTTGCAGCTCTGCCACGGCAGCCGCAGCAAGTGGCTTGGAAGAATGGAGTGGCCGCTCCCCACGTCAGCGCAGCTCAGCTTCTTCCCCGGAGCACCCCGACCTGCACAATGAGCTGAATGCTGCCAAACCCCCTTCTCCTGGAAGCACTGCGGCCCTAGCACTTACCAAACCTCCCTCGCCATGTGCTCCAGGTGAGTGTCTGATGGATTGGGGTGGGCGGCGGGAGTTTATAGAGTCTGGGAGATTATATCCTAGGGCAACGTGATTCCTGCAGCATCCTTAGACAGGGCCTGTGGTCTCCCAACGTTAAATAGCATTGTGTTGTCATGCAAGATCCCCACATTTTTAACACCATGAGCTTGTGGACACTTAATTTTTATGGGAGGAGGCACCTGGACCATTACGCGAAAAGATTGCTAACGAATTGGGAAGTTGACTTTTCTTTGAGATACATGTTGAACAAGTTGGCTTGCCAGTGCATCATTTCAGTATAACAAAACACTTGCAAGATCTGGGGGGTGGGGGTGGTTTTTATGCATTTTAATTGTTAGGCATAAGGCGGGGGTGGTTATGCAATATGTCAATTTCCTGCCTACATCACCCTGGGTTTTAATCCAGGAACAAAGTTACTTGTGCAATAGCATTAAAGCCATACCTACAGATGCTTTATGTAGCCATAATACAGATGTTATATATTGAACAATTAAACTATAACATGTCTTAAACTACAGAGGCTGGACCTTCCTTTTGAAGGTCCGAAGGGAGAGTGGAAGAGCACTGTGGAGCTTGCTTTCTCCCTTCATGGCTGCATCCTTGCTACCAGTTTCAAATTCTGACGACGCAGGTTGGAGAAAAATATATAGATAGCAATCAGATTGGAGCAGAACGAATGAAGATGAGAGAATTGATTTTGCATACATTCAGAAAATTGCCAACCTACACTGTATTAAAAAATAAAATAGGGTGTTAAAATCCTCCATGAACCAAAGTCAGAGATAATGCCCTTTTCAGGCAAAATACAGTATTTTTCCGACTATAAGACGATACTTTTTTCTAAAATCCTTACCCTAAAAATTGAAGGGCGTCTTATTCAAGGAAGTCAGCCAAGGAGAGAACCGCGCGGTTGCAAAACTGCCCATACTTTGTCTCTGCGAACGGGCTTCCTCCAATCACGAGCCTCCAATCACGAGTGAAATAGCTTGTCTCCCAAACAGACTTCCTCCAATCACAAGCTTGATGTAACTGACGTCAGCTGATGCTGAACAAACCAATTAGAGGAAGTCTGCAGAAACGAGCTATCGGCAGTTTCACTCGTGCTTGAATGTAATCAGTTATGCAAAAGAGCATGGAAATAGAGCTGCAGAGAGACGGTTTGGACCTCCTCCCACCGAGTCTATCAGATCAATGTTAACTAATTACTAAATAAAAATGTGTTCTGCACTATCTTTAAAATATTGATTTCTTAATTTGGGGTTGGAAAAATGGGGGTCGTCTTGTACATGGGGGTGTCTTATTGTCGGAAAAATACGGTATCTAGTTCTTAAATACATGTGATTTTAACGCAAGATTTAGGTTTGCAGGGTTAGAAACTAAGATCCTTACAAGAAGGTAATTCAGAAGAGCAGAACAGCCCAGAGACAAGAAAACCATAACATCTTGCAGTTAGAAAGTGGGGGTTTTTTTCAGGCAGATCTCTGTAGCTGTGTTTTGCTGAGGCACCGTTGTTGCGAAGGGAGGCCCTAGGCATAATTTCATATCTGTTCTCTGGCCTAGGGGTGCCAAAATGAACCAGTGCAACCCACCCCCCACCCCCCCAGTTTAAGTGACACCTTGAATCATTTTATTGCAGAGAGTAAATGGATGTCAAACTTGTCGTAAGTTATGCTATGGCAGAATCCACGCCGTTTTCTAACCTTTGGGCATTGCATTAGGATTAGTAGCTACCTTTTTTTTAAAAAAAGAAAAGTTGATATTCTCAGGAATCTTGTCTTGTCTCAGTAAACATGAATCCTTCCACCTCTGCTGATTCCTGTCTTGCAAAGTTGTGAAAGACATTCTGCATTTACAAGAAATGTAGATCTTGCAGGTGTAACTTTTCAGCGTGCGCCAGAAAACAGTTGTTGGCGTTCTTTTAAAGGAAGCTGTGCTTATATAAACTTCCAAATCTTCAGATAATCATCTGCAGTGGGTCACTCAGTTCTGAATCCTGCAGTGCAAAGTTTTCATCTGCAACTTCCACCCATCACAGGTACAAGCAGCCAGCTGTCTGCAGGTGGTGGCCGAGTAACCCCTCCCTTAGTGTCGTTGTATCCAGCCCTGGAGTGCCGGGCAATAATGCAACAGATGTCACCCACAGCGTTCGGTAGGTCCCCTCATTTTGCCCTGCTGGCATGATTGGAATCTTGGATCACCTGGGTTTCAGCTTTCGTCCCTTTAAAAAGCAATGCCTTCCAGTGTTGCAAGACATGCCAGTGCTACAGCCAGAGTCTCTCTGCTTTCCCAGTACAGAATCTCACCTGTTAAAATGCTTCCAACTTTTGATCCTTAATCATATGGACTGGATGTCAAAATTTTAAGCTGCACTTCTCCAGGTTTTATACGAACAGCTGGATTTTGCACTAGATGACACATTGTGTAATAACTGTGGCCATGGAAGTTTCCGGTGCAGCTAATTCTCAATCTTCATTTATTCCTAGCATGACGCTGATCATTTGTTTGTCTGTTTTTTGCTATAGGAAAGGAACAATATATTCAAAATAAGTGCATTATAATTACCAATAGTTTAACACACTTATTTTAGGACTCAGCCAATTAAAAAGAAATGGGGGGGGGATCTTGCCCACATTCAGTAGCACAGGGGCTCTGGACTCTGTAGAAATGAATCTGGGAAAGCTGCAAGTAGTTAACACGGAAGCTCTCTGCAGTCCTTTTCAGAGCATCAGGCATTATGTAGACTGGTGGAGATGGACTTGTGATGGGGGAATTAAAGTGACTATGTGTGTGAAAGAGGATGGTGGCCAGGAGGACTCAAGAGGACAGGTGATGGGGCAGTATAAAGCAGGGTTGGGGGAACTACAGCTCCCATCGTTGAGCATTGACTGTGCTGGTAGAGGCAGAGCCAAGCTTATCTAATAGCCAAGGTTCCCCCAGCTCTACTCTAAAGAGCCCCCCACCACCCCCACCCACTGACCGCTGTGCTCCTTTGTCTGTCTTTGACCAGGTCTGAGCGATTGGGATGATGATGAGATCCTGGCCTCGGTGTTGGCCGTTTCGCAACAGGAGTACTTGGAAAGCATGAAGAAAGGCGCCCTGCACAGAGACAGTGGTTCTGACAAGAGTTGATAACTGGTTCTGGCTCTTGCGCTCGCCTGACACCCCTTCGGTGCATGTTTTGGCAGGAAGGATGATACTACTTGGGACCCCTCCCCTCCTCCACTGCTGCTGATCAAGGCTCCTTCAGCTGCCCTTTTGCTCCCCACTTTTGGCTCTCCGCAGAAGACTCTCCCCTCTGGTGCGCTGAGAAACAGACAGGTGCAAGAGAGGGACAGGACCTCTTCAACAAGGAGCTGAAACACTCACAGACTGGGGCATGCTGGGCTTCCCCTTCATCTGCCGTTTTTCATTATTAAAAGAAATAATTGATCTGGTCCTCAGAGAGCCCTCCCCCCTTTGGATTGGAGGGGTAGAGTTTGCCTGCGGGGTGGGGACTGACGTTGGGTTTAGGGGTGTGGAGAGAGCGTAGCTGCTTCAGTAGAAGGAAAATGCCACTGTAGGGCCTGCTGGTTTCCCTCACCCTGGAGGCTGGGGGGATCCTGTCATTTGGGGGCAAGGAGAAGAGGAGTTGATAGGACACCACTGTTTTTTGCTCTTTCAGCCGCCTTCCCTGCCCTAAGGGAAAAGATTTCAGCAAAGCAGGTCTTAAACCTGCAGCCGTTGAAATCATTCTGCCTTCCTCCAAAGAAAAGTCCTCCCTCTTGTCTGTAAGAGGCTGTCCCTTTTTCACTCGGTGCAATAGCCTCTCCTTCTCTTCCCACCCACCTCTTTGTTCGAGCGTGGCTTTTGACCGCCCAGCAGGTATCACTCCTCCCACTGTTGCCAATGGGTTGGCCCAGCGGTCTGGTCTCCCTGCTCTTGTCGCTGTGCTTCGTTGGCCTTCCTTGGTCCCTCCTGCTGCTGCCTTTTCGATTCTCCCTGTGCCTAGCAGCAGAGGGAGAGGGGGCACCACTTTCCGGTCAGTGTCAGGATTTCCCCCTGAGCAGGTCTGGCCTTAGGGTAACGCTGAGAGGAAAAGAGACTGGGAACCAAATGGACTCTGGACAGAAAATAAAGTGATGGAGGCTGCAGCTAACGTGGTGGGGTGCCAAGCTCTCTGGGAGCAAAAATAGACTTTGACTCCCATTCTAAGGGCTGGTTCAAACAGGGGAGCCTCTGCTGGGGCCTGGACTGTCGATGGGCTGGCTTGAAAGTCTAAAAAAAGCCAAGGAAGGAAGTATTTCTGGTAACCTTACCTTTTCCAGGTGTGGTGTCTTCCTCACTACAGGTGTAGTTATAATCTACCTATTGTGGCCATTTTACTGTCTAAGCCTTGGTCTGAACAAGTGTTTCTTTACACTTAGACGTAAAGAAGCCACATGCTCAGCTCCTCTCGCGTCTTCATGCTGAGTCCCAAATTCCTGGAGGGACAGGAGATATGCTGACATTCCTGCCCCCCATTTGTTGCTCTCTGACGCTTCAAAGAGGCATCTTTGAAAAGTGGGGAGGGGAGTAGTCTGCTGCTTTAGAAGATGGATCCTGGAGACTCCACGGATGGCTGGTCTAAAAGTGGTATTTGGTGCCTGAAATAAAAATATAGGCAGAGTTGACCTCCTGCACGTTCTTTTTTTCTCATTTTTTTTTCCTCCTTCACTTCTTGTTCGTGCAGCGGGTGATGAATGTCTCTGCATGGGGGTGGGGGGAGGAACTGAAGTTGGAAAAGATGGGGCGGATGCTCTTGCAGTCCACAAGAACCAAACAAGCACTTGGTCTACTGAGTTCTCTGCTTCCTGGAAAACTATTGTGTTGCCGGTAAGAGGTTATTAGAACAAAGTCTACATTACTTTTCTAAGGGTCCTTGATGGACAGCTCCTTGAGTCACCCAAGTAGGAAAAGGGAGGCCATTGTTTACCTGGGGAAAATGAAATGCCACGTGGCTGTCTCTCCAGCAGGGTCCTATACTCCACCCAAGGACTGCCTGTCAGTAATGAAGGTCCCTTGATCAAAAACACACATTCTGTGAGGTTGATGTCAGCAGAAGAAAATCATGTACATACGACTTTGATCTAGTAGAGCAAATCAGATAGATTTGAGATGCGTTAAATTGAGGATATCTGTGCTCAGTACCATTAGTCCTTGTTCCCTTGTTCCTTTGCAAAAGAGGGTGGGAAGGGCAGGAATGTAATGGGGGGGGGGGTATTAGAAAATACAGGAGTCTCTAACCACTAGTGCCATAAGGACCGCCACCTTGAAAAGCAACAAATTGGGATCCTAAGCAGCATGATTGACTCCGTTTGAAGGCGGATGCTGAAAGCCATCTTTGCATGCAGGATTTCAGTTTGTACAGAGATGGATTGGACAAATGTATCTTGTCTCTGGTTGATCTGTCTTTTGCATCTGGGCCTCGTTCCCCTTGTCACCTTACAGGCTGTTGCTTGTCCCTTGGTGAGACCCTGAAGGTTTCTGCAACCAGCTCTTAGACCTGCTGTGCTTCAACCTCTTGGGGAGAACAGGTTTTTAACTGACATGTGGCAGCCAGGGATTGGCATTCCTTTTCCATGTGTGGGTGTTCGACTGGAGACTGCTAATAAGTAGCAGTCAATCTACTAATCAGCAGTCTGCTAATACCAATCGCCTCTCGCCTCTCGCTTTGCTTGCTAACTAGCTTGTGCTTACAGATGTTAGGGTACTGCATCTATGCAACTGCTAAGCAGTCCAGAGTTGGAGAAGCCCGGTCTGCTAGTCACAGTCCACTTTTCCAGAAAATGTTAGAAAGACATCATAATGACAGAATGGTAGGCTTTAAGCCATTTTCCACTGGCCTTTTATTAGCACTGCGACTGCTGAAACTAAAAGTGAAAAGAGCTCAGGTGGGTCAGGGCCGGGGGTTCAAAGCCGACCCCGCTGCTTTCCAGTGAATCGAGCAATTTTTGTCAGTGAAAAGTGGCTTTGACTACTTTGGCTTCCACACATAAATGCAGTTATATTGGTGGGAGAATGATAGGAGTTGTACTCCAGTATTTTTGGAGGACACCACATGCAGACAGATGGAGGTTAACGTGCTAAGGATGCGTATTGGGCTCGTCCATACACGCATCAGAAAGGAATCCAGGAAGGCCAAGGTGATGGAATGAAATGCCATTTCCGTCTGCCTTGGCTGCCATGCTGAGGGAAGTGCTTCCCTGTAAACAATTACAAGCCAAAAACCAACATAAGAGGAAGTGGGCAGGAATCATCTATCTGACTGGTAGTTACTTCTTAAATTATTTGCATGAAGTTTGGTAAATAGAAAAGCAATGAAAATAATACCCGGATGGTGCAATTCCTTCACTCAGGTTTGGAACGTTTTTATCTTGCTGCATCTTGTAGATCCGATGATACTATTTAAGATGTCAAATACTCGATAAGTTAGTTTATCCTGTTTCTTTTCCTCCCATCTATGCTTTTTTCTGCTTTAAAATACAAGGTCCCCATGAGTTCTGTATACTCTTAGCAGTATAGATGTTGCTAGTACATTATCCTAGCGCACTTTCCTGAGTCCAGTACTCACTACCACGTGGGAAGGGTTTGCACTGCAACTTGGCTAGCAGGATCCTGTTTGGCAGGAGGGGGGGACCCTTCAACGTATGTTCCTCTTGACACTCCTTTTGAAATACCAGGAGGCATCGGAAGAGGATGCAGCTGCTTCCAACACTGGAGTAGTTCAGAAGTAAGCAGAGTAGGGTGAGGTTGGTAACCACATGCTATTTGTGACACAGGACAACAGGGGCGGCAGGAGAAAAGCTCCTAGGCAGTTCTTAGGAAGGAGATGGAAACTTGCAACACTGCCAGTAATGTGACAGCAATACCCGTCTTGTCCAATTAGCGATTACGTTTGGGCAGTTCACTGAACCAGAAACTTGCCAACCACATTTTAGCCTAGTGTATTAATGGGAACCCAGTCCATGTGATTAGCCTATGGTTCAGTATGTTGTGTCAACCCCCCAAAAGTAGGTGAATGCTATTCATTCAAGTTAACCATGGATCAATGTGTTTTGCAAACCACTGTGATGGATTATGACTG
The DNA here is from genome assembly GCA_030867105.1 of Liasis olivaceus. Taxonomy (NCBI): domain Eukaryota; kingdom Metazoa; phylum Chordata; class Lepidosauria; order Squamata; family Pythonidae; genus Liasis; species Liasis olivaceus. The sequence continues at coordinate 143,741,253 of CM061348.1, forward strand.
CTGACCTGAGAATACCTCTCCACCGATACCTATTTGGAGGCTCAGGGAGCACCTCTTGAGGGTCTGGCGCTTGCAGGAGCTGCATTTCCAGCTATCGGTTAAACTTTATTTAACTGTCTTGACATTGATGTTACTTCAATAAGAAATTATAGCTATTGAATGTAAGGGGCAGTGAGAAGGTATTAGGACAATACTCTTAATAGATCAACTCTAGGTTTTAAAAAGTGAGCTTTGAAGAACCCTTACTCTCCATATCTCTCAAAAATATTTTAGTCTTGCATGGTCAACCTCTAAAGATGGAGCCTGAGAGGAAGAAATAGATGACCGCAATTGACTGCCACAGCTTTGGCATGGTTTGGGATGGCTTACTGGACACCCACCCTTAAACAATTGAATCAAAGATGCAAACAATGCTGGAAAAGCTCGCTCCCCACATTTGAAATTAAGAATAGTGGCACGTGTTTTACGGCCTTTCAGTTCATCTCATAAAACTCATTTGCCCAGTTTGGACTCAAAAGGATGCTTTGGGAGGAAGGCATAGAGAAGCCTTCCCCAACTGGATGTCCTCAATCAATGTGTTCATTTCCCAGAATTCCCAACCATCACAGTGATCTGAAATACATCTGCAGGACACAGTTTAGGGAAGGAGGGTATAGTTCAAGATCTGTACTACACCCAGGAGAAACATTTCCCTGCCTGCAGCTGAGAAAAAGAGTAGGCAAGACTAGGACAAATAAGAAGATGTAGGTAGCCTTGAGCTAAATGTTTTCCTTTAAATGTTGCTACAAACGAAATCTAATTATTTTCCCCTCTAGCTTTACTTAGCCTTTTCTGTAAAAATAATGGCAATTTCAGTCAGTTTTTGAAGGCACTCTGTGGACCCTACTCAAAGCTTTGGAAGAGGGTCATCTGTGCCTTGAGGTTGGGGTGCTCTGTGCATCTCAAGGATCTCTGTGCATCTCAAGGAGGGCCTTAATGCAGATGTGGCAATCTGGATGGTAGTAAGCACAGAATCCTCCCTTTATTGCCTCTGAGTCCACACAACATGTTAAACCCAAACCAGCAAACCACAAGATTGTTTAGCTCAAGGTGTGACCCAGGTAGTAACTATCAATTTTATTAGCTGACTCTTAAGAACATTACATCAGAAACCACAGGCAGGACCAAGCTGCTGTTCTTCTCCTGCTGTGGACAGGCCTGGACCAAGCACAGCACGTAGCCCCCACCGCCGAAGAAGAGCGAAGTCAGTTTGAAGGAGTAGTTGGAGTCAGTACGGCTTGGTGGGAAGATGGCGGAAGGGAAGGTTGAGGCCAGAGTAGATGCAGCAGGGGTTCCCCACACACCTCTCAGCAAGGCCTCCTGCTTCAAGTCAGAAGCTAATGCTGAGCCGGGACCTTGTTCTTCAGGCTTGGCCACCCACAGGCCCCTGCTGTGCATGCAGATGACTCCGGTTCAAAGAATCCTGTTGGGCTTGCTTTGCAGGAGGACCCATGCAGAGAAGCAATGGGTCCTTCCCAGGCCTTTTCCTCATGCCTTCCATCCACCCCAGGAAAAGGAGTCTCAGACAGGCAGGATTAAGTAACTTGCCCTTCAGACCCATGGCTGTGGGACTTGCCCAGAAAATGTCAAGCAAGGAATTTGTGACAGGTATGAGGAATTGTTTTCCTTCCCGCTCTTGTGGCTGATGTGGAAAGAAAGACCAAGGCTGCATCTCCAAGATGCTAGAGGCTGACCTCTTTTTTTAAACCACAGCTTACGCTTTGGGGACTGAGATTTTCCTCCATTTTTCTCAAAGGTTTGTCTGAAGTATTAACCTGTGGGTCCAGTCTGGATTTGCACCTAATGATTTAGATGTCTTTTTATATCAAGTAGAGTAAGCTTTTGTTCCTCAACTCTAGTAGCATTTGAATGATGACGGTGATGAGGGTGATAGAAACAGGATCAAAGTTGGAATCTTGTTTACATGAACAAAGACCAGATTTTTCTGCAGCTATCGCAGTGACTAGAGTGTGGTTGGTAAGCAAATGGCGCTTGCAGGCAAAGGCAAAGAATTCTGGCATGCAGCTCAAAATACCACTTCAAAATATGAGAGCTCAGCATCAAAGTAATTCCAACCCAGCATCAAGAAAACCTGAAGTCTGTGATCTGCGTGAGTTCTAGATATTAGTTATGACAGAGGAAGACTAAAGAGCGAGAGGACACAAATCGCCCAGAATTGCTGGGAGGCGGGTGGCCTACAAATTTAATTTGTTGTTGTTGTTATATCAGGTAATATGGCTGGGTTCACACACCATCCTAATCCATAATGTAATTAAGATTTAACATGTGTGAATCCAGCCAAATTGTGACTTATTAAGTAGTGCATACGGTCATATTGGTAAGCACTCCACAATATGTGTTTTAACTGAGAAGGTTGATTCAGACAAAGACCCTTGATAGGAGACTAAAAGTATTGAGAAAACACAAATAGATCCTCTCTCTCTCTCTCTTTTTTTTTTTTACAAAATGTTGACAGATATAACTCCCCAGGTCTCTTCCCATGCTGGTCTCCATCTTATATATTGGCTTCTAACTTCTATTAATTATGATTTTTATATATATATATATTTCGAATTTAGTCACCGCCCATCTCACTCAAAGACCAACTCTGGGCAGTTTACCATAAAAACAAGAATAAATACTAATTAAAATACAATAAAATGGGGTTCTTAAATCAATAATGTTGCTAGATTATTTTAGCCCCAGCGGGTTAAAATGACTGCAGTGTATGTATTATTGCATGTGTCATACTATACTGTTTCACTTAGGAAGCACATGCTTAAGAATAAGCACTATTTCTATTGTAGTGTGTGTGTCTCTGTGTCTCTGTGTGTGTGTGTGGGGGGGAGAGAGATACACACGCGCACACACAGTATCTGTAATCCTCTGTCTGCCCAGTGACCAGTTTTTGGTAAGAAATTAAAACAAAAAATGACAAAGCAAACACAAACCACGCCAGTCACAGAAAGGCATTGTCATGCATACACTGGCTCAGGGGGTTCAGACTGGCTTTTTTAATGTTCTCCCTGCCATTTTGTCTGCTCTGGTCAGGTCAAAGGTTGTAGACCCTACTGCAGTGTTTCTCAACCTTGGCTACTTTAAGATATGTGGACTTCAACTCCCAGAATTCCCCAGCCATCATGGCTGGCTGGGGAATTCTGGGAGTTGAAGTCCACCTATCTTAAACTTGCCAAGGTTGAGAAACGCTGCCCTACAGACCAGTCCCAGCCTACCATTCTTCATGTAGGACTGGTTACCCTTTGGTGGCTGGGGGACCTACTTAACATTTGGGGGACAAACCCCAAGGCAAACAGACTGAGGCTGGATTTTTTGATATGGGGGTTCTTTGCTTCTTCAGTTACATTAATTCCATGGCAAGTCTTAAACTACACTTTTCAAGGGGTTCCCACCGCCAATGGAAAAAAAAAACGTGGAACCTCTCGCCAGCCATAGCGCCCAGAGGGAGTTTCAGAGCCAGAAAGGGGTTCAGGGCCCACAGGGTGCCAATCTCTGGTTCAATGGCAAATAACAGCAGCGGCTAGCCGAGAGGAGTAACAGACCTACTGCCCCATTCTCACATTCAGCGGCACTTTGCTTTCCCTTGATTCTGCCGGAGAAAAGGGCGGACCTGCCTTTTCTCCCCACCGAATAACTTAAATTCCGAGGAACTCGGAAATCGCTGACTTTCGAGTAAGGGTGCGGAAAGCAGGTCCACGCTGATCTCCCCCAGGACCCCCTTCCCGGCGCCTTATTTTCGGCATGTTCCCTAGAAACAGCGAGCACGCAGGAAGACGAGCGCAACTCGGTTTCCACAACGTAACCAGTTTACGTTTATTTTTATTTTTTCGATCCATTGCACAAGATCTTTCCAGGACACGGGTGGGGACTTCCCCACGCCCCACTTCCTCCTCCCTCCGCTTCGGTCTCCTCATTTGCATGGGACGCGGCCTAGGTGGCTGGTGGGCGGAGCTATGCAAATCCGCTCCATTCCCTGATAGGGCCGGAGCGCGGTGGGGAGCGGAGCGGCTCGCGACTTCGCCGGGAAAGCACGACTTCGAGGCGCGGAGCCGGATCCGCGGTGCGGTGCGGTGGGGCGGTCGCGGGACCTTGGACTCGCTGGGCAGAGGACTTTCCATTTTTGTTTTATTAACGTAACGATGCCGAGCAGGGGAGCTTCCGTGAGCCGGGCTTAGAGAGCCTAGCTCCGCTCTCTCCTTGCTCCTGATCGGAACGGGGGACTTACTTGGCCGGGTCGGGGACGATGATCCCGCAACGCAGTGAAGTCGCTTGGAATCCGGCAGGTGAGCTGGAGATCACGCTTCCCCCGACCCCTCGCTTTGCTCTCTATGCGTTCACACAACCCTTTTAACCTGGTTACGGAATTAATCCATTTTCTGGGCTCACACGAGACACTGAACCATAACTTGACCAAACGGGCCGGGTTTGCACGATGCGCTAAGCCGTAACAAAATGAACCAGTGCAAAGGCACCCGCTAGAACGTTTACTGACTTAGGTCCGCGTGTTGTGTGAACCCAGACTGTGCCATCAATCCGAAGGCATCACCGACATATTCTACCTTTTTTCTCCTTTACGGATTCTTTTCCCCGTTAAATAAAAGAACTTTCGAAGCAATGGGGAAAAGCGGGACGGTTTTCAAATTAAGTGCTCCCTCGGGGCGCCTTCACAGGCTACAGCTTGGAGGGTTGCCCAATGAAACCCTGGTCCACAAACTCTGTTGCTCAAGTTTTTCAGCGCCACCCTAAATGTGCAACGGGGAAACTATTACCAGTCGCGGCTTCTGGATCCGTGCGCTTGCACGCTAGACTTGCTTTTAAATGCACCCGCCCCAGAGCGATCTCTCTCGACATAGTAACCGTATACTGTACTCCTGTATACCAACCTGTAATGAACGTGTGCAGAGCTCTTGGGCGGGCATTTTTAAAACCACGGTTGTTCAGTAAACCGTTCCTCGCTTTTCTTTCTTTGCTAATTGCTGGGATAATACTTGATCATGCTTTGAAAAAGAGGAAATGTTTGGAGGCTAGGATGGGAAGAGAAATCGTAACAAGCAAGCCACCAAACTCTCTAAAGGTGCCCAAACCGAAGCAGAAACAGTGGGACTGGCTGCGAAGCCAACCAGCGCTTAATTTGCGAGTTATTCTCTAAGGGAGATTAAGGAAGAGGCAACAGGGCTCCGTGAGGAATAAAGGTTTGGGAAGACCTTTTCCCTTCCCTTCCCTTCCCTTCCCTTCCCTTCCCTTCCCTTCCCTTCCCTTCCCTTCCCTTCCCTTCCCAGGACAGGTTACACTGGAACTCGAAGACCTGCACCTGTAGAGACTCTTTGCACCATCTTCGATAACTCACACAGGCACATGCTGTTTCTCTATCGCCTCTAGGACCATGGGTGTAACGACCTGATATTCAGGGACCCGTACTTGTACACCCAGAGACACGGTCGGGGGGGCGAAAGGACGCGGGGATAGGCGAGCAGAACCTTCGCTCTGTACCGCTGCCCGGGACTCGGGGCGGCCGCGGCTCAGGACTGCCCTCTGCTGCCGAAAGGGCGTGCGTGCACGTCAGGTCCCATCGCTCCGAGAGTGAGACGTTCTCCGGGCAGTTAAGATGCTGAGTTTAACTTCCTTTCCCAGTTAGAAAGCAAGACTTGGCAGATGCGTCTCTCTGTGAACACCTGCTTTGTTTCCAAAAATTTGCCGGAGAAGGAGCAGCTCTCCTTCAAAGCAGACCTTCAGATTCCCACCATAGTCCTGCTTAATTCCAGCTACAGATTTGTCTCTCTCTTTCATCCAAACGATCTGCTGCTGTTTCCTTGCACTCTCTTCCCTCACACTCATCCTCTTTCCCTCCGTTCAGGAATCTTGCCTTCTCCAGAGGCTCTCATTCAAAATCCAAGAGAGAGTCCCAGCCCCTAACTAGTAATCCTATTAAGTGAACCATCAACTAATTTTGTGGGCTATTAACTGTCCAGCTGCCTCACAAAGGACTGGTGGCTTAACCAAAGTAACTCATTTACAAAACTATCTGTGGCTTAGGATATAGGGTAAATAGCAGAAGTGTTGTTCTTAGTGGAGGTTGCCCATTCACCCTTGTGTCCTTAGTACAACACCAGGAAGAATAGAGGTCTATTGCTGGGAGAAAATGGCAACCTGGGGTGTATCTGTGCATTATTGTTTGGTCAAAAGGTCTGTGTTGCGGGGGCTGGTAATTTGGATCATCAACAAAAGCATCTCTACCTCTACCTCTACCTCTACCTCTACCTATCTTTCTGTGCCTGAGTCATTGCTGACTTCTGGCAACTGCCTAGACAAGTCCCTACAGCTTTCTTGGCAAGGTTTTTATAAGTGGTTTGCCCAAGGTCACCCAGCTGGCTTCATGCCTAACACAGGAGATACACACACACACGCATACACATACTGTTCACACATAAAAGCAAAACAAAACATCAAAGAAAGCAAAGTAACCACAGGTGCAATTGTTCTCTGCGACATCTTCCTGGAGAAAGCATCACTCACAGACTTCTTCCTGTTGCACAGCTGTTAGAGGCAGAGGAGTGCCATTCACGTAAAAGAGGAACTTCCATTCATTGCAAGAGATATATAAATAGCAGCAATCAAACTATGATGTCCTGGCCCAGAGGTTCCTCCCTCCGCCCATATTGTTTGTACTAAAGCTGAGTTCAGAGAGGTGTTTCACCAGCCTCTCCTGCGCTGTGTCAGCTCCACAGAGTTAGTTCTGGAAGGAGGGGCCGAGACCAGCTGCCACATCTGTGAGTCACCTTAAACTCTGGGAACATTTTGTCACCACCTCACTTCCCTGCATTTAAGAGATCTGAGAATAACAATAAAAATAACCTGAGAAAACACACCGGCTTGCCCATTTCAACAGCCCAGAAGTGAGCAGAATGGTCTTGGACCCCCATTGCTGCAGTCTCTCGCCCCTGAGAAGCTGGGTGGGGTTGGTGGGGTCCAAGTGCAAGAAGCAATGCTTCTGGGTGCTGGAATCCCACCCTAAGCAGGGTGAATACCAGATTGCCACTGCTTCGATGGTCAAGCAGCAGTCCTGCCCCGTGAAGCCCCCTGTGGAAATCCAGCCAATGTGTAAAGAGGTTTCTCTCTTTTGCTTTTTTCTAGGCAAGGACAAGGAGTCCTTTGATGCTCTGTATAAGAGAGGTGGTTTGCTCGGCAAAGGTGGCTTTGGAACAGTATACACTGGGTACCGAGTTGCTGATGGACTGCAGGTAGGATGGCTCTCTCTATGTAGCAGCAAGCCTGGTTCCGCTCTCGTAGGGGTCATAATGTCCCTGGGGATTTGTTTATGGATGTCACAACGGCCTATAGGGATTGCCTATGGCTATAACCAGCATTATTTCCTTGAGCGCATTCAGTACCTGGGAAGCAGGGTGTCGGTAATCCAATACAGTGGAAAGCATTAGCTCAGGGAGGGTTTGATCTCGGGAAATCTAGTCCTGCTTCGTCTCTACAGGTGAAAAGGAAGGTGAGTGCTGGAGCTCAGATCTCTGCTTCTTTTTTCAACAGGTTGCAATCAAACATGTTACCAAGAGCAAGGAGCGGGCTGAGCTGGTGAGTGTGAAGAACATCTTCCCCTGAGCGCACATAGAGTACGCCAATTCCAGCCCTGATAGAATTTGGAGGAGGAAAACGTTAGGGCTGACCAGGGGCTGGAAGAGAAGAATAAGTTGACAGAATGGAGAATGCGGGTTTGGGAGCAAAAATGCCCCCCTATCTGCCTGTGCTGCTTTGTGTATGGCTTAAGGATGAATAGACTGCATCCTCTCCTTTGCCTTCATAATTTCTATCACCCAAGATGAGTGGAAGTGTGGCAAAGGCAAGGGAATTCTATTGGATGTGAACACAAGTGTAAAACTAGCACTTCAGTAGGTAGAACTTGTCCAAAGTGACCTTGAGCATAAACAGGGAGAGGAAGGGTGCTCTACCTATCTCCAAGCAGCACTGCTGAGCTGACTTTCTCACTGTGAGAATTGGGGGGTGTTGGAGGCTTTTAAAATTCTGGATCCTGCTCTGCCTTCTCCTTGGGAAATGCTGGGAACTGTACTTCTGAATTTTGGGTACCTGGATACTTTGCAGCAGGTGTGAACGAATGGTGGTCCTCAAGATGAAATTGGTTTATAAAACCCATCATTCCAGCTTTGTGGTCCAGTCACCGCGTCCTGTGTATCCTATCTTTGCTTCAGCAGATGCTACGATTTTAGCAGTTTAGGACTATTACCTAGAATAAAATCTGGTTCTAGAGAGGACCATGGAGTAGAACAGGCACTGAGCAATTTCTTAACATTTTATTTCAGCTATCTCCAATCAGGTCTGTTCCAGAAGTCTTGGATTAGCAATTCCTGGAATTCTGGCTAGCCAAAGAAAGAGCTCGGAATTCTGTGAATTGCAGCTCCAACACTTTTGGTGGACGTGAACTTGGGGAGGGCTGCTGCCCCAAATACTTCTATTCCTTGCCACGGGGTCTAAATCCTTCCGTCTCTCCTATTTCAGCCCAATGGGACTGTGGCTCCTCTGGAGGTAATGCTGATGAAGCTTGTTGGGTCAGGGTCTGGGCACCGTGGCGTGATTCGCCTCTTGGACTGGTATGAAACCCCTGAAGGCTACTTCCTGGTACTGGAGCAACTTGAGCACTGCCAAGATCTCTTTGATTATGTCACGGAGCAGGGACCGCTCCCAGAGAAGCTTTGCCGACACTTTTTCCAGCAAGTGGTGGAAGCAGTATGCCACTGCCACGCCCAGGGGGTGGTCCATCGGGACATCAAAGATGAGAACATACTGGTGGACGTGCGTTCCGGCAACCTCAAGCTCATCGACTTTGGGTCTGGAGCCTTGTTGAGGGATTCGATCTACACAGATTTTGATGGTGAGTGTCCAGCCAGCATTTCTCCAATCTGCTAGTCCCCACATGTACTGGATCATAACCTTCCTCAACCAGCACACCCAATGGCTATCCTAAATGATTTCATACAATGGTAATGGTAGTGCAAGACTTTGGGGCAGATGTCCGGGACACCCCTCACAATGGCTGGCTAGCCTGGACTGCCTGATCCAATTTGTAGGTGATGAAGTATTCCATATTACTATATAAAAAAGGAAAGGCCATAAGGATATTCAGTCCAAATCTAAACTAAGTTCACCGCACATTGACTCAGGGATGGTAGCAAGCTGTTTCTTTCCCTCATCCTGTCTCAGGTACCCGTGTGTACAGTCCACCGGAGTGGGTGGAATCCCAGCAGTACCACGCTCTCCCAGCAACTGTCTGGTCCCTGGGCATCCTGCTGTATGACATGGCATGTGGTGACATCCCATTTGAACGAGACGAGGAAATCCTGGCTGCCAACGTGCAGTTCCGCACTCCTGTCTCCCCTGGTGAGTCCTCACTAGTGCTTCTTGGTTGTTTCCTTCCTAGGTAGCCCAGATGGATCGGTCCTCCATTCTAAACTGGGTGGTGTTGGGAGGCATCTACTTTCAAATTCAGATGTTGTCCTACTCAATCTGATCAGAGATTACTAAGAACCAATAAGCCTTCCTGGGTTGCTCCATATCTTCTATGCAACACTGCCTCACTAATGTAGCAGCCCTGTCTTTCAGGCTCCCCAATTTCCCATCATTCTGAGATTGGACTTAAAAGAAGAGGTAGTCTGGTGCCCTGCAGGATACCCTTACCCTAGTAGAGAGCCATCCAAAACATATTGAGGGCACCAGGTTGCCTATCCATTTTTTTAAAGAGAAAGTTGACATTCTCAAGAAGTACTTCATGCAGACCACAGTGCTGAATAGCTTCCAAACAGAGGGCTGGTTTTCGAAGCAGAACCCTGGATTCTTTCTAAATGCGATTCTTCTTTTCCAGGCCTCCAAGACCTCATCCAGTGGTGTTTGTCTCCTGAACCTTCCGAACGACCCACACTGGAGCAAGTGCTTTTGCACGCTTGGCTAAAACGTGATCCCCATCTTCATCTTGAAGAAATGCAGGGCTCAGCATCCCCCAGGGCTACAATCTGCAACAGCAGTGGTTGAAGGACCAGCCCTGTTTCCTGGCCTTGCCTTTCCCCTCTGAGATGGGGTAGTGGTCCAAATGGCAGCTGCCAGACTCAAGCAGCCAGACTTAGTTCCTGGTTGAGAAAGTGTTAACCTGGTTTTACAGGTTGTTTTTTGTTCTTAAGAAACTGAATCATGAGAGGGAACGTGAGCTGGGGAAGAGAATTCATCCACCCAAGCTTAATCTCCTTTCAACTATCCAGAGGATGTTTCAATTCTGGCTTTGACCAGGAGAGGACATCTCAATACATGTAGATACTTGGGTATTATTATTTACAAGGACTCCTGCAGATTTTGGGGGGAAGAGAATTCTCGGTGGATTTCTGCTACCCACCCTTTCCAAACTCTTTTCAAGGCTTCTGGCCGAAGGAGAACTGGGGTGGGGTGGGGTGGGGGTGGTATCTGGTTTACGTACATGGGTGCATAACTTTGGCTTATGGATATGTGTGTTCTTTTAAAAAAACATATTTAAAGAAGCCACCATGCAAAGAGGTGTCCCTTAGTGTCAAACTCTGAGTGGAATTCTATTGAATAAAATAGAATTGAATCCTTGTTGCTGTCACTCATACTCACTCAATCTCATTTTCTCATTAAATGAGACAGAGCCGTTCTGTCTTACTAGGGCGGGAGCTAACTCTAAGGATGGGGAATCTCAGGAGTAAGCAGTCTCTCTTGCCTGGGCCTGGAGGGGATGATGGATTCATGATGTCAGTGGAGGGGGGTGTCTTTTTTTTAAATTTCTTTTGCCCTTTTTGGTTCAATGGGAATAATTTAAAAGGGCAAATGGCCCTAAGGCAGTGTTTCTCAATCTCAGCAACTTTTAAGATGTGTGGACTTCAACTCCCAGAATTCCCCAGTCAGCTGGGGAATTCTGGGAATACATCTTAAAGTAGCTGAGATTGAGAAACACTACCCTAAAGTATTGGTTTTATCTCTCCATTGGGGCAGGTTTGTACTCCTGGTGACTACCTGGACATATATGGTTAGATTGTTTCCCAGAGTTCCTCGGGTAGATGAGTGGCTATATAAAATTGATAACTAAATAACCAACCAACTAACCATGTAGGTTTCTTAATATGTAAATAGGTTGCCTTTTTCCAGGGTGTTTTTTCAGCTTCCCAGCTGAAAAAGCTGCGGACTTATTTGGTGGCCTTGCGTATACTAGCTAACCAAGGTCTGATCCTACTTAGCTTTTTTAAGATCAGCAAAAATCACTTGCTATGATTTTGCCCCTTAGCCCTCCAAAGAAGTGCAAAAAAAGAGACCAACATGGGAAGAGATTAAAAGGATGTTTGCTGTTTCTATTTTAGGGGAACATCTCTGGTACTTTCATAACATTATTCATTTTTGGATCCCCCATCATAAAATAAGGGCAGCTCTCAAAACTCTTTGACTGTCGTTGTGCAAGTTGCTAAGCCACCGTTTAACTATAGTTTACTGTAATAAAACCTAATTTGCTGAGTTCACACAAAGTACCTTGAACCATTAGCTTTCAAAATGAACCAATCACGTTTTAATTTAGCATGCTGCATGAAGCTAGCTAAAGCTTGATTCCTTTTTTCAACAACAATGACTGATACCAGATCAGGAAGGTAAAAGCCACAGGAACAAGTGAGGAATGGGGAAAAAGCTGTAAGATATAGAAAGGCAATCAGAAGAAGAAACTGTTAGGAAATGGAATTAAAAATTACCTTCTAGAATTGCAAATTTTCTTTCTAAAAACCAAGGAAGTTTAGAAATCTTTTAAACTAGAGGGTTGCTGAAGGATTAAGGAGCTTATAAGTCTACTCATGCTGCCCCTGCCTTCCTGGGGATGCTGGGACACAAAGCCACTGTGTTTTGTGCTGTAGAAGTAGAAAACATTCTCCAGTCCCTGGGCTTACCCACTTTTCCCTTCATTTCCCGTCATTTCTCCTGACCCTTCATGCTGAGATCATTAGGCTGGGTGCCTTTTGACCCTTACTCTTCGGTCTCGAGTTTGGTCTGCCCAACACCCAAACTTGTTGGATTGTAGACAGTGTGTGTTTGATCTGAACTGTGTGAATCTTGCTTCTGTGATTTGTGAACCATGGTTTTAGTCTTTCCCTACTTGCAACTGATCATGGTACAAACATTTTCTGGCAAGATCTTTTCTGCTGCTTTGCATTATGTTGTCTTCAGCTCACCCCAGCCCATGGGCGAGACAGGTTTAAGTCATCCCTAGTTGTAGTACAGCCCCATCTGAAGCTGACAGCATCCAGTGACAGCTGCAAGGTGTGTCAGATTTGTTACACTTTGCTGCCCTTTACATCAGAAATGAAGTCAGGTAACCAGGAGCAGAAGGGATCAGAGAGGAACTATCTTGGCTCTTGAGGCTACGCAACATACCCCCTCCTTTCCATTCCTGGCCTGCCTGGTCTGTTGTCCTGCTGTGGCGGTCACTCGAAAGAGCTGAATCCAGCAGAGCATCACTGGTGCCCTGGAGCCACGGAGCAGCACTGGTGCATAGGAGCCACGGAGTTGTATTGTTTAGCACAGAGGCTGAGGTTGCCTTTCTCTAGTAATCCTGCTCTAGCTGCACACAAGTGCTGTCCTGCACACAGCTACCGATATAGCACAACGCAACAGGTGAATGTTGTCATTTTACAGCCTCTGCAGAGCAATGGAAGCAATTGGCGCCAGGAAATTTACATATCGGTCAATCAGAATTGCACAGTTGCATGCCATGCAGCCTTGCTGGTTTAGCCCAGGGGCAAACTAGCTTAATAGTGGAATATCAGAACCAGCCTGGCCACCTGTCCCAAGTGCCTCCAGAAGAAGTCTTGAAGCCAGCATTTGTTGCCTGAATAATGAGAGGAAGGAAAGGGAGAGAAACTATAGATAACAGGCTGCTTTGGACTCAGCTCTCTTTGTGACTCTGATCTGTTTAAAAAACTTTATTCAACTTGCATCGTGACAGAACGGGCCACCAGAAGCAGCTGAGAAATGACCGCGTCCTGCAGCTGGACCTATTCCATTCTGGTTGCAGTGCCATGAATGCTTGATGTTCTTCCACCAGATGGTGACATGCAGAAGAGGGAGAGCAATACAGTTGGAGGAATCAACCAATCATTTTGCTTATCACACACTGTACACACATAAGGACAGAACCATTAGGCAGTGACTCAGAACAGACACCATATCGCTTGTCACTTCTGCCCATCCCAGAAAGTCACACGGGGTGGGTCTGATCCTGGTCCCTTCTTTGAAGCAGTGTCATCTAATAGGACCTGGGAGATGTGCTTTCTTGGTTGCCATGCCTGGAAGGAGCTCCCTCCACCACCAGGTTCAGGTGGCCCTGCCCTATTAGCCTTTCATAGAGCTGTGAAGACCTGTCGTTTCTCCCATGCATTGGTCCAAGATGGTGAATGAGCCTGTTCTGTTGTGAGAGTGAATGCTTATTACATCCAGTCTAGGCTATGTGGTGATGGTGTTTGTTCTATTGGTTTTGTATTGTTTATTGTTTATTTTTATTGATGTATTCTGCACAGAGTCACAAATAAATTAAGAAAGTAAGTAGAGGCAGGAGAGGGATTGGCAATAGGGTAGCCATTTCATACCAGTATAGTCTTCTGGTGACTCGTGGATGGATGGTCAGCGCTAACTCACAATGGGGAAAGACCCACTATGGCTTAGTGTGTAGTACAATCCAGCCAATTGTACTTTAATTGAGAGACACTTATTAAATAGGCTGCGGCTTAGCACAATCTATGAACTAGGCCCTTCTTGGTCACTTTCTGCTTCCCCATCTAGCAATTATTCCTCCACAGCCCTTCATTACTGCCCTATGCCACCCTACCAGCTTGATATATGCAGGTATTCACCTCCAACATGAGCACAGCTAAACTGAGGAAGGCACGTGAGCATGCATGCATGCTTCCTGTACCTTTAGAAGCTCCCTTTCTTGCAGAGCATGTGCAAAGATCTGACCAAGAAGTTATAAGCACCTTCAGTGAGTTAGGAATGATGGGTTCCAGATCATGGATAGTGTTGCAAATATCTTTTCCCCATTTCAGCTACACTTGTGTTGCACACAGAAACCCAACACAAGATTCTCTAAGTTCAGGCCTGTCTCTTATGGAAAAAGAAGGCATCAGCAGGACCAAGCAAGTTCCAAGCTTTGCAAAAGTAGAACAATCAGGGAGTAGGAGACCCTCCCTAAAAACAGCCCAGTGTGTACTGGGTGTGATGAATAGCTACAGAATTCAAACCAAAGGGAAAGAGGATGAAATAGAATCGAATCTGGCCCCCTTGCAATGTATTTGTAACAGACTTTTGGTACCCTTGAACAATGCTATTATGATGATCAACTCCAAAGTCTCAAATTAGGATGCAAACTTCTGAATGTTTCATAATGTTTTGCCACTAGTGGTACAAAGTGCAGGGGATGGGGTTAAAACCACCACCACCACCACAAATCAGACATGATTCTATGAAGGCAACATTTTGGAGGCAGGTCCTTTCAGAGGGCATTCTTCCTGTGCAGATCATCTTGTCTCCTTCAGGATAAATGGATCTGAACCTTGGGATCTTATGCCGTAATCAAATGCTCAAGGGAACACGCAGCAGACAGAGAGCCTCTGTTCACCTATAACAGCTTTATTCATTACAATGGTTCAAGCCTTATCCAGACACACATTTGTACTCATTTGCTCTGCTGGACCCAAGTCAGGTGATGCACAGGGATTGGAGAAGACAGGAGTGCTCTGTCGATATTTATGTCCATAAATAGGGAGTCTTCCTTGTTTTTATCTGACACTGAGAGCTCCCTTCACTTTCCACCTCAGCCGTTTGCTCACTGGATGTTATGGATGCTGAATTGAGGGGGACTCGCTGTGTGGCAATTAAATCTCACTTCTTCATTACCCAGTTTGGTCTGGCATCAGCCTGTTTGCTTGCTATCCATTCTTTGGGTTACTTTGGATCACATCTGTTTTTGAGGTAGTTTTATTTGCCTACATGCCATGCTACTCAACCTTTATGGAATGTATGGATTTTATAACACATCAAAGGAACCAGGTTGTGTCATCTCTCATTTGTGACCCTCTTGGATTTCTCCACTGCTTCTTTCTTCTTTGTTCTTACCATAGAAAATCTTTGAAGGAGAAAGAATGGAATAACTGCGCTGTGGCTGCACTCCGGCAGGGTTTACACCATATACTAAGCCATAGTTTGTTTTAACCATGGATTGTTGAATAAGCCACCACTAGATTCACACACAATGATAAGCAAATTGTGGTTTACACAGCACAATGGCTTCATTCAATCAATATGCTAAACTAACTATACCTTATGTCTTAGAATAACTATGTCTTAAAATAATAAAGGACTCTCAGTCTCAAATATAGATTGTAAACTGGATTAATTACTCACAATTAGATATTGATGGCATGCTAGAATTATCAGATAAAGAAACAATGGCTGACATTTGTTTCTGAAAATAAAAAGGATGCCTGTTGCCAATGCTTATTGCTTGCCTTGGGAGAAACACATAGGTTCCTTGTTAGACTAAGACCAGGAATAAAGAAAAGCATGACAATCTTTATATTAGCAAAGCTGGAGATTAGTATAGGGTGGTGCCCTGAATATATAAAATCAAATGAAATTTAATGGTGTGGTATTCCCTGGGGGTTGGAAGGAACTGAACCCTTAAAATGAAATGCCTGTTTTCATTTTTGAGTGACAACTGATAATTTTGTGAACTTTAGGCTACTCATTGTTAGCCACTTATATTTTGTATTTGTATTTTTACTGCAACTCCCAATTTATATTGGTTACATTGGTTTGGCAGTTTATTCTTTTCTTCCAAGGGTTTCTGTTGAAAGACAGGTTTTAGATACAATTCACAAATTTTGCATTCCAGGAAAAAGAGAGTACTGCCCTATCACTCTTTGAAGAGGTTCAACAGAAGTAGTAATCTTATCCCAACTAATAAACTTAACTAAAATCAGTAGTACTTAATTTGGCAGATACAAATAAGACTGTACTCGAAAAGCCTCTTCCCAAGTTCATAGGGAACTCAGTGTCCCCTGTGGTTCACATGTTATGAAACTTGTAGTGATTCATATTTGCCTATTAAATGCCTCTTGCTGATGACAGAGTCTACAGTTGCCACATCAAGGGCAAGTAAATTATTTATAGCCAGGGACTCTGCGTCCAGATAGATAGATAGATAGACAGATGACAGAGAGATAAAGATGGATGGATGGATGGATGGATGGATGGATGGAGATAGATAGATAGATAGATAGATAGATAGATAGATAGATAGATAGATGATAGAGACAGTGATGAGACAGAGATTCAGCCTTCAAAAAGCCGGGGCAATGTTTGCAGTAGATTGTTTTCAGCAGCACCTGGCACTAGTAATTTGCCATCATAGTCCAGTGATATGCCATAGAAGGTTCCAGGGACTGAAATAAAAAAAAAGAAGCAGGGAGGGGCAGCCTGCATGCCTGGATTGCCCAACCCTATTGTATTTGCTGCAGGATCTTAATTACATGGAAGTTATCCATGCTAATATCTCCTCTAATGTTACAATGGATCTAATGTGTACACAAACATACCACACACGTATTATATTACATGTTCTGACAGTAGCAATTTTATCCTGCCTTTTTTCACCATATATCTATATATTTCACTACACACACACACACACACACACACAGTGTGTGTGTGTGTATGTATAAAAAAATTATATATAGCCCTCCTAGATGGTAAAACTGAATGTAACATTATGCCTTGCCACCACCCTATACTTGACCTGAGGTTCACACCCTTCATTAAAAGTAGAACATTCCATTACCGGGAAGAATGCCAGTCTAATGAAACCAACAGGGCAAGTTCCTGTAAATTCCACCCTCTGGGGTGCCGGTCTGGGAATGCCAAGCAAGATCTAGAAATGACGCACTCCAGCGTCACACTAGAGTTTACTTAGCTCCTGAGTACACAGGAAGTTGCTACACCTGAAGAAGCTGGTCTGTCCACCTGTATGCCTCCTGCCTGCATCCGTGATGTGCTCACTCTTGCCTTTCCCAGTTGCAACTTCTGGTAAGAAGTGTAAATCCAAGTGGTAGGCTAGGGAATGAAGTTTTGGGAGAAACAAAAACCACATTTCAAGGAAGATGCTACCTATAATATAATAATTAATAATATATATTAAATATATTATATTATACCTTATATTAACTTATAGCTTACAATTCCCAAACCTGATACCCCCCAATGTGTGTTGGATCTTGACAACCAGAATTTCTGCTATCGAACCTGGATGCTGTATTCTAAGTAATTTAATATGATAATGAGCTGAAGGCGATCCAAATGCTAGCTACCCTTTAGAAGTGCTACCAGGCCTCATCCCTGCTAACTCCCCCAGCAGGTTTTACTGGCAAACTACTACAGTAATGAATGGGAGGGAAGTCAGCACTCCAACCATCATCTTCAATTACTCCAAATGCATGTCTGACCTGAATTAAGTAACAGATATTGCATTTAAGGTAATCTAAGGCAGTGACCAACTGGAGTGGAGCCATCAGCTGAGTTCCATTCAGAAGTGCCACACCCACCTTTATAACAACTGTTTTCCTAACATCCAGCAAAACTTCTAAATAGGCCAGTTGGCCCTTGCCTGCACTTATTCTGAATTGTATCAGAACATCCTTTGTAGTAGTGGAAAATTTCGGACATGTTATGCGAAGACCTAGCTCTCTGGGGAAGGCTCTAATGCTGAGACAGATGGAAGGAAAGAGAAGAAGATGAAAAGCAGCAAGATGGTTGGACTCAGTTACAGTGGTGATGAGTGCACTGTTGGAAGACCTGAAAGACCATGGATAAAATCTATCTACAGTATGTGGTTGCTAAGAGTTGATACCAATGTGATGCCACATAATCAATCAATAGTGGAAACTGGGCTTACAAGAATGTGGTACTCCTGCAACTTTTTTATTTGCAGGGACTATAATGTTGCCTGACACCAGTGGCAACCATGGAATGGGTGAGGTCAAAAGAGTCCAGATTGTGGTTGCAAGTGTGCAATCAAACCCTTGTTCCTTTTGTATGTGTGGCACCATATTGCACATGTACAAAGGGGTAGAGCTTTGATTGTGCAGTTGCCCTGTCTTGACCCACTCTGTGGATGCCATTGTCCAGAAGTGTCCGGGGAATATCAAATGATGAAAGCAGTATCATGCCATCATGATGCAGGCTCTATCCTTTATGTATGTGCATCATGATGTTGCACACATGCATTAAACAGGCAGAGCTTGTCTCACAGTGGGGCAATGTTGTTTTTCTCATTGTGAGGAAAGCCTCCAATTTTGCAGATGCCTCTGTCTTCTCCTTAGCAACTTGGGAGATAACCTGGGATTCTCAAATGACAGCAATCCAGTTGCTGAGACTTCTGCCACTCAAACTGAGAGAATCTTGTTTTCTGTTGAAGCGGGTCACTACGAGCTTGATACTGTGGCACAAGGATGACCCACAATCCATTTCAAAAGGACACATCCTAATGATGTTGCCTTTGCCTCATCCTGAGTCCACCATAAACACAGCTTAAGGTTTTATTTAGATCTCAAATTTTGAAGCAGTGTTTTCTCACTTCTCCTGACACAATTCTTCTAGTGAACCCGATCTAGGACATTTTACGGAATACAGGCATACCTTGGAGATATTGCAGGTTCGGTTCCAGACCATCACAATAAGCCGAATATCGCAGTAAAGCAAGTTGCATGAATTTTTTGGTTTCCCAGTGCACAAAAAAGTTATGTTTACACTATACTGTAGTCTATCATGTGTGCAATAGCATTATGTCTAAAAAAAATGTACATACCTTTATTAAAAAATACTTCATTGCTAAAAAAATGCTAATCATCATCTGATAGACTTAATTGATACAGGGTTGTCACAAACCTTCAATTTGTAAAAAAAACCCAAAAACACAACATCTGCAAAACACAGTAAAGCGAAGTGCAATAAAACGAGGTATGCCTGTACTTTGGTTGATGATACACTGATCATCAACCAATACACTTAGCGCAACATGCCTGGGATTGGGCCATCTTATTGAGCCAGTTTGGTGTAGTGGTTAAGGCACTCGCCTAGAAACCAGGCGATGGTGAGTTCTAGTCTTGCCTTAGGCAGGAAAGCCGGGCGGGTGACTTTGGGCCAGTCTCTCTCTCTCAGCCCATCCCTCCTCAGAGGGTTGTTGTAGTGGGGAAATAGGAGGCAAGAGTATCAGATAGATAGATAGATAGATAGATAGATAGATAGATAGATAGATAGATGCGCACACACACACATAAAATAAATATATTTCAAAAAGGCGGGATGAAAATCTAACCCTCCTCCTCATCTCCTTTCGCCCACTTCAGGCCGCTGAGGCACAGCCCTCCTGTCTGATCAATGCCCTCCGTGGCCAGTTTTCCTTGGGCTGCAGCCTTCTGGCTTCTGCAGACGCATCGTAACACCTGACCAGCACTTTGCGTTCTCGTGAGTCGAAGGACGCGGGATTTTTCGGTCTAATTTTGCAAAATTATGTGCCTGCTTCGCCGCTACCATCCTCTCTCTCCGCTGTGAACTCTAGATAATATTATCTATGGAACTTTTTTGTGAGTCGCCCAGAGTCCCCTATTGTGGGGGAGATGGGCGGCGGATAAATCCAATGAAATAATAATTTAAAAAAAACTGTTGGGCTTTAACCCCGCCTACCCGCTCGCTTCCGCCTCGCCTTCTGTCCCATCTCTATGGTTAGCTAAGCTTCTCCCGGAAACGGAATAGGCCGGCAGGTAGGATGCGGAAGTATCCGTTACAGTGGGAGAGGTCCGCTGCCCCGCGGTTGCCACCATGGCAGCGGCTGGGGGCCCGGGAGGTGGCGTTGACAGTCCGGTGGCGGCAGCAGGTGAGAGTGAGGAGGAGGAGAAGGGAGGAGTGGGGACGTTTCGGGGCAATATATACATATAAATAAAATATATGTATAGCAACCAAATTCCGAATATTTTCCAAGTGGCTGCTTTCCCATCTCCCTGCTCCTTATAGAGGCGCTGCGTTGCCTCCTCCCTCCGGGAAGGTTTTTCCTGCACGCAGGTCGGGCGAGCCTTCTGTAAGTTTTGGGGTCGGGGATTTTATTTTCGTGAGCAGAGAGGGAATTGTAGCTAATTTGCTGGAATGGATATGAATTCCTGAAGAAATAAAATAGTCTCCAGCATCATGTACCTCCTTCCCACATACGTGTGTGTGCGCGCGTATTGGAGAGGGAGAGGGGGAGAGAGAGAAAGAGAAAGTGTGCTCCAAAAAAAGTCTGCAAAATACTTAGGAAAGTGTTAGGCATTTTATGGCGAGCTGCCAGCGTGTATTCCCAGCCTGATGATCTCACGTTGCTGATAATCTCCAAGAACTATTTACTGCTGAGAGCGGGTGTGTGTGTGTGTGTGTGTTAGCCAATAACTTAATTTAAAAAGCAAATTGTCACAATGCTGCAAGGGGAGAGCCCTTGAACTTTTAATTAATAGGTATTGGGGATAATCCTGTGGAAATTAAGTCATACACTATTAATTTCCTATATTGTGAGTTTCCTTGTGGCTGGGGCTAATTGCTGTTGGTTGTGGACAACTGGACTATTTAAAATGATGCAGTAATATTTTTAAAACTATTTCTGCAAACTATGGTAAGTAAATTTCAAAGCTAGTTTGGTATATCAGGGATAAAAACTGAATCCTGTCTTTAAGTTGGCAACTTATGCAGCAATTTATTGGAAGACAAACTTCTTAGAAGCCATTCAGATATAGACCATTATATTTGGAGTGCACCGGATTATAAATTTGTCCTTTATTTACATTAGCTTTCTTGCTGCTTGGTTTTTCATTCAGGAAATAAATGGCTTTTGTTCCTAGAAATGGAATGTTGTTCATCAAGATGTTACGCATTTTCTTTGCTCTCCACTTCCTGCCTAATGTACATCTTAAATTGACAGGCACAAGATATTGTTTGCAGAGCCAAACAAAGAATCCGGTTTAAGTGTCAGCACAGCCGGATGGAAACTCTTAACCCTTTTTGATATTGCTGGAGTTCTGAGATACAGATCATTAGACGTGAAGAATATTGCTCCTGAATTACTTTTGTCCATTTGCCAGTTAGATTAGAGAGAAGGCGTTTTCCCATTTGACGTCAAAAAGTTAGACTGCTGGATCTCAGTGCTTATTACCACACATTGTATTTATCAAAACTAGACACATTTCAAACAAAGAAATAATATACCATTCTCTTTTGGTATGGTCAGCAACTAGTTTAATAAGATGCCTACTCTTGGAAAGATGGAAGTTGGTAAATTGGTGTTTTCCACTTCCATTCCTCAAAGTCAGGGCAGGCTTCCAATTTACACTATAGGACTGCACTTTGGATTTTGATTTTGTCTGTAAGCTAATGTTGGAAATATAATCAGGGATGGGCTGACATTGTTGGCCCTTTGTTGGACAGTAGATTAAGGGGTGAAATAAGCTTCAATGAAGTTAAATGTACGAGAGGAATGTAATTTGATAAGAAAAATGGTGCCTCCAAAAATCTATGGTTTTGACATTGAATGTTGACAGTGCAAGCTGGAGGAGGTCTAAGGACTACAAAAATGAGGCTGCAGAGCTCTTGTGTCAGCCATGGATTGCCCTCTTCTGCTCAGTGTTGACAACCGCCATCCTGCATCCTCTAGCTGGTGGGCTGGCAACTAAGGGGAGGAGATGGAACTTGGTGTGTGTGTTGGTGTGTGGGTTTGTATGAATTTAAGCCTTGATTCTCCAGGTTCTAACACCTGACTTAGTGGCTTCTGATACAAGAAACTTAAAAGGGACCCAGAGGTTCCCAATAATTTCTGTGGACTTCCTCAAAATCTCTTGTACTGTTTCTAGATGGGCATCATTTTCTCAGTTTCAGTATCTCTTGTGAACCTGCTGGGGGGTGATATTGGTAGAAGGATACTGAACTCTTTTCTATTTTCCTTTCCCAGGTAATCGACAGTTGAAGTACATTAGTTTAGCAGTCTTGGTGGTGCAAAATGCCTCTCTGATCCTGAGCATTCGCTATGTGCGCACCCTGCCAGGGAACCGATTCTTTGCTACCACAGCAGTGGTTATGGCTGAAATCCTTAAGGGAATCACCTGTCTGCTGCTCATCTTTGTTCAAAAGCAAGGTGGGAATACCATACCAAGGAAAATGGAGGCCCTCAAAAAAGGGCTTGCTTCTCCCAACATTGTTTCATGTTCATTGACAGTCTTGCTGGGTTGAGAATTTGAGTTTCTGCCTTTGACCAATCTAATGGCTGAATTAAAAAAATCTAAATTTCTTTTATGCTCAGTCATTTCTATGTATTACTGTTTATGATCATATCTGAATTTGGCTCACTATAAATTTAAAGAACATGGTTGAATGCTTGCAACATGTATGCAATAATGGGAAGAAAACAAGCAAAAAAATTTTTTTCCTGTGGATACAGAAGAAACATGACATAATTAAACAATTACATGATGTGAAACAATAATTTAAAACACGCATACTCAAGCATAAAACTCCTTTAAATAGAAATGTATAACTTTATTTTTTAAAGGAAATGAGAGCCAGTTTGGTCTAGGGGTGAAGGCACCAGGCTAGAAAGCAGGAGACTCTGAGTTCTAGTCCTACCTTAGGCCTGAAAGCTGGCTGGGTGGCTTTGGGCCAGCCTCTCTCTCTCTCAGCCCAACCCACCTCACGGGGTTGTTGTTGCTGTGGGGAAAATATGGGGAGGAAGGAGTATTAGATATGTTCACTGTCTTGAGTTATTTATAAAAATAATAAAGGCAGGATTAAAAAAATATTTCAAAAAATGTGGTTAACTGACCAATTGATGTAAGGTGAGCTATGTCTTTTCTTGTAAGGGGCTTATTTTTATTTTATTTACTTACGTGCTGTTTCAGTCAACAAGTGACTCTGAGCAGCTTGCATACTTCATTCTGTAATCAGGTTAAAAGGATACAGAATCCTAACAAGCACTGTAGTAATCCAACAACAATCACAAATTAGCACTGGAAAATCCCATAATCAACAAATATTCTTCTACAGGGGAACCATTACATCTTTCAGACCTTAACAGTGTGCTTGAAACAGCCAGGGCTTAATGGCTTCACAGAACACCAGAAGTGTAGAGGAGAGTCCAATCTTGGGGATGGGATATGATTCTAGAGAAGGGGGAGCAGTAATGGAGGAGGTCTGTCCTGAGCTCCCTCCCTGTAGGTGATATTACTTAAGGATAGGGACCTTGAGGCAGCCCATCCTCTTAGATCCTATTGGATGGGCAGGGGCCATTGGGAGAAGGTACCTGGGTCCTGAGCCATGAAAATAATCTATAGGGAGCCCCATAGCAATTGTGAGTGGCGCTTAAGGAATCAATGAATGAAATCAGCCTCAGTAGGACAGTCCTTCTGACTACCTTTTTTCTCTTTTTCCTCCTCCTCTCTCTCTTTTACAGTCTCCATTCCCCTACAGGAGGCTAGGATACCGTATTTTTCCGACAATAAGACGCCCCCATGTACAAGACGACCCCCATTTTTCCAACCCCAAATTAAGAAATCAATATTTTAAAGATAGTGCAGAACACATTTTTATTTAGTAATTAGGTAACATTGATCTGATAGACTCGGTGGGAGGAGGTCCAAACCGTCTCTCTGCAGCTCTATTTCCATGCTCTTTTGCATAACTGATTACATTCAAGCACGAGTGAAACTGCCGATAGCTCATCTCTGCAGACTTCCTCTAATTGGTTTGTTCAGCATCAGCTGACATCAGTTACATCAGGCTCGTGATTGGAGGAAATCTGTTTGGGAGACAAGCTATTTCACTCGTGATTGGAGGCTAGCAATAGGAGGAAGCCTGCCTGCAGAAACAAAGTATGGGCAGTTTTGCAACCACGCGATTTTCGGCTGACTTCCTTGAATAAGACGCCCTTCAATTTTTAGGGTAAGGATTTTAGAAAAAAGTATCGTTTTATAGTCGGAAAAATACGGTAGCTTATTGTTGCCAGGGGTCTTAACTGCTCACTTACAGAAGTTTTACTGAAATTAACTCAAGGGCCTAGGCTGTCAAACTCTAAGATGTGCAACATATAACAGTAAATCCTTCTGTGAGAGTTCTTCCCCTCTTGTTATAAACGCCCATTAGTTTTTCCCGTGCCCAAACACTGACAAAAGAATTCTTTCACGCCATGTCCTTGGGCAGAGTAGTATTTATGGTTCTGTCTATTTATCTCTTTTGTGCTAGTCCTGAGTATTCTCAAAGGTGGATAGGAACAAGTAGTTGCAGTGCATAATAATGAGGGATCTCTCCCTTTTGCAGTTGTTATTTATGTCAAAGCAAAAGGGATTGAAAAAATGGTTGTGCCTTGATAGGTACAAGAAGCCAGTTAGTTGCTTGCATCGCTTAGCTCTCTCCTGGCCCTCCCAGGTCTTACTCGGTTAAAAATGTGAGCCCTGTTAAAGAAACAGTTTCCTGTCTGTATCCTTTTGCAGGTAATCTGAGACAGTTTGCTGCCTCCTTGTATGATTCCATTTTGGTGCAGTATATGGACACTCTCAAGCTAGCAGTGCCTTCTCTCATTTACACCCTCCAAAACAACCTGCAGTACGTGGCCATCTCCAACTTGCCAGCAGCCACCTTCCAGGTGAGATGCTCCTGCTTTCACTGCTTCTCTAAGGTGCTCTCAGGCAACATTAGAAGCATCTCTCCAAAGGAGAATGTCCTTCAGTTTCATCTACTCAGTTTATATAACATGGGGTCATACGTGCTGTTTTTTTAAATTTATCTGTACCTCCTCCCCACATCAGAGTCATGAGGATGGGCATCCCGAGTTGTGTTAAGTCTCTTGGACAGTGCTTATTGAAATCCTGTGCACAGGATCTAGAAATACTCACTGCTGTGGGTTCCCGTGGTTATGGTTTGATTTCATTAAAAGTGCACTGTTTATCCAAGGGGCATTAGGGTTGTTGTTCACCACAGAGGTGGGAACTGTAGCTGGCTGTCTGGAAAGGACTGACAGTGTCACATTATTTCAAAACCATACATACATGGATATATGCAAAGGCAGCCTGTTTTCTGTCTTTGGAAAAAGCTGAATCACATTTATGTAAATTATGCAATTTAAGCAAATCAACATTTATTTTTTCTCACTCTGCAGAGTTTTGAATATTTTTATGATTCTGCGTAATGTACTCTGTTTCTGTTAATTGGTTGGGGGGAACATGCTGAATTCCTGGGTTCTGAAATCTCAGCTGGTATTATTGTTATTCTGAAGCAAATGGTCACACTATCATAAGGAGTAGAGAATTCCTCTCTTTTAAAAATGAAAGCAAACATTCATGGGATGCTGAATTGTTCAGATTGTTACAATCTCCACTTTTTATCCACTTTTTATCCACTTTTGTGGAATCAGAGTACACATACAATCCTGGATATTTGATTCTAAACCACTATAGTTTCAGTAACTTTATTTTTTCAGTAAGATTAGAGACTTAGTGGGTTAAATCACTGCAGTACCATTTGAGATTTTGGTCTCATTTTGCACAGAGAAAATAAGAACCGAAAGGGGATCTGGATCTCTACAGTGGTTTGGATTAACTTTCCCTAACCAGATATCTTCTGGATGAGTGGAGCTGCAACTCCCACAAGCTACTGGGAATTCTGGGGATTGTGGTCCAATGTGTGTGGAGAGTTCTTGCATAATTTAGAGTCTGGGGCAAAGGGAAACTACATAATTCTTTGGTCCCTGGCTGGCTGGCAGCTCCCTGACTCATGGCATATTGGGGTGGCTACTAAACTGCACTGCCTTTCCCAGGTCACCTACCAGCTGAAGATCCTCACCACAGCTGTCTTCTCGGTGCTGATGCTCCGCAAGAGCCTGTCCCGTCTTCAGTGGCTGTCCCTCGTGCTTCTTTTTGCCGGTGTAGCCATTGTCCAGGTGGAGCAGCAGCAGGCAGGGGGCAAGCCAACCCCCAAGGGCCAGGGGATGCAACAAAGCTACATGGTGGGGCTTGTGGCCGTGGTGGTGTCGTGCCTCTCGTCTGGCTTTGCTGGGGTCTATTTTGAAAAGATCCTCAAGGGCAGCACAGCCTCGGTTTGGCTACGTAATGTCCAACTGGGCATCTTCGGGACCTTGCTGGGGCTGTTGGGGCTGTGGTCCACTGAGGGGGCAGCCGTAGCTCAGCATGGATTCTTCTTTGGCTACACCCCACTGGTGTGGGGAGTGATCCTGAATCAGGCTTTTGGTGGCCTCTTGGTGGCAGTGGTGGTGAAATATGCTGACAACATCCTCAAAGGCTTTGCCACCTCCTTCTCCATTGTGGTGTCCACCGTGGCTTCCATCTACCTCTTTGACTTCCACCTCAACCTACTCTTTGCTTTAGGAGCAGGCCTGGTCATAGGGGCTGTCTATCTGTACAGCTTGCCCAAGGGACCGCTGGCCAATCGATCCCTGGTTGGGGCAGCTATCCAGCAGCAGGGCCATGGAACACAAAGCAAGGAACTTCCTTCCGTGACTACAGATGGCTTCCTGTCCAAGTCAGTACTGATCAGTTGAGAAGAACAGAACACATCCTGCATTACCTGTCACTGGTTTCTTGTGAAGGTTCAACAAAACTTGGAGCCCTTTTTGCAATGTCCATCTTTTTCACTTCTCACTTTCTCCCCAGGTCTTCTCTGCTCTCTCCTCTCCCTGTTGCCTTAGTCTTTATGTTCTTAACTGTGTGCTGACCATTGTGTATTCTCCTTCTTTTCTTCTCACCTGCTTCCCAGCTTATTCAGCTGCCTGTTTTATAGACCCATAAATTGTTATTTTATCCAACAGTGTATAATTCTTCACACACCTCAGCTGGTATCTGCCATTGCCTGCTTGAATTGTTCACTTTCTCTTTGACTTCTAACTTTCCTGTCTGTTTCTCCACTGTCCCTCTTTTGGGGACATTGCCTCCTGAAAGGCAACTAGGGGCAATGCTACTTTGGGAATACTTATATCCCAAGAACTTTCTTATGTCTGGTCAGCAGGGAGAAATTTTATAAAGCAGTGTACTTTCGAGTAAACACTTTTAATAGAAGATCAGATATAATCTCAAGAAGGATTGAGAGGGGGATATACAGCAGCACGTAAAGAGAGAAATGTGAAGAAAAATGTCATTTGCCCTTTGGGAGCATACCAACAGTTTTTAAAATGCCAGATATGTGAAAGTAATAGGAATTAGCTTATTTACAGCTGTTTGCTGAGAAATTGTCAAATTTATCTACTGTAGCAGATGAAAATTTAACAAGAAAGGGTGTGTGTGCGTGCGTGCATGTGGCAGTATCAGGCCCGTGAAATCAAGGTGTTGGGTATTTCAGTTGCTTGGCATTCTGCTTTTGTTCCTTCTCCAGCTCTGATTATGTAGCAAATGCTACTGGATCATTGTGGAAAGGGAACTGAGTTTGAGGTGTACTTAATTATTTCCTGCCCTCAGTGTATATTTAGAATATTAAAGGTTTGGGGGTTACTGGGCAAATGAGGAGACTGAATCATTACTAATTAATTAAGGTTTTGTTATGGACAGAGAAGATGGAGTGAAACTGACAGCAGATTGTCTCATTTCACATAAAAGATGTTTGGCTTGAAGTAGGAAAAATCTCAGGGTAAGGGTGGAAGAATATTAGGATAGAGCCACCAAATATGGGCAGATAATGTATATACAGTATAGGAAGAGAAACTTGCATCAGCCAGAGATTAAGAGGAGGACCATCTGCTAATGCTGATGCTGTTAGCCAAGATTGAAATGTCTGCCCTTCTGGAACTCTGTGGCACCTACTGGGGAGTCTGGAGCAGAAGTGAAGAATTTGAGTGCCATTCACTTTCTCTCACACTTTGCAGGGAGGAGAGGTGATTAAATGAAAACAGGGTTCTTAGTGAACGTCTAAGCCCATTTCAAGTATGTGTCTTTCCTCTTCACCTCACCCCACCCCCAGAGGTCTCCCAGGCATTTGCTCTACATTTCCAGGTAGCCAGCTGTGCAGGCACATGCAAACTGTTCAGCTTGGTGGTTCACATGTTGTGTAGGGCTTGAATCTAAAAGTGACGGAAGGGTAAGGGAGGCTGGGATTCTGAGAAGTTAGGGCCCATCTCTGCCTCAGTTTCCTTTCTCTGTTAATACATGAGGCCTACTGGGATTTGGGCTGCCTCTCCTTAATCCTTATGCATTTTATGCAGACTAGGCCTGTTGGTTGAGGGGGAGTGCACTAACCCTGGAGTGTGGGTGGGATGGGGTAGGAGGGTGTTGGGTGAATTGTGTTTCCTTTTGAAATGGGGAGGATAAACCCAAGTCATGTGATGTGTGAGTGTGTATGTACGTGTTTTTTTACATTGCTAATCATTTTTTATGAATCCTGCTTTTTTAAGGAAAACAACTAAAGAAAGCCTGTACTGTTTGTCAATGTACATAAATTACAGATGAATAAAGAGAGTGTATTTATTTAGCCTTACTGCTTAATGATTGAGGAAGCCTTGAAAAGGGCAGATCTGTCTCATGCTGCATGTCTAACCCTATTAACGCTGGGAGATGGCTGGGGCAAGGGGTGGGGCAGCCTTTTCTCTTGAGATTGGGGTCAGCTGCTTGTAACGGGGAGGGGCACGTGTGATTTTGAGCCAGGATGCTGACCAGCTTTCGTCAGCCTTCAGTCAGTGTGTGGCCAGTGATCTTGTTGGCTGGGGGCATGATGGGAACTGTAGTTCAACCCAGTTGGAGGGCATCCAAATGAGGAAAGCTGGCACAGATTATCTGTTTTTCCATGCTTGTGAGCCAGCTGAAGTGTAATGACTGAAGCACCAAATAGAAGTATCTGAAATAATACATGCATGGGATGGCATATTATTGAAATGCAGAAAGCCATTGACTTGTCTGTCACATTAAAAGTTACAATTTGGTGACAGCTTTTAAAATGGTTCTTGGGGCCACACCCAAGTTTTTCAATGACCACCAGCAGCCCTGAGGCTTCAGACTGTGCATCCCTATTAGAAGCAGCAGCCATAGCCTAACTCTACCATTTGATTAAGAATGAACAGCACTCTCTATCATTAAAGTTGGGCTTGACTTTACCAACATTTTATGTGTGTTAAAATTAGGAATACATTATACTTAAGGGCCAGGAACTGCTGTACTTCCCAATTCAGACTGATCTAGTGTACATAAATTAGGAGAAAAGAAAATAAGGGTGTGGTTCTTTCCATGTCTAGGTTAGGGTTAGTCCCCTTGCATTATGATCTAATATTGCCTTTTACAAGTGGAAATAAAATGGCTAGTGCAAATTCTTTCCTCAGAATGCTGCCCTCCTCCTTCTCTAGAAGTTCCATCTTGGGCTTTCGGATGATGCATCTGGACTTCAGTGCTCAGACACCTAAACCAGGAGTAGAAGACTGCGTCCCTGGAACTGTAGGATTCCCCTCCCAGTCAGAAATGAGAGATGCTATTTCCTGTTATGCATACTGTAAACCCAGACTGTTTTCAAAATCTGGGGAAAAATTCCAGCCCACTCCTTGCAAGATACAGTTCCACCTACTTTGCATTTAGTCAACAGTAGTCTTCTTTCCCAGAATTATTAAGGGCACCCCCTTGTGGCCCAGAGATTGTTCATCTCTGGTCTAGAGGCAAACCTGCAGAAATGTTTTGCTGATCATCTGCTTTTTGTTTGCTCCCTACTTCTCAGGATAGTAAATATTTGCTTAATGGGCTTCAGCTTTTTTTTTTTAGAAAATTACCACCAGATTCTGGGAAATCTGGTCAACTTGTTTAAGAAACCCTTCCTAGGAAAAGACGCTCCAATTAAGTTCAACTGAGGATGCAGAGGAAGGAGGAAAACATGGTGGGCACAATGTAACAATATAGGTAATTACCTCTCTCTTTTGACCCATGATTTATTCCAAGGAACCTTACTTGGAGCACATAAAAATGGCTCTGTCATATTGGTGAGGTGCATTCTCCTCCAGGCTAAATGAGAATGACCTCTGGAGCCCAATATAGCATTCTCCTTGCAGATCTGACATACCATCTCAGACTGCAATGATAGATTTGCTTGCTTGAATTGTTCCCCTCCCCGTGACCAAATTCACTCTAAGTAGAAAGTAAGATGGCAAAGACTGAAACCTTGGTTTCTGTGGGGAAGAGCAGTAGGTAAGTAGCATGGGACTGGGTCAGTCTTGAGATCTCCAAGTGGATCCGGAAAGAGCTGTGCCTGAAGCCTTTAAAGGTCGTGGCTGTGAAATTTCAATGGCCGATAAACAAGATTAAATGGCATTTTCAAAGATTCATGGAGTAGACCTTCTGTGGTCTCCAATATTTCCTTATCTCATGATAAGACTGGAAACTTATTAATAAGGATGAATAAAATATCCAAACTAAGAAAAACTATGCACATTTTGCTTAACTGATAAGTCTTAGAAGATATAAATCATTGCTTTCAAAACACTGAATTTTTCAAAAAAGTTACAGAACTCACCCAGGGTAAGGAAAGATGTTGGATGTGAGCTGTGGATGAACAGCTAGGAATCGTTAAGCCAAACCAGACCACAGGAATTTGTATACCCCAGCTAGATTGTCCTCTGCATTGATTCTGCTCTGCAGGATCCAGTTGTGATCAATAGACCTACTGCAGCCTGTTTCTGGGTGGCTCCAGTTGAATAGACTGCTGCATATCTGTCCTGAGAAGCACTGGACCTTTCTCTTTTGGAACTATTAATTTTCACCACACAGGGATCTTACTACTTCCGCATTCTGGATTTGTAACTGTTCTGGCACTTTTGGGCTGGGTTTCTTGCTTTATTAATCCTTTGGAGGTTCACATTTGAGCACTAATTTATAATTAGATTAGAACCACCAGCAGTTGTTTGCTGTTATCTTCTCTGAAATGGTATTAATAGTGTGAGTTCTGTGGCCAACTTCCCAGGCAGAAATAGTTGTCATGGTTCACATCTCATGCTTAGCTATGAGTTTATTGAATAAACAGCTAGCTTTGCACAATGTGTTGAGCCATGGATGGACTAATAATGGATTAATACATACCAATTAACCATAACTGATTCAGCTCACCCAACATGCTAACCAACTAAGCCAGAATTATGTCTTAGCACAATGTCTGAGCTCACTTCAGGAGTCCATTTCAAATGCAACAGTCACTGTATATGCTTTCTCTACACAACAGAACTGGGGATAGCTCCTGTTTTGGCACTTTGCTTTTTTTTTTCCTTTTTGCTAAATTCAATATGGGAGTTGATTATTGCCCTTTATAAAGGTTGCCAGGAACATCGAGAGTTTTGCAAGTTGCAGAGAAAGGAAAATACACGTAAAGATTGTTTGGGCATATTGATTCTGCAGCTGAAATACAGTGTCCTAGAACACTTTGCAAGTGCTGGTCCTTCCTTTCAATGGCAAACTTACATTGAAGCCAGTCTACACTACCTAGAATGAGTTATAAGCATATTTTTGAATGCTGTCTTTTTTTTTTCTTCCTCCCTAAAACTGCAGCTACAGCAGGGCTTTTCCCTCTAATAAGCTTATTTTCTAACTGAAGTGAGTTTGTTGCATGAAAGAATTCAAAATAATATTCCCCCATCCTGCTTTTTTGGTCTCAAACTATATTGCTTTTTGGTGTGCTTTATTCTGGCTGTATGTACAGATCTGACTCAAGGAGGAAAAAGGAGGGAGTAATAAATAGCATTGCGCAGGTCAGTGTCCTAGATACTGTGACAACATAGTCGTAACTACCTTGTTAAACTAAGAACACAGTGTACCACAAACCAGTAAACATTTTAGCTTAGTGTGTGGTATCAACTCTGACAGTATGGTTTGTTTATAATTCAGTGCATCCTGCAAACCCAGGAAACTGGGTAAACTGAGTTTTAGTTAGGATAACTGGTAAAGCATGTCATTGGAACACAGCTAGCCTTTGCAATGTGTTTTAAAAATATGCCATTGCTTCTGACACTACAAGTAGGAGAAGCCATATTACATGGGATTTGTGTACATAATTGCCCTTTGCCAAATGTGCGCCATTTCCCCCAATCTATATTATGGTCTATTAATAGAATAACTACTAAATTTTGGATCCTCCCATGGAAAACATTCAGACATATTTTTTGTTCCCTTCACTCCAACCACTTTAGGTTGCTCTAGCTAGAAGGGGATGACTCTCCAATAAACAGAGCTTTGAAGTCTGTCCTCTGGTCCAAATGCAGCACTATCAAGAATAGAGAGTTGATCCCATGTCACATTCTAGATGTTGCCAAACTACCACTCCAACATTCCCAGCCAGCTGGGTTAGTAATGAAGGATGCTGGGAGTTGTAGTTTAGTGTTATTTGGAGGCCGCAGATTACCCATCCTGGTACTTCACCATATTGGTCTAAGGTTACCATGCCTAGTGAAGCTGTCACAACAATTTAAGAAATTGGGCTGAAATCAAAGAAAAGCCTCAGGTCAGAGAAAACCAATGGCGTGCTCTTCAATCCTCCTAGATTGCTTAATTAACCATCAGAGACCTTATTTCTACGGTTGTCCACAAGAGGGTGTCAACAGTGTAAAAATGGGAGTGCAACTGGTGATCATGCCCCAGTCTTTCTGCATGGACATAAAATAGGGCAGGGCTTCGATCACCCCAGTTGTGCCTGCTATTTTGATGCTGACCCCCTCCCCACCAGGTGCCCCTGCTCATTTCATTTAGGAGGAATGTCTTTTCAAGCCCTTGCGAATATAAAGAACTTGGGAAAAGTGCAACAGGCAAATACAAAACAAAATCAAGAGATCTTGGAAGTTAGATGCTTCTGATGTAGCTGTCTCTTGCTTTATGGGGAAAATTTGTTCTGCAATATATGCAAATTTGCAGTTGTTATTTTTCGGTTGCAGAATGATTTTTGATTCCTGTAGTCTAGGAAAAAGGGCTTATTTGTTGCCTTTGAAATTTAATTGGGCAATGGTAATAGTAAGGTCCAATAGATTGAGATTATTTTAATGATGATTTGTTGTTGTTATCCATGGCTGGATTTGCTGAACTCATTCAGTCATAAATTTTCACAAACTACAATGATTGTGTTCAGAGAGTACAGTAAACCAAACCAACATGGTTTATTGCAGTATATGAACCCAGCCACTATTAAAACCATCCACATGACCATAAAGGTTAAGAGCTTGCTGTTTTGAATTTTTTGGAAATGAATTGCAATTCCGAGAGGGTGAGATTTTCAATTTAAGGCCACCTTCCATGATCACATAAAACATATAGTCCTGCTTTTGTCTGAGCACCATATCCCATATCAAAGTGAAGGGCCTTCTCAGAAAGACTTATAAAACAAACAAAAATGGAACAGGGATATTGTTCCATTTTATCCATGGTTGCTTATTGGTAGAGTGGATATTCAAGTCCATGGGACTCCTAAACAAGACTGGGGTAGTGGTGTGGATTTTTTAATCTAAATTCCTGATTTGGGCAAGGAATGAATTGTAGAGAAAGAAAAATACAGGTGATCAGCCATCCCCTGTACCCTCTAAATTAGTGGATCTTCCCAGATTGGGGAAGGTGGGTATAACTAATTAACGTAGAGGCAGGTGGAATATTCTAAGAGATGCCCAATCTCCAGGTCCTGTTTCTCACTGAGCTCAACCATTCTTCTGCTTTTTTTCAGGGTCTCAGCTAAAGAAAAAGGTTCTTAAAGCAGCAGACAAAACACCATAGAAGACTCCAGCAGCATTTCAGCTGTGATGCTTTCCTAGACTAATGAAATCTTCTGCCTGCACTTCCAAGAAGCAGAACAATTCATGGCATTGTGCGTACAGGGAAGATAGGACTAATTTTCTCAGGTGTGCCTTATGGGTAGCCTGATGCACTCCATCAAGTGCCTGATAACAAATAATTATGGAGCAAATCTGCTCTCTCATTAAGCCTGCCTCACATACACACCTGACCCATAGGAGTTCCAGTACCAATTAATGGCTCCCTATTGGATTATCTCAGAGGAGCAAAGGAGCTATTAGAGGTGCTTTTTAAAAACTGGGACAACACCCTTCATTGATTCCTTGTCTCACTGGCCTGGTGTGCATTCTGAATTCTAAGGTACTGTTCCAGGTGTTTGTCAAATTCTGCCAGGACTCTTAGAAATTGCAACACTGGGGAACACCTTCAGGCCTGTGCTTTTTTTCTTTCTCCTTCCCTATTTCTCTATTTTGTTTACAATGTAGGCAGGACTGGTGGGCGGGGGGACTTGTAAGTTCAAAAGCTTGCTCACAACTTTTGTAATATTAATACTAATTACAGAATTGTCATATGTAGCAGTGTGAATGAGCTCAGAAAGAAAATAACCATGTGTGAACCAGCCTCGGCCCCTGATTGTTGTAAACTGACATTCATTCCAAACCACCATTCCCCTCTGAAGGACAGACATTATCAGAAAAGTTATAACTTGTCTAAAACTTTGACTTTGCTCCTACTCCTATGAACTGAGAATCTGGAGCAGAGACCTAACCAAGTGTAAGTTCCATGGCTTCGTTTTGCTTTCTACAGCCGAGTTTGCAAAAGTCTGGCCTGCGTAAATCCAGACCTTGGAAACCAAAAAGAAGACAACATACTGGCTTCTCCTTGCTTGCCATTTCTGTTTCACTTTGTGTGCTGAACCTTTCCCTCCCCCTGTACAAAGGGAGAGACAGTGTTTCCTTTTACTCCCTAGGTAAGACACTTCCCACCCATTATATATCAGTGCAGAGCTGTAGCATCATATCAAATATTAATTGTATTATAAAGGCATTGTTGAGATAGTTTCATAACCAAGGTATTAACTTTTAAATACTGTGCAGCTTTGTATGTCTGATTTATTCTTGTAAAAACATACAGATTTTTAAAGCAAGCAGGACGGGTGTGGTGTGATCACTTCAGCAGAGCCGAACAGCTGCATATCTTACCGACTCTGAGCGAAGGTGGATTTGGGGTCGGGAAAGGGAAGCGTGCTGGCTTCCTTCTCCTTGCCTTGGTTGGTTCTTACTGGCCAGATTCTACAAACTAAGTCTGCAGAAGGAGTTTTCTTTATGCTATGCAAATATTATAAGCTGAGAAAAAATGTTATATGGGGAAAAACAAAGCAGGCTCTATCTCAACTTTTTTTTTTTTGAAATTCAAAGTGGGATGGGGGAAGGAGATGAGGACTGGTGAGGAGACTGTTCCCTGCAGAAGCCAGCATGCAGCACTGGAACACTGTGGAACCTCTTCTGTAGTGAAACACTGCCTCCCGACAGCCCAAAGGATCTTGGGAGCCTGTGGCCTTCCAGAAGCTATTGAACTACAAGGATCAGCATCCCTTACCGTTGGGTGTGCCAAGAGTTTTAGTTGTAGCAAAGATTTGGAAAGACTACCACTGGCCCAGTCTGTAGTCCAGAGGGAGTCCTGTTGTTGCAGCAGATCTTTCAGAATATGTTATATCTAACTTTATTACCAAATACATTCAGGAAAGGAGGAGTGGGATCTCAGTCCTGCTGCTTGGCTCGAGAAGCTTCTGCATTCGCACGCAAGACAGCCCCAGGACTTGGATAGGGGCGCTGCTGGAACAGTGGACCGGCGGCTGTGGTATCTGCACCTGTCTTGGCTTCATTTCTCTTGGGCAGCCCCGTGGACCAGGTTCCCCTTGAGATGTAGAAACAATTTTGGTGTCACTGGTTGCTCCCCAATCCTGTCACTGCCCCTTATTACTTTGCCTCTTTTTTCTAACTTCATCTAGCTTTGGCCCTACCCCACTGCCAATACATCCATTCCTCTACTTCTCGGCTCCTAAGACAGCCTGAAGTGCTCACTGACTTTTAAAATTCTATGAACACTATAACACAGCAACACTTGAACCTCTGATTGGTGTAGTTTTAGAAAATGAAAGAATGTAATTACGGATACAGGCACAGAATTTAATTTCCTCATAACCCATGTTTTTATAGAAAATGCAAGTTTCTAGTCCCCAGGGATCACAGAAGTTATGCTTGGACAAAATTTATGTATATATACTAGAAAAGTCTGCTAAAATCTAGAAAGGAGAATTTAAAGTGCCTGAATGCATTTCATTGTTAATTCCAGCAAACAACTGGAACACATGAAGCTGCCATACAGGTAGTCCTCGACTTCATTCAATGACTGAAGAGACTTACAACTGCTGTTGCAGTGCCCCCGCGTTTGTGTGATAAAAATTCGGGTGCTTGGCAGCCCACCCACACTTACAACTGCAAGGGCGCTTCAACTCCCGCCACTCGTCTATCTCCCCCTGCCTTTTGGCCCCCTACACTCCACAGCCCCTGACGCCCCAGCTGACCTTTGCCATTTTCTCACTCCTGCTGCTGACCAAGCATGCCTGGCCTGGCCCTCCGCATGAGGCTTTCTTCCCAAGGTTGTGCACGGCGGTTTCCTCACATGGCCAGCAGCTGCCTCACAAAGGGTCAGGAAGGGTATACCTCGACAGCAAGGGGAGCAAGAAGGGGCAGCGGCATGCAGGGTGGTAACGGCAACTGCGGCTGGGACTGGGCTGGGGTGGCAGGGGCTTCCCCGGATGCTGTGGCTTTGTACCACACTGCTGGGGCTTCCTGGGATGCTGCGTGGCAAGCAGCCCCAGAGCCACATGGTTCTGGGGCTGCTTGCCAACCCGCAAAGCAGGGTGCAGGGTGGCCAAAAGGGTAGAGATGGAGAGGAGATAGGTGGGTGAGGGGAGTTGAAGGGGAGGCAGTCCCTTACCTTACTGAGACTCTGGGCTGGGATGGAGCAAGCCAGGAACAGCTTGGATTGGGATGGGTCCTCACCTAATGACCCACGCATCTTGGGGTTACAATGGCAACCGGGACTGACCAGGATTACTGTCGCCAAGCAATGTGGTCATGTGACATCACGCTTTATGACCATATCACTTAGTGAAGGAAATTCTGGTCCCAATTGTGGTCGCAAGTTGAAGACTACCTGTATCAGAGCAACGGAAGTTATGGTCCAATCATTATTTCTGATTAGTGAAAGCTCTTTAAGATCCAGCAGGGAGCTACCCAAGAATTTTTTAAACACACATCCTGTTCTATCCAATACTCTTATCCTGAAACTGGAAGCATTTGCCCTCTCCCAGTGCCTACTTCTGATCTTCCAATATAGCCATTCTTCTGCATTGACACTCAGCTTCAGCAGGATGCTTGAAGCAGTGGATGGAGCTTTCTACTGAGCAGACTCACCGAGGAGCATCTGAATAAGCACTGGGGTCCATGGGATCAAGCTCTTCATCCTTTCGGCTTGCTGTAGAAGACAGACAAGAGGAATGCTGGACTTTGATAATCACCCTCCCCTATGGGGCAAGAGAAACCCAGCCTCCAGCAGGAGATATGCTTATGGCTGAAAGCTCAGGGTAGGGCTTCTGCTCTTACCCTTTTTGCTCTTGGGGTAGGGAGCCAGCTCTTCCCGCCGGTGATATCGACGTTCCTTCACCTCTTCACGCTCTATCTTCTCATGGAAACGTTCTGTTTTGCTCTCAGCATCTAGAGGAGATTGATAATGTTTGCATTAGTTTTCTGAAAACCTACCTCTTGCCTTCCCCTTCTGCACTGGCATTTTTATTTTGGTTGTTCTTAAGCAATAATTTGCATATGGGTGGTTACTAGACTCCAGCATATATAGGTAGTCTTCGTTTAGTGACAATTGGGACCAGCAACTTAGTTAAGTGGTCACTAAGTGAAACTGACTGTGCTTATGATCTTACTTCAGCTTTCCTTTGCTTTACAGACCTGTTGTAAATGTGAGTATCGGTCATAAAGGTACTTTTTCATCATGGTTGTAACTGCAAATGGTTGCTAAATGAGGCAGTTGCTAATGAGGACTACTTGTAAGTAGATTGTTATTCCCCCTGCTTTGGAAATCTTTTGAAAACTGAATTACAGAATGTAATCAGTGGCCACCTTTTGACAGCCCTAAATCCAGATAAGTATCAAAACAGCAGCATGCATGGCTCCCTGTGAAAGAGAGGGAGGGAGTTTTAAAAGCCTATCACTACTGATAAACACTTAGAGTACAACCATCTGTTCCCTCTCATATACGATTGCCCACAGACTACTTGTGAAACATCAACAGCAACAGTTGCAGAGAGCAGAAGATGAAGCTGCCCTTTTTCATAAAGTCAAGCGTTACCTGTTAAGTGCCTCCAAATCAAGCTGCTAGTAACTAACCCCAAACACAGTTTAGAAAGCTGGCAACCCCACACTTCCATTATCACCTCTCTTCATGATTGCACAGATTAACAAGATAATTTCTGTATGCCCCCATGTCTCAATGCAGAGAAGAAGAAAAAAAATGTAAAAATGGTGGCCAGGGCCTGTGCTTCACTGGGGTGACAGCAAATGCAGTGGGAGAATGTGGCATGTTTCAAGATTTTGGATAGTTATTTTTTAACTCCTCATATTACAGTTGTATGTTTTCCTGCCTCAAAATGGTAGAAAAATACACCACTCATTTCCAATCCAAAGGGTTTCTTTAACAAAAAAAAGGGGGGAACAGATGCCACAGTTGTCCATCCCCACTTTGTAGCCTTATGCATACATTCATTCTCACCAGAGGCCAGATTAAATTTTCTGTCCTTCCAGAAGATTAGATCCCCTATTCATTTAAGACCAGTTTACAGTTCCCCTACTACTACCAACTCAGATAATACCCAAAACATGGTATGTAAAACGAAACATTCTTACCTAAGTTGTTCTTCAGTTTCTTGGCTGCTTTGGTCACCACAGAGTTGGGATCGTTAGGTGAGAGCCATGAAACCAGATCAGTTTCTATGTTCCAATAATAAGGGAGGCAGCTACAAGGAGAACAGAATCATATTTGCTACATCTGTAGCCAATAGCAATAGTTCCAAATGCAAAGTTCTTTTCCCTTTCCCTTATTTTCAGGGAGCAGTGAAATATATTCTCAACATTTTTTGTCAAAGACCATTGGCATTTAGCTTCAGAAAACTAAACTTATTTATTTACTGGTTAGACTGATATCCCACTCACAATAACCCTTCCCCCTGCAAAAATGCAAGCCTGTGGGGTAGGTTGCAGGGATCGAAAGTAACTGGCAAAGTGTCAGGTTCAGCCCAAAGAACTCCACGAGACAGTGCAGTACAGTTCTGTTGCGTTTATTAGCTTCACCTCAATACAGAAATCTCTCCAGACTGAACCTAAGTTCCCAAGCCAGCAAGCCACAACACCGTGAATTCCTTAGGGTGGTGCCAGTCTCATCATCTTAAACTTCCCACGCTCTTGTTGAGGGCTAAGGAAATGCTTATCTCCCTGAGCGTGGCCTTCATAACACCATTCCATCACACAAAGTCACCCAGTGAACTTCATGGCTGAGGGATGTGAACTTGGGTCTCCTTGGTTTTATTTCAACACCTTAACTACTACACCATACTACTCAAAAAATCCAGGATAGTTAGAGCACCAGCTGAAGATGGAAACAGACACAAAAAAACAAGGATGTCTTTCAAAAGAACTCAGAAGGGATCCCAGCCTTGAACTGGTATGCTAAAGAATGGACTAATTCAAAGATCAAACAAAGATAAAGGAGTGTACAGAAATTCTGTACAGCAGAGATGTCAACATCCAAGACACCTTAGAAGATACTGTCTTACTTACAAGAACCTCTAGCAGTAGAAAATGAAGTCAGATCAGCAATCATTAACAAGTCAGAAGGCTGATGGAAATTTTACAGAAATATGGCAAACAATAGAAAAAGAATATGTAAAGTATTATAAATATAATATAAATACAATATATAGTATTTATATATTATAAATATATAATATATTTATACTTATATAATATAAACATGCTATGCCAGCAAAACTGGAGAACAACAGTGCCAACAGATTAGAAGAAGTCAGTCTACATACTAATACCAAAGACAGCAGACTTAAGAGAATGTACAACCTGTTGTACAATGTCCTTAATTTCACATGTTAACAAAATAATGCTCAGGAACATCTAATACAATTTAGACTTCTCTATGGAAAGGGAGTTGCCAGATATTCAAGCTGGCTTTAGAAAAGGCTGAGGAAGAACAGACACAATCACTGCTGTACAATGGATAACTGAGAAAGCCAAAGAATCCAAAAAGAAGTCATTATGTGCTTCATCGATTATAGAAAGGCCTCCAATTGTGTTAACCATATCAAGCTGTGGGAGGTATACAAGAAAATGGGAATTCCAGAAGTTCTCACTGTCCTCATGTGAAATCTTATACGCAGGTCAGGAAGCCACAATGTAGATGAAACATGGCTAAACAGACTGCCTTCAGGTTGGTAAAGGTGTTCGACAAAGCTGTATACTCTTTCCTTATGTATTCAACCTACAGTATATGTTGAATATAAATATTGAGGGAGGTTGGATTGGAAGATGTGTGGTTTTAAAATTGGTGGAAGGAATACAATAACCTGTGCTAATGCTGATGACACTATTTTGTTAGCTGAAAATACAAATAAAATTAAATTAAAAATTAAAATCTGCAAGTTCTAGTAATGAAAGTGAAGGAGCACAGAGGAAAAAAATGGAACTAAGATCAAATATAAAGACCAAAACTAATGACACTATGTACAGCAACCAGCCTTAGAATTGACACTAAAGATATTGAAGTGGTGGATAGCTTCTTGCTTTTAGGATTCACTATCAACAGCAAAGGAACCAGCAGTCAAGAAATAAGCTGCAGTCTATGACTTGGTAGAATAGCCATGAAGATATTCAGATTCTGGGATGTGTCTATACCTACAAAAATCAAAATCATGCAGGCAATGATTTTCCCTGTGACACTCTATGAAAGCAAAAGTTGACTTTCTTAGATAGCTAAGAAAA
Source organism: Liasis olivaceus (assembly GCA_030867105.1). Lineage (NCBI taxonomy): Eukaryota > Metazoa > Chordata > Lepidosauria > Squamata > Pythonidae > Liasis > Liasis olivaceus. The sequence continues at coordinate 143,782,282 of CM061348.1, forward strand.
CAAACAAATAGATCACAGAACATATCAATTCAGAATTTTCACTCAAGGCACAAATGATCATATTTTGGACACCTTATGCAAAGACCTAGCTCTCTTGAAAAGTCTACAATGCTGGGAAAGGTGGAAGGAAAGAAAAAAGGATAACCAGCAGCAAGCTGAATGGACTCAATTACAGCAGCAATAGGTGCACCACTGGAAGGCCTGAAGGACCAAGTTGGGGACAGGTCATCCTAGAGAAAATCTATTATATTGTCACTAAGAGTCAACACCAACTTCATGGCACATCATCATCATGATTAACACAATTCATGGGCTGATATAATATTCTGACTCCAATCTATGCAACGTAATCAAACTATTAAGACACAGAAAATTCCCCCAACCTAATAAATGCCATCTACCATATGATCCTGACAAAACAGCTTACTCCTGGAAATATGGACTGGACCACCCCTTCTTTTCTCCTCCTTCTTCAGAGAGCCATAAAAGCTAGGGACAGTCAGATGATGCTACTCCCACGTTATTTTAATTGATTTTTGTTTTTAAATACTATGATATTAATACTGTATGCCATAATAAGTCTCTAGAAATGGAGCCACATATGTTGCAGTAATAAATAAATAAAACACATAACTCTGCTGGACAGGAGATATGAAAAATGCTAAAATGTTTGCCAACTCAGTAATGGCTAGACAGCACATGGTAGCCTTCTAGAAGCACTAAATCTTTCCTCCTCCAGGTTTACCAGAGTTTGCAGAGACCAGCTAACAGAACCAGAAATATCTCCTTGACAAGGCAGGCCACTGATGAATACTGAAACCAATCCTGCAAGCACAGACTAAAAGCACTCTGATGGAAATCATTAGCAGGGCATACTGAGTACCCACTATATGCTTACCAAACAGGGTCGATGACTTTGTACCAGTTTGGTGGCAGGTTCTCCATCCTTGTGGCTTCATAATCAACATGATCATCATCATAATCTTCTGCAATTATTTCCTCTTCTGGCTCTTATGTGGAAAGAAACAGGATCAGGCTTGAAAAAAAAGATGGGGTCAACAGGTGGCAAAAATGCACAATCCAGAATGGGTACCAATTTTAGAGAGCCAAAATAATCACTTGGGAACTGGCCAGCTCTAGTTCCTGGGTACTGTTCCAGATGCCTCTCCTTGTTTTACAGTCTGCCTACAGAAGTTATCTTCCTCCTGAAAAAAAAATTCTGTACTTACCAGGTTCTACATGCTTCAGCAGGCCTCGCCTGGCCAGACGAGATTGCAGTGCCACTGGCAGAGGCATCAGAATGGAGCAAGTGGGCAAATATTGCCTTTCCAATCACTTTTCTATACCTGAGGAGAGAGAAAAATGTCACACATTACATTTAGCTCTTATCACTGCTCTTTCCAGAACGTGCACACTACCCCATAAGTTTTCACACCAGAATTCTTTAATACTATTTCTCAGAATATGTGGGATTCAGCTTCTATGGATGATGGTAGATATAAACCATCAGGGTACCACTCTGAGGCAATAGCTGCTTTACACCTTTCTTTTTTTCTTCTTCCTGTCTACATGCATTTCTCTAGGAATCAAGTGAAGTCTTTAACAACATATTTGACTCCCTCTCACGAACTTATTCAGAAATTGGAATTAATGAGTTTCTTGACCCATAAAATAGATAGCTTAGCATCAGCCCCACTAGATGAACCAGACCAGGAAATCAATTCCATAAGAAGGCTAAAACTACTTTTATTGAGATTGGCTATTATAACAGAATCTTGCAAGTCTGACTGTGTTGCACCCCCTCCTCCTCCTCCTCCTAATTCAGTGAATTAAGGAAGTGTTTGTCTTAGTCACTTCTGAATGTTATCTGGCTGTTCTGGGCTTTAAAAATGCTTCAACCTCTTTTGCCTAGGCAACAGCTCCCACACATCTTCGTCAAGGCCATTTTCCTTAGTCATTAAATTTGATGAGATGGGGGCAGAGGGGAGGACTGCAGGAGCGGCAAATGTGCCTGGGAGACTTCATGAAGCCCACGGGCTGCCAACTCCTATTTAAAATTTCTATGCATATTTCCCTAAAAGCCCTAGTAGCATCCCTGTTGCAGTTAAGCCATACACTTTACAGTTCCTATTTATTACATGATTTTTCTTACATTCTCCTTGCAACCAGGCCAGTAGTCTCTTGCCAAAATTTTATTTAACAACTTAATTTAGTTAATTATATTTATTTAACAATGTTGTTAAATACTTTTTCTTTTCTCCAGTTCCTTTCATCTATGCTTTTAGCAGGCCACATCCAGAACCACTCAGTCACCTCCACTACCATTTGATTTTCTTAAATCTGCACTCTTATAATCATTTATCAATCCTAATCTGTTTTCTCTCTTAGCCACTGGATGTAACTGTAAACCTAGTAATCAGACCTGCCACTTTATGTCCTGTGCATTGTGGAGCATACCCTGAGTACTAAAAGACATACTATCATTTCTCTTTGTAACCGAGACTCTTATCTGCTGCAACACTGTTGTCCTAAGATTGGTACGCTTCGTTTTTGTAATTGCATCTACCCTGTATCTTAGAAATGTTCTGGGTCCAATTCTTACAAAGCTGATAAATTTGCTGCCACACCATTTCAGACTACTGCCAGGATTGTGTACAACCAAAATGCTCATTCCACAGAATTCTCATATGAGGAAGAACAGTTCTACTCTAGCTGACTCAGGCTTCCATATAAAATGATCTTATTTATTCTAAACGTGAATTTAAAAAAGAGTTATATTCTATCCGCATATGGGAATGGAAGACCACAAAACAGAGAATTCTTTTAATCTGTAACATACTTTATCTTATTTTTAAAACTCCCAGAGTTCGGAACATTTACACAATGGGGTTGTATTTATATCATTGTTTTTGTGCAAGAAGTGATCCATGGAAACCTCTTAGCTCAGACAGTTTTAACTCTCAGTGAGCACTCAGTCTCAGTTTATACCTCTATAGTTCAGTCTCACCTTCTTATCGCCCCAGAGTCACCCACCCACGTACACGCTCAAGAAAACTCCGTCACCTTGCAAGTAGCCTTCACGTTACCGGATTCAAAGCAGCTCCTGTTGCTCCTAGAGAGTCACCTGCACGTGACACATTTCCACCAATCCGCAGCCCAACAGAATTCCTCCTACCGGGCCTTTCCACTCCTTGTGGGATTTCATCATTAAATGAAAGACCAACCAACCAATCCCAGGGAAGAAGACTTAATTGAGTCCACCCCCCCCTTCGGCGCCCTCTTAGCCTATTAGAGGCTGGTTTGCTCCTCCGGTAGTGACGGAAGACGCGTTGCAGATTAACAGCCTTGTTTGACCCCGGCCTTTCCATGTATCTTGATTGGCCGAAGTAAAACATGAACGTTGGAAACTACGGTTATAAAAGCAGAGTCCCACGCGATCTTTTGACATTTCCGATGTGCGCTGTAACTCCCCCCTCTCGTGTTACTCAGTACTCAATCAGAGCATTCGAAAACCGCGTCCCCTCCGTACTTTCCACCTCAGGGACCAACGAGCGACTGACGTAAGAACCTTCAGTTACCTTCCGAAGCTCGAGAGCATTCGACTCTTGCCACGTGCACGCGCCGGCCAATAGGCATTGGTCACGTGACTCAGCCGAGCGCTTCTTCCTCTTCACATGAGCCGCCGAGCCTACGGCCGGGAGCTATGGAGGAATATGCCCGGGAACCTTGGTAACCGGGGGTGGGGGGGGGGGTTGGAGGGCTGGCCGAGGGGGTGCCTTGGGCCGGCTTGGAAGGCGAGGGGGTGTCGCGCCCTTTGCTGGCCGGCTTCAGCCCCTTCGAGGCCGCGGGGGAAGCGAAGCTGATGGAGGCCCTTCCAGGCAGCCGAGGTCAGGGTCCTTGTTTCAGTTCGTCCCTCCTTTCTCCTTCGTCAGCTGCTCCTTTCCCTCGCGTCCCTTCCTCTGCAAAGCGCGGGTGGGAGGGAGGACTAGTCCTATTTTATACACATCACAACAGCCCTGTGAGGTAGCTCAAGGTCAGTGGAGAGAACGACCGGACCCACCTCTGTGCAGTGAGTTCCTGAAAGGGAATTTTATCCGCAGTCCAAACGAGCTTCGAGCAGCAGTGGTGCCACTTTGGCTTTTGCTAGTCGCCCCCTTCCCTCTTCTTGCTCCCCTCCTAGCTACAAAAACAGCAAGAGCAGAATGCTGCTCAAAAGCATAGCGTAAAAGCCACACAAAGAAGTGAGCCGGCTTTTGAGTTTAGCAGAACTCTTGGGCAGTGTGGTAGAAGGGTGATGAATAGGTCCAAGGTCACCCAGTGGGTGTTATGAAACACGTGGGTGTATGTACCCAGGTTTCCTTACTCCATGTCCATCTCTCCACCGATACTTTTATTTACTTTTCTGCTGCCTCCTGGTGTGGAGTGTTCTGTCATTGCTGTTGGGCGGCTTAAGCATGTTAACTTTCTACTTATTAGCCCACACCTCCATGCAAGCAGTCAATCAGGATCTTGCTGGTTAACAATGGATGCTGTTATAACTGTAGCTAGTTTTGTCTATAACAACACACTTAGTTGTTTTTAGTCAGACATTTCATATTTGTGGCAGTATTTCAGTATCTCTACTGAAAATTTTATGAAACACTGACGCTCGTGTGTGTCAACACCTGTATAGAGTAACTTTATCATGTGTAGAGCTTCTTTCAGCCTCATGTAATTTGTGCGACCATTATGATTTAAACATGTTTAAAATATTTTCACACTGTCTGTGATAGTTTTATTTTAGGTATTATATTTTCAAACAAATATTTCATGTAAGTAAATAAGTAAAATAATGTGTTTTCAACTCTAAGCATTTGAGATGAAATGTGATGCATGGCCATTTGTTAATATAAATAAAAGCAGAGAACTCACATGAACTGGTGGTCAAGAGAGTAAGGTTTCTGAGAGAGAAGTACTACTTAATGGGCAGACACTGCTGGCATCTATGTTCTCTATGCAGGTGGTATTTCTCTGTCTCCTTTGGCACTGAGAGAGAGAGCTATTCTGTTGCAACCATTCTGTACTTTTCTCCAGACTGGTGTATGTGTGTGTACTTAAGCTGGTAAATTGTTGATTACTTGTGTGGGCGTGTGTGTGTGTTGAAAAGGAGCTCACTTATTGGCTGCCAGTCCTTAAGTTTTCCAGACAGCAGTAATACATATCAGAATCATATTGGGGTAGTTATAACGCTTCATAAACTATAAATTATTAGCATAACACAGAGCTTCCTATGTGAAGAGCCTACACTAACTTCTGTTTCTATCTGACAGCCCCTGGCGGATTGTGGATGACTGTGGTGGTGCCTTTACTATGGGGATGATTGGTGGGGGTGTCTTTCAGGCAATCAAAGGCTTCCGCAATGCTCCGGTGGTGAGTTTTACATTTTTATTTTATTTTATTTTTTGCTTCCTTTAAGCAGCAATTGATGAGGAAATGGAGTATTTGGAATAAGAATCCTTGTGCAAGTGATATCCGCTGTCATAAATTTAGAGACAGTGCTGGAATTTACTTTAATATATAGCACTTTGTTTTGTGATTTAGCAATATGAAAAAAAGGTTGATTGCATCCATATGTGGCCTTATTGCTCTGCAATGTTGTTACTTGTTACTGATTGAGCGTGGATCTGATCATCCGAACTGTTCATTTTTAACTTCAGTTGTTATTGCTTGATTTTTGGTAAACCTGTTTTATCAATGTTTATTGTATCATTTTCCTCAGCTTGATGCCCTCTAGGGAACTGGTGTTACAATTCTCATTGCCTGAGCTAACATGACTAGTTTTAGGGATGATGGAAATTGTATTCAAAGCTTATGAAATATACTAGCCTAAGAAAGCTGACTATAATGGGAGAAGGAGGTTGTAATAAGAGTACTATACATTTTGGGGGATCCTTGGTTGTGCCCTCATGGGGAGTATCAGAAGCACTCTAAAACATCTTTAAAATTCCCAGATGACTGTATGGAAGCCTTCTGCTCCATCTTCCACTTCTAAATTGGGTGGGTCATATCTATGTTGGGCTAACCCTCAAAGATACCTGTCTTTCATCTGCATGGAATATAATAATTTTAATAGGTGGGAAATAATTTAAAGTCTTTTTTCCTGGCAATTACTTCATCCAGCAGGGCATTTGGAGCAGGATAGTCTTTCTTCGCATGGAGCAATTGAAAGAAGAGTCTTTTGTAAATGGATAGTAATTGAACTGGGCAAGGGAAGCTGAGATCAGATATAGGAAAACAAAGTAAATTATATTGGTTATTGGGAAAGTATCAAAAACTATGTTAGGGTGATGTTCTTATTTGATTGATTCAGAGGTCACAAATATAGGCCATTGTTGAGATCCTGAGATCATCTAATGAAAAGATCTGAAAAATGTGAAATGTATATATTTCAATTATATTTCAATTGTCCTGGAATGGATTTTGAGGTCTGGTATGGTTAAAAAGTGGCAGTCATAAGCACATCCTGAGCTCATCTCCATTCTGCAAGTTGAGGACAGAAATGTCTGACTCCATGATCAAGCCGTTATTTGGGAATTGTAGTATTGATGACAAGCCTTGGAAGTGATAATACCTTTCTATTGCACTGTTTTAGCTCACTTGTTCTCATTTAATTCACATGTTCATTTTTCTTTGCAAACTATTGAATCCTAAACTGTGAGTTCTGTATGCATTGTTTGAATTATGAGTCCTCTTGATTAAGTATGGAATTGATTAACTAAAAGGGTTTCTGCTTTTTCTTTAAAAAATTCAGGGTGTCAGGCATCGGTTCAAAGGCAGCATCAATGCTATCAGAGTCAGAGCACCACAGATCGGAGGTAAGATAAGGAGCTTGGCAGTGGGGAATGGGTGTCATAGGCAATGCATACATCAACAGATTACAGTAATGAAGGTTTGTTATCAAGGTGGGGCTGGATAGTGGTTAAAGTTTTGGATGAAGATCAGGGAGAACCAGAATCAAATTCTGACACAGTGTTGAAGCTATGGGGTGACATTGGATCAGTCTTTTCAGCTTGACCTGTGTTGCAGGTTTGTTATAAGGACTTTAGTCTCTGGAAAAAAAGAGAGAATATAAATTTGGGATAGGCACGTGCAAAACTCTGTTGTCTATTTCCGGAATGTTCTGGTGTTCTTCAAGAACAAGATGACCTAAAAGTTTGAGGGAAATGGTTTATCCATTTCTGGAAGTGAATCTTTCACAACACAAGTGCTTTGTAGTCTTCTAGATGTGGATCACCTCTTTCAGACAAAGTACTTTTTGAAGGCTCAGATGAGCTCATTTCTGAAGAAAAACTGAACATTGCAGGCATGGACCTTACAATTTTGGAAACAGTCCAGGGTGGGTGTCCTGCAGTCCTCACCCTGATTTCAGAAGTCTCTGCAGGCCATCAGGTACGAACTGTCTATCCTAGCCTACAGTGAGGAAGACAGAGAAGAAGGTGGCAGAAGCAGAGAAAAGAGAGGTGCTAGACAGAGAATGGATGGCTTCACTTAGCCCAGAACTTGTTTGAACTCCTATGCCATATATATATAATGAAGAAAGTGGAGCTCTTGGTTGGAGTTCTTACCCAATCCTGGTATATATTTATTTTTAAAAATAGACATCTGCAAGCAATGGAAAGTGGTAATCAATTGAGAAAAAGAGCTGGTGGTTGGAGAGCTGGTTTAGGGGCTACTTCACTCAAGTTTACTTACTGAAATCTTCCCCAATTTGGTGGCCTTCAGTTGTGTTAGACCAGCTTGAAGAATTTCCAGCATGGCCACACTAGCATGATATGTTGGAAGTAGAAGTCCAGCACATTTGATAGGCATCAGATTGGGGAAGGTTGATCTTCCCATCTGGAACAGTGCAGTCCTATAAATGTTTGTTTAAAGTAAGTAATAGTAACTTCTAAGTTAATAGTAACTTTCGAATTAATATTACCTACTTGCAGTAAGCTGCTATGAAATCTTGCAATAAACTTTCAGTTTACTTGTTGACCTTTACTTGTAGCTATGAGACTTTTCTTGCAGTAAGCTGTCATGAAACCTGTGCCTGTGTAACAGTTTGTAGAATGAGACCCCACGTTAAAAAATACTAATGGAAGGAGAATAAAAAAATCTAAGTCATTTCCGTTTGCTCACGCTATCCTATCTTGTTTATTCATATGGTTCTATTTGGAAGAAATTGACACAAAATCTGAGACTGTGAATTAGTTTGCTTTTTTAAATAAAGGCAAAGTGTTTCTGTCTTTCAAGGTTCAGGTGATAAATTTAGAAATCAGTTGCTCAGGAGGTAGAATCTGTGAATTGCAGTGACTGCTGCCCCTTCTTGAAAAGTTCTATATCCTTTGGCAATAACTTTTAAGATTCTGGCATATCTTGATCCAGTTCTTCACATGCACAGAACAAATATTTATAATAAAATTGCTTAGTGTTAGATAGTGGATTCTTTTTATGCAAGTTATGAACAACTCAGCATCCAAGTATAGACTCCAAAGGTTTTCCCTCTTTCTCCTCCCAGGGAGCTTTGCAGTGTGGGGTGGGCTTTTTTCTACCATTGACTGTGGTCTGGTGAAGATGCGAGGCAAAGAGGATCCTTGGAATTCCATCACCAGCGGGGCACTCACTGGGGCCGTATTAGCATCACGCAGTAAGTGATGTTTCTTAGCTCTGCAAAATATGCACCACCCATTTAGCATCACTTTCTAAATGCTTACTTGGGGCTTATTAAATGACTGCTCTTTCATTTAGGTGGGCCGTTGGCCATGGTAGGCTCTGCTATGATGGGAGGCATCTTGCTTGCCCTGATAGAAGGTGTTGGAATTTTGTTGACCAGATATACAGCTCAGCAGTTCCAGAACCGTAAGTTATAATTCTGAGATTAAGAGGTCCCAGAAGGAAGGGAGAACTTTGGATTTGGGGAAGCTATGGACCTCTAAATATAGTTGAAAGACAGATCCCAGTCCTTTCTCATTGTTAGGAATGAGAAAAAGGAATGCTGGGAATTGAAATGTAATAATATCTGGAGGGCCAGAGGTCTCTGGGAAGTATTTGGAGTACTTTTTCATATTGTATTCCTTTTATGTGTAGGGGACCTGCAACCCTCCAAACACTGCTGAACAACAATTCTCAGCAGCCCCAGCCAGCATGACCAATAGTGAGAGATGTAAAACCTGAAAAGCCACAGATTTTAATGCACCTGCCCTTGTCTATCACCTTGTAATGATGCAATTTAGTGAGAGTTATGTGAACAGATTGTGAGTGGGGCTGTGGTGGGGAGAGCAGTATCAAGTCAATTCCACTTTGTGGTGAAAGAGGTTTTGGCTTTTCTAGGTTTTTTCCCCCTAAAAGGTAATGTTCCTTTGCAGTTACCCAAAATGCAAGAAGTGTCTCTTATTGATTTCCATGTCTCTCCCTATTCTTATCCCAGGTCTTGGTGCCTTTATGGGCAGGAAGCATGCTGCATGCCTGTCTTCCCCATCTCCTCTGTTTTCACACAACTTGTTATGACAATGGGCATTTTGCTAATGGTTCTATAAATGTGTGCCAGAGTTACACTTCTTCTCACACTGTCTGGCACCCTCCTCTTCTTTATTTACAGATTGACATTTCAACCTGAATATTCTGATAGTAAAAGTTGAGATTTTTCATTTAATTTAATGAATCACCTCTCCCTTAAACCCCCACCTTCTTTCATCCTGTCTTCACCGTTGCTGTTTCTGCTTCAGAAAGAGTTTTCCTCTGCTGCCCCTCACCATGAATGATAGTGCCCCTATTTTTTTGTCTGTCACTAATGGGTCCTTCTTTCCTTCTTAGCCAATCCCTTTGGAGAAGATCCCAGTCAGCTGCCTCCCAAGGATGGTTCACCACCTACAGGATATACAGGCTATGGACATTATCAGTGAAGCAGTGTGGGGCCAGAATCACTTCTATTTTTGGCAGGGATGGGGCAAGATTTTTCCCCTTGAAACTAAGACATTCACCCAAGAGTGCAAACAAAGCATGGAAGGGATTTGGTTCCTGCAGTTATCTTTTAAGTTTGGGGGGGGCAAGGAAAACGGGGGTGGGGGTGAGCTGTATAATATCTACCTCTATGAGGGGTTAGGAAGCTTGCAGTGATGAAATGAGGTGCCCCAGGATTAATTCCATATGATGAAGGAACCAAAGCTTATTCAGAGAACTTGGAATCCTAGGATGATATTTGCCTGAAGAACTGGGGTATGCAATTACAGTTACAGCGATTACAGTTACAGACTCTGGCAAATTTTAAAGGGCTGTTTCCTGGCTTTCTGGTGGAGTGTCTCCTCCAATTTTCTCTGTTGGTGGGAACTCCTCTTAACTTATCTTGTAAAGACCTTTAAACAAAGCAGTGTGTTTTCCCAGACCTTGGATGAAAGGGTGATTGTAACAAGGGGAAGCTATGTCACTATAGCAATTACCAGAGTCCCACAGGTGAAGATATCCTGTGATAAGCCTCTTCGTTGTAGGTCAGGTCCCCATGTACTATTGAGCCAGAATAAGAGATGCTGCTACCCTGAGTCCTCACCCTTTTCTTGTGTTTAATAATACTGCTTTTGCTCATTGCTTAGGTTTGAAAAAACAAGGTGGGTCAAAACAAAACAGGGTTCATGTCCTTGACTCAGCTTATGATGGTGTTAGGTTGTATAGGCCTCCCTTGGAACCAAGTTTTATTCCAATAAAATGCTGCATCAGTTCTATCTTTACAACAACTAACCAGGACAGACTAGCAGAACAGAGAGTGTGTTTCAGCCTCTAAAATGCCATCTAGGATATTGAAACAGTGCTTTAGTTGTGGATACTGAACAATCCAAAACTCTTTTGAGATCCAAATTGACATTGCCCCTCCCTCCCCTGCCCATCTAAGCCAAGCCACCTCTAACCCTGCAGTATAATTTTGGTTCCAGTTTTATATACTTGGCCTTTGTGGGCTAAGGACCTCAATTCACAGTACAAAAGACCTATTAAGATAGGACTTAAATTCTACTTTAAAAATGTGTTGCATCTCCTTCTAATGCGAATCACAAGACTGGCTCTTTATAAAACAGACCTAGCAGTACATACCCTCCAGCTTGAAGATCTTCTGATATTGGGGCAATCTGTATTTCAATATCATTTTAAAGAAAGACTCTGTATTATGTTACAGATGTAAATACAAACCTGGCTTTTTTGCATCTGTCCTGGAGAATTTAATTAGCGATTTGACAAAAGTGATAGTTGTATGAGAAATGTCCCAGTAGTGCTGCATGAGGAAATTTTAGAAGCGTTTGAACCAACTTGCTCTACTGTTCTAAGAAAAAAAATAGGGCTGAACCTTTCTTCTGTTAATGAAAGATCTTTGATTCTTTTTCCCTTAACAAAGAGCACAATGCGGCCAGCAATATATTGTGTTTCACCCTGACGTTTTGTCCTCCCTTGTGGACAAAAAGTTTGCATACCCCATTAGCATTCATCATGAAGTTGGTGATTATTACAGTATTTGAAATCTGTCATGACCTCTTCAGGGATGGGTTTTCTATTGTCACAGACTTTAATTCCTGGGATGGATCTGAAAAGCAAACCAGGATAAATTGTTAAATGGAAATTAATCTCCAGTATCTGCACAATGTGCTTAAAAAGAAAGAAACAAAACCTCTACAATCCTTAAGATTCACATCTGAGATATGGGAAGGGAAGTGACATCCTGTGTAGACTTCACTTTTGTCAGGGTTGTGAGAGACCTTACCTTGGTGGTTTTGACACGGTTTCCTAATGAGCACATCCAGCCTGAATTGTCAGGTAATGCTTTGCACTCCTCTTCAGCCTGGCAGGGCTCCATATCACACCACCACTTTCCTGTCACAATGGAGGCTGCAGAGGAGCGGGAGACACTTGTTACCATCCCTCCTTAGAGCCAGTGTCAACAACTGACATTGTTGCCTGGTTCAGTGTGGATATGGCAATTCAGTAGGTTTGTGGTCAAGATGGAGTGCCTCTCCAGGCCTCTTGGCATCAAGAGGTTACAGACCAGGGACGGATGGGACTTCCTGAATTCCATGCTGCAAGCTTGGAACTTGCAGCATGGAACTTGCCTCTGCCCTGCCTGAATCAGGCTGTTTTAAAGTATCCTGCTTTATTGTGAAGTTTCGGGACATAGTATAAAAGTAAAGTTCCCCCAAGCATAATAAATTATTAATACCATCTGATGCCTTTTAAGACCACTATAACCACTACTTGCATCTTGCCTGAGAGAGCCAATATGGGACACAAACAGAGTCATCTCATAAAAGAAACTACAGCTATCAAGCCCTTTAATCATTCCTTCCTCCTGCTTGCTAGGCTATCCTCATCCTCACCAATATCTGTTTAGGCGTGTTTGGTGTTTTTTCCTCCCTCTCTCTTTATTTTGGATTCTAAGATGGATCCTAAGAGTCTCTTCCTAAGACTCCTATTGCTTGAAGTCTTGGTCCTTCCTAAATCCACTTGGGTTTTGCTGCCACTTGGGGTTATGGGTAGAAGAAGGAAAGTTCTTGGCTCCTAGCACTTACTATCCACACAAGAAGGTTTGCCACGGGTTGTCCCAGCCACTTTCCCTTGGAGGCAGGAGCATTGGATGGTTTGGGACCGTTCTTCAATATGGTTGCGGTTGCAGCAGCGTCGGACAGCAATCACTTTGCAGGTACCCCCATCTGTGGTGGGGAGTTATTGAGAGGGAAGGTTGGAGGAGGAAGCAGCACTGAGGGTTTAGTAGTAAGTTTTTGTCTGCTGCACCTTTTTTCTCTAGCCTAGAAGAGCAAAGGTTCTAATCTCAGCTCTGGTGTCAACTTCTACCCCCCCCGCATATTTTGCCTCTTTTGATGTGACAGCTACAAGCAAATTGAAATATATCTGAGTTGCTATTTTCAGAACCAAATTTGGTATTACTTCGGTGGAGTTCTGATACTTAGAGGGCACCTTTAGTAGTCGCCTATCTCTCGAAGAATCCCATCGTCACACCTTAAGCGCTGAAGACTTAAAGTATACATTAATTCTATTTGTGTGCGCATAAAAACAACTGGGGATCCTCAAATAGTGGTGTTAACAGATAATGCACGAACTACTGTCTAATCAGATAACTTAGGAAAAGAGAGTAGAGCCTAGGTTTCCATAATGAGGGCTGGAGTTCATGCCTTTTGCTCAGATACTCAAACCCCCTTCCCCAGAACAGAAGGAACTCACTGATCACTGGGATTTGATCTACTGCTCTCTGGTACCAATATTGATCATGATGATGTTGTTGACTCTGAATGGGGAACTCTTGAGCAAAGGTGCCTGACTGCATGAAAACGATGGAAACCATTAAGAATGCTGGAAAGGGGTGGCCCATCATGATAGATCTGCAAGAGAAGAATGTGATTGGATGAAGAGAGAAAGGGAAAGGAAGATAAAAGCCTATTTTACCTGATAGTTCTTATCCTTAGTTCTGGCAAAGTTACCACATTGAGGTGAATGGTTGCATCATAGCCATTTGGAACTACTTTTCCAAGAGAGGGGACGTATTAAAATGGAATAATTTGAAGAGAGCTTCTTCCACCTGTGCTTAGAAGGGGTGTAATTCCTGATGTACTGTTATAATTTGTTTTGAAGGTTTAAATTGGCTCTTGAGAGAACTTAGCTGCTAGGTCTTATTTAGCATCCTTGACTCATGGGGAGCATGACCACGTAGGCACAAGCTGACAGAAAAGAAAGGGTTGTTTCTGTAATACCTGCATACCTCATTTCAGGAAAGAGTGCCCAGATCCCTGGGAGGCCTTTTCTCAGTGTGAATTCCTACAAAGCTGTGTCTTCAAAAGAACAGCGGGCATGTATCACCAATACATTATTGTAAGTGTATACATGCCTGTTAGAAGTTATTAACTTTGAAAGTATACCATGCATCTACAAAATGGTATGTGCTAATCAGATGGGATTGTATATATATGATTTTGCTACATCAAACTTTAAAACGCAAAATGAAACTAAGCAAGGTTAACCTTTCCAAAATTATATATTTGCTAGGACTGATGCAAATCCTATGTTCTTGTTTCTTTATTTGGCACATTCTCAATTATCCCAAACAAAATATTTTCTAAATTGCTTGACTTTCACACATTTGATAGGTGCACTAACATGCAGTTTGCACCCCAGTGCTGATCAGGAATTGCTTGAAGTCTATCTGATTCTGCTTTCTATGTTGCAAATTCAGGAGGGTATTTGTTTACTACCTTGGAACAACCTTACTGACCTGAATGGGCTTTAAATGGTTTATTTCTGAATCAGCACTTGAGCAGGTTCAACCAGCAGCAACACTTGTTTCAAAGGAGTTGCTAACAGCTTGTTCTTGTGTCAGGCCTAGGTGAAAGAGAGCAGAGTCAGCTCAGAAAACCAACCTAACTACAACAACAGTCCAGTAAATAATTATTTATTTTCAACAAGGGTAACTGAAATAAGTTCATGTGCTGATTTTTACCAATACAAAGTATGAGTTGCTGGTGGAAGAGTTCGGGTGCAAATCATTTTGTGATGCTCTATGGGGCAATGTTAGTGCATTCATTCATTCTGTGGTATGATGAAGACCACCTTTAGTTCTTCACCATGATCTATAGATCTTATGCTTTGGGGGTTATCTGTTGGAAAAGCGATCTCTGGTAGTATAGACTCACAGTAATTTGGAATTATTAAGGGATGTGGAACTCCAGTTTGTCTAGAATTCTGGTCTAGAAGATTAATTCCCAGTTATTCAGCAGGCATCCAATGGGGGAAGGATGTGGAGAATTTACATCGATTTCAGTGATGGTTTTGGAAAGCTGGTGATCAAATAAAATTGTCCTGTGCATTAATGTTACTTCAAATTAGTTTCCATAAATTGAATTGCAAATTTAGAAGCTTGATCTGAATGCATGGTTACTCATAATATAGAGAAGCCACTTCCTCAGCTAGATGACCTGCCGTATGTCTTGGAGAAGCAACAAGGAACCTGATGGAGTAAGAGACTTTGAAGAATAGTTTGCCCCCTCCCCCATCATAAAATACAACAAAATTTATAGGCACTAATGGGATCAGAGCTAGCAGTGACTGATGAGGAAAGAGATCTTGGATTAATGAATGTATCAACACAGTGTGCCTCTGCTGTAAAAAGGGCCAATAGCATGTTAGGAATAATAAATCATATTGAAAATAGAGATGCCAATATTATAATGACTTTATATAAATGGTGTGACAGTATCTGGAATATTGTGTGCAGTTCTGGTTGCTACACCTTAAAAAGGATATAGTGGAGCTGGAGAAGGTTCAGAGGAGGGCAACAGATGATCAAGGGGCTGGAGCCTTTATGAGGAAAGGTTGTAATGGTTGGGGCTATTTAGTCTAGAAAGGAGGCAGATGAGAAGGGACATGACTGAGGTGAAGAAAATTATGCATGGTGTGGATAAAATGGAAAAGGAGAAGCAGTGTTCCCCTTCCCAAACTACTAGATCCAGAGATCACCCAATAAAATTGAATCCTGGAAGAATCCAGTAATGTATATAGCAGTACCTAATCAGACAGGGTATAAATTCCAGTCTAATAATTCCATCATTATTAGACCCAACCCAAGTAATTCCTGATTATTTCACAAGAGAAGACTGCTTACAGAAAGCACGTGTTCTCATTTGACCAAGCCAAATGGTTTAACTATCAGAAGCATTATTAGAACGGGGTGTCAAGACTGATATGTGGGGTAATACAGCCATCGACTCAGTTGATCCCTCCAAACTGGTGCAGAGCCAGAAACAGTCTTGTAGGAGGGAATGATGTTATATCTGGCCCCTAGAACCATAGATGGCATAGTATTAAATCTAGCCTGCAAAAAGCCCTTTTCTGTGCAAAACGGTATTAAAGAAATATTTAAACTCTTCTAGTAGTTGGGGGCTAAATAGCAGTCTTCCTGTAAATAAGAGTGAAGTTTATTCTGCTTCTACTGCAGTGATGCTTTCTTGTACCCTTGTCACAGCAAGAATTGAGCTGAGACACCACAGGAACACTGTGATTTTCTTCCAGGACAAAACTGAGAATTGGGGGCAGGGGGGCTAGACAGTCTCACAGTTTGATTTAAATCAGTATCTTAATTAGCAAATTCTCAAATATACCTGTATAGAGAAAAGATCTGCTTCCAGAGATGAGAGTATTTAACACACAACGATGAACATGAAGTCTAGCTCTCATAAACTTCTAAGGTTCTTGAGCTCTTGTATGCACATACCTGTGTGCTATACAGTAAAGGGCTAAAAAAGACACTATATAAACAATGGGTTGTGTTATTTAGAATACTTTAAAAAAGTAGAAAAGGAGATGTTGGTTGGTTGGTGACTTCAACTGTTACCATAAGCAACATCTAGCCAAATGAAAATGCAGTGAATTGGGCAATGCCTTGTACAAGGACTTTTCAAGGAAGGCTCATTGAGCATCTTGTGCAAATAAAATCAAAGTCCTGGATTTGTTACTCATGCAGGGATTAAAATGTGACAGTGACACTGTTGTTCTATACCAAAGTGTTCAGAATGTGTTTCTCCTGCTGTCTTATGTTATCCTTGTTGAACATCCTGGTGAGATAGGTTAGGAACTAACCTTAATCCTAACTTGGGAACTTTGCTCCTCTGCAGTGAGAGTATCAAAGATTCAATCTGGTTTTTTCAATCCATCAAAATACTCTGCCCATTGTGCTTCTTATTAGTACCTTTCTCCCCTCTTAAGATGGGATGAAGTGTAAAAAAGGACAGAAATACAGAAGAAACAATCTCTTATTATGTAACAGGTATGTAATAAATGTTACAAGCTTTCAAGTTTTTCTCTTACAGTTGATGTCAGGAGCAATGCTAAAGGAAACTAATTTTGCTTGAAAAATTGAGATGTTTTTAAAATGGCTAGTTTGTTCCATAAAATATTGATATAGTTTATTATTTGCCTGCCACTTCTCCCTTAAGTCATTACCTACAACAGTCTAAACAAACTTTAATAGTCGCCCAGGCCCCATTCCTCATGTACATATTTCTCATCTCTTACCTGTGATCCTGTCCTTGGTGCTGAAGTTTTCTCACCTCTCTGTCCCAGCCATGGCAGCAGGGTCCCTGGAGTCTGGAAGCATCCTCCTCTTTGTTCTGATTAATTCTCTTACTTGGAAGAGATGAAGAAAAATGTTCTGGGTGCTCACAGTTCTGGAACCAAAGTAACTGTTCTGGCAGCTTTGATCTGCCCTGATCATAACCCCCTTACAATCTTGCAACTCAACTGCTCTCTCAGCCAGATTTGGGGCTGGAACCAAAAGTTCTGGCTGCCAGCCCTCCTTCTGCAACCCAGCAGATGTCTCAGTATCTGTGCGAGATTTTGAGTCTGCCTATTCTTCAGCTTTGCTTTGACTGATATATGCGTACACGTGTGTCTGTGTATGAGAGCTCCAGACTGCCTCTTTGCGCTTTTCTCCTTTATATTTTCTGTCCAAAGAGCCCTCCTGCTACACCCACGTAAGGCTGCCTCCTCCAGATTTTGTATCTGATATCACTTTTGCTAGGAGATGAGCCAGCTTTGATAGTCTTCCTTTCTTTGCCTTCACCGTTTCTCACTTTGGGATGAAGTGTTAAAAAATTGGAGCCACAAAGGATGCAGCTAGAGATTTCTGTAGCTCTTCGACTGATATCCAGAAAGTCAAAAAAAGAAATGCTGGTACAGACATGCAAATGAAAGGGATGTACTTGAATGCCCTGTGCTACCCAGGTAGTCATGCCCATTTTGCTGTCCCAGGATTGGTGACACACATTTTATTGCTGTTCTTATAAAACAATGAGGGCTAGGAAACCTCTCTTTTATTATTAAAGCATATTCTGATTTACCTTTGCTTCGCAATATGTTCTGTATGAAAACACATGTGCAGAAGTACGGTGTGGTTATACTGTGGTAGATATGAATTTATAGCTGAAATTTCTGATATTTCATTGCCTTTATCTCTTAATTTCCCTACTCTGGAGCTACATGGCCAGTACCAGCATATTTTTCTCTTTTTTTCGATCTTAGCCCCCCCACCCCAGTTTGCAGATCCAAAAGATGAGGGAGGGAGAGAGAGAGAGAGAGAGATTGCAGATATTATTGGTGGAGAGTGATGGGTACTAGTGAATCCCATTGTTTTCTTCTTCCCAGGACCAGTTCCATCATTAGCCACAGCCGGGTAACTGAAATGAGGTTGACAGACAAAGGTACATGTCTGCTTGTGCTACCATCAGTACTGCAGTAAGATTTAACTACCAGTTGGTGGAATGAGGGGACACTGATTTGTCCTTTGTCTCGAATAGAAAAATGTCTTGGGCCTGCTCTGAATCCATCCTTCTATCTCTAACTGGAGTTATGAATACTCGCTCAGTTATGCTTTCCACCCTCTTCTTCCTCATCCTCATTCTGAATTGATGATAAGTTTTTTCACTGTTAAACACCATTTTCACCAATGTACAGTAGGAATTGTAATTGTCAATGTAAGCTCTGGTGTCAATTAAAAATGAGGGTGTGAGGAGCAAAATGTGCTAAAATGTCTTCCTAGACAAATCTAGGTTTGCTATGACCCAGTATCACTGAAGTGAGAATAATGACAAAGTGTGTGCGCAATTTATTAATTAGGCCAGGTATGTATAGGCTCTAGCTGTTCAGTTGCTTAATGGGGCTTTGTGACGGCTGTCTTATACTGAAACTAGAGCTTTGCTAGTATAGCAACTAGTAGTAGACTAGTACTGGGGTTTCAAAAAGCCCATAGGGGAAAACTGACTTGCCTGGAATGTAAGCTACATTTTCCATCAATAGGGCTTTTATTTTTTTTAAGTGCATGAAGTTATTAGGGACATTGTTCCCTTGGGCACATCCAGACTACCTTTTCACTGAGATTAGGAGAAATTAGACTTTAATCTCTAAATGCTGCATTTTTTCCTTCTATAATCAGAAGGATGAGGATGAGGATTGGCTTTGATTGCAGGAATTGGAAGCTGTACATGTTCAGAGGTGGAGTCTCCATTATGATTACTCTTTTCAGAAAAGCAGATGCTGTGTCTGAGCAGATCTTGTTCAAAGCATCCCCCCCCCCCCCCCAAAATACAGCTCCATCTCTCTAGGGCTCTTTGAAGCAGAACCACATTATACTCTTACGGTAGATGTGCTTAGAAAAGAGTTTATAGCTTTCAGTAAACATTTGGTATGCCACTCATGAGACACTGTCAACTACATTTTGCCAGATCCAACTGCCATATCATACTAAACAAGTTTAGCATTTCTCTTCCAGCACTTACTTCAGATTGAATCACAAGAGAAGAATAGAAAGGGAGTAAAGTTGCACTGTGTAGTAAAAAATATATACATTGCATAGAAATCCAAGTGAATGAATACAATGGTGCCATTGAGAGCATCCAGGTTAAAATTAGAGAAAGAGAGAATAAAAGCGGTGCCCCTATTGTTGTCCACCACTGACCACTCAAATAAAGAGAGGTTATAGACAGTGTATTCCAAACACAATATTCAGATATTTTAAAGAAATATGAAATATTAGAGATTGGTGACCTGAAATACTCTGCCATCTGTTGGTAGACAAATTCAAACAATCCCACCCAGGAATGAAAAATGGAAGAGAGCAGAAGAAGTCAGTATGTCTGCACAGAAAGGTGAGGAGAAAATCTTAAAAGGAACAATTTTGAGAGTAGACAGGTCACCAAGGTTCAGCACCTAGAGGTAGAGATGGTGTCAGGAAAATATAAGCTCAGAATGGACCAAGGCTTGCACAGGAGGCTATGTTTAAAACAGAACAAAAAAACAAAATCTATTAATTGTTCAGTGAAGAATGCAAACAGACCCCCCGCCCCCCAAAAAAAGTTACTATGAAGAAAGCAATGGAAAACAATTCCAATTCCCAGGCAAGGAATGAGTTTGACAAAAATAGTTAGGGAATATTTATTGACCTTGATTGAATTCAGGTTTTCAGGGCCAGATACAATGCATCAAAGCTACTGAAGGAAGCTGATGAAGATCTGGCCAAATCTCTAGCCATTATTTTTGAAAAATCTGGAGAATAGGTGAGATCCCAGATGAGGGGAGGATGGCAAACATCCCTATCCCCCCAAAAGACTTGGGGAACTACAAGCCAGTCAGTCTGACATCAATAACTGGGAAGATTCTCGAGCAAATTTTAAAAACTATCTGTAAACTCCTTGAAAATAGTTTGCTAACTACTAGAAGTCAGCATGGATTTGTCATGGAGAAGCTTTGTCAGACTATCTTTATTTCATGTTTTGAACAGGTCACTTCCCTAGTTATGCAAGATTAGTCTGACGAGTAGAATGTAGACATTTATCTTGATGTCAGCAAAACTTTTGACAAAGTATCCTATGATGTTCTGCTTAGCAAACTAGATTGGACTAATACCTAGACTGAGCATAAGGTGCCTTTGATTTACCTTGTTAAGACAAATTATGTTGTCTTCACCATGCAAGGTAACCTTGGTATTGCCTCTTAGCCTCCTCATGCTCCACAAGTACAGTACTTGAGGAATGTAAGAAGCAACACTGAGAGACTTAGTACAGCAAAAATGATGATTGGTCCTTTTCAGCATTTTCAGTAATGATTGGATGTAGAGGTGGAGGAAAGACCTAACAGATCTGACATAACATTGGGTAGCATAGCTAACATCCTAAATTCAAAATAATCTGGGGACTAGAACTCACAGTCTCCTGGTTTCTAGCCTGGTGCCTTAACCACAACCCCAAAGTGGCTCTCCTACATCACCTAGTCCCATCCCAAATTGCAGGTGAGAAAGAATATCACCATATTAAAATCCAGGTGAACCAATAGAATACATTTCCACCATCTGTCATAGGACATTTAGCAGGGCAAATCCGATAGTCTTAACTGATAGTCCCATCTTAGGCACAAAGCCAGCTGAGGGACCCTGGACCAGTTCTTCTATCTCAGCCCTAGGAAGCAGGCAAGGGCAAACCACTTCTGAAAACCTTGCCAAGAAAACTGCAGGGACTTGTTCAGAGAGTCGCCAGGAGTCAACACTGACTTGAAGGCACACACACAAGGTGATGTAGGAGGATGAGTCCAGAATATGCCGGAGGGAAATCCACCACCATCACCTTTGCCATGGTGAATTGAGATACTTCAAGGTTTCATCTATTTCCCCGTGATATCCAACATTTCAACCCCTGGGAGAAGCGAGTTGAGGTTTTATCAGTATAAAGATTCCACAGATGCAGTTGAAGTTGGTCTGGTACCTGAGGGCAATATTGCGGTGGGTGAGATCTAAGAAACTGAAGCTTAAATTGGGATAAAGTAGAAATATTACAAGTTTGGAAATCGAGCCTGAAAGGTGGATTACATCTGATTTTGAAAGGACTCATATTCTGCCTGGGAGTTACAAACATGCAGCCTGGGAATGCTCCTTTGCCTCTTCGTTGAGAGTTTTGGGGAGTTAAAAAAACTAACAGGTTTTGTGGCCTGAAAAAGTTTGAGAGCCCCTGCTCTATGGGGCTTCCATCATTATCCTTCTGCAAGAGATCCTCAGTCAACTCAGACTGTCTTTGGAACTGGAGTTCTGTACGGCTCTAATGGCAGCAGGTGGCAAGTGAAGCACTTCTGGTGATCCTGGATTTCAGACAAGGCAAAAGAAAAAAGCCATCTTCCCATGGTGAAAATTATAATACATACTTTTACTGGCGGTGGGTGGTGGGGAGGCATTGCTCACTTGATCTCGTTCCCAATACTTCATCCAGCAAGAACACAGCCACCAGAGTTGTAGTTCAACAACATCTGAAAGGCCATCTATAGGAAGGGAGAGCCCTATTTATGGGTGGAAATATCTAAAATCCACCAAGGGGTGGTAATATTTATTAGGATCAACTACATAAGAGAATGGGCCTAAGGGTTCCAGAATTCTTCTTCAGTTTAAATGGGGAAAAGCAGAGAAGTCCAAGAATTAATGAGTACTTTTTAATTGTGTTCTAATTCTTGTTCCTCCAATGCTCGTCTTGTCTTCTGTACCTCCCAGACTTCGGGGAGGTTTGCTTTAAGAAAAGAGACCTTCAGGAACCGTTGGAGCTGGGTTGCTGGGCAACGCGGTCTGCAAGCGACTGCCTGGCGTAGAGATAGATTTAAAAAGTCACTCACGCAGCTATCATTTCCGGTTCCGATTAGACTCTTTCACGCTTGAGGCGAGGGTGGCAAAAGTATGCAGGCAACCTAAACACTTGTTCAACCGCTCTTTTTTTTTTTTTGCAGTGTCTTCACGTGGGGCGAATTACAATTTATCGGCCTCAGTTCGACATCCTGCAGCCTTAAGGCTTGGGAGCCTTTTATTCACCCCAAATGTGTAGTGATCTGTAGGCTTTATCCCGAGGAGGCGAAATAGACTAAGCTTAAGTAACATGCCCACACCTGGGGCTTTAGCCGAGCCCTGTGATCCGCGGAGATGTGTAAGTTACATTCCTGTTCTTTAAAAAAAAAACAAACCAGGCATCGGGTGTGCGAAGCCGCCTTCCTCTCTGCATTTTGGACTATTTGCCAAAATGAACCAGTAACAGAACGCGATCTTATGCGGGTCTCTTCCAAGGGAAGTTTCTGGAACTCATCGCGTCCCTTCGCTAGGACAGTCTGAGTCCGTGGCAGGACAGAAAATTCCTCGCTTTGCTGTAACCTGCAGGAATTGCTTGCCCGAAGACATGTAAATACAGGAGATTTATATATATTTTTTTTAAAAGCAGAGGTTGTAAAAAGACGAACGGTGCCAGAAGAAGAGCTCAGATCTCTACTGCACAAATCCGGTCGAACACAAAGTGGCGGCAGAGAGGGGTGGGCGTTGTGGGGCCCTTTACTTCCCTCTAGGGCAGTGTTTTTCAAACTTGGCAACTTTAAGATGTGTAGACTTCAACTCCCAGAAGTCCCCATGCGAAGTCCGCCCATCTTAAAGTTGCCAAGTGTGAAAAACACCGCAGTGGCTATGTGGATTTTTGCAACTCAGATCTGGTAGCTCTAAAATTTAAAAAACAAACGAACAAACCCAACCCCTAACTTCTTTAGGAGAGGTTGACTTATTTTTCCAAAAGCGGGGGATGAGTGGGAATCCCCAAACATGCTTCACTCGCGGCAGGCTCGTACGCGAAGGAAGCGAAGCGGCTAATTGCAGTAGAGCTGTGTTTCTCAACCACCTGTGTGGACCTCGACTCCCAGAATTCCCCAGCCAGCACGAAATTCTGGGAGTGGAAGCCCCCGCATCTTAAAGTCGCTGAGGCTGAGAAACCCCGCAAGAGAACCTGAACTCTCTTCGAAACGCCGAGGAGATTCCACTTGCGGGAGCGCGCGGCATGCTGGGAAACGACCGGCGGGGATTCTTTGGCTGAGCGGCGTCCCGGTTCTTCAGGGAGCCGGTCGGAGAAAGCGGGGCCGGGTGGCCGAGCCGTGCACCGGTCTCCTGGGAGCCCTTTAGGTGGCCCTGAGCGTGCGTCCTCCGGGGGATAAGGAGGGGTTTGTAGGGCTTTGCGTGAGGCGACGGGAGCGGGGGGTGGCGCTCTCCAAAGTATGATCCCGCCTGCTTTTTTTCCCCTTGCAGAGTCTATGCCTTTAACCGCTTGATGGGGGTTGGGAGAACAAATTGTGTAGCCAGACTTTTCGTGAAAAGGATGCAGACAACCACCGAGGTGCTCTGCATTAGGAAAGGCAGCGCACTAGAGCCTTCGGTTAAGGGAGAAAAAAGGCGACTTACCCCTTTCGCGTGTTATACAGTATATATGAGCGCGCCCCTCAGCGAGAAAGCGGGTAGGGAGAGGTTTTTGTCTCATGCGGTTAGATCCTGGGGAATTGCCCAGTTGGGCTGGCAGGAGATTCAGGAATTCATGCAGCGTATAACTAGAATCCGTCCCGTTTATTGCTTCAGTCTGTTGTGGTGGCCATATCGTAAACTTCGATAGCTCTGAAAATATCTTAGGTATACTTGCAAACAATGAATATTGGTGGTGGTTAAATATTTCAGAAAACAAGGAACCTCCATATCCAACAGCAGTATGCCACTGAATATGTTTGGGGCAGTCGAGAAGGGAGAGAGCACTGTTGCTGTGGAGTCCTGCTTGCAGGTGATTCAGGGACCAGTGATAGATCTAGATCTAATCCAGGAGAGCTGTTTTCATGATTAAAACTGCTTCCTGTGTCCATGCTTTGGGTTAAAAATTGGTGAGACGGTGAGGTGGATGATGGTATCATCCTGGCATGTACAAAGGAATTTGGTAGTTAACTTCTTTAAAGCAACTATCCTAATAGCATTTTAACTCAAATTTCTGGGGAAATCAGTCTTTATATATTTGGGGTAGGTTTTCTGCATATATTTCTTTCTAAAGTATATGCCAGAGCTGTATTTTAGATAAACCAGGTCCCAGTTACTGAGCAAATTACTTTGCTCACCAAGGAAATAATGCCAAAAAAAAAAAGCACACTTAAAAAAGAGATTATTCTGCTTTTTAACATTTTAATGAAAACAAGCTTTTCATCACAAGTTTTTGAGGAATTAATTCTTGTTATATTCTGATTGATGTTGAACTTGAACTCCCATCCCATACAATATGATTTGCAGTTAGTGTATTCTTATCCTGTTTAAATGGAACCTTTATATATTAACTTCTTTATGTTTGTTTTATTTTTCTGGAAAAGGAATGTAAGAATATGTAAGAACACTCTGACTTTGCTCCTATAATACTTTGTGAAAGAATCTTGAAATCAACATTGGAGAAATCCATAAGGTAATCGAGTTAATAAATAATATCCTATGATGCATTTTGGAAGTTTATTTCAGTATGCTTGAAATCTCTCTTCTACACCACCAGGAAGGTGCAAGTATTCTGACTTTTAAAAATCTTGCCAGTCTGTGTATGTGTTGTAGCAGAGAGAATTCAGATTTACCTACAGTATTTAAAAGATTTATATGACCGCTCATCTTATACAATATAACCCTGGGTGGCTAACAACAGCTACATGAAGAAAACAGAAAAAAACTCAGCAAAATTAAAACCATTACATAAAACCAAGGCACCATTATACTCCTATCCCAAATATATATGTGCAGGCCTGGGGAAACAGGTCTTCATAGCCTTCTAGAATATTATTCTTGGCTGCTGTGTGCATTCTAATTTTTGTATTATGCTGGAAATTTGTTTTTAATTCATTTTATGTTTGCTGCCCAGAGTCACTTGTTGAAATGGGAGGCCATACAAATTAAATCGAATGAATGAATGAATAAACCACTGATTTCAATGAATTGACACAAATGCAGAAAAGTTGTGTCAAAGATTTAACTCTTAAAATCAGTGTTTTTAAAACTGATTTAACTAAAATGGATTCCCGATTTAGGAATTTTGATTTTGTAAAGGCTATAATATGTTTTCTTAATTGCATTTCTTCAGTGAGTTACGTTTCCTTTGCTGGAAGCCAAATCAGGTAGTCCGGTTTCAAAAATAGTGCAGGTACATATCAATAGAAATCTGCAGCTTTGCAAGATGAGAGGCGATCCTGCTCTTTTTGTTATTTGAAAGTTTGTCAAGAGACATGTAGCTCTTTACATTGAGCCTTCTGAACTGTTGGTAGTTTTATATAGATTTCAAAGCTAATTTTGATTGTTTTAAATTGTATTTCCTTTTGGGGGGGTCAAGTTAGCCATCTAATGTTAGCTTGGGATAGAAAGGAAGATATAAAGAAAAAAGGAAAGACAGAGCACGTGTTATTTAATAAGAATTCATGAGTGCCCTGCTGGGACACATGAGCTATGATTTCTTTGTCTGTTTCCATTATGAGAGGCCAGCATGGATCAATACAGCATTCTTGGCCGCATTGGAGAGGGAGCCCACGGCATTGTTTTCAAAGCCAAGAACATAGAAGTAAGTGGAAGTCCTCATGGTCTCTGAGGCCAGTGTGCCAAGCTCTTTGCTTTTTTCTCAAGGTCTGGGGACGAACATCTGCTCCTGGTTTTTATTTTGCTCTCTTCCCTGGCAGACTGGGGAGACTGTGGCCCTGAAGAAAGTGGCTCTCCGCAAGCTGGAGGATGGGATCCCCAACCAAGCCCTGCGGGAGATCAAGGCTCTGCAGGAGATTGAGGAAAACCAGCACGTGAGTTGCTTGTGGAAGCGACAGTCCATGAGCTACACTGGACCAGCCTTTTTGAGTTCCATCTCAGGCTAGGACTCCAATAAGCTAAGCTTTCAGAACAAATTAGCCTGGTTTATGTATTGCACTAAGGTATAATAACCTGGAGGAGGGTGTTGGGAATTCAGATAAAGGTTATTGGTGAACTCAGCCATTGTGACTTTGCCATAATGTTCCCCTCCACTGAAACAACTTGTTCCCATTCCCTTGATCTTCCAGAAGCATGTAAAAACTGGCTGTAATTATTATTATTATTAGATTTTTATCCCACCTTTTTCTATCTATCCATCCGTCCATCCATCCATCCATACCTAATTCTCCTGCTTGTCTAACATGTCTAACAACCACCCTGTGAGGTGGGTTGGGCTGAGAGAGAGGGACATGAATGCTGTAGAGCTCCTGGAGCCAGGACTATTGCACAAATTGTAATTTTTTCCTGTCGTATGATTCCTGTTAGGGTGTGTGGCTGAATATTACAGTATACAATTGTTATGGTTGCTTTGGCTGTGGCTGTTGCTTTTGTACACTTCTTGACATTGGCTGACTATTGATTCTCTTCCAGGGTGACTCTGGCTGGCTGTCATTCTGCCTGTGAGAGGGTGCTCTGGGCATCCTTAACCGGGGAGGTGACAGAGGCACAGAGGCAGGGCTGCTCCACGGCTGCTCCAACATTTTGGCATAAGCTCCCCCAAGACTTACTTTAATCCTCTTCCAGAAAGTTCTTGAAATGGGGCTGTTCCCAACAAGGCCTCGGAGATTAACATTTGTGCTTTGCCTGCCATCTGTTTGGCAGTATATTCCCTTAATTTTGAATTGTTTTAAATAAGTGTGTGATGTGGTTTTATGGTTTTACTGCTTTATGACTTAGGTTTGTGAACCACCTATGCATGTGGAATTGTGGCGATACACAAATAATGGATAATAAAGGAGTAAATGGCTTGCTCAATAAACCATAATTAAACCATAATAATGCAGTGAACTATCTTAGATGATTGAAGTTGATCTGATGTCATAAAGCCATGCATTTTTGAAGGCAAGGATTCTGAAACTCCACACTAGTCCAGTGCAGTGCAATTCAAAGAGTACATTGTGGGCAATCTAGCATTACTCTTATTTAGTTTATATTCTTCCTAGAATTTGGATAGTGACATTTTTAAAATCTTTATTTGAATTGCTTGGGATTTTGTCGTGTCTGGAAAAGGAGCTGTGGGGTAGGAATAGGCTGATAAAGACCTACAGTATGAGGACTGTTTCATCTTTATAGATCAGTGGAACATTCATGTGGAGCCTTTCTTTGTTAAACTGTTTCTTCACAGACACGAGGGCTAGAAACTGACCCTCTTGGCTTTTGGAAGGTCATTAAAACTTGGCTTTTCCCCCAAGTGTTAAGGCCAGGATGTTAGGGGAGCCACCAGATACATGTGGAATTTATGGAGTTGTTCTGTAGTGCCTTGATTATTTTTTTCCTGTAATATATTTTTAATTGGTTTTTATATTGTTTTGGTATTTAGGATAGGCGGCTATATCAATTTTCTAAAAAAAAGCAACAATATTCTTTGATCCCATATCAGAATATTTTCTAGTTGCAACTGCTGTATGAAGGTTTCCTGAGCCCTTGTTTAAAGCTTAGAAAACTCTGTGTTCATGTACCTCCAACATGGAGGTGGGGCTGATATTATTGCTTTCTTGCTTGGTGGTGGAGAATGTGCTGGATGTTCCAGATTGCTATAGAGCAGAGCACGCTAAAGGTTGTTAGCTTGTTCTAAACCGGGGGGAGGTGGGAAGGGGTGGGGGAACCTCTCAGGAGACTTAGTCCCCCCCTTTCCTCTAGCTCCAGATACTGTATATATCCAGTTCCAGTCCACTTAATACTGGAAGAAGCAGGATAAGGCAGAGAGCCCTTACAAGATCTTTGGAAGATTTCCTCTTTATGGGACTGACTGCATGCTGCTGTATGGCTTGATTGAAAGTAGTTCTGAATGCTGACAACAATCTGAGAATTACGCAAATCATTCAGAGCTTTATTTAAAAATCAGTTTTCCCTACCTTGCAAACAAAACGAATATGGGGGAATAAACAGAACATCAATAAAGTGATCATAATCAATATTGGTAGCAAGACCGTCTGCAGCATTTTGAACTTTCACCAGTACTTTTGCCTTTTCTACCTCTGGTTCTCCTTGTAAGATTCTAGCCACTGTCCTCAAGTTACAGTTAATAACCTTTCAGCACTAAGTGGCCTGTTTCCATCACAACCTCCTGGTTCAACTAGATGCAAAATGCAAAGAGAGAATTTTGCCAAATAATAGCAGTGCAATCATTACTTATTATGTGACCGGCTTAAAGAAGCTCAGTGAAATGTATCCAGCATAAAGACAGGTGTTGGGGGGAATAATATAACTTCAGGCTTTGCAAAAACCTTCAGATGGTTCATGTTCTGTTCTATATTCAGTCACTTAACTCCCTATACCGAGTCGGGAAGCCTAATCAAATCTTCATGATGTCAGTTGTGGGACAGGCCACCCAATATGGAATCCAACTTGTCTAACATCTGTCTTCCAGGTGGTGCAACTGAAAGATGTTTTCCCCCATGGCACAGGGTTTGTGCTAGTATTTGAGTACATGCTGTCTGATCTGTCCGAGGTGATCCGCAACTCTGAGCAGCCTCTTACTGAAGCCCAAGTGAAAGGCTACATGCTGATGCTCCTCAAAGGGGTGGCTTTCTGCCATGCCAACTCTATTATGCACCGGGTGAGGCCGGGTCAAGTTTGACCATAGGATGGCTTCCTTCTCCCAGGAAGATCACATCTTGTTCTTTGACCCATTGATGCTGTGCATCCCATTCTTTGCCTCTTCCTTAGCTTCTAAGATGTTTTCAAATTCTTGTCTTGTCCTTTCAGGATCTGAAACCAGCCAATTTGCTGATCAGTTCTACAGGGCAATTGAAAATTGCTGATTTTGGTTTGGCCCGTGTATTCACCAGTGATGGAGAGAGACTGTATAGCCATCAAGTGGCCACCAGGTAAATAGGAGTGGGCATGGGGTGTGGACTTGAACGTTCAACCAAGGAAGAGAGAACCAAACTGGAAATTGCTTGCATCTCCAATTCCTAGTAGCCACGGCCAGCATGTTCAGTGGTAATGGAAGTTGGACGAGATAGTTCAGCAACATACTGAGGGGTCCTAAATTCCCCATCCAGACCTTATTCCAAGATCTTTGAAGTCTGTCCTAAGTGTTAAGAAGGCTCTGGAGTCTCATTGGCACTAAACTTGAAAATTGTTGGGACTGTAGTTCAGTCCCATTGTGTGAGATGAACTGAGCTATGTATGATATGATTTGTGTGCTCTTCTCAATTAGGTGGTATCGGGCTCCTGAACTGTTGTATGGTGCTCGGAAGTATGATGAAGGTGTAGACCTGTGGTGAGCGTCTTTGTCCTCTTTCATTTCATGAGTCTGGACTGTTCCATCTCTGGGCTTTTTGAAAAGGGCAACCCTGGAGTGTTAGAGATGAAATTGTTGAACTGACTGAAAGCCTTGACCACAGTGCCAGCAGATATAATTGATACGTAGGTGGAAAATTGCCAAGGGAATCCAACACAATTATACTTGATTTCAAGAGAGGAAATTATCAGGTAAAAAGGCAAATTGAGAAGGAGAGTTAAAAAACAAAAAGTTCGGTTTCTCCAAAGTGCTTGGAAATTACTCAGAATCACAATAATCAACACTTAGCTGTAATATATCCCCTAGATCAGGAAGAGTGTTATTACCACCATCCTGATTAATCAACAGTGT
Source organism: Liasis olivaceus (assembly GCA_030867105.1). Taxonomy (NCBI): domain Eukaryota; kingdom Metazoa; phylum Chordata; class Lepidosauria; order Squamata; family Pythonidae; genus Liasis; species Liasis olivaceus. The sequence continues at coordinate 143,812,287 of CM061348.1, forward strand.
TAAGGAAACTTGGTGAAAAGGAATCTTCCTTCAGAAAAGGGAAGCCTTTCCCAAATGAGAAAAACAAAAAGGAATGCAAACTTACAGAAAAGAAATGCAAGCCTACAATACAGAATGTTGAAAAGGATTGCGTGGAGCAAAACCATATTGAAATCTGGCCCCATTTATTCAATGGATTGAAGACCTGATTTCACTTGCTACTTGCGAGAGGATTGCCTATAGATGTAGACTTTGCATGGACAAGTAGAATGAAATATGGGACTCAGTTATACAAAATACAGTAGGTTAAAAAAACATGATGGTCATATAAATGTATTAGAAATATATGCATACTTGAATAATATTTGCATTAGATGAGTATATATAGAATTGTAATTGTTTACTGTTATAATGACATATTAACATTTTTTTCCTTTGTTGTATTTCTTTCACTTTTTTGTTAAAGCATTTTCTATGTATTTTTTTCTTCTTCTCAATAATATAAATAAAGATATTGAAATCAAGAATTGAAGGAAATATTTTTCACTGCATAAGAAGCAGGAAGTTGGCTAGGGAGGGGCTTGAATGTTTGGATGACAGGAATGTTTCCCCTCATCCTCTGGTCCTGCAACCTCTTTTCTCTCTTTAACCAGGGCTGTTGGCTGCATCTTTGCTGAGCTTCTAAACAATTCTCCACTCTTCCCTGGCGAAAATGACATTGAGCAGCTGTGTTGTGTCCTCCGAGTGCTTGGCACACCTAATCAAAAGACCTGGCCGGTGGGTCCAATAACCATTAGCTTGCCTGCAGGGATTAAGGCCAAGAGTCTGCCCTGAAGCCCAGGGGAGGAGCGGGGCCCTTTAAAAGTGAAGAAACCAAGAACCAGGTCCCACCATTGTTATCCTTTTGGGGGGACAGGAGATTACAGAGTTGCCAGATTACAACAAAATCTCCTTCAAAGAGAAGCAGCCCATCCCTTTGGAGCAGGTGGTGCCTGATGCTTCCCCACAAGCAGTGCAGCTCCTGAAAGAGTTCCTGGTCTATCCTTCGAAGCAGCGTATGCAGGCAGCCCAGGTGAGGGGGAATGGTGAGGTTGCCTGTTACGGGTGGGAGCAACGCAACATTTATTGATGACGAGACTCTCACTGGGTCATTCAGGGAGAAGCTTTATTTGCGCAAAGGTTCAGTTAGGACTCGCAGGTCCCTGCAAAGAACTGAACCCCGAAAAGGAGTTCAGCAAGCCTTTTTATCATTACAAGAGCCGTTTCTCCCCAATCCCCCCCTCAGTGCCCTCCCCATGCCTTCCGTACTCCAAATTTGGTCAATTGCTGGTAGCTAAACCACAAGTCCTTGTCTTCACCGGTTGTACCTTGTTTTGGGTACATTTCGGCCTTGCTGTCTAGAGCATTGCTATCTGAGGAGGGAGGGAGATAAGAGCACTCAGCATCAACAGAAAGGAAAGTTACAGAGAGTTACATTTAAAATGTAAAACTTAGGATATAACAAAGACTTCTTCTCATATTTGCTTCCAAGACTTATCACTGCAAAGCCTCTAGCTAAAAAAACACTTCCAGAGAAGAGGTTCACTACTTGGTTACTAGTGAGGACTACATAACCCAAAAATGTAGGATAGGACAACATTACCCAAAAATGTACGATAAAGATCAGAATGAAGTTACAAATAATTTTCCATTTGTATCCTGCCACCTCATGCCAACATGGCACAGCATCCTGCAAAGAACAGGGCGAGGAGCTTTGTGGAGTTGCACAAAGCGACTAATTGTACGCAGCGTGTTGGCAGACAGCAGCATGCTTTTTGAGTAAGTTCTACATGTGGAATAGCTAAGAAATAGTTTGAGCCACTTGTGACTCCCCAAGCCCAATTACGTGCTCAGTGACCCATTCAGCTTTCTTAAATAGCCTGTTTTTCACATTTCAGAGAAGGTAGCAGGTACAGAATTTTGATGGGTGCTGAGAGTTTGGTAGATTGAAGTTGTGACCCACTTTAGTAAAACTGCCTCTGGAGGTTAATGTCAGCTGCAAAACTACAGATGGAAGCAAGAGTACAATCCAGGCCTGAGGCTGGGTTGTTTCCTGCCATGTAGATCCTTTAGGGTTTCCCACTTGTGGGCATCTTCCACTCCCTAGTCCATGCTTAGCATGTAGCAAGGAAGTTGTAGCTGAGAAAATAAGCAATGGTTGTACAAGGACTTTTGCACAGCAATTGACCCTAAATAGGCTATGCCCTGGAATTCCCTAAGAGTGCCAAAGACTGTATCCTTATTTTTGGATGCTTGTTGTAAATCAGCCTGGGGACTGGGTTCTTCCAAATTTCTTGGGAAATTTTGCTCATTGAGAAGGAAGCAAGTCCGTTCTATATCGCCACGAGGGGGCACTCCAGCCTGCTTTGCTATTTTGCAGTGGATATTTGTCTGTGATTTTTTGCACACCTCTATGTGTTCCTTTCCCTAAAGATGCTTCTCTAGGCAGTGAGCACCTTATGGTACTAATCCAAAGGCAACATGCAACTATTCCATCTTAACATTAAAAAAAAAAAAGAAACAACACCAAGGAGCAGTGGGAAAACATGAGAAGGTTAGAAGAGGGAGATTATATTCCCCACCCCATGTGAGATTCTGCAAATGAGGCAGGGGGACTGCATGGCAAAAGCCTCATTTGGTGGCACCCCAATGGAGGAGTGAAATAACTACTCACGGGTGGAATGAGATTATGTAGTTAAATTTACACCATTGGTAATTAGGAATGGAGATGGAGAAGAATATCTGTGTTGGTTAGAGACAGGGCCTGCCTAGGTTTGTACAGGACCTTGTTCATCTAGCATGAGTGACCCATATCTCCTTTGTGCCTGTTAGCAGCCTTCCCCAGCTGATACTCCCCATAATCCTCAACCAATGGGTGATCTGTAAACTAATCCAACTGGAGTGCCCCCCACCCCCTTGGGGAAGGCTTTCTGAGAGCTTCTAGGACTCTCCATGTGGCCATAGTTGGAGACATTCTTGGACTCGGTCAGAGCCAGCCAGATGACCATCTTTCCTTTTCTCCCTTAGGCACTTCTGCATCCCTATTTCTTCACTCCTCCTCTGCCGGCCCACCACTCGGAACTACCCATTCCCCAGCGTGGGGGCAAAAAGATTCGTCAGGGGCTCCAGCACCAGCGTGATTTCCATGTGGAGCAGCCCCTGGAAGGGTCAGTCGTGGATCTGGAGCTGGTGGCACCATATGTGATTGATGTATAAAGAGGGTCCTCTCTTGCTCTCCTTCAAAGTCTGGCTTTTGTGCCATCTCGTGAAGCAAGTTCATCCCCAAGGCACGCAGGGAGCCATGCGTTATTTGCTCAGTGGGTGGGTAACCACGAGACCATAACCCAATGATGGATGGGTGAAAAGAGTCCAGATTTTCAAAGGCTTGAAGGTGTTTTGACTCTTTCCACCATACTTAAGCCTATTGAATGGCTGAATTCAGTAGTTTCTGGCAGCTATTTGGTGGTCCAATTTCTGGGGCTGCAAAAAAGAGACTGGGGAGAGACTGTGTGCGGCCTGCGTTTTCCCAGTTTAACCTTCAAGGGAACCAGTTGAGTGATTTGGTGACAGCAGATGACAAAAGAGGGGGCAGAGGGCATGCTGAACTGCCACTCTAGCCGAAGAACCAAGAGAAACTACTCTTCTCCAAAGACTCACAAAGCCCATCCAGTGAGGAATCTGACAAAACTCTCTCCTGGTATTGAACCTGATCGCATTTTTCCCCCTTGGGAGAGCAGAATCAGGCCCAGGTGGATTCAGGGGAGCAAGGTCTCTGTTCCTTTGAAGTAGGGTAGGGCCCAAAGGCTGCCTGTACCAGTTTCTCCCCCCATAGAGTTTTGAGGCCTTGTCTCAGGCCTTTTCTGTTTTTCTGTAATCTCTCTTCTTATGCAGTGGCTGTTATAACAGTTGATAATTAAACAGGTAAGCAATCAACTAAATTCCTGGCCTCTTTCTTGGGTCACAGATTTTGGGGATGAACCCTGAGGGGCATGGTATCCAATGGGAATGGCTTCTTTGGGATCTGTTAGCCATTAAAAATACTTCTGAGGATTGCTGTGGCTACTCCAGACCCTGTGCTTAAGACCTGGCCTGAAATCAGCTGCCTAGATTTACTCTGATGCTGATGAAGCGAGATTTTGTGGGGGAGAAGAAGGGGAAGAGAATAAATAAATAGTTGCTGTTGTAGAAAGATGAGAATAACAGTTCAGATGTTCTCCCTTCCCCAGGTTCACAATCACCGATGCAAAATTCTGACCTACCAAGAAAAAGAAAGAAAATGATCACTAGTTTTTGTGTCTTGCATAACTACAGAAACAACAGCTATTTCATACGCTGGGGCATTGCTCCATTTGTAATGAACTTGGGTGTGTGCTTGTGTATAAAGTTAGCCTCTCCTAAAATGCAAAAACAGTTGCTAAACTTAAACTAGACACATTTGGATAGTCTTTCCTCCTCCACTCTCTCCCTTGAAGTGAAGTGAAATGGACAGTAATGTACTCCCCTCGTAAATTTCTTCTCTACATTTCCCCCTTTGATTAAGAAAAGTGAACTGTCAGTTTTAGAGAAAAAGAGCTGAGCTGACCTCTATGACCTAAAATTGACTAAAATTTTATTCCTTTAAAGGCCCAAAATAACAGTTCTTACATAAAACTTCTAAATAATGTAGAGATTCAGAATATGAGGTTTTATATAAATATTTGCAGAATCTGCAAAGCCTACTTTGAGTAGCATTCTTATTTATTTATTTTGCAAGATCTAGAAAAATTAGACATGTACCAAACGTTGATTATTGATTTACCAGTGAACTTCCCTGGTTCCCCGTATCTGTTGAACCTTTTTTGTTTCCCACATTTTAGATACCAGGCCAGGATTTGAAGATTGCTCCCAAACAATTTTTTGCTATTCTTTCATCAGCTCCATGTGGAAAAGCGTAGAGGGATTGGAGGAATCAATCCTGCTAATTTTACTGGGGGAGAAAACCTAGCTTTCCCCAACCATTATTTCAAAATCTGCCAGTTCATCTTTGGCAGAAAACAAATTATGCAAGTTACACTAAAACATGCGGTTTGATGATTTGATCTTAAGAAAGCAATCATTTTTGACAGTTTGCAAACAAACTTCATTTGGTGAAAGCAGCAATAATTTATCAGAGGTGTTGATGCTAATAAATTCACTTGGGCATCGTGTCTGACTGTAGAATGGGACATAGGAAAATATTAAAAGAAAAGGAAGCACAGAAGGGGAAAGTAAGCATCAGAATTATGGTGAGGGCACACATCTGAGAACAATCATAGATACTCTACTCTTCGTGAGAACTTTTTTCTGTGGGCCTCTCAGAACTTAGAACCTTTAATAATAATCAGATTCTCTGCAGGTCTCCATTGTTACAAAGAACTCCATGTGTAAACATGTTCCATCCATGCATTCTATTCTCTTTTGCAGGATACTCTTCCCAATTTAGCTGTGAGTCACTGATTGAATAAAAAAAATAATATGGGACTGGGGGTACCCTGGGCATACTGCAGCTACACATTTGAGTCTTGGTGCTATGTGTAGTGGTTGTTGCTAGATTATGGCAACTACCATGAGGCATTTCAGGTTTTCCCAACCATAAGCAGGAGCACCTTTTCCCCCCCTCTTTAAAAAACATTGATGTCAGTTGAGTCAACCTATTGCAGCTATGCAGAAAAGAGTTTACAGCCTGAGTGAGGAATTAGAAGACCCTTTTAAGATGAGGATGGTCATGGTGCAAATTCATTCTTTCTCACTGCTGAGAGTGGAGTTGAGTAGGCTAGGATGGGGTAAGCAGGCAGGCCCCAAGATCTTGAGGCTCCGTTGGAACTCCTTGGTTATTATCCTGGCTGGTGCTCCTTTGCAAAGCCCTTTCTACCACACTGCCTGGCCTGCGGAGATAACTTTATCTCTACTTGCCTATCCTGCTGCATCATGGATTAGCTGCTTGTTTCCAGCCAATGGGTGGAGCTTGGGGTGCCTAGAGGGCAAAGAGGAGGCATTCCTGGAGAATTTTTCTTTGCTTTATATTTTGGCTAGTTTTGCATAAGAGCTTTGCTTCCATTCCTGGCATTTCTTGTTTCAGAATTGGGAGACTTAGTGCTTCAACTTTGCCATATGCCCAAATGGTGTGGGAGAGGGAGGTACCCCATCTCAAAACTAGCACCCCTCTTTGCATGCATATACTTCTCTTGCCAGGTCTCTGGTTTTACTTCAAGGAAAGGTACTTTCCACACTCCGGGGTCACCTGAATCATCCCCCGGACATTTAAAATTATGTCCTCCTCCTAAGCAACACCTGCTCCGGGGAAGTTAAAAACATTAGGCTCAGAAGGAGGAGAAAGTATGTTCTGCCAATACTAATATGTAGTATTAATATGTGAATTATTCTCTTTTAGAGGGCTAATATGTGCTAGACATAATAGTCCCCCCACTCTCAAATACACCAATGTTGCCACTGGCCATATAGGACAGTGTTTCTCAACCTTGGCGAGTTTAAGATGGGTGGACTTCAACCCCCAGAATTCTGTGAATTGAAGTCCACCCATCTTAAACTTGCCAAGGTTGAGAACACTGATATAGAAGATAGCATCTTACCCTGTAAAATCTTTAAAGCGATAAAGCAAACTGAGTACGACTGGAAGGGAAAACAATATGGCTTTATTTCCAGAAACTGACTGAAGAGATCATGATGCTGACTGTGGAGCACCTCTGATGGAAGCCCTTACTTTAAGAGTAAGGTTTCTTCACTGAAAAGTCAAACAAGGCAATTGGGGAGGTTGTGGATGGTGGGGAAATATTGGTCCTGGAGCTTTTTTTAGTTACCAGGTTTGGATGAAGAAATGCCTGAACTGGGGAGGCCATGGGTCTCCCACAAATCAAATGAATTTTAAAAGGTTACAATTTAGTGGCCACATCAGTTCCGTGGAAAGAAAAGAGGCGAGTGGGCCAACAGCTCTGGTCCTGTTTGAGTTGGATATTTTTATACTTGATCATTTATCATCCTTGTGGAGTAGCTCCTGTTTTCTTTGTGTCATCAGATTGTATACCCTTATTACATGGGAAAGGCGGTGCCATGCGTTCTCTCAAGCAGCCTTAGGTGGGCTGGAGTCCACTTTCCAGCCAAATGTCAAGCTGGGTGGGATTGTAAAAGGCTGGCCTCGAACGGTATGTTTGAGCAGAGAGATTATGGTTCAAACCCTCGTTCATTTTTGGGAGCTGTTGATCTTGTAGGAGGAGAGCGATGTTAGTCTAGAATCAGGAAGTCTGGTAAGTACAGACTTAACTTTCCAAGTAACACATGTTATTAAAGGGCATGAGCTTTTGTGAGCTGCAGCTCTCTTCATCTTCCTCCTAAGTGACACACTTGTTACAGGGAAGTTAAAAACATCAGACTTAGAAGTGCTTATATTGGAGAAAGGATGTTCTGCAAATGCTGATGAAGTAATTGATGAAGCAAGCTGCAGCTCAAGAAAGCTAATGCCTTTTAATAATATTGGTTAGTTGGAAAAGGGGCTACCAGACTCCTTCAAAGGAGCTGAGTGATTGACTTGACCTCAGTTGCTGCCTCTCAGGCTAACATATTGACAGAATTATGGAGAGATTGGTGGGAAAGAAGAGCATATCTTCTGTCATGAAATCACTGGAGGATGTCATAAAATAACTTAAAAAGGGGAATGAAGCAAGCAGAAGCTATCACATTCCCTGGAGATATATAGAGCCTTACATTATTTCTGTCCTTCAGTGGGCTAGGGCAAATTCTTTTCTTGAGGCAATAGTATTTCCCATACTAGAGTGGAGAAATGCCAAAGTAAATATGGGTTGGTCAGTCCATGGTGTGTATATTGCATATATTGCTTGATTATGCTACGCTTCCCATGATTCTCAGCCAACTGTATATAGTTCTTGGTCTCCAAAGCCAGCATTGACCAGTCTTGGCATCTTTTCTTAGACAGCTGAGAATATACTACCCAGAACAAGACTATGGACTGGTAGATAAAGGTAGAGTCTTCCTCAGATCGCGCTTAACTCCTGGTGACTATATGGACATGTTCTTGTTGCTTTTTTGACAACAAAATGGAAGTGGTTTATTATTTTATTTTTCTGGGATTTTTTTTTCAACTGCCCCAAGTGGATCCAAGTCTAGAGCTGTAAAGTACTAACGAGGTATGGTCCTAGTTAGCTTCTAACAGTCAAGAATGCAGGTGGCAGAATTTGGTTGTTTTCTGGGCTCAGAAATTTAAGTAGGAGCAGGAGAGGGCAAGTCAGGTCTCCCTTGATGTTACTGGCTGGCCGCTGAATATTATTTTGGCATCAGTGAAGACGACTGTGTTTTCTTCAGGGCCCCCGGCTCGCTACAGGGCACGCTGTGAGTCCTCTCAGCTGTGACCTCCAACACCATATTGGCCCTCCTTGCTCTCCTATGCAGCACACTGAAATAATAGAATGCAACTTTCTCAAAAGTGGGAGAAAAAATCAGGTTTTTCAAACATCTGTATGGGACAGGAAATGCAAAAGATCCATGAAAGTGTGTTAGCTAAGAATCTCTGAGAGGAGAGAGATACACAGGTCGAATGCCACCACAGAAAAAGCCTTCTCTTTGGAAGCTGAGATGGCAGGAACATCCAGAGCTGGCATTTTACTACAAAGTGTACAGGTAGGTATATATAAGCCCGGTTTCCTTCCATTCATTACATGCTCTGTATGCTCTAGACTAGCAATGCCAGAACCCCACCCCACCACTTTAAAAAAAAACACTAAGTCTCCGTTAATCTCCATCTCCAGATATTCTCATGAAGTAAGTGGGGTTTTGAGGTGAGGATAGGGAAGGGAAATCAGAACCACAAAATCAATATTTTGTCCCCAGATAGCCTTGGCAAAAGGTTTCCTTTGAATTTCCAAAAGAGTGTTTCATGTGCAGGACTAAGTTTCTGCCATTCCCTCTCTCTCTCCCCCCAGTAACAAGTTCTTTCAGTAGATCTATGACTGCCATTATTAGGGAACCATCTGATGTTCTTTCCAACAATTTTCTAGCTAGGTTTTGTCTGATGCTCCACCAGGGAAGAAAGATGTTTTCTCCCCATCAAATGGGTTAGAGCAGTGTTCCTCAACCTTAGCAACTTTAAGATAGGTGGACTTCAACTCCCAAAATTCCCCATCCAGCATGCTAACTGGGTTAGAGATTTGAGATGCGTCTTTGTGGAACACAGCAGCTCAGTTTTTGGAGTTATCTGAAGAGTGATGTGGCCAGCCTGCTTTCTTAGTGCTCTTAGTGCACTGTGCTCTATTTGTAGCCTGGGATAAATGGCTTGACTAATGCAGGGCTTCAGCTAAGCTAGCCAGCCATGATGAAGGGCCCCAGGTTGAAGAAAGCTGTATTTAGCCTTTTAGAACTGTCTTCCTCATGATTCTAGCATTAGTTAATTTCAAGACTTTGTGTGTGTGTGTGTGTGTGTGTGTGTGTGTGTGTGCACGCGCGCGCGCCTTTGAGTCAATTTTTGACCCCTGGTGACTGCCTGGACAGGTCTCTGCAGTTTTCTTGGCAAGATTTCAGAAGTGGTTTGCCCTTGCCTCCTTCCTAGGGCTGGGAGAGAGTGACTGGCTCAAGGTCACCCAGCTGGCTTTGGGCCTAAAGCAGGACTAGAACTCACAGTCTCCCAGTTTCTAGCCTGGTGCCTTAACCACTATGCCAAACGGGCTCTCCAATTTCAAGACTACCACTGTGTTAAAGAGAAGGGGCCATCACTGGATCTCTGAGGCTTGTATTGTAATTATGTAGTAACTAGAGTACTGAGACAGGACTAGGAAGCCCTAGGTTTAAGTCCACCCTTGGCCATAGAAACATACTGGATGATTTTTGGCTAGTCGGTCTCATTCTGGCCTATTTCATTGGGTAGCTGTCATGGGGGTAAAGCAAAAAGTGCATAATGAAAAAAACTCCTGCAATATCTTTGTGCAAATGGTTGACTGAATAAAAGATATAATCGTATCCATCATGACATTATTTATGAAATTGCTGGTGCTGTGGGTGATGGAGTGCCTTGAAATGTGGATTAATTACAGACCTGGTTGCATTCTCTGTCTCATTCTCCAGGATGAGAGAGTACCTGTTGTGCAAGCAGGGCAGCAGAAGTGGTCTTGCTGAGGCTCTTCTCATGTGGTTCCAGAGATAAGCCAATATCCAGAGAATTGCTCGAACACCTTGTTTGAATTTTGCATCACAGCGAAACTGACTCTGACCCATTCCTCCACTCTTTTCAAGAATGAACATATGATTGGCACAATATCATTTTACACAGAGAGAGAGAGAGCTGTAGTCCCACAACTTCAACAGTTTCTCAAAAAGAACAAGAGTTTCAAGTTTCTAGCCCTCCTGCTTGTAAAGTATTTGGAATGGGCGCCATCCTCAGTAGGCAGAGTTTTACAGTCACTGGTTTGTAGTTTATGTCCCCTTTTTAAACAGAAACATTAGGAGTGCTTCAGGAAAGGTATTAAATAATAAGAGAATCCCGGGGATGGGAAATGAGACTGTAGTAGGCAGAAGAGGAGAAACAAATATGGCAGAAGGAGGGCCTTGCGTAAAGAACATGGAATTGAAAAGGTTACATTAATCAAACTTCCTGTCAGCCCTTGAGGTAGGCCAGGTCAAGAAACAGGCATAGCAAGTATTCCAGGAATGCTCTTCATTATTGCAGAGTACAGCACCAGGATCCTGAAGCCTGCCTGAGTTTCTCTGCTCCATCTTCTATCAAACGAAAAGAGGGGTTATTCTGAGTTTTTTTCTCATGCTTTCTTTTTCTCAGGGCAGAGTAATCTTTTCTCAAAGTGCCCTCTTAACGACTCACTCATTCCTTCCCTGTTCCCAAAGGCAGGTCTACTTTCCTTCACACCTCCTGATAATAGATACGTACAATGTTCTGTGGGCCATAACTATATTATGATTGCCCAGTGATGAGAAAGGTGGGATATAAATCATGAAAATAACTGAAGCACTTCACTTTTGACTGATTTAAAATGTGAGGACTAGCAACTTGACTTTGGCTCCTGCTTCCGTCCCTGAGGTAAGGCATGATCACTGACTTGCCCTGAGGAAATCAGTCATTTGGCTTTGGGTTTTGGCCTCTCTCCCAGCTGGGATGTGGCTCTGCTCTTTTCCGGGATGCGTGACCGTAGGCTACGGTTTGCGACTGTTTTTCCTGCTCTGAGGGCTTCACAGAAGCTGCTTGCCGGCAGTCGCCCTTGCAGCCAATGAATGTTTTGCCTCCCAGCTCTGCCCTGTCACTCAGAGCCCAAACCGTCAGTTCAGACTTCTGATAAGGCCTTATCAGAGCTGCCCAGCAGTGCTAACTCAGAGCTGTGCCTTGCAGCTTTCGCACCACCCCAAGAGCTGAGCTGTGGAAAGCTGGAAGCCGCAGGATGCACAGGCTGGGGAATTCAAGGGGGTGATTGAAGGGACTGGCTCACAGGCACCACTCTGCACCCTGGCTCAGGAGAGGCCAAAGGAGACCCATGAAATGGTGGCAATTTAAATGGATTTGCAGAAATGAGCTTGCTAAAAGGAGGAAGAGCAACTATGCTGGCTTGGCAGTTCATCAACCCACATGGCTGCAACAGGCAATTCAAGAGGGGCAGCCCCAGAGCTCCTCAGTGTTGCAGTGAATGATGGAAAAGATTATATGCTGCAAGCAATCGTACGGTTGCTCCCCCGTCCTCACATCCTCTACGGTGTTGCAGTAAAATGGGTCCTTCAGAAACATAGACAGCCTTACTGGGTCCCCAGCTCCTGTTGCCACTTGTGAGGGCTGGAGAAGTGGCCCACTTCTTAAGCCACTTCTAAGCCCACTTTCCAAATTATAGTGCAAGCAAGCCACATATTTTCTGTAGTATTTGTATTCTTATTCTATAATACTGCATTAAAGGCAGAAGAATATGTACTGCACAGTCACTAGATCAGCCAGGCATGACGCCTTAACTCTACTGAGTGAGGCTGAAACATGAAAAAGATAGGATACAAATCTTTATACAAACAAATTTCGATTCTGGGGAAGAGGAGTTAATCTTTAGCTCCTAGAAATTGGGGAAATATTTATGGTGCTAGGAAACATAGTTTTCCAAACCAAGTCAAGCAAGATTTGGAAGAAGGTAAAGGACTCCTGGGGCTTTTTCCATAGCGTAGGACAGCATCTTACTTCCAAATGCATTTTAATCTTTTGCATGGTGGTTTCTGCAAGCCCTGATCCAATTACAAATGAATACAGTATTCCAATGCATGGAAAATGTAACCTTCCTTGAAACAAAATCATTACTTTGGAAGACTCTGCAGTGATGATAGTAACAACAAGAACAACAACAATAATCCATTGCATCAAAGAAAAATTGATGATGACGACGACGATGATATAACAGGTCAGAATTCCTACCTTGCAATCATGGTCTATGCCTTACTGTCTCCTAAAATGAGAATGGATCGGTCAACTAAACATGCCAGTTGCTTCACAATGAATCCAGTTGTCCTTTTCCAACACCAGAGCTTAACCTGATAGCACCTGCCCCAATCCACTATCTGGACAGGCAGGCCTACAGTTGCAAGGAGAGGAAGGGGAGATTGTGCACTGCCGTTTTGCATTCATAGGCACCTATTTCTAGGCGTCTGTCCTTGGGTCAAGAGGTGTTTGCCTGAGCTCTAGCTTCAAAGGCATTTAACTTCTAAGCTGGGGGAGGAGGGGGGGGAAGGAGAAGGGTGCGGGAAGTGAATTGTGAAGAGTGACAATTCCATCTATAAAAGGCACTGGGGAAAATCACCCTAAAAGACAGGGCAGGAGGACCCATGCTTTAACTGAGACTTTAATTTAGAAAGCCATTGGTTCTACATCTCTCTCCTTCAGTGTCACACTCAGACCTAATTTTCTGATCAAGATTAATTACAAATAAAGTCAGAACTCTGCTTTGAAGTACAGCTCTGCTGGATCAGCCCAAGAACCAGCTAGTCCAGCCTTACTTCCCACAGTGGCCAGCCAGATGCCTTCAAGATGCCCCAAGCAGCCCCGGAGAGCTCTAGCATCCTCCTCCTTGTGTCTCCCAGCAACTGGTACCCTACTTCCAACGGAAGTCACACATAGCTTTGTGACCTGCAGCCATTGATAATCCATTAATTAACTATCCTCTTTCACTTTTACCTTTGCTGTGGCTCTTTCTATTCTTTTCAGTATCCAGACCCAAAAGTTTCCACCTGCTTTCTATGCAACCTTCTTTACATGAAAGCTCTGGAGAGCAGTAATATGAAGCTGGAAAAGTATAAGAAAAAAAAGAGAGAGAGAGGCTACATCCTTCCCGTCATGAAAGACTGTGCAAAAAATATCTTACATTCTTGGATTCAACTAGTAAGAGATAAGACCACAACAGATATGTTACTTTGATGATTAACTTCCTTGTTTTGTTTTTAATTTGCAGAAACTTAAATTCTCCCCATAAGTTTGGATGAGGCCTAGGAGTTCTGTCTTCCACGCTTGACCTCAACCTACTAAACACAGCGGCCATTTCAGGCCTTGATACAAACTCCCTGAAGTTGGATTTTTACTCTCCAACTCCAGACACCAGAGCCTATCCTTGAATTGATTGTAATAGGAAAGTGTTAAATTCATTGGGTTCATATAGAAGCCATATGCGTGTTCCACCACATATACACACACATACAATTTTTTTCCCTGTTCTTCATCCTTCTTGTCAGAGCCCTTTGGAGAAGGCGGAGACATCACTTGGGTGTCTGCTTGCTTTTTTTTTTTTTTCTTTTTGGTCCCCTCCCTGTTTCTCTTCGGTCTCCTCTGTCATCAACAGGCTGGGATCTTCTAAGAGGGCTCAGCTGAACAGATCAGCAGACAGAAGTGGGAACACTTTCTCTGGGGTCAGCCCAACTTTTTCCTATTCTCCAGCTCTGTGGACCAAGAGACGTTCAGAACGTAGAGAAGGTTTGCCCTCAGCATCAGGTCAGTTTGATCCACCATACGGCCCAAATGCTGTGGCTTGAAACATATATCCCTTGCTTTATGTTTGTGGCTTTGATGATAGAGAGTCATGGCCTGGAAATGCTATGAAGGGGAACTGGTATTAGAGGAAAAACTGGACCAAAAAAGCAAGTTGGAAAAAGAAATGGCACCATGGTCGGATAGAGTGCTGAAAATAAGCTCTATCTAGCTGATGCTGGGCTGCTGAAAGCAATATATTACTGGGGCTGGTTGTAGTCATCTGTAAGGGAAATGCATTTGGCACATGGGTAGAGGTACCCAATCTTAGCTCTTCTTTTGCATATTGGGATTTGATAAAGAAAACAGGTTCTCAGGCTGATTCAGGCAACTTCTCATGTTGGAGACTTCTTACTTTTATGAATGGCATTTCCACAGTCACAGGCAGTGGAAAAATTAGGTGCCTTCTCTGCTGGAGGCAGTAAAATGGGTGGTTTACCTGCCCAGCTTCTTCCTCTTCTAAGAGTTGAAGGGAGGGATACTGTTCCAACCAAATGTATTCAGAATAACAGAATTGTTAGAGAAAGCTAGTGATTGCAATGGAAGGAGGTATTTACTTCTAGGAACATATAAAGTGGTCTTAGAGTTCGTGATACATACGAACAAGTGAAAAAAAGTATCAGCGAACTGAGATTGTTTTTAAAGCTGTATATTTTGGGGGGACATTGTGGGCAGATTAGCAATGATTCAGAAAGATTTCCATAAAAAATACAAATAAAATAGGTTTGATATTTGCGGAGCAGGATATACTAGATACTTAGATAAACAGCCCATGCTTGTCAATTTCTTGTCCATTAGATGGCAAGATGAGGCTCTCTATCTGGAGAATAAGTCTTTACTGATAGATGGGAAAAGTTCATACTTGGCACTGGGACCTGGTGAACGCCGTGAGACTTGCTTCTGCATAAACATACAAAGGATCAGATAAAGTGGGCTGGTATTCTGAATTATTCCAAAGTGGGTTAGGATTCTGAGTTCTTCTTCTTACAAAGGAAAGTAGGGTTCTGCATTCCAGTTTTTAGAAACAAAGCAAAAAAAAAAGATCAGAGAAAAGATTTCTTGTGCAATTCTTTCATAGTGCAACTTTCTCGTGCAATTACTATGAAAACAATTAATGTGGAGAACATCAGGTGTGAGAAAAAATGCTATTAAACTGAATGATCAGCAAAGAGGCTAACAAGTTGTTAAGAGAGCAAAATATAACATTAAAAAAAAAACGCCCTAGAGAACAGAATGGCAAAAGGAGTGCATTATTTTAAATAATGCATTAAAGGAGAACAACAAAGATGATAAGGGGTCTGGAGGCTAAATCCTAGGAAGAACGGCTAAAGGAACTAGGTATGTTAAGTTTAACGAAGAAAAGAGTGAGGGGAGACATGATAACAGTCTTCCGATACTTGAAGGGCTGCCACAGGGAAGAGGGCATCGATTTATTCTCCATAGCACCTGAGGGTAGGACAAGAAGCAATGGGTGGAAGCTCATCAGAGGGAGATCCAACCTGGAAATAAGAGGAATTTCCTGACTGTGAGAGCTGTTAAGCAGTGGAACAGCTTGCCTCCTGGAGTTGTGGGTGCTCTGTTGCTGGAAGTTTTCAAGAAAAGATTGGACAACCATTTGTCCAAGACAGTATGAGGACTCCTGCCTTGGGCAGGGAGTTGGACTAGAAGACCTCCAAGGTCCCTTCCAACCCTATGATTCTATGATCTGGAAATGGAGGAATAGGCAGCTCAAGAGTGGTGGTGTCATGTTTAGAAAAGCTGAAATGCTGGACTGAAAGATTGACATAAAGGAACCATATTGAGTAGAGAATGGAAGGAAGGCAGCTGACCTTTCTTAAATACACACAAAATGACAGTGTGGGGCTGCTGAAATAGTGGATGGAGCGGAGGCAGAATGCTAACAAAATGTTATGAAACAGAGAATTCCCCCCCCCATCCGCCCCATGTGTGTATCAATCACATTCACTACACTACACAATACTGGAAGTATGTAGTAGATGGTCCAGGTACATAAATTCAACCAGCTTCTCCACTGAGAAACTTCATTTTCACATGAAGCCCCCTCCTACATTTTAATTCTGTGCCCTTGCTTTTCAGCCAAGGAAGATTTTGCACCCATTTTAAAAGCAAGTGATCAGGCAGATGTCATGTCCGAAGGTACCTGAGCATTAGCACCATGTAACTGGTCTGTTCAGCGTCTTGGGGAAAAATGGACCAAGCACTTAACGTGAGATTGGAGCTGTGCAATCTCATGCATGGGCCTTAGAGACAGGGAACCTGGCTTCAAGCCATGATTTAAACACAATCTTGGCCTTGATTCCTTTTCTATAAAATGGACATAATATCCCATGTCTACACTCATGGATATGTAAACAGATCTGTTTGCTTTTAACTGAATATCTCCCCTAGGAGAAAAAAAAATCCCTCAAACTTCTGCAACTGAAGAATGCAGAAAGGGAAGCTCATTGCCATGGGGACCCTCTGCCTGTGCTTTCCTTTATGCTAAACAGACTTGGTTGTGTTATAATTAATCTGAATTTTTATGGCGCCACAGAACCCTTGCTGTATTAGCAAGATATAATCACAGTTCTCACACCACTCTGTCCTTACAATGATCTCACAATGTAGGCCAGTATTATTATTCCCATGTTGTGCTGGGTGTGTGGGCTAAGAAAAAGTAGACCCCTCTCCCCTACCCAGTAAGTTACTTTCAAAGGCAATTTGGAACTGGGACCTTTCTAGCTCATGTTCTTTGCAACTATATTCCTCCAAATATGGACATAGTTGCTACCCACACAAGCTTTCAGGATAGAAAGAATTATATTTCTAAAGAGAATTCTTCAGAGCTAAAGAAAAAAGCTCTAATCTCTAGTTATTGGCACTAGAATGTCCTGCCACTTCCATCTTATCCTGTGTCCTCGTGACACTGGCTTTTTCTTGTCCATCGGCCAGGATTTCCCACAGTCTTCTGTACTATAAAGTACCTGACAGCCACAAAAACAGAAAGGAGAGCAAAGGAGTCAAGAGCAGCAATCCTTGTAATGACAATTTGTTCTCCGTCATCACAGCAAGGACCCAGTGCTGCTAAGGATCACTACTGGGAAAGACTGG
The DNA here is from genome assembly GCA_030867105.1 of Liasis olivaceus. NCBI lineage: Eukaryota > Metazoa > Chordata > Lepidosauria > Squamata > Pythonidae > Liasis > Liasis olivaceus. The sequence continues at coordinate 143,829,445 of CM061348.1, forward strand.
CAACGTGAAATTGGGGAAGAAAACACTACTTAAGAACGAGTGTGGAATAAGGGGAAGAAGAGAAAAGAATGGTAGCATAAAGGTATACTGAGCAATGTAACAAGGAAACTGCATGAATGAACAATAAAGATGAAGGCATAGATTGGCAATGAAAATCTGGCTTGATATACTGTATATGCAGAACTGGAATGCAATGAAAGGGGGAAATGCATGCTTATTAGTGTTCCTATCTCTCTCCATATAGCCTCCTTACCAACTTCCTTATGATCCCAGAAACATTTGAGTCTGATTTCGTTTTTGTCCTGGTAAAATCCATGCAAAGTTCAGGAAATAGGTTCCCTGCCTGTCTTTTGAACTGGTTCACTCCTCCACTCTACTTTCCATCCTGGTTCAGAGCTGGGAATTCATCAGAATCCTGCCAGAACTGTTTGGAGAGAATGACATCCATGCCCAACATTTCCACATCCTCTTTCCAAGCTGTTGATTTACCTTCAGCGTTGGCTGTCAAATCCCTGGATTCTTTCAAAGGCTGAGTCGTCTTGCAAAGTTTCTAATGGGGGAAGCAATGAGTTGAAAGGCAAGCTGGCCCCACTCTAGGAGCATCTGATCTGTTTCAAGGTGGATTAACATTGCTGCTTCAGTTACCCAAGCACCCCAATAACAAATATCCTAGAGATAATTATCTGAAGCTGGGGTTGGTGGTGATAAAATGCTGTAATCAACTCTGGGACCCACATCCCTTCTTCTCTTTCCCTGTGTAGATGAGAAACAGCATGTTGACTTATGGGTAGGGCAACAACTGTAATTTTGGCTAAAATGAAATATTCAAAAGGAAATTTCATTCTTGCTGATAACAACTGGTGTGGCTGAAAGATAAGGCGATGTCTCCAATGTTTGTGACAGAGTTGGTTTGATGTATCACTGTTGGGGGGGGAATAGAAATTCTGGGACATTTTCACTGCTGGGGCTATGTTGGATGTCAGCAAACATGCCTACTGTTGCAGAAAAAATTGAACACTCTTGTCTTGTCCTAGAGCTACTCGGCAAAAGTTGAAACATGCTTTTAATAACTCTCTTATTGGAAGAATTTGCAGTGACTACAGAACAGCTTTCCAGAACCATTACTGCTGAAGGGAGTTCCTCCAGATGGGCAATTCCTAAAGCAATGGTGCAGAACTTGAAGTCCTGGAGCTGCAAATGGTCTCCAGAAGCCTTAGGTGCAACTCCCAAGGTTCTCAAAAAGTTGCTACCTATTGATATTATTAATATAACATAAGGGAGAAATCATTACATGCATGGGGAATAATGTTAACTATATTTATTTAAATGTAACTTTATTTAAACATTTATTAAAAACAAAGTCTAGTTAGTTTGCTCATCTGCCCACTGTCTAATTTTGGAACGCACACCAGTGCAATTAGTGTGGCCAACATCTTGGAAAAAGGTTGCACTCTAGGGTACAGAAGTTCTGGGGAACCACTGAAGGGTGACTGCTGGAAAATGGGGATACCTCCCCATACCATGAAAGGGCAATTGCATAATAAAAACCTCATCCCTAAACACCCCAAGTCTCTACTAGCATCTGAACTCACAGGTGCATAGTGCATTTGTGTCTTAGATTGCAATCTATAATCCAGGCCTGAGCAACTTTTTTCTTTGTTAAGAATTCATCTGACCTGGAGAAAAGTCTGTTGGGATCCTCATGCTAATCCCTGAGTACAGGTAGTCCCCAGTTTAAGAACAAGTTCCGTTTCCAAGGTCTGTCCTTAAATTGAACTTGTATGTAAGCCAGAACAGTATTATTGTATAATACTGTATAAGTAGTATTGTGTAATTAACTTGAACCATTGTGTATTCAACTCGAATTTTGCTACAATAGGCTCTGTTCTTAACTATGGGTCATCTGTAACCTGGGCATTCTTAACCTGGGGACTACCTGTAGGGCCAAAATATTTGGTGGAAGAGGGGAGACCCATGCTTTCTCTTCATTTGACCCCCTCTTTTTCCTGTGGTTTCTCTTTTTTACTTTCTCCTCTTCCCCTTTTTCCTCTCTCTCTTTCTCTCTCTTAACTTTTCCACTCATTCCTCCATGTGATAGACTGCAAGGGACAAGCCAAGATCCAGAGTCATTGCTTGTTGGAATTAGCCCATGAGCTGCATAGAAGTAGGTTAAGAGCCACAAGTTGCCCATTCCTTGCAGAAACCTGCATGAAACTCCATTGAACTCAGAAGAATTTAATTCTGTAACACTATAGGCATGATTGCAGAATTAATGCCCCTATACTGAAATCTATATGAGCGTCTGCTAGCAACAAGACACCTCCCCTCTGCTTAGTGATTTAAGTTCTCAAGAAACACAGAGGGAGGGCAGGGGGCTGAGGGGAAGATGGACGCAACTTGGAGATTTATTGATCTGTTAATATGCAATTTTAAAAAGCCTTCACAAATGGCACAAATAAAATAAATATAGGAAATAGGTAAATACAGATGGGGACATAAAATAACCTGGAACGGATGTCAGAGAACAGCACGGCAATAACTTTCTTCATTAACTCATGAAACAACATGAAATGCAAGAAATCAGAAGAATCCTGTGAGCTCAGATTAAAGGCCTATCCAGTCCAGTATTCTGTGCCTACGGTGGCCAACTGGATTCTGATAAGAAGCCCAGAAGCAAGCAGGTGGGGCAAACGCTGTTTTTTGCTCATGAAAGGCAGACTGCCACTGATACTGCCTCTGAGCTATTGTTACTATCAGTAGTGATCGTTGATAGCTGTATCATCCATCAATGTGCTTGCTTTTCTTTCAAAATCTCTTCGTCTTGGGGCAGCAAATTCCATAATTTAGTCCAAAGCCTTCACAAAATAAATATCATCTATTAGATCACCTCTGTCCCTATCTTTGATATTCTCCAAGAACTCAAGATTAGGGATGTATGTAGAAGCCAAGTTGATTTTTCTTTCGCAAGGCCTGTGTGCTGTGTGTGATAGTCTGGCTCTTAATTACACATTCCATCAGTTTGCCAACACGAGATGTTAAGCTGAGCAGCCAGGAATGATTGGGATCCCTTCCCTCAACTTCTGATCATTTTCTTTTTAAATAGCATTACATCGATCTCTTTCCTGCCCTTCCAGAAAGAGCAATCTTATATTTCTTAACCAATGAACAGAGTCTTGATCAAGCAATTTGCCTGTTTTCAATTTGTCAGTGCCTAGAACTGCATTTCCAATTACCATCATTTGTTGTACTGCCTTGAAGTCTTTTCCTGAAGATTTAAGTTCAGACATAAAGCTCTCTCTTATATTTTATGTCATGAAGAAAGGTCTCAATTCTTCATAAATCTTCTCTGCAGTGTCCTCATTCTTATCATTCTGTGTTCCAACCATTGCCCTACCAGATTTTCTGCTTCTGATTTAGTTATATTCAATTATTTGTCTCAATATCATAGTTTTATTTTAAATCTTATGAAATTGGATTTCTTTTGCATGGGATCGTATTCCTTTACATTCTTCTCATTTAGGTAAGCCTTCCCATTCTTTCCTCTTGCTGATCTAAGGTCTATATTCTAGCAGGTTTCTTTTATTTAACTCCCAAACATTTTGGAGAATTTTTTCATCTTTTCTTTTTCTTTTTTCAACATCCTTTTTGCCACTCTGCTGATTTTTGAGAACTCTCTTCTTTGAGAATCAGATGTGTTGGTGTGGGATTTTAAAAACACAGGAAAATAAAACTCCCCTTCCCTTTCCCGGTTACAGAATTAGAGCAGCCACTTAGACTCCAAAGGCCCTATGAAAGAAAAGTCTTCTTGAATGACAGCAGAATAGAGTCAGACTGGGCTTCTGCAAAAGATTGTTCCATGGAGACAGGCCAGCCATTGAGAAGGCCTGTATCTGGGTACACACCCACCCGCCCCAAATGGGGGGAACCACACATTCCCTCCTGGTTGTGTAGGTGGATTCTGTTGGAAGGAGATGATCCTGAAGGCATTACGACATACAAGATTCATATCCCTCACAATGCAGCAACCTCCATTTATTATTGAAATGGTAAAACTGTTATCTATGTCGTTGGTTATGAGCTGGTTCACCTCTTTTCTGAGATCAGAATATGCATTTATCCAGACTGTCTGAGGATAATTACAGTCCTCTATTACTATAACTTTTCTTCACTCCAGTCCTGAACACCTCCCAGATTTCACTCCCTGTCTCAAGGTCAGCCTGAGCATTTTGGTTAAGGGGGAAGATAAATTATTCGTGTGTCTAGGATTTGCACCCAGTCCCACAGTGAGTCTGTGAAACAGCTCGAACTTCTGAGATGTCTAGTTGGTTTGACATTATACCTTCAATGATCTGTATTCTTCACATTTTTGGTGTCTGCATTTGGAAGCTGAAGTTTTCAGTTATTTTGCAGAGAAAAATTTGCGCAAAGTATGCATGTCATGATAGCCTATTATCAATGCATATGTGACAGTGGTTTGATTTGTTTCTCCAGAGAGAGTACAACGGGTGTACCAAACAAAGCCATGCAAAGATACTGGTGGCCACAGCTACTGTTCGACCAATCAGGAACAATGCTGAGTCTAAGAGCATACCAGACTACAAAGGAAGTGCAACCTCACTGAGAACAGGCCATATCTCTAACCTCAGATTAGCCTGCTTTTCAGGCACTTCATGGTTGAGAAATGCTATTTTGAACTCCTGGGACACACTTCCATTGGTTAACTCCTGGCATAAATTGAGAGCCAGGATGGTATAGTGATTAAGCTGCTGGACTACGAGCAGGGAGACCCAGGTCTATTTCTCCCTTAGGCATGGAAACTGATGGGAGACTTTGGGTCTCTCAATCCTAATCAGCACCAGGCTCTGCAAAACAATGACTGATAACCCTCCTCCCATTGCATCATGAATTCCAGCTTCACTGTATGAAGCACAGTGCAAAAAGAAGCAGGCCCTGCACCTAAGCAGCACAAATGCTAAAAACAATAACAACAAAAATTATTGACCTAAATTATTCTGTCCCCCAGGTAAGTCTGATCCTAGTTTGGATGAGCATTAGATATATTCAGACTTCATAAATTTCAGTTGGAGTGATGGTCTGAAGGAAGGAGAGTGAGCACAAGCACCCTTGTTCTACGTTCTCCATTACCCTCCTCATATTCTTCTGAACTTCAGAAGTAATGTGTTTTTTGGATCCATGTAGGTTCCTCATGCAATGCAAACCCTAATTCCGCATGATGTGGAAACCCCCGCAGGAATACAAAGGCCCTAGGTTCAGAAGTCTTCATCAACATGAAGAAAGGTTTGTAGAGAGCAGGGTTAACACAAAGATTATGCTGCCCCTCTTCTTGAGCCTTAGATAAACTTAGCTATTGAACACCCGCTACTGCAGGGGCACAAAGGAAAGGAGATTTTGATTGTAGGGGTTATATTTTGTGTTGCTGTTGGGAAATCTCAAATGAAGCATGAAGCTCATGTTTGTAGCTTTTGATAGCACCACCACATAAAAAGGTTTCTCTTCTATAATTTGATATTTCTGTGGAGGGAGGGAGCTACTGCTTGTGTTTAAAAACTGGTTTCAGATTGAACATCAGCTTTAGGCACTGCCTTAAAATGGAGGTGAGATGAGACTTTGATCATGAAATTTCCCTACCTTACTCAGCAAATTTTGTGCAGCATCTCTTCTATGTTTCCTAATCTTCCTGGGTTTCCCCACTGCTGTATTCCTATTCATTCTTCCCACAAAACATCAATTAAAAATGTAATAGTTGAACAATGTGGACTTGAGAACACCTTAGGTTAGATCATTGGTCTATCGATCTCGATACTGCAGCAACCTGTCAGATTATCAGAGAGGACTGCTGTCCTATCTGTATGAACTTAGTATTATTTTAATATCAGTATTTTATTCATGATCCTCTTTTGTTTGCAGCTGATGGCAATTTCCTTGACTACAGCAATAAAATGAACATAGCCCAGCCTTTCCTAATAGGTTTCTTCTAAATATTTAGAGATTACAACTCTCAGAATTCCCAGCCAGCATTCGGAGAACACCAGAGTTGGAGGCAGAATTGACAAGCTGGTGTCTTCCAGGTATTTTGAACTGCAAGTCCCATAACTCTTGACATTCACCATGATGATTGGATTAATGGGAATTATAGTTCAAACAACTAGAGGAAATCAGGTGTCTACGTCTGATTGGAGAAAGCTCTGTTCCTTATGGACAATAGGGTATTGATTAATGAACATTCATGGCTTTCATACTCCATTGGAAGGCTTGCATAGCACACTTGAAGAAATGAAGTGGGTGACAAGTTTGTGGTTTGGTGTCTTATGAGTTGTAGCATGTTGTCTGAACCAGACCATCACGCTAGGCCTTCGTATGCTTTGTCTGAACATAGCCTGTGATGGTCAAGTAAGGACTTGGCACGGTGCATGAACCAAGCTCATGTATCGTACCCCAGTTGGTGACAAAAATTAGATGTGACTGGTAGAAGCAGATTAAGATGTTGGAGTGATATCCAGATATTGTTTATAGATTCATACTCTTAATAAATGTATTTGCTTCCTATCTACTTGAAAAGTAAAAGCCATTTTTTAAAAATGAACACTGTGTTATTAAAATTTTCAAAAATCGTTGGTAGTTTCTCCTCATAAGGCAAATTATGCTAAAAATTGTCCTTAGCTATTAGGAAAGTGGGGAGTATGCATTAAAGAAGCTCAGGGGATTATGCAGAGGCCTCATCATATAAAGGAAATCTTTTTACCTGGAACTCATAACTTTTCACTTTAATGGGTGAAGCAGTACCCTTAGCTTTGTCTGACAAAGGGTAGGGTTTAAAATAGGGGTGGGGAAATCTGCCACAAATGAGGGGGTGGGCAGGTTTGGAGCTAAAGGTGAGCAGAGCCACCCTCCTGTTATTTCTGTGTCACAGCTTTTCTGTTATCCCTTCAGAACTGCATGGGAGGATCAGGTGGCATTTTCCAGAAATGCGATTAGCTGGCTTGTGAGCAAATGGCCGTCTCCTCTCCATCACTCCCCTGAGCACTTTTGGCTTTTCATTTGCTTTTCTCCCTCTAGGCTCCTCCCAACAGTATTAAATTAGACCGAAGGCAAGATGAAGTTAAGCTGAGGGCTGCTTGTGGTCCTTAGCTGCAGACTGTCCGCCCTGGTTTAAGAGGAACAGACGGAACTTCTTAAGTGGACTTTTGTCTAATCTGCCTAGCGGTGTGACTGGTCCAACATCTCTGCAAGCTCAGAAGCAAAATAGGAAGAAAATGGGCAATTCTGGTTGTATGCTGCCCACATCCAGTCCCTCTGAGGTTCTCAGGTTTTACAGCAATACAGGAAGCTACCAAAGATAAGGTTGTTTAGACACAAGTGGGTGCTTCTGTTTAATTTAATTTATACCACTGGACTCTGAATGAATTCTGGGCGGTGTATAATAAAACCAAACAGAATAAAAATACAATACAATAATTATGAAAGAAATAAAAAACAAGGACTGATGGTAGATCCGGCTAACCACACCCACACACAATCTGGCAGGGGCCCCAACTGCTCTAACCCAAGGCCTAGCCCAGCAAGGTCTTCAAAGGCTTTCTGGAAGGCCAGCAGGGTGGGATAGAGATCAGAAGGAATCTCATTTTACTTGCTTTGATTTTGTTACTTGGTTTCAAATAGCTTTCTCCAGGTTGGTGTTTTTGAGCATAACTCCCATCATCCCCAAGCAGCACCAGCAGATGTTACTGAACACATCTGGAGAGCACCAAGTTGCAGGAAGACTGGTTTGAAATTATGTGGTGCCGCTTGTGTCCCTCAAGATCAAAGAAGGGTAGCAACTTTAAGATACAACAAATAAAAATGACAAAATGTGCATGTGACCTTCCAGTCCTGTCAATTCCCCTCCCACAGTGAGAAGAGAATCCAGGAAGTCCTTTAAAAGCCCCCAGAGGTGGAAAGGGGGAGGAAGTGAATCAGAAAAACAACAGTCCCACTAGTCCCACATTTAGAGGAAGTTGGTGTCTGTTCAAGCTTGATTTCAAAAGCTTCCTTTGGTACCCCGTGCTTGAACACATTGCAGAGATGGGAGGATAAGGCCTGGCAGCAGATCCAACTGCCATCCAAGGGGGAAGAACAGGGTCATAGAAGGATGGGGAAGGGAAAACATTATTTTATGCAGGACCTAGAAGAATGTGATGGCCAGCAGAGAATCCCAAAGTGTGGCACAGCCATTTGGGGCAGTAGATGGGACTATTGGTTCTCAAGAAGAGTGGAGTACTAGAACCACCACTGGTGGCCCCCAGAAGAGAAAACTCTAAAAATCTTGTCCTTCTTGTTGCTGCAAGATGTGATGATTGCTGCTAACTTAGGGCTAAAGAGACATGACAAATTCCGTGATTGGATCTTTCAACTTTGGACCACACCTTCATGGGACTGGTGCTCCACAGCTAGAAAAAAGGATGTTTAAACCTGTAACATGCCTGATCTATCCTCATTCAAGCCCCTGCCCTACTCTTATTATCAACATTATTATTAGCCTCTTTAAGGGGCGGGGAGGGACAAAAGCTCAGAAGTTTTTGCATTTTCCCTGTTCTGGTTTGACTTCTGACAATTTTTATCTATGTTTTTGTGGTGGGGTAGGGTAGTAAAATTTAATATCTTGGAGGATATTAAATCTTATATGCAAAGTAACCATTCTCCAAGGAACCAATATGGGATGTCCCTCACTTTACTTCATCTCACAGTTATCTATCAAGTAAGTTAATCTTACTGGCCCAGGGCCGTGTTGCATATGCTACATGTGGGTAGGAACTTGTCTTGTTGAGTGACCTATTGGCATAAAACACACGTGGTTTCATCATGCCGGCTCTCTAGCCTGGACTTTTCTATATGGAAGGGTTTTTTTTCCTATTTAGAACGGAACATTCAGGTATGCGAGGGTCCGAGTGCAGTCTCTCACCCCAGCACAGATTCAGACATAAACCTCAGCAAGAGTTAGGTCACAGTTAGGCCTAGCTCACATAGCATGTTTAAGCCATAACATGTTGTTTGTTTTTGGTTTAGCACAGGGTTTCTCAACCTTGGCAACTTTAAGACGTGTGGACTTCAACTCCCAGAATATGCTGGCTGGGGAATACTGGAAGTTGAAGTCCACACGTCTTAAAGTTACCAAGGTTGAGAAACCCTGGTTTAGTATGTTGGGTGAACCCAGTTATGACAGTGACTTAGGGTCTTTCCCCTGTTGAACTTCACCATGGCACAAGCATGTCCTGGCTGGCAACATTTCTTCTTTCTACCATGTCCCTACGATTTTATCCTACCAAGGCCAGCCTCAGTTCCCTTGAAAGGAAGTCAGGCAACTGGTGACCGGGGGCAGAGGCAAGACTGGAATTGGGAATGGGGCCAGCGCATTCCATGCCAATAGAGTTTTCTGCCGATCCTGGGACAGGTGAGGACTACTTCCAATCAGTATGGGAAAAACTCTTGACATGTCAAGTGAACTCAGCCAATTGTGACTTAGTTAATAAACATGGCTGGGAATGATCTGTGAAGCCCATCAAAAGCATACTTGAGGAAATGTCTGTCTCAGTTCCATCACGAGCAGAAAAATATTTGAGGACTTTCTCACAAGTGGATCATGTTTAAAGCAAAAGGCTCATAGGTGGATCATTATGGCCTGCATGGTGGGCTCACCATCATTACTGCTTTATCTTAACAAAATTCTCAAGAAAAAGTGGGCAGAGAGGAGAGGCTGGTCCTAAGTCATCCTGTGAGCTTCATGGCTCAATGGGGATTTTTGAACTGGGGCTTCCCAGGTCTAGTCTGACACACTGGCTTTCTGCATTATGTTCAGTGTAGTAAGGGGAGTTCCTTAGTGAGCTTTCATTACAGCATACATGCACGCAAGCACGCACACAAATACAATGTTGATGCAGAAAGGCATACTTTGGGGAGGGGAATATAATCAGATCTGTAAATTGATATCTGAGCAAAAAGCACACTCGAAAGTGAGTTGTCAGTTCTGAGAAAGAGAAAGTGATCAGAGAGACAGATAGAGGAAAGTGAACTTAATGTCTCAATTTCTTAATTTCAGGGTAGTTTTAGGCCAGGAATAATGATGCTAGGATCAGGGTAGACAACTGCACACATACAATGCTCAGTTATAGGCATGAACCTAGGTCTAGTTGTTGGTACATCTGTATTTCTACTCTGAGGTAGCCATGGTATATAGTAGTTACCATTTGCCATCCAGTCTTTTGAAAGGGGGAAAACACAGCAGCGTTGTTAATCCACCAGAGCAATGCTATTCTCTCTTCTGTTATGTGCAGACAGGATATTGTTCTATGGACTTGGAAAGGGGATTTTCTGATCAACCCATTACAAGCATCATTTTAGCTGATCATTGGGATAATCCAAAAGAGAGAAATATTGGGTACTTTTTTTTCTTTTTAAATCAATGCTTGCATCTTTATCTACTCCAAAAAGGCCTGGGCAGTTCAAAATTTGACTGACACATCTTATGCCTAGGTCAATCACCAACAGAAAGCAAGGATCACACAAAATATTGACTGCAATTTCAGCATATAAATTGAAGATATTTATCACTTAACAGATATAAAATGATGAGACTAAAGAAAGGGTTAATGAGAAATTGGTATCATAAATAAGATAGTGGGAGACAAGAACAATTTCTCAAATTATTTTTTTCCAATACAGAAAGGGCTTTTGATAAAGTAGAATGGAAGTTTAGCAAAAAGATGAATTATTTCACTTGGTTAATTAGCTTGTTGAAATATCAGCAGTCCCTATAAGGAATAATAGGAAATTTAAAACACAGTTCCAGAACAATAACAATAAGCTGGAATATGCCTAGAGGACAGGGAATGATGACAAGGATGGCAAGGAGTTAGAAGTATGAGAAAAGGTTGGAGGTGATGGTGTACTCTCCTTCCTCAGAGGCTTTTACATAGAGACAGGGTAGCTAATGAATATTATATCAGTAGATTTTCTGCAATGAGCCTTTCTAGTGATGAGTCTGTGATTAGACTGACAGAATGCCCAACGTGCCTACTGGACCATACATGTAGCTTATAAATTGCTCCATCTGGGGAGACATTTTGAAAACCATTTATCTTGAAAATTCCACATTACCCAAGGAACTGGAAATGCTACTAGGATTCGGGAAAAATGAATCTTTAACCTATCATATGCTTTGCTAGTTGTATAGGACAGTTTGGAATTGAAATTAAAATCCTTGAAAATCCCATGTTTCATAAGTGAAGAAAGAGATCCCAGAGTTCTAATGCCTATCATCCTTGGCTCCTTCTAACCACTAGGTCCTGAAATAATACTTGATCACAGTAACTTGTTATACCTAGTATTTTCTGTTTTGTATGACACCCTCTTTCTTTTTCATGTAGGCTTTATCATTTGCAGAAGAAAGTTCTAAGAGAGGACAATGGATTACCCCGGTCAGGATTCTGTCCCACAATATATAGAGTCCTCCCATTTGCAAGCAAACGACGACTCAGATCTTTTCTTTACTGGTCCTGAGGGAGTTGATTCCAATGCTGTGCCCACTTATTTCTCTCGTATGCCTGAATCCTACAGACACTCTCCAGGTAGGTATGAATGTAGCAACCGGAAGAAGTTAGACTTTGATTCCATTGAGGCCATGGATGTTACAATCTTTGGAGGCTGATCCCAGTTTTTAAAGAAAGACTTGGAAACCTAAACTTCTTCTGCAGCTTTTTCCCAATTTAGAGTCATCCAGAGATGCACACTAAAACCAAAAATGGTGGGCACTGTAGCCTAACACATCCAGAGGACATCATGTTAGAAAATATCCTTCTTTTTAATCACAGATGGTTGCGTGAACTGAAATCACTCACTGAATCCTAGATACTTTTGCTATGGCTTTCTATACTACAGGACAGATCTGAGTCCTAGCACAAAAAATAAATTCAGAGCCAATCCCTGGTGAGCCCTCACTCAGATTAAATTCTCTATGTAATAGCCTTCATTTTTTATCATTTATTTATTTTAATTTATATATCAAATTTGTCACCTCCCATCTTATTAAAAAGCAGCTCTGGGTGGTTTACAGAAAGGATAAAATCAATTAAAATACAATATAAAAGCAGTCTTAAATAATAAATAGATTCCAAGAATTGGTGAAATTGGCGAGTTGCTCAGGGAGCATCATCAGGGTGCCAGCCACCCCCAAGATCAATCAGAGTTCCCATTGCCCCACGTAAGCTGGCAGAGCCAAGTCTTTAGCCTTTTCCAGAAAGCCAGGAGGGTAGGGGCCTGCTGCATCGCTGGGAGGAGAATATTCCAAAGGGTGGGGGCAATGGCAGAGCTCTCCTCCTGGGCCCCACCAGCCGACATACTCTCGCTGATGGGGTCCACAACATGTCCTCTGTGCCTGACCAGGTGGGATGGGTTAATGTGATGGAGTGAGACAGTCCCTTAGGTAGCCTGGACCCATGCCAAGTAGGGATTTAAAGGTGATAACCAACACCTTGAATTGGACTTGGAAGCAAACTGGCACCCAATGCAGATCCCGCAGCAAAGGTGTTATATGTGCCATCCTAGGGGCACCCAAGATTGTCTGTGCGGCTGCATTTTGAACCAGCTGTAGCTTCTAGATACTCTTCAAGGGCAGTCCCATGTAGAGCACATTGCGGTAGTCTAACCAAGAGATGATCATAATATTCTTGCTCTCCTACATAGTCTCAACACTCTTAAAAAATTCTGGACGCTTGGCTGATATTAGCTGAATTCACATGTTATATTCAGTTTAGTGAATTGTACAAATGCAGCCATTGTGGCTTGTAAACCAGGATTTATGGCTAAGTATGTTGTGTGGAGCCAGACAAATCTGATTTAGTCAACACGCCACATTAAAACAAATTGTGGTTTAGCATTATGTGTAAACCCTTTAACTGTTATTGCTGTGTTTTCCTGCTGCAAATTTTGCCAAACTTTACTAACTTCACCATATTGAAGCTTCACCATAATGAATTGAAGAACTTGGAATTCTAGTATAAGAATTTTAGACTCAATAAAATAATGTATAAATGTATACATACACATGTACATGCATAGACATATACATGTTTGTATGTTTGTGTATATATATTTGTGTGTGTGTGTGTGTGTGTGTGTGTTTAAAAAATGTGATTTTAAATCATGCTTCCCTTTTATTTCCTGTCCGGAAATCTGCCAAGCTTCTCTTCAAATACAATCAAAAGCAGATGCCTTTGTTGCTCAGATGATGATGAACCAACCATGTATAGCACCTTATCTACTTGATCTCTTTCATTAGGTAGTGCACTTTTCCTTAGTCTACATGCATGCACATACATGCTCACTATGATTTGTTATTTCTTGCATATCGTCATCATCACCATCATCATCACCATCATCATCACCACCACCACTGCTACTACGATGTCCCATCTCTGCAACAGTGCGGCAATTATACCCGCTTCTCAATGGTTTGCAATGGGGGGATGGCCATCCCTACAGCACAGCAGCCTGGGTCTCCAGTGCCTCTGGGAAAACCCATGCTGGGCTTCCAGTCTACACCTCTGCCTCATCCTCCTACCAGACCCTGCATGCGCCGCCCTCTCCCAAGGACCTTCCCCCTGAGGACAAGAGCAGCCCCAGATATCTGGAGATGTTGAAGACCGAACGGATCAGCCCCATTCATGCTGAACTGCTGCCCCTCGGGACCTCACCTGGCACAGCCCACACTCCTTACACTATGGGACAGGAGTATGGATACTTTCCAATGCCTGGAAGCCCCCTGACAGCTGGATATTCCCCCAAACTCCGGGGGACAACGCAGCTCTCCCCCACTGGTGAGATCTTCTGCTGGATAACTTAGGTGTTATAAAATAATGGCAGGTTTGGAATAAGGGAACCCCCTTCATAGGCTTACCTTGTGCTAAAAATGTCTGGCAAATCCACAGCATTGACCTAAGAGGAAGAAACTGTGGAGTGCATCTTTTTTCACTGCTCTTGACATGGGTTTTAAATTTTTTTAATATTCTGAATTTCCAGTGTTAGTAAATGAAGCTATGCAGCAGTTTGGATTCAATTCCAAAAAGATGCTTTTTGGGGCAGGCCGAGACATGAACTTTAGACCTCTCTGCAACTCTTTAAAACAGCTGTGCCTTTTCCAAGGATTGCACACTGATTCTCTAACAAGAACAGAACAGTGATAGAAACACCAGATATACCCAGGTATAATTGCCCAGTGTCACTAATGACTACATTATATAATGGGATATAATACACAGATATAATTTCTCCACCATCATCTTGTTTTGGTCCTTAAAAGAAACAGTTATGGAACCATGGCTACCCCCATGATCCTAGGAAAAGATTCAGCTATTTAACAGATTTGCAGACAAGTGCCACATTCATGTCCTTGTGCACTCCAATCTTGTTTAAATTAAATCCTTAGTATTGCACAAGGGTACTGTGAAATCACAAAGCCACAGTGGGACTTCTCCCATTTGGAATCTGATGAGGTACAGACCATTCTTGTTCTATCGTAATAGAGGTGCTTCATGAATACTGCAATCCTAAGAGCAGATGCCACTCCAGAGAAGGCCCATCTGCAGCTAAATGCAAGATGATGTTCTGCCAAGTGCAGAAGGACCTCTTCTGAGGGCTTTCGTGATTGAACAGGTCTCTCTCAGTAGAGGCAATCTGTCAGGTTTTCTGGTCTTGAGTTGTTAAAGCCTTATATATAAAAAACAGAACCTTCTTCCTGATCCGATAGCTCATTCTACAAAGTAGGTCCTACTAGTTTCTTGCCCTTTCCCAAACTGTCCTTCTCCAACTCAGCACTGTTTCAACAGCAATGACAGCCTTTCCTAGAAATGAAAGACCCTACCGTATTCTCCCACTTGAAAGATCATGCTATCTTCTCCTTAAAAGTCTGTTCCCAACTCTTCCCGCAGAGGCACGTGAGTGTGTGAACTGTGGAGCCACAGCTACCCCCCTGTGGAGAAGAGATGGCACTGGCCACTATCTCTGCAATGCCTGTGGGCTCTACCACAAGATGAATGGCCAGAACCGGCCTCTCATTCGGCCCAAGAAACGCCTGGTAAGTCAACATTCACTCCCCAGCAAGTGAATCCCGCCCACCTTAAGAGTCCCATCTCAGCGTTGCAACTGTCTGTTCATTTAAACAGTGCCATAATTTTGTTTTTAAAAAAGATGCTTTTTCAAGTAGATGGTTGCAGCTGAGGAGAACAAACCTTACAAAGGAGTTAAGGAAAACAAGGAGAAATTAAAAAAAAAAAGATATTGCCTATAGATGATAACATATAGTTACAGTATTTGTTCCAGTATAAATTTGATATATTTTATTTGTTTGCCTATCACAGAAAAAACAGAATGAAGTCAATCTACTCTAATATAGGTTATTCCCTACAAGAATAAATTACTTCCAAAGGTGGTAAACCTGAGTGCTGGAAAAGAAACACTGTAATGGTGTCTCTTGAACAAGAGCTCTATTCTACAGATTAGGAGTCTATGAAAGCAGATTTTGAGTTCCAGAAAACTGATATGATCCTGGGAAGCTCAGAAGACAGGCCAATCAAAAAGCTAGCCAAGAACCCTATTCTCTCTCTTTCTTGTGAGAAAAGAACAGTGATAGAAACCCCTGATTCCACCTAGATATTATTAAGTCCATTAACACTAAGGACTGCCATTTATGTATGTATGTATGTATGTATGTATGTATGTATTTCCACAATGTTTCCACAATGCTCCAATCACTCAACTGCAGTTAAGAGTGCAACATAAAATGATGATCCATAGCAAAACCCGACACCCTCAGACCAAGCTAAAAGTGGTTGCCCAGCCACCCTCAGCTCAGATCAAATGTCTGCTTGAAGAGGAGAGTCTTCTGGACTCAGGAGTGAAGCAGCCCCCCTTATCTCCGGGGCAATGTGCTCCATTGTTGGGGCAACCACAGGAAAGGCCTGCCTGCTTTCTGGCCCATGTTTCTTTCACCTCTCATCCTGATGGGACCTTGAGCAAGCTCTCTCTTGATGCTCTTACAAGGTGGGCAGGTGGTCTCTAAGGTCCTCTGATACTGCACTGCATAGGGCTTTATAGGGAATAATCAGCTTTATGAATTGGACCTGGAAACTCTGACAACCAGTATAGTGCTGGGTTTTCAAATGCTAGTTGAGAACTGTACTTTACCAGATGTTACTATGAATTTCCTGTATGGATTAGGGAACCACCCTGTGACCTCATGCATAAGACTACTTGGGACTTTGGCTTCATCCAGCAGAAATCTTCTTGGGATCTTAGTTTTTATTAAGTATTCTGAGTTCCATGTCAAAAGAACATGATTTAGCCATTCATGATTCGGCCGTTCTATAGTTTCCATCATCTGCCATGGTTTTCTTCCAATCAACTCAACAAATGTCAATGACTCTTCTTGGGGATAAATTGCACGTCAGCCTTGCCCAGAACAATCCCAGAGTCAGGCTTGTGCCTCTCTTTGGAAAGGGCAAAAGCATTATAGACATTGCTGGCTTCTTTCCCAATGACATAAAGCAGTGAACTTAATTGCACGGTTCCCTTCTCCTTGGGGATCTTTCCAAGCTGGGTGTAAGAAAGCTTCCCTCCCACCCCAGTTCTTGTGGCCCTGCTGTATTATTAGAAATTAAGACTTTTAGTGCAAAGAACGTTGTCACGTTTCTCATCTTGTTAGGAATCTGTGGGTTTAAAAACCTGACTTCTAACAGCAAGTCATGGATGGTTTGGGGACAAATCAGGAAGTGAGACAAGAACTTTATTATCTCTATTAGTAAAGAACAGAACAGGAACAGGAAACTCCTGACCTCAGCAGATACAATTAAGTCCAGTGTCATCTAGTGGCTAGGCAATATAGCGACCAGTCCCTTGTTTTCATGGACTTGTGCTAGCATATATTGCTGCTGTTTATAGCTAATTGTCTGGTTAAACTTACTGTATTTCTTTTATTGACAGAATTCAGATTGTTCTATTAGTCAGAGTGGTTGAGAGTGTAATTAAAATTGGGGATGGGATGGGATCTAGCCAACCATAACTTCTTTACTTCATCCTATAGCACAGTGTTTCTCAACCTTGGCAACGTTAAGATGTGCAGACTTCAACTCCCAGAATTCCCCAACCAGCATGGGGAATTCTGGGAGTTGAAGTCCACACATCTTCAAGTTGTCAAGGTTGAGAAACACTGCAAGCAGGTGCAGAGAGACAAGCGGTTTCGCTGGGTACCTGTGATGGAATGGTGTTATGAAGGCCAGGCTCAGGGAGATGAGCGTTTCCTTAGCCCTCAACAGGAGCGTGAGAAGTTTAAGAGGATGAGACTGGCACCACGCTAAGGAATTCACGGTGTTGTGGCTTGCTGGCTTGGGAACTTAGGTTCAATCTGGAGAGATTTCTGTCTTGAGGTGGAAGCTGATAAATGCAACAGAACTGTATGGCACTGTCTCGTGGAGTTCTTTGGGCTGAACCTGACAATGTCTTGAATTTCTTCACGAGAAATTCTGTCCGTCTGGATCTGGAAGTCCCACAGGATCTTAGCCCTGTTATTCTCCACGACCTTCTGTGGAATCTCCCATCTGGACTTGGGGGGGTCTAGTCCATACGCTGTGCAGATGTTCCTGTACACAATGCCAGCTACTTGGTTGTGCCATTCAGTGTATGCTGTTCCTGCCTGCATCTTCCACCCTGCCACTATGTGTTGGACTGTCTCTGAGGCCTCTTTGCACAATCTGCACCTTGGATCCTGTCTAGTGTGGTAGACCCCTGCTTCTATGGATCTGGTGCTTAGGGCCTGTTCTTGTGCTGGTATGATCAGTGCCTCAGTGCTGTCTTTTAGTCCGGCCCTTTCCAGCCACTGATAGGATTTCCCAATGTCAGCCACCTCAGCTATCTGTCGATGGTACATCCCATGCAGGGGCTTGTCTTGCCATGGCACTTCCTCTGCTTGAACTTCCTGCCTTGTCTGCTGCTGCCTGAGGCATTCTCTCAGCAGCTCATCTTTGGGTGCCATCTTACTGATGTACTCCTGGATACTTCGGGTTTCGTCCAGGATAGTGGCTTTGACACTCATCAGGCCCCGCCCGCCCTCTTTGCGCCTGGTGTACAGTCTCTGGGTGTTGGACTTGGGGTGGAAACCTCCATACATTGTGAGGAGCTTCTGGGTCTTCACATCGGCAGCCTCCATGTCTTCCTTTGGCCAGCTCACTATACCGGCAGGGTATCTGATGACTGGCAGGGCATACATATTGATGGCATGGATCTTGTTCTTCCCATTGAGCTGGCACTTCAGGACCTGTCTTATCCTTTGGTGGTACTTGGATGTTGCTGTCTTTCTTGCCTCCTCCTCATGGTTCTCATGTGACCGTGGGACACCAAGGTATTTATAGCTGGTCTCTATGTCTGCTATGTGGCCCACTGGTAGTTCCACTCCATCGGTCTTAACTACCTTCCCTCTCTTTACTATCATCCTGCCACACTTCTCCAGTCCGAATGACATCCCAATGTCCTCGCTGTAGATCCGTGTCAGGTGGATCAGTGAGTCGATGTCTCGTTCACTCTTAGCATACAGCTTGATGTCATCCATGTAGAGGAGGTGGCTGATGGTGACTCCACTCTTGAACTTGTACCCATATCCAGACCTTGTGATTATCTGGCTGAGGGAGTTTAAGCCTATGCAGAACAGCAGTGGGGACAGTGCATCACCTTGGTATATGCCGCACTTGATGGCCACTTGTGCGAGCTGTCTTGAGTTCACTTCCAGTGTTGTCTTCCACAGTCCCATTGAGTGCTTGAGGAAGGTCCTTAGTGTCCTGTTGACTTTGTATAGTGCCAGGCATTCACAGATCCATGTGTGTGGCATTGAGTCATAGGCTTTCCTGTAGTCAATCCAGGCTGTGCTCAGATTGGTCTGCCTAGACCTTGAGTCTTGGGCGACTGCCCTATCTATGAGTAACTGGTGTTTTGAGCCTCTGGTGTTGTTCCCAATGCCCTTCTGAGCTGTGCTCATGTACTGGCCCATATGGTCATGTAGCTTGGCAGCTATGATGCCTGATAGAACTTTCCATGTTGTGGGGAGGCAGGTTATTGGCCGGTAGTTGGATGGTGCTGTTCCTTTGTGAGGGTCTTTCATGATCAGCACTGTCCTTCCTTGTGTTAGCTAGTCTGGGTGGGAGCCTGCTGCTAGCAGTTGGTTCATCTGTGCTGCTAGGCGTTCATGCACTGCTGTTAGTTTCTTTAGCCAGTAGGTGTGGATCATGTCCGGGCCAGGTGCTGTCCAGCTTTTCATGTTCTTGACCCGCTGTTGGATGTCTGCTACTGTGATGGTGACTGGTTCCTGTTCTGGGAGATTGCTGTGGTCTGCTTTCAGGTCCTGCAGCCACTTTGCACTGGTGTTATGCGTCTTCTCTTTCTCCCATATGTTCTTCCAGTACTGTTCAGTTTCCGCTGCTGGTGGCTCAGCTGCTACTCTGTAGTTGCACTGCAGTTGGGAGTACCTTTGGATGGTTCTTTGGAGAACAGGGCATTTATCTTCTTGGCCTCTGCTTCTCTAGTGTATCTCCTTAGCCTGGTAGCCAGTGCTGTGAGCCTTTGTTTAGCAGTCTCTAGGGCTTCAGATGGAGTCAGGCCCATGTAGTTTTTCAGCCGAGTCTTATCCTTAATCTCCACACGCTTCTGTAGTTCCACCAGCTGACTGACTTCTCTCCGAGTTGCCTTGATCTTAGCCTCCAATCTCATTTTCCAGGGTGGGTATGTACTGCTGTTCTGTAGCCAAGCATTTCCAGGATTACAGCGGCTGTAGCATATACCAATTCATTGGTTTCAGTTATGGTGGTAGTAGGGATTGTCTGGAGGGCTCTTTTGGCATCTTCTAGCATACTATCTGATGGTACTTCTCCACTGACCCTTGGTAATCGGACTCAAGGGTTGACTGTAGCTAGTTTATCCATGATCTTATGCCTCATATCAGCTGCTGTGGTCTGTAATGGAAGGGGTGGCAGTGACATTCCAGCTTCAGGTGTTGGCTGCACATCTGCTTGTTCTTCCAGGTCTGCTTGAGTCCGGGTTGTAATGTGGAGTTGGTCTATCTCAAGCTGTGAGAGCAGCTTCCTCTTCACTATGTTGAAGCGCTGGGTAACTAGTTGTTTCTCAGTTAGTGTGGATGTAGGCCTTCTGTCTATCCATAGTTCCCTCATACGTTTCATATATCCCCTCTCATTAGGTCTGCTGTTGTAGTAGCATTCCATCATTTCCAAGTTCTTGTCTCGTCCATGTATGGTTTGTTCCAGTAGCCCACTTAACATCAGATTGTCCTGCTTCCCCAACATCTGACGCGGACCTTGTTAATCCGGGCGACGTCCGAGCTGGCATGACTCTCTTAGTTCGTGTCACTCTCATATTTTGAGGTAGGCAGGTGAAGCGTTAGGGAGTCTTTGCCCAAGGACCCCTACTGGTAAGGTAGGTACCAGCCGGGATTTGAACCCCGGTCTCCTGCATCAAAGGCGGTGTTCTAACCACTACGCTATCCAGCCGCTTATTTATATATATATATATATATATATATATATATATATATATATATATATATGATTCTTTCAATATTTATAACAATTGCTCTTTTCAGATTTAAAATATTAAAAGGCAAAGATTAAACCCATTAGATATTAATATAAAATGAAATATTTTTCATGAAAAACCCTATATTTTTTAACAAATAAAAAATAATAATGAGAAGAGTGACATTGTTTTAAATTTTGTGCAAATATCTTTAATGTCTGGCAGATCATTTTGATTTGGGAGACCCCTGAGGGTCTTGGGGGATCCTAGGAGTCCTTAACCACACTTCAAGAAACACTGTTCTACAGGAACATTATAAGCCCTGTATGTCATTTCTAAAATTAGCACGGCAAGTATTTAATTCTCCTCGTTCCATGATGCAGATTGTCAGCAAGCGTGCTGGTACCCAGTGCAGTAACTGCCAAACTACCACCACCACCCTCTGGCGCCGCAACATGAATGGAGAACCTGTGTGCAACGCCTGCGGCCTCTATTACAAACTGCACAATGTAAGGCAATAGGGAGAGAGTGGGGGAGGGTGTGTGTGCATGAAAGAGGGATGCTGGGGGTGGGGGTTGATTGCTTCCAGGAATATATTGGAGAAGGATCAAAGGGCTTAGTGGCACTTGGTGTGGATAAGCCATTCTGGAATATCCTGGGGAAAAGATCTGGCCACTTACCGTCATCGTCTCTCATGGGATTCCATGCTGTTTTGCTCATGTCACCCGCCATTTAACAGAAAAGAGGCATGGCCTTGGGTCTATGCTGAGGGAATAATGAACACTGGCTCCATTTGGCTCGACCTATCTCTTAACATTATCCCCAGACAAATCTTCTCTGAGATCTTGATCTCACCTTCATCATTTCTCCTACTTGTACCCTACAGGTGAATCGCCCCTTGGCCATGCGCAAGGATGGGATCCAGACACGAAACCGCAAGGTGTCCTCAGCCAAGTCCAAAAAGCGCAAAGGGAATTCTGGGGAAGCCACAATTGCTGCAACCACACCCTTGGAGATGATGCCATCTTCCTTGATGGGGGAAGAAGCTGCTGCCCTCTACCCTCTCAGCCCCATGATGCTACCAGGACATTTGCTCCCTTTTGGCACCAATCCTCACTTTCTAGGATCTCCAGCAAGTTTTCCTCCACAGGCTTCCCCTGCCCCACATGGTTCTCCAGGAGTGGTCTCTGCTCTGGGGTAAACAGCCTTGTAACATGTGCGTGCACACCCACCCACTTTTATGTACAGAGACTTTGGGACACATGTAGGGAGAAGATTCTCCTAAACAAGGATAACCTTTTGGAGTAGCTCTATTAATTGTTTGCAGTTTGGGCCCCTTGAAAATGGTCCCTATGGGTGAGAACTGTGATCCCCCAGCTTACCAGAGCAGACAGAAAGGTACAATGGGGTAATTCACATAAATAAGGGAAGAGGTGGTGATAAAGGGGCAAAATTGTTTTCAGAAGGGATCCTTTAGAATGGCCAACGTGGAATGTTGGAGTGGAAAGTTTCCCCTGCGGAGAAAATCATTACTGGCAATACAAAAAACAATGAGGGAAAGAATTAGGTTCACAACCTGGTTCCCAGGATCAAGGATTTTATGTGTGAAAATTGATTTGTTTGTTTGTTAATCCAGAAAAGCAAAGCAGTGAGTCCTGAAAGTTTTGCCATTTTATCGTCCCCCTTCCTCAACCATTTGTGCCAATTAGGATGCAGACTGAAGTGAGCTAATAATGCCTCTAATCCATCTTGCTACCCCCATCTGTAAATAACCTTTGTCCAGTGCCATAAATATTTTCTTTCCTACCCATTCTGCAAGATACACATTATAACCCAGATGAGCATCTCTAACTCCAGGAACAATCTGTACCTGCTTGTCCTTACAATTAAGTACCTCTTGATGTGTCATTTGTGAGAGTGCTCTGCGTGTGAGTGGATGTTTCACCCTGATTGCATGGCTGTAGATCCATCCCAAGAATTTCCCCACCACCAACTCCACCACTACCTCCACTTGGCTCAGTGAATTGGCCCGTCAATAGCAGGAAGCATCATTTTGTACACTACCATTGACTTCACGTTGGGAAGGCACGCCGATACAGAACTCCAGTCTGTTGCTTCTGAAAACGAGTGTCTTGCTGACTCCAGTTGCCACCTGAATGGAGAACCGACCCTGCCTTTTTCATTTAGTCATTCACTTTTGGTCCCATTTTAACTTCCCTATCTATGATCAAGTCTGCTGTGCTTTCCATCCATTATATTTCTCTGTCTGCTCTTTCATTCTTTTCTCACCATACCAGCCCGTTCAGAAACACCATATTCTTCCCTTGATAAGTTGTTTTTACTGCATTCTCACCTCTGAAACACTGCGATAGAAGAAAGGAGGGAACATGTCATGTTCTGACTAAGGTACTTATAGGATTTGCCTTTGCTGGGTTTATATATTTGCCCCTGGGCTTGTATGAAAATTCTCCTTCTTTATTAACAACGGAGGGACAAGGTTGAAATGCATTTTCTGCAAAGCCAACTTCAGCATGGCATGAGGGAAGTTCTTCCAAAGAATGCCAGTTTTCTCTTAAGTGTCTTCTGAAATTTATTTGTACTATTAAATTTATGTTTTCAATGAAATCTCACCGGGAAAGGGGAAGTATTCTTCCCCCCCCCCCCTTCTCTGTGATGCAAAAGGAATGCTATTCCATGATATTCTTATGATATTTCCATGAAAATTCAAACGGCTTTCTCAACTGACAGATTAACATGGGGCAGGACCCAAATGAAAGTCGCCTTGTCCAGATCTAATGGGAGATGCCTGAAATGTTAGTTGGCAACCCTGATTGCTGGTAGGCGATAATCTTATTAGCTAGACAAATTATTTTTGGTAAGTGGGAAAACATGGTCCTTTATAATGGGCTCATTCAGCCTATAACCCCCGAAGGTCTGGGCACTAGGCACAGAGAGCCAATGCAGAGAGATGCTATCTACACCTAGAAGGCTACACTCCATGGCTGCTACATTGCATTGGGCTTGATGGATTTCAGCTGGCATAGCTCTAAAACAAAGGATAGTCAAGATATCCTAACTTCCCCCACTGAATCCACCAGAACTCAGATTTTCCTTTAATTCAGCAGGTGGTACAGTACAAAGATCAGTGCTATGGAATACAATCTTCATTGGAAGTATCATCCACACTGAACTTATTGACATGCATCAGAACACTGATTTCCTCTGCATCTTCCTCCCACTCCCACCCCTCATGTTATACAGGTAGTCCTCGACTTACAACCATTTCTTTAACAACCATTCAAAGTTACGATGGCACTGAAAAAAGTGGCTTATGACTGGTCCTCGCACTTATGACCGTTGCAGCATCCCCGCAGTAACATGATAAAAATTTGGGTGTTTGGCAACCAGCATGTATTTACAATGGTTGCAGCATCCCAGGGTCATGTCATCGCCATTTGCAACTTTCCCAGGGGGCTTCCGACAAGCAAAGTCAATGGGGGAAGCTGGATTTGCTTAACAACTGTGTGATTCACTTAAAGACCGTAGCAAAAAAGGTTGTAAAATAGGGTGCGATTCACTTAATGACTGCATCGCTTAGCAACGGAAGTTCCAGTCCCAATTGTGCTTGCAAGTTGAGGACTACCTGTATGTTATTGGGTTCAGCTTTGCAATGCGTTTTGAATGTGCTGAGATGTGTCTTAATAAGAAAGAGTTTTCTGAGTGTGTATGAAAAGTCTTCATATGAGTCACTGGTTAATCACAGTCACATGTATTGATTTTTTTAAAAAATGGTGAGTTTGCTTGTTTAGATTTAGGAGCAACTGGGCTTGAAAGCTAAGCAGGGGAGACTGGGAGGCTGAAAAAACATTGTGGAAGAAGACAACAACACTTCCATCTTTCTGTCAAGAAGAGTATGTGGATATGTGCATGAAGTTGCCAGAAGTCAAGCTTGATTTGAAGGAGACTTTACTTTTTATACTACGCTGCAAGTACAGGTAATAAAATGTCCAGCTACATAGCAGAATCTAACTGATTTCATTTGAATTTGCAAGAGCTAAGCAGGGTTGAACCTGGTTAGGACTTGGATGGGAGACCACCAGAAATTCAGACTAGATGGAGAAATCAGAAAAACATCTCCAAAGAATCTGAATGAAACTATTTCTATACTGTTGCCAAACAAACAACATGGATGTGTCCACGTGGTCACTAGAAGTTAAGTTCAGCTGGAGGGCATTTTTACCATTTCTCTATTCTTTAAGAACCTCTTTAGTGGGAATTGTTCAGATAAATGTCACATTATAACCTGTGAGAAAGAAGGCTGGTTTCCTGGCTTTTTTTTGACATCTGCTTTGAGCCACTTAAACAGATCCCTGAAATTATCCCTTTCCCTTTGCAAATCACCTTCCTGATATGGTGCTATATACTTCACAAAAGACATTGCGGGCAACTTTAACCATATCTAGTTTGATCTACAACTAGCCATGTTCCTAACCCTTTTCCTTTTTTTCTGAAGGGAAGTTGTTAACTAAAAGCTAGAAATCTGGAATCCTAGCATATCCAAATGTGGAAAGCAAAACCCAATCTTATTTTTATAATCTTTTTTTTTTAAATAGCAGAACAGCTTTGGAACTGCTAGTCTGATTCAGTTGCCAGAAGCCCTGTCCAAGTTATTAAGAGTTCCCAGAAGTGTTGTAGATTTGATTGTTAATTTTTTATTTTACTACACTTACATCCTGCCTTTATTCATCTTACTTTATTGAAATTATTATTAATATTTAGAATATATATAATCTCAGCAAAAACCTTGCATCCAAGACGCTCACAATCAATCCGTATTTTGACAGTGGATGAAGCTAAGAGTAGGATGCAGGCAAGTGAGACAGATGGGAACTGAATGGACATGACTGCAGCTAGGTGTCCTTTAACTTCAATTTGAGATAAGAATTCAAGGTTTTTGAAAGAGGAAATACGAAGTGCTATCAAATGGATTTTGAGGAGGGATAGGAAGGAAAAAAAAGAAAGGGATGGTCCCATAATTATAATTTTTCTGGAAGGGCCTTTCAGAAATGGACAAGCTTGTTTATGGAACTGGAAGACTTTGGAATAGCTAAAGATGAGAGAGAAAGACAGTTTTGTGTAGTGGTTAAAGCATCAGACTAGAAACACAGAGACCATGAGTTCTAATCCCACTTTAGGCATGAAGCCAGCTGGGTGACCTTGGGCCAGTTGCTTTCCCTCAGCCCTAGGAAGGAGGAGAAGACAGGAAAAGACAGAGGCAGTCTGAAAATAAATTCAGATCTCCTTTCACTTGGGCTCAGCTCTGGTAAATACTTGGAAACGTTGATGTAATTATTTTGGGCCACAATATGGCAGTGATTCGCCATTGCCTTTGTGACAGCAAGTTCTCACGTTGATAACGAGGCTAACAGACATTTTGGAAACCCTCTGCAGGTGCCGGCTGGCCCATCTTCTCAAAAGAGACAGGCCTCTCTCCATTTATATTGAAAAAGGAAAAGAAAGAGAACAAGAATCTAACTGCTTTGATTTGCCTATACTGTATACAGCTTTCTCAATTAAAAAAAAAAAAAGTACTTGCCTGAATGCCTGAGTTAATAATTTAAGAAATAACTTGGGTTGTCACTCTTTTCCTAGCATTCCTTATTAACCTGGGATCAGAGACTTGCTCCTTAGACTGATTGTTTCTGATCTTGCTTGTTGCTAGAGATGTCTGAGAGACTTCTTCAAGGAGGTTTTTTTCAATTTTCTAGTCTAAGTTTATATCCCTGCAATTCCTTCTATCCAAGTAACAATCAAGTCCACCCTGCTTAGCTTTTTGACAGCCAGGGGGCTGTCACCCACTGTAGCTGGGGCAGAGTTGGCTGGCAAGAGAGATTGTGCCACCTCCTTCTGCTTCGCTTCTTCAAGAAAACGCCATTTAGTTGACTGTGGAGGCGGAAATACAGCAACTTTGATTGTTGATTCTCATTTCGAACATCTTATGGTTTCCCTAAGCTGTAAGTAAAATCTAGGAGAATCCCTCCAAGGGCAGCCCCGGTCTCTCTTGAAGCATGGCTGGTGGGGAGTCTTATCGCACAACATCTCTGCTTCTCCTTTCCCACATGCTTCAACAGAGCCATCAAAGGAAGCTGTGGCCATTTTATCTTGCCATCAAGTCACTATGAGATCATTGCTTGTTCCCCACGCAATCCTCTCCTTTTCGGATAAAGGGCTGGCAGAGCTACTGGGAACAAAGTTTCTGAAGTTGCAAAAGACAGAGAAGGATGCAGATTGGCAGGCATCCCCCCCTGCTCCTGCCTTCCACCCCTACATAAGCTTCATTCATCCATCCTGCAACTGTTCATGGTTGCATTATACTGCCTTACTGAGGCACGTCCTTCTAGAACCAAAGGAAGTTAACTGGATGGAGAGGCCAAAACATTTGAAAGCACAAGTCCACAATCTTACTTGCTAATCAAAGCTGGGTTCAGTTTTGACATAGGTGCCTTGTGTCCTTGGCACCTGAACCAGACCTGTGTACTTGTGCTTCTTAAATGAACCTTGTTTTAATGTTGGTTTTTGAAAGTCTTCCAGGAATGCTGGTTTTATTGGTGATGCTTTTACTTAAGATTGTTCTTAGTTTTCATTTTGTACAACCATTCTGAGTTCCTCCAGAAGAAAGAGTGTTAATAAGAATAGAAAAAATAGTAATCATTATAGAAGATGATGATGATGATGATGATGATGATGATGATGATGATGATGGTGATGATGGAGGAGGAGGAGGAGAACCAACAACAACAACAACTGTCAATCAGGCCTTTGTCCAAGGGCAGCCCTGAACATTCAGATTTGTATACTTCCCCCATATGTCATTGCCTTATTTTCTCTGTCATCTCAAGCACTAGCTGGTTCACGAACCAATCAGGAAAATTCATATAGAACAGTATGCAAAGCCAGGCCCTGTTGATATGTTGATTTCAGTTCTCATCATCAGGACCAGATTTCGGGTAGTGCTATCAGCAGCTGAAGCAATGCTTATGTCCAGATAATGACAAACAGTAAAAGAGATTCCAGGTATTCCAACAGACCAGGGACAATGCCTGCTTTTTTAATATCTACCCCTGATAAATCACAATGTCTGTCTGAATCTTACTTTTCCCTTTGGAGAAACACTCAAATTCATTCATTCATTCATTCATTCATTCATTCATTTTTTTCCTGCTTTCTTGCTCAAGCAAGTGCTCCAGGTTGACGCTGTTAGCAAAATAACAAAAATACAAAATAGGGAAAATGTGCATGGAAATTTATACTATAATTAATAATTACATGCATCCTAAATGTTCTTCTAAATGCAGAGAATGTGGAAGCTATGTGCAGCTCCCACGGGAGCGCGCTTCATAGCCTCTTTGCTGGTTGAGAAAGATGGGCCATCATTCTCCAAAGTTCAGCTTCTTCCCCGCAGTCTCTAAAATTTACATCTCTGTGTGGGAGTGGATGCTTCTTATCACCAGTGCATATGATTATGAATGAGCCGACATGAATCCTGGGAGTAAACTCCTGTTGTGAATCATCAAAAAGCTGTCATTGTTGTTTTTTCATCCCTTTATAATCTTACATTCTTTCCTTTATGAAGAAATCTGCAAATTTTAGCAAGCCCTGAAAAAATAAACAGAGTAGAATTCTCACTGTTAGCATCAGCCAAATTCAGTAGCTACAGCCACTCCCAGCAGAGAGAGGAATGTATTGAATCTGCTTGCTCTCTAACTACTAAGGAGAAGCTGAGGAAGAAGTTGTTTGGGGAACAAAGAAGTAGAAATCTTCATTCTGATGAATTTTTTAATTTATTGGGTTTTTCCTTTCTATATTTTATAAATGGCTTTGAGATGCCTTTGTGTTGGAAGCATTTTGGGCCAGGTTTGCATGTTTCTTTTTTCTTTCCTTTCTTTTCCTTTCTTTCTCTCCTTCCTTCCTTCCTTCCTTCCTTCCTTCCTTCCTTCCTTCCTTCCTTCCTTCCTTCCTTCCTTCCTTCCTTCCTTCCTTCCTTCCCTTCTTTCTTTCTTTCTTTCCCTTCCTTCCTTCCTTCCTTCCTCCTCCCCTCCCCTCCCCTCCCCTCCCCTCCCCTCCCCTCCCCTCCCCTCCCCTCCCCTCCCCTCTCTTTCTTTCTTTCTTTCTTTCTTTCTTTCTTTCTTTCTTTCTTTCTTTCTTTCTTTCTTTCTTTCCTTCTTTCTTGTATGAACTGTTTTTCCATAAGCATGACTGGTGAATTACAATAAAAAATACAGTGATGGAATAAAAGTTCCCAGAATCAGATACAGTACATTGGTCCAGGCTGATATTTGAGAGCACTGATTATAATGATTCAGAGTTCCTGGCCCCTATTCACCTAGTTAGCAGCATGATTTTTTAAAAATCTGTCTTTTTTCATTAGTCACCACTAGATCATCTTGACTGCCCTGATCCAGAAGACAGAGCAGAAGCTTCAGTGTGAGTCCAATTAGGATAAACAGTCTTATCTGCAAAATAGGAATAACAGTAAAGTGGTTGGTAAAAGTGTTAAGAACTCCTGCTACTTTTCCTAGAAATTAGAGACTGGGAAGACCATAAAAACATACTTGAAGCATTCTGCATTTTTTGCAATGCCATAATACTGGGTGGGGTAGCAAATACTCCAAATCAGAGACTCTCAAATTGTGGGTTGGGACCCCCAGGAGTTGGGGACAGGGGTGACACATTAAAAAAAAAAACTGCTCAGGCTTGCACAGTTAAATGGAAACTCTATCAAAATTTAATCTAGGCTTTGTTCCCCACATTGTCTGTGCAACTTGGCTGTGGGCTTTTCCAAACAAAGCAGGAGGATGTTCTGACAATGCTCCTCTTTTACCTGTGGAGGCAGGAGCACTGGAAGAATTCATTCTGGGCTTTATTTTGCCTTTGTAAGCCTCCAGAGGCCAGTTTGAGAGGGCTTGTGATAGATAGATTAACCTGAAATTAACATATAGATGGTATCCGTATTTCTTGCCCAACCCTAATATCCATGTCAGTATAAGCTGTTCAGAGTTGGGAGTGACTGGAGGGGCATATACAGGTAGATCTCATTTAATGACTGCCCTGTTTAGCGACCATTCAAAGTTACGACAGCACTGAAAAAGTAACTTTACAACCAGTCCTCGCACTTATGACCATCACAGCATCCCTGCAGTCATATGATCTACATTCGGGCACTTCACAACTGGTGCACATTTATGCTGTTTGCAGCGTCCCATGGTCATGTGATCACCATTTGTGCACTTCACAACCAGCTTCCGACAAGCAGAGTCAATGGAGAAGCTGGCAGTAAAATTGTAAGTCATGGTCACGATGTCTTGCTTATTGACCTGCGGTGATTTGCTTAACAACCAAATGGGAAGTGATGTCATAAATCCATTGTGGTGACATGATGTTTCACTTGGCAACAGAGTTGCCGGTCCCAATTTTGGTCACTAAGTGAGGACTATCTGTAAATCCTAGTAAATAAATAAATAAACAACTCATTAATACAGGAGGGTCACACAAATTTGCATTTATCATTTTAAGAGATTACAGTTCTGCAAAGATTTAGATTTGCTGTTCTGATTATGTGCCATTAAGTCAGTGTCGACTTTTAGTGACTACACAGATAGATTTTCTCCTTTGGGTCTTCCAATGGTGCACCCATCGCTGCTGTAACTGAGTCCATCCATCTTGCTGCTGGTCATCCTTCCTTCCACCTTTCCCAGCATCAGAGCCTTCTCCAAAGAACTAGGTCTTTGCATGATGTGTCTGAAATAGGATAATCTGAGCCTGGTTATTTGTGTCTCAAGTGAGAATTCTGGGTTGATTTCTTCAATGATGCATTTGTTTGTTTTCTTGGCTGTCCTCAGGTGTTTTTTTCCAACACCATTCACAGTTCTAGAAGGTAGAAAGAAACCATAAAGAACATAATAGGTTAGCTGAAAATAATAATAATAATAAACATGAAAGGTCTTCATTTAGGAAAAAACTGAAATGTACAGGTACAGAATAAGTGTATCTTGGGTTCTGGAACTATAGCTAATTGCAACTGAGTAAGAGTCACTGGTATGATGTGGCTCACAAATTTTAGGCTGCATCAGTAGAAATATGCACATCAGGGGAAGTAATTGTTCTGTTACATCCAGTAGTTGGACCCACCTTAAGTAGCATGTCAAGTTCTGAGAAGGAATCAAAGAAACTGAAAAACAGGTGTAAAAATCAGCAACCAAGTTGATGGGGGCTGAAAATAAGTCTTTCGAGGAGAAGTTATTAGGGCATGTTTTCAGCCTTCGGAAGGGAAGGTATTTATTTTTTATTAGATTTACAGTATGTCCTGCCTTTATTTTGTACAACTGAAAGCAACGTACTAATGCTCCCCCCTACTTTCCCTGCAGCAATAACCCTGCAAGGTGGGTTGGGCTAAGAAACAGTGACTGCCTCAAGGTCATCCGACCAGCCAGCTTTCATGTCTAAGAGAGGACTAGAACTTACCGTCTCCTGGTTGCTGGTCCAGCATCTTAACCACTCACCAAGTTGAGGTGGGATATGATGGGGTACCACAAAGAGAAAAGTCAAGGCTGTCCTCTACCACCCCAGTGCAGGACATGGAATAATGATCAGCGTTGGGAAGGACTTCCTAATGGTGTCAAAATTAATGTGAACCCAATGAGCGACAAAGCTTTCTTTTGTTAGATGTCTTCAAGGAGGGTGGGGGCAGCTATCTGTTGATGATGCTTTAATCGGGACTCTGCTTTGCGTGGGGATTGGGCTCACTCACCTAAATGGCCCCTTCCAACTTCAGCAGCATCAGTGGGAAGATGGTGGTGGCGGTGGTCAAAAAAGGCAAGATAGCAGCTATAACTGCAAGATCAAAGCCTTGCCCCCTTTTAACAGATGTGCATCCACAACCCATGTGAAAATGGCGCAACCCATCTAAACAGGGGCAGGGCTTTGCTTGCAGCTGCCACCTTGACTTTAAAAAAATTATTGTATTGTTGTAAAACTTACATTGCACATTGCATTATTTTGAGACCGTGGTGTCTATACCATGCTGTCCATCTTGACTTTTTTGACTCCCCCCCCCCCCCCCAGACTATCCTATCCAATGCTACAATTCTATGAAATAAATCAAACTCGAGTTCTGATCTGGTAGAAGATGGAAGACTAGAAGATAAGCTGACTGCCTTTGTCATTGTTCACTGCAATTTGGTCTTCTCACCTGTTCTCTCAGCCTCCCACCCAATTCACAGGTCTGCCTTATTTTTAAAACATGTGAGACCTGCCTCACATTCAGCTATCACAGCCTAGGTCCACTCTTGTCACCTCCCCTCCTGCCAGCACAGGACACAGCAGTCTGTATCAGCTTGTCTGTGCTCGTTCACACCAACACCTTTCCAAATGCCAGCGTTTTACCCCCACCGGATCTTCAGGAGTAAAGTACTTCACTTCTGTACTGCTTGCAGATGCTTTGAAGGTGAGGGAAAGGAATGACATGGAGTCTCCATCCTTTGAAAAAAGATACAGCTTTCTAATATCAGTTAGAACCACCCCAATATTGCAAGCAGGCAGGCAAGGCTCAACCAGCGTCCGAGGAGAAGTCTTGTGGTTCTGTACAAACCAACCCATTTATACGGCCCACGTTTCCATTGGTTCTTGTCCAGTTCATCTGAGTTTTGTTCATTAGCACTTCTGGTATAATAAAGGTAATGAAAAGAGCAATTGGGCTTAATTATTTTAATGTTTTATGTTTGATAGGGCAAATACTCAAGAGAGGTGGGTGGGTGGATCCAATCATAGAAGCCATCACCCCTCATTCTATCTGTGCAGAGAGGGTAGGTAATTACAGTACAGCAGTGCTCCTCAACCTTGGTGACTTTAAGATGTGTGGACTTCAACTCCCAGGATTCCCCAGCCAGCCAGGGGAATTCTGGGAGTTGAAGTCCACACATCTTAAAGTCACCAAGGTTGAGGAACACTGCAGTAGAGGAAACGGGCTTCTAATAGAGAGAATATCTGGAGCTCAGGGTTGAACTCTGGAGTCCTTGGTGCTCTCTGAGCTTGTTTGCTTGCAGACATTTCATTACCTGACTAGGTAACATCATCAGTGCTAGTGAGTGTGGGCTTTGCTCCCTGTTTATATACAGCAGCTTGCCCTGCAGCAAACGGATGCTCAGTGGCTTCATTCCCACCTCCAGTCGTAACCTTCCTATTTAACATCTTCCCAGTGCGGTTGTTCAAGTCAGAACTTGAGCACGTGTTCAAAGCAGCCCAAGTGTGTGTGCGCATGGCCAATGATTAGGCAGCAAGGCTAATCCGCCTTGCAGGTTGTTACAAGTACTGCATAGGTTCGCAATGAAACCTAAATCATAATCTAACCGGAGTGGAGGAAGAGCGACACACATCGGGAAAAACAAAGAAAAGGGACGCTAATGGAGAAGCCCGCCCGGCTCCACCTCCTTGACCCGTTTCCTCCCCCTGCCCCAATGACAAATGGTCTCGCCTAATCTCCTCCTCCTCTAACCTTCACAAACCGACCGCTCTCCAGCGGCTCCGCCCAATCGTTCGCGCCCGCCGGTTCCCCCACCCCGAACGGAATGGTCTCGCCCAGTTTCTGCCGAGGGCGGTGAATGGTTTCCTGCGAGGGGGCGTGGCACCGAGGTGACAGCATCAGGCGGCGCCCTGGGAAAGACCGGCACTGGACGTGGGAAGGGCGTGGCCGGCGGTCCGTAGCGCCAGGTGAGGCGGAGGCGCGCTCCGGCGACCCGTTGAGGGGATGCAGGAAGAGCGAGGGGGGCGTGGTGGTCTCCCGCCCCTGTCAAGCCCTTCCATCCCGCACAGCCCCGTTTTGCTGACGATCGGACATTGCTGCCTCCGTGCAAGATCCTGGTTGCCTTTGGTTCCAGCTAGCTCGCCTTGGGCAGGTCGCCTCAGCCCGTAGTAGAGGGGCAGCGGGGGACTGTGTCCTGAGCCGCCGTCTCTTGAGTCGGAGTGGGGTCCTTTGAACTGGACCCTTCAGGGGTGGGGAAGTGGTTCCTCAGATGCAGGTTTGGAGGGTGGGTGGATGAGGATAATAGCCCTTGTCACCTTGGTAACAGGCGAGAGGAAGTTTTGAAATGTGGCGTCACCGCACCCGTTTCTAGAGGGGAGAGGTTCATCCTTTGTCATGTCTTCTGCTAATAAAATCTGGTGATCAGAAGGGTCAAAGGAGGTGCTTGTGGGCAAAGAGGGTGTGTCTCTAAAGGGGCTGTGTGTCCCCACCTCAGATTCTGCTTCTGACAGTGCTCCTAGGTCGGTTTACTTCGAAGTAAATCCTACTAAGATCAACCGGCTTGACAATCAGGTAAGCCTGTAGAATTGCAACCTGGCTTTATTGATGATTTTAGAAAGACCCTGTCGAAAAGAAGCAGATGGCTCCATTGCACGATAGCAATGCTCTTAGTGAGGAAAATGCTTTCGGTAGAAAGAACAAGTGCAGAGCAGATGCCAATAGGAGAAAGACCATGGTTTGGTAGTGATCATAGTCAGATGTTTGGGTGGAAATATGACAATTTCTATCCTTGCTATTTTAAGCACAGTTGAGCCTCTTTCCTGCTGTTGTCACATTTGTGTGGAAGACGGAAATGTAGCTCTAATTTTGTTTGCTTTGAGATTTATAAAACCTTTCATTTTTGAAATCCTATTTGTTTCTACAAGTGTAGATCTGGGGAACAGTTTGCATTTTAACTAAGAAGCTTATGCTTGTCAGAGGAGCTTGTGTATTGCCGGGTTCACCAATCATAATTTTGTTAATTACAGTGTATTGAATAAACCAGTAAGCCATAGAAAATGGTTTACAAACCACAGTGGCTGAATTTATACAATATGCTAAGCCTGAACTGAGTGGACTGTGATATGGCTTAACACAAAGGGTGAATCCACCCGTTATTTATTAAATTTATATCCCACTGCAATCAAACAAAACTATTGACAGTTTATAAGACATATATAGAAATTGCCTGAAATATCTCCAGTGAATCTAAATACAAATATCTAAAATCAATTGAAACAACAAAAACAGATATGATAGGCAAAATATACACTGCCGTATTAAACCACACATCAGTGGCTAAGTCTAAGTTGTGAATACTCTGCAAAAGAGCCCAGGCGCGCGCGTGTGTGTGTTTGTTTACATTTTTTTAAATGATATTAGGGAAGGGGCCAGTCTAATTTCCATTCTAAGGCTGTTCCTGAGAGCCAGCCTTGCTATTGAGCCAGCACTGTCTAGCTTCAGCAGCCCTTTTTCCCTGGAAGTGGGGAACTACTTCTCCCAAGATGACATTATTGGTCAGGACATTTCCAGCTGGAATAGGCCATCCTGGAGATAACTAGATACCAACTGATAAGGACTTTATAGGTCAAGAACAGCACTTTAAATTGCACTCACCACCCTGTCAGAAGCTTGTGCAGGGGCCAAAGTACAAATGTAATAATGCTCCCAACAACAGCTGCCAATTAGCCCATAGACCACTGCACTCTGGACTATATGAAGCTTTTGAGTGATCCTTAATGGTTGCCGTATCCAGAGCATAGTTCAGTAGGGTGTCTAGTAAGGAGAGTGTGAGTTAATGTGCTTCAGACCGCAAGATTTTTTTCTCCCAGTGGCTTTGTGTAGATGTAAAAAAGGAGAGGATTCCTGCACTGAGCAGGGGGTTGGCCAAGATGTTCTTCAAGATCACTTCCAACCCCTTCGTTCTGTGATTCCATGACTTCTTGTTTAATCTGTTAACTTGTGTCTGACATTTTCAACATCTGTTTTTACCCTCTGTATGGTATCTATCTAATGACTCCTCTAATATTCTTTCCTTTGTTACTTCAGCTCAGCTCCTGATGACTACATAAACACATCCACCAGTACGGAACTGGTTTGCCATTTTCTTCTGGAATTTCCCCCCCACCCCACTTCTCAGTTTAGGCCTGGTATTTCCTGGTGGTCTCTTGTATTAGCTAGGTCAGACCCTCCTTAGTGCTCTGAGGTCAGCCAAAATTCATGGCGTGCTGCCAGCTGTCAGACTAACTCTTTGGCAAATGAAATTTTCTTGTGGGTTCCATAATGATAATAACCTTGAGAAGTGGAAGCTCTTTCATGTGGCTGGGGAGAAGTCACTCACTGACAGCTAAGATTTTCCCCACATGGAAAACTGTTTTCTTGGTGATAGCTTATTTCCTAGAACCAGGTATTTAGATACAGGGTGATTTTAGAATTGAATGCTCTAGTACAGTTCTGGGAATTGAAGTCCACACATCTTCAAGCTGCTAAGATTGAGAAACACTGCTCTAGCGTCTGTTTCGGTTATGAAACTTCTGTAATGTGTGTTTTTGTTCTCTTCCCTAGGATTGGAGGAGGCAGTACCTCTTGCCCCAACAATGGCTTCTGATTTGGGAAATGCCTCAGTATTGGATCCTTTATCTGTGCCTGCTTTGAAGATTCAGGCTCCATTGGTAAAGTAACCTATTGTTGTGATGGAGACTGTGGGAAGCAATAGTTCATTGGGAGTATGGTTGGGTGAGCAAGGCAGCTATCCTTTCTGTCCCATGGAAGAAGGGAGAGCCTTGCTACTTCTGTTGCAGGGATGTGTATCAAGGTGTAAGACCACGGTACTCAGTTCCCAATGAAAGCAACTCCCATTGAAACCAATGCAAGTTCAAAGAAAAGTTCATTTATTGGAAAGCAGTGCACAGCTCTAAAGTGATAGCTGGAACTGAGTCCTGCATGCGCCAAAACTTAGTTTTACCTCATTCCCATTTCACCTCCCCCCTTCTGTCTTTGAGTCTCCCTTGCGCATGTCGAAGATTCTCTCCGGTTCTTAGGCTGGTACGACCTTGGGCATTCCTGAGAACCAGATAACAGTCCATCTGCACCTAACGGTTAACCTCCCAACCTTCCCTCCCTTCCTCCCTGTCACTGTAATGGCAGAAACGAAGCAAGCAAATTAGCAAGGCAGTTGATTGATTGCGCAGATTCTGACACAAGGCAATGTCCTCTTGGCTTCCCCAGAAAAAAGCTAACCGAAAGGGAGGGCTTCCAGAGGCCAAGCGGAAAGGAAGGGCAAAAAGATTGAACAAAGATGCTGAGGATCTGCTCTTGGGCCTGCAGCGACTGGTAGGTAGATCCCTTCAATTCCCAAGCTCTGGGCTGAAAAAGCAGCTGTGGATTGTTCATTGACTCTTGGGAGAGAACTGGAAGATGCAAGCCTTCTTGCAGTGATGGTCGCAGTGAGGTCATCATAAGTGGCACTTTAAAATAGTCTAGGATCTTTTGTAACTGTGTTGCTGAGAGAGATGAAAGCGCCACTTAAATTTTGTTAAGATGAATGGCCAGGGCTCAAGTTCACTGAGTAATTCTATTCCTTATCCTGAAAAAAAAAAAGATGAGTTTTGGTTACTGTAAGCATTAGAGGGAGCCACATGCTTTTGCTCCCTGATGATGAAAAGATACTCTGTTCATGTACAAGAATGTTTTCCTTTTGTGGGTCCTGCAACAACATCTTGCAAGGGGGACTCCTCTTTAGGATGCCAGCCAGCTTTCTGCTTTTCTGCTCATTCTCTTCTCCCTCACCTACATTTTCTGGTTCTTCTCAACAACCAGCCCGTATTCACTAAGTATACTCAATTCTTGTAGACTGTTTGGACATTCCTTTGCCCTCAGAGTATTATTTCTTGAAATAATTTAACACTGGTGTTAAACTAGTTAGCAGTACATATAATAGCCTAACCCAAGCACATATTCACTAAAATGGAATAAGGAAAGTGATTCATTTTAAGACACTCAAATATGAATGCTTTCTTTGAGCTGCCCTCAAGCCTACTAATAAACCCACCTTGAAATTCTCTGATTGGCAGCAGCAGCAACAACATCATCATCGTCATCATTATTATTATTTATCCCCCTTATGCACAGATACCGTCATTTTGCATGCACTCCTTTCCTCAAATGTATTGAATTTAAACTATTATACTCAGCTAGCGTGATCAAGAATGTAGTCTAACTTATTTGGACGGCATCGGGTTGGGAAGGGCTAAGAGAGGAGATTATATCATATCTAATTTTGCTCCTATGAGCAAGAATGAGAGGGAGGGAGTATTAGGGTATGGCCTTGGAGGGAAGGATTAGGATTAGAAGAGATGTTTTTCCTTCATACACCACTGTTTTGTGTGGTTCTTTCTTAAACAGGATCTCACTACAGAATGTGCTGCTCCCACAGGAACTGGACTGATTTGGGATAAACGGATGACAGAATTTTGCTGCCCATGGGATAAAAGGTATCTGGGGGAAAGGGTGGGGTTTTGAGCCTTAAGTGTAACAGCTGAGATGTTTTGTTTTAATTTTTAGGCCTCTTAACTTTCAGGATTTTTTTTTAAGATTATGGTCTCTTAATCTCAATTTTGTATACTCTTAATCTTAAATTGAGACTTTCTCTGCCTGTCTGTTTTGATTTCTACTCTACTATAGTAAATCATTCATGAAATAACCTTTACTCTTTTTCATCCAGTGAAAGTTTTTCAAGAATAATGGGTATTTCAAATTGTAAGTCACTCTGAGTCCTTGGTGTGGCGTAGATGAAAATCTCAACAATATCTACTCCAGAGATTAAAAATAAAATGAGAGGCTTGTATAACAAACAATATTTCATAAGGGATCTTCTTGAACTGCAGCTGGCTGCTTTTAAACAACTATTAGAAGACAAATTAATGAAGGATTAATAGCTCTTAACCAGGAACTACACAGAATGGCCATGTTCAGAAACAGTGGGCTTTAGAATACCAAATACTGACAGGTTAGGTGAAATGAGAAGGATTTTACCTTTCTATCTTGCTTCAGAATTTCCTCCAGGCAGGTGGCGAGCCAGTGCTGGAAACCAAGCATTGAGCCTTTTCCTGCTTTATCAGGACTCGGTTTAACAGAGCTCTCTTAATCAATACAGTTAGGATGGAAGTGACCATGCCTCTGATTTGCTGATGATTTTCACAAATTCTTCTAAGGCACAAATACATATTTTCCCTAAAGTAGTACCTCATTTCAATAATCATGGACTTGGGCTTTTGTTTTGTTTTTGATCAATGGTTGTAATTACTCAGGATGCTTTTAAATGAAAGAAAATGCATTGGTTATGTGAATAAAACGGTCTTGGTTAATGATGAAAGGCCAAATAATCTCCCTGCTTTATGCAAGCTAGATAGGGTCAAGCACCTGATGCCTTCCAGAAGTTTCAGACTTCCTGTCCCATCTGTCTCAGCCAGCATGGCCAATGGATCCATAGTCCAAAATCAGAATATCAAGTTGCCTCCCTTGGTCTAGGTTTATCTGAACCTGGTGTATCTCATCTAAACCTTATTAAAAGGCATAACCAGTCACAGACCAAGTATTGCCCTACTTTCAGACACTGCCTCCAGCCCTTGTAGTTCCTCTGTATTGCACATTTAGTCCTATGTTTTTATGTTCTGTTCTGTTCCTCCAGAAATCCTAACATAACTTGTGGTACATGTAGACATGCCTAAAAACTGACTCTCTAGGGTGAGCCTCACTTCCCTTCTGTCTTTGTCTCTCAAGTCACAGCCATACTTCCCTTGAACTTCTGCCAAGTTACTGCAGGTAACCCATGCTGCACCTGCCAAAATAGAAACGTATATTGCAATGGCCGATATCTTGTGAGATTCTCAAATCTCACTCAAAGCCTTGTAAGAATTTGATGTTTTCACCAAAATTCCCACTGGAAGATATCCAGTGGGGAAACCAACATTTCATGAGATTTAGCCATTTTAAAACATTTTTAAGTGCAGTAATTTTAATTTTATTTAAGGGGTGGGGGCTTTGCACATATACCCTGGTGGTGTCTTGTTGATCCTTGACTTTACATGGTGGTTTACAAACGTTTTCAGTGATGATATAGTGGTAAACCTAAGGAAACAGCTGGGAACCACTGCCTTAGCTACCATAACATAAACCAAAAGTCCTCTATGGTAGAGGAGTATGGAGATGGCCTTGAAGAGATATGTGACAGCCATTATGAAAATATCAGCTTAGCCTGGAAAGACAGGAGGGGGTGAGGAAGATATTTCAGATTGCCAAACTTTAACTATCTTTAGTATAAGACGGAGGGAGAGAGAAATTCTGTCAGGCTTTCAAGCCTCTAATATCCCATAACAACAAAGTAAAATTTTGGTAATTCTATGGCACCTGTCTCTTGACCTGGCCTACCTCAAAAGGCTGACACCAACGAAAAGAAATTGCAGAGGATGGAATTCCTCCCTCAGGGATGTTTTTGTAAAGGGAGGATTCCCTCCTTAGAGCAGTGTTTTCCAACTTTGGCATCTTTAAGATGTGTAGACTTCAACTCCCAGAATTCCCCAGCCAGCATGGGGAATTCTGGGAGTTGAAGTCCACACATCTTAAAGTTGCCAAGGTTGGAAAACACTGATTTAGAGTATGGAGATACTTTCTCTAGTC
The DNA here is from genome assembly GCA_030867105.1 of Liasis olivaceus. Lineage (NCBI taxonomy): Eukaryota > Metazoa > Chordata > Lepidosauria > Squamata > Pythonidae > Liasis > Liasis olivaceus. The sequence continues at coordinate 143,869,577 of CM061348.1, forward strand.
ATTGAAATGGGAATGGGACTTCTCTTGCCAAAATCAATATCTCACTTATTGTTGTCTTGCTGAACCATAATACTCATTTTGTGATTGGTTCAGGTGTCTGTTTAGATACCAAAACGTGCCTACAAACTTCCAGAGTTGATGATTCCTGCCATATGTGCTTGCTTGAAGTATCCATGAAGGCAGTGGAGTTTTCCTCTAAGTAGATAGTCATCAGATATAGATAGGAGACAGATTTCTCAAGATCAGAGTTGGATTTGAACTGCTGCAAACGGATTGTATAGATTTCCCCCCTCCACCCCAATATTCTGTCTTGGAAACACCATTGTATACCTGACCAAAATATGATGCAGGTAGTCCTTGGCTTATGTCCTTTTATTGAACGACCGTTTAAAGTTACGGCAGCGCTGAAAAAATGGATGTACGACCAGTCCTCAAAGTTCTGGCCACTGCAGCACCCTGCGGTCACATGGTCGTGATCTGGGTGCTCAGGTGCCTGGCTTGTGATTATGATGTTGCAGGGAGCTACAGTCATGTGATTGCTATTTGTGATCTTCCCAGCTGGCTTCCCACAAGCAAAGTCAATGGGAAAGCCAGTAGGGAAGGTCGCAAGTTACTCCAGTAAGTCACTCCCACTTTTGTAGCCCCCCACCTATGCGCAGCTTCCACTGAGCCTCCCCTGGCCTCCCCCAACTCGTGCGTGGCCTGTGTTGGCCCTCCCAGGCCCTCCCCCCAGCCTCCCCCACCCCCATGCTCCTTACCTGGGATTCCTGCCTCTTCCCACTTAATGACCGTGTGTCTTGGGGGAATAAAGCACATCTTGGACTTTATGACTTCATTGCTTAGCGATGGCAATCCCGGTCCCAACTGCCATCGTAACCCAAGGACTACCCATATGTGAGTGCACTTCCAGGAGGCTCATCCTCAGTTTTGATTGTATCTGGGTTCACTCATTTTGTAGCATTGACCTGCCTTATGATGATGAATACTATGGACTTCATAAGAAAATAGGTTGGAAGAAAGATTCCTATGTGAAATCACGTGGCAGGAAATCTGAGAATGTAGTAGCCTGGTCCCTGCTGGACTGCTTTTCCCTTTTGTAATCCATTGAAAGCAATATTAAAGTCTGAACTGAATATGTTTCATCATTCCAAAACCACTGATTTTTTTTCCTGGCAGAGGGAGGAAGAGTAACCTTGGTTTGGATGTGGGTAAATATATAATTCTGTTCTTATTTCCCTTTGTGCTGCCTGTAATTCTGTGGTGTGTGTGTTTATTCCACCCACTTGGCTCGCTTTTCCGTGTAATCTCAACATAATTCCCTGGATATGATGACCATGATCCTTTTATTTCTTCCTTGATTCCTCATTGGATTCTCCATCTCCAGTCCTAAATAGTAGCCCTATACCCTTTACCCTTGCTCACTGTTAAGTTTCCATCTTAAAATAATATCTTTCTTTGTTGAATGCAGCCATTTTTAAACTTTGAGAAAGAAATGCCATTGGGTAATGTTGACTTTAGTCTTAATGCTTGTTACCTGAAAGGGAGCCCCATTGAACACAAACAAATTCACTTCATATTAAGCTTGCATTGGATTGTGTTGCTTACATGGATCTTATCCACTTTCATCTAGAACAGGATTAGATACTTAAATAGACTCAGCATCTAACATTCCTGTCCTGATTGCTGTATGGATCCTTACCCATTCTGCCATTTCTAAATTAACAGAGTCTTATGGGGAATGTGTGAGGCAGAAGAGGCTCACTCTAGACTGGCAACAAGAAGATCAGTCGATCAATCAATCACAATTATGTGTACACTGCCTACTTGAATAATTCTTGGTGGCTTACAACCAGTTACATTAAAAACATACATAAAATCAATATAGATTGATGTAATGGTCTGTGGGAATAGCCTTGACGGACGGGAGGAGGAAGAGCCTCAGCCAGGGCAGCAGTCAGATAAGAGACATCTCAGCCCACAGAAGGAATGGAGTTGTGGTAAGCCTCTCAGAAGGGACCCTCCTTAGTTCTCTGGAAAGTAAAGGCAAGCAGGGAGAAATGTGCTTTCAGGCTTGCAAGATTCTGTTACTATAACCTTGCAATAAAGGTAGTGTTGCTACCCGTGGTATTGGTTTCTTGTCTGGACTACCTCAAAGGGCTGACATTTAAAATGTTAAAACCTTAAAACATCTTCTGCTATCTTCCATTAAAAGCCAGTTCCCAAATGCCTGTAAAAGAGGATGGTTTCAGCCTGTTTCCTAAAGGATGATAGGGTGAGGGCTAGTTTGATCTCAGGGGGTAAGCTGTGCAAAAGTGAGGGTCTGCCACTGAAAATGCCATTTGTAGGTCCCCACTTGCTGGATCTCTCTATGGACCCATAGCATCTTCTCCAAGCCAGATTGTGTAGAGTGAATAGATTCTACCTAGAGAATGGGTCATGAAGGCATTAGAGAAGCATGGGGGTAAACCCTGCAAAAGTGATGCCTATTCCACTCTGATAATATTAGAGTCATTTTGTAGAATGAACAAAGCTAAGGGACGACATTTAATTATTTTTTTAAAAAATGCACTACTTCAGGCTGGAAGTAGAAAGAATAGTTTTATTTTCTCCTTTGCAAATGTGAATAGGTCCCAAGTATAAGCAATGAAAAGAACTTCCCTGCTTCTAGAAAATGGCTGTCTTCACTGGAATAGGGAAAGGCGTTAATAACATTCGAAAAGTTATTTCTTTTCTATATATAGGTGTTCTAAAGTTGTGAGATCACTGCATCAGCAATTTTGTATTTGCAATAACAGTTGACTCTTCACTTCCAGTCTGCAGTAGCTCTAAATCACTCTTCCTCTCTCCTCATAACATCAGTGAATTCATGATCTCTACTTACAAGTCCTGTAACAGCCCTTCTTCAAACCGCTGTCCTCCAGATGCAACCTCCATCATTTCCCAGTCAGCTATCACCTCACGGTGAGGGGGATGATGAGAGTTGAAGTCCAAAATATTTGTAGAGCGTCAGCTTAGGAAGGACTGACAAGGCCTATAAATATTTCCAAAAAGTCTGCTTAAGGACATACAAGAGAGGGCTCATCCTTGTGTTCCTAATTTCAGCACAAAGATGCTTATCTTAGTCAACTGTGGAGATAGCTAACATTTATCTTTGGCTATTCTGATTTTAAAGCAGTGTTTTTCTTTCTCTCTTGACACAAACGTTACCATACAAACATTCTGTATTGCCTCATTGTCTGTGTTGGTAGTGATGTGGTCCAGCTGAGAGCTATCCAGCTCTCCTTGGCCACTTTTAGCAGTCGTGGGCAGACCTCTTCATATAACTGGGATCTCCCCCTCCTCCCTACCCTGCCAATCATTTTTGCTGAGCTACAGCAGAGATTAGGCACCTGGCTTATCAGAAGCATCTACCTGCTTCATGCTTGACCATTGCTTCATGAAGCACCAACATAAGTCTAGTGTTCTTCCAGAACAGTGTCAGATTTTTTTTAAAAAAACATGTTTTTAGTGGTCTTTTGGAAGACTGGTAAACCTGTGTTTAAAAAGTGGGATTAATGTGTTCTGCATGCAAGGTTGATTTTAACCAGGGAAGAGAGCTTGGCTGCCAGCTGTGTGTCTGGTTCTGATCCATATGAGTGCATTATAGGTTTCTCACTGCTTCTGCTGATAGAAACTTTTGTGTGGCCATACTTCCTACTGCTTTTATTACTTTGGAAAGGAGATGCCAGTGACCTACTCCAGTGACATTTTGTGATCTTGTGAGATACTTCTTGGTGCTGTAGTCTACAAGTGTTGCCAGCACTTAATTGATTTAGGATATTTGGGAAATTGCATAGAATTAATAAGAATTCTGTCAGTTTCTCTTTTTAGGTGCCAGGGCAAGGCAGAAGGACGTGCTTCCATATGTCTCTTCCAGCTCCTCCACCATGTCTATGATCTCTCACTCAAGCTATGTCTGAACATAGATCTACTGGTTTTCTGGAAGTCTGATAAAAGCACATTAAAAAATCGGGCTGGCTGACAGGTTTGTGGGAAGGAGGATGGGCCTGGGATGAAGTAGGAAAGAGCTCTCTTAAGGTGCCTTGTGAGTTCTCTCCCTCTCACTTCCCTCCACATCCTTCCTTCACTCCACCAGGTTACTTTTGGGCACATGTTAAGACCAGCAGACCCATGTTCAAAAAAGCCTGAGTGACAGGTTACTGAGATGAGGCACATCCATGTCAGGCATCTGGCCCTTGGGCAGCATGACAGGTGGTTAAGCCTCTGTCCCGGGCCAATGCCCATGTTCACCCAGGCCCACCGCACCACATATTAAGAAGACTGGTGGGTTTTTTTCCACCAACTGGGGTTCTGGGTGAGAGAGAGGAAACACAGCTGGGAAATCCATCAATCACTGCCCTTAAATTGTCCTGCAGTAAAACTCTTAGGGCAAGACTACTCACCAGTCTTGTTATTGAGGCAGATTAGAGCTTGGCAGTTAGTACTGCCCAAATTATGCTGGCATACTTTTCTGTCGACTCAAGGATTGGAGGCATGCACAATAAGGTAGCCACAGTGAACAGCCCATAGAGAATTCTTGGCTAAACACTGAGGTTGCTTGCAGCCCTAGCAGATGTAGCAGGAGTTATTTCCATTGTGCTCAGTGGGGCTATTTTTGAATAAAGATCCAGTTTGGCTTAGTGATTGTTTTTAAGCAATATAATTCCTCCTGACTTCATGCCTATTTCCAAAATGTTATTTCCATGGAGGCTTAAAAAAGCCATCACCACCAATATGTGAAGAGTCTATGTCAGTGTTGCTTGGGGTTGCTTAGCTAATGTCTCTGCTTCACAGCAGTTATACTAGGCACACACAACTTCTGTTGATTCCAAGGCCACAGCTGATTTTGCATGTTGTCTGGAGGGCTACACTCCAAAAGTGAGCCTGGCTGGGCCTGTTTTAGGAGGGAGGTCTTTCAGAAGTTTTAAGGAATAAAATGTCTGTGGTTATGCTTGACAAGAGCTCTGGATTTCTACAGAGCAGGTTCTCCCAATATGCTGCCCTTCAGAATTGTCAGGATTCTACTGCTAGACTTGTTCAACATTGCCTCCGGGAGGCTAGCTGGGAACTCTGAGCTCTCTTGTTCTTCCGCCTCTGAAGGACACTGTGTTGGAGTAAGTGCTGGGTGAGCTGCAGATGGACCTGATTCTACTGTTTGACTAAACTGCCTTTTCAGGATAAGCTTTATTTAGCTGGAACCAGTATTTATGGGAACTCAGAATTCTATCTTTAGTTTTTTTGAGGAAGAGAAGGATAAAAAATGTCATTTTGTATGAGATGGGCGGCTATATAAATACAAGAAATAAAAATGAATGAATGAATGAATGAATGAATGAATGAATGAATGAATGAGCAGGGCTAGCTTCTCAGCTAGGTATGTAGAAGATCTTATCTGTAGAAGTCATAGAGAAATATATACATACTCCTCTTGGCCTCGGGATGTTCCCCAAACAGGACCTCTTCACCATAAGGTCTGGGAATTCACATGCTTTTCAGTGTAGAAAATTCAGCCTTGTCATATGTCTGTGTGAACTGTCAGATTCTGTAAATTGCCATCTTCTGCACAATCTCAGTTATGCAGATTCAAAGGTCTGCTCTCCCAAGCATTCCCAGATTAGTTACTGAGTGTGGCCTCTGCTCCCTAGCACTAACTTTTATAGCCCAGCTGTCTCCCTCCCACTTTATTTCCTCCTGTCCTTGTCCTTTAATCCTGCTCCATTATGATGATGCCCATTACAATGGTTTAAACGCCCTCTGCCATTCTCGCATTGCAACCATAGTTCACATTTCTCTATCCTTCTCCCATCTTGCTTGTTTTCTGAATTATCAGAGTAAAGGACGGGTTCTAGAGAAAGATTGCCAGCCCACCCTTGTTTCTTTCTTCTCCAAACCATCCCAGCTCCATTGCTTGCCTCACAGTTAATGGGTTCTTGATCTGCCCTACATATTCCCTTTGTTGTCTTTTCTCTAGTTTCCCAGAATGCCCAGAGCGGCTGGTGACCATTCGGGACAAACTACTTCAGTATGAACTGTTGGAACGTTGTGTCCCAGTGATGGTAAGAGAGAAAGAGAGGAGATGAGAACAAGCAAGAATTTGTGGACAGGTTCAGGGTAGATTTCAGTGGCACAGTGGTAAGAGTAGCAGTAGGCAACCTGCACCTCTGTGTGGCCACCTAACTTCTTTTTGCAGCTCTTTGAGCTCCACTTTCTCTATTGTGGGGTGGGAAACACAAAAATAGTCAGGCCACCTAGTAGAAGTTTTATTCTTTTTTTAAAAAAGATAGATGTATTTTAAATAAATAAAAAACAATATCTAGCAAAACCTTAGCCTGACCTTCCAAGAAAACAGAAAATGCTATCATCTGGCAGTGGCTACCCCCAACTGAATCATCAGCCCACCTACTATGGTCTCCTCAAACTATTAAGGGCTGCCCTCAGCCATCAAAAAGTTGCCCACCCCAGATTAGAGAATCAAAATAATTTTGGGGAGAGCCGAGTTGGGTATCTGTAACATCTCCTGAGTTTCTTGGTGGTAGCATGGAATGAACATGTAATAAGCAATCAGTAGAGAATGAAATATTTTTATTCTAATCTCTCCTACAGGGCCGAGAAATTTCTGAGGAAGAGATCCTCTTGGCTCACAGGTAAAAGCAAATCTTGGAGTTGGGGCAGAGCTGGGCATGGAGTTGAGGGGTGGAGAGGAAGAGACTGAACATGTGAATCTCTCTTTTAACAGTCAGGAATACTTGACACTCATGAAATCGACCGAAACAATGAGTGAGACTGAGTTAAGGTCTCTGGCAGATACCTTTGATTCTGTTTACTTGCATCCAGTGAGTATCTTCAGAGCTATGTTTAAAGGCAGAAGTTTCTAACCTTTGTAACTGAAATACCTGGTGCAGAGTTGACAGGCTGCACCTTTGTAAACTTGTTTACAGTTTTGGGGCAGGGAGGTGTAGGTGTGGGAACAGGGGAGAATAGAAATGATATTGTAAGATCTTCCATATCTTGTATTTTTTCTCCATTGCTATGTATTTTCTGATCTCTGTAAATAAAGTTCCCCATTTCTGAGTATCAGAATTTTTCCTCTAACAGTACTAGAAAAATGGGGGGAAAGTGTGTTTAAAATCTGTTTTGGGAATAATAAAAAAGTTTAGTAGTTAGAACAATAAATTATTCAGATCCTATAATTTTCTCCATAACTGACTTCTACATTATTTATTCGAATAATATAACTTGCTACTGGATTTAGGGCTCTTTGGGGTTTTTTTTCCTTTGCACCTCCAGGTGAACACACCTCTGCACATCCTGTTCTGTTTTGCCTTTTCTGAGGGGGCGGGGCTAAGAACCAAGCAATTTGCTGGGACCCAGAGCTCCATCTGTTTGTCTGCATCAGGAGAAACCCTGGTGCTATAGTAGGGTTTACTAACCTGATTTTCAATTCCTACCAAAGAATTTCTACCGCTGTGCCTGCCTTGCTGCTGGTTCTGTCTTGCAACTTGTGGAGAAAGTGTGGTCTGGGGAACTCCGCAATGGGCTGGCCGTGGTCAGGTAAGATGCAGATAGAGATTATTTTCACTTTTGTTTGACTCAAAATACCATTGCAAGCAAGCACAGTCAGTTTGCTCTAATAGGCCCTTTGACAGGAATGGGAAGGGGCATATTCTCACAGTGGGTTGTGTACAGTACAAGCTCACAGGCGTAACTTCTATTTGTTATCTTTTTATTTTCTTGCTCACTAGCAGCGAAGAAGAGGTTCCCCTTATCCACAAAACAGACTTTCCAATCCGCTGCCCCCTAGATGTGTTGGTTTTAACTGTCAGAATCTGGTTGGCCATACTGGCTAGGGCAGTGTTCTTCAATCTTGGCAACTTTAAGATGGGTGGACTTCGACTCCCAGAATTCTGGGAGTCGAAGTCCACAGATCTTAAAGTCGCTAAGGTTGAGAAACACTGGGCTAGGGATTCTGGGAGCTGGTTCGCATCCAGAGGGCCTTAGGTGGGGAAAGGTTGCATTAAATAGTGATGGGGTAAAACTACAGCAAAGCAGATGGAAGAGAAAAATTAGGGCAATCTCCCAAGTGGATTCCACAGAAAAGACAGGATTGTCAATGTCTTGACTGCGTGTGCATACATGTACTTGTTTATGGAGGATGGGAATGATGGTCCAGCTGATCCAGAAAGAAAATAGGTGGTGGAATTCACCCAGATGATGCCTCTTAGAATTAACAACCCAAAGCACTGTGTTGCTGTCTTCCCCCCTTAGTGAAAAGGCAGGAGGATGTGAGAAAAAAGATGATTGAATCAGAAATATGTCATATCTTGATCTCTATAAAATTCTGCGTATGAGAACATTTTGACTTGCACAGTAAAAACCTTATATGGAAGTCACCAAGTGACTCCTCACTCTTTGTGGACTTTTATGTCCTTAAAGACACATGGGAGTGGTGGCCCAAGAATGCTTCTTTTAGCATTTAGAGCAGAAGGTGCCAAATGCAATTGATGATTTGCACTGTAGCAACATCAGCATTTAGGCACTCTGGCTTCTTTTTTCCTTGATGGCTGACCTATGATTTTCTGGTTCTAGAGTGAGCCACTGTATCTTTTGGGTTTCAGGCCCCCTGGACACCATGCTCACCGCTACAAGATGGATGGCTACTGCATGTTCAACAACATAGGCATTGCAGCACAATATGCCCGACAGAAATTGGGGGTGGAGCGGTGAGTAGCTACAGAGAGGGGAGGTAACAAGCTAACACTGATTGCTGGGCAGTTTGCCACAAGCATGAACCAGCGTTCTCTGAGCTTCAGCTCCTCTGCATTATGTGGATGGCAGGTTAGCCAATAAATGCAAAGCATTAGATATTTGAACAACTGGTCCTAGTCATTCCACACACTCCAGTTTTTGGAGAACGTCTCTCAGTACCCAGTTACAATCCATTTTGGTTTTTCATTGAACATTTACTGAATAATCATTTCTGTTCTGTTACTGTCCCTAGAGCTTAGAGCAGTGGCGTTCAAGCCTGCATCGGTGGTCATGACAGGGCCTTTATAAGGGATCCTGGGAACAGGAGTTTAGTGAGGAAGCTGAGAAGTCTCCCAATCCCCCTTAGGACTACAGCTCCCATGACTCCTTGAAGGGATGCTGTTAACAGTGAGGACTGATGTCAGCTTGCTTTTTCAGACGCTGCCTTTTATGAGTTCCCTTTTTCATTCATTACGTTTGTGTTTCTTTCTCTTCCAGGGTGCTTATTGTTGACTGGGATGTGCATCATGGGCAAGGCCTTCAGTACCTCTTTGAGGAGAATCCCAGGTGTCTAATCAAAGAATGAGCTTTGTTTAGTTGGAGAACTTGGGAAATTCTATAGTGGATGAGGAGAGTTGGCAAAAGCAGGGCAGATTAGTTTGGGTTAAATATAGGCTGCAGCCAGACTGGGTTCAGAGGGCTGGGGCTTGGCTAGTGTCTGTTTCTCTTCACCACTGAATCTGCCATGACTATTTTTCCTAGCATCCTTTATTTCTCCATCCATCGCTATGAAGGAGGAAATTTCTGGCCCCACCTTCCAGAATCTGACAGTCATGCAGTGGGCAGAGGTCGGGGAGAGGGCTACAACATCAACGTGCCCTGGAACCAGGTATGGTAGTTTGATAAGGACATGCTAGGCTGAGATTGCTGGGAATGGTAATTTGTCACTTCTCCACTCCTGCTAAAGTTGCTTGCGTATTGCCCCATTTTTCTCAACAGCAGTTGCAAATAGTGCCATTCGGCTAGCAACCTAAATATGGTTTCAGTATCCCATCCTGACTATCCTGACTGCTGGGCAAAAAAAAGGGATGGGGAGAACTGATCATCTTTTACAAGTAGGCAGATCCCTGACTTTGCTAGTATATACTGTATAATAGCCTGGTTACAAGAAGGAGCCAAAGTTGTGTGTGGATCTAAGTTCAGATTGTGGCATAGTCTTTTTAGGGAAAGGGAAAATTGATTGGCGGAGGCGGGGGATTCAGATCATGAGAACAGTCCAATCACCCTCCGCAGTTGCTTAGAAACTGCTTTTTCCCTTTGCAGTAGCCACTTGTATCAGGACGCATTTGCCTGGAAGGGGACATGTTAGTATAGGCTTCAATGCTAATGTGCTTCTTACAGCTAATAAGCCAAGTTCACATATCACACCAAACCTTGATTTCACCAAAGTTCTTGAATAAGCCTCAGTTGGTTGGGTTCACGCTGAATGGTAAACCATCAAGTTTCATTCACAAACCACAAGTGTGCTCTTTCATCATGGTAAGCCAACATCAAAACAGTTACACTGTAGTTTAGTATACTGGGTTGTGGTTTAGTGTAGTACCTGAATCCAGCCATTGAGTTCTAGAATCAGAATGAGCCAAGATTCAGAAGCCAGTTGCAAACCATGACTTCAGATTATTGCTCAGTTTCTTTCTCGGGATGGATTCACACATCACACTAAGCCAAAGACAAACAAACAGAGGTTTTGGATCGGATTTCGTTTGGCATCCCTAATGTCAGATCCATCAAAGTTTAGGACCTTCCTGACTGTTGCTATGTTACATCAGTAGTGGCTGCTCTTTTAGACAGGATGCCTATAATGTATGTGTGCAGGTAAAGAAGTTCTTTGTGGATTTCCTTTAATCTCCTCTAAGTTCAATGTGTCTGTCTGTCCCTTTAGACAGGAATGAGGGATGCTGACTACCTCTCTGCCTTTTTACATGTCCTACTGCCTGTGGCCTTAGAGGTAAGCGATGAAGCAGCCAGAATTTTGAAAGGATCGACAGTCTGATCTATTTCTTGATTTATATAGTTGTCCAGAACAGTAGCCCAGGATCATAAATAGCTTGTGGTAATCTAGGATCATAAAATATGAAATGTTGATGGAAAGCATTTCTTAATCGTTTGTTGGATGACATGCCATTTAAAGCTGTTACTACAATATTCAAGAACTGGTCTTGACCCCCATGTCTTCCTCTCTCTCTTGTAGAAGCATGCTGTCCAAAACAGTAGGTCATGTTCAAGCCAATGTCCAATCTTCTGCCTTAATTGAAACACAAGTGAGGCCGTGCAGAATTGAGAGTTGTTCTCTCTATGTGCAATTTGTAGAATCATAAAGTTGGAAGGTATCTTAAGAGGTTATCTAGCCCAATCTCCTGCTCAGCGCAGGATCTGTTAGAGGATCTTTGACGGATGCCCATGCAGCTTCAGTTTAAAGCCTCATTTTTGTGGCATTCTGTTCTTCTGGCTGACAGCTTGTTCACAGCATGTATAGATTTGAGGATGTCACTGTCATCCACTGGAGTTCTGTGGGCTGCCCAAAATCTTTGCAGAATTGTCGTCTTGCTTCACAGAGTGGAAATTTGGTGAAGTCAGCATTCTTCTCTCCTCCCCTTCCCCGTCCTCCATCCACTGCAGACCTCTAGGGCCTGTTCATTCTTTGTGGCTTCATAATGCAAGATAAAGTTGCACCCCAGTGGGCATTGTTCTGTATAAAAGTGTCACATGACAAACAGTCCTTAGCACAGAGCTGCTCCCCAGTCTTCTTGAACTCTGGGAATTCCCTGTCATTGTTCTGTTGGCTTCCCAGCCAGACATTTTATTCTTGCTCTACTGTACTCTGTTTGCAGTTCCAACCCCAGATGGTCCTGGTTGCTGCTGGTTTTGATGCTGTAATTGGCGACTTTAAGGTAAGATGGCTTTTCTGCTCTCTGCAGAGCATTTCTCAGCATTTTTTAAATGTTTCACAAGGGAGAAAAGGTTGAAAATCTATTTTGTTCCTCCCCCCTCTCCCCCCCGGCACGCTGGATTAAAGTCACCAGTATGTTCTGGAGCAGGGATAGACAACCTTTTTGGAGCCAGGGGCTGAAGAGAGCTAGAGTACAGAAATGGACCAGGCAAGAAATGAGCAAAAGCTAATGTTAATTGAAATTCAATAAAAATTAATTCAGTCATTAATTTGATTATTCTTGATGTTTTTAATAAATTCCTCTTCTGTCACATTAAAATTGGGATTCAGTGGCAACTTTTGGCATCATATACATGCCACAACTTATGCACTTGCATCAGGTGTCAGGAGTCATTTGTGCGATGTTGTCACTGCCTCTGCTGTTCTGCTTGGGCTGCTGCTCTCACTAAGCCTCTTAAGAGGAGGGATATCTGGCTTCCCAGCTGTCTTCTTGATAAACATGCCTGACCAATTCTGCAAGAAAAAGAATGATTAATAGCTAATATTTTTGGGGAGGGGGAGTTGACCATTTTTTAATCCCCTGTCCTGCTTGTAAGATGACCAGGTTGTTTTAAGAGGAATAAATCCAGGTTATATGTCTAATCATGCCTTTAGCTTTATGTGTGGTAGTCGATGGCAGCTTTGATGAATAACTGGATGGAGTAGACTGGTTGCCCACCTTAGACCGTCCCTGAAGTCACAGGTGGTATACTGAGAATGAGGACTGGGCTTGCCTGACTTAGCAAGAGTGTTTTGAGATGTGGGATTGCTGGTGGCAAGGACAAACACAGGCTCTTTTTCTGTAACCTAGAGCTTCAGCTAGGCAATGCAGAAGCAGCCTTGAGGACCAAGAGTCTTTCTCATTCCCACTTCTCTTGCCACAGCTTTAGAGGCGCTTCCAGGGGTCTGCTGCAATAGAAGTAGTTTATCTGTCTGATAACATTTTTTTTCATTTAATTTAATGTACTCACTCCCTGATTCATGCCTTGCCCCCTTTTCCAAGAGTAAGTCAGGAGAGTGCAGTTGACCAATCTTTGCACTCCTAGGGGGAGATGGCTGCCATCCCAGCATGCTTTGCTCAGCTGACACATCTGTTAATGTCGCTGTCTGGAGGCAAGCTGGTTTTGTCTCTGGAGGTGAGTGACTTGCTTTCCAATTTCTAGCCAGGGCTGGGGTTGGGCGGCCACTTAAGGAAGACATCTAGCTTCTCCCCTTTCACTTTCTCAGGGTGGGTATAATCTCCAATCCTTGGCAGAGGGAACCTGCATGGTCCTTAAGACTCTCCTAGGAGATCCCTGTCCACTGATGGAATCACCTTTCCTCCCATGTAGCAGGTAAGAGAGATATTTCCCTTTTGGTTCCTGAGCATTGACCCAGAGCTCCTTGCTGCCCAGTGCTTTTAAAATCATTGTGTTGGATCAAATCCAACCCCCTCCTCTGAACAGGAGTCCAATTAAAGCAACTTCTTTTCCTCCTGTCAGTGCCCTCAGCTCAGTGTCTCAGACCATTGCAGTTCATAGCAAGTATTGGAAGAACCTACGGAGGATCAGTGAGTGAATGTAGCTCTCTTTGTCCCATTCCTCAAAAGCAAGTAGCCGGGGGCATCTTTGCTCTCGGTTCCTTTCTACTCTGATTGACCATGAGACACTCAGGACTGCTCAGGACACTCACTGAATCTTTCTCTGCCTCTTCCATACAATTCAGGTGCTGATGTGCCCCAGGAGAATGGCAAGCTTAGTGTAGCTTGGCCACCAGCCAGCCATCTGTCTGTAGCTGATGCCCTCTCCAGGTCAGCAGCTGAACTGATGCAGCCGCGGCCCACTTCTTGCACAGGGCTAGTCTATGATGAGAAGATGATGGAGCATTACAATATGTGGGACAGGTAAGAATTTCAGATATAGTTTAGGTGAGTTAAAGGGAATGTTTCCATCCTTTCTGCATGTGTAATGCATGCAAGCAGTTTTGCATCAGCTAGTGTAGTAAAGTAAAATACAAACCATGAACCAGCTGGTAAAGAGAATGTCTTTGAACAGATGTAGAGTGCTAGTTCCCCACCAAGTCACCATAGTTGACAACTCTGCTTCTGACTGAGTCTCTGTCAAAGGAACACCTAAATATTTTTGGAACTACAGACTTTAAGGGCTACACTATTTTAAGATATTCACCAAAACAGTCTGTCAAATGATTCAACCACATGGCTTCCAGGCGGATTTGAGATCCAGTGTGTTTTTGTTCTTAAGCTCGTTGGAAGGGCACAGGGTCCCTCATACAAAATTGTTCTTTAGGAGGGAAGTAGGCAACTTTTTTTCATGTTAAGGATCTCTTCTAAGAATAATCTGATGGGGACTGTGTGTGCTGGTGCACAGACTGGAGGAAACGGTGGCTGGGCCCAGATTCAGAAGTAGGCAAGGCCTTTCATTTTTTGATAACCTCTGTTTTCTCTCTCCAAGCAACAGATTGTCAGAGAGTGGGCAAAGAATACTTAACAGAGGTTTGAACTGGTCCCTTGCAAAAGTTTTTTGAAATTAGACCAAGAGGTATGTGTGGTCCAAGAACTTCAGATTTTCCATCCCTATCCCAGAGGTTTTCTGAAGAGGCTGGTTAGGTTTTGTTTCCATCCTAAAGCTTGAAAGCAAGACATTGTGTAAGAGTCATAGTGTTCTGTCACTCTTAGTGTCGCCTTTCTTCTGTAGCCAACATCCAGAGCTGCCTCAGAGAGTCTCCAGGATCTTCCAGCGCCATGGGGAGCTTCATCTGACAGAGCGGTGCTGCCGGCTCCCAGCCCGCCTTGCCTCTGAAGAGGAGCTACAAATGTGCCACAGGTTCTGAGGAATTTAGTTCCAACAGCCTTTTCAACACCAAGGAGAGGGGTGGGAGGTCTGACAGAGTAGGGTTGGGCTAAGTCAGCAATGCCCAAAGCTTCACACTCTTCTTCTTTTTATGTAAAGAGGGAGTGGAGTCCATATTACAGTGTTCTCCAACCAAATGCTCTCTAAAGGCATTGGGCTTTAGCTCCACAAATAGACTGGCTAACAGAATTTTAGGAGTTGAAGCCCAACCCATTTGGCAGGCATCCGGTTGAGAAAGGCTGCCTTATTGCCTCTCCTTCTCCTCTCTGCAGCCTGGCTTATGTGGAGACAGTGAAGTCCACGGCCACCATGAAGCCCCGTGACCTGCATCGCCAGGGCGACCAGTACAATTCTGTCTATATCTGTGCCAGCTCCTATGAGTGTGCCCGGCTGGCAGCCGGGTCTGCATTCAGTGCAGTAGAGGCTGTACTTTCTGGGAAGGTAAGTGCCAGGACCTTTGCAGGGCAGGGAGTGAGCAGCAGTTAATTCAGCCAGTCTCCTACAGATTATATCCTTTTGTCCAGTTGCTTTGCTATAGCCTTTGGACAGGCCTGCCTCTAGCAGGTGGCCTGTTCTGTAGATCCCTTTTAGCTTGGAGGAAGTTCTCTGCACAAGTCCCATTGCTATCCTGGATTTCCATACAGCATTTATCCCATATTGTTTCTTCTTCTGGGGCCCCAGACTCAAAATGCTGTGGCCATTGTCCGCCCTCCTGGACACCATGCTGAATCAGATACTGCCTGTGGCTTCTGCTTCTTCAATTCTGTGGCTTTGGCAGCACGATATGCCCAGCGCTTCGCTGGGCGGCGCATGAGGTGAGTATACTCCCAAGAACATAAAATTTTGTTTGACTAATTAAAGCAGGTTTAGCTCTTGAATTTTGTTCCCCAAGAGGTATCCTGGGAGCGGGAATTGTAATTCTGGGAGCTCTGTAACAGTTAAAGTTTATTTTAGCTGAACTTAATCTGGGAGTTTAATTTACTGATCTGATTTTTGTTTTATTTCTCAGGGTGTTGATACTGGACTGGGATGTTCACCATGGCAATGGGACGCAGCACATGTTTGAAGATGATCCCAGGTACCACATATCATCTTTTTTCCTATTTAAAGGAACAGTTATGCTACATCCTACAGAATAGGGAATCAGGCTTCTTTTTTCCCTGCCCAGCTAGAGGTCATCTTTATTTGTCATGGATGAGCGTTTACCAAAGGGGACATTTGACAATATTCTGCAGTAACACCCCTCCCCCTCCCCCTCCCCCTGGTTTCTTAATCAATTTTTTTTCTTTTTTGAGGCATGAAATACCACAAGTAAGTTAAAACAGGGATGGGAAGCCTTGGGGCTCAAGTGAGCTCATTTCCTCCTCCCTCAGACTTTTTAACCTCCCTTCTTCTGTGAGGGAAGCCACATTTGCAGTGGAAAATCTGCTTTCTCTTTTCTGCCTCTTGCCTCCTGGCCCCTGGGGCAATTTTCCCCCGTCCTTGAACTAAAACAAAGGATAAAATGGCAGGCAAGCATTAAACATGCCTGTGGTGCTTGCATTAACTTTGATGCATGCTTCAACTGAAAAGAGGTCCCTCCTTATTTCTTAGTTTTCAAATATATGTGGAATTGTTTGGCTTAGAATCCCAGTTTGCAGGGGTAAAGGATAATGGGGCTCATACCCAGAGCCTGAGGGTGCAGAGGGCATGAAAAGAAATGTGGGCTGCTTTCATTGCAGGGGCATGGGCAGCTATCCCTTCTCTGCCTCCTTGTTGGATTTATGGGGGGAGGAAAAAAAAGACTGAAAAAGCCCCATCCTTCCTTATAAAATTCCATGAATGAGACCAGACCATGATGGCAGGTCTCCAAGCAGTAGTCGAGGAGACAAATTGCAGAATTTTGACAAGGGTTTCTGGCTCCCTGTTGTCTAATAAAAAAGGTTTTCTGCTTTTCTGGCTTTTAAATTTGGCAGCTGAAATTGAGAGAACTTTTAGGGGAAAACTAGGAGTAGATTTCTATATGGGAAGGCTATAAGCTCAGTCTCTCGCTAACACCAATATCTGGACTGAGGGATTGTATTCACAGGACATACCTAGCAGGTTAAAAAAAGGAAGTAGTGTATCATATGGAGACCATACCCCAGTCAGTGCTGTTAGAGGGGTTTAGTTTATTCCCAAATAGCCCCGTGTTGTTCCTCCCTGCCATATGTGTCATCCAAAATAGTTAAACCTCTCTTTCCACTGCAAGCAGAGAGACAAAATCTTGGAGTAGCTGTGCTCTTCTAGGACCTTCCTTCCTTCCTTCCTTCCTTCCTTCCTTCCTTCCTTCCTTCCTTCCTTCCTTCCTCCCTCCCTCCCTCCCTCCCTCCCTCCCTCCCTCCCTCCCCCCCCCCCTGCCCCCAGCTGCCACTGCAGTATCTGGGAGGCTGTCAAAAGTAGCAGCTCTCTGACTAGAGATCTGGGATCACTAGCTGCTGGCACAAAAAGATTAGTGTTACTTAAAATAACAGCAGATTTGTCAGCTTTGTTGTCGTGAGCACAGGTAGCAAGTACTCAGGAGGTGTTCTGCTCCAAGTCTGGGGAGCATAAATGTGTAATTGTGACCTGCAGTTCCTAGGCATCCTGATTTTGTATTGGGAGGTGGCAAGGCCCTTGTCCTTGGCCCCATCTTTTCTGATCGCCTTCCCCTTCCCCTCTAGTGTTCTGTATATCTCCCTCCATCGCTATGACAATGGCACTTTCTTCCCCACTTCTGAGGATGCAGACTATGACCGGGTGGGTGTGGGGCCTGGTGAAGGCTTCACCCTTAATGTGCCTTGGAACTGTTCCCGCATGGGAGACTCTGAGTATCTGGCTGCCTTCCATCAGATTGTCATGCCTGTTAGCTATGAGGTAGGCACTGAATATTCATGACGGGAAGTTTTGGGAGTGGCCTGAACAGTGCCATGATGCCAGTTGCTAGATGTGATGAAAGAGAGAGAAAGAATGATGGGGGGAGGGGGCTATTGAGTGTTATTTATTTATTTAATCAAATTTATAATGGCCACCCATCTTACACAAGTGACTCTGGGCAGCGTACAATAAAACCAACAATTAAAACTTTCTACAGAGATATCCAAGGCATTTAGAGCCCAAACAGTCCTTTTGCAGGGAAATGCAGAAATTAAGATTCCTAGCCACTGATCTAGAGCTTGTAGCCATGTCATTTGGTTAAGATAACTGGGTGGTCTCTAGGTAGGTTGGATTAGCGCTCCCAAGAGCCCAACCCATCCCAGCTTATGTTCAGGGATTCTGGGACTTGCTAGTTAAAGTATCTGAAGAGAACTAGGCTGCCTGCACCTGGCCTCCAGTGGTAGAAAGGGCTGGCCCAGGCAAGGGGATGAACTAGTAGGAAAAACGGAGGGTTCACTTACAATGTGTGTTTTCTAGTTCAATCCGGAGCTGGTCCTGGTGTCGGCTGGTTTTGATGCTGCCCGAGGGGACCCGTTGGGAGGGTGTCTCGTGACCCCAGAATGCTATGCCCATATGACCCACCTCCTCTTGGGCTTGGCAGGAGGGAAAGTAGCCGTTGTCCTAGAGGTATGTCAGAAGTCTCTCTTTCCTATCTGGCGGAGCCCTGCTTGTGAGCCAGGGAGCTACTTTTGAGCGTGGGTGGATAGGCAGTGAGGAAATCGGAGCTGGAATCCAGTGGGGTGAAAATGGCTTAAGGAGGGAGTTTCAGGAAAAAATTAAGTATTCTTCTCCACTCCTTTGTTTTGTTCTCCATTTCAAAGCAAGAAAAAGGCTACTGAAACTATAGTTGCCATTCAACATTCCTGTTCCTATGAGGAAAAGTCCAAATGCTGCATTTGAGAAGAGTTCTGCTGGGAGGAGGAGGAGAAACATGCTGAACGTTACCTTCCAACCCTAATGCCGCCACCCAGCCCCGATGTTAACTTTTTTATTCATTGTCGTTTTAAATAAAGCAGAAGCCAGCAAGCTACAAAGTACCAGGTTCTCATGTCAGCACTATTTACAAGAATGCCTATGGGCTCCATGTGGGCCCCAGAGGACTTCTGACCCAGGGAAAAAGCAGGGTGGCTATCACCCCGTGCTTTATTTGGAAGGAGGAGACCTGCTGAGAGAGCAGTCAAAGATAAACTAAAGTGGGAGAGAATATCTTGAAAGGCTGCAGTGGCATTCTCACAAGCTGTCATCTGCTAGATTGGAGTGTTGGGTATGGCCACAATCATCATAGCTGCCATTGTGAGAATAGGCAACTGTTTTATGAGAATACCCACAATATATTCTCAAAGTTCCCAATGTGCCCACCTAACTCAGGGTAATATGTACAGGTAGTCCTCGCTTACTGATGTGATCATAAAGTGTGATGTTACGTGACCGTGCTGACTTACAACAGCAGTTCCAGCAGTCCCAGTTGCCGTCATTAGGTGAATCCCGTGCAGTTGCAGTGTCCCGCAGTCACGAGATTGCCATTTGCAGCCTTCTGCCAGCTTCCCCACTGACTTTGCTTGTTGAAAGCTGGCAGGGAAGGTTGCAAATGGTGATCCCGTGATTGTGGGATGCTGCAACAGCTGCAACTATAGGACCGGTCATAAGTCCCCCTCATTCAACGCTGTTGTAACTTCAAATGGTCGCTGAATGAGTGGACATTAAGTGAGGATTACTTGTGTGTGAATTGTAAATTTTAGATTGCTGTTCTTACTCCTTTTCCTCATTCCCTCTCTTTCTTGTGCACAAAGTAACCAAAATCTTCCATCCTTCACCAATAGACAGTACTTGGTGTTAAGTTGATGCCCCAGAGAGTGATTGGTGGCTCACGTTCCCAAAAGTGGCTGAACCGCATAGGCTGTCTGGAAGCATAGGCTTTGAGGACTGGAAACTTGCTGTTCCTATTTTAGGTAGCAATGAGGAATCTTTACAGTAGCAGCTCTGTGCTTGCATGCCAACTGCATACAGACTGGTACCAGTTACTTTAATGTGGGAGTAATGGTGCTTTCTTTCCTTCAGGGTGGCTATAACCTAGACTCTATCTCAGAGTCCATGACCATGTGTACGCGCAGCCTCCTGGGGGATCCTCCACCCCCACTGGGACGCCTAAAGCCCCCCCACCTGAGCGCCCTGCAGTCCTTGGCCCGCGTTGCTGCCGTGCACCGCAAATATTGGACGAGCCTCCGACTGGAAGGTGAATAATTCTCTTCTGTCTGAAGCATCTCTATTCTGTTTGGGCTGACGCTCTTCATAACAACTGCTACAGCCTAGTGACCGTGGACTAAAAGTCTACAAGTCATCTCTTACTCTTACTGTAAGGTGATTGCGTGCCCTTAGGCAAGCCAGTATTTCTCATAGTTTGCCCCCCTTCTGTTCCATAAGAGGCTAATACTATTGAATCATGCATTTGGGGCACTTGTGCCGTGGGAATGTGCCACAGTCTAGAGCAGAATGAGCCACAGGCAAGCAGGAAGGGACAGAACAAGGCAACAAGAGCAGGGGAGTTTTGCAAGGGAGCCTGGAGTTGCAGAGCTGGCCGATTGCCTGGGTCTGGCAGTTTTCCGGCTGCGGAGTTGTGTGTTTTCTTGTTTGCTGAACCCAGAGTCTGAAGAAGGGGCGTGGGGGCTTAACAACTGTGGCAGACTTACTGATCAGGTGACCAGCTAGCGAGTGGAGGAAGTAACATATCTTAGCTAGGAGCTTATTCTCAAACGGCACTCTTTAGACAGCGGACAGAGCAAACCAGAACAGAGGAGTTTTGCGAGGCAATTTAGCAGGGGGAAGAACAAACTCAGATTCTGCTTTTGGGAAGGTGCCGTTGTGCGACAAGCTAGGTATGTATCTTCTTACTAGAAGAGCTTGCTGATTATACCTGCTGGCTTGTCTCCTTGCTGGAGGGGAAGGTAAAAGGACTGGAGGCCAGCCTTTCTCCTTTGAAGGCTCATCGAGGTGAAGATCACATAAATACTATACAGAGAGAAAGCAAAAAGAATGAATCCTCTGAGGACAAGAGGCCACAGAAGTCAATTCCCCATCATTTGAGGTTTTCATAGGGAGGCTGGATGGTCAGACATTTGCTATACTGAGTAGAGAGTTGGACTAGATTACTTATATTACTAGATTACTTTCAGCTCAGTGCAGTGTGGCTTCTAGGCCAAGGGCATACCTGGCCTTTGAGAAGCACGCAAGGGGCTTAACTCCAAGAAGTCTCAAAAAAGTGGGGGTCCATTAAAAGACATTTGATGTTCACAGCCATAGCACCAAGGCCTTTCAGCTTGGTGTTTGAGGGTGCTTAGCAACTCTACAGTGTAGGAAAAGAGTGCTAGAGATTGGTTGAACTCTTGCTGATGTCGCAAAAGACTCTTCCCTACAAAATACTGTCACAGGGATGGGCTGCTGCAGAACAGGGCAAAGGATGCTGGGGAAGGTGGTGGAAGAGGCCTGATGTAAGAATTCAGAGGAAAAGGATAAGATGAAGTCAGGGAAGAAGCAGGGGGATAGGAGCACAAAAAACTGCCCCAAAAGGGAGGTTGAGTTGGTACTGAACGCCTGTCCATTTAGTCATGCTATGAATTCATGTTCCCACCTCTTACATTCCCATCACTTTAACTGGGTTCCCATCACTTTAACTAAGCATCTGGAAAGTGACTTTTATTTTCCTCCCCAGTACCTGCTACTCTGTGGGAGAAGCCCAGGACCCGGGCTGGGAAGGAAACTCCCATTCCAAATGTGGTTCCTGAACAAGCCCCTCAAGAGTTGCTCCAAAGCCCTGTAGCTCAACCTGTGGAAGCTATAGAAGATGCCGTGGCGGGCTTGGGCTCCCTCCAGCTAGAAGACAATCTCATGGAAGAGGGCGAAACAGCTTCGAGTTCTCTCTCTCCTGACTCTAGTCCAGTGGGTGAGGAAGGTCAGCCAAAAGTTGGTGGCTCCCCTAAAGAAGTGGATTCAGCAGAAGGTGCACCAAGAGAAGGCATGTCGGCAGAGGGCTTCTCTGGTGAAGTGACAGCTCCTGACAAAGAGGCAGAAGTGAGCACCGCAGCTTTCTTGTCTATAGATCGTGGATTTTCCAGGCTGCTTTTCCTTTTGAGGGAATACTTTTCACATCCGCTTGTATTCCCACAGAACTATGGCTGTTGCAAAATTGGGGCATGTGTGAAAGGCTGAGCATTCAATCCATGGGTGTTCCAGCCCAGGCTTCCTGGCCTCTCCACCGACTCTACGTGTGCTGAGAATCAATTTAGGAATGAGGCAACCTTCCCGTATGGCTTCATTATAAGAGAAAGATGGTTAGCACTGGGAATGTTTATCCTCCTTCTTGCCTGAGGAGCCCATGATTTACCTCACGGACTCAGAAAAAAACACACTACCCTAAATTTGTGATTTCCTTCTTTTCTTTTTCAGACTTAGAAACATGACCCTTAGGGGGCTCCATTTCCATTTTCCCCTATTTATCTAACTTGGTTCCTCTGCAGCAATTCTCTTAATTTAAAAGAAAGTGACATCTGGTTTTAAATAGTGTTCACTTGAGAGTCTCTGCGTGTTAACAAGCTCTTTGCATGTGTTGGACTACAAATCCCATTACATCTAACAGCCAACATTTTTTGGTCATGCTGTCTGGGGCAATGGAAGTCATACTCCACATTTAAAGGAACTAAAGCTGGCTTAGAGTAGAAAGGATAGTCTTTAAACAAAGGCAGCTAATTTCAGAATTCAGGTGGTAAAAATTGTTCAAGCCAATTGAAACATTTAAACTATCAAAATCGAGGTTGGAAAGCGATGGGGAGGGGGTTGCTAAGCCTCTTTTCCCTGCCTCCCATTGCCCTTGTTTCTTCAGCAAGAGAGGCCCTGCTCTTGAGAACAGTAGTTTTGGAAGCTGTGTCTCTGCTATAAAGCAACTACATTTCAAGGACTTCTGAAAAATATCAGCCCACGTCATCTCAATCTCATCTCTCTTCTTTCCTGTCTCTTACCTTCATCCAGGTGAGCTTGCAACTTCACCCCCCTATCCTGCTGGATGAAGCAACAGGGGGCGCGCTTTCCTTTGATGAGCAGCTTGGGGAAGATATGGCTGACAGTGTGAGTATTGGGAAGGGAAGGCCTTAGCAAGGGTGCCCGGGGCTGGATTTCCTGAGTGCAGAGGAAGTTAGGTTTGAGAGAGCTGCAACAGCATGTCAGTGGCCTAAGGAAGAGTGAGTGGCACATTTGGCTTCTAGTATCACTGGAAAAGCCTTGAGTACTTACATGAGTCTTTCAGCTAGAGACAGGGGAGACCATGATAGTGTGAAAGTGATTTTACATGGGTGTGATATAACCCCATATGCATATCAGCAGAGATTCCAGGAATGTTGCTGTGATGCACAAGGAGTTAGAGAATAAAGAATCCATGTTGCCAGATCTAGGAATCAAATCTAGTTAAAGCCTAACCTCAGAACTAGCACAGAGGTGATAGAAGAACAGTTCTTGCAAGTCCTACCAAATCCAGTCAGGTTCTGGATTTAAAAGCACCATCCTGAGACAGGGAGGAGGATGGCTGAGGATTATTTAACAGCCCAGATTGCTGAAGATGCACAACAGGGAATTTTCCAAGTTTGGCAAAAGTTCCAGAATAGGGGGGAGTGGAGCTTGAAGGGAAAAAGCCAAGGCTTAGAAGGGTCTACCTCTAGGCTAGATGACAGGATAGAGGGATTCTTCTGCTATCTGTTTCCAGGGGCTGTTTTATGCGGTGACTCCCTTAACCTGGTGCCCCCACCTCAGCTCGGTGGTGCCTGTGCCTCCTGTGGGCTTGGACGTGCTGGAGCCTTGTGCAGAATGTGGCAGCAAGATGGAGAACTGGGTTTGTCTGGTATGCTATAAGGTAAGATGACTAATGCAGTCTAACTGGGGACAGACCAGTCCTGAAGCTGCACCTTTGGGGTTAAAGGCCAGAAGTGGTAGACCTGGGGCTAATAGTGACTCTCCCTGTTCTTGAAGGAAGTGTACTTATTAACTCAGGGTGGGTAACTTTTTGGTGGACAGGGGCCATCCTCCCCCAACGGGTCTCTACTACACAAAGAATTACAGCTGATGGAGCAGTCATGCAACAATATCATCAGAGAGCTGCATTTTCAGTTCATTGTCTATTTTGCTGGGAGTGTTGCATTTTCTGTATCTATTGTTAAGTCTCCGATGGCATATGACACCTGTTTTGTTTAGTTTCCCATCCAAATTGGCAGAAACTCATGCCATCTTTGAGAGCTCTGTGGAGTAAAAAAGAGCTGTCTGTACACAGATTGCTTGTGCTTGTTCTGCACTAAGGTGGCTCTTTGTGCTCCAGTAATACTTCCTTCTGGAAATGCTAGTTTTGAGTTCTTGCTCTGAGACTCATTGTCTGTATGGCCTGCAAGGAAAAGTCCCTCCACATACTCTTGGCCAGGAGCTATTTTAGGGGTTTCACTGACCTGCCTTTATCACCTTCCATCTGACTGGCTTGAATGAAATACACAACAGCAGAATTTGTTCTTCACCATTACTTTCCTCGCCCTAATATGCTTCCTTTGCTTTGTGAGGAGTAGGCCTTCGAGTAAAGTTGATGAGCTGAGATCGTGACATCTTGGATCTGTGCATTTAATGTTTCAGCCCTGCCCTCCTGAAATATTCTATCCCTTTCAGGTCTGCTGTGGCCGCTACATTAATCAACACATGCTGGATCACAATAAGGAATCTGGGCACCCGCTGGTGCTTAGCTTTGCAGATCTCTCTGCCTGGTGCTATGACTGCCAAGCCTACATCCATCACCCAGTGAGTTGTAACTGTGGTTTTCTTCTTCTTCTTCTTTTTTCCACCCTGCCTATGACCTTACTAGGGGCTGCTCCTTCAGCTGAGAAAAACTAAACTTGCAGATTGAGCTGCACCTCTGAGGGTCCATATGAGAGAAAGGAAACACGTTCTTCTTCCATTGGCCTTTGAGACTGTCAGTTGCACAGAGGTCATCATATTTTATTGCATGTGGGAAGCACAGGAAGGAATTACAGAGCATGATTTGGGGAGCCTTTTGAACTGATTACAACAACAGGAAGTCCAACTGATTGTTATCCAATAGATCTGGAGCATCATGTTGGGGAAGGAGGGAGGAGTGTCTTTAGGAAAGCCTCCTTGGTGTTTTGAGAGCCAGAGCTTTGGTCAGTGTATCTAGGATGCTCATCAGGTGACCCCCTACTTGGCAGGCAGTGTTCACGCTGCACTAAGTTTGCAAAGTGGTCCAACCACACATCTGGCATTTTTCAGCTGCTCTCCAGCTTTGTGCTTTTGAGACATGTTGGGCTATAAATCCCATCATTCTCAGCCAATGCATCAGCAGAACACTTGATTAGGGAAGCCTTTTGCTTTTTAGATTGATAGTCATGTTAAGAGCATTGAACTTTTTATTTATTTATTTATTTATTTTAATTAAACAAATATTTAATTAAATTTATATGCTGCCCATCTCCCCCAGAGGTTGACTCTGGGCAGCATACAATTAAAAACCAAGACAATAAAAACAATGAAAATATAAATACCCCCCAATTAAAATCACAAGTAACAAAACTGTAAAGCAGTATACAATTCAAGAAGATGGGGGAAGCAGTATCAATCATCCCAGCAGCCAGTTTCAGTGATGCAAGCCCCCATCAGGCCCCCAGGCCATCTGGCATAACTATGTTTTTATACCTTTTCAGACCATTCGGCCAGGAGAATGGGGCAGCCTGCACCTCAGCTGGCAAGCTGTTCCACAGGGTGGGGGCCATGGCAGAAAAGGCCCTCTTTCTAGACCCCACCAGCCGAAATTCCTTGACTGGCGGGGTCTGCGACATGCCCCTTCTGCCGGATTGAGTGTGGCGGGCAGATATAATGGGGGCGAGACAGCTCCTCAGATAACCTGGTCCTGTGCCGTGAAGGACTTTAAAGGTGATAACCAACACCTTGAACTGGACCCAGAAGCAAACCAGCAACAAACGCAGCTCGCGTAACAGAGGTGTTATATGTGCTGCCTTAGGGGCGTTCAAGATTGTCCGCACCACTGCATTTTGTGCCAGCTGTAGCTTCCAAATACTTTGTAAGGGTAGCCCCATGTAGAGCGCATTGCAGTAATCCAAACTGGAGGTGACCAGAGCATCAGTGACTGCACAGAGGACCTCCTGATCCAGGAAGGGGCGTAACTGATGCACAACACAAAGTTGCGTGAAGGCCCTCCTAGCCACAACTGCCACCTGCTCTTTGAACAGGAGTCATGAGTCTAGGAGGACCCCCAGATTACGCACCGGGTCTGTCTGGGGTAGTGCGACCCCATCAAGAACCAAAGATGATAAACTCCTAGATCTTGAGGCTCCCCGTACCCACAGCCACTCTGTCTTACCAGGGTTCAGTTGAAGCCTGTTGTCCCCCATCCAGGCACCGCGAAAGGGTAGAACTTGGACTAGGAGTAGGGAGACTAGTCCACTCTCAGCTGCAGAAGCTCACTGGGGGACTTTGGGCTAGTCTTTTAGGTCAGTCTATCTCTCAGTCAAATAAAAGGCAGTGTCCCCTTACCACCTTTACACAAGTAGCAAAGCAACTTCTCTTCTTGTAAGAAAGAGTGTTAAATAAATGGCTGGTGTGGAATGGATTTCCTTCTACTGGTAATGGTGTCATTTATTTCTTGGGGTAAAATACACAATTATGTTGGGGGAAGGATGGGTACAAACTGAACACAGCTGAGTTAAACTTCTGTGTACCAACAAATTCAAAGTGCTAAGGGCCAAATAACATGGGACATAGCATAGGCTTTTGTTTATCTTGATGTAAGAGTCAGAATTTAAGTGTTGTATGCTGCCCAGAGTCACTTTTTTGTGAGATGGGCAGCCGTACAAATTTGGTAGATAGATAGATAGATAGATAGATAGATAGATAGATAGATAGATAGATAGATAGATATGCAAGAATGGCTGCTATGGAAGGAGGGAATAAATCTCTGGCTACTGTAATCCAAGGAAAAGTTCCTTCTGGACATTGTGTTGGGGAGGAAGGAGGAAATGGAAAGCAGTAGTTCTGAATTGCATAGTTTTGATGGGTGTTCCTTCTGGTGGAAGCATGTAAAGCAAGCTGCTTGCAGTTGTCCCTTGACTTGATGTATGGAGCAAGGTTGAATTGGGAGGGTAACGTTAGAACAGGTTTTGAACTCAAGTCTAGTAACTTTCTTGGGACCGATATATGAAATAAGTAATAATAAAAAATAATTGAAATATAATAGCTCCTCTGTGTGAATTCAGCACTCTCACTAATCCACAGCTCTATCTCTCAGCTTCCATTTTACCAATGGTATGGCTGTTATATTAGGGTTAAGGTTAAATTAGTCTCAGTACAGGTAGTCCTCAACTTACAACTATTAGTTTAGTGACTGTTCAAAGTTACGACAGTGCTAAAAAAGTGACTTATGACCAGTCCTCACACTTGTGACCATCACAGCATCCCATGGTCATGTGATCAAAATTCAGGCGCTTGGCAACCAGCAGTTCAGCATCCCGAGGTCATACAATTGCCATCTGCAACCTTCTCAGCTGGTTTCTAACAAGCAAAATCAATGGGGAACTCTGTGATTTGCTTAATGACTGTGGCAAAAAAGGTTGTAAAATCGGGTGCTGTCAAATGACACCTCACTTAATGACCGCACCATTTAACAATGAATTTTCCGGTCCCTATTGTGGTCATAAGTCAAGGGCTACCTATAAAGGAAAAAACACAGGGTAGATGGCCAAATCCAATTACTGATGATCAGTGTGAGTTTCTTTTTCTTCAGGTCCTTCTTGAAGCCAAGTGCCAGGCCCACAAGCTGAAGTTTGGAGTGGACATGCACCTGCCTTCCTAAGGTGACTTTGTTCAGAGGGAAGTCCTAAGACTGAATGCAGCACAATCAACCATCATTTGACCTCACTGAAGTCAATCTGAGGCTTAAAGGGCTCTTGTGCCAAAAATAGCCAGCAATCATCAATTGCAATACCACCAGCAGCCACCAATCAAGCACCAGCACCCTCACTGCTTCCGCTAGAACAAAGAACGTCCTTCTGGTCCATTCCATGAAGGGGAAGAATCACATGTTAGTGCGTTAAGGATATCTTTGCTTCCGATCAGAAGTACTTCACTTTCTTCCATGCTGAAGAAACTCCAGTGCCAATTTTCTTTTTACTAAAGGGGCAAGGGGCTCACTTTTCGAGTGTCTGATTGTGCAAGACTGCATTTCTCTTCATATTACTGTATATTCCTCTAAATCATCTCTCCTCCATGTTATAGTGATTATTTTGCTCGGTGGGAAAAAGCCTATGTTGATTTTAAAGTAATGTGCAGGGCATTGGAGCGAATGAGAGAAAGGGTGTTTCCTTTGAGATTAGAGTAGGATGTGACCAGCGGTCAGCCCAGACGTTGGTCTGGCCTTGTTAAGAATCTACATTATAATTTTAAGACCAAGTTCACATTTTGGACTTCAAACCGTGTATATGCATGTATAGGTAAAAGCAAGAAAGGGAAGCAGCAGTTTCCACATGAAGCGGGTTGACCTGCGCCATGACAGCAAAACCACTGTTTATGTTGAATCATGACACTCCTAGAAAGTTGTTATTTGAATTACCATGGCAAGCACTGTGTTTATGTGCACGTTGTTTTCTGCAGATAAGAATGAGAATGAGCCTGCTGCAAAAGGGAATGTGAGAATTGGGCCTTGATTGCTGTATTGGAAATAAGTTGGTGCAGTTGGCTTGTTAAGCAAGGAGCAGGATGCCCTTCCCTAGGGGTGAGTTTCCGTCCTTGGCAAATGACTGGGGAAGCATGCATTGGACTCCCTGGCCACTTCCAAAGTTGCAAGGTGGCAGAGCTGGGAGGTGGGGTGGCTTAGGTCTACAATATGAAAGCCTTAAAGCTTCTCTTCTATCAAGCTAAAAAGTGGTCAGGAGGAAAAGCTTTAAACTGGTAAAATAAGATGACACACCCAGCCAATGGTGTGCTGTTCAGATGTTTTAGTTTATAGCTCCCGTCATCCTTAGCTGATTAAGTTAGCTAGGATTGATGGCATGTCCAAAACATCAAGGCAGGACCAATTTGCTTCATGGTCTGAAAGCTGATGGAGGAAAAGGATATGTGTTGAAAAGAGTTAATGGGGGAGGGTGGCAAGAAGAAAAGATGGCTGGGAAGGGCTCATTGTGTGTGGGAAAGAAGCTCATCATCTTCCACTTGAGGGTGCATCATTTTCCAGGGCCGGTCCTGGTGCATTGGTGGGGGAGGGGGATGTATGGCTGTTACAAGGTTGATCTGAAGATGGAGAGAGGATTGATACTGAAACTTGAGGAGAACTTAGTTGGATTGTAGCCTCCACTGAAAAAAAATGTTTGCATATGTTTCTCTGCCTGATTTGTAATCTTTGTAATTCAAATAAAGTGCTCCTATGCTTGGAATTGCTGCACATGGGTGTAACTTAGGGGGATCTCAATGGAGAGAGGTGCAGTGTTAAGCTTTTGGGGGTGAGACTGATCTGTCTCCATCCCAGGACTCGGCTCAGCTTGCAGGCTGCCGTGCTGAGTTTATAGTGTCCTCACTTTCTGCCAGTACCTACTTCTTCACAATTTCCTATAATATGTATAAATTTGGAAAAGTATGATACTGTATGCCCAATGATGAGAGTCTGTGTGGTATATTGGTAAAGGCGCTGGACGAGGAGTAGGGAAATCCAGGTTCTAGTCTTCCCTCAGGCATAGAAATCACCTGAGTAATTTTGGGCCAGTTACCTCCTCCCAGCCCTGATCCTCATCAGACTCTGCAACAAGCTGGCTGATAAACAAAACCCCTTTGTCACATCATGCACTGATAGCTTTGCTGTAAGACCTAGGAGAGCATGGCGCAAAAACTAGCAGGCTCTGCAACTTTGAGGGACAAATGCTAAGAAAAACAACAGCAAGCACATGATGGATCCGTAGGTCATTTGGGAAGCATCAGTCCCTTTCCCTGCATCTTCTTCCCTTTCTTTCTGGCATATACTGCTAGGCTATCCATTGGGTCTGTTTGCAGGATCCAGCGTTGGAAACTTGGACCAGTTTGCATCTCTGTGTTGCTTTGCCTTTGCTTCTGCTTCTAGCCCACTGGAAGGATTCAGGAGAGCAAACCTAATTCCTCTGCTTCCTTCTCCCTGTCTGGCAAATACTGAACTGCTCAAAACAGCTATGCGATGCCACTAGAAAATATACAGGTCCCAGAAAACTTCCTATGGAAAAAGACTGGAATAATATATAAGCCATGGGGACATTTCCTGATTATCAGAGTAGGATGCAAAGGGGGGGGGGGGAATAGCCTTGAGTTTGTGATGTTCTGTAGCATTGCCTTGGATTGGGATTAGAAAGCCTATGGGCAGGCTATATGTAGAGTTCTGGTAATTAATCACTAATTCAGTGTACCAATTCAGCATTCAGTATAAATTAAAGCACAGTAGAAGAAAAATACATGGCCCTAGCTATTTGGCATATTAACTAAGATACCGAAGAAGACACACAGGGCCTTTTTCTCATGCCCTGATCCGTGAATAGTATTTTAACCTCTTTATTTCAGAAAACAACATTGTTCTTTTGATTCTTAATAGCTGTTCTGTATAAATGCATGCATATGTGTTTGTGTGCATATACGCAGAAGGTAGAAATGCCATGCTGAGCTAATGGGACTCAGGTTCACAGGATGAGCAGTGTAGCCCTCTACATGTCGGCTTGAAAGCAACTCCAGAGAATTCAGTGGGACTTACTTCTTGGCAAGTATGGTAGAATTGTAATGCAACAAACTAGAAGGCCTAAAGGTACAAAACACATTTTCAGACGCATCCAACTTTAAGGAGCTGCAGTTCAATTTACATGTTACAGGCGGTAATCACTTTAGCAGTGTTGATTCAATTTAGGTTCAAGCTAAAAACAGTGGTGTCACATCTGTCAAGAGGCAGAATTCCCAAGGTTACAGCCAATGCTATTTGATGCCCGACATATATTTCAGCTTTATTTTGCCCTTTACCCAGCATTTCATTTTCTTTTGTTCTTCTCTTTTTTTTCTTTTTGCCTCCTCCTCTTCCTCCTCCCTGTGTTCTCTTCACTCTGCTCAGTTGCTGTAGCACACCCAGCTCCTGTTTTCTTGAGAAAACACAGTAAGGGCATCTCAGATGCTGGTGGGCTGAGCAATACAGCATCTGTAGTCTGTGCCTACAAGCAGCCCTAGTCCCTACTGGTCTCTTTGGAGGGAGAGGTTTGTTCCCACAATAGAGATCATTTTCTTTAATTCAGCAAACCTCGCGTTTTCCCTGAACGGGTATGTTTCTCAGGGGCCTTGTTTATGTCCCTGTTCTGCTGACGCTTACCAGTCACTAGAGGGAGTAGAGTTCATATTCGTTGTATAGAGAGCTTTAAAGTGTTCCAAGCATTTCTCAGTACAGCAATGCATTCAAGAATCCTCTAAGGTATTTAAGAGCTATCATAATCGTCTTCATCATCTCTACATTGCAAATGAAAGTGACAGAGAAAGGTGCTACCTACCTCATCGCCTCTGAATTCCTGGCAGAAGAAAGTTGCAAGGTAGAATAGCACCTAGTCTTTTAGGTGTAGTTCTCACTGCGATGGGTGAATCTATACTGGCATGTGTGTGTGTGTGTGTGTGTGTGTGTGTGTGTGTGTGTGAGTGGAGTTGGCAGAAGGCTCGGCTGAATGCTCTTTCGTAGCAGGGCAGCGGATGGCTGAGCTGTGACCCATCTCCCTTATTCCTTCTGCATGTGACGTATCACACAAGCTGCCGTGTGAGTATGAAGTGGCATAGTCCAGGCAAGGGTAATCACCGCTTCAGCAAGCCAACATGACATACAGCAGTTCTGGATGATCAATGGGCTGCATCGATAACCAAGGACTCGTCTATTTTATTCAAAGGCATTTGCTGCCTCCTGCTGGAAGCTCTAGTCCCTTCCCTGGTATTTGCCTGCCTGGTGTGGCTAGGAGAAAGGGGGCACTGTTTCTGCCCTCCACCCCCCCACCCAGGTCTCCTTCCTCTTTCCTTCATCTCCTCTCCCTGTTCTCCTAAGCCAGGGCATGATTTAGCAGTGGACAGCTGGTGAACCTCTGCACCCATCCTCTTGCATGGAAGATGAACCAGGCAGCAGATGCTCTGAGCCCAGTCCTGCTCCTTCTTCCCAGCAGCTCTTGCTCAGGGAGACCGACAGAGAGGAAAGGGCAAGGCCAGTGGGCGCTTGGCCAAGGGGCTGCTTCTGTCTCCCGGGCAGGAGAAGTAAGAAGCAGGCTAGAGAGTGATGAGGTTGGGAGGGGAGAGAACCAAACTCCCTTCCCCCTCTCTCAGCACCCTGCAAAAGAAGGAAGCCAATCTTGAGAAGGAGGGAATGTAGCATCGCCTCCCCCCGCCCCCCTTCTTCCATCACCATCAGCAGAGGAGTGGAGAGACTGCAGAGCAAAAGAGCTGAGCGATCCTCACCCCAGGAGATCCCCACAAGGAATGGGGGGCTCTGCTGACAGCTTCTACGGGGGGAGAACCTGAACAACTCGGTGGAGAAGTGGAGCTGCTGGAGCAGGGGTCTGCAGAGTTTTTCCCGGAGGAGGAGGAGCTGAGCAGAGGAGAGGAGAGGAGAGGAGAGGAGAGGAGAGTGGCCAGAGGAGGGGTGCATCAACTGGCTTCGGGAGTGAAGGCTTGTAGGCTTTGGCTCCCTGGAGAGGGAGAGAAAAGCGCTTCTTGGGGAAGGACACTTGCAGCAGGCCCTCAAAGGAGACGCAGACCATGTTGGCAGCCCGAGAAGCAGCGGCCCTCTATCAGACCGATTTTGTGCGCAATGCCAGGGCGGTGGGTGCTCTCTGGGCTGGCTGTAGCCTCTGCTTTGGCATCTTGGAGGTGGTGGTGCTTATCCAGCCAGCATGGGTGCAGACAGCCCCCCTTACCTACCAGCTGCCAGTCTCCGGAGCCCTCTCTGACCCCAGTGTGAGCGCCGTGGGCTCCTTCGGCCTCTACCAAGTCTGCACGGAGCAGGATGGGGTCCTCCAGTGCGAGGGGTCATTGGTTACCCTAACCCCCATCCCATCTTTCAAAGCAGCTGCTGTCTTTGTCCTGATGGCCCTGGTGTTGGTGATGGGCAGTGTGGCCTCCCTGGGTCTTTTCTGGGTCTGCAGTGCAGGGACTGTCTACAAGGTGTGTGCCTGGCAGCAGCTTTCAGCAGGTGAGAGAATCCAGGTTGGGCTGTCATTTTTGAAAACACAATGTATAAAAGGAAGAAACTCTGAAGGGGGTGGGGTGGGGGAAGAGTTTGCAAAATGAGATGCTACCGAGGCTCAGGTCCAACACAAGCCATGCTGTACGCTTGACAGTTGAATCTGGAAGACAAACCACAAAGTCTGGCCTCTTCTTGACAAGGATAGGAATAGCCAAACCCAGACAAGACCATGCAGGCTTCATTCAGAATAGTTGGGAATGTTTAGAAGCAGGGGTTATGTTTCCCTTCCACCAGCGTCCCTGAGTATGCTGATTGTTCCTCACTTGCTGCAATGAGAGAAAATGGTTCTTTACAACTGAGTGAGCCTGTATGTCCTTCACCATCAGGGATCCTATCTCCATCAAGCTAGATTGCAAACCTGACCTTTCTCCTTAGAGGACCTTGAGAGGCAAAGCTCTTCTTCTGGTTTTATCAGCAATAGCAGCATTAAGAGTGAAGGTGGTTCCAGTGACCAGTCTTTGGAGTTAGCAAAGTCAGAGAAAGCTGAATATAATCTGTGGGCAGGACATAATGTTTTTTTAAGAAAGCAAAAGTCAGTTCTGCATCCAGGTAACCCAGACACCATTCTAAACAAGCTAAGCTCTGAAACCGGTGTGAACTGTGCAAATGTACATAATTTTATTTTTGTATGATGTATTCACTTTTTTTGTGTGGTGTATCCTGATTTTTTTTTTTTTTTAGTAATATGGAAGGATGTGGAAACATGCAGGGCTGGGGGGGGGGTTGTTTGCATTTTTAGGTTTTAGCAGTCATCTCCCACATATTGTCGAGCATCTCTTGTGGCAATAAAGGTGCCGGCTTGGTTTAGAAATGAGTGCTGACCTTGGGAAGTTGAATGATGGGCTCAGTACATGCAGCCCTGAGTGAACAGAGTGCTCCTCTGCAGGTCTCATCCATTTCAATTAGGTTAGGGTAGGAGAAGTTCTTGGCGGACAGTGTCATTTATTAATTAGCAGGAGGATAGTGCCATAGATGTCTATCTGAAATGCCAAAACATATTGGGTCACAGTCAGACTGATCAGACTGAAAAGCAACCAGTTCTTCTCTCTCTCCACTGGCTTCAGAATTGTGAGCCCTTTGGACACAGCACCCTCCATAGACCTCTTTAACCTGGAAATGCTGGGATAGAGAATTCCACAGACTGAAGCCAATCTTCCTGAATTTTCTGTGGGAAACAAAAACTTTCTGGTGGTCTCAGAGCACTTGTAAATGGCCAGTTTTGTTACCCTTCAAACGCAACCTTGGGAGAGAAGATAGGAGGTCTATCTGAATAAGGTCATGCAGTAATTCAGATTCAAAGGGAAAAAGGTACTTCAGAGCTCATGGAGGCATGCTAGTAGCACTTTTGGCATCTCCATAAACCAGGGTTTTCAAACTGTCAGTAACAGCTCCCTACAGGATCACAAGAAAATTTGAAGGGCTTGTGCACACCAAGCAGAAGCACCATTGAAACATATTCCCACTGTGCCTGTACAAGACAACAGCAAAGTTGGACTTCTCTATTTCATTTCAAATATCGGTCCAAGATAAATGTGGAATGAAACGCAAGAATGTCTCTTTCAAAAATAAAATCCAGATTTCAGGAATTATGCCAAACCTTGTTCAAAAGATGGTTGTAAATATGATGGGGGTGCTATTTATTTGCAATAAAAAGCTTTTATTTTATAAAATTGCAAAGTTCTATCATAGTTTTCACAGAGAGCTTAAAATCCAATCATTAAAGTAAATGGTATGTTTCTTTCCTGCACAACCCAAAATCCAATGAAATAATTTGTTGTATTTGTGGCAGTGGTGATATCACACCAATTCATTTACAATTTCTAGGAGTCACGGCACTGCAAAGTTAGAGGATCCCTGCTTTCAACCAACCTGGTTTTTTTTCTGGGATTCTACTGAAAGGAGCAGGTACCCAGTCCTGGGAAAAGATGCAACTGCTGGGAAAAGTTGCAAGCATCCTCTTGTGCTCCAAAATACCTTTTAACCTTCAAATCTGAAGGGTTGCACAGCCCTAGTAACGAATGTACAAGTAGCCCTAGCGACTGCCTCGTTTAGCAACCGTTTGCAGTTACTACGGTGATGAAGAAGTAACTCTGCGACCAATCACAGGTCTGTAAAGCAAAGGAAAGCTGAAGTAAGATCTTTAGCACAGTTGCAGTTTCACTCAGTGGCCACTTCACTTAACGACCAAGTTGCCAGTCCCAATTGTGGTCACTAAACGAGGACAATCTGAATATATCTGAGGGTCATTTACTCTTCTGCCAACGTATTTGTCAAAGCAGCAGGAGACAATCAGCCAAATATGAAGCTGCTCCAGTTACCCTGACAGCAGCCATATTTAGTGGTATTTCGCCTGCTTTTGGCTAGGCCAGGTTGGGGGAGAGGTGGACAGTGTATAAAATAAAATAGCAATCTGTAGTATCCTAATGGGGTCAGAGCCATCATGGATGCAGTTTGGGGGGAGATTTATTCTGCCACCTCCTCTTTCCCTATGCCTATGGGTGGAAGGTGAGCATCCCAAAAAGGCAGAGTTTGAGACCTATTTTTGCAGGGCTGTTTTACACTCCCACCTCTGGGGTCAGTGCAGAAGCAGGGAGAGAAGAGTAACCCTCATGGAAGCTTGGTCTCCATGGCTGACTGGGGGGGGGGGGGCAGTTCAACCCAAAACAAACCTGGGGGTTCCCTTGAGTGGAAACCAACTTTCTCCTTCTCCAGCACTGTGTTTTCATGTTTGCCTAATGCACTCCTCCTTTTCTTGACCTACTTAAGCATGTCCTGTGAACAGAGCCCCAAGGAGAAGGACATCAAGGCTGAGAAAAGTCCGCGGGTTTGCCTTCTGCAGCACATGTCCATATGGGAGCCACGACTCCATTAATTCTGTCTCTGTCCCTCCTCCCTCTTTGTCTGCCCATCTCTCTGTCTCACAGCGACTTGCCAGGCCCTTGGCTGCCTGGTCTTCCCAGATGGCTGGGGAGCGCCAGAGGTGAGGGCTCTTTGTGGGCCCCAGGCCAGGAGCTACACCCTGGGCACCTGCTCGATCCACTGGGCCTTTACTCTCGCCTTGCTGGGCATCGCTGATGCGCTGGTTCTGGCCACCCTCGCCTTTGTGCTGGGAAACAGGCAGGATGCTCTCTTGCCCGCGGGCTACACACCACCCCGAGAGGGAAGAGGTAAGCATCGGCACATCCTGCGCCCCCCCCCCCCCCGGCTTGGTAACCAATGGAGCCAAGGGAGGCTTCCGCAAAGCCCAGCTGCTCGAGGGGCTGGACTGTCAGCCACGTGAGCTGTTGCTTAGTTACGGGCAATGAGACACCCAGATGCAACTGGGATTGGAACTGGCCCTGCCACTGGTTTTCTGATCGTGACCGAAGTGCATTCTTTCTAGCATCTTCAAAGCATCCCTCCCTTTCTCTCACACGTGCAAAATGCTAAAAATACCCATTTGTTCCCAAAGAATACAAACTCTGCACATAGACTCCCTAAAAAACGGAGAGCTGCAAATCTGGGTCTTCTGCAATTTCTGCTAGTCTTCAGAAGAGATACAAAAATATTCTGCTCTTACCTGCCACCCTTTTGGCTTCAACGGGATGTCTAAACTAACTTGTTCAGGGCGGGCATGTATTAGCCTTGATTTGTGAGGTATGTTAGGGCTAATAGAGCTGGGCTGAAAAAATCCAGATTTGATAGAATCATTTGATCGAAACAAAGAATTCGAGTTTTCTGCCTGATGTCACTGATCTTCTGCAGCCCAGATATGATCATCCTAGGTACTGTTTATCTCCAAAGCTGACATCAACAGGTTAGCAAAGCTTACTCAAACATATATGCATACAACTGTACACCATTTAGGGCTTGTTTGAATGATAAGCAGTTGGGAAATTCACATACACACAAACACCCAGCTGCTGGTCTTGAATCTTCCATTTTGCCACATGTCAGGACAATTATAGGAAATTATTGACCTCTTTGATTAGAGAAATGACACACTCTACTTTTTTGCTCACTGGAAACCCCTTATAGACTTTTTGCGTGAAACAGAAAAAAATGAATTTTTGATTTATAGTTTGGATTATTTAAAAAAAATTATAGAAAAAAGAGTTATGTTGTAACTATAGAGTAAGAGGTAAATTTACACTTATAACTGCTGTAAAGAAAATTGGAAGATGACAGATGACAGATGAGAGAGAGAGAGAGAGAGAGAGAGAGAGAATTTTTTATCCCTTTATTCTTTTTTATAAATAACTCAAGGTGATGAACATACCTAATACTCCTTCCTCCTCCTATTTTTCCCACAACAACCCCGTGAGGTGGGTTGGGCTGAGAGAGAGAGAGGCTGGCCCAAAGCCACCCAGCTGGCTTTCAGGCCTAAGGTGGGACTAGAACTCACCGTCTCCTGCTTTCTAGCCTGGTGCCTTCACCACTAGACCAAACTGGCTCATATTGTTAATTTCCTTCCTTTTTCTTCTTTTTTCTGTACTTTTGGTTTTGTCTTTCTTTTCTTTTTCTTCTCTCTTTTCTTTATTCTATTTTAGTTTCAGTTAGCTTTTATCTTTATTTTTACAATTTTTAATTATTATATATTATATATTATATATATAATATTTATATATTGTATATTATTATTATTATATATTATAAATTATATAATATATATTATAGGACATTATGGAAATTATAGGATTATAGGACAATTATAGGAAATTAAAATGGCTCCATTTTGTTCTCATTTAAAACGTTGCTACTGTGTCTACCAAAAAAGACC
Organism: Liasis olivaceus; assembly: GCA_030867105.1. Classification (NCBI taxonomy): domain Eukaryota; kingdom Metazoa; phylum Chordata; class Lepidosauria; order Squamata; family Pythonidae; genus Liasis; species Liasis olivaceus. The sequence goes on from CM061348.1 coordinate 143,907,199, forward strand.
AATTAAGGTTAGAGAGCATGATGTTGGCATCCCTCAGGTTTACGGAGTGCCCTGCTCACAAGGTCGGATGTCGGAAGCTCACATGACTGACAGACTGGTGTGTAATGCTTCAAAGTGCCAGCAAAACACCTTACACTGCAAGGTTAATTATAATTCAAGCATGATGACAGTTAAAGTCAATGCATCTGGGGGGCCCTCGGTTGGGGAGTGCTGGTTTTACGTTTGCCTGTAAACCCAGGAATGTCAGAAAAGACCTCAAGACAGATAAAACTGCAACTCCCAGCTTTTCAATATTCCCTTTCCTCTTCAACATACATACATTTTGAAAGGCGCGCGTGCGCACACACACACGCACACACACACAAAGGGGCCAAGGGGGAGGACAAAACATCACGCCCGGCACATTTTTTAAAAAAGTGTAATTACATTCAGAAAACACATTCCAGGAAATGAATGAAGCACTTGTGCCTGGCTGGTTGATTGCCCACCATTTTCTGCCCAAGTGTCTACCATGCTTGAAACAGACTTTTTTAATGCTACCTTAGGGGGAGTGAGTGGAGAAGCTGGACTTTGCTGCAAGAACCCAAATGTCTTGGGCATCACAGATTTTAGAAAGTATCTTATAATTTCCCCCTTTTCTGCTTGTGCTATGTGCCTAGGTGTGACCTCAGCGCTGACTCCAGATTGATTCCAACCAGCAGACATTCTTCAGAGGTGGATACATCATGCTTTTGCTGTGCCCATGGCAATAAATTTTAGAAAACGATAGTATAATGGTGTCGTATTAGTATCTTCCATGAATTTTTGAAAATGTTTGAAAAACCTTTTTTCTCATTCAGGGATGGAAAACCAGAGGCTCACAGGCAATGTATGGCCTCCTAATACTATTTTTTTGCAGTTCTCCAAATGTCACACAGCCAAAATTTGGCAGCAAATAATAAATTACAGCAGGAAACGACAGTAGGGTAAGCCATCAACAGGTTTAAACTTTAGTATTTAAAATAATCCCCAAGCTCCCCCTCACCCAAAAGATGAAACAAAGGGCAGAATGTTCCAGATCTACTGAGTGATATTGTCACATTTCTGCCATAATTCCTATGGCCTTTGTCAGATGAAAAAAAATTGAAAAGGAAAAGGTACCCAGTTCCCAAAAAGTTCCTGATTCCTGATATTGTTTGCTGTCAGAGTCTTCTATGACATGAAAAGAGTTGGGGAGAAGGTGTATCACTCAAGGAGGTGACTCTGTGATGTTCATGGTAGTACTGAACTCCTCATTCAATATGACATCTGGAAGAGAACAAAATGAGTTCCAGCAGTTTTACACTCATCATGCCCTTTGGATTGATCGTCACCTCATGTCAGAACCTCTTGTTTGTTTAAGGCTAGTACCTACTAGCAAAATACCAATATAGCTTGATATGGACACCATTTTTTGAAGATTCTTGACTTTTGAAGGCCCAGAGGCAGACTGTTCATTCAACACCAATCTCTTTATTCTGACAGTACCCTTCTTAGATATGGCTTCAAATCCCAGTGTAAGGGTTTCCCCCCTGCCCACCTCCATGGCTTTTCTTCACCAAAGGGCCCAGTAAACAGGAATGTTTGGGGAAACCCAAAATATTGAAATAACTCTTAGGTTTATATTTTGGTTAGCTTTACTGCCTGGATCTATCTGCTTATTTCTAATATTGATGGGAATTAGGGCCCAAGAGTGGCGCTAAGGGTAATGGTCTCTCTTCACCAAGCCCTAGGTGCCCAACGTCTTTCAAACTTGGTTACCCTTTTGAGTAAAAAGGTGGAGGCCACACTCCAAAATGGCTGGAAGTAAAATGACTGAAGGTTAATTAACTAAATATAGGAAATATGATGCCTACCTATGCATATCATTCTTTCGTCATTCTATAAATTACAATTTCATGGCAAGTTCTGGAGGGGCTCTGAAGGCCATATCCAAGGCTCCCCAGAGTTATATGTGGTGTTGGGGCCCGCAAGTTGTGCATTCCCACAGTACAGATTTTCCATAGGATGACACGAACAAGACCACTGCTACAATAAAATACCTGGTGGGACTTTTTATTCAGTAATTCATCAACACTAAAACTCTGGCCACAAGCATGATTGAACATGGCAACAAATCAGCAAGGGCAGCGTTGGTGTTTATGTAGGCCAAGGAGGGTTGAACACAAGGAGTCTTACAAACCAGACAGAAACAAGCAGGTGGAAACAGGGAGGAAGGGGTGAGAGGCAGCATTGATGAAGGAGGAATATTAAGGCAGTTGGAAGATTGGGGGGCTGAAAGTTTGTTTAAGCCACATTTTTTTAAAAAGCCAAGATGTGAGAAGGATGAGGCTAGTGATAACTAGCTCTGGCTTCAGAGGGAGGTGGGGATTAACCATCAATGAAAAACCATCTCCTTAGCTGAAAAGAGCTTTCTTCCAGGGCACTGAAAAGGTCCGTGAAGAGAAAAGCCCCCCTCCCCTGCACACACTTTATAGAACATAATTAGGATTTGGGGATCCCAGTCCATGGTTATCCCCCTTCCTTCCCAGTATTTTGGGGTCACAGGTAGGACAGAGGCAGGAAAGAACACGAGGTGTCACTCACAGTCCATTGACATTCAAAGGGGGGGCTCATCAGCAAGGTGGCTCCCCAAGCTTTCTTTTCACAGAAACCAATTCACATTATTCAGGGAGATACCGAAGCCGCTGGGTGCCCCCGCTCATACTCCTTCTCCCACCCACCCCTTCTCCTTCTGTCCGCTTGACTCGCTGTAGCTCGTCCCCATTCTCCCCACCAAGACGCTTGACCCGCAGAAGATTGGGGGGTTCAGGTAGGTCTCCTCCATCAAAGATAGCACGACGCAGGCGTCTGGGGGCCAGTGAGAGGCGCTGCGAGGACAGGTTGTTTGCTCCTGACAGGATCCTGCCAACCAGATACCTGCAAAAGACAGGGAAAGACAGAATTGGGGGCTTACCAACCCACCCATGCCCCCGTTTTAATCTGCAAGAATCTTTTGCAGGAAACAGGAGTAGATGTTGATCTGCAGACTCAGTCAGTTTATATTTCATGCTAAGCTACGATCTATTAAACATGGCTTTTATCGAAAAGGCTATGATGGCTGTGCTCCTGCCATACCATGGTTTACAAACTGCAACAGCTATGTTCACACATCACCCTGAGCCAAGCAAAACGAAACAAAACTCCAACACATTAGAAGGCCTTGCAACTTCTTCCCGCCTCCCTTTCAAAAGTTGTTATAATTCCCAATATAGAAGCAGACACAAATCCCAGCTCTTCCCTCCAACTGGCCTTCCCAACAACAGAATCCAGGAAAATTCCCCTGTGCACTGAGGATGTATGCCAGGACTGAGAGTGTAGATCCTTTCCCTGTTAAGCTGATGCATTCACACGGAGAACTGAACCTGTGATCGCTGGGGATCAACCCTTCCCTTCTCCAAATCACGCTGGTGACATCAGTGAAGGAACAGCTGTCCGTTAATATGGTGTGGTTGTCTGCAATGCAGCTGGAGCCTCAATAATGGAGAGGACCAGCGTGGGTGGAAATGTCTGCATGTGTGCAAAGGGGCAAACAGACCAGCTCTTCAGTGATACCTTTACTGTGAGCTGAAAAGGGGAGGGGCTGCTCTCTGCAGTTCCCACATCCAGTTTGACCCATGAACCCACTGCCCAAGTCTGACTTTTCTCCAGAGAGGTCTTTGCACTTCTCATGGCCATACCAAAGGGGAGCCTTGTCCAGCTTGGGGGCTCCAGAAGCACAAGGAGGTCAGTTCTGTTGGAGCAGCTTCCACAAAACAGTTTGCCTTAACTGCTATCCCTTTGTATGTGCCCTAGAAAATCTCAAGGGACCCTTTGCTGCACAGAAATTCACAGGAAAAAGGCTTCCTAAACTTACCCAGACCTGAGATTTATAGGTCAAAGCAAAAATTCACAGGTCTAAGCAAAAAGTAAGAAAACTGAATATAATCAGGCTGATCCAAAGTATCTTTCTATTGATGGAAATGTTATGACCCAGGAAAGTCTTCTGAGATTGGAGGTGGGAGAAGAATTAGTGCTCCTCTCTTCCTTCTGCAGCAACTGCCTCTCTCAAAAATCTGTTCCAAAGAACTGATGATTCCCCAGGACAGGACAGGAGGAGGAGCTGCAAACAGAGGAGGGAGTCTGAAAAACTCCTCTTTCATGTACTGAAGCTTCCTTTGTGAACAGCTCCCTGAAAGACCATTTTGCTCTTTTTTAAAAGGTCTGATTCACTTAAGGCATGAAAGTGGCCTGATTTTACTCAGCAGTGAAAAATGAAATCCCACCCTACTTTCTATACTGCACAGCTCAACGGCGGCATTCTGAACACTGAGAGTTAATTCCTAATTCAAAGCAAACCCTGATTTTTCATCTTTGGCTACCTCAGCATCTCGGGGTCCACCTCTCCAGCAGCTTCCTCCTCTGCGCCCAGCTCTTCTTGGGGTTCGAAACCTCCTTCAGGGGCCCAATAGCGATTTGGCAGTGCTCTGGGTGGAGAGGAGCCACCTGCCAGGCCAGTCTCATCGTACTCGGGGTACAAGGTCGCCCCCTTTGCTTCATCCCACAGCCTCAGTAGATTTGCCAGGTAGACAGATTCCTGGTCCCGGCGATGCCCATCCTGAAGGAGGCGCTGCAAAGCAAGTGCCAGGTGCTTGTCTGGCTGGAACTGGTTGCTAGGTGGGGACACCACTCTTTCAAGGGCCTGGGCCATGCGCTCATCGGCCAGCTGGTTCCCGGAAGAAGCCAATGCTCGCTCCAAGGCTTGGGCGAAGTGATCTTCTTGCAGCTGGCCCCCTGGAGTCGACATGGCCCTTTCCAGGGCAGCCAGCTGAACCAGTTCCGGGTAATATACTTCATTGGCCAAGGCGGTCTCAACAGCCTCATACGGTGCCCCCTGAAGCTCACGGCGTACCCGCCGGACCCCCCCTGACAGGTTAGGATTCACCCCTCCGTGGGAGCTGCCTGTGGTGGGCAGAGGCTGCAAGAAACAGGGAAGGTGATTGACAGGAAGTGAATAAATATGGACAGAGAGAAATCAGGCTGGTGCCAGGCAGGGAAGCCAATATTAGATTATCCTTGCCGTAGACTCATAGCTGGGTCTTTGGCAATGGATTCACTACAAATCAATATGAAACAACAAGAAAAAAAACCCTATCAAACTGTAAGTAGCTGAACACACAGGTAGTTTAATAAAAAATAAAGGAAAGCTTTAATCTAATCAAAGCAAAGCACTTTTAAATCTCATTGATTTCACCAGAGAAGAGCATTTAATTTGCTTGTTGCAATAAATCAGTATTGTTTATTTTCACCTTTGTTTTCTACACACACACACACACACACACAGACATATATTTTAATTCTGTCCTTCCCCAAGGAGCTTAGGATGGCATTAGTTTCCATCCTTGTTTTATACTCCTGAAGTAGGTCAGAACAAGAGCTATTGGACCCAGCAGCCGGATCACAACTGATCAATAGAAAAATGGAACTGGATGTATTTAATTTTGAATAAATAAATAGAAGAATGGATGCATGGATGGATAGAAACGTTAGACAGACAGACACCTCAAGATCTTAGGGAAAAAAATCAACTCTCATTTCCCCCCCCCCCATACATAATAGATAATAGTTGGTTCATTCTAACATTTGTAGTGACATACAATCACAGGAATGTTTATCAGAAACAAAAGCTTTGTCTCAGTACATTAGTTTCTGTCTCAAATGCCATAGCATTTGGGGAGAAGGGATAGATGTCAGAGATCCTATTTGTCCACTCAAAATAACGGTAAGTGTTTGCGTAGCACAAGCTAATTTTTGTTAACCATTTTTAATTGGTCATCGTGATGAAGACCAACTGTCCCAGACTGAGGTATATTGTTTATTTATTATACCACTTATGAGCAACCCTGCAACTGAAGTTCTGTGGATGTTATCAAGGCTTAAAACAAACACAAATACAGTAAGATAGTGGGCACGTACTTAATCTTATTAACCATTCTCTTTCTTTTCCTCTCTCCACACCCCCCCCCCACACACAAACCATTTACACAGCTATAGCCTGATTCAGCTCAAAACATATCAATATGATCTATGAAGAACAGACTCTCCTCTGATCAACTGATTATGGTAGATTACCACTCATCATTCTTATCATCTTTGTCTCTATATTCAGTTGTCCAATTTTCTGCACAAGTCTGATTAGATTCTTCCAAAGTTACCACAAACCCTCCAAACCTTTGAAAATAAAAGAAATGGCCCTCTCATATACCTATTTGTAGGGATTAAATAGCAAACAGAAAAATTAACTAGAGCCCCAGCAGCAGGAATGAAGAGGAAAAAAGTCAGGGCTGATAGCATCTGGGAGAATGGGGAAGGAAGTTCTTTTCCAAAAGGGACAGGCAGGCATCTCTGCAGAGAAGTATACAGAAATTGGTGAGGTTGCCAAACAGCTCTGCAGTCCTCCTGCAGGGTTAGTCACACACCCACTGGCGGGGGGGGGGGGGGGGAATTAGGAAATCTTGGGTAGGTGCATCAAAGAATTGCATGGTTAAATAAAATGTGGCCCTGACCTTTCAGGGCACTAGTTAGCCTTCCATGCCTCAAGCTGATGTTCTGCTACCCCTCAGCATCCCATTTGCCTCTGCCTTTGTTTTCAGCCATCCCAGTCCCCCAGGCCACGATGAATCAGTCAAGACGCCTGGAGCAGGGATGGTGGCAAGGGACTCAGAGCTTACATAAAGCATCCATGACGGCATTTGGGTACATGTCTTCTTGTGCCTCCATCACACATATGTATTCCATGCTGCACCTTTCTTTTTCAACAACAAGCACCTTTCTGTGAGCACACTCAGACACCCTACCCTCATCAGGGAAACATATCCACCCAATGCTTTTAACACACAATGCTTTTTACACAGTCACTTGTCACGCCCCTTCCATAAAAGTCAGATGTATTCACATTTTGCACCCCTTTAATGCCCAATAACATGCTCACCCTTTTTGCACTCCTGTGCACTTGTATCATGCTTCGCATCATTCTTTTGCACACACCCCACATAGTTCAATCCTGGCACAGCCACACAGACAATTTGCAAATCTTACTTACTCTCCCACCCACAAGTACCCCACACTCAGCAGTCCTATAAAACATACACAGCTGCTTCTCGTAGGCATATGTGTGAATCACTTACACAAATGTACACAACAGTGACTTCTCTGGGTAGGTGGGTGAAAAACAGGCATGCATGATTCATGGTGTTTTATGCTTTCCTACAACAAATATGCATGCATGCACACACACACACATACACCCACAAGGGCAGCCAGATGTCCTTCGCTGTTTGAAATTGCTTGAACAGAAGCATCAGACAAATCTTCATTTTGAAGTAGAACGCCACATGGTCTTCCACAATTCCTCCTTCCTTTGAAAAATCAGGACTGCTCCTTCAGATACCCATCACAGCCCCAAAGTGTTCCTTGGTTGGATCTTCTGTTGAGCCCAGCTCTGAATTGGGGAGTCGTGGCTTACAGACCATCAAGCAGTGCTCCACTTTATTTTATTACCGTTCATCCCCCCGAATCCACCAGATCAAATCCTGGCAATCCGGACAGGCGCATGTTAGAAAGGCAGGAAAATAGGTGCGCCACAAAGAGGCTGACAGATGACTCAAGTAAGGAAGCCAAGCCACAAACTAGGGACGGCTGCTAACCCCAGTATGGAGGGAAACAAAAGAGAAACCCTTCGTTAGCCTACAACTAAAGCATGGGTTACATGACGTATAAGCCCCTCCACCCGCGGCTTCCTTGCCTGAAGCGCCCCAGATATGCATCCCCTAGGGCCAGTCACGTTCGCACGGCCAGCCTACGTGTTGGAGTCAGCCACCGGGTTTGAGTTCGCATCTCCTACCTTGGCGGCTCCGAGGCCCGAAAGCAGCGCGAGCAGCAGCGCCGGGCCCATCGCTCCCGAGTCCCTCCGGGAGGTAGAGGCTGCCCGGATGGCGGCGGCGGCGACAGCAAGCGAACAACGGAGCCGAGCGCGGACTGCACCAGCCAAGCGCACCGCGCCAGACAGCGCCGACAGCTCCGCCAAATAGCCCCGCCCCACCGCCTTTGGCTCCGCCCACACCCATTACTCAGTTCCCCGGCAGCTGCGTGACGCGGGCAAGCAAACGAGGTCGGGAAGGTAGGGAGAGGGGTGGTGGCCTGTGTCTTGCCCCTGGAACGTGCGAAAAGTACTGCTCCTGAGCACGTGCAGAGTGCAGTCCCACTGAACAGTCTGGTGTGGGTGGCTGCTTGAGGCCTTTTCCCTGCTTGCCCCTACAAACATGCTCTGGCAACGTGAGATTTTCCGGCTTTGCCCCCACGGGATTTTCATCCCCAGCTCATGGATGAGAAAGGCTGAAGTCGTCCTTAGCTGTGCTGGAGTAACATTTTCTCTTTTTTCTGGCATCATCCCAGGGCAGTGTCAAGGTGTATAAAATCTGCTGGTCTCATCACTCGTTGCCTCGGAGAAAAGTCAGAGAATTGGGAAAGAGAAGAGAAGAGTCCAGAGATAAAAATCGCAAGCTGCCAGTTAAGGGATGCCTGGATAGCACTTCCATTCAGAAGTGGGAAAGGCTCCGAAATGTATAACATGTTGCACTTTCTGTACTTCTGTTTTGACCCTGACTCTAGCCTCCATGCCTGGGTGGGTGGGATGGAAGAGAAAAGCTAAAATCTTGCAGTATTAAAGGCTGTCTCTACAAAGTTGTATTTCTATCAGCTTCCTAAAAGTACACAGGAAAGGGGTATTCAACTTATTTATTTATTTATTATTTATTATCAAACTTGTATGCCGCCCATCTCCCCCATTCTCAGTAGCCTGAATTTTTGGAAGTTTCTATAGATCAGTGATGACAGAGAAATTCTACTGAATAACCCCTTGGTTACTATTATTTATTGCACTTATAATTCAGTATTTTGTTCAAAAAATTCGAGGCAATGCGTAGAGTTGTCTCTCTATCCACACTTCTTAAGCTAAGAAATTAAGATAGTCCAAGATCACCCACGAACTTTATAGATTAGAGGGGACTTGAATCTGTGTTTCTAATCTTTCTTCAACCTTGCACTCTAACCATTACACTATTAAAAGCCAGTGGTTGTAACCATAAAGTTGAAATTTAATTTAGAAAGCACATTTCCTTGCATTTTGTCAAGAAGTTAATTTAAATGATTGCAATGCATCTGAAATGGGAAACTTGTGAACTCCAGGTATGGCTGAATCACCATTCCCAGCAGCCTCAGCTACCTTAGGAAATAGGGATTTGAGTTGTAGTTTGGCAACAGGTCAAAGGTCATCCAATCCCTACTTGGAATTAAGTTGTGGCACTAAAATGTAAGTCTTTTTTACTTCTACTTCCACCTTCCACCTTAAATTGTTCAGCCAATGGTGTCTGTCTCTCCTACTGAGCTAAATAAATGAATATACTGCCTGACTCCCAAAAACTGGATGGTTCGCAAGTAAAACCATGAAAAACTAGGAAAAAAAACCATAATAAAAATGAAGGAGTAAAAGATGGCAAAGGTGACAAAACAGGACAGGTATGAAAAAGAAACAGATCCACACAACCCAAAGGGGCTACAATCATCCTCATCAAAGGACTGAAAGAGCCAGGTCTTCAGAGCCCTCCCAAACACCAGCAGGGTGGAGTCCATCCTGATCTGGGGCCGGCTCATTCCAGAATGCAGGCACTGCAACAGAGAAGGTGCATTTTTGTTGTCTCAATAGATGGCATTGTTTAATCAAAGGAACCCCAAGCGTGCCAACCCTGCCAGATTAAATTGGGTGGGTAGATACTATGGGAGACAGGCGGTCCCTCAAGTGACCAGGCCCTATGCTATCAAAGATCCAGGAAATAACTTCTATTTTAGATTGTGGCAGTACACATTGTATTTTACCCACAAAGGATGGATCCAAATCTCTCCATCTCTCTTGATGATAGGCGGTGCTTGTTTTTACATTTGGAAAATCTTGTTCCACCTACATAAAAAAAAGAGCGAGAAACAGGGCATGAAAGAAAACTCACCCTCCCATCCTGTGTCCTATTTCTATATACAGAATGTTGTAATTATTCCATTAATATCAGTGTTACTTGGTTCCCTATTTTATACTTTGATTTAGGGGCTCTTGCAATTCCCCATATTGAGGAAATTTTTTTTTTCTGTTCATGCTGCAGCTACTTGTTATGCTGTTTCGTATGCAAGCCTGAAGATAATCTTTCCTTTCAACATGTTGTTAAATAAATAAGGTTTATGAATGAACTTCTAATAACTGTGAAAAGTGAGCAGCTTGTAGATTTTCAGTTTCCAAATTAAGAAGCACCTAAGATCACTTTACATCAAAAATGCTTTCCTTAGTCTTAATACAGATCAGTTTTCTCCAAGCTGGTGCCCTCCAAGTATATTCCCTTAATTCTGCCTGTATTCACTAGAAATTGTAGCCAATACATTACAAAGTACTCCCCTCCAGATGTGTTAAACTTCAGTACCCATAATCTTCCAGTGATACTGGTGATGTTGGCTGGAAATGATGGAACCTATAGTCTAACACATCTGTAGGGCACCAGCTTGGGGAAATTGGACTGAAATATCAGAGCATTCATATTTAAACCACTGCTGGGTTTGCTACACATCCCAGAAAAAAAAATGACCTAGGTATCTGCTAATTCTCACTTACACTTGTTGGTCTCCTGATCATTTTCTGAATGCTGTAAACGGTTGTTGCCATGTAGGTCACACTGGGAACAAGAAATATGAGATAGTGACTACCGATCCATTCTTCCTGATTTACCCAATTTCAATACAAAATGAAAGCAGGATCACCTCCTGCTTGGGACAAAGAGATACATTGGCCTTGCTCCTTACTATACCAGGATGTACACGCTTTTGTGTGAGGCCAGCTCAGGAATTAAGCACCAAGCAGAAAAGTCTCAGACCGAGGCAGATTCATTTATAACATGTTGTGTACAGCATGCAATCATTTGGTAGCATTTATATGTTAATGATTTACAAAGGAATCAACATTTATCAATGTTGATAAACCAGAAGGAGCCTCTGTCATGGTGAAATGAGATGGAAAGTGGCAAGGAGGTCCTAGAGGCAGAATAGTGTGTGCTGGATATTCTGCGCTGTACTTTGCTCCCAGTATATCCAATATACCCAATTAATCTGTCGGCCACAGGTATTGGCTGGATGCTGTCTTGAAGAGAAGCTTGATTGCCAGTCTGATCAGATCACAGATGTGAAATTCAGGGTTGCAGCATTTTGCATAGCTTGGCTAGCAGAAGTCTTGGGGCAACCCCTTTGTGACTTGGGATTTAATTTTGATGGAAAGTTTGGCTAGATAAAACAGCTTAGTGTTTCTATGGAGAAATACAATTGTCTTGTAAGGTTTTGTTTTATTTTGTTTTGGTTGGTATTTATTTGTTTGTTTGTTTGGTAAATTTCTAGGCTGCCCAGCTCCAGAATGAATGGCTTCACAAAATTAACAATATTATGTATAAAACAACACAGAACATAATATAAAAACACAATGAGCATATGAGGGAAACATAATGTACTTCAGTGTCACTCGCAGCTAGAAGGGGAACCCAAAACATTTAGCTTCAGGTCCAAGGAAAACCCCAGTATTTAAAGAGTGCCTAAAGATGGGCAAGGCGGGGGTTTTGGGTCGCTGGGGGGATGCTGTTCCAACAAGCAGAATGGTTATTTATGCCTGCAAATATCTTTTAAGTCACTTTCAGCTTTGGATTTGTCTCTCCAGAAACTGCTTAGTTTTGCATGCTGGCAGTGATGAAAAAATTAGAGATACAACTCATTCAGCACAGAAATCTGTAGTTTAATGCAAATAAATTCCTGGACTGGAGAGAGCCCACAGAAAACTTGCAGATAGGAAAGGATTAAAGGTAGATTACAGTGAGACCCAGAGTTTATTTCATGCTACAGTAAAGATCATCCATGATAAAGTTGCCTGTTATAAAGAGTATTATTACTAGACCACCTTGACTGTGCATATATTTGAACTGGAACCTTCCAAAACAAGCTGTTGAGTGGTTTATCAGATTTATATCCTGCTTTTCATTCAGGAGCTCAAGATACTGTACATACCATCCTGACTCCTATTTTCCCCAGCAACAACCCTGTGAGGTAGGCTGGGTTGACAAAGAGGGACCATTCCAAAGCCACCCGAGGAGCATTTGTGGCTGAGAGTGGGCTTGAACTGGGGCTCCCCTCTGCTATCCAACATCTTAACCTCTACACCACTATTGTGTCTCTACACCACAAATATGTCTCTTTTGATTAAGAAGAAGCTAGAGGGATGGATCAATACATACGCACAGGCCACATTTCCCAATGGCACCTCATAAGGACACAGACATACCCTGGCGACATCTTTTTTTGCCAGGTCCCCATAATGTTGCCTTTGTCAGTCTCATGCTGAAACATCCTTCAGTTATCCTCAGCTGTACCAATGTTAAAGTAGCATTTTCTCCCTCAGGCTGCTGACACTGTCCAAGGGCAGCCTCCAGATGTGTCACATCTGTGGAGTCCTCGGTGCTCTCTGAGCTTGGTTGTTTGCAGATGTTCCATTACCTGACTAGGTAGCGTCACAGTTCAACCCTGAGCTACACATATTCCCTTCTGTTGTGTCACATCTGTTAGGTTGGGTCACCCACGACCTTGGAGGGAAGTCGGGGGACTGTGGTAACTGGGACAGGGGCAGGATAGGGATGGCCAACCAGGGCAGGGGGAGGGCAGTAAATTCCATGCCAGTGCAGTTTTCTGCCAACTCCCGGATGGGTGGAGAACACTATAACTCAGTGTGAAAAGGCCCATAGGTTTTTACTAAATATATACCTTAAAATCTGCTTTAAAAAATATTAGTCTCCAACCTTTTTCCTCATTAATTGCTTATTTTATAAAGCGAAAAAAAAGCCACACTATAACATTGAAGGGTGAGGCCGGATTGTGCTGGGCTCTGAAGCTGGACCCTTGAAAACCCCGAGTCGGGATCTTGCTTTGTCATCATCATCTCAAGCATACACCCTTAAGCCTGATGCTTTCTTTGTCCTTCCCCCACTCCTCTTCCATGAGGTTATTGCAATCTCGCTTTCTGCAGCGTCCATCACCATGGAGACATAATGAGTCATTTACGACCGAGGGAGGAGAATGGCAGGAGAGACGCAATGCATGATGGGAGTGTCCTAGACTTGCTCGCCGTGCAGTTGACATTCTCCCACTCCCCTCCTAGTAATGCTCTGGGGACCCCAAAAGAAGTAGAGGCGAGGCTTTTCCTGATGCAGTCATCTGTAGCTCTCCCCAGGGCCCTTCTGTTTCTCCAAGCCCAGGCTGAAATCCTTGCGGGGGGCAGCCTACAAACAGGACACCCCATCCCTCCCACCCTTCCAAGCCACTGGCTCCTCAGAGCCGTCTTCACGGCCATCCCCCACCACAGCTGTCAAACGAATAAGTGGATGCTAAGCTTTTCTGGCCTGGCTCCCGTTCTACCTGAGTTAATGGCCCTTTAGAGATCTGTAAGTAATCCTAGCCTGGTCTGGTCTGGGGCTCTGGGAGATCCAGCCCACCCCTCCCGGGAGGCCAGCTCTCAGCTCCACTAAATGGGATGAATTACTTAAGGTTCAGTCCATTACCTGGGTCTCCCGTATGGCTGCCTTGCTTCCCAGCTTCACTTCCCTCTAACCTGACCCTCAGAAGCAGTGGTCTCTGGTGGGAAATCTCTCCAAATGTATAATTGGGTCATCTGCAGCTGCCCCCAAGATGGAAGAAATAATTTCACTGAGAGCAAAAGAAAGTTTACAGTTGGGGAGTGGGGAGGGGGACCCACTGATCACGGAAGAGGGTGCTTTTTAATATATACTGAAAGAGCATGGCCCAGGGCTGGCATGTAGCTAATGATTTGGGGCAGCTTATTTTATGTGGGATCTAGAGCTTCCAACTTTCTTTTTTTAACCAGATACTCCCTTCAATGGCTGTGTGAGGGTCTTTCCTTGTGCCCTAAAAACATTATTTTCCTTGCTTTGTCCTTCCCCAAGACATTGCCTTCATCTCATCCCCAGCCAATAAGTCCTCCTTAGCTGTTCCAGTGTTAAAGTAGTTATTTCTGACTTATTTTGGCAGCATCCAAGGGCAGTCTCGAGCTGTATAAAATCTGTATGCCTTTCTCCCATTGCCTTGGAGGGAAATCAGGTAACTACAGTGACGGGGAACAGAGGCAAGGGAGTCAGGATAGGGATTGGTAATGGGAACACCAAATGCCAGCATAGTTTTGAAGGCTGTGCAAAGATCCATATTCTCAAAGGGGAAAATATGATTCAGAAGGGGGGGAGGCTGTTAGGAACACCTTAAACCAATATATGCCTTTTCCTGTGAGGGTCCTATAGAGGACAGCCTCTTCATCCTGCCAAAAGACATGGCTACATTAAGGGGGTCCTGGTGGGCATACCTTCCCACATATGGAATCACATGTTGGCCTTTGACCCTGGATTTCTACACAATGCCAATAGTTTTATGCCAATTCAAGAACAGGTGGAGAGAACTTCAATTTAGCAATGGGAAATACTGAAAGCCTAGGAATCTGCTAAAGAGGACAACCGCTGTATCTGGCTTACTACATTAATATTAATTATTATGCTATCTTGTAGCATATATCTGGATTTCAAGCACAACAGTTTCTGAGTCCTACCTGGAAATATATCAGAAATTAAATATTTTGCATTAAATGAATATGCTTTACTGCATTCTTATGCCCCTTCCATTAATCTGTTGCTTTCTGTAGAGTGGATCAGACATGCTCCTTCAGATCATTTAACCTAAAGGATATTCTGACTCAGCACAGTGTTAGAACTTATTCTAGAGAGAAGGCTGTTGTTGATAATAACATAATAATCAGCATGTCTGACTCATCACCATTTGTGAAGTGCCTACCATGTTCTAAGCAGTATACAATTTTGTTCAGCTTACAGAGGACTAGTCTCAAATTTGATACAGCACAAGAAAAACACCACAGAAATATGGGGAATGAAGAGGAAAATGTATCTCATTAGGGCATTCAAACCAGCCCACATACATTTTCATTTACAAGTAGTCCCTGATTTAAGAATGCCTGATTTACAGAGAGCCATAGTTAAGAACAGAGCCTATTTTAGCAAAATTTGAGTTAAATACACAATGATTTGAGTTAAATACACAATGGTTCAAGTTAATTGCACAATACTACTTATACAGTATTATACAATAATACAGTTCTGACTTACATATAAATTTGACTTAAGGACAGACTTTGGGAATGGAACTCGTTCTTAAACTGAGGACTGCCTGTATTCTTACACAGATCTTGTGAACTGTGTCTGCTGACAGAACCTGCTGGCGAGCCCCGTGCTATGAAGCCTCCACCGGCTTTGAAGACAGGCGCAGCCAAAAACGGTTAGAAAACCACGAGTGGCATCAGAGAATAACAGCCACCATTACTACAACAATGGACTTCCAGTACCCTCATTGTGCTAGACTCTTATACCAGTGCTGCAGGGTTTTTATCCACTGCAGTCCCAATATGGTACAGGCATACAGAATTTATTTTTCCAAAAATTACAGATGTGTCAGTTATCCTCTCACATATCACACTGACAAGCCCTTTCTTTCCATATAATTTACCCAGAGATATGGATATAAACATCTGGTAAGGGCAGGTTTTGTTTGTTTCTGTAAAGAGATCCACTTTTTACTCTTTTGTAAATGGTTTTGCATAGTTTTAGACACTGGCTGAAAAACATTACTTGTTGTAGAATAGAGGTTATAGATTCTAAGCAGCTGTTTTGCACCAAATCCATTGTCCAATGAGAAGCAGATAATTGGTAGACTGAAATAATATGTATAATTTATGGAAGAATAATGAAATTCCCACAATGGAAGAATGGACTGTGAAAATGTCAGAATTTGCAGAAATGGCAAAACTGGCCAGTTTGGTCAGAGAACAAACAAAAACTTTTTTGAAAGATTGGAAACCTTGTATGGACTTTTTGCTGAAGGAAAAAAGACAAATCGATGATTTATGGATTTGAAGATTAAGAAAGATGCGGACCAAATGAGGGGGTAGGGGATTTGTAAAATATTTAAGAGGGAGGACGGACAATAAGATTGTAACTATCTGTTGAAAAGAAAATCAGAAGTCATTTATATATTTCTTAACTTTGTTTTAGCTATTACTTCCAGCAATGAACTACTCTCAGAGAGTTTTACATTAGAAGGTGTAGTTATATCCTTATTCAGCTGGTCTCCTTAATCATGCCTGGGTTAATTTCAAGTAGAACTGAATTCCCAAAACACACCTTATATTCAGCCCAGCAGCTGTGTTGCACTACTTTGAATCTAGAACAGAGTTCAAAGGCAGGGAATAATCCTGACCCAGCTCTTGTGCTAAGGCCTGGCTCAGTTCGTGCTGAGGTTGCAGTGGAGTCATCTGAACTATCTTCATCCTTTGAAGAGTTGCCTTCAGATGAGACCATGACACCCTGGATCCTGTGGAGGGTGCCATCTTATTGGCAGTGCCCAAGTGTGAGAAATGCTCTCACTAGTCTTTCTCTGGGTTAGTCAGAAGTAAAGTTTATTGAAGCATTTGCAAAGGCTGGTGGAACTCAAAAGCTGCAAGCTGGAGTCCACACCAAAACACAGATCTCAGCAATTTTTAAACATCTCTACCCCCGGCCGTAACCCCCCTCGTGTTTCCTCATTGGCTGAAGTACTCCACGTTACACTCTACACGACCGCCTACTTCCTATTACCTCCCTTCTACAGACCCCTACATACTACATACATTACATGTTCATGGTAAATAGGTGATTACCTATGTGGGGTGTGGTTTTTGTTATGATAATGAAGGTTGGGATGGCAAGAGTTCACTCATTCCTAAAAGATCTCTGCTAAGTGTCACTTCAGTCAGGTCAAACCTCTCCAGACTGGTTTTATCACACCCTGACCCATCCCAGAGATATTTCCCCCCCTCCCTATTTCCTGCACCCCTTGGGGCCGCTTGGAGCCCCTTGGTAATCATGGCGATGTCTCCTAATCTCTCCCTAGTTTGAGATAGAGCGTTTGGCAGCTAGGTACTTAGTATTGCAGCTACACTCTTAGCATGCTCAAGTTATTATTTCTTTGTCAATAATAACAGATATTTTATCCATCTCTCACACAAGTGAGGTTCTGCTGCCAGTCTTATTGGGTCTGGTTTGTCACATGACAGGAAAGGTTAGAGGTGTGGTAAGAAGCTCCATCATGCAAAGTGTCTTGGGCATGCCCTGGGATTTCAGTTTGGATGAAAGGGTGAAGTGAAAAAAAGGCTATACCCGGAAGCCATTGAGATTCACAAACACCAGCACAGTTTCAATAAAAAAGAGGAGAGTCTAAAAATCAACAAAACCTGGCTACCAATCCTGAAAAATACAGCCTGCAAAAGATCAACGAACTCAGCTCAACCACCAGGACCTGTGAACAGTTCACACAATGAACATGCTAATCACCCTCAGCAGCCACTCCTTAACAACTCAATAGAAGAAAAAACCTTGCCTAACCCCCAGGAAGATACACACATATTCTGACACCAAAACAAGCAGCCACTCATTAACTCAAACCCCCCCACCCCCCCAATTCCCCCCCCTTCAGATCTCTATAAATACCCACAAAAGGGTCACATCATCCTGGGCACAGAGAGAACTGCTCCTGTCTGTGCTCCTACACTCTGAAGATGCCGGTCACAGATGCTGGCGAAACGTTAGGAAACAAAACTTCCAGAACACGGCCACACAGCCCGGAAGACCCACACCAGCCATGATAAAAAGACAGTTAACAAAGCAATAAAGACAAAATGGTCTGAATGTGATATGGGGCAAGAGACCTTGAGAAGAAAGCACAATCTCCCTACTTCATACAGTGAGGTCATGCAAAAGAATTAACCGGCCTCGGGACAACAAATGATGGACGACCACAGAAGTGCAGATGCTCATTTGAGAAAAAGATGCAGCTGCCTGTAACATGAGGTAACATCTTCATCTTGGTGGTTTTGGGAGAAGCAGTTTCCAGTCTGGTGGAATTTTGCAGAGATAATACCGGTTTGCATAAACCAGTGTTGTCCAAACTTGGCCTGGTTGGGTAATTCTGGGAGTTGAAGTCCACTCATCTTAAAGTGGCCAAGTTTGGACAACACTGGCATAAACTGAACCTCTCCCGCCCACTCCCTGGACCTCTGCCGAGCCCAATACTAAGGCAGGGGGATGGGAGTGGCTACTTTATATGCTGTGATATTTGTTTTCCCTCCCCAACTACCATGCTGAGTTGCAATCAGGATGTGATGACGACAGAGAAGTTGGAGCATCAGCCAGACCAGGATGGACCAAGCAGACTGAGCGGAGCCTATCCCAAGCAGCAAGTGTGCGCAGCTTGCAAATCAGGAAGCTGGTTAAAGTGTCCTGGAATTCTGAAGAGAACCCCCAGCCTTGAACTGCTTGCCTTAACAGGTACATCGTCACGGAAAGCTTGCATGTTGTAGTGGCACGGATTTATGCATTTCTGTTTCACCTATTTGCTGAGAAGTGGACGCTTAACGTTTGTGGGGGTTTCCCCTTTAAAAGATACCTACTGTGACATGAGAAAAATGCACAGGATGCGTGATATGCAACCCCAGACTAGAAGAAAGGCCTTTAGACTCAGTCTTTGATAAATGAGCAGGCTTCTGTATTTTTTGCTTTTTGTTCATTTCACTTTTACTCTTGCAAATATCCTCCCAAAGTTAGGGATTTGCTTTGTGTTTTGGTCTAAATGGCCCCAAGGCCGTCTGAATACAATCAGTGAGAATCCACAACGTTGTGCATTTGAACTGAAGGCAATGACTGATTGGTAAATATGATTCCAGCCCCCATCAACTTGGTGGATTCCAACTCTCCTAATATGATGAGACATACGGTTTAACAATTTTTATTCTTGTTATAATTAACTATTTTACATCACTACAGTTTACAGACTGCATTTTATCACTTAGATAGCTTAGTAGTGCTGCCACAATTTTACTTATACAATTAAGAGGTGTAATGTTTTACGTCATGATGTTGGTAGTATTAAGTTTCATTTACTGTGGAAACGTCTGTAATTCTTGGATCAGGAGGGTTATGTCACTGCATACCAGTCTTTGAAATAATCATTCTTTGCTTGTTTCCTATAAAGTAAAATGGGCCAAGGTACTGTGGAGATTAAATGGCCAATTGGGACACAAATGTTCAGCAAGCAACAGTTGCTTTACGTTTAATTTGGTTGCACCTTGGTACAGTTCAGAAAGAGAGTGACTCTTTCATTCTTAAAGTTGGTCTTTAAAAAGCAAAGCTACAAGGTAAAGGTGGAACTATTGATCCTGCAGGACCTGAAATATGGGGCCTAAACCAATTTAAAAAATAACCACTTTTAAGAAACAAGCCGTTTGGGGGAGAGTAAGCATGATAGGCTTATCTAGGTAGAGACCCTTCACTTTACTCTGACTGGCTCCCTCTGAATTCACTGGATTTTAAAATGAAAACAGTAAGCAAACCCTTAGCAGAGGCTTTTCCTATCTCCATAATACTGTAGAGGAGGCTGGCACTGAATTTCTGCCCCATCAGACATCTGTTCTTAAGGCCCAGGCCTGCTGCTCGAGAAAGAAAAAGGGGGGGGGGGGCAGCGCAGATGGCCTGGCTCCTCCTAGCACCCTCCGCTCCAGCCTGCTAAAACTGTGTGATTCTCCCTGCCCAGCCCCAGGGGTCCAGCCCTCTCAATGCTTTTGTTCCTGCTGTTTTGCCTCCTCCTGTTATTTTAGCCCTAGTGGGGTGGGAGGTTAATGGACCTGTTGTTTCCTGTTTCCCCCCTCCCAGGGCTTTGAACTGACAGGGCTGGTACGGAGCATGGGGAAAGCTCAGGAAATGGCAGCAGCCCAGCAGCAGCAGCCTCACCTTGGAGACCCTTGCTCCTTTCATCTGCACCAGGCCCAGCTCCCAGCTGCACACGTACAGTCCAATTCAGCGGAAATGTAGGTCACGCATTTGAGTCCCACAGAGAGTTCCTTTGCAGGTTGCAGTCTCAATTACCATTGGATGGTTGTATAAAGACACCATCTTCTTTTCTGATCTCAGGTCAGACCTGGCATTTCGGCCAGAAGAAGGGAAAGCAAATCTTCGTTTCCTCCACCCGCGCCCCCCCACTTCTTTCAGGAGCAAGTGATCTCCCCCAGCAGTGAAGTAGACTCTTTTTGCAAGGAAGGAATTTTGTCTTGTGATCCATTCCCTGTATGGTTCAGAGCTAGAATGTAATGCAACACATTCTTCTCTTCTGCTCTACATTTTTAGTTCCCAGATGTCAGCCATCAACTCACATGTATCAGACGGGACCGATGGGACAAATGCAGAGCCCACCCGGGACACAGCCGATGCCATGCAAGTCACTCCTGATTCAGGTGAGTGATCTGGCAATCCTAAGCAGTTTACAGTCTTCTGGATTGCCCAGAAACCTTCTGGATTGCCCAGGCACTACATATTTCTTTCTCTTCATCTTCTTCACAGAATACTCTCTTGTAGAAAAATGTTATTGCTAAAATGTTAGAGCCACTTTGGGGTCATGGTTAAGGCACCAGGCTAGAAACCAGAAGACTATGAGTTCCAGTCCCACCTTAGGCACAAAGCCAGCTGTGTGACCTTAGGCCAGTCACTCTCTCTCAGCCCTAGAAAGCAGGCAAGGGCAAACCACTTGCAAAATCTTGCCAAGAAAACTGCAGGGACTTGTCCAGGCAGTCGCCAGGAATCCTGACTCAAAGGCACAAAAAAAAGAAAAAAAGTGACTCACTGTAGGGGGAGCTTTTCAGTTGGCGTAGCTATGCAAGTAGATTTGTGATGCTCTGGATGGAGGGATATCACACAAAGCACCCTCCCCAAAAAGGCTCGCCTGGCATCACAATCCTTTTGGCACCAAGTAAAGACCTCTGCATTCCTCTGGACATTTTGACAACCATGCTAGCGTTTTTAAAACTTAAGGTTTTATTTGCTACTTCTGTTACTGGGACTTTTATGTCATATTTATCACCATTATTAGTAACACTCCTGACTTTTATATTATTGTGCTGCTCTCTGGGTTGATTTTCGTATTGTTAAAATATACATATGCATATAAAAGATAAAGACTCCCTTGAGTTGAATTCATATACCAATAATACAGAAGTGGTTGGCCACTGCCTTTTTCCAGGCTGTTTTTGTTTTTTTTTAGCTTAACTAACAATTCTAGGATTGATCTCCCATTCAAATATTAACCAGGTCCAACCCTGCCTAACTTTATTTGAGATTGGCTAAGGTTTCTAGGTGCTGCTGTCTGGTGCACGTGTGTTTTAATTGACCTGTATGCCACACAGAGAACTATGTTATCAGGTAGTCTAGAAGCACAATAGACAAATAGGTAGATACTGAGAGATAAATTCATGGACAAAAGATAGCAGTACTGGTCCTGATGTATTGGATTACAACTCCCATAATCCCCAGTGAACATGGGTGTTCTAAGAGGAACTGATTTCTCGGGGAACAGTTTTGTTGCTGTACAAAACACCAGAGTTGGAATCAGGCTGACCTGACACATTGGTCCACTAAGGCAACACAGTATTTTCCCCAGAAGTCCCACTGATACGAACATAGCAGTCCCAAGAGCACAGCAGTTCCAATTCCCAGTTCAATCACACTGTGTCTGTTTGTTGATAAATAGAAGATGGGTACCACTTTTAGGCAACCAACATATTTTACACAGGCTGCCTGTGACATAGAGCTTAGCATAAGAGTGGGGAAGCTATGGGCCTCTGATGGTGCTAAGCTACAGTTCCCAGCATCCTTGATTATAGGTGAAGGATGCTGGGAATTGCAGTACAGCTACATCTGAAGGATCATATTTTCCCTACCAGTAGCTCAGCATCTTCACAGCAAGACACTGTGAGAGAAGCGTGCGTGTGGAGGCAAAAATCTGTACATTCCCAGTGACTATATTTAGCACTCACAATGAAAAAGTCTTTTTCTGGAAGAGCGAGGGATTTTTTTGATGGTAGCACCATTTCCTCTAGAAGAACATTGTGCCTTTATTGTACAGCTATTTTTTAAGTATACATTTCTTAAACTAAGTGGTAGAATGACAGAACCCATTGCGACTAATTTATGGTAAATTATTTGGGGATTTAAAGTAATTATTTGTCACTTTCTACTTTCTACAGATTTCTGCTAGGAAATTGTTCTCTATAAGAAACCTGGAATCATAATTAAGATGAATTAAAATGTTTATTAAATGTCCCTTAAATGACTTTGACATTTTCATTTATTATGTTTGTTAAAGCAACTTTTATTATGACATGTATGTGATAATTTACATTATTGATTATAAATGGTTTGGGGATGCTTTTGATAGGCACAGTTTTCCTAAATAAATTGTGTACAGCAGGAAAATATTCCCAAGGAGAGTTGCTGGATAGAGAGTGGGATTAAAGGAACTCCCACAATCCCACTCTTTGTATTTCCCAGTCTCACAAAAGAAGAACAAGGAGCTAAAATCACTGCCCTGTAGCAACTAAAGAGGACAGAACACCTTATAGAATCTTGTCAATTTCACATCTGCTCCCTGAGGAGGAGTTACAGTGCTGTCAAGCCAGCATTCCCTTACTCATCCCTGCTAGGGCAGCTGAAACTCAGGAACCAGGAGGAGGGGTAAGGCAAGGCAAGGCAATACTGGAAGAGCCCTCCCCCAGGCCTCACAAGATCCAGCGTTTCCAGCTGAAAAGCAGCTTCAGAGAGTTTCCTCACGCACTGCAGTTGAGTTGGAAGTGTGTCCGCTCAGCTGGCAAAGAGGGACAATGAGTTGGGAGCACAATTCCCTTGTGTGGAAATGCTTCAGGATGAGTTGTACTTTTCAAATGTGACGGTAGGGTGGTCAAGTTGGCTGGGGTGTCAAGGGAGATGAACATCTGTCTCTGAAGGTGAAAATCTAAGTTGTACCTTCCTCTCATTGAATAACAAAACAAATCACCCAGCTGTGTATCTTGGTCCACTGTCCCCCATTAGCCAGTTGGGCTGTCCCTCACACAAAAGATTTGCACGTGGCTGGCATTAGTTGGCTTTGCTTCGGAGGGCATGACTTCCTGACAGGCTTTGTTCCTGGTATCTCTCACTTGGGAAAGGAAGCACTGCTGCATAAAGATATGATCCATGCTGGGCCTCAGGGCAGAGGCATGTGGTACCTGGACAAACAAGGACTTCCAAATGCCCATTTGCAAAGTCAGAAACAGCAGGCCTGAGAGACATTGCATCATCTTTTTCTTCTGGCTTATTTCCATTGTCAGAGCCCAGTCTGAAGGAAATACAGGTGAAATTCACCTAAAAAACAGGGTGATATGGAGGGACTGAAAACTGACAAGCAAATGTCAGGTTTCCACCCCATTATTAGAGGTTCTGGAACCTCATATTGGCCTTGGAATTCACCAGTCTTCTCTCGCAACAAGCTGCTGTTCTTGGAGACATCCAGTGCTTCTCTGCTAAAATGGGAGGAATCAATATAGAATATCAGACGCAGGAGGTCTGTGGGAAAAAAAAGGTGATGAGGCGGAGATAGTTATGGCCAAAAAACTGTAAGCATTCATTTTGTAAGCATTCAATTAGTGTGACGTGGTTTTCAAGTGAAAAACAGCTGCAAAATATCTGGAAGAGGAGCCACAGTATAATCAAAGCCTAACTCCTGTCTCTCTCTTTCACGGGAGGTAAGTTGAATCAGAACAGTTTAAACCTTTGCCCTGTCATGGTACTAGTCCACTCCTCTTTTTTCTTATTGTCTTTCAAAATTATTATTAATTGCATGACTAAGCCTCAGTTTTGCTTTGGCCTGGTTTAGCTGCAATAAACTCATTCCCTCTATTATTTTTTATTTATTTCAGAGTCCCTTACTTTCTGTAAAATTAAAAACCAAGAGGATTGCATTCATTGACTAAACAATGCTAGAAGAACATAGTAGTCCTACTAAGGGTTAGCAACAGCTTGAGGTATATCTCAGCATTGTTGTGCATGAGATAGTAGGGTTGTGTCAGTCCCTAGAGGTAGGCCAGGTCAAAAAACACACTCCACAAGGACTACTGGAACTGTACGTTATTGTTGCAAGGTATAATAACAGGACCTTGACAACCTGACAGAGCTGCTCTCTTCCTCCTGTTATACAAAGAGAATCAAGGCAGGGCAATCTTGAGTTTCTTTCTCACTCCATCTTCTGTTTCAGAGCTGAGCTAATGTTCATGTAACCGCCCTTGCATTCCTTCTTCAAGGTTATGTCCATATGCTTCTATAGGTTGTGTGAGACACAACCCCTAGTGTTCATGCTTTGGAGAAAATGCATATACTTTCTACTGAGAGCTTGAGTCCTGTCCTCACTTGCACCTTAGCATGATGAAGCAATACCAGTTCTCTGCCTTGTTTTCATCATATTCCCTTCATCTCATTCCCAGCCCATAAGTGAGACTGGCTTCAGTCATCATTAGTGGTAAAAGTAGTATTTTCCCCCTTAAGCTGATGCTATCTCACCACATTGTCAAGGTGTATAAAATCCATAATGCTTTGCCAACCATTGCCTTGACTATGAATTCAAGTGGCCAGTAGTGGGTGTGATCAGAGAAGTATTGTGCATGCCCCTTCCCCTCTGGGAATTACCCAACCTCTACCTCAGCCATTTCTCTCCCATTCTTTGGCCTGTCCATTTGCATTTCATTTCCTGAGTTCCTTTCATGACTGTCACCTCTCCCTTTCTCTGTTTTTGATACTACTCCTCTTCAGGCTTCCATCAAGGAAGAAAGAAGGAGAACAGATCTCCATCTTTTCATTTGGGAAAGAAGAGGACATGAGTTTGTGTTTATTTGCCAGCTTCCTTGTATTGGTCAGCTTCAGTCACTGAGTGGTGGCCCAGAGGCTAGTCAATTTAAGTTCCCCTATTCTGCAGGACCTCTTCATGGCAGGTCGGCCTCCCACCGCTGCCTTGGTATCTTTCCATATGTTTCTTTATTTCATATTATTTTTATTTGAGAGATGCCAAAATGAGCAGGAGGAAGAGACAAACCAATTGCCCAGAGTTGCTGGGAGTTGGGTGGCACGTAAATTTAATTTATTATTGTTGGTCACATAGTCAGCCAGATGTTTAGACTGGATTTGGCATTTTTATCCACCTATTGAGTCTTTCTCAAGGATCTGGAATAGGCAGATGTTGTTGTCTGATGGTGTTAAAGGTATCGTCGCAGGATATAAGTAAAGCTGCCTTTTGCAATTGACTGATGGTGATTCTGTCAATGCCGATGGTGTTCAAGTGGTGCCCCAGATGTTTTGGGATTGCACCTAAGGTGCCTATAACTGTTGGTACTATCTTTGCTTTCTTTTGCCATTGTCATTCTACTTCTATTTGCAGGTTTTTATATTTTGTGATTTTCTCCAGTTCTTCCTCTTCTGTTCTGCTGTCTCCAGGTATCGCAATGTCCAGTATCCAGACTTTTTTGTCTTTCTTATCAACAATTGTCTGGGGTGTTGTGTGGCAGGTGCTTGTCTGTTTGAATTCGAAAGTCCCAGAGCACTTTAGCTTCTTCATTTTCTATTACTTTGTCTGTTTTGTGGTCCCACCAGTTCTTGCTTGCAGGCAAATGGTATTTCTTGCAGACATTCCAATGCACCATTGTTGCTACTTTGTCAATCTGTGCAATCTTCTTGCAGCAGCTAAGAAACGCTGTTTCTTCATTGGCCTGGATTCCATTCCTTTCCTTTCCTTTCCTTTCCTTTCCTTTCCTTTCCTTTCCTTTCCTTTCCTTTCCTTTCCTTTCCTTTCCTTTCCTTTCCTTTCCTTTCCTTTCCTTTCCTTTCCTTTCCTTTCCTTTCCTTTCCTTTCCATATTATATTATATTATATTATATTATATTATATTATATTATATTATATTAATTTCCCAGTGGTGAGTGATGCCACCTCAGGCTTCTGGGGGTGGGGGAGAATTGGGGAAAATATATTTTATATGGAAATAACATGATAAACGGTAAGGTTCAAAGTCATGTCTCTAATGTTTCCAAGATTAAATTGCAAAACTGCAGTGTGTTTCCAGAGCACTTTGTATGATTGCTTGTGGTATCTTATAATAAAAAGCCACCTAAGTAATGCAGAGACCTAGTCACATGATCTAACATACACAGTAAATGTTATTCTCCCACACTCTTCCCTAAATGGTCCTTCCTCTCTTAAATTATGTATCTTCCAGAGCTTTGAAATCAGGTCATTCTGTACACATCTTTTCAGAACTAAGTCCCACTTAATTCAAAGGGATTTACTTCTTGGTAAGTGTATATACAAGACTGCAGCATATAGGTATTATTGAACTCTGCCTCTGCTCAAATAAAGTCACACTCACAGATCCGTTTAGAAGGAGAGACCAGTAGCTGTTCCTGCTTTCAGTTGTCAGAGCATCAAGAAGCAGTAGAAAATATCCCTTTCTCTGGAAAACAGATTTACAGGCTTAAGGAGTGGAACTCCAATGAAGATTTGGTCCTTCTGCTTTTCACCCAACTAGTGAGAATGGTATGGACTAAGAGCAGAAAAGGAGTGCATCAGGAATGTGAGCTAATAAGCAGGACCCTAAATAGACATCTTGGTTTTATTAGGCTGTTGTAATGTCTGTAATTGGCTGTGATAGTCAATTATTTATAGAGATCTGTACATATTGATCCAAGCTTGGGTACAGAGGTTTCTACTTTGGATTTGCAGCAGTGTTTCCAAGTTCTGTTCTCCAGCCACTATTTATATTACTGTTTTATGAATGCCTGTATAGGGAGTCAATGAGTAAATTTGTTTGGGGATGAGGGGGCCCACCTGGCCTTTCAGTGACGCACCGAGGATTGCCCTCCAAAATTTGATTTAATCTAAATTTAAATTAAGTACAGGTAAAACTCAAAAAATTAGAATATCGTGCAAATGTTCATTTATGTCAGTATGGCAACTCAAAGGGTGAAACCAATATATGAGATAGACGCATTACATGCAAAGCAAGATATGTCAAGCCTTACTTTGGTATAATTGTGATGATTATGGCGTACAGTTTATGAAAACCCCAAATTCACAATCTCAGAAAATTAGAATATTACATGACATCAATAACACAAGGATTGGAAATAGAACAATATCGGACCTCTGCAAAGTATAAGCATGCATATGTACTCAGTACTTGGTCTGGGCCCATATTGCAGCAATGACTGCCGCAATGCGGCGTGGCATGGATGCTATCAGCCTGTGGCACTGCTGAGGTGTTATGGAAGACCAGGATGCTTCAATAGCGGCCTTCAGCTCCGCTGCATTGTTCGGTCTCATGTCCCTCATCTTTCTCTTGGCAATGCCCCATAGATTCTCTATGGGGTTCAGGTCAGGCGAGTTTGCTGGCCAATCAAGCACAGTAATCCCATGGTCATTGAACCAGGTTTTGGTACTTTTGGCAGTGTGGGCAGGTGCCAAGTCCTGCTGGAAAATGAAGTCAGCATCCCCATAAAGCTCGTCTGCGGAAGGAAGCATGAAGTGCTCCAAAATCTCCTGGTAGACGGCTGCGTTGACCCTGGACTTAATGAAGCACAGTGGACCAACACCAGCAGATGACATGGCTCCCCAGATCAACACAGACTGTGGAAACTTCACACTGGACTTCAAGCATCGTGCATTGTGTGCCTCTCCATTCTTCCTCCAGACTCTGGGTCCTTGGTTCCCAAATGAGATGCAAAAGTTGCTCTCATCAGAAAAGAGGACTTTGGACCACTGGGCAACAGACCAGTTCTTTTTTTCTGTAGCCCAGGTAAGACGCTTCTGACGTTGTTTGTTGTTCAGGAGCGGCTTGACAAGAGGAATACGACATTTGAAGCCCATGTCCAGGATCCATCTGTGTATGGTGGCTCTTGATGCACTAACTCCAGCCACTCCTTGTGAAAGTCCCCAACACTTTTGAATGGCCTTTTCCTGACAATCCTCTCCAGGCTGCGCTCATCCCTGCTGCTTGTGCACCTTTTTCTACCACACTTTTCCCTTCCACAAAACCTTCTATTGATGTGCTTTGATACAGCACTTTGGGAACATCCAACTTCTTTTGCAATTACCTTTGGGGCTTTCCCTCCTTATGGAGGGTGTCAGTGATGGTTTTCTGCACAACTGTCAGGTCAGCAGTCTTTCCCATGCTTGTGATTCCTACTGAACCAGCCTGAGAGACCATTTAAAGGCTCAGGAACCCTTTGCAGGTGTTATGGATTCGTTAGCTGATTAGAGTGGGACACTTTGAGCCTAGAATATTGAACCTTTTCACACTATTCTAATTTTCTGAGATTGTGAATTTGGGGTTTTCATAAGCTGTACGCCATAATCATCACAATTATACCAAAGTAAGGCTTGACATATCTCGCTTTGCATGTAATGCGTCTATCTCATATATTGGTTTCACCTTTTGAGTTGCCCTACTGACATAAATGAACATTTGCATGATATTCTAATTTTTCGAGTTTCACCTGTATAGTTGAAATGACTAGTCCCTATGTGTTTGAGGATTGCCCTCTTCTATTTCATCAGTAACTTTTGAATGGATTCTAGGAGCTGTGGCTCAGCTTTTCATCACTGGTGGAAGAATACTCTTCCAACCAATTGTCTTCCAGATGTGTTGAACCACAACTCTCATAATTGCTGATTTAAACTTATGGGAGTTGTAATTCTAAGCACCCATAGTGGATAAAAAATAATTATCATGGCACCTCAACCAGCAGGTGACATGAATTAAGACAATTAACTTTTGCTTAAAAATATGAATGGCTACTTTGATCATAGTGGTGGAAATAGAGATTGGAACCAGTACTTGGAAGAAAGTGTAGTATTTTTTTTTCCCCATCCCCCAAGTCATCTGAAAGTTACTCTTAAGCACAGAAGGGAAACTGCTGCTTGAGCTATTATTCTGCCATGAGCTAAATAATAAACAAATGGATCAGATGCCAGTCTTACACCTCTACCCTTCTCTTTAATTCTGTTACAGAGCTTCCTCCTTCAATTGCCACCAGTAGAGCCTGCTTGCCTTTCCAGCAGGGGAAGATTCCTCTCCACCCCATCTCCTATAGTAATGGCTGTGGGGTTCCCCCTCAGGCTTCTGTGAAGCAGCAGCAGCCCCAGGCCTCAAAGAAGCAGCGGATCAGCTCCACTTCCTCTGTTTGTACCAGCAGCAGTAAGAAGAGCTGCAAGTCAACAGCTTCTCAGATTCAGGAGGTGGCCGGGGATGGTGAGTTCACAGAGGGAGGACCTGGTAGGGAGGCTGCTGAAGAATGAGCACCGAGGGGGAAGAAACAGCTGCCATTGGTTTCTGGGTCAAGGCTTAGAAGCAAAAATGGGAAGTCTATCCCATAGGAAGACTCTGAAAAGAGATGAGAGAGCAGGACAAAACAACTGGTGGACTTCAGGAGCTTCTCAATTGGCCCCTGATAACTTTTCCAAGGGCAAGTGGATGCTCCAGCAGAGGACTGAGGTGCATCTGGGAGGGAGGCCAGCAGCTTCAAAGTGGCAGGTGTGACTGAGCAATGAAAGCTCCGCCCTTTTTAATGTGTGTTTTACACATCACATTCACGTAAAACAGGGCAAGGTTTTGATCACCCAGTCACACCACCCCCCACCCCAAAAGGACCTTTAAATCTGTCTTCTTCCACATAGATAGATGCATGGCTTTATATGGAGCCCTCTCCTAATTAGGAAGGACGGTTTGTCACCTAAAACGTATCACAGAGGACAGCCCTGCCATTAGGCAAAGTGAGGCAGCTGCCTCAGATGGCAAAGAACAGGTAGACCTGTATGGGCTGCCTGAACTCACTTTGCACTCTCTGAAAGCTCAGGTGCAGGAGAAGGCATTAAACCCTGGTACCATCTTGAAATCAGATTCAGCAGCAGCTTGACCTCTCCATGGCAGCTAGTCATGGTGGCTACATGTTATTCCCAGTAAGAACACGGAAGTCCTTTCAGTACCAATTTCTGGGAAACAGCTGGAGGATGAGAGAAACATGATTCCTTTCTAAGCTGCCTGAGAGATTCATGGAGGCCCTTGGTAAGCCATCATGAGAACAGAAGGCTGGCCCAGGCAGACAACTGGTTTGAGCCTGCAGGCCTCATCCTTTTGTACTTCTGCCTGGCAATTG
This sequence comes from Liasis olivaceus, assembly GCA_030867105.1. Classification (NCBI taxonomy): domain Eukaryota; kingdom Metazoa; phylum Chordata; class Lepidosauria; order Squamata; family Pythonidae; genus Liasis; species Liasis olivaceus. The sequence continues at coordinate 143,937,521 of CM061348.1, forward strand.
GCCATGGAGGAGTCGGGTGGGAGTCTTGGCTCATGGTGGGAAACATTTTGGACCAGCCTTGCCATGTCAGTATTCTCCATCCTTGGATGCACTATTTAAAATCTGAAATGTGCATTTTATAATCATTTGGTTAGTGGCCACTATGAGGAACAATTAACCGCAGGGCATAAAACAGGAAAAGGAAAGCTTAACAAGGAGGTTTGGTTCCATTCTGCCCACTGTTTCATAACAGCACTAACAGGCAAGGAGCCCTTTAAAGCCCCCCTGCCTTGGATTAAGGCTACCCGATCTAGGCTGCAAACATCTGGATGATCACCTGATGACAGCAGCAAGAGTAAGGGTTCTTTGTATCTCTTTGCTGTTTTCTATGTTTGTGGGATTTTTGCAGCCTAGATCTCCAGAACGACTAGCAAATCTGGCTTCTTTTATTGAGGGTAGGGAAAAAAGCTCTTAAATCATTATTCAGCTGACAGTGAGAAGGAGTGGGGCTAAAGAATACTGTGTACAGTACTGCCAGCACAGAGGAACATTTAAGGATGTAGTTGTTCCACTTGTGGGCTTAAATGGTACCATTCCAACTGGATTGTGCCATGTGAACTGCCCTGAATATGTAGAGTGGCTCTTACCTATCCTCCCCTTTATGTCTGATGAACTTAAATGCAGAAGACCAGACATTCCTAATGGTTTTTGGCTGGAGATGCAAAAACAGAGACAGGCATAAATTAAAAAGAGGATTCAGAACATGTCCCTTAGCTGTAATATGGGGAGGCTTTCTCATGGGGGCTCATTAGAAAGAAGAAATGTGCAGGCAGGCAAATCAGAACCTTGATTTCACAGTTGTTCTTTCCTCATCCCATATGTTTGAAATGGGTCTCCCCTTTTTCATTCATTTTTATTACACACACACACACACAGACTACCAAATCTGGGCTGCAGACATCCAGGGAACAGCAAAGAGACACTGAATGCTCTAATTCTTTGCTCCCATCTCATGATTGTCTGGATTTTTGTAGCCTAGCGCTGGTAGTCCTAACAAAACTGGCCTAGGAATGAGGTTTAGATTTCATGACATCAGAGGTGCCAACCAGTTCAGTCACTGATGGCTTCAACTTAGCATGCAAAGCAAGTAACTTCAGATGTTGACTTTGCCAAGAAAGGTACGCTTGAATTGAATTATAAGGTATAAGGACGTTGCCAAATTCGCCCCACTGCTGTGAAAGTGTGACCTCTGTCTTCTCCTCCCTCTATTCCTTTCTACAGAGCTGTGTGCCACTATCCTCTTAGCCAAAAGCATCCTTCTTTGGTCATTTTTCTGATATCCTGCCTCTTCTTTCTGGGCCCTACTCTTTCTGCTCCCCTCTGCCTGCCTGTAGCCCAAGGCTTCTGGGGCTGAATTCTGACCCCTCTAGCTGCTGCTGCTGCAGTCTTGGAGGACCAGCCCTGGAATTCTGCTACCAGACTGGTGACTGTCTGGAACTTGCCTTAGAAGTATATGAACTGTGCTATCATTGATTAACCCGGCTACCATGGAGGCTTCCTACTAACTGCTTTTCTTCTGGGATCATCGTGGCAGGTGAGCAAAGTTTGACATTGATTTCAAGCCAGAGTTCTATATATTCTTGTCCCTGTAGACTCAGAATATTGCCATATCTCAGAATAGAAGGAAGGAATACCATGCACAGTGGCCAGATTGATACTAATTATACTTCCTGGGCAGGGGTTTATAGTCCGAGGCCCAGTTCTGAAACATTTTTGAGATGGGAAGCTCGAAAGCTCTGGTGTAAGCCCTAAAATAGGCATATTACAGTTTAAAAACACAGGCAACCCAAATAACTCAGCACAGAGCCAGAACTGATTTTGCCCATCCAGTAAGAACATCTTGGGAGGTGAAATTCCACAGTCTGGAGAGTGCCACATCAGAGAAGAGTGGCCCGGAAGGTCAGTAATATGAAACACTTCTTTGTTTGCAAAGAATTTCAATCAGAGGTCAGCTTTTGCAAAATCCAGTAGGAGAGAGATGGAAATCCTCTGTTCTGGCAAGTCACTCCTATCTAGATGGCTGATTCTATGGGATGCTGGGAGACATGATTCAACATCTGGAGATCCCAGTTCTCCAGACCTCTTCTATGCCCAGCATTACTGTTTACTCTATATAATTTATTTAAGGGAAATCCAAGTGGGTCTACCCTTGGGCTGTTTTTACCTTTCTTCTAATCAGTTTCTTTGCAGAAAATGTAATAAAACATGTTTCTCTGCCAAGTTCCAGCCTAAGTTCCATCCTAACCTATTTTGCTGGATAGTAAGGGAATGACATGTCCCAAGAGCTGAGCTGCACGATCATATTAAGCTTATTGCAAAAATGTAGCTTTTTTTGTAGATTAAGAATCACAAGCAATACTTCATAATGTGCCTGTTTATATGTGGAGGTTCTTGAGCCAAACAGCAAACATGGTAAAATTAGCCTGGACTTTATGTAGTTATGAAATTCATAATTATATATATATAATTGACATGGGCAATTAGCATACCCTTATAAATCAGGGGGAAAAAAATCTTTGTTCACATGTAAAGGAATTTTTTAATGTAACTCATTTTTAAATGAGGTCCAGATTATATCTGTCTGAGGTGGGTGTGTAAAATGTCACATATACTTTGATATTGCCAAATATTAGAAAATGTGAATGAAATTATGAGATGCATCCAGCTTTGGATTTGTAGAGAATCAATGATTTTGATCAGGAAATTGTCATTAATTAGCTAATAGTCATTAATATTGCAGGTAATCATTAATGGGAGGAAAAAGATATGGCAATAAGAGAATGGATTATTAGTATCTGAAAACTAGTATTCATGTTGCAATTCACAGACATTTTGGAATTTGGTAAGGGAGACAGGGAACAATGATTTTATTTTAAAATGCCATATTTTTCTTATAGTTTGGACTATTACAATAAAGAACAAGATAAAACCCATTATTTGTTTTGAACTTTGTTCTGTATAAAGTTATGGCATGCAGATTGTCAGCTGATGACATCATCGTACAAGAGGATAAAGGAGAACCTTATTTTCTGACATGCAAACATACAGATTTTCATTTGCACTACAGTATCGATGCAAGGCCCCACCCTTTGAAGTGGTCCAGCAGAAGAACAGTTTGCGCACGTGATGCACTGATGAACTAGAAAAGATTTCTGAGCAACAGGAGGAGGGGGTAATAGCAATGTGGAAATCTACGGGTAATTGGACTGTAATCTTCTCCGATTTCCCTTGTACTCCTAATCTCTTTTTCTCTCCTTTTCCTCCAGACTGTTGTGCCCTCTGTGCCCTGGCCTGCCTCTTTTGTGAGTTCATGACCTTCTGCTCCCTCCTCCTGGAATGTGGGGCCTGCGGGGGCTGCCTAGAGGCTTGCTGCAGCGGGGAAGGAGGGGAGCCACTATCCGAAAGCTGCTGTGGCGAGGCAGGTGGTGGGAACTGCCCCTGTGGGTTAGGCTGCGGGATGCTGCAAGATTGCTGTGGTTCCTCTGACTGTCTTGAGATCTGCCTGGAATGCTGTTCTATCTGTTTCCCAGCCTAAGTGACACATGCCCATCTAACTTATACAGTGGCCGGCAAAAAAGGTGCCTATATGTCCTTCCAAGAATCCCTTCCCTGGCTTCAGAGTAAAAAAGGTGGATGCTTTGAACTTCTTTTGCTATGGCCTCATATATTGTGAGGCCATTGGAGTTCCTCCCTCTTTTTGAAAACATCGCGCTACATTGGTCATCCACTAGATGGCAGCAAAGAGGCACAGACACCTCTAACAAGTGCCATCTAGCGATGGTCTGGAGTTTTGTATCTCAGGAATGGTATAACTGCTGAAGTGCCTCCCTGATTGCCCACACACATCAGAAACAGTTGGATGCTATTGTTCAGACAAATGAAGCACATTTAAAACAGTTTCATTCTGCCATACCCAGGCCATCATTGAAAGGATACTTTTATGCTGTGGATGTGTTAAAATTATCCTTGAATCCTGAAATATTGTCAAATTGAGGTGTTATTTTTTCTTTTTTTGTGGGGGGGGGGCTATTGGTGTTGTCTTTTCCATGATGGTTTGGGAGATGTCCCTGTAAGATGAGGCAACAGATGGGATTTCTCCCTCCTCTTCTCCCCCTCCTTCTTTTAAAATGTGATTAAAGAACTGCTCCATTGGTTTTGCAATGATTTCATTGGATGGACTGAAGATGGAAGATTCTGCTGCTATTACTGCAGAGGTCTCAGAGCCAAGGAAATTCCTCTAATGTGACAGGACGGTGTGTGCCTTCATTTCAAGCACATATTCTCCAACTCAGTGCCTCCAGATGTGTTGAACTACAACTTCCAGGATCAACTAGAGAGCCTGACATTTGGGAAGGCTGAGTTACACACACTCCAGTTGCTATTCCCATAGCTCCACTTGTGTGTTTTTCTATGTCCCTGAGAATATATTACTATTTTGATCAGAATGATTGTAAAATAAATTAAATTAAAGGAATGAAATAGAGAATCCAGCTTTTACTGTTTAAATTTTGGGTTTCCATTGTCTCTTACCTTCAACAGCATATCTGTGGCTTGCTCTTAACTTCCTGGGCTATCATCATACCTATGGATATTCCTTATATACGCTCCTCATCTTTATGCAAACGGTTTGATCTTATAATTAGGCAGGTTCAGGATGGAAACTGCCTCCCTTAGGCAACTGATTTGTAGAAGGATGGAACACAACCAGTAGTTATTCTATTTTTTGTGAGTGTTTTTTTCCCTGGGATTTTCTGAATCAGGCACTTAGCTTTGAGTATCAGATCCTGCAAGTTATGAGTGGTGACTGAAATTTATTGAATTGCTGCAGGCGGCAAAATATTTTGAGCTGGACAAGATCAAGCTTTTAAGAATGAATTTCCAGTTCTTTCTTTGAAACCAAGCTGTAATAACAGTCTGATTAAGGAGCTTTGGGGAATATGATGCTTATACCATATAAATCAGTCTTGACTTTTTATATGCTTTCTGATTCTACTTAATATTCCATTTCCTCCTTATGCCTTAAATTCATTTTTCATTTCAGTCCCTGAGTTGTCTAAATCCTTTGCCTAGCCCATAGATTGTCCCACCAATGAAGGACCATATTGTCATATTGTGATACCATTGTAAATATTGTGGAATTTAAGAGAGATGCAAGAAATTACAGATGGGTTCTTGCTACGTATTTATTGTACTTTGGTATCTCCTACTAACAATAGTTTTGAGGATTGTGTTTACATAATATTAACACATGAAATGCAAACAAAGGAAGATACCAAACAAGCCAAGATGAACTATATGTCTCAATATTCCCAGCCAAGCATGGCATACTGGTTGGGGAAGACTGAATTGAAATACTTAAATTGTGTTTATTATAAAAGGCTAGGATACCTAATTTTCTACAATCTGGCTTAACACAACATTCCCTAATCTGGTACCCTAGGGAACCAGATTGGGGAATATTGTGTTAAGACATTAGCCTTAGCTTAGTTTCTTGGCTTTGTGGTGCTTAAGCCAACAGAAGACAGCCTTAATGTGGTCTTAAAGTGGCTGATTTTTAATCAGTTAGCTTATAACTGAGCTAACCATGTTATATACTATCCAGAAGCACAGTCACTGATGGCTTTTCCTCCTTTGCTTGTGGAAAAGCTATAAGGGATGCAACTTTGTGGGAGAATGTAAGTTACTTGATGGTAAGAGAAAACGGTGCCCTCTGATTCCACATATAAAAGCTTGCAGGGCAGGCTACTTTAGTGGGCACTTCCAACAGAGGAGAACAGCTGGGGACTGGGGGCATGGCTGGGTAACTGCCACTGCTCCCTTCCCCATCTTCTCCCTCAGTCATGCCAGCATTTGTTCACTTTGCCGAACGATCGGACCAGAGCTGGCTGAGCACGTTCTTTGCATACAAATCATCCGAGGCTGTCTGGCTCTCTCCGTGTAGGTGATGGTGAGGGGAACCAAGTGGGTGGGATCATGTCAATGGAGCTGCAAAAACCTCCTTTCCCATTTTCTTGCTTTCATTCTTCCTCTTGCCACATCCGTGAATTCCCCTCCTGCAACACACACACACACACACACACACACACAGAGTGATATTTGTGGGATCACTTAAATCAGTTGATGGTTCGATTTGATCTGAGGCACTTTCCTGTATTCTTAGTAAAGGATGCTTTTTGTTCTTTAATTGTATGTTTGAAAAATTACACATTTCAGGGGGTAATTTATATTATGTCTCATGGTATTCCATTGACCTTTAATAGTGGAAACAGCCTTAGCTACACATACAAGTCTGAAACAGATTTACTGACCAGACAGCACAGACAATTCAAGAGAAGGCCCCGTGCTATGAAAACGAGTCTTTTAACTAAAGATGACATGGCCAATTTGAGTTTTCTTGATTTATGTCTCCTGTCGAACACGGGCCTAATCTTTCTCCTGTTGGTGGTTGGCAATACCTTTGGTGTCAACTTCAGGCCTGGGACGCAGCGTGCTGCTGCCTCCTGCTGCAGGCTGCCTGTATGGCATCCTGGTGAGATCACAAGAGACGTGGAGCACACTGAACACCCGAAATGTCCAGAGTGGGGGATCTTTGGTCCTTGGTATGTGATCCCAGCCCTCTTCATTCTTGCCCAGCCCGTTGTCTGGGGTAATGGGAATGGGGAGCTAACCGTATCTGGATTAGGGGCCAAGCTTCCCTACCCTTCTCTATCCTGTGGTGGAAAAAGTGCTTCTGGTTTGACAAGGTTCAAAAGCCTAAATGAATCTACCTTGTTCCAGTTCTGCACTGCAGTAAACCGATAACCAAGTAGAGCAAACAGACAAAAACACAGATGGTTACTCCGGATGGCCCTCCTGTTTGATCCTACGACGTAGACCTGCTCTAGGAATCTAATGATGGCCAATGAGCTGATTTGGGTTTCTTCTCCGCACTGTCCTCTCTAGGTGGGTTAAGACAAGCAACCCATCTTCAGACTCTGGTCTGTTTGGCTGTGAACTGTGGGTTTTGTAGTCCTCACCATTGGAAGGGCACCTGCTTGGGGAAATATGGATTAAGGAATTATTGGGTAGCACCCTTACCTGCTCACCTGAGAATAATTCCCAAAGAGCCTAGGCCAGCTTATGGGAGGTGGGGGAAATACGTACAGGATTGTGAGGTTATCTAATTGATCACCTTGTTTTTAATCCACAACCAAACAGCCCTGTGTGGCAAATGTGTGTCCTGGTGCTCAGCCTAATATCCATACTGTATCTCTCTGCTCTGAGAACTTAAGGGAAGGTGGACCATATATACCATTCTGATACCTTCAATTCCCAATTTGTATCTCCCAAATTTCCTATTTCTGGCTATTGATTTGCCCTTGGAAACTATTTTCAAGCCGTTGCATTCCTCTTTTCTTACAGTTTGAACTGTACTTACTTTTCTTTCAACTATTTCAAAAATGATACTTATGGTTCTCCCCTCCCACTGTCTTTGAATCCTCACAAGAACCTTGTGAGGTGGGTTTGGCTGAGAAATAATAATTAGCTTCAGGTTCTCCAAGTGGTTTCGTGGCTCGGGAGTGATTTTAATTTCCCCAGTCCCAGCCCTGAATTTCTTACATCACAAAATCTTGCCATGAAATGTTTGTCTGAGTAGGACTTGGCCTGAAGTATTACCCTGAGCCAAGCCATCATAAATTATGATTATATATGCTTCCCTCCCAAGGCACAAATACTTACTAGCAGCATGTTTTTCCCTCCCCTAATGGCCTGGCCACACATTAAATGCGGTCTGGAAGCTGTCAGTTATACCAGTTGCAGCCGCCTATCTCCTGTCCTAATAAAATGTGATTATAGGACGTTTCTGCCCGCGGCAGCAAGAACATTAAAATGTATTAAGGCTAAAAGTCCAGAAAACTCTAATAAAACTGTATTTATTACCTGTCTAAAAGCAAAAAGTGAGGAGTCAGACAAGTGCACTTCTTTGGCCATATCCCCACTTGCACTTAACCATGGCACAATAATTAATTGATAACTGCAATTTCTCCCCTTATATGGCCACGCAGACAATCTTGGGTGCCCCTAGGATGGCACATACAGGTGAAACTCGAAAAATTAGAATATCGTGCAAATGTTCATTTATTTGAGTTGTATGGCAACTCAAAAGGTGAAACCAATATATGAGATAGACGCATTACATGCAAAGTGAGATATGTCAAGCCTTACTTTGGTATAATTGTGATGATTATGGCGTACAGCTTATGAAAACCCCAAATTCACAATCTCAGAAAATTAGAATAGTGTGAAAAGGTTCAATATTCTAGGCTCAAAGTGTCCCACTCTAAGCAGCTAACGAATCCATAACACCTGCAAAGGGTTCCTGAGCCTTTCAATGGTCTCTCGGGCTGGTTCAGTAGGAATCACAAGCATGGGAAAGACTGCTGACCTGACAGTTGTGCAGAAAACCATCATTGACACCCTCCAGAAGGAGGGAAAGCCCCAAAAGGTAATTGCAAAAGAAGTTGGATGTTCCCAAAGTGCTGTATCAAAGCACATCAATAGAAGGTTATGTGGAAGGGAAAAGTGTGGTAGAAAAAGGTGCACAAGCAGCAGGGATGACCGCAGCCTGGAGAGGATTGTCAGGAAAAGGCCGTTCAAAAGTGTTGGGGACTTTCACAAGGAGTGGACTGAGGCTGGAGTTAGTGCATCAAGAGCCACCACACACAGACGGATCCTGGACATGGGCTTCAAATGTCGTATTTCTCTTGTCAAGCCGCTCCTGAACAACAAACGACGTCAGAAGCGTCTTACCTGGGCTACAGAAAAAAAGAACTGGTCTGTTGCCCAGTGGTCCAAAGTCCTCTTTTCTGATGAGAGCAACTTTTGCATCTCATTTGGGAACCAAGGACCCAGAGTCTGGAGGAAGAATGGAGAGGCACACAATGCACGATGCTTGAAGTCCAGTGTGAAGTTTCCACAGTCTGTGTTGATCTGGGGAGCCATGTCATCTGCTGGTGTTGGTCCACTGTGCTTCATTAAGTCCAGGGTCAACGCAGCCGTCTACCAGGAGATTTTGGAGCACTTCATGCTTCCTTCTGCAGACGAGCTTCATTTTCCAGCAGGACTTGGCACCTGCCCACACTGCCAAAAGTACCAAAACCTGGTTCAATGACCATGGGATTACTGTGCTTGACTGGCCAGGAAACTCACCTGACCTGAACCCCATAGAGAATCTATGGGGCATTGCCAAGAGAAAGATGAGGGACATGAGACCGAACAATGCAGTGGAGCTGAAGGCCGCTATTGAAGCATCCTGGTCTTCCATAACACCTCAGCAGTGCCACAGGCTGATAGCATCCATGCCACGCCGCATTGCGGCAGTCATTGCTGCAAAAGGGGCCCAAACCAAGTACTGAGTACATATGCATGCTTATACTTTGCAGAGGTCCGATATTGTTCTATTTCCAATCCTTGTGTTATTGATGTCATGTAATATTCTAATTTTCTGAGATTGTGAATCTGGGGTTTTCATAAGCTGTACGCCATAATCATCACAATTATACCAAAGTAAGGCTTGACATATCTCGCTTTGCATGTAATGCGTCTATCTCATATATTGGTTTCAACTTTTGAGTTGCCATACTGACATAAATGAACATTTGCACGATATTCTAATTTTTTGAGTTTCACCTGTATAACATCTTTGCTGCGGGAGCTGCATTGGGTGCCAGTTTGCTTCTGGGTCCAATTCAGGGTGTTGGTTATCATCTTTAAAGCCCTACATGGGAGAGGCCCGGCTTACCTGAAGGACTGTCTCACCCCCATCACACAACCCATCCCACCTGGTCAGGCAGAGAGGGCATGTTGTGGACCCCATCAGCGAGAGTATGCCGGCTGGCGGGGCCCAAGAGGAGAACCTTCTCCACTGGTGCCCCTGCCCTTTGGAATATTCTCCCCCCAGAGGTGCGGTGGGCCCCTGCCCTCCGAGTTTTCCAGAAAGGACTTAAGGCCTGGCTCTGCCAGCTTGCATGGGGTGATAAGAGTTTTAATCAGTCCTGGGGATGGCTGGTGCCCTGAAGTTACTCCCTGAGTTATTTACCACTCCCATCATTCTTGGACTTTATTATTTTTAAGGCTGCTTTTATATTGTATTTTAGTTGATTTTATCTCCTCTGTAAACCACTCAGAGTCGCTTTTTAACAAGATGGGCAGTAACAAATTTGATATATATAAAAATAAATAAATAAATACCCACAGCACTGTCTTAATCTTATCTGCAGGCCATGAATCAGACAGGCTTAATTCATTCTTAGCTGAACTGAAGTTAAAGTCGTGTTTCCCCCCTTATTTTAACCCTGTCCCAGGGCAGCCTTAGCATGTGCAAAATCTGTTTGGTTTTGTCACCTATTATCTTGGCAGGATGTCAGATGATCGCAGCAACTGGACACAGAGGCAAGAGAAGAAGGATACAGACTGGCAATGGGAATTTATTGGATTGCCATGTTACAGTATGTGAACACAACAATTGTATTTTGTTAACTCAAGTTTAGGGTTAAATGTGTGGTGTCAATCCAGCTACTTAGAAAATTAAAGTTACAGCAGTTTGGCTAGTAATAAAACCACATCAATTGATTAGGTTTTTTTTAAATTTTTAAATACAGAGTGATGATCATTGTTTTATCCAAGCATGCTTTGATACAATCTGAAGACTATTACCTGGCTACACACTTAATTAGTTTGCAAAGAGTTTTGTAAACTAATTGCAAACCAGTCTCCATCATGCAAACTAATTGCAAACCAGTCTCCATCATGCCTTCTGCAATGTCGAAGGAAGAGAGAGATAAAGTGGCCTATAATTAAATCCAAAATCTGACTCACAATCTGAGTCCCCATAATTTTATCCAAATCACAATCTTTCTATAGATTCTAAAATGGTAACTAAGGCAGTCACCAGAAAAGGTTAAGTAACTAGAGTCTTTACAGGTACTTGAATATAAGACAACTGGTGTGGTATAGTGGTTAAAGACCTAGGTTAGGAGTAAGGTGAAAAAAAATGGGTACAAATCCATACAATGATGTAACAGATATTGTAGACTAACATCATGTGAAGCCAGAATTATTCCTACTGGTTTTATGGACAAGGAATTGAACAGAAATATGGGGAATTCATATTGTATATGGTAACTGTGGCAAGATTATTGTATGCAAAACATTGGAAAAGCAATGAAATGTCTACAGTGGAAGACTGGATAATAAAATTAACTGAACTTGCAGAAATGGTGAAGCTGACCAGTTTGGTCAGAGAAAAACAACAAAGATTGTTTTGAAAGACTGGAAGCCTTATATGGGCTTTTTGTTGAAAGAAGAAAAGATTGACTTGATGATTTTGGGATTCAGGGATTAAAAAGGGATGAAGAGGATGGGGAAAAGATTAAGATGATAATTACTCGACAGAAAGAAGAGCAGAAGGCATAATTGCATGTTGTGATTTTCATTCCTTTTTTTCTTTCTCTTTCTATGGTTTTTATTTGTTTGTTTTGTATACTTTTACTGTACTGAAAAATCCTAATAAAATATATATTTCTAAAAAAGGAGTAAGGAGATCAAAGATCTCAGCACAGAAGCTCACTGGGTGACTTTCAGTCAGTCACTCATATAATACAACCTACCTCCAAGAGTTGTTCTTGTGGGGAAAAATGAGAGGGTGAAATGCTATGTATAGTTTGAGCTCCTGAATGAAAGGGAGGATATAAATGAACCAATTTTAACACAGCAACAGTATCTTTTTTCTTCTCTCATGCTGTTTTTTAAGACCCGGGTCAAGGAAGTGTTCTAACTGTTGGTACGTTAATGTGTTGTTTTGGGACTTCCAGTTGGCCCAAATAAAGGCATCATGCAACTCGGTTTCTTGAAGAGAGAGGATGGAATCAGATAATCTAATCCTGGTCTGAAAAACCCTCTCCATATTTCATGAGGACTGGCTACAATTTTTAACTTCATATACAGTATTCCAAGGCTGAACTTTGACATTGGCAGCTAGACTGCTTTCAGATGAGGGCTTGTTTGTTTGTTTTCTGCACATTTACCTTTTGTCGTTTGTGAAGTTTTATAGGGCTCCAGATGTTTTTGTCTTCCACTTGGAATCCTCCTGTGTTCCCTTAACATTTTTTCATGTTGCTTTGTTTTGCTTCCACAGACAATCTTTCAATATGAAATAAGTTGCACAGTGCATTTTGACTGGTTCCAGGGTGTTGAGAATGACAGAAATGGCCTCAGAGAGGTATGGAGTAGCAGTTCACAAAACATGATTTATGCCTGAGGCAGGCTTTCAAGATTGATGGAGTTCTTGGTGCTCTCTGAGCTTGGTTATTCACTTGCAGATGTTTCATTAGGCAACTAGGTAACATCAACAGTGCAACCAACCAAACAACCAAGCTCAGAAAGCACCAAGGACTCCACAGTTCAGCCCTGAGCTACAGATATTCTGTTCATGTCAGTCCTTCAAGGTAGGCTAGGTCAGCAAGCAGACTCCACAAGATTTACTGGAACTCTACTTGATTAATATAGGCTATAGTACTATAACCTTGAAAGCCTGAGAATATTTTCTCTCCCTCCTTCTTATAATAAAAAGAGAGTTACGGCAAAGCCAGTTTAAGTTGCTTTCTAATGTTCTTTTCTTGTCCCAGGCTTAAATCATATTTTACATGATTTAAGGTATAAGGTATGCTGCTACATACCTTCTCCAAGATCATCTTTGTGATTTTCTACATATGGTAAACCTAAGATCTAGTTTCATTCAAGCTTTATGGATTCAGGGCAGCATGAATACAAGCTAGCACAAGTCTCTATTAATTAAAATGAGAAATAATCACTCTTTAGACATCAACTCTTTGGCCCTCTTTTCCTTCTCCCTGCTCCTCCTATGTTTTTCCTTTAAAAGTGTTTGTTCTTTACTTGGGATTTATTACCTCCAACAAATCTCTTACACAAAAGAAGGGCACCTCCACCACCTGCAGCTTTTGCATTGCTACACTATCAGCAATTTACTCTGTGATCCCATGATTTTGTTCCTATTCTGCTGCTGAATCAATGCAAGTCTATTTTTCCAGCTGAAATGCTGGAACTGTACAGAGTTTCGTCACAGGCCACTTTCTCATAAATGGGGACACCCACACCCCAGCTTCTGAGCTTCTCAGAGGTTGAGCCCTGATAACATCTTGCTAAGACGCTGTATTCATTTGATCGATTGATTGATTTCCTGACATTTCTCAAAGAGCTTAAGGGGGCTTATATGGAGATTTCCATTCCCCCCACAAAAGCAAACTTGTGAGATGTTTGGTTGAGGAAGAATGAGTCACCCAAAGATTTTCCATAGCTGAGGATGGACTTTAACCTGAGTCTCGCTGATCCTAGTCCAATGTATAGGCATCCAATACAAACCATGATAATGAAAAAGGAACATCATGTGTGTTGTAACATCACAATGTAAACCTTTTGTATTTTGTATTCCAACATCAGATGCAAGTATATAAGTCATGTGCTTTGGACATTTTGTCATTTGCAGTCCAGCACAAACTCCTATGGTTCAACACCTTAACCACTAGACCACACTGGCTTTCATACTACTGTTTCAATCAGACATAGGTTGCTCATTTACTTGTGAATAGCAGGGTGATGCCATGGCACTACCTTTTTGAAGGAACTATGATGGTATTTGCACCAAAACAGCAAATGCACTCATGGCCTGCTTTGAAGGGAACACAGAGGGGTTGGGGGTAATTTTTTTATGCTGTTCCTTTAATAGCCAGAGAGGAATTGCTACTTGGTTGAGGACTGGATGCCCAACTGAGGTGGGTCATGGTGAGGACCATCATGGTTGAAAGTGGTTCTGAGGTTGGGAGAGTGAAAACTGTGGTGTGGAAGAGACCTAAGTTGGAAATGTAGGTCTCTGATGCCGCAGTCCTGTATGTGCGTGTGCCCACGTGCAAGCACTTCACTTTTCCTTTAAAACATGACTAAGATGAGGTTCCATGTGCATAACATGAAAGGAAGGGCTGACTGATTTGACGCCATGGGGATAATTCATAATTGTGGTTGCGATTTACTGTACAGATATTTCAGTTCTGTCAAACAGGCGAAGAAAAAATACAGCAGGTCTTTAAACGTAGAAACATAATGCATGCTAATAATATAATTAGTTAATTATAATAATATAATTAATTAGTTAATTATAATAATATAATTAACTACTGTAAAAATAAAGGTCGCTACGGGAGGCAGGAGTCCCCGACGCGCGTCAGCGGCCCCTAGGGGCCAGAAAGCGCGTGACAGCGGTGGGGAAGGCTCGGAGGAAAAAGAGGGAGGGACCCTGGTCTTGCGGTTTATCTGCTGCTGCGATGTGCCATTGGCCAGCCCATCCGTCCTTCTCTTCTGTCCACGCTCCCATGGGCCTCATTTTCCATCAGGGAGCAGGAGAAGGAGGATAGCAATTCCCGTCGTCATGGCTACAGCCGATGGTCCCTCCCCTGCTCACTGCTGCTATTTAGGGCAGCTTCAGCGGCAAGGTTGCTCCTAACCGCCCTGGATCCCGCCGCCGCCGCCGCCGCCATCCCCGTCGCAGGGGCTTCTTGGAAGACAGGAGATCCGAGATCGGGTTCAGCGCTGGCGGCGGGGGCAGTCAAAGAGGTGAGTAAGGACGTCAGCCTCCTTTTCCCGGCATGGCGATGGCTGGAGGGTACCCTGCCCTGGCTGGATTGCCCAGTCTGTCCTGGAGGAGGGCGAGGATCCCGGGTGGAGAGGGGACAAAGTGGGGCGGGTGTGTGTGGGAGGACGGCGGCTGGCTACAGGCTCTTTCCGAGGGTGGCGGAAGGAAGGAGAGAGAAAGCTGGATGGATTATGGCATAAAAGGGATAGGATTTGTCAGGGGAAGAATAGCGATGGATAAGATGGGACGAGGCGGGAGAGGAGGGCGGTGGGAGGCCAAGGAGCTGCAAAACCTATGAGATGATGGTGTTTTCTGTCAGGGGTGTTATCACACGCAAGCACACATGGGCCGGCTACTTACCTGCAACGTCGTGGACCTTGTCGTCTGGGTGGATAGAGGGAGGGATCAACAGGGACAGGCCGTCCTCTGGGAACATGGCTTTATAGCTCCGTCATGATTGCCAGGAAGGAGGCCTGCACATGGAGTCAGGACACCTCATCTCCCCCACCTTCGCAGCATCTCTGTGCTCTGGCCTCCTGTTGTCCAGAGTGCCCCCCACCCCCGTGTCCCAGATAAAGCCCATGTCCTTTCCAGAGGTCCCAGGGCCTTTGGTCTGTTGCCTTATTTCTGAAAATGGGATGCTGGTCTTCGTCACATAGTGATGTGTGTATGACTCAAGACAATGACATCCAAGATAGTCCGAAGGACTGCAGGGATGTTCTCCACCCAGACAGTAATACAGCATACATAACAGTAATAGGCAGGCTGAAATAAAACCATCTTCTTGTATGCATCCAGTGATCTGATGGCTGATGAGGAAAGAGATATGGGAGTCACTGTAGGACTGATAACAACCAAGATACTGCAGTACTGATTATTAGAAACTCTGAGAGGATTTTTGGAATTGGGTATTGGCATAGAAACTTATTACCACTTTGTTTCCAGGGAATAAGACATAGATAACCAATGGCTTGTTACTTATTCTTAGTTTACCTGCCTGCCTGAACTATGTGGCTGAATTATGCTTGTTTTATTTACCCATATTCTGTCTTTTACCATTTTTTTTTTGGTTACACGCAATTCTTTCTCAAGAATTCTTTCAATTCTTTCAACTCACCCCTAAGTTAGGGTGTTGCAGGTGAACAAAACATATAAATGGTCCAAGCTTAGCTCGTGGAACAGCATACAGTCAAAACTGAAATATTTGGAATATGAAAGTGATCATAACATTCACTTACTATTTTTGTTGTGTTGAAAGCATTTCCTGTATATTGCTTCAGTAATTGTTTAGTGAAAGAACATTCATGGCAGTGGTGAGATCTGAATAAAGTTTATCTGGAACATTTATTTTGTTTTTCGGCCACTGCTGTGTACCAGTTCTCAAAAACGTTGGCTTAACTAAAGTTATCAATGAGTATGTCTTAGGATAATTTAGTAACCCACACATAAAATAATAACCATCGTGTTGTATAAAAATAGCACCTGCTTGAGGTAGGTTTTTTTTACGTTCCAAAAGACTTCAGCTCCCTTCACACAGAAAATCTATTAATCAGAAAGATGGCTAGCTAAAAGCTTTTCCCTGACATGCCAGCTTTCAATATGCAGAAGCTCAAGTTTTTAGTGATAGAATTTGGATGTAGCTGCTTCATCTGCAGGCTGGAGCAGTCCAGTCCAGAAAAAGCTTTTCCACTTCATTCTACACATTGTATAATCCTTTTCAGATTTATTTGAACATGCAGAGATGAAGGAGTGGGATTACACCCTCCTGATCTCCATGTGTCCAGAGCAAGATCTGAAGAATTAAACAAAACAAAACCCTATGTACCTACCATTTTTAAGGCTTCTGAATACGTGAAGAGAGGCCTGTACATTGATAACTATGCAAAAGGACTCTTTTAAGAATGTATTATGAATGCCAGGAAGTCAGGCACATGTAATATTACTGCCCACTAGTATCCACTTAATATCAGAAATGATCTCCTAAAGGAACATGAGATAGTTCTTCTTGACTGATAAAAGTCTGCAAATAAATTCCTAACTGCAGGAAATTTCTGTGGGAGATCACAGAAATCATTTCCCACTTACTATGAGTAAGGGTTATGGAACTTATTTTCATTTCGTAAGTGTGCTTCATTTTTAAACAGTTTTTGCAGCTTCCAAGAGGGCATGGCAATGACAAGAATGTCACCTGAGGGGACGGGGCAAAAATTTCAGGCTTGTTTTTTTTATTTTATTCAAGGCAGGGATTCACTCAGAGTAGATGTACTTTTAGTGTTCTTTGGCTTAAAAAGACCCAACATTACACCCCCCAAACCTGGTGATTTACTGTCATTTTGGTGACCTGAACTTGGGGGGTTCTCTAGGAACTGCAAAAATGAGATTAGGGTCCACATGTAGCCTCACAGAATTGGGGCTTTGCCATAAATTATCCTTCCCAAAACCCTTTGAATTTTCCATGTTGTAATTTTCTTTCATGCAAATCTTTTTTTCATTTAATGGTGTTAACAGCTGATTGGCATAAGGAGAATTTCCAAACATTTTCCTAAGTGTTTCATAATAGTATTATCTCCAATGTTTAAAATGTCACAGAATTATCACAATTGTTCTCCAATTATGGTGTGACTAGAGAGAGTATGAATAACTGGTGACAGGCAGATGCACAAGGGGAGGAGTATTGAGGGCAATGGCCCATATGGGTGGCCTTTGCTTTCTGTCTCAGGCAGGTGTAGGGCGACTCTTTGTCCCATCTGCATGCTCTAAGACAAACAGGGTTCTCTCCGTGCTCTCTTTTTTCCTCATAACAATTGATTAAGATACCTTTGACTGAAAGTTGGTTGGTCACTGGCTTATGGCTAACCAGTGAGGCTAACGGCTAGTGGGAATTTGAACCCAGATCTTTCCTGTCCTGGTTCCAGATTTCTGTTCAGTGTGCTATAATGACTCTTAAAACTAATTTCCCTTATCTGCATAGCTGTGACATGGAAGCTGTATCATAATCCCACAGGAAGACTACAGAATGTGGGCAAGGCTTATATGTAGAAAACAGGTTAGGGGTGTCTTGTATATGAGAAAAGCATTTTTTAGTGTAATGGTGATATTATCAATATTATTTAGGATGATCTGGAGGCTTTTTAATAAAAAAATGCAATAGTTTGTGTAAAGTTACGTCTTAATCGTCAGAAAGAGATCCTTGGCAATATCAAAAGTTGATATGCTAAACCATATTACATCTATCTTGGATTCTGTCCGTTATGACTGACAGAAGTTCCCATTATTTTAGTCAGAGAGTTGTTTTTCCCAATCCTTTAAACTGGAATTGGAACCTAGATCCTTGTACCTGAAATTTCATGCTCTACCAGTGATCTTGAACCACAGTTATGCTTAGGAAGATGGGTGGGGGTGGGGGAATGAGGAGGAGGAATGATTGTGTTACACTATATTGTAAATGATTTGTGACAACATAGTTTGTATGCAGTTACTCAGTTCTCTTTTCGTACTACCAAGCCACTGCAAGGAGAGAGAGGAGTTACAAATTCAGGATATTTATTTATTTATTCATTCATTCATTCATTCATTCATTCATTCATTCATTAGATTCATATGGCCTCCCATCTTGTAGAATATAATTCTGAGTGGCTCACAATAGCAACATACAAAAATAACTTTTAATAAGAAAATTAAAGCTCTTACACAGACACGCAGACACACACACAAAATTCAGATGCCATAACACTCTTATCCCAAATAGACATGTGCTGAGTTCAACAATGGCTGCCTTTCTCTTCCCTCTAGTATCTTATGCCTTATGCATATTGAAAAGTAAACTCTCTAGTGGCCTTCAGGGGCATTGCTCCACAAGTGTCTGGCTGTGAGACACTGTTTCTTAGGTTGGGTGCCCGCGAACAGTTGGGAGTGCTGCTACTGTACCAGCCTCCCTGCTGCGTGGCAGCCTCCCTGCCTGAGCTGCTGGAGGCCGTCTCGGGGTTGGCAGTGGAGTTCCCCAGGCTTATGGTTCTGGGGGACTTCAACCTGCCATCCCTGGGACGGTCCTCGGAGGCAGCTCGGGAGTTCATGGCTACCATGGCAGCCATGGGCCTGTCTCAAATTGTGCGGGACCCAACCCGAGATAGTGGCCACATGCCGGATTTAGTTTTCTTGTCTGAGCAATGGCAAAGTGATCTGAGGGGAGATGTACAGCTTTCCCTGGTGTCATGGTCAGATCATGTCCTGGTGACCCTGAGTTTCTCCTATGCCACCCCCCTCTGCAGGGAGGCTGGACCCATGCGATTGGTCCGCCCCTGGCGCCTGATGGACCCATTAGGGTTTCAGAGGGAGCTGGGGGATATTCCCGTGGACCTGCTGCATGGTCCAGCGGAGGCCCTGGCTGCTGCCTGGAATAGAGAAGCGGCCGGGGCCTTGGATAGGATCATGCCTTTGCGGCCTCTCTTGCCACGTCGGCCCCGACACTCCCTGTGGTTTACGGAGGAGCTGAGGGTGCTGAAGAGGGTTAAGAGACGCCTAGAGCGCCGCTGGAGGAAGACAAGGACTGAATCCGACCGAACACGTGTTAGAGCCGCTATTAAGGCCTACATTGTGGCGATAAGGGCGGCGAAGCGGCAATACTTTGCCCTTATTGCGTCTGCAGAGTGCTGCCCGGCGGCCCTGTTTGGGATCACCAGGTCCCTCCTTGGTAAGGGGGATCTGGTGGTTCATTTGCAGGGCCGCACGGAGGAATTTGCAGAGCACCTGCAGGATAAAATCACTCAGATTCATTCCAAGTTGGACTCCGAGCGTGGTGCAGGGTCTGGGGAGATGCCAGGGGATCGTTCTTGCCTTGTTATCTGGGAACGGTTTGATCCTGTGGTTCCTGAGGAAATGGACAGGATCCTCCGGACTGTGAGGGCCACCACTTGTCATCTGGACCCATGCCCCTCCTGGCTTGTGAAAGCAGCTCGGGAGGTGACATGTGGTTGGATCCAGGCGATGGTTAATGCATCCTTGCAGGAGGGAGTGTTTCCGGCGCCCTTTAAAGAGGCGTTGGTGCACCCCCTCCTCAAGAAGCCCTCCCTGGATCCTACTGTACTGGACAACTTTCGTCCAGTCTCCCACCTCCCCTTTTTGGGGAAGGTGGTTGAGAAAGTGGTGGCTTCGCAGCTCCAAAGGGTCCTGGAGGAAACGGATTATCTGGACCCCTATCAGTCAGGTTTCAGGCCCGGCTATGGAACGGAAACGGCATTGGTCGCACTTATGGATGATCTCTGGCGGGAGCGGGATGGTGGAAGTGCGACCATCCTTGCTCTCCTTGATCTCTCGGCGGCGTTCGCTACCGTCAACCACGGTATCCTATTGGGACGGCTTAGGGATATGGGGGTGGATGGCACGGTTTTGTGCTGGTTCACCTCCTTTCTCCGGGGCCGATCCCAATCGGTGGTGATAGGGAGCGAGAGGTCCCATCCTCGGCCCCTCCATTGTGAGGTGCCGCAGGGTTCGGTTCTCTCTCCGCTCCTTTTCAACATCTATATGAAACCGCTGGGCGAGATCATCCGCCATCATGGGGTGAGGTATCATCAGTATGCTGATGATACTCAACTATATATCTCCATCCCTGGTGAGGTAAGTGATGCCGTGACCGCCCTTTCGCGGTGCCTGGAGGCTGTGAGGGTCTGGATGGGGAACAACAGGCTCCGGCTGAACCCTGGCAAGACAGAGTGGCTGTGGGTTAATGGCTCCTCTGCATCTGGGACGTTGTCATCGTTGGTTCTGGATGGGGTGGCACTGCCCCAGACAGACCCAGTGCGTAATTTGGGGGTCCTCCTGGACTCACGGCTCCTGCTCGAAGAGCAGGTGGCAGCCGTGGCCAGGAGGGCTTTTGCACAGCTTCAGATTGTGCACCAGTTACGCCCTTTCCTGGATCGGGATGCCCTGCATACAGTCACTCATGCCCTTGTTATCTCCCAGATAGACTACTGCAATGCGCTCTACATGGGGCTATCCTTGAAGAGTATCCGGAAGCTTCAGCTGGTCCAGAATGCGGCCGCACGAGCAATTTTTGGAGCCCGAAGAAGGACCCATATAACACCTTTGCTCTGTGAGCTGCATTGGGTACCGGTTTGCTTCCGGGTCCAATTCAAGGTGTTGGTTATCACCTTTAAAGCCCTACATGGCATGGGGCCAGGTTACCTGAAGGACCGCCTCACCCCCACGATTTCAACCCGTCCCACCCGATCTCACAGAGAGGGCATGCTCCGGATCCCCGCGGTAAAAGAACTTCAACTAGCGGGGTCCAGAAGGCGGGCCTTCTCTGCTGTAGCCCCCGCCCTTTGGAACATCTTGCCCCCAGGGGTGAGACAGGCCCCCTCACTCCAGGCCTTTCGGAGGGATTTGAAGACCTGGCTCTGCTATCTGGCCTGGGGCGGGGAGGGAGGATACCAGAAATGGGGTTGGCTGGCCCCTTAGCGGCCTGGTGTGGCCCTACTGGCCTCTTGGAGTTTTTAGCTTTTTATCTCTATCCTATTTTTGTAAATTTCTAGTTTTTATAACTTTTATAATTTTTAAACCTTTTATAATTTAATTATGTATTTCGATTTTAGTGGTTGTAAGCCTCCCAGAGTCCCCCGTTGTAGGGGAGATGGGCGGGGACAAATCAAATCAATCAATCAATAAATAAAAGTAAACTCTGGGGACAGCTAGAGCAGGACTTCACTAAATATTTGGAGCACACCAAGAAGATACCATCCTACACAGTGGCTGCATAATGCTGAACTATAATGCCCTTTGTTTATGGCTTACTACGATGTGTGAAACCACTTGTTACAGATCACTGCAGAAATCGGCAATTTATGGTGTTCTTTCTTTGCGATATTTGGAGCTTTATTAGACCACTGCTGTTAAAAGCTAGTGGCCCAATTTCTCCCCATTTTGAGGCAGATATCACAAAAAAGCTGTAGCATAAATCCTACAATGGGATTAACAGAGCTTAAAACGCAAATGTGCCACCCTATGCCAAAGCTCTTCCCCCCAAAAAGGAAGAAACCATCTCTACCCAATTTGCATCACCCACTATGGTCCTAGGACTCCCCTGCCCCCAAATGCTAGTGTGGCCTCCACCCACCCACAACGTTGTTGACTTCTGGCTTCAAATTATGAGTAAAATTCTGGTTGTGCATTATCCCAGGATGTGGTTATAATCCAGTGCAGCTCACTAACTATATACAGTTCCATAGCAAGAGCTGGCTGAATCTCATGGTGTTTTTGTTGCTTGCATAGGCTAGTGATGCATATCCCTTACCCTCCGTGTTTTGTTTTTTATTTGCCAGGGGTTTTACGTGTGTATCAATGAACAGTGGAGGGCCTCTATACATGTCCACTGATACACGTGTACGGCACTTCCTGGTGTGTTCTAACTGGATGGAAATGCAAAGCATAATGTTGACAATTGGGAATATGGCTGTTGGGCAGGTTTATGGTGAGGGACAGGACTAATTTATGGAGCCTGCACCTCCAGCACACTTTTTTTTTTTTTGACTTGTGGTTTTCATTGGCTTGATGGTAAGGAGGTAGTCAAGCAAATGGCAGGCCACAATTACAGTTGCTGGGTCCTGTTGCACAGGCTTAACAGGTATGCATCTTTCAATCAGGCCCTATGAGCTATTCTTGGCTGCCACTGTCTCCATTCATAGAGTTGGAAGGGGCCTCAAGGTCATCATCCAACCCCTGCTCAGTGCAGGATCACTAGAACCCCTCTGGCAGATGACTATTTTTCCTCTGTTTGGAGACCTTTGGCAAATGAAAACTCATCACTTCACTGGTGGACAGGTCATTCAGTCAGGAAGTTCCTCCTGATGTCTAGGCTGAACCTGCTTTCTCAAAACGTTAACCCATTGGTTCTAGTCCTGCCCTCTGGAACAATGGAGAATAAGTCCACTCTTCTGTATGTAAACTCTAAATAGTTCTGAAGACTGCAAGCATGTACAGATAGTCCCCAGTTTAAGAACAAGTTCCCTTCCCAAGGTCTGTCCTTAAACTGAATTTGTATGTAAGCTGGAACAGTATTATCGTATAATACTGTGTAAGTAGTATTGTGTAATTAACTCAAACCATTGTGTATTTAGCTCAAATTTTGCTACAGTTGGTTCTGTTCTTAACTATGGGTCATCTGTAAACTGGGCATTCTTAACCTGTATCTCAGACATCTGTTCTGCAGTCAAACATACCCTGATCCTTTATCCATTCCTCATAAGGCTTGGTTTCCAGATTCTTCACTATCTTCTGAACCTGCTCCAACTGGTCATTCTTTTTTTGAACTGTGGTGCCCAGAGCTGGACCCAGTACTCCAAATGGCATCTGACCAGGGCAGAACCGAGTGAAACAATTACTCCCCATCATCTGGACTCTGTGCCTCTGTTAATGTATCTGAAGATAGCATTCATATTAAATACCTTTTGAATCATATCAGTGTTGGTGTCTCTGCACAGGACAAAGTAAAGCAGCCTCTGGGGGTCCTTCGAAGCCCCCCAGCTGGATGTGGGGGGCTCAACCTGGGTCCCCGAAGTGAGATCCCTGGCTGTGCTGACTGTGGAGCAGTCATGGGGGGTGCCGGCCCCCATGTCCATGACTGGAGATCAGAACGGATTGAACCCTGTGGCATCAGGTGAGTCCAGCCCACTGTTCTTCAGACCCAAGGGGCTGATGAACAAACACAGGATTTTGAATGAGAGGGGATATGGAAGAGAAGCTCTTTTTCCCACAGAATATTCATGCCTTCTTATTGTCCCTTTTCCCAAAGCTGCAGCACACGGCAGAGTCCCCAGGTGACTTGTGAAACTCGTATCCCTGCCACAGAGACTACCCCAGCTGCAGGAGGTAAGTTTTGGGGGTGTAAAAAGGGCAGACTCTGAAAAGACATAGGGTGGACTGTTGCTTGGCAATTAGTTCCTAACATGGGACTCACATTTTCAGTTGAGCAGAGTCTGAAAGATCAGCCACTTTGTCTCTGATTAATTCCCACTCAACTAAAATGGAGACAAAGGGCTATTTAAGTTGTCCTTCCCGCTGTCTTTTGTGAATAACAGCAAGACCCCTTGCAGCATTATCTAACTAGCTATGAATTGTTTGTGTTTATACTGTGGTATTTCCATACTTTCACTTCCTTGTGTTTTTGGCTCGTGCAGGACAGGGAATAAGCAAAGTGCTCAAGGAAATCTTCAGCCATGCAGCAATATTTGTTTACTATGGCAGAGATCCTGTGATATTTTACAATACCTTATATTGTTCTTATGATAGTAGTGAATTCATTGGTAAACCAGTGATAATTGATAAGTATAAAATATGAGATAGATTCCCCCACTTTTTCCCTCTTCTTAGTTCAAATCAAATCTGTTTGTTACAGCCATAAAGTCAGATACAGTAAATATCCAATAGTAGAACTGTTACATATATCTATATATATAAAACAGAAAAACAATGAATATAATAAGATCTAAAAATAAATAAGAACATGTATAATAAAATAAAAAATAGTATTATGAAAAAGCAAAGAATAAATAAGTATCCAAACTTAGTTAATGGTGTGACCTATTGTATAGATGGTAGCACAAAACTGGGCAACTTGAGAGGATGTTTTGAGTCCTTCTCTGAAAGAAGTAACAGCAAGTAGAAATCCCACTCCTTGCCCCGAAATTTCTTCAAGATCGGATAAACAAAGGTCTGCCTAGAGTCCTTATTTAGGGAGCAGCATAGTAGCACGTGGCTTAGAGTTTCTATTGAACCATCACCACATGGACATAACTGGAAGGACATAGGAGCATCCTTAAAAACTCCAAAAAGGACTTCTGAGAGTAGTGCATCTGGCCTGGCTAAAGTGAAAGCCTTATGAAATTTCAAAATAGTGATGGATTTTGTTTGTATTTTTAGTTTGTACTTTTAATTTTTTTGTCTTTAAGACTGATTGTTTTATTAAAAAAATAATAAAGATTTTTTTTAAAAAAGGACTCTTCTGCCAAAACCTCTTGTGTTGTCCATGCTGCAAAACGAGATATTTAAGTTTCCCTTTCACCTGCCTTGCAGCTTTGGTAAAAGTGGATGGAGCGTAGAGATCTTGAGAGGGAGGCACCATTTGGCCCACTTCTTCAGTTTCTTAGGTGGTGATTTTGTAAATGCATGCAACCTTTAGGCCTTAGGGCAGGCTTGAGAAGAACTGGTTTTCTGGGGAAATAATCCTGTAAATGAAGTTGATATTTTTCTTCCACTCCAGACATTGTGCGGTTCTGTGTGAGTAATGGGGCGGGGAGGGGGGGGCATGCAGTCTGGAAGAAATCTTTTGTAGACTTCAGTCATAGTACAAGGCTTAATTTTACTGTAAGTTCCAAAATATGCTGTTGCCTTTTCTGCACAAATGGATAGTGTTTTGCTGTAGATTACATGGGTGATTATACCTACTATGGCTATCGTTCCAGTTCTGTCCTGTCACTGTATTGTATCCCCAGTATTAACTACCAGGATTGCAACTTGTTCTGCAGAAATATAGGAATATTCAAGCAAGTTTCCAACAAATAGTAAATTGGGAATTTTTTTTCCTTTGGAATAAAAATGGACAATCATAACCAACACATTTTTGTGTGAACTCTTCCTCTAGGGAAGTAGATACTAATGGTCTTTTTTTATTTCTCTCTGAGATCCTTTTCCAGAAAACCTTTGCTGAAAAACAAAATATCTACAGTTATTTAGGATTAACCAGGAACAGTTCATTGATATACATAGATATAGTAGCTATAAAGTCATGCTCCAGACCTACAGGCAATATGGCCATTTGCTTAGTTTCATATATCATTTGGCCCGTTTTCAGAAGTTTTTTAAAAATAAGGCTATCCTATCTGGGCTGCAAAAATCCAGATGACCACGAGAGCCAGCATGCTGGGGAAGGTAATGTGTTACAGTAGGACAGTGTTGTCCAAACTTGGCCACTTTAAGATGAGTGGACTTCAACTCCCATGGCTGGCTGGGGAATTCTGGGAGTTGAAGTCCACTGATCTTAAAATGGCCAAGTTTGGACAACACTGCAGTAGGACAAGGGGGAGTAAGTGACTGGGCCAGTCACTCAGGCCAACTTATCTCATGGGTTAAATTGAGAAGAGACTCCTGTGTAAGCCATACTGACCTCATGGAGGAAGGCAAGATATAAGAAATAAAAATAAATAAACTAGATGGCAGCAAAGAGTTAGTGCTTTCTGATCCCTTTCTGACAGCCCAGATGTGGCAGCCCTACTAAAAGTGATCAGTTCATAACTCTGGCAAGAGGAACTCTTCTCAGCAACTCACTTGGGGCAGAAGAAGGAAGAGAGTGGAAGGGAATAAAGGGTGTGTTAGAAAGCAGGGCTGCCCTTGCTGATATGAGGACCAAGATAGTTGCTTCAAGAAGGGCCACTGTTGGTGAGGATCAGCAATGCCAAAATGACTAGTGTGACCAGTGATCAAAGCCTCTTTTAACTTGTATGAAAAGGGGGGGCTTTGATGCCCAGGCACTGCTATTTTGACATCATTGACCCCCCTGTGAATCTCCCTGGTTTCAAACAATAGGTTTTGAGTGTCATGAAAAAGCAGCAAGTACCTGCAGTAGTTGCTTTTGTTGTCGATGTATATTTTCCTGCCAGAGATGGGGCAAAGTACCTGTAGGATTTTCTGCCTTGTTTACTAAAATTTACACACCATTCAAAAGAGACAGTAAAAAAGCTAAGAAGGAAACAAAAAGACCAGAACACATCCTCTCCAGCAGCCAACACCCAGATAAGCAGGGATTAACACCAGACAAACAATCAAGCAGAAAACAATACCCTAGTCAAGGAACTACCAAGGAGAAAAACACCCCCCCCCCCCAACACTGGCAGGGCAAGCTACTGTATATAAACAGGGAGAAAACTCCACACTCACTAGCACTGATGATGTTACCTACTTGGGTCATGAAACGTCTACAAGCAAACAACCAAGCTCAGAGAGTAGCAAGGACTCCACTAAAATAACATGGCTGGCTTAGAGTTCTGTACCTTGATGTGGATAGTTGAAGGACCCAAGCAGAATTTGCTGTTCTTTCTTAGGCAGCAAAACATGTTAGATCAGGAGAGAGAGAGAGAAGGGATGGTCTATTGATGATTATGTGTGTCTACCACTTGACTGGATTTATTTCTGCCTACTGCCAACATGTGGCCCCTAAGGAATACAACTCCTGAGAGACATAATTTTTGTGTCCCACCTTTGTGGCATCATCCCATCCATCTTCTCAGTTTTAATTACAGTTTTCTATGGTACTCCTGCGAAAGGAGGAACTGATTTAAGATAGTTGGAGCAAAATAAGTCTTTCAGATGCAGATCTGATATCAGATATAGGCTGCAATCTTATGCCCATTATTTACCTGGGAGTATGCCCAACTGAATTCACTGAGGTTTATTTCTGAGTCGAAGTGGATAGGATTACCCTTTTCAAACTCAAGCAGATGATTCCAGAATATTTATCCTTCTAAATGTATGAATGACTAGTTTATAACCATTTAATGGCCTTGCATTCCATAGTAGTGACTGATCTTGGCTCAAGCTGATATGGGTACTTGAAATTCACTGAAATTTCCTATTTTACCCATGTAGATGTGAATGTTGAGTAGAACATTTTGCCATGGATTTGAACTGTTTTAGCATCTTGTGTTTTAGCAAGCATTTGCTTATTTATTTATTTTCACATATATACCCCACTTAAACCAGTCTCGTACTGGATCACTAAAGCTAACCATGACATACATCAATAATATAATATAAACCTATATGAAATTTCATAATATATCACTGTCAAAAATACTTTCAAATACTAAATGCTGTGATATGCCACTTATTAAGTGTTTAAATACTATTACTTGCTTCATCAAATACTAAGTCTCATTGCTTATTAGCTATTAAATATTACAGACAACTAAGCATGGTTGCATGTCAATTATTAAATCTATTACATAACACTTTGCCACATGTCCCGTGGCAAGATCTTAGGTGAGTTGTGGTTCCAAACAGCTGGAAGCACCCAGTTGCCTTCCCGTAGGCCAAAGGATGCTGTGTTGTTGCCTGTTATGCATAGACAAAGATAGCTCTCTTTGTTTTCCTCCCACCTTGCAGTGAATGTCGTAGTAGTAGTTGACGGGAACTGTATCCTCCAATATACCCATCGTCAGTCACCTTGTTCCTGCCTTTCTGATGGGCAACCTCTCTTGCCCCGACGCCCTCCACCAACTTACGGTGCTGTGCCCCCCAGCCCCATTATCCCCAGAGGCCCAGCTTGTGGCCAAGAAGCTGGACCAGTCCCATCACGCAGGACCCGTGGACTCAGCGTCCGCTGTTGCACCAAAGCCTGTCTGGGCGATGAAGAGGAACATGCCGAGCGGCACCTCCATCGGGGGCCACCCTGCAGCCGCCTCACCCCAGTGCCCTTGCCCTGCAGCCCTTCTGGGCCCTGGTTTGGAGTCGGATCCCTCAATGGAGGCAGGCGAGGGGCTCGGGTTGTGAAGATCTGGGACCAGCAGCGATGCCCTTTGCTGGAAGAAGGAGATGTCATCGCCAAGGTGAATGGGGCTGACGTTCGAGATCTGAGCCCTGGAGAAGTGGAGAGTGTGTTGCAGGAGCATATGCGAGCAGGAGATGTGATCCTTCTGGTGGAAAGGAAAGGTGAGCGACATCAGCTCCAGGGACACAGGCCATGTGGCTTTCTCCCCAAGTCACTTGCTTAGCTCTGCCAGGCTGGGCTGGCATTTTGCTTCGCTTGCCTTTATGCCTAGGTTGATCCTGACAGCTGGAAGCAATCAGGAGTGGGAGCTCTGATCACTGCTTGGGGGGTGACAAAGGACCAGAGTTCAAATTCTCTGCCAGAGAAGAGGCACTATATAATTCTGAGACAAGGAATTCACATGAATACGTAAGTTACATTAAATTAAGCTAATACAAATGGTTTGCAAAATGGCTGTAAGCGTGGTACCATTATTACGATTAACAATGCCCTCATATCTCACTTCAGTCACAATTGGAATCTCATCTTAGCCATACCTGCATTAAAATCTCGCCTTAGCCACAGTTTTCATAAGAGCAGCAACACTATACATTTAGCACGGATGCAACAGTATTCTTACAATGAATGAAGCATGAAGGGGAGACACATTCCTTAAAACATCCATTTATATGCATTGCAGAACTGATGCCTAGTGAAGGTTTCCAGGGTGCGTGGTTCTGGTTATTGAAGAACGCATCTCTCTTGTAATTCACACTGTGTTCTTGCATCAGGAGGCACCAGATAGCATTCGTGTATGCAAGGCCATCCCAAGACACTTGGATGCCTAAGGCCAAGGTTGAGAGGATGCCCTCTTCTATCCCATGTGCAAAAACAGTTGACTCTTTCTTCAACACTGGCAACGTTCCTCCTGAGAACAGCAGTCTAGGTTCAAAGCTGTCCACATGGCTTTGTCTTCCACCGAAGGGAAACAAGCAAAGAACTCAGAAGCACCTGCAGCATCTGCTGCCTGAAGTGCTTGCTTCACTTTGCCCAGTGATGGGGCTGGCCTTCAGGGGTCCAAAGGCAGTCCCAGTTGCTGTTTGTAGGTGGTGCGACTCCAAATGTTTTTTTTTTTTGTGCCTTTGAGTCAGTGTTGACTCCTGGCGACTATTGGCAAGGTTTTTCAGAAGTGGTTTGCCCTTGCCCTCTTCCTAGGGCTGAGAGAGGATGACTGGTCCGAGATCACCCACTGGCTTTGTGCCTAAGGTGGGATTAGAACTCATGGTCTCCTGATTTCTAGTCTGATGCCTTAACCACTACACCAAACTGGCTCTCAAATGATCTTAGGCTAGCCACTATGCCATAAGGCTCAGACACCCATTTCACCATGAGAATAATACTGTTTTGCTTATGCTTACATGCAGCAACCTCATCATGTAAGCAGTGCTTTATAGCAGAAGAAACCCTGAAACAAGTACCGCATCTGTCTTGGTTCTTGCAAAGAAGCTTTTATATTGCCCAACACAGCTCTCATTCACACACAATATTCAAAAGATCCAGTTTCTGCCCAAAAGCTGCCCTATTTTTTGTTTTAATGTAAATGCTTGAATTCTGAATGTGTGTTAGAAAACTGGGGTATAAATGTTGAAAATAGGTAAATAGCTTGCTTGTGACACTCACACCACTTCATTACACAAGTGAGTCATAATAAATAGTACTGTACTCCTGGAGTGGAGAAAAAGGTACTCTGAGTGCTAAGAAGATGGGGCAGTACCCCAACTATAATACTCTCTTGAGGGAAGACTATAGAGGGCAATGAAAACTTTTTGTGCAAAAATTGTATCATTTTTAAAAAATGAAATTTCAGATTTTGCAATACTGATTGTGATTTTTCTCCATGACCTCCTGCTTTACAGTCTACCAGCACTTGAATTTTACAGTCTGACTGTTTTGGAATATGTGTGCATGACTTTGTTTCACCTGTTCAAAGGGGATTCTCTTAATTGTTTAAGCCAGCCTTCCCCAACCTGGAAATTTGGGTAGTTGTACAAGTAGTCCTCACTTACCGACTGCCTCGTGCAGCAGCTATTTGAAGTTATGATGGTGCTAAAAAAATAACTTTGCGGCCAATCCTCGCATTTGTAACCGTTGCAGCATCTCTCAGTCACTGATCACCATTTGCGTACTTTGCAACCAGCTTGCAACAAACAGAATTAATACAGAAAGTGGAAGTAAAATCATAAGTCACAGTCACATGATTTTTTGCTTAGCAACAGCATTGCTTTGCTTAACGACCAAAGGGGAAGTAAGGTCGTAAGGTCACTCATGGTCACATAATTTTCCACTTAATGACCATGTCACTTAGCAATCAAGTTGCCAGTCCCAATTGCAATCGCTAAACAAAGACTACCTGTACTGCATCTGATGGGCACCAGATTAGGAAAGGCTGGATTAAATAGTGATTAGTATACAGTTAACTAAATGCTTTTGTATATCAGCACTTAAGTATCAAAAGTGTTCAAATATAATGCCAAATCATGGTTTTCAGCATTTCAAAAGCTAAGTGTAGACTCCACTGATATTCATGCTTTTCTTCTTTGAAATCACAAGGAGGACCTCAGAAGTTTCTCTTTGTATTAGGGATTAAAAAGTAAAGTCTCCTTCAAGATGAGCTCAACTTCTGCAGAATTCAGGGGCATTTCTGTGTAGTTTTCTTGACAGCAGAATTGGTCTGCCATTTCAGCTACAGCCCTGGTATTCTCTGGTGGTCTCCTATCCAGCTACTAACCAGATGTTGGTGCTGCTATCTAAACCAATATGTTATCTGATCCCTAAATGTGGTTAGAGAGCCAGTTTGGTGTAGTGATTAATTCACCAGGCTGGAAACCTGGAAGCCATTAATTCTGCTTTGAGCATGAAGCCAGCTGGTGACTTTGGGCCAGTCATTCTCTCTCAGCCCAAGGAAGCAGGCAAGGGCAAACCACTTACAAAAATCTTCCCAAGAACACTGCAGGGACTACTTCAGGCAGTCAGCAGGAGTCAACACTGGCTTGAAGGCCAAAAAAAGTGGTTAACCAAAACTGTGTTATAGGGAGTTAAAGGCTAACAATAATAGTCATTTATCCTACAATTCTGTTTGAAAACTGACTTTTCTGTATGAAAAACAGCCATGATTAGCTTGCTTCCACAAATCAAAGTTAATAACCATAATTTGGTTAGACTTGGATAATATAACGAGCTGCAATTTATCTTAAAGTTGACTGAATGTTTTTGAACATCTCCTTACAGCTGCACTAATGGATAACCAGGAGAACGTGTAAGCTTCAGGAGAGAATAGGTTCACTTTCATGAGCCGAATCAGCCTGCTGTCAATGTTAATTGCTATGTGTAAAATGCAGTCATGTTACTGCATCCAATTTTGTGTTGGCTTCTAGATACTGTTGGCTGTGAACTCTGAGACCTAGAGAAAAGATTGCTGGGTAACGGAGGCTGATCTGGACTAGTAAATAATCACTTTAATTTAATTTATTCAAGTGAGGCACTGCCAGAGTCAAAATGATTCTGGGCAGGTCACAATATAACAAAAAAACAAAAACAAGAATTCAAAATCAAACCAACAAAACGAATAAGTATATACAGTCCGTACACAGAAGACAGCAGTGTTGCTGAACAGAAGCAGATCCCAGACAGCACGCAGATGGGACACATGCATTCCACCTTACGCTCTGTTGAAGAAAGGCAAAATATCAGTGATACAAAGCAGATTTTGTCATGATTTGTGTAGTTCAAATTCATTTCAGCTCTTAATGGAAACATCTGTTTCTTTCAAAATGAAAACTAAGTTTAGTAAATACTATTTAGAGTGGTGGTTTTCATGTGCAAAAATCTGTCAAATTGATTTATAACTGTACTCTCTCACATCAATTATTGACTCCAAGGTAGAACTTTTAATTATTTGCTATGTTTGTGTTCTACCTTTCCTCCAGGAGTTCAGAGGACACACATAATACCCCCTCCCCCTGTTTTATCCTCATATCAACCCCATGGTGTAAGTCAGGCTTGTCCACAGTCACTCAGTGAGCTTCATGACTGAGTGGAAATTTGAACCTGAATTGCCATAGTCCCAATCCAGTGATTTAAGCACTAGACCATACTGGCTTTAAGAATCAGGAGATAAAACTAGATATGGGTATACCAAGGTTGAGGTGTGGCAAAATACTTCAGTCTCTGCTGAGAATACTAGTTATGTCACTTGGTTCTGTAGTTTGGTGATACCCCTAACAAAATTTTCCCTCTGCCCTTCTTGTTCTTACAGGTCATCCCTCCCATAGGCATCCTCAGGAAAACTGCTCTTTTAGACAAGAACCTTTCTTGCCCAACTCCACTCATAATAAAAGAGGTCCTCAGGATATTTCTAATCCTTGGGGAGGTCCCCCAGGTGACACTTTGACTGTGACCAGTTTTGTGGGTCCTGAACCTCGAAATGTACTTGTGTGTCCCGCTCGTTGTTCCCAGAGGCTGAGGAGGCCTCGGCCAGCAGGAGGGGCTGGGGAACCCATAAGTGTGGATGGTCCTAAAGAAGAGCATGGATATAGCATTGCACTATCAACCGATGGAGTTGCAGCTGGAAGAGCCGGTAAGGAGAATAGAAAATATTGGGAATAGTCTGCATCCATTTCCTGCCAAAATTCCAAAGGTACTCAGTCATGCACTTTGAGCAGATTCCATGTATTTGCAAAACATGCCTTTGTATGTAGTTTGTTGCTGTCATTGATACAACTGCTTTAGAAATGAAAACAGATGAGCTGGCCCTTAAAGAAAATCCAAAATACACAATTGCACAATTCTTTCGTTAGGTGATGTTACAAAAGAACACAAGTTTCTGGGTTATCCGGAACCCTTTAATCAGGACAGGTAATACAAAAAGCAAAGAACAGAGGAAGAAAAGTAATTAGGTCACATGTTGTCATCAGTTCTAATTTAACCTTGTGAAGACTTTGGTTGTACACTGAATGTATTTGTCACTAGTAGGTTGCAGGTATCAGATTATATCTGGCATTCTGAGACAAAGAAGAATGATTTAACACCCACCCACCCCTTTCCCCAAATAAGTGAGAATCCAGATTAATCTTTTGCCTTAAAATATAGGGGGAGGGACTGCTGGCTCAGAGGAGAACAGAAGTAAAGAGAAATAGAACAGGTGCTTTAGGCAAAAAAGTTGTTGAAGACAAATTTAGAGGCTGGAACGAAGTAACCTTCAAAACACAAAGACTCTCTTCAGGTGGGAGAAAATAATCTGGTGATAGATTTCATCTTGTTAAATTCTGTATTTAAGTAAAAGAGGGGTCTAGCTTCAGAATTTGGTATGTTAATTGTTTTATTATATTTTACTCCCATCGCATGGTTCTGTAGAACATCACAACATTGCATAAAGCAATCAAAAATGCCATGTCATATTTGTCATTATCAAAATAATACCTTTAAAAAACCTAAGGCAGCCCATCATTGTCCCATAAAGCATCTCAGCCTGACATCTTTCAGTGTCTCTGTACTACAGCCATTGTTCAGTTTCAAGAGGAATAGCTATGTTGCTACAAAAACTCGAGTCATGTGACATCTTAAAGATTGCACATATATAACTATAGGACTCAAATCCATGAAAATATGCAGTAATAAATATGTTAATTTAAAAGCATCACATGGCTTTTTGTGTTTAAGTTGGGGGAATCTATTTTCTTTCTTCATGGAGGGGTAAAATGTACATTTGTCTAAATTGTGTGTGTGTGCGTATTGGGGGCAGGGTGGGGAGACGGAACTAAAGAATGCTAAGAAGCAATCCAGCATAACAGTGAAACGAGGGTGAAGGCGGCGTAACTTTGAGGACAACCTTCTTGGTCTTTTGGTCCAAAAAGCACGGAATGGGAAAGCCAACGCGACTGATTTCTGATCATTTGAGAAAGCACCTGTCTCTTGCCCTGTCTTGTGTTTAGAGAATTAGAAGCCTTAATTGTAGTTTCTGTGTGAGAGTAAAATAACCAGGCGCTCTCCACTTACACACGCGCGCGTGCCTGCATGCACAGAGCGACTTGTTCCTCCGGTTCTGAACAGGTTAAGTGTCAGCCACTCCGTTCCCTCCCCTGAAAGTCCTTGGTTTATCAGGCAAAGGGAGAAATTCCTGAAAGGGGGTCAGAGAAGAACAGAGAGCAAAGCAGGAACAGCCAGGAGAGAGGACCCACTCCCTATTTTAACTTCCTCCCCGATTGTTTTGTCATCCTTCTCTCCCCGAAAATGTTTGAACAAGTCCAGACCTTCCTACGCCACATCCAGGACTTCAAACGTAAATATCCGCTGCCTACCATTTTGTTTGTAGTTGATTTGTTGGGGGGGGGGAGAGAAAGGGATGAAAGAGAGGTAATTTGGGGAGGGTTTGTTTCTCTTTCCCCAGAGAGGGTCCAGCTTACCGAGGCTGAGACTGGAGGAGGAGGGAGAGGATCAAACGGGGGGATCATGTAAGTTTTAAGGTAGCTGCATAATGTTCAAAAATCCTCATAGGGTTGATTACTATCAGTAATCAGAATGACAATTATTAGCATGGAAATCCTTCAGCTCAGCTTGTTGGGGAGTCGAGGTGCACTGAAGACGTTAGGAAAGTAAAGTTCCATTGTAAGATCGGGAGGTGCTGACCTGGTGTATGTGAGTAGCAGAAAGAATGTACAGTACATTGGAATTTGGGGGATATCGCCGGACAATGAATATCGCCAAGAGCAGCAGGTACAAGTTTACCTTAACCCTAAGAAGAAGAAAACATGGAGCAGGTTTTTACCTAGAAAAACTGAGATTAGCTCTGATACTGAAAACAAATAAGAATGCAAGTGCTTTAATTCTATGTACCTGATCTCCCCCACATGCACACACCTCAAGACCTCTTCAGGTGTTTTGTTTTGGGTTTCTTACACCTGCCTTTGGCTCAGTAGAGTCTGAGATTCAAGTGAATCAACAAACCAGATTCCGCAGCTTGACGTCTTCTCATCCTGATGCATGTTGTAGGGGGCAAAGGATAAGATTGTTTCAGGGACCCACCTGAGGAAGGACAACGTTTGTGCTGGAGGCCTGGCCATTTTTTTCCAGGTGAGACTGGATAAGCATCCAGATGGAGAGCTCTTAGACTTAGTGATCAAAAAATCAAAACAAAGTAAGGCGTTCTGCTGCAATTACATCTTTTCCTCTGAACAGATTTTCTCTGGAAAGAAAAAATGATGGAAATGAGAAAACATGGGGGGCTTTGCAAAAGGAGGATGTGACAATACAGATCTTTTGTTTAAAAAAAATGAATGAGCAATAAACGCCTCATCTGGAACAATCCTTGAGTCTTTTTGGAGGCTGGCGGGCTGCAGTTTTTCTTTTTGTCATCTGTTCATGAAGCCAACCTTGTTTCATAGATTGTAGGTTCAATTCAAACATGAATCTTTTCCCTTTTCTTGCAGTAATGCGTAGGAGCATTCTAGACTAATGGGGCACAGGAAGCACCACCCAGGTAGCTGCTGTGTGCATGGGAACATAGTCCAAACAGCTGGGGAGGATCTCATTGGTGTTCTGAGGCTACTATGAGCTAAGGAGAGTGAGTGAATATATACAGATTAAGGGTATCTGCTTGCCAGACAGCACAATTTCAGTGGCAATATGTGGTTGTGGAAATCTCCCATCTGGTGCCCCAGCTAAATTAAATATTCAGGTTTGGGCTCTGACAAATATGCAAATAGCTGATTCCTTCATTATATAGCACAAGGAATTGCGTTTTAGGTATGCTTATTCCCCTTTCAAGTGCAGCTTTGGTTCTCAATATATTTGGAAGGAAGGTTTTGTAAAAAAGAAAAAAAAAGTACACAAGCAATTGTGGCATGCATTAGTCTTTTTCTTGGCCATGGAGAGCAGAATGTCCAGGCAGCAGAGGAGATGTCATCAGGGTGGAGAATGCTGGTGCGATTGTATCTGAGTCTAGGAACAGGGCAGCATGGGATTAGGCCAGGATCCCAAATAGATGGATTGAGGAACATCTTGGTCTGTGCAAGCTGATTTAAAGCAAGAAAAACATAATCTGTAAATTTTGATCATGCACATCCATTGACATGTTCCTCTAATTATTCCTTCCTCCCACCCCTGAATCCACACTTAATTAGAAGGGGACTGGAAGCAATTTTGCAACCTCATAAAGTGTGCTTTACTCCAAGCTACTTCTTGCAGGCTGGCCTCAGGGTGCCTGGAGCTGAGGTATAAGCTAAGTATCAGGACGCAGGATGATGCCCCTCAGGGAGAAGAAAAAAAAATTAACAACTTGTTTACATAAACCAGACCGAATTAGCTAGGTAACACCCCTGGATATGGTGGAAGGTTCCTGAGTGAGAATTAAAGCAATTTAAAGTACACATACAATTTTGACCTCATTCTTTTCGGCAAGGTTTTTGCAAGAGAACATCTTGGTAGATTGTGCTCTAAGTTATTTAATATTTGTGTAGTGAGGAGAGGATTGACATTTGGAATTTCCACCTGAGAGATCAGAAACTCCTGAAGAAGAAGAAAAAGGAGAAGAAATGGATGGGCTCTTCCTTCTCTCTTTTCCCATCCATAAAAAATATGGAAGAGGAAAAGATGGCATGCTTGTCCATCACTAGAAGTAGGAGCCCCTTTTCTGGAAGACTCGCAATATCCTGGATCTAGCAAGCCTAGGGGTGGGGTGGGGAGATCACAAGGCCAAGCGGACACTGCTTATCTGCAAAATTGTTTAGCAGCAGAAGGAAGTGACAGGCTTGGGCTTTGTAAGGGGATTCTAGGGAAAGGAGGGAGAGTCCAAAGCTCAATTAAGCTCCTATATAATTATCAAGGTCTTTCTCAAGAGAAGACAAAGAGAATGTAAATAGTGGAGCTGTAGCTTGGAGAAGGATACTATGGTGCTCGTATAGAGATGCCTCCGATTATACCTTCTGTGTTCTTTTGGGAAATCTTAAAGGCGAAAGGTCATATTTAGATTCCCTTGGCAAGATCTGAGCTGCTTGTTTCAGAATCTGATAACCTTCCTGTATCTCAGAAATTTCTTCAGAGAATTCCTTCCACGCTTCCAGTCTAGCAAACTGGGGCCATACAGTTTCATGGAGAAAGTTCTCACTGGATCCTCTCTTTGGGAAGATGTCTGTTCTTTGAGATGGGTCAGGACTCTGGATTGTCATCTGATGTAGGGTCACACAGCAGCAGCAGCATCTCTATACAAATGTGTAAAAAATCATTGGATTGACTAAAGTGGTATCCCAGATCCGAAACGGTTGACTGTTTTAAAAGGTTTGGCAGTGCTTTTTTCCATCCTCACTTATTTTTAAATTTTTTAATGTATTAATCACTTTAAAAGAAAAACAAAAAGAAAGAAGAAAATGAAAAAAGAAAAAAAAAAGGTCCATCTATAAATGGACAAAGGAATTACCAAGATTGTACAGTTAGTGCTCAGTGTACCTTTGATTAGAAATTAACCCTAGAAAATATTAAGTTGTATTTAAGTACATTAAATTGTTTTAACAATGTAGGTAAGAATTTAAATCTCTGGGCTAAGTGTCCAAATCTCCAGTATTTGTTGTTTAAAAATACAAAAGGGGAAAAAAACTACTAAAAACATTGTAGGTAAATATTAGTTTCTAATTTCCCCTTTATTGTACTCCGACTAACGTGCAATACTTACAGACATTTGGGGAAAAAAATGGGTGTGTACTGCCACCCCCACTTACTGATCCATCTGCTCTCTCCTCTCAGCCAGTTCCCTGTTGCCCCATCAGAAAGAGAGCCCCTCTCATCAGGAAGACAGTGGTCTCTTAGCCCGGCTAACCCATAGTGATGTTGGGAGTGTCTTCCGGCAGGCAGGGAATCGGGTCCGCATGAAAGTCCGGAATCGCAAGGAGGCCGGTGAGTGATCTCGGGGAGAAATAGGGGAAGAATTGGGTGGTGGGGAAAGGGGACACCAGATGGGGAAGTGGAAGCCAAGGGCCCAAGGAAGGAGGAAGAGGAAGTAGATTGGTGCTGGTGGAGCTGAGGGACTGGAGTAAAGAGAAAAGGAAACATGGGGTAGCAGACAGCACTTTCCCCAAACTGTCCCAAACTGATTCTGTCCATTTGCTTCCAGGAGTTTCCAGTGATTTAAACACTGCGGATATTGATGTGGGGGAATGTCCACGGAGCCCCAGCTCTCCCCTCACTCAGCCTCAGGTATTGAAGGTCCAGCAATGGAGGGCCCAAGCCCAGCAGGGTTAGGAGGGTGTGGCAAAGGAAGGTTGGTGTGTTAAAGTGGTGGCCAAGGACAGGAGGAAAATAGGAATTGTAGGAGGAGAGCTGTGTTAGTCTCTGGTGGCCAAAAATCAGGAGGAGTCTGGTAGCATCTTTTATGACTAAGACATTTTATTAAAGGGCATGAGCTTTCCTGAACTGCGGCTCACTTCCTCAGTTACTTCATTAGCATTTGCAGAATATCCTTTCTCCAATATGAAAGTGCTTCTGAGCCTGATGTTTTTAACTCCCCCACAAATTAGGAGGACGGCATCTGAGGAAGTGAGCTGCAGCTCATGAAAGCTCATGCCCTTTAATAAAACGTGTTAGTCAGAAAAGGTGCTACCAGGCTCTTCTGAGGAAAATAGAGATGAGACTGGGTTAGAGATACCTGGAAGGGTTCTTCTGCAGGCTGGCTGTACTGGGACTTGCCTCCTTTCCTGCTTCATGCTGGTCCTGCCCACACTGGCCTTCCACCTCAGGATCAGCTCTCCTTGTGCCACTGGCGCACCTCTTCCTCCATTGCCATTGCCATTACTTGCCACAGTCTGTGAGAAGGAGCAGAACATGATGCCCATCTGCCAACCGATCAGGAGATTCAGAACGGGTGACAGGTGCACCTGGAGGGAGATGGGGAGTTGGATGGTGCCTACAGTTTCTTCAGAAAGGAACGGTAGAATAAATGTGAGGAAGAATAGCAGAGTGGTTCAGTCAAGGGGTTGGAGCATGTGCTCCTCTTGTTGTAGGAAACGATAATACTATATGGTAATTATAAAATTAGAATAGCAAACGCAGTGAGGTGCAGCAAGATCTGCAAGAGGGGTTGTCAAAAAAAGTCAGGGTAACAGCCACATCCTTGTGGCCCAGCCACACCCCTTTTTGCATAAACAGGAGCAGCCCTTCAGCTGCACAGCCATACCCACCATCTTGACTTTTTTGACCTCCATGGATGGCCATGAGGAGAGGTCTCAAACGCTGCCCAACCATCCCTGCAGAGATTTCTTCTCCTGAAGATTCAGTAAAGCCTAAGAATTTGCGGGAAGCACAGTAAACATTTTCGATTAGTTGAGCTAAAAATCTTTAACCCGTGTTACATATTTAACATGTTCTGTTGAGTCTGAGCCACTTGGCTTTCTAACTCACTTTGTTCCTAGGAATGAATTACAGTTTGAAGTGAGAAATCCAAATGCCTGGTTCAGCTTTCCCCAACTTGATTCCCTTCAAATGTTTTGAATCCACAATTCCTGAAAGTTTTGGTACTCCCAAGTCCACCTGAAAGCATTAAATTGGGGAAGGCTGAGACAACATAGAGACAGACAGACAGACAGACAGACGGCAGGAAGGCTGGCTGGCTGGCTGCTGCTGATCAGGCAGCAAGTGGTTGGAAATGGCTCTGCAAATGGCGTAGCACAGGTCATTCCCCTGGACTGTGTTTGTGGTCTCTAGCTA
Organism: Liasis olivaceus; assembly: GCA_030867105.1. Taxonomy (NCBI): domain Eukaryota; kingdom Metazoa; phylum Chordata; class Lepidosauria; order Squamata; family Pythonidae; genus Liasis; species Liasis olivaceus. The sequence continues at coordinate 143,977,504 of CM061348.1, forward strand.
GTTGCAAGGAACGCCTGTCCCTTTATTTGCGGTGGACCAGAATGTGTCTTTAGGGCTCAACTACTTCCTTGTTACATTGCTTGAATATTGTCTTCCTTTTGCGTTGCGTGAGGCAGAAAAGCAAATGAGCGTAATTTAATAAAGGGTATTAAAGTTGTTAACTTGCAGTTCAGATCAGATTTTATTCATAGTTAGGGAACTCATAGTAATTTGGGCTCAATGGGCTGCAGTGCAGTTCAGATGCCATAGTATTGTTTCACATGTGACTCCAACATTAAATGATGATTGGCAGTGCACCTTCACCAATCTAGAATCTTTCAAGATTGAGGCAGGGTTGTTTTTATAAATAAACAACAAATAAAATAAACACATTATCCTATTGTCACAGGCGAAATTCTTTTCCATGTTATAGTGTATCAAACACAGTATTTTTCACTACATTCAGTTCACACACAATCCTGCTGGGAATAATCAGATGATGTACAGTACCTGTAAGGTGTATCCTAGCCCTGTGTTTCTCAGCCTCAGCAGCTTTATGCTGGCTGGGGAATTCTGGGAGTTGAAGTCCACACACCTTAAAGTTGCTGAGGTTGAGAAACACTGTCCTAGCCTATTTACTGTACAGTAGTAGCTTTAGAAAGATGTAACTGTTGGAACCTCCATGATCCAAGAGCATGTATCTCTTGAGTACAGACAAATGCATCATTACCTATATTGAGTGTTTCTTGTGAATGCATAGATTGCAGGATACCTCAGTGGTTTCCATTCCAGGAGATAGTTTGGCCCCTAAAATAATGTTTTTATTCACACAGTTTTTCTGTGGTTGCTGTTGTTAAGAAAAGACATTGGATCAGCAGTCTTCTCTGGCTTGTGATCTCTCTCTGCTCCACAGGAGGCTGGCCAATATTCTGTGGACCTGCTACGAGGGCCCAGTGGCTTCGGATTCAGCCTAAGGGGCGGAAGCGAATATAACATGGACATCTATGTCTTAGCTCTCATGGAAGGTGGGCCAGCCCAGCAATGTGGCAAGATTCAGGTAGGTGATGTTCTCAGGAAATGGGCACTAATGCAAAGTTGCTAAGGCCAGGCAGATGTGGGTTGGTTTCATTCCATAAATGGGGAACCCTTTGTGTCTCCATGGAATTCTGGGGCATAAATCTATATAGTTGAGAGCTCCTGTCAGCTTGGAGCAAGAAGCTTATAAGATTTGTTGAGGCTTGCAGATGAAAGTGACTTTCTCTCACACACACACCTGAAACCTGAGCTGTTGTACAATCTAGCATTCAAGAACATACATTGGATCAAGCATAGCAGCCAGCCCTCTAGTCCTACATTGCTGTCTCTTGGTAAAGGACCGTGTGTGTAGTATCTAATTCCAAAGTGTTATACATCAGTCTTCCCAACCTGGTGCCCTCCATTTGTTTAAAAAAAAAAATTCCAGAATTCCCCAGCCAGCCAAGCCATTACAGAGAATTCTGGGAGTTGAAGTCCACACATCTGGAGGGTAGCAAAGTTGGAGAAGGCTGCTATAAATTGCCTTGCATCATGCAATACAGTTCTCTTTTTCTTCCTCCTCCTTCCATTTTCCTTTCCTCCATTTCCTCCAAAAGACACCTTTCACATGGCCAACTATTTTAGACATATTTGACCCACCCAACCCAAACAACCAAGCTCAGAGAGCACCAAGAACTCCACATATTCAACCCATTTAAGTGACCTTCGATTTCTTTAGACCCAGTTTGCTCTTCATCAGGATGGAAGAGATCTGTCCACACATAGAAACACTGGAACAGTTTAGGACGTCCATATAGCTCTGCGATTGCACACCAGCATATTTCCCAATTCTCTTCAAACATAAAGGGATATTAAAGATAGGAATTCCTGTCTTTGATGCTGTTGTGAACCCAGAGTTTCCTCTTTGAGGATTATCACTATGACACTCTGTAGTAATAAAAAGCTTGCAAGTCCTTGAAGCTAATTTTTTTTTAAATATAGTTTTCTTTTAATAGATGGAATATACACTGCTGGATGCCTAAAAAGTCCTTCAAGTATATACAAAACTGATATATATAAAATCTTCACTTACCCAATTCACTTCTCATTATAACTTCTAACGCAAGATTCACCATCCAAATACAAGAGCTGGCTTCTGTGCCCTTACTAGCAAAGGAAGCAACTTCAAAAGTAATAGCTTAACAGTCCCTTGCAGCGTTGTCAAATGATTGGTAGCACTTGATCAGATTCTCCTGTTTTATGACACCACTGGATAGTCATCGCATATATGGAACATCTATTTAATGGTATAATATGAAGTTCCACCTTAAGAATGTCATTTGCGAATCAGGTTCTAATCTTATCTCAGCCATACCCAGTTCTAATCTTATCCTATTACTGTTAAGTAATTTTAAGGAAGTCATTATTCCACAAGTTTCCATCTGAAATAAAAGGGTAATATACTTGCCTTCCCAACATGTCCTCGAAGAATTTTGGAGCTAACATAAGCAAAACACTTTGAGCTTTTTGTAAATACAGCTGTGGATATTTGATACATACAAGAATTTCATATCCAATGCAGAATCTGACAACCTAGGGAAAAAAATATACAGGTGGTCCTCATTTAGTGACCACAATTGGGACTGGTAACTTGGGCGTTAAGCAAAGTGGTCACTAAGTGAAACCGCAACTATGCTGAATCTTACTTAGCTTTCCTTTGCTTTACAGACCTGCGAAGGTTATAAATGTGAGGACTGATTGCAAAATTATTTCTTCATCACTGTCATAACTGCAAATGGTCACTAAGTGAGGCAGTCGCTAAACGAGGACTACCTGTATTTTCTAGCTCTCATCATTTGTGAATAAAAACTTGAAAATATATAGAAATGGTTTGTGAAAACTTAGCCCACACCCGCAACTTGTTTGTGGGGATGGTGGTTTTTTCATGCTAAAACACTCTGATAGGTGAGCGACCAGCTGGTGGAAATCAATGGGGAGTCTACAGCAGGAATGACGCATGCCCAGGCGGTGGAACACATCCGCAGTGGTGGGAGCCGAATACGATTGGTGCTGAAGAGGGGCAATGGATTCATTCCCGACTACGGTACGTCCATGCCGCCTCTGGCCTCTCCTGCTCTCTTCCCTTCCCTCTTTAAAATAGAAGTCATCTGATTTGCGCTAAATATCCTGCTGATGCAACAGATGAACAAGGCATAGGTTCCAGTCCATTAGGGGTTGACCTACAACGTCCTTTTTTCAACCTGCATTCTTTTTGAATGGCAGGATGTTCTGGTGACTCTTACTCTAGCTCTAAGCAGAGGGAGAAGGGGGCATTAGTCTCTCTGACTCAAGAGAGGAGGTATAATCTAGAGCAAGAGATCATGCAATCAGCCTCCCCCCAAAAGCCTCTTTAGCTGCGTCTTTCCTTTGGAGGGCCTTTGCAGAAGCAGGTTTTGAGTCTTCAATATTCACCCCTCTCTCCTCTTCTTTTTTCTTTCCTGTCCCGTTGCCCTTCGTATGTCCAACCCTCCATGCACTAACCCAACCCACACATGATACTGTCTGATTCCCTCTTCCCACCTAATCTGTGCCAACTTCATTTTAACCTTTCTGGTCTGTGATTGGCTTCATACCACTACCACCACCCCACCTTCCTGATCTGTGCTGGCCTTGTGATTTTCCTGCCACTTCCTCACCTCCCCAAGTCTCTATCTGTCTCCGCCCCACAGGGCAGCTGCTGGCCAGCCTGGCTCTCTGCGTGACCAACTCCCCCCGGGGGGAGCCCTGCTTCTGCCTCGTGGGACGGGTCGAACATAAATGGTGGGTGCCCAGCCCCCAGTGGGACCAACTCTACCACTCAGCCACTCTCCACCTCTTCCTTTATTTCCCCAGGAATCACATCTACAATAGCATGTGATAAAGGGAGATCCCATCACTTTCTGTAGGGGAAGATGATCCTGTTGAAGCCAACCCTCCCCTGAATCTCCCCCATCCCCATTTAATATCCGTCCTTAGTCTCCCTGATTTCTTTCCCTAGCATTATCCCAAAGAACTTTGTTCCAAAGCTTGTGTATTCTTCAATTCTGCATAGCAATAGAAAGGGAGCAGAAGGTGGCATTAGCTGCATAATTCATACACTTGAGAATGTCAGTTTGAAGACAGAGGTGATACTTTTAGAGCAACGGAGTTCATTTGGAAGAACATGCATTGCAGTCTATCTAAACTTATTTCCCCTTTTTCTGGGCAGAGCTCTAAAAATACCAGCTTTGTATGTTAGAAATAAAAGCTACGATATGGATTAGCTAGAATTTATAGTGTTAGAAAACCATGTTTGCCCAGGCTTCTCTGCCAAGATCAGTTTTTTAGAATAAATTTACCATCAGATCTAGTGTTTGCTCTTTTTTAAAGCAACTTTCTAGCCATTAGAATCTTAGAGATCAGATTTAAAGTTTAGGGCCAATATTAGATAACATCTTTAAAAGTAGAAGATAGGATTTGAAGGAGCTAGGACAATAGGGTCCTGCATCAAACAGTGATTAATAGAATAAATTAAGCTTTCATAATGCAGAATTTAGATATTTTATACTGTGCCCCACAGCTATCATTGCTTGTAATTACTCCCTCATTTTCAATTTTTCAACTGGTTTATTTGGAATTCATTTTCCGTGTATTAGTATGTTATGAAACATAATCACATTTCCTCTCACACACCAAAACTTGCCCTGCCCATTAAGAACCTCAAAATCTAGAAATCTCCCTGCAGCCCGCCTAGAACAGGCATGATCTGATAAGAGATCTGTGTTAGCTCCCCAAGGCAGACATTTGGTAGAACATTATTACAAAATTCTCCTGAAACGCCAAGGGCCAGAAGGCAGCTGAGATTCTGCCAAGATGCACAGATCACTCTTTCCTGGGTTTTTCGACATATTGTCCAACATCATAGTTGAATGAATCTCTTTAAACTGATCAGGGAAATCATTTCCAAAGGTAGAACTCTTGTCCTGACAGAATTAACCCATGGGCTTTCTAGAGACAAGTATTCTGGAGATCAAAGAGCAGTAAAGTGAGAAAACTGGATGGTCTCTTGGAATAGCCTAAGAAGCAGAAGATCCTCCTAAGAGAAGGCATCCTCTAGCAACATCTTCGGTAGTTTAGACTTCTAAATGGTAGATATGGTTCCCAACCACTGAACCATGGTCCCTTTGTTTGGCCAGTAAACTATATTCTGCCAAAAAAGTAATCCTGAGATATCTAAGAATCTAGTAAAGTCTGGATTTTACCCTGGCTCCACCCTACCAGTAGCGGCCTACCCTGATTCCACTTTTATCTGGTTTTGACCAGAATGCCACCATTTCTGCAATCTAATATCAACCACTACTTAGACAAAGGCAGTGGGATTTGGTTCTTTGGGGCCTGTCCTGCCCACTCTCTCTTCAGACCAAATCTCTCTTGTTCTACTCACCAGTCTCCTGTTTCTCCTAGATCATGAGTTCAGCCAGAGCTCCACCAAGTTGCAGCAGGTGCTAGAGGCTGAGGACAAAGCTAGGCACCGTCACAGGAGACCAAACCGGTCCATGGTCTCCCAAAACCTGGGACAGAACCTCGGCGATGGAGATGACAGAGAGGCGGCACTCTGTGACATCAGGCAGCAGCTCCCCAAAGCCCACCAGTCTGGCCAGTTGCACCAGACCTCCAGCAAGGCTCAGGGAGAGGAAGAAAAGGACAGAGAACAGGGTTGGAGGCCTCAGAAGCAGGGAACAAATGGGGAGGGAGAGAGTGACAGCTACAAGCTACTTTCCCCCCGGCCCAGCAGGAAATTGCGGTCAGACTTGGTCCCTGGGCCTTGGCTCGTACCCAGTAAGGAACGACTGTCCCGGGCCCTCTGGGGGGTCTGCATGGGCCAGGGAGAGGAAGAAGTACAAAAGGGCAACCCAGGGAGAGGGAAGGGCATGGAGGTAAAGAGACGGAGTTAAGCCAAGCACCGCTGGGCTCAGTGCAGCCATGTTAAGAACTATACAGTGCCTGGGGTTAACGGCACTGGCCATCTCCGTCTGGATTCGACCATATGATTCTCCTTTCCAGTGTTTGTTTTTGTTCAGGGCCCTCTCCTCCACCCACACTATGCAAAGGCATTTTCCATTTTGCTCTCCCCATCCCATTTCCTCACAACCACACTATGCAATGATCGTTTTCAGAAGCCACTTCTTGCAATTCTCCTGGAATTAGGCAGCAGAATTTTCTGTTCCCTGGCTGCCGTTCCCTCTTCCCAAGAACGGTGATGGTGTCACCGTTTCTACAGTCTCCAACCCTTCGTGGACTGCAGCCTTCTGATGTAGTGCTTTTGAAACGCTGTTTCTAGAAACCCCGGGCTCTTGAGGTTTGTCCGGTGTTTCTCCAATGAGAAGACTACTGCCTGCTGGTAGGCAAGTTACGTGGAGAGCAGCTTATTGCTCATCTTGCTCTGCACAAGGTGGATCTTAGGCCGTCTGCAGCATGTTCTGCAGCCTACCAGGATTGCAATGTATATTGCAGTGAATTTGCATGGAACTGGGCTTAAGGGTCACCCATGCCCCAAATTTGCCTGTAGCATCCTTCCGGAGGGAAGCTGAGCATTGGTCGTAGGTGAATATTTTGTGGGAAGCTTGCTACCGCATATTAGTTTTCACTGATTGATTATTTTCTGGTTTCTCAGGAAGCCTCGGGAGCAGCCTTCCCTAGCCTGGTAGCTTCCAAATGGGTCAGAACATGAGAATTCCTAACGTGTGGGGAACTGCAGAAGTAGGAACCCTTTCACATCTAGCAGGCACCAGTTAGGGAAGGCTGCTCGGGAGCATCAATTAATAGTCACTGTTCAGATGTCCCTCCCTGACCCCATCTTTCAAGACCACGCAGTACTGTAGAGAGGTTGCTGCTGCCGCCGCCACCACTACCCACCCCCCTACCCCCCATCCAACTGCACAGTCACTCTTTTCTTGCAGTGGTCTACAAACCTCTTTGCCCGTTCTGCTCCACTGGTAACTCGAGCTGAGAACTACGTAGGCTGGGGCACCTTTTTCTGCTCAGCTACCCAGAATGCAGTTGTGTCCTCCCCTCTGCTAGCGGCAGGCATAGGCAGCAAATGAGCATGAAACCTCCTGCGTACAAAAACAGACTTTGCCTGCTGGATGGGATTCATATCAGCCTGTGCCCCTCTGGTTCAGCTGCCAGCCAGCAGGCAGTTTCAGCATGCCTCAGCCAGTCCCAGGCGCACCTATTCGCCAGCATGGTTGGTTTGGTTTCCGTCCATTGTGAGTTTCCATGCTGAAAAATCATAGCAAATGTGGAGTTACTCCTTGCAAAGGATTGTGGCGAGAGGAAGTTAGACAGAGCACCTCTAACCTCTCCTGAGCAGGAAGTGCCGTGTCAGAAAAGCAAGAAAAAAGTTCGATCTAAATTACCTGATTGATAGTCCTTTGCTTCTCATCAAATCTATTGTTTACCAGTCAGTTCCTTCCCTGATGTAGAAGACTCATCATAGCATACTGGGGAGGTGGGATGTTGGCCCAAGCCTTAGACATACAGACATACAACTCTGCCTTGTGTTCTCTCTCTTGGGATGGGAGAGATACCATGTGCATTGCATGTTGCGTGCAAACATGAGTCGATGTGAAATGTGCATGTGTCTGCAGGATGCATATGGATGAACATTTGGCTGGGCTTGTGCTTCACAAAGTTCAGGAGTCATTCACAGGCACATTCTGCATGCCAAAGCCATGATGCATCTAAGAACTCAACCCAATTGCACTCAGAAGGCACACCATGCCAGGTTTCAGAAGCAGTACTGCCACCCACATTTCCTGTGCAAAGAAATGCTGGGTTACAAATCTGCATGGAAACCACATCCCTCAACCCCAGGGTCTGATTCTGGGGTGCATTTACCAAGGTTGGCTGTTTCTGATGGAAGGAAGAGTCTTTGAAATCCACCCAGTGTCATGTAATGAACATGGGCATGTTGCCCATCCATAGAAGGTCCTCTGGGATGAAACACTGAAGCTGGCTCTTCTGCTGGTTGTAGACGCAACAGTGACTTGACAGATCAAACAGGATCAGAGTTGCTGAGTAATTCTGCAGGTGCCTTTTTGGCTTTTTAACTGGAGATGGAAAGACAGTGAGGAAGCAGCTGTAGTGCCACGCAGTTATGGAAAGCAAATTATTTTTTAAACGTAAATCTTATAAAAATTATTACACATTAAAAGATTCTGATTTTTAAAACTGCTTTTGTCGGCTTCCTTTTGCTCCCACAAGCTACGTATAATTCATTTCTGAATCTGCAAGCGTTCTTTAAGGTTTGAACATCAGTACTTGCTTCTGGCGAACTTGCTGTAGCATGGCCTGGATGAGCCAAGCGGGTAAGATGTCCTGTGCAGACAAAAAGAAAATATAATTCCCTGGTGTTCAGTCAGCTAATGAGAACAGGCTCATCCATGCTGGCGCAAATGATCCTGCTGCACGTGGGAATGTGCATCTGCATTAATTGCATTCGCAGAAGGCTGGTTTGGTGCACAGATATCTCCTGGATGGTTCAGGCTGACTGGGAGTCCTATGCACGATTGCATGAAGCATCCTATCTGGACGTCTACTGTGTTAATTTTTCTGCTTGGTGAGAACCAACCCGTAACAAAGTTTGAATTCATTCTATACATTGAGTTAAGCATTTTCCAAGATTCTACAGTGTCACTGTGCAGAAATATACAGCATCTGGACACTACCAGTTTTAATTTAAAGAGTTACAGATGTCTAGCCCTTGAAGAGGAGCCTAAACGTCACATGGACAGTGGTAAAAGGGCAGTGATGTACATGATTTCACATAGGGATGGTAACTTCTGCCTGCACAATTCTTCGCCTGTTCTCAAAGAATAGAAGAAGCAAAATGCATTAAGCACAATAAAGACCTACTAATTTGCCTGAAGGGCTTACTTTATACTTAGACACACACATTCCAAGGCACAAAATTTGGGCAGCAGAATTATTGCTACAGATGCATCTTGAGGATCTGCCCATATCCCTGTAGAGTGAGAGCAAGACCACGCCAGTCAAGATGCTGGCGTGCTGCCTTTCTTTTAGGAAGAGATGGAGCCGTGCATGCTGTCGCAGCTTTGGAGACTGACCTTTAGCTCAGTCAGCTCGTATGCAAGGTTTAAAAATCAAAGCGGCCTATGCAACATATATATATACATACATACATACATACATACATACATACATACATGCATTTGGCTAGCCCAAGTTCTTCTTTCCTTCGCTGCCCTATATGAATAAAGAATTTCCTTCCCTGGTGAGTATGCATGTGCAATTACTAACTGTATGTTCAGCATTCGATGGCTGGCAGTTGAGGGAGATCTTTTCTTCCCAGTCTCATGGGAAACACTTGTGAGTTTTTGGCATCCTCTCCTTTACTGCAGAACCAATGCCTCGGGCAGTCCATGGGGGAATGAAGGCTCTGGGTGTTTACTCACTGGAAAAGAAGGAGAGTGAGCCAGGGGAAAAAGCAGCTAATTTACTTCCATGCGCCTCTCAAAATAAAAACAACATTTCTCTAGGATGTTTGCTTAACTAAGTTACTCATAAAAATGTGGAAGCCTGAGAGTTGCTTCATATGCTTCTGTGGGTGGACCTTTTAGAATGAAATCAACAACATGTGAGCTGCCAGTAAGCGAGCAGCCACAATTTCCAGAGGAGGCACAGTTTGGAAGGATCTTCCCAGAGTCTAAAGTGATTCCACTGATTGAGTTTGGAATAACCTATTACTTTATAGCAGCTTTGCCCAAACTGGTGTCCCTTAGATGTAATGGAACACAAGCTTCATCTTGCCTAGCCAGCAGCTGGTACATTCTACCAACAGTAAATCTTCTTATGATAGCAGTCAGCCTGCTATTTCAAGACCCAACGCTGAGAACATACTGGCTGGTGGATTTGTTACGGGAAAAGTCTTCAGCCTTCCACATCACAGACTGGTTCATCCAGCACAGATTTACATAGTGGGGTAATGTGTAAGTTTCAGGAAACAACATGATGCAAGCCAGAAGGATGGCTGAAAGATAGCTAAAGGGAGTGTCACCTCCAGACTTTTTGGTGTAGAGCTGATGTGGATTCTTGAGGGATACGGTTCTATTGCCATCATTATTATGGCTTGCCCTTTTAAGCAGGCTGTAGAGCAGTGTTTCTCAACCTTGACAACCTGAAGATGTGTAGACTTCAACCCCCAGAATTCCCCAGCCAGGATGCTGGTTGGGGAATTCTGGGAGTTGAAGTCCACACATCTTCCAACTGCCAAGTTGGGAAACACTGCTGTAGAGTAGATGGTCTCAGCAGGTGGTGTCACATGGATGATTTTGCCTAGTGTTAGCCCTGCGGGATAGTCCAGACAAGAAGCACAACAATTAATGCTAGCTCTATCTTTTCCATAAGGTTACTTTAACAGAACCTTGCAAGTCTGAAAGTATTTCTGCCCTCCTTTCCTTTTACTCTCCAGAAAACTAGGGAAGGTCCCTTCTGAAATGCTTCTCACATCATCCTTCTTTGTGGGCTGAGACCTTTTACATGCCAGTTGTCCAGTCTGCAGCTTTCCCTCCTGTCTCCCAAGGCCACTCCCACAAACTGTCACACTTAGGCCCTACTTAATACTGGGGTGGTGGTACTATCCGGAAATCTCAAGGCTGAAAGTTAAACTGGGGAGTTGAAAAGCTTCCCGAAGATTATGGTCAACCGCTACAATACTGTCATCAAGAGAACTGCATGAACTTCCAAGAATTGAGGTGAAGTTGAAAGAGACTTGACTTTACACTGTAAATGGCAAAACAACATTCCGGATTAAACACCGTTGCTTGCACTTCAAGTGACCCTATCCAGACATGGGGAAATGTATCCCATTTTAAAGAAAAATACGTGATTGAATTAATTTAATTAGCAGCTTTTACCCAGTTCAGGTATCAGTCCATTAATCTGTGGAGGCTGCATTTAATTGGTGAAGGCATATGGGTTAATTAGCGAAGCAAGAGTTATGATCCCCATATTTATTATAGATTCTTTTTTGTCAGAGGGCTCTACAGCACTGTGGCCTAGCAATCCAAAATCTATTAGTCTTACTGGGTTGAACAGATTCTGATCCAGTCAAAACATGTCCAACTAGGCTAAAATGGGCTTTGGAATTTTATAGTTCAGCATGTTGGTGGAATATGGCCGTTTTTGCCACATGTTATACGAATCAGGTTGCCATATGAAGTGATACTATGGCTTTCCCCTTACTGCTTCCCAGGCTATATTAACATAGATATTTTGTTTGTGAGTTCAGGTTTAAGGCCAAAAATGGGCATGGAAGTTAGGTCATTCTGAGCCTGCTGTGAATTACAAGCAAAACAGGGCAGGATATAATCAATACAGAGTATAGTGAAAAAAATACTAAAGGTACCTGTTCTATTTGTTGAATAAAACAAGAAGAAAATAGGGGGAAAAGTCCTAGGCTGAACTCATGCCTGTATGCCAAGCACCAAATATTATTTCACTGTTCTTAAAAAAAGCTTTAAAGAGAAACCCTGTTTCTCCTAGTGTCCAACTGATTCTACCAGTGCTACTCTCTAATGCAGTGTTTCTCAACCTTGGCAACTTTAAGACACGTGGACTTCAACTCCCAGAATTCCCCAGCCAGCAGTCTTAAAGTTGCCAAGGTTGAGAAACACTGCTCTAATGGCTTAACTGGGCCCAGAGAGTTAAAAGTTAGAGGTCTCAACCTCCTCTCTCAGAAGTCCTCTGGGTCTATGTACCCTAGTGTCACCTCCTGTCTTAGGGCAGTGGTTACCATGAATTAGATGCCATGAAATCACATTCAACTTTGGGACTGCATTGACAAATGCTTGTCATCCTGACTTGTCTCCAGCACTAATCTGCGGCTCTTTTAAGGACAGTCCAGTAATCTCTTTGATCCTGTCCAAAGCCTGTAAATTACTGTTGAAAGCTGTGGGTGAGCTGCAAATAAATACTTTTGGGATGCTGGGAGCTATAGGACTCTGACACAGAATTAACAGACCAGCTGCTCTTGCAAGTATACTTACCTGGAAATAATTTGTCTCCCCTTATGCTCTAGTTGAACATTTGCTGGTGGATGAAATATTGCAAAAGACCCTGTGTGTCAACAGCATTGTCCTCCTCCAAAGGAAGTGAAACCCTTGTCGGCTAACCTATGACTTCTCAGGGTTCACAGTAGTGATGACTGTCATATGCGGCAATTTATAAGCTAAGTTCGTACAGCCCCTTGAATCACCAACTAGCCAACCACACTGCAATCCAGCATGTTGGGCAAACCTGTCTGATGTTGTTAGTTTATGGTTCAGTGCACTGGAGAAATCTAGAAAATTGTGTTAGCTGAGTAAACTAGGCTTCAGTTGACCATGGGTAAGTATGCCCTGAGAAAACAACATATTGCATGGTTTTTCAGTTGTAGTTTGCAAGGGAATACCAACTATAACTGTACAGTCATTGACAAAAGAAAAAACATCTTGAAACACTAGGTTACTCCTTGAGTAATTTCTCATCTCAACAACCCTGCTCCATCTTCTTTGGAATCTACCTTTTCGCTGTCCCTCTGGTGCCGGTCATTCTCTTTCCCCCGTCTCCTGTGCCCAGCACTTTGGGGACAGCCAGCCTGCAAAGGACTTCTCAGATTCCCCTTACCAGCTGGTATCAAAGATGGGGAAGCTGTGGCCCTTTAAATGTTGTTGCATTACAACGGGGCCAGTGTGACACAGGAGTTGTGATTCAGCAGCATCAGGTGGTTTGCAGGCTCCCTGGCCTATAACTTCTCTGTGGCTTCCTTTCCTCTTTACAGAAATGCTTCCATATAGAAAATTGGCTGCCCCAGAAGAGAATCTTTGCAAGTGACATTCACTCTACCCCAGTCCTTTACAAGGAAGTGCTCCTCCTCCTTCCCTGTTTGGAGAGATCTTGTGGAGGGGATTAAGGATTAAGTTGAACTACCTCCAAAAGGGAGGCTGGCACAGTTGACAGTGATAGTCAGAGAGAGAAGTTGCTAGATTAAATCCATCCCGAGTCCACAGATGGCTGAGATCAGAGTGGACACCTTAGGGCAAGGCTGGCCTTACCATTAGACAAGGTAGCTGCCGTAGGTGGCAAATTTGGAGGTAAGGACAGCAATTTAATTATTTAGCACGTTGGGGAGATCTTCTGCCTCTAGCGCTAAAATAATTTGGCAGCTTTGAGGGCGTCAGATCATTCACCCTAATTTGGGAGGAATTATATTTGGAAACTGCAGGCAGAAAGAGAATTGGGACAGCCCAGCTTCTAATATTGTAGCTCACATGGTGTGTCATTTACTTCTGGCAATTGGGTGTAGATCAGAATAGAAACCTGCCAGTCTTTTTATACAGTACAGCTAAGCCCAGTTTCATTATCTTATATGTTCATCCTTCCAGTTTGGTTGCATGAATTAGCCCTTGCAGATTCAAGAGAAAAACAGAATTTCCATTCATACCATTTCCTATACTGTACTTAAGATATTTCAAATCTCATGCACCATTTCTCTGTGCCATTCTGGTTTAATTTCCTCTGCAAGCAGGAACATGCCCTGCACCCTGCCGTGGTTTCAGTAGAACCTCAGCAAGTATATTGGGAGCCACCTGTAATCCAAGTATGTGAATCCAGGTCTGTTAACCACAGAATTAGCCAATTAGCCACAGAACACAGCAGTCCTCCCCAAACTGGCGTTGGATTATGGTAGCTATCATTTCCAGCCAGCATGCTGGCTGGGAATGATAGAAGTAGTGGTCCAGTGCATCTGGAGAACTTCAGGATGGGGAAAACAGAAACAGGGAATCCTTTCTTGGTCCTGGACGTTGTGAGAACAAGGGCAACAGTGTGCAAATCAGCCCCGTTCCTAGGCTGAATCCCAGGCTAAAATAAGAAGAGGCAAGGATGCAAATATTTGTAAATAAAATAATTTATTTAATTTAAAAGTACTTAAGTATAATTTACAAATAACTGTGTCCTTAAGAAGTTCCTTTGGAAGTGCACGGAACAAGCAAGCTGTACCACTGAGCCATGTTTTGCATTAATTTTCATCTTCCTCTGGCAAAATTAAAAAATACTCATTTATTTATTTATAAGGTTTATATAGCTGCCCAACTAAAGCAATGCAATTTGGGTGGCGTACAGCATAAAAAATAAACAATAAATTAAAAAAAATAGCAATAAACAAATACAATATATAAATATAAAATATAAAACGGCGACCAGCACATAACAGAACCACCAATTCACTGATCACATATTATTTTTAATGACATAAAAGTTTAATACAAAAATCATATTATTGGAAAGAACACACATTTCAACATAATTTCAAAATAAAGAGACACACCTAAAATTGACTACAAAAATTAAGGAAACATAAAAATTCAACATTAAAAACTCAGGGAGGGGGAAACTAATGTAATTTTAGCTTTCAGCAGAAAGGAGAAGTTGAACAAAATATTACCCTAACAATCTGAACTACGGTACTACCACTGAGGTGGCCCTGTCAAAGACACTACAACCCCTTATCAAGAATATATTGCTGGAGGAGGTACAGAAAAAAAAGCAAAGCCTCTGTTCTGGGGCATGATACAGCCTTACTGCATGCAAGTTAATAAAATCAATGGGCCTAGGCATAGGATCTGATTAGGATTAGGGTACATTTTGGGGAGAAAAAGGACAACTGGAGGTGTGGTGTGGCAATGGCCTAGGAATATGATCTTGGCTGTATAAAATTGTGAAGGGAGAAGCATTTTTCTCCCAGTCTTGTAGTGCCAAGACTTGGAGTCTCCAAACAAAACTGAGGAGGGGGAGGATTTCTTCTATGTGTGATAAACTCTGAGCATTGCTCCATTTGTTGCAGGACAACTCCTAGCTTATTTGGCTCTTTAAAAGGGTTAGAGCAATGCTTGGGAAAAAAAAACATCATTTTCCAAGACTCTGACATAAAACCTTGGTGTACAGGCCGAAGCAATGAACGGCCCCATGCTGTTATTTGCAAACTTTACCTTACATCCCAGACGCCCAGCTCAACCTTGTAGCTGCAATTTTAACACAATGGCTTGGGGCCTGGATCCTTGAGGCTGGATCTCATCCCGTATGTATTCTCCAGGCTCTGTCTGCCCCAAGTCTGAAGAGGCAGGGGGTTACAAAGGAAGGGTCTCTTCAATGGCAGTCCCATAGGTGGGATGCCCCCTAGAAAGAAGCTTGCTTGCCTCTATATTGTACTGTTTTAGGTGTCTGATGAATAGCTTTTTCCCGGTTTCTGGTCTCCCGTGATTGTTGGGTTTTCTTCTGCGATAGGTTTAAGTTGCTTTAAATTTTACATTAAGCGTTCTATTTCTTCTATCTTATGGTTTTACTTCTGTTTTACAAAGTATCCACAAACCTCTGGCTTTCAGAGCAGTGAAAGCAGTGATAGCAGTGTAGTAAGTGTGGAAGGAAATCAGCGAGCGAGCGAGTGAATGTTTTATTACGGTCACTGACCAAAAGTGCAAAAAACACACTAAAAATAAAAATAAAGTAAAAACAAAACAAGATAAAATATTACAATTGGTGGTGGGTTCGTCGGTGGATAATCAAAG
Source organism: Liasis olivaceus (assembly GCA_030867105.1). NCBI lineage: Eukaryota > Metazoa > Chordata > Lepidosauria > Squamata > Pythonidae > Liasis > Liasis olivaceus. The sequence continues at coordinate 143,993,142 of CM061348.1, forward strand.
TCTGCCTAATTTTACAGGCAGTATAACAAAATTTAGCTACGTTCAAGGACACTGAATCATACTCATCTGATAACAACTGTACATAAAAAAGATCAGCATTTCTCAGCTGTTTTACCAAGTAAGGAATTATAAGGTAGTTCCTTGAGTCCTTATATAGGGTACAGTATAGCAGGAAATGAGCTTTGTATCGGCCCTCCAAACTGCTGTGGGGAGAGTGTTGAAGCATGCTAAAGTTAGTGCTTTTCAGAATTTGGAAACAGTTATGTGTAAATCAGTGAATCTGGGTGGCCACAGAAGGAAATGGGCCTTTGCATACATAAACCAACAAGCCAGTCTGAAGAGAGAACCTCTCTGTTCATATCCCATCATCTAACACTGCTTTCAATGCAGAAACCAGTCACTGGGTTGACATATTGTGCTCTGCTCTGCTGTGGCTTCCCCAGATGTTAATGCTTTTATAAAATACTACAACGCTTTTAATATAATGGCATGCCTTGAAAGTACTAAGTTTGGAATTTGGGTGGGGGGGATTTCTAGACTCAGCCCTGCTTTTATTTATTTTTTAAACTGTCCTCTCCACTTTTGGAGAGTGTGACCCTTAGCACCCCACTAAAAGGGAAACTGCAACTTTCATGCCAAGAAAGGTTGCCACCCCATTGCATTGCATTATAGGTAAAGAATATGATCAAATCAGATCTCTTCAACTGACCACACTCCTCCAAAATAAGTCAGAACCCACTTGTCTGTCAGTGCTGCAGACAAAGTGGGGGGGGGGGGGGGGAGGAAGGATTGGAAAACCAGGATTAATTCCATCAATAAGCCCCAAGTGACAGAATAAGACCAGGCAGGGACCCCAACCAGCAGGGTGAATAAGAAGTTAAGGTCTCCTTGACTGAGGGGAATGAGTGGCCTTAATCTGCCCCACATGAGGCAGCTCTGAAGGAACAAATAAGGAAGATGCCCGTTGAGCATTGTGGGGTTGCCAGAGAAGAATGATTTGCTCTGGCTGCTCTAAGAAAGAAAGAGACTGATTTGCGTTCTGACTGGATGAGGTAGGTGGGGATACCATACTCTTGAGCAAGCCAACCCTGGTTAAAAAGGGATTATGTCTCAATCAGCCTTCCCAAACCTTGTGGTTCATGGAGCTACAACTCTGAGAAGTTCCAGCCAACATGGAAAAAAAGAGTCCAGCGTACAGTATCTGCACAATGACATTTTGGAGAAGGCACGCTAAAAAGTATGGTATGCCTTCTTTCTCCCACACTACGAATTCTCCAATCCTTACACAGATGTCCTCTTGGGCAGTTTTCAAACTAGCCACTGTATCTGTATGTTTAATGCAGGTGTCCTTCTATGGCATGATCCTACTCCCCCAGAAACATGCATATGCATGTCACTGTACAGGCTAGTTCGGCTGGCATATTCTTTTTCTCTTTGTGTAGGACAATTACATCTAGGCTGCAAAAGTTGGGACCACCGCTAGAGGGCAGTACAGAGATACAGAAAATTCTGGTTCTTTGCTGCCACCTTGTGGTCATCTAAATGTGCATAGCCCAAATCTGGTACAGTAGTCCAAGACAGGATCAAAATCTAACAAAATGCCAGATGTGATGGCCTCTCTTTGACCATGAGGGGAAACTGGCAGATACTTACAGACAAGTAGCTTTCCAAGAACAGTGGACCCCTATTTTTATTTCAGAGAATGTGCTTCAGAGTTTAAAATGAAACAGAATTGCCATCCATTTCTCTGTTCCTGCTCATCTGCTTATTCTTAAGAATAGCTGAATAGAGAGAGATTAAGCAGCTGGAGATTTTCCTGGCATGAAGATAAGACCATATGGAAAAGTCTGCCTGTTTAATTTAAGTGTCACAGGAGGCTGTTAAAACTACATTAGAAAAGGTAGCCCTTCTTGTTGCCAAGAGAGACAGAGGGACAATAGGGGAAAGGGGAGGCTTGACAAAACCCACAGCAAAAACTCCATCAGCCTTTCCCAACCTGCTGCCCTCCAGATGAATTCCACTTTGACTTCCATAATCCCTTGACGGTGGGTTTTTTAAAAATAACAATGATTACAAACTGACAAACTACTGTTTGTTTTGCTTCTGACACAGGCAATTAGTCAAATTGGCTGCAATCTAATGCTAAAATCAAATGGTCTTAAAAAGACACTTAATTCTGTGCTGGACAGCACAGAGTTCCTCCTCCTAGCTATAACTGGAGGAGCAAAGGCAGAGCCGGGGTGGGGCTCTGGGTTAGGACTTTCCTGGATCCTTGGGTTGAATGGAGAAGCCTTATTCAATGCAGTGAAATCTACTTCCAATGAAACTTGTACAGCCTTCAAAAATGGGTGGTGCTAAAACCTTTCAGAAGCCACCAACTTTCCTAATCTCTGCTTTCAGTTTGCAGTCTGAGGACAGGAAGCTAAGACAGGCAATCGTCAAACTTCTCCACCCTATTTGATTAGACTGGATTTTAAATACTTTACCACCAGTTAGAAGTCCTGATCAAGTCCTGTTATCTATGTTAAACAGCAAGAACTTGGCACCTAGTGATATTCTCCCATCATCAAATCGTATCAATATTTGCCAACAGGTGTTTGCAAAAGGTACTGTTACAGAAGCTAATTATAATGTTGACAACCTTAACATGGCACAAGAAACCTACATATGATCATGTTACATGTACTCTGCTTTCCTAAGCTGTTGAGTGACTTGTCAATATATCCTACAGAATATTGGTCATTTTTCAAATAATGTTACTCTTTAAAAACATTTTTTTCAGATGGCTGATTAAAAAAAAAAAAACCTTGCTCAGAGATAGAACAAAGGCATCAGACCAGGGAGAATGGCACTGTAGCTGGCAGAGAAAAGGCAGGGTGGAGTGGGGTGGGGGGTAGGAAGAGATGTCAGAGATGAGACTCTGGAGAGGAGGAGCTGCCAATCTCTCCTTCACAGGGTGGCTTCTGAGCACCAGGAACTTGGACCATTGAGCAGCAAATATTCTTCAAGGCTTTCAGCCAAACTTAGCCTAGTGAGGTTTCTAGGAAAGAGAAGGTAGAATTGACAGCCAGTCTCAGAGAAGCTCCACTTTTGTGGAAATGCTTTAGGTAGAGTTCTCCCTCTTCCCAACCCATCAAACAGAGGGGAAATCTTTAAGCGATCAAACTCTGACAGGTCAGTCCAAAACACAGCTGCCTGTTTCTTGTTCTACTTGTATTGAATCAATTTTCCCTCTTCTTACATTTCTCATGGTACACACAAGCACAACTCCCATCAGCCCCAACCAACAAGTGAGATTCTGGAAGATGTAATTCATCAGTATCCTAAAGGGCACACAATGTGGATCTATTTTACATTGTATTAGATAAATATATTATATTATCCATTCCTTACATTTAGAATTTCCGAACACAAGACTGTTATTCTATTTTCTTCTATTGTTTCTCCTGCAAAGAAATATGGTTATACTTTTTTAAAAAAATCTCTAAATGATTTTCTTTATATTTAATTTCCTCTTTCTCTTCCAAGGAACAAACTGAATATTACCAATATTTTATGCTATTTAATTCCTTGGAAAAGGAACAGGGAGCAGCTGACAGTTCAGATTTTCCCTAACAATAGTGAGATGCAGCAAAACTTTCACAAATGCACACATTAGTTTAACCTTTTGACATTTTGTTGCAACAGATTGTTACTCTCTGGAATTTGTAAAGCCAACTAGGTTGAGTAGCAACTATGAGTCCAAGATCATTCAGGGAGTATCAACCTGATCCTGAGTTTCCCTCCCTGATCATAGCTTGAAGTAACACTTGCTTTCTTATTTTTTCCCCCAGTTTGCTCTCAACCTTTGAACCTAGATGGCCACATCTAACTGATCTTGACTGATCTCAGAAAGTAAAGCAAAGCTAGAAGTGGATATTATTGGGATGGGAGGCCACCAGGTAATTCCAAGACTATGGGCTATGTTAGGCTAGGCTGCAGAGTAAAAAAAAAAATCATAGGAAGGCAATGATAAATCATTTCCATTTTGTTGCCAGTAAAATGAAGTCATCAGGAACTAAGCTCATCTCAAGGACATTTTAGCTTGTTACCTTGTATTGGCCCTTGTGCACTTGAAACAGGAAATCTAAATATGAAACTACAGGTGAAACTCGAAAAATTAGAATATCGTGCAAATGTTCATTTATGTCAGTATGGCAACTCAAAAGGTGAAACCAATATATGAGATAGACACATTACATGCAAAGTGAGATATGTCAAGCCTTACTTTGCTATAATTGTGATGATTATGGCGTACAGCTTATGAAAACCTCAAATTCACAATCTCAGAAAATTAGAATATTTCATGACATCAATAACACAAGGATTGGAAATAGAACAATATCGGACCTATGCAAAGTATAAGCATGCATATGTACTCAGTACTTGGTTTGGGCCCCTTTTGCAGCAATGACTGCCACAATGCGGCGTGGCATGGATGCTATCAGCCTGTGGCACTGCTGAGGTGTTATGGAAGACCAGGATGCTTCAATAGCGGCCTTCAGCTCCGCTGCATTGTTCGGTCTCATGTCCCTCATCTTTCTCTTGGCAATGCCCCATAGATTCTCTATGGGGTTCAGGTCAGGCGAGTTTCCTGGCCAATCAAGCACAGTAATCCCATGGTCATTGAACCAGGTTTTGGTACTTTTGGCAGTGTGGGCAGGTGCCAAGTCCTGCTGGAAAATGAAGCTCGTCTGCAGAAGGAAGCATGAAGTGCTCCAAAATCTCCTGGTAGACGGCTGCGTTGACCCTGGACTTAATGAAGCACAGTGGACCAACACCAGCAGATGACATGGCTCCCCAAATCAACACAGACTGTGGAAACTTCACACTGGACTTCAAGCATCGTGCATTGTGTGCCTCTCCATTCTTCCTCCAGACTCTGGGTCCTTGGTTCCCAAATGAGATGCAAAAGTTGCTCTCATCAGAAAAGAGGACTTTGGACCACTGGGCAACAGACCAGTTCTTTTTTTCTGTAGCCCAGGTAAGACGCTTCTGACGTCGTTTGTTGTTCAGGAGCGGCTTGACAAGAGAAATACGACATTTGAAGCCCATGTCCAGGATCCGTCTGTGTGTGGTGGCTCTTGATGCACTAACTCCAGCCTCAGTCCACTCCTTGTGAAAGTCCCCAACACTTTTGAATGGCCTTTTCCTGACAATCCTCTCCAGGCTGCGGTCATCCCTGCTGCTTGTGCACCTTTTTCTACCACACTTTTCCCTTCCACATAACCTTCTATTGATGTGCTTTGATACAGCACTTTGGGAACATCCAACTTCTTTTGCAATTACCTTTTGGGGCTTTCCCTCCTTATGGAGGGTGTCAATGATGGTTTTCTGCACAACTGTCAGGTCAGCAGTCTTTCCCATGCTTGTGATTCCTACTGAACCAGCCTGAGAGACCATTGAAAGGCTCAGGAACCCTTTGCAGGTGTTATGGATTCGTTAGCTGATTAGAGTGGGACACTTTGAGCCTAGAATATTGAACCTTTTCACACTATTCTAATTTTCTGAGATTGTGAATTTGGGGTTTTCATAAGCTGTACGCCATAATCATCACAATTATACCAAAGTAAGGCTTGAGATATCTCGCTTTGCATGTAATGCGTCTATCTCATATATTGGTTTCACCTTTTGAGTTGCCATACAACTCAAATAAATGAACATTTGCACGATATTCTAATTTTTCAAGTTTCACCTGTAGATAAGCAGAGGAGATTGTCAGGGCAAAGGGCCAATCAACACAGCGAGGCCTTAAGCTACAAGGAGCTGCAGAGGCTGTACTTTGGCAAGCACTAATAGACAACTCTGTCACCCAAACTTGGCAAGGTGGCCACCAAGATGCATTAAAAAACCCACGATACGATGAGGAAGAGCCCAGTTTGAACAGAAGATACACATGCACACAGAAACAAAGCCTATCTTAATCAGTTCATGAGAGTCGGGTGAGCCATACTGAAGGGCTTCATTTAGGAAGGCTTTTATGGATGAAATCATAGAACTGTAGCAAATTTTTTAAAAAAAATCAGAAATTCTGAAGGGCTCTTACAAACCGAGTCCCTAAGCTGTAGCTTGTTTAGTTAATGACTAAATCCAGCTCTGCCAGTAGCTAAAGGTTAAAAAAAAAAAGTAGTTAACACTCTCTCTGGGTGGGATTCCTCTCCCACACCCCAGCAGTGCTCACAGGAAGATTCAGAAGTGCCTTATAAGGTCTGTTTTCCCAGGATATTACATCATGGCTTGCTGTATAGACCACTCTTTGACTAAGCTACTGTTTCCAGAAAGGCAAAGGTCCAAGTCATAATTTACAACCATACTGGCTTGGTTCAAACAGCATGCCAAGCCACAAACAAGCCACACTGTGCAAATATAAAGCCAGACCAATTTCACCACTACTGACTAGCAGCAACTTCTGGGTTGGGTTTTCTTTCAGCCCTATCTGGAAGGGCCAGATATTAAAACTGGAAATTTGGGAAGTGCCACCAATGACAGCCCCTCCCACTTATCTTTCACATACAGGAGGATCCTTAAAGTTAAACTCAGCAAGTTAACACATTTTGGTCAGTGGTGCAGTTCAGTTTGCACACACACACACACACACACTCCAAAAGGCTTCCACGCAGCAGTATAATTTTATGTTAAGAAAACTTCTGCCGTACTACCTCCCCAAAGCTTGGTAGAAATCAAAATGTTTGACAGGACTGCAGTTTTGCTTTAGGACACACCGCAATTATATTCAAAGTTTACAGAAAGCAAAAGGAAAGATTCTGGAATGAAAGGGAGGAGAAAGTCTGCATGCATGACACCAGGGCCATAAGGGTGACAAGGCTGGAGCATCCAAGAGAACGTCGTTGCCCCTGCAAGTATCCCGGCCAACGTTTATCCCTTCAACCGGGACAGCACCTTCAGTTTCAGTTGAATTTCTGCCTGCCACTCCCTGTTAAATGCACAGGTGTCCTGCCGGGGGAAAAAAGTTGCAACATCGATTGCACGTGCTCAGACGCCCTCCCTTTTGTGGGACTAAAAGCGGACACTGAGTATCACAGGCTCGGATTCCACCTCTGTTCGCCGTTCCCTTCGCACGTGCAGTTAACCTGCGCCTGCTGAGAAGCGCGTCGGTGGTGGGGCTTTCTCCCCAGGGAAGCAGATGCACCTACAAAATCTGGGACTCCGCAGCTAGAAGCTCTCCACAGCTGTACTGCGAAAGCGAGCCCCGCTGCATTCCAGAGGAGGGAGGCCAGAAACCGCAGCTTTCAAACGAAGTCGCGCTGTTATTTGCGATCCCTCCAGCAGCTCCGCGCCTGCCACCTCTTTCCGGCCTCGGCTGCTTTTTCAGAAAGTACCAGCCCGCCTTCCCGTCTCCGGCTGCCCTTAAAGGAACAGCGACTGTTAACCACCAAGCCGTGCCCAGCTCGGCAGCCACACCTCGCCCACAGGCTTCCCCGCCCGCGCCCAGTTTGGCGAGCCCGCGAGAGGCAGGAGGCTGGCTTGCAGAGAAGTCGGGGGAGAGAGAGAGAAAGAGAGAGAAAAACTCGACGTTTCCCCCCTTCGAAAGAGGGGCATCCCGCCGTTGCCATGGAGTCGTCCAACACCTCCAAGGGGTGCATGGACCAGTTTTCCAGCTTCATCCGCTCCCTAAGGGGAATTCTCCTTACCGCGGAAATAGTAAGGGGGGAATAGAGATGGACGGGGAAGCAAGCTGCGAGGGGGAGGAAAGACGGGGAGGGTGGGAAAAGGCGGCGGTCGGTGGAGGAGGGCGATGGCGCTTCTTTCCCCCTAGCAAGTCAAAAGTTCGGTCTTATTTATGTCTCTCCCCCCCACCCCCCGCTTCCAAACCCTGGTGCCGGGCTTCTGAGGTAACTGAGGAGGAAGGGGTTAGAAGCCAAGGGGTAATAATAACCCATTGCACTAGAGGGGAGAGAAATCTGCCGTCTACTCTCCTGTACAGACCTCGAGGAACGCGAGGCCCAAACTTGCTTTCCAGAGCAGCGTTTTGGTCGCGTGGCCGTTCTGCCTCATCCGTGATTTGGGAGAGGGGAAATTTCTTCCAGGTGTCAACAGAGAATTTCGTTTAGAACGTCCTCGACGTTTTCCAGGAGCGTTTGCGTTTTGTTTCCTTCCACAAAAAAAGTTTTCCGTTAAGGCGGAAAAACGACGCTGGAAGAGCTGCGCCGTGCATGCCTTTTGATCTGGAGCCGCCCAGGTGGAAGCGCCCCGAGCGTGGGGCAGGGGAAGGAGGGAAAGATGGTTGCTTTGGGGCTGACCTTCCACCAAAAGCCTCCAAGCTCTATAAGTTGTGTTTAAAGCGAGGGTGCAGGAAGCCAGGCGTCCGGGGTTAGTTGAGCCTTTGAAAACTCCTGAGCCGACCGGGAAACGCCCTAGCGCGGGAGAAGGAGACGTTCACCGAGGGAAGGGTTAAGGAGGCGGGTGGAAGTGGCGAATGCGCACCCCCGGCCGGAGAGGAAGAACTCAGAACTTTAGTTAAGGCGCGACCGATCCGGATCGGCCTGCCGAGTTGGTGTGAATGTGTAACTAGAAGGCCGGAGCTGAGCAGAGACGGGAATGGGCGGCGGAGGTTGATTCCTCCCCCAGCCCCGCGCGCGCGCCCTCGGTCTGCCTGCGGTGTTACCCGCATTTCTCTGTTCGGTCTCTGCCTCTTTCCCCGTCCCTCGCTGTTTTCGATCCGCTCCGCCCCTCCTTCCTCCGGTTTGTTTGAGCACCGGCGGGTCAGGGATTCCTTCCACGCGATTCACCCGCAAAGCCACCTGGGTCGGCCCGGTCCCTTTCGAGCTGTGTTGGACTGTGCCTCCCACCACACTTGGAGCACGTGGGGTGATGGCAGTTGCAACCTAACACATCTAGAAAAGCGTCTGATTGGCGAAAAGGGGATGGAGGTTCCGCGCGGCAGATGTTCGCCCAGCCGTCCTTCCTAGATTCGCAACGAGTCTTCTGAACAGGGGCAGCCGCGGGGCCCTGCTGCAGGAGAGAAGGCTGCGGCGGAGCGGGCAGTTTAAGGATAATGTCTCGTCGACCTTCGGGACTGTTAAAAATCGGCAGGTTTTTGTTGCCCCGCTGTGCTCAGAGCCTTTGGGCGCGGCTGAGCGCGTGCTGAGGCCTTCGCCTGCTCTTGCGCCATGTGCGCGCACATCTGAATGAGCGTGACGTGAGCCGCTCCCTGCGCTGCCCTGGCTGGGCACAGACAGGCGGGGCCCTGTGAGCTAAATTGGGCGGGAGAGCCAGCCGCGCCTAGGTTTGGCTCGGCAGCGGTGGCTGTTTACCTGCCTGACACCAACTGCCCTTTAAAGGAAAAAAACGAAATTGTCCCAGACTTAAAGGCTTCATAGATTACAACCCGCGATGTGTACCTGTGGTTGTGGAGAGCTCTTCGGAGTTGTCGCCCTGCGACTTGGCATGCTTGGCAGGGCCGTGTGTGCGTGTGTGTTTCCATAAACCCAGAACTGACCCATCTGTATTTGTCTCCTTAGAAGTGTCCCCTGCTGAATGTCTGCTTTTTGTACAGGCGCTGAAAGTGCTCACTCGAAGAAGCAGTGTAGCCGGCGGTACCGCTGATAAATTGTTAACCCTTTTCTATCTCTGGATATTCTTCCGGTGATCACTCTGCTTATCTTTTTGTTGCTGGTTGAGCTTTCAGATGGACTTTGTGTCTGCTCTGAATCTGTTTTAATGGGAATTGATACTGCTTATTTCTTATTTACCCAAAGCCATTGTATCTGGGTGACACAAATAGCCAGTTACCGTACGCATTGCCTCTTACCTGTTGCCTGTAGAATTGCAAACAAGAACTCCCAAGGGTCTCCAGTTACCCATCTGCTCAAGGGGGCTCATCTGGAATGCTGTTCTTCAAAATTCATAATAGGATCTTTGTGAACATCAGTGTGCATGTTTATAGATAATGGGAGGAACTCGTATATATCTGCTTATGAAAACTGCAACATTTTCCAAATAATATACAGAGATAAAAATATAAGACAAATGGCTCACACAAAACACTAAGACTCAGTAATGTGGTTTGTTTGATGTTTGGCGCGATACATGTGCATACGGTATTGGGGTTTGAGGTGGCTATAGGTATACAATATTACACACTAAACTAAGCCATTGTGGTACATGGCTTAGAATAATGTGTGAACTCAGATGATTATAGCTTGTTCAGTTAACCATCACTGAAAAATTATGGTTTAGAATTATGTGAAAACCCATCCAGTTTTTGCCTGCAACTACAGAAATGTAGGGTATCAAATTGGTGGGTCCGTATTATTATTATTATTATTATTATTATTATTATTATTATTATTATTATTATTATTATATATGGCCATCCACCTATCCAAGAACTCTGGGCAGTAAGCAAACAAAAATAGAATTACATTAAAGCAAAGATTAACCAAAACTGCATCAATGTTCAGTAGAAACACAAACCACTGGACAGACACACCCATGCTAGAACTCCCAAACTAACATCCCTCCCACAATGCCTGGGGGAATTTAGGCAACTGTATGGGATTTACAGTATAAGACGTCATCCTATATCCCTGGCAGATGATGTGATGTGAAAGGAATGAGAAGGAATGTGGAAAACAAGCACATTTCCTCCAGGGAATGTTAAATTGGATATTCTTTACTGGAAAGAGGGGTGGAGTAAAAATGGTATTTCATCTCAGCTGACTCATTGTAAAGAGGACATTTGCTGTCTGTTTTCTTTTACTGTATGTGAAAGGAGCCAACTGCTCTTATTTAGGAAGGGGGCCAACCTGTAGTTTGCATGAAAATGCATAAGTATTATAAATGGCATTTGGAACTAGTTGCTTTTGGAAAAGGAAATGAGGATATGAATTTGTGAAATGGTACAGGTGTTGACATTCATTTGTTTGTGTCTGCAATCTCTTGAATATGCTTGTGTATGGTTTTTCTTATAGACTTGGTTTATATATTGCACTAACCAAAGCCATCATTGCTTGACCATGGTTTGTTGAATAAATCACAAAGTTGAGTTTACTTAGCATGTTAAACCATACCTGTAGTTAACAAACCACAGTGGCTGTGTTCACACAACACACTAAGTCAAAGTCAAACCAACCACATTATGGCAGTGTGGTATGTGAATACAGACATTATATGGTCATCTTTTCCTAACTGATGCTCAGTCATCAATGGAAAATTATATGTGCAATTGGTGTGCTTGCAATATGCATATCTTGTAACCTCAAATCTTATTGAAAGGTGAGGTATAAATTCCAACCAGATTGAAATTTTGATGGTAGCAAATAAAGTATGATTCTGAATTTTTAACAATGAACAATTGACTAAAATGTCAATATATAAACATTAATTGCACCCATGCTCAGAGTGTGAATCGTTATGCAATCAAAAAAGAACCAACTATGTAATGGGGGAAGGGATTGACAGGTTTAAGGAAACCTCCAGGAGTATAGAAATATAAAAAAATGGGGTGGGGATGAAATTGTACATTCAGACAGAAAACAAAAGATGGCAAATCAGAATAAAGCAACTTGGAAAAAGGGAGGGTTGGCTGGAGCATTCCATAGTGTAACATTTTACTGCCAATCCTACTTGTTAAATTATCTGAAACGTTATATAGGTGAGGGGGGATTCTGAAGCCCTCCAGATGTTGCTGAATTCCAACTTCCAGCAGTCTGAGCAGCAAGATCAATGGTGTGATGTGCTGAGAATTGGTTCATCAACATCTGGAAGACTGGTGCTTCCCTACCCCACAAAATAATCAACTTGCAAGGGTGCTTGTGTATTCATACTTTTGTGCTCCATCCCTGTTCTTGCCAAAAAAGCATTTCTGGATGGAGAGGAATCCTTTCTTCACCTTGCATAGCAGGACCAGACAAGATGCCTGTCTCCACGATGGGCTTAACATTTGCTCTACCGCATCTGTCAGAGCAGTTGGTTGGGTTGTCTGCCTGTTAGTATCATAACCTTCACTACATTCATTAATAATTAACTGAAACAATGCTTTCCAGTTGAGAGCAAGAAGTATCAAGCAGGAGTCTGAGTCTTAATCCAATTAGTTTTATTTTGACCAAAGCCATGGATTCATCACTGCTGAGAAATTGAGTTTCCTGAGAACTACCGAAAAGCGTGCATTTCTTCCAAGGGTTCAGAGCACCTCCTGCATGTATATCTCAGCTTTCCTCCAGGTGGCTTATGGCAGGATCCACTGGCTGGGTTCATAGTTTATGCTTATGTTTATTTTTGGCTTAGCTTGATGTAGCAACCAGGCACTGTAGTTTATAAACCATGCTTTATGGCTTAAAAGGTAATGTTTCTTTTCAGTCAGACTCGACTCTTGGTGACACAACTGACACATATATGCAGTTTTCTTGGCAACAATATGGATAAATCAAATCACTGTGCCTTATTTAGCAAACCAGTGCTAAAGCAGACTAAGGTTTAACGTGATATATGAACCAAGTTTAGCTAGAATGTTCATGTTATCCTTACAAGAAGTTTGTGAGGTAGGTTAGGCTGAGGGATTGGTAAACTTCTTTGCTTGATGCAAATACAAACCTGTCTTCTGAAACTCTGTCCAGTTTACAGTGACTCTCTGTTGTGAAAGCTAATGAAGAAATGCACAAATGTCATCAGACCAATAAATTGAATTTTACTCTTAAAGAACAGGGTGTTTCTTTAAGGCTGCAGGGCTGGGTGTTTTTTCAGCTTGGGAATGACAGATGTTTTTTTCTGGAGCTGGGAATAGCAGGTCTTGACAAGACCCAGAAGAAGAAAGGAACAAGGGGAAGATTTTTTTCCTTGCCTGTGCTGCGCCGCACCCTATCACTCCATGAGCTCTTGAACTGTGCAGTTGAAGGTGCACAGATAAGATAATCAAGTTTTTTAGTCATTTTCTTCATGTGGGATGAGCAAAGCAGCAGCTTTCAGTTCCTAAATGACCCTGTAAGATCATTCTCACTCCCAAGTACACAAATTCATACACAAATGCATTTATTGCAGTCCAGATATGGAATAACAATAGTCACCCAAATCATACTGGTAACTGGAACATTAGATTGGAATCTCGTGTCTTCCAAATAAGCACATAATGAAAGCGGAGGGATCCCTTCTGTAACCTGTTAGCAATTACTATGTTTTTAATTTGCAACATTTTCTTAGAACGTATAACAAGGTGCCTGTTTGAGGATAGACCCAAGATGATTTGTGAGGTGTTCATTTGGCAACCAAGAGGAGGCAAGATTCCCTTTCTGAGCTCTGATGTTTTTGAGCTGGTTTCATTTTCTCAGATAAGTTCACATGTCATATGAAGCCCCTTGTGCAAACCCACACAGTTATATATGCTGCCTTGACGGTATAGAAGTATATTGAAATAAATCAATATACTACCATCTCTAAAACTAGAATTTTCCTTGTTAATTTGGGCCGCCCCACTACTGAGGGGATGTCCTCCTAACTCCCACATCAGCACAATAATGGCTAAATGACTTGAAGACTTTGTGGGCATTTCCCTGCTGCTGAGGTGAAGTATCGTTGAGGGGCAGGAAATCAAACTGGCATGAGATTTGCAGTCCCCAGTGCTGATCCTGTCTTGTCTCTATTATCTGTTTGCAATTATTACAGTCACATGACTTCAAAGTAATGGGTGACAAAACTTAACAGGTTTTATGCACTTTAAGGCAGTCCTTGGATGGTGACAGCATAAGAGGGGGGAAAACTAGGTTATCACTAAGGATGACTTAAACTAGTGTCACTGATAAGATGAGAGCATCGTATGGGGATGCCATGTAAAAGAAATCATATAAGTCACTGATGGGAAAATAGAACAACCATACCTTTGACGTTCTGTCCTGGATTCTAAAATGATCTTGACATATAGGTAAGGATGGGAAAACTCCAGGCAAGAGCAGTGTTGTAAAGAGGCTGAGAGGAAGAAGCAAGGTCATACTTTCTTTGGCAATACTGTATACAAACCACAGAATTTCACTGGAGTTTATGGGTTTTTTGCAAAGTAAAACATTGCAACAAATCGACATTCCCTTTCTACCTATTACCCGCAGTAGGATAAAATATACATTGTAATAACAACGATAGTTTTGAGGGAAAATTTTCAAATGCAAGCATCGCTCAATTTTCTGTTGGGTCTGACTAAAAACCATAAAGAACTCAGCAGCATTTTCAAATTTATTTTTACTCAGGTTTTTTGCTTTTATGACAGCCTTTATAATATTTGCTAATCCAACTATAACTATAAAAGCGAGAGTGGGGAGGAAAGGGTATTAAGCATAGTTATAGCTAAAGAAATAATAAGGCACACATAAAAATGTCTATGCATTTCACTTTTAAGTAAATATGAGTGAGATTAATCTGTGGCTAGATTCACACATCATGGTAAACCATAATGGGTCTTTTGGAGGGGTGACTGTGTGTTGAGTGAACCCACTTTTTTAAAAATCATAGTGAAATGTGATGTGATAGCTTATTACTGTATGTATGTAAGATTTATACAGTTCAGGTCCTTTGACCCAAGTCTTAGAAACTGAGATTAAAATTCTTACTGTCTGTTCAAGAAGCAGCTTCTAGTCTGCAAGTCCAGTTAGACACTGTATATTTTGAGATTCAGGCAGGCTGAAAATGTCTTTTAATCCTATGGCTAAACCTTTTTTTTTAATACTTTTAAAAAACCCTCCAACCTGCTGGCTCTGTTCTTTTCCCTTTTGGTTTTACAGATTTTAATTCCTTTTTTTAGCAGCTAGTGAGTGTTCCTAGTCACATGTTTTGAATACTTCTGTATCAGTTTACAAACAAATAACTGTGATTGGTCTGCTGTACTTCATTTACCTACAACTGTTTGTTCTGCTGCGTTTTGGGCTCAGTTTTAGGGGACTGGGTTCTTGATTAACTAGGCTGCTATAATGGTTACACAGGAAGAGAGGAAATGACACTTGCCGGGTTAGACTGGGTTGCAGGCAGACTGGAAATTTTTATTCTTTTCTGCCGCCTTTGAATCCAGAAGTGAGTCACTGGCCTCCTCCCTACCACCACACCTTGCAGTGTTCAGTTGCCTGACAATGACTGGGAAAATCCAGTCTCCTGATTCCAGTGAAAGCAGGGCAGAATCTCGGTTGCCGTCCTGGAGACCATAGGAGGAGTTTTACACATTTCATGAGGCAGCTCTGGCAGGAAGTTAATCCAAAGTAGATGTTCAGTGTGTTAGTCTTTCAGTTGTAGTTCTCCAAATACTTCTCTTTATTTATAATGTGCATCTGAATATTGGTTTAGGCTTGGTGGTGGCTATAGTAATGTGACTTGCTCTTGGCCTCTCTTGAGCTGGCTTGGATTCTTCTTTTATAAGCTAGCCAATTGTATTTGACTTCAAAGAGAGTTGGATGAACAGGCAGCAGTGCTGAAAGCTTCACTGACTGATTTCTACAGCACACACTGCTGTTGAAGATGCATGCCATGGGCAACCGGCAAACCTAGTCTTCAGCCTAGGGCAAATAAATGAACTAAAATGTAAACTTCAGTTAAATTATACGTTGGGGGCCTGGGTGGCTTATTTACATAAGGTAGTCTGTGGCAATATTGTCATTATCAGGTGTAGAATATAGATATTAGTCTCACAGCTAACGTTCTTAGCTATTATGCTACCCCAGGCTGTCTTCTGCTGTCATCTGATTCTGCCATTTTTCCCCCCATTTTGTTTTTAATGCTTCTGTGTTAATTTTGCCAGTTGTATCCTGCCTATCTCCACAGCCCTGTGAAATGAGCCCCTGTTTCTTTAAAACTGTATTCTTGGCCTGGCATACTTGGCAGCAGATTCCTGGTTTGTTTAGCAGTTGCCCTAGTGATGATTGGACCCCACATGCTTCTGCCCGGTCTTGGCCCAGCATACTGAGAAACAGATTGAGCCTTTGTCTTCACGGCTCCCACCTGGCAGATCTAGCCACCAAATGTGGTTCTTGGTTGCTGCAGCTGGCACAGCCCTGCAGTCAACTCTCAGTTTGCTTTGGTGCATCTTGGGAGGAGTCCTGTGTCGTACATACAGAGACATGGCTTGATTCAGTTTAAGGAATGATTACTTTTCTCCCTGATACCTGGGTATAAATAAAAGTCGAGAGGACTGACAATCTGCTTTTCTAAAAAATCAAAAGCAGATTCATATCAAGTGGTAGTAAACTGAAGGGGTCAATTAACAGTACCTCCCTGGGACCTCTTTTATGTGTGTGTGTGTGCCTATGAATCAGCATTGACACCTGGTGATTGCCTGGACAAATCCTTGCAGTTGTCTTGGCAAGGGTTTTTGAAAGTATTTTGCCCTTGCCTGTTTTCTAGGGCTGAGGGAGAGGGTTTGTGCCTAAGGCAGGGCCAGAACTCATGGTCGTCTGGTTTCTAGTCCGGTGCCTTAACCACTACATCAAACTGGCCCTCCCTGGGACCTCTAGGTATTTCCGAAAGCAGGGATAGGTAATTGCAGCCCTCCAGATGTTAGTTAACTTCAACTCCCAGTCATGTGGGCTGGAGCTGCTGGGAATTGGTTAGGCAGTATCTGATGGATCAATTTTACCCACTTCTGCATAACTCACTATATTCACGAGGGCACAAATCTTTGCTCCCAAAGTGCAAACAGTCTTTAAGCACCCTTCCAAATGTTGCTGCTAAATTGTAGCTTTCATGGTAATGATACTGCCCACCCTGCAAAGTTGTCTAGACAGAGCCAGGGCCTGCTTAGAGAGCAACTAGGCCAAATAGCAGGCCTTCTTTAGTGGTGGCCCCAAGGTTATGACATAAACTACCACACTTGTTCCTGGCCTTCGGAAAGGCACCAAAGACCTTTTTCAGTGGGCATTCAATTGCTAATTCATTGGTGACTGGATGGCTTCTTAATATTTTGTTTTGAAATTATTTTAATAGAGGTGGAAGCTATGATTTAAGGAATATTAACATCTGATGCTGCTGTATGTAAGTATGTGCTACAATAGTTTGTATGCATCTACTCATCAAACTCTAGGCAGCTTACAATATTAGGACATTATAACACCATTATATCATAAAGCCATAATACTTATCCATATCAGTTGCTGTCCTTTATTAAGTATCTTCCCTTTCCAAAAGTCATATTAAAAATGACTGCTTTCACCAATATTGTAAAAAGTAAGGGGGCAAGAACTAATTCAACCTCAGAGTACCAGCTATTCTACAGTGAAGGGGTTGCTACTGAAAAGAACATCCTCTGGGCAAATAAATAAAACTACAGTATAAGTTACTATGTGTATGGGAAGTCATCATATTAAATGTTTTGGTTAACAATTTAATTTGAGTCAGACCAAATACAGATGTTGTTCTTTCCTTGTTCACTTCTTTGTCATTCATTTCTTGGAGAGTGACCTCTTGCCATGGCACTCCAAGGCCAATTTGATCTTTGCACATGGCTTTCTGTATTTATGTGTGCAAAGAAGTACTTTAAATTACAGTACTTTACTAGGCTGTATCAAAAGTGAAGGTATGAGTTAGTCATAAGAGGGAAAAACAAAATCTATATCTGGACAATATTTTACTGACCTACTAAACTTTATCATGTAGTACACAATACAGTTAATGTCATTTTCGGAAATGCTTTGGATCTCTCTTCCCCTTCCCAAATATATAAATTAGCAAGCTTAATTAAAATGCAAGCAAATGTAATTATGTGTCTTTTTTCAAAGATCCATTGCCTTGAATTCATTGCTAAGTATCCATTGAATTGTTAATTTATTTTCCTAATCTTTTTCCTTTTTTATAGTAATATTATTAAACAATACAATTAAAAAGGTAAAAACTAATACAAACTAAGAAAAATGAAAGAATAAAAAGAAAAAATAGTGCAGAAAATAAAAAATAGAAAAATAAGAATATAGTAAAGAAAAAGGAAGTATATTGAGAAATGACTTCCCCCTTCATCACAACTAGTATTAACAATTTTAGTAACTTATCACCTTCTCTTAAAATACAGCAGATGATCTCTTCTTCCCATACCTCATCGCTTATCTATAAGCAAATCCTTAAAACCTCATCATTCAGTCCTAGTGAGCAGAAGTCCATTAAGGGTTACCGGAGATAACAATATATTTATTTTAACCTTGATCAAATATACCAACTTTATATTCCTTCCTTTTACTTTTAACGATCTTTAATCCATTCAAATAATATCCTAGGACTTGATTTTTCAGTTTTTCTTTGTCCCGTCTCACAAAATTCTTCAAAACTTTAACAAGTCTCTTTTGTAAATCCAATATAGGAAGGTTGCTCTTTTGGTTTGTTGCTTGTATATCCCTTTTAATTATTAAGATATCAGCCGGTTTCATTTGTATATCCAGTGTAGCATCTTTTTCCATATCATTCTTGTAATCTGTCATTTTTAAATCCACTTTCAGATCAGTCTCAGTCTTGTCTGGTAAAATTTGTTCTATAGTATCTTTTAACCTCCGTCTGTCTATAATGAGAGACACTCTTAAAATTAACTTCTGGATCCATTGTTCACAAATATCCAATGTTAAAGTATTTTATTTATTTTATTTATTTATACATCACATTTATTAGCCGCCCATCTCACACAAGCGACTCTAGGTGGCGTACAACATTGATTATTTTTATTTAACACAATTACTCGTTTCTGCCAGCAGCAGTCGCAGGAAGTTGACTCATCTGGGCTTTCTTCCTCCGCCGATCTTTTTTCACCAATCATGACTAGGTAGGTCCGGCACCAGTTCCTGCTCCCCGCGCAGTGCGCTGCCAGCATTTCCTCCCACCAAGATGGGAGTACCTATTTATCTACTCGCAGATGGTATGCTTTCAAACCAGTCTGTATTAGTAAATCAAATTTAAGTGTTCTTCTTTAATTGTAATCTTTAGTTCCCTCTAGTGTCCAACCTTCAAAGTCCCATCTTATTTTTATTTTTTTTAAGAATTCAAAACAACAGCAGTTTCCCACAGGAAGGATTCTTATAATTAATTTCAAAATCTTATTTCAAATCCATCTGGACCCTTGCTCTGTTTGTAACTTTCCAAAATCAACATTCTAATCACCCTTTTGCTGTTTATTTAAAAAAAGAATTCCTTTAAGTCCTTAAACTTGTATTTAAAATTTATTTCATGAAGGATTGAAGGAGACTCACCCAGTGATGTAAAACCTGTCATTCCAAAGATTCCTAATAGCTGAAAAGCAGTTAATAAGCAATTTCCAAAAGAGATAAGAAGTATGTGAACCCTGTGTCCATAAAGGCACCAACCACAGTTTGAGCAAAGATGGTGTTCCCTCGTCTCCCAGACTCTAAACCCACTGGAGACCACTATCTTGTGGTCTCATTGCAAGGAGCAACTGTATGGAGCACTTGTGGGCAATCCCAAGTCCCCTCCTTGTCTGGAGAGGAATCCTGAAGAGCCAGTCCACTCACTGGCTCTTCATTCCTCTGCAGTCATCAGCTCTACTCTCAGTGGAGGCATCTTCAGTTCACTGTTTCTTGGAAGTCTCTCTTCCTAACCTTTTCCTGTTAAAGGTAGGGATATTTATGTATGTGTCTGTGTGTGTAGCAAAGTAAAATCTTCCTCGAGCCAAGTTCAACTCTTCAGCATTTTCTTAATTTATACATGTAATTGTTTTGGCAACAATATCTAAATAGTTGGCCATTACAACCTTCTGAGATGTTTTTCAACTTTCCAGCCCTGAAACTTTCTGGTGGTCTCCCATCCAAGTACAATCCATGGACAGCCCCCGCTTAGCTTTTTAGAGATCAGCCAAGTTTAGTTAGGTGTAGTGGTCTGATACAGCTATGTTATAGAGGTAATAACAGTGAATTATTGGGAATACAAGAGAATATATGTAGCTTATTGTTGAACTGTGGAATCCTTGGTGTTCTCTGAGCTTGGTTGTTTGCTTGCAGATGTTTCACTACCCAACTGGGTAACATCGTCAGTGCTAGTGAGTGTGGGGTTTGCTCCCTATTTATATACAGCAGCTTGCCCTGCCAGTGTTGGTGGAGGTGTGTTTTTCTCCTTGGTAGTTTCTTGATTAGAGTATGGTTCTCTGCTTAATTGTTTGTCTGGTGTTAATTCCTGCTTATCTGGGTGTTGGTTCTCTCTTCCATAAGCTAGAATTGCCACAGAAAGCTTGATGTTTCTTTTGACCCAGGCAGTGGCAACCAGGTGCCCTTCAGATATTCTGAATCATGTCGCCCATAAATGTCAGCTAGCAATGGAATTATTGAGAGGGGATGAAATATTTTACTGTTGAAATTCATAAATTGGCCACCGCATTTTGGCAGCATTCGCTTGAAGATTCAGGGGGCTACCGAAAAAGGGCTGGACACTGTGGTTAGGCCTTGAGCTGCCCATCCTTGGTTAGTGTTATGCAGTCTCAAAAGAGAGAGATAAAGGACAGGAAGGCAACAGGGCATGTAGCTTTTCTAACTTAGCTTGCAAGATGAGCATTTTTATTCTTCCCAACTCAGCACAATGTTGGTATCCAAATTTAGTGTTGGGAGAGAAGCTGGAAAAAGAAAGAATTTCCCTACCTTGTTCATTGTTCGCTGTACTATTTTCTTTCAGTGTTTCTCTTCCCCCATTCTGCTTTTTGACAAGCATTTCTGCTTTCCTAGATTGCATGTATCGTCCTCCTTATCTGCTATGGGGCATCCAGGGTACCTGGCTACTCAGGTTTGGCAGTCTTCATGATGATTTACTGCATCGTCCTGTTTATCATCTTCATGTGTGCATTACACCTCCAGATAACTTTCATCCACTGGGGATGGACGGTAAGGTTTTGGTTCTGCAATAAGCCCTGGGGTGGGGCAAGGGATTCCTATGTCTCTCTCTCAATATTATTTATTTATTTATTTAACAATATGTCTAGCCCCCATCCCCTGATCCATACAGACTCTGTGTGACATTATTAAAGTAATAACACTCAACTATGATGGTCTCCCAAACAAAGCTATGGGAACAGTACCTCTTTAAAAAGCAAGGAGGATTGGTACTATCTGTCCTTCTGGGGTAAGATGGTCTATAATGGAAGGCTACCATCAGGAAGATCCATGTCCCATGGACCTTGAGGGCAGGGGCCTTCTATAGACCCTCCCTGGATATCTTAACTGGGTGGACAGATTATATTTTGAAAGACATTATCTGATGTAACCCACTGCTGAGAATGTGTGAATGCTAGTAAGAATGTCCACATTTGAAGCAAATAATATTCTGGCATTTGTGTAAAAGGGTCAAAGTGAAGCATTTTGCATTAATTTGTTTGTTATTTCCTGTTTTGCATAATAATTCTATCTATACCTTTCAAGGGGAGATACAACCTTGCTGCTAAACCATTAATCCTTCTTCAAGGGGCAGACTTCCAGAGTCTGGTATTCCAACTCCCAGAATTCCCAGCTAGCATGACAGAGCCTTGTTCTACTTCAGAGGTGTACAGCCTGACATCCCATTGTAGAACTGACTCCATCCACTACTTTTGCTTTATGTTTACATTTGGTACAATTAAATATGATAATTGTAGTTCACTTCCAGCCAGGCATGTAATACTCATCCCCACCTTCACCTTAAAAATTACCATTTATCAAACATTTTGGAAGTTCCTGGGGGTGCTTCCAAGGCTTTGGGGTGCCATGTGTGGCCCTGGAATCTCAGGCTTTGCACTTCTGAGCTGGAATAAGAATCTCAAAAAGGCACTTAGATTGAAGTTTTGGTATTGTACAGATCCAGATTAGTATAAGACTACAATCTTACATTTGTCTCCCTGAACTGAGGGGGATGTTCTAATACTACTTTTTTTAAAAAAATCATATAGTTCATGTTTTTTAACATGAGAGGAAAAAAGGAAAAGAAAAGGCACACAGGTTAAAAAAAATAAAGGAAAAATAAGCACAAAGAAGGGAGTTTACTTGTCACTGGTGGCTTCTGTCCATCCCACCAGATCTGGCATGGTAGACATGCTCTGGATCCCCTTGATGAAGCAGCGTGGATCCAGGATCCGTGGCTTCTCTGTCACAGTAGCTGCCTTATGGTGCAACCTCCTCACTGAGAGTCAAATGGCCCCCACCTTGTTGGCCTTCCAGAAGGCCTTGAGACCTGGTTTTCCCCCAGATGTTGGGGCCAGGATATTAGTGAAGCTGACATTGTTTATTCGTTTAATTCTGCTAGGGGGCCCGACTGGTTTTTGAAAATTGTTTTTTGGCTTTAGTTGTGTTTTTACCTTTTTCTTCTCTGCCCAGAATTACGTTAGTTAAGATGGGCAGCCATAAAGTTTTGTTTAATATAAATAAATAGAAATAGGTTAACATTTTAAATATTTCTTTAATTAGTCTAAGTAGCTGAATATACTATATCATTTTAAAAACTACCAATCACTATTAGTATCCAAATAATATTTGAATATCAATAATCAACCCAATATAAATCATAAAATAAGATTAAGAATTACAGCAGTTTCTACCTGAGTAATGAAAGACTTTATGTTAAGAGGAACCCATGTTTCAGATGGGGTACAAGTCTGCATATAGAGTTATCATCCAAAAATAGTTTCCAAGGGGGAATTTAATTCTGAGAAGGCACATAATGTGGTTGGGTTCTGGCTGGATCAGTGTAAAGCTTAATTCAGGCCCCTTTAAGGTTAACCTTTTTCCTGCTTCTCCAAAGACTTTTATCCGGGCTGTTATCGGAGCCGTGGCCTTCATCGTCACATCCATCATTGTCCTCGTTAACCGCCCAGATGGAGCAGCCCTGGTTGCTGGGGTAAATATCAAGGGAGATTGAAGGGGGGTGGGGGGTGGAGAAAGAAAGCTGGAATGCTGACTTGGCAGGAATTTTGAGCATTCAAGAACATGCATCAAACAAGGCGAGGCCTGTTCATTCTGGGATCGCATTAGCTGGAGAATGCTATAGTAGCAAGGGTGGGAAACCTGTATCTCTTCCCAAAACTGTACTTCCCAGAACCATCTGCCATTGGCCATGCTGGCTGAGACTGCTGAGAATTACAGTTCAACGTTTTACGGGGGACACAGGTTCCTCACTGCTTCTTTTAAAAAGAGGCCAATTAAAAAAGAAAAGAATTGGGCAAGTCACAAGGGTTGGTTCATATCTTGCACTAAGTCAAGACCAAACAACCATGCTGTAGCAATGAACACAATGGTTTATGCCAGTGTTACAAGTGAACCAGACTATTATAGCTTCTAAAGAAGACCGTGTGTAAAAGCAGGCTTCTAAAGCTTCAACACATTGTGTAAATCCTGTCATGGTAGAAGGCCTTCTACTGGCAAAATTAAGAGTAGCTGCTTTAAGTTAAAAAAAAAAAAGGGACAACTCAAAGCATAGAAATAAAATGAGGTTATATTACAAAATGTAGCTGCCACAATAATACCTTCTATCCACAAGGTGTTTCTGGCCCAAGTTTTTATCATGTGTTTGCCTGCTTCACTCACAGTTTTATAGGAGGTCCAGATAACATCATTTGTTATGTATAAATCTCAATTGTTTTCTCACTGCTTAATCTGTCTTTTGCTGACCAGAAAAAGAAATTAAAATCCATCAAGGGGGGAAAAGATGGAAGAGCTCCAAATCTGTTTAACTAGTAGCACTAGGAGTTGTCCATCTAGAAGAACTCTCAGCCCACTATTGAAAAAAGCCCACCTCTCCTATGTTCCCAAACTAAACTTGCATTGCCTTTCCACAGGTGATTGGAATTCTGGCCGGAATCCTCTTTGGCTATGATGCATACACCATCTTGCCTAGTCTCAGGAAAGCCCATACAGCAGCTCCCTCCGGTAGGTCTTCTGGGTTGAAGGCAGTTGGGAAGGTGATATTTTCTAGGTGGCTCCTAGATGCCTTTTCTCTCTTGCATGAATCAGATCCTCAGAACTTTGCTTTTGGGAAATGGCGATGGTATTCTTATTTCCCTTGTGGATTTCTGTATCCAGAACTAGGCATACCAGTTGTTGCTAAATCCAGTAGGGAAAATGGGGTCCTCCCACAGGAATCCTTTTCTCTGGAATTGCCATCCTTTTTCTTAGACTCAGCTATAGAGTATCTCCATGATTTATGATGACTCTATTGTATTCCAGTGTGCTTTGAATGATATGGGCAATGGGGGCGAACGGGGAGTTCTGATGGAAGTTCAGTGGCTTTAAGAAATACGGAATAGTAATTCCTGGACATGACCTCCACCCACTCTTTGAGCAGGAACCGTGAGCCTAAGGGGACCCACAGGTTACAAACTTGTTCTGCATGGGGTAACGCAGCCCCATCCAGAGCTAAAGACGGACTCCTGCTGAAATCTACTGCTTCTGAATCAACAGCCACTCTATTTTGCTAGGGTCAAGTCTAAGTCCGCTTCTCCCCTCCCGGCAGCAGGAGAGAATCCCAAATGTATCTCCTGTTTAGCCCAGGGAGGACATACACATGTGGGTATCATTAACATATTGAGGATGCCTCCACTCACACAGTGGGTGGCCTCCCCCAGCAGTTGTTGAATAGTATGGGAGAGAGGGTTAAGCCCTGCAGCACACCACAAGAGAGAGCCCACAGGTGTCCCCCTACACCACCAACAGGAATCACCCACTCAGGAAGAAGGAAAAACGGGTATAGGCAATCCCGAAAGATACCATAATTGATGGTATCAAAGGCAGCTGAGAGCCAGGAAAGTTGGCTTTCCCAGTATCCCAGTCCTACAACAGGTCATCAGCCAATGCCCATATCCCATACCCCAACCAAAATCCAAAATGAAAAGAGTCCAGAGAATACACTTCATTTTGCATTACCAGCATTACAGTTTTATTTTTAGTGCTAGTGCATTTTAATGTATTGTTAATATATATTCATTAAAATAACTATTCCCTGACAGCCAAAGGCAATTTCATTTATAGCTCAACAGCAGAAGAATATGAATGGGTGCAATCATTTCTTAAAATCATTTATAATTCCTTGATTTTTCTGTTTATTTTTATTTTTTATTTTTTTTGTAAGCCACCTAGAATCTAGGACTGAGTCAGCATACAAATGGTAGGAAATAAATATATACATACACAACCGTGATTTATTAGCATCACAGCAGCCTTTCCGTTTTTGTCTCCCTTGCTTTTTTAATGAGGCAATATAATTGCATTGCCATCTCTTTTTAATTTGTAGAACTACAAAACAAAAACAAAACACGTGGACACAAATAAAACAGAACGTTTAAAAACTCAGATAAAACAAACTAACCAACAGCAATGAAGACAAAAAGCTAAATCAAAATGAAATCAAATACAACAATCACATACAGTACTAGGTACATCAATGGAAAGTTTACTACAGCTTAGTTTTTAAACAGTGAATGGAACCTTGACTGCACAGAATCCCATTGTCCAGACTTTCTTTTATGTCAAAGAGAGCACCCATTCAAAGGCTGAGATGTGCCATTTCATGAAGCCACCCTTTGGAATCTGGTACACAAATGTATTCCCAGGAACACATAATAATCTTCATGGCCTCATCTACTGGGCCTTATAGTGGAGTATATTATTTATATTGTACTCATTTGTAAATGTTATATCCCATATTTTCACTGTTTTCCTGACAATTGCAAAGCAGGGAGCTTCTTATTTATTCCTAGGGATGGGATGGTGATCAATAGTGATCAACAGCTTCTAGCTAGATCAGAACTGGAATTGTTGGGCTGCTACTCCCATCTTTCCTAGCCAGAACAAGCAGGTTATGAGAATACCTTTGCTTAATATCTGCCTGTCCTTTATCTGCTTCTTACAGAGCCTAGAGAAGGGATTTGAAGACACCGTCCCTCTTTCACCTCAAGACAAACCACCGCACTGGACCCATTCCCTATTGCCTTCTACAGGATCTATTCCCAAGAGACCACCTCCCTCTATCAATTTGGCAACATCATAGCCTCTTTTCCTTGGGTGCCCAGTAGGACTGATGATCCTCTGAGTTGGCAGGTCCTTTCCCCTTATCTCCACTTGTGGTCCTCCTCTTTCTGAAACTATTCCAGCTGTGGAAAAGAAGGGCAGTTCTGGAATTCTTCAGGGAAATAGCAGAGCCCCAGTTAAGTTGGATTTCACAGGTGTGTGACTGGATTATCTTGCATCAGATTCGGGAATAATTCCATTTACTCTCTGGTTGAGATGGAAAGAAAATAGGGCCTTTACATTTTATTCCTATTTGCAGAAAACAACACTGGAGTAGAAGGGGGCCCACTGGGCCTTCTCTTCTGGGGGTCTGTTTGCCTTGTTTTAAAGAGGAAAGTAGGAGACTAGAATCTGAGTGCTTGCATCCAGATTTTCTAGATTATAGATCACTGTTTTGAAATCTAGTAAATAGGACGTTAAAGAAAGCTTGTAACTTTTGAAGAGTCTGAGTTCCACCCCATGAAAGGATGTTTGAAATTTCATTAAGCTATCTTAAATGCCCATTTATGATAAAGGCAATTTAATATTTTTTTAAAATAAAGCAAAAAGCTTCCTACGTTGGTAACTTTTTCTATGCCATTTATTTCTTCCCCTAATTATATCCCTCTTAGGGAACTTCATGCTTTAAAAAAGGCATTAGGTTATGGAGCAGGGTTGTGTGTGTGCAGTCATTGTGAGCAAGCAGAAAAGGTGTGAGTTTGGGTGGTCAACAGCTATTGAAACCTTCCGAGTAAGGAAAAGTTTTCTCAATTAGATTTCCAGGCTCAGAGGTAAGATTCTAGTGCCATGCAGAGTTCGTTACCCTGCCCTATTTTGCAGGTTATTTTTTTTATAAAAATAGTAAATATATCAAACTTTTATATAAAATATGCAAATTCATATACTTGATAAAGGTCATTTCCCCCCCCACAAAAGAAGAGAACTTGGGTTACCTTGGTGCTGATTTCTGGGTATTTTTTAATTATTATTTTGGTGTAGTGCAGAATGCACACAGCCTTGGCTTGGGGCTCAGTGATATTAGGAGACACGCAAGGGGCCTGATTTTCTTCTCGGGAGTGAGTGGGCTATCCCATTGCCTTAAGCTTAGAACGCTTTTCTCATCTGCACGGTGGGGGAGGCAGAAGAGAAAGGAGAATGTCTACTGCCATCTCTCATCCAATTCTCTCCTCCTGTTAGTCCTCAGGCAGCTTGACTCTATTTTGTGCTTGCTGGAGAAATAAAATAGTTTTAAATACAAATAAACTATATCTGAATTGATATTAAGTTTGCTTACTTGATGTCCATCTTCACAATTTTTTTGTGCAATCTGGGCTGTAGAGAATTGTTGGTATAATTAAAGGGATCTGTGAAACTTCTCCATCTTGGAAAATGACCCTGGCTTCATAATAGCCCATCTGTATAAGGCCTAAATTATAGCACTGTGTGTTGCACTGGCTTTCTTTCCTGTTACATTTAAATATAAGTGTTTCACCTGTCAGTGTACACAGAGCAAGTGCTGCCTCCACAAAATCACCAATAGATCAGGATTAGGCCTTCAATCAGTAACTAGATAGTACAGGCATACCATCAGAGGGATCTGCATCTCTCTGCATCTTTAGTGCTGTAGTCACTGTATTTCTGTTTCTGGAGATCTACCAAATAAGTAACATCCTACAGATCACAACTTTCATTTATTTAAAAATAAAGTTTCCATGTCTTGCAGCTGCCCTGATGAATTGAAATCTACCTGCTGCCCAATTTTCCCAAAACCAGCTGCTGTCTTTCACCAAGGGTGGATTTAGCAGTCTTAGAAGAAGAGTCAGGTCCAAAATGTTTACTTCTGAGTAACAAACTATAGTTTTTTTAGGGAGAGGGCATGTCCTACATACTTATATTTATTTAAGCCATCTTCCAATGATGGGTTAGATCAGTGTTTCTCAACCTTGGCAACTTTAAGATATGTGGACTTCAACTCCCAGAATTCCTCAGCCAGCAAGGTTGAGAAACAGCGGGTTAGATGCTAGTAAGCAGAGTTGTTTTTTCCTAAGCTACAATGAAATAATGGATCCTGCTCCAATTTGTCCAAGATGGGACATGAAGATCAACATAATACTATTATGTTTATTCTTATATCAGAGTGGGCAATCTTTGGTCCGCAAATTCCCTTTTGGCAGACCTCCCCAAGCGGAAAACGGGTTTATTTTTCTCCTGTGTTGACACCAGAAACAAATGAAACCTACAGTGTAATCCCTAAATTAGGTGTACCAAATAATAATAATAAAAAATCTTAACCCATTTTTTAAAAATATTTCAAATGCAGTCTTGGTCGCCAAAAGGTTGCCAGCCCTATCATGTAGGCCAGGGATAATCAACCGGGTACCCTACTGATTTCCAGATGACAGGTTCCATAATCCTTGTTCACTGATCATGTTGGCAGAAGTTGATTTATATTAACCCAAAACATTTGGACGACACCAAGTTGTTCACTCCCAATAGAGGCTACTGTAATGAGAGAATCATTCCCTTTGTCCAGCACACTGCAACACCCGCATGACTTTATTCCTTGCGTATTAAGATTCAACACACTGTAATGATCCACTACAGCACCAAAAAAGAAGTGTTTTCATGAAGTTTATTTCAATTTCATTTAAATTAAAATTCTTAATTAGAAAAAAACCAAAAATTTTAAAAACTGCAAACTTGAGAAATGCACACAGTGCAGATGGACTAGACTGGGGAAAAATGAATCACAGGTCCAGTTTGATTAGGAAGATATATTGTGGGGTTTACCCCATAAAAGACACCTCGTGCCCATGTTCCACTTTTAGCGTGGAAAGCTGGGGAACAGAGTTCAGCCTCACTCAATGTATGCACACAATCACACACACATCACCACCAAACACCTTGCTACTAAAGGAACAGTATCCCAAAGCTTGAAACTGCTACCTTGCTAGAGACTTACATTAGTAATAGCAACTCAAAGGATCGAGGGTCAAAAGGATCACCCAGGAATGGTGCAAATATTCAAAGGTCACAGTAAAAAGGTCAAAACAGAAGTGCAAGGGGTCCCAGGTAAGTAGCTGCTGCTCAAAGCTCACGGGGCACAGTGCAGAGGTTTACAGGACCACCACTTGAACTTTTCAAGAGGACAGAGTTAAAGCTGTGTTCAGGAGGTCACAGTTGAGAGGTCAAAAGGCCACCATGGAAAATAAACTACCACAGTTCAAAGACTACCACAGAGAGACAGTTCCAGATTCTTCACACAAGGGTCACATCTAAAGATCAGAGGCCAGTGTGGGGAAACAAACAGCGCTCAAATCTCCCTGAGGAAAGGTTTCAACAGAATCAGCGGTCACGATGAAGAGGTCACTTTCTGAGGAAAATCCCTGGCAAAGAGGCACGGGTCAAGGAGGAAGGAACAACGGCCAATGGCTCTGGAGGCCCCCAGACAGAATGATCAACATTTCACGGTTCAGACAAGCCCCGAAGCCTGACCGTGGCTGGGCTGCAATAGCAAAAGCCGGGACCACTCAGGCCACCACACAGTTCTTGTCCCGGACCACCCGCAGTCTTCGGCGCTGCTGTTTGCGAGTTGGTTCGGTGGGCGGCATGACCTCTGGGGAGCTGGCTCCGCCACGCAAATGAGGCGGCAAGGGTATAGGCTCACCTAGAAAATAGCCTTCTTCCTCCGAGGACGAATCGGAGGAGTCGGAAGAGCTGAAGTCCCATCCCCGGGGCGGGTAGCGCCGGTGCCACGCAGGAAAAGCACTCTCCGAAGCGGAATAGGAGAGGTTGGCTCCCCTCCTTTCCCCCCCACCCTTCCGGGGCCTCCAGCCTTGGCTCCCCAGGTTGAGCGAGTTGTCTGAAGTGGAGCGAGAGTGTCCTCGGATGGCTCCCCCCTTCTGCAGCAGCGGGGTCTCCAGGGAGGTTTGCTCAGGACAAGGGGTGCTGGGCTCTCCCGAGACTAAGGGTTCCCGGAAGCTAACCCGAGGAACTCCTCCACGGGCAAAAGTGCCCGTCCCAGGCTCCATGCCCTCGCTGAGCCGTGGCCGGGCAGAGGCTTGAATTTTGGAAGTGGAACTGCTGCTCCAGTCGGAGATTTTGGAGGAGGGCATCCCCAGCTCGGGCATGGAATGGCGCAAGGGAGAGGTGCGCTGGAAATGTGGCTGGAGCTCAGTCCCTGAGAAGAAACAAGACAATTAGAGCGGGGGGCCTAAGTCTCAAACCTAGAAGCCTTCCCCAAGTAGCCCTGCACATCTGCAGCCTTCTTGTCCCGTTTGGCTCTACCTCACCTGTTCCTGGTTCCTGGTCCGTGGCTGGGGGCAGGCAAGTAGATGTTCCCCGGGAGGCCCGTTCCACGGGCTCCTCACAACTCTGGCTGTAGCCAGAACCATTGCTGTCTGGATCGGAGAGCTCTTCCATTTCCGTGGGCACCTCCTCCTCCTCTTCCTCATCCCCAGGCGCCCCGCTCCAGCTCCTTCGGATCCTCGGGGTAGAGTCTGATGGTGCTGGCTGCCCCCCAAAGGAAACAGAGCGGGTGATGGAGGAGGGTGTCGAGCCCTGGGACTGAACTCGGCGCTGCTGCCAGCTGGTCCTCCGACCATCCTGAGGATGGGTGCTTTGCAAGGCAGAGTCACAGGAATCTGAGCCGTTGGGGTCTTCACCTAGGCTGCAGGCCCGGGAACAGAAGATCTGCCCCTGCTTGGGCAGGAAAGGCTTCCCCAGCAGGGGCTGCTGGCAACGGGAGCAGCAGAAACAGGCATCGGTGGCATGCCAGTGCTGGCCTTCATAGGTCATCTGACCCTGGTCAATCCCTGCAGGGAAGGGACAAGGCCAAACCATTGGATGGAGTCAAACACTTTGTTTCAAAACCCACAAAGGCTGGAAGGTCATCTGCTCTAATCCCCTTGCCGATGAAGGTGATCTATTCCATAGTGTTCTGGGGCACGTCCTCCTGTTTCTAGATGTTTGCAAAGAGGCTGAAGAAGCTGCTCTTTTTAAATGGTAAAAAGCATTGTGTTCAAAAGTCTTATCTTGCCTCACTTAAAGCACCACCAAAGCCAACACTGAGATCTTACATTCATTTAGGAAATAGAAAGCAGATATCTTTGCATCCTTGCTAGAAAACCAAGGATGGAAGAACACTTCCCCTTCATGTCCTTCTACTCAGATCCAGTGCTGTCCGTTATTCTTGCAAACAAAAATAAAATAAATCCTAAATCATCTATCTGAAAATTGAGTAACTAATGCCCAATTAAAATGTCTGGCCCATGTCAATTTTATATGTGTTCATTCATATTATACCACATGCCTGACTGTATTTTTGGGCTGCAGTAAGCAAGACTTGTAGAAAATTCTGTACATTATGGAGTCTCCAGTTACTATAAACAAGCAATAAACATCTGAACCTTACACATCATGCTACAATGTGGGTTGATTAACCATGATTTGTTAAATAAGCCAATATTTGGTTTCACATACTGCACTAACCATGATGCGTGGCATATAAACTAGAATGGCTGGTTTAGTTCATACAACACATTATACTACAATGAGATATGTCATATTATGCCTTGGTGAGATAGGGCATTCTGGGGGAAGTCAGTGGTTTCACTTTTGGCACTAATCACGTGTGTATCGTCATAACTTCATCACTGCTGCAGGACTGGGAATTTCTAGTCCAACTGCACCTTTGAAGAAGAAAATGTGGGCTTTCAGAAGACTCCAGGAGCCTTGTCTTGCCCCCCCCCCATGGCCTTCAGGAAAGGGCTCAAATCCTGGCTCTGCCAGAAGGCCTGGGGGCCAGAGGGGGGCCCGCACCTGTGGAGATGGGTGGTGGGGTGATGGGTTGTCCCCCCCCCATCATCTGACAGGTTTTTTAGGGCTAAAATCAGAGGAGGTTTTTAGGGCATTTTTAATATATGTTTTTTAATTATTTATAGATTTTAGCCATGTTTGGAGAGATTTGTGTTTTCTGTGTTTCTTCTTCTTTTTTATTATTGTGAGCCGCCCAGAGTCACCCGTTGGGGGAGATGGGCGGCATACAAGCCTGAAAAATAAATAAATAAAATAAATAAATAATCCAGTACAGTGGTACGTCGGTTCATGAATGCTTCTGTTCACGAACAATTCGGTTCACGAACAGCTTCGGTCGCAAAATTTTGCCTCCGTTCGCGAACTCCGCATCGGGTTACGAACAGGATCCGCGGCCATTTTCCCTCCCATGACACGTGGTCGCGGCTTCCTGTAGGGAGGGGGACTCTCCCTCCAAGCAGTAACCGCCTCCCCACCCGCCTTCCTGTCCTCCACACCAGAAGTCGCGTCGAGCAAGGTTAGCTTTCTCTCTTTGTACTGTACTTTGTGTCATATTTTTGCGGTTTTAAAAAAAAAAAATATGGTTCAGAACGGATTAACCGTAATTACATTGAACCTTATGGGGAAATTTGATTCGGGACGCGATCAAAAATCAGTTGGCGACCAAATTCGTAGGGGTCAGAACGGATTAACCATATTTACATTGAACCTTATGGGAAAATTTGATTCGGTTCACGACCAATTCGGTTCGCGACCAGAGTCGCGGAACGAATTAAGTTCGTGAACCGAGGTACCACTGTATTTCTTAAACTTTTTTCTCTCAGGACCCCTTCCCACTTTTAAAAATTATGGAGGATCCCAAAAGAGCTTTTGTTTGTATGATAACTCATTGGTATTTACCATATGATAACTTTATCGATATTTACCATATTAAAAATTAAAATTGATGCATTCACTGCTGCTACTGCTTCTCACGATTGTTTTATGGGATTTTAATATTGTATTATTTTTCAACATAGGCTGGCAAATAATTTTGACTTCCCAAACCCCTGGGAGGGTCTTGGGCGACCACACTTGAAGAAATGCTGCTATAATCCAATCCTTTCATTCTCCAGGCACTGAGTTATCTTACCAATGTGCTCCCCACATGCGTCACAATATTCTGCATAGAGGCTCTCGTAACAATGGCAGCAATAGGGGCGACGTTGGCGCATGATGTATCGTTGCCCACCCAGAGCCTCCTCACACTCAAAGCAGCAGAAATGGCGCATGTGCCAGTGACGGCCTTCAGCTTCTGTGCATTCATCTGCAAAGATAATCTGTTCAGGGGAAGCAGGGAGATGGGTCCGAGGAGGAGAGGCCATAGAAAAAAAATTAAAGATTAGAAGAAAAATCCCGCAGCACTAAAATTTGTTCCCAACCTCAATGTGCAGCAAAATGTTGCAACCTTTCACAAGTACCCTTGGAACTTTCTGAGCATAATTTATTATTTTTATTGTAAGCCGCCTCGAGTCACTTTACTGTGAAATGGGCGGCTACATAAACGTGATAAGTAAGTAAGTAAATCAATCAATCAATCAATCAATCAATCTAAAAACTATCTGGTCTTGCTGATTTGGTTTTCACAAACTGTCCAGCAGATTTGGAAGTGGGGATAGAAGGATAGTCTTCAACGGATAGAATTTCAAGAAACAGAAGGTATCAAAGACTTCCAAAATTTTAAAATTAAATGGCCAAAATCTTGCTTATGTGCACAATCTCATTAGTTGGGATGTTCTCACAAGATTTCAGGCAAGATTTCTGGGTTCTTGGAGGTGAGGTCACACAAAATGTTAGAATGAGTTCACCTGAAATGTTTACCACCACTTCCCAGGAAGCCACAGGGCTAAGAAATGCAAAGAGCTGGTTTCAGATAGAACTGCTGCATTAATTTGTGTGTTTACTCTGTTTATCTATACAGTACTCTGGGAGAGAAGAGGTTTATATTTAGCATCTTGGTTCCTGCCAAGCTCTCTCATGTTTTGTCACTTTTCTCCTAGCCTGGTTCAATTGTTCTAATATCAGAACTGAGCTGGAAGTGCCTGAGAATGATAAAGTAGAAGGCTCTAATATAAGAAAGAATTCAACTCCCTACCCCCACTTAACCTACATATGACAAGGGCAAGCCTATGAATAAATGGTGTCTAGATTCCATTGGCTCTCCACACTAACACATCACATTTGCTTCTTAAAACAAAGCTGTTTGTTGGTTCAGAGGTTGAATCCATATATTTTAAAGCCAATATATGTTTTAATCATGGTTTATTGGTGAGGCTAGAATCAATTTTATAGACTATCAAAATAACCATGACTTGTTCAGCTCCCACTACTTCTGCTACTTCTCAGATACCATCCCAAATATCTTGGAT
This sequence comes from Liasis olivaceus, assembly GCA_030867105.1. Classification (NCBI taxonomy): domain Eukaryota; kingdom Metazoa; phylum Chordata; class Lepidosauria; order Squamata; family Pythonidae; genus Liasis; species Liasis olivaceus. The sequence goes on from CM061348.1 coordinate 144,027,313, forward strand.
TCCAAAAGGCATTTCTGATAGTGTTTTGAGCCTGTTTATTGTATCATCTGTTCTTCTCCCATGAGTCACTGTGGAAATCTGTGGTTTTATGGAATCTTTTTGTGAGTACAGAGTCTTTGAGAAAGCCTGGACCTATGTTGGGGGGCTGCATGTACACATTTCTAGGTTTCTCTCTGCATTTGTCAGCATTTTGTGAGAAGTTATTTTGGATATGGGACTGTGAGAGGTATATTTTGTCTATATTTCTGAGAGGGATTGGTGGGGATAGCTGCACATTTTTATGTTGGGAGTGTGTTTTGATTCTGTGACGTGGATAATTTGCTATGCTCCGATGGGGCAAATATGTTATTTGCTATATGAAAGTCAGATCCTCACATTTATCATTTGTTCCAGAAGAAAAGGGCACTAACGCAAGCACTGTTGCCAGAAAAAATGCAGAGATTGGGGTGGGGGGGAGGGAGGCTAGATTAGCCAGAAGAATGATCTCTCTTTTGCACGGTACTTCTGTAGGTTGGCATGAAAATTGGGTAGAGGATAAAAATAAACCAGGAAAGCAGGACAAGTTCCAACATAAAGAACAGTCATGGTTAAAATAAGCCGGGAACCAACTTCAAGTCATGGTTTTAAATTGTGGCTGATTGTAAAACACCTAACATTGTTTGTTCTCTGAGGGGGGTCTGCACCTTTAAACAAACCACAGACAGACTACGAAAGTCCTGGGTTATTGTTATGTGGAAACCAAGCTACAGTAACATTTGGACAGTGTTCACTTTAAAGCAGTGCTTCGCAGTCTCAGTGACTTTAAGACCTGTGGAATCCTAGAATTCTGGGAGTTGAAGCCCACAGATCTTCAAGTCGCTGCGATTGAGAAACACTGCTTTAAAGCATGCAAACATATCCCCAACTGACGCAAATGGTCCCAATGTCCCAACTTCCACATTTTTCATTCTGGGAAGCCTTCCAAAGGCCTCCCTGCTGCTCTACATAGAGTCTGGCTGGTCCCTCTCACCTCATCACAAGCTTCGCAGCGTGGCTTGAGGCGCTCGGCATGGTGGCGCCCACAGTAGATTTTGCCCTCCTGGTAGAAGTAGATCAGGTCAACAAGGAGCTCCCGGCAAGTGGTACAGACAAAGCACTGGGGGTGCCAGCAGGCACCATGCCCAGCTCGACTGGCAAAGACAGCAATGTCCCCGCCACAAATCTGTTTCCCACACTGTCAAGAGAAGAACAACAAGTCAAGAACATAGGAAAGCAAGCACAATGGATTCTGTTCCCAGCACTCCTTTAGGTGAGGTGCATTACGCTTTCCAGATTATAAATATTGAGGGCACTCCAGAGAGACACCCATTTTTGCTTTTTCCCACAGTGAGACCATAATTCTGGCATACGTATTTGTTTCAGGGCATCCAGACTTTCCACCCTCGAGTCAGCTGTTCTCTGGGGGTGACATATTTTCCAAGCGCTCTCACCATGTTAACATACTGAAGAAAAAAATTAATCTGGCCGAGGAGAATTCCAAAGATGCTGGTGACCTCTGACATTCCATTCCATTGAAAACATTTCATCAGAGGAGCTCTTCTTCACTCACTGAGAGCTTATCATATTTTATAAGCAAGTTAAGAATACAACTGGAAAATGTCATTTTCCAAATCTCATAGTCCTAATTTAACGAGGCAAGTACACTCTGAATAGACTTACTGTGGCTGCTCCTAAGTATAGTTTGTATTCCATTTAAAATATATGTATTTCTGGATTTTTCACTTAGGCAAATTTAATGAAAGGTAAGCCGATTCATTTAGAATGAAATAAAACAATAGGCAGACAGGTTCTTTCTTTAACTTTGCTATGCGCTAATCATGGAAGCCAAGAGAAGCTGAAGTACCTGATGCGAGCACTAGATGTCAGATGTGCTCCTCCAGCATATTTCTTTTTCCCTCCTACACCCTGCCCTGGCAGTCCACCTTCTCTCAAATTCAGATCCTGACGTGGCACTTGAAATAACCCTAATTCTTTAAATCTGTGAAAAAGGCAAGGCAGAGCCAACCTAGGGTAGCTGACTACACATCAGAATTGCCCTGAGCAGGAGCTACACAGGCAGACTGAAGCCTGAGATAGCGTCATGCTTTTAAACTTTTCCAAACGCTGCTTTCAGTCTGAAATCAGGACCTAACATTTAATCCAGGGTGCGGCTCTTTACTTTCATATTTCTTCTGTACAGGTTTTTATTTTTCTAAAATCATTCATTCGGTGAAAACCACTGACAGCTAATGCAGTATCACAGAACAGGTTCTGGGGGTTTTCTTTAGATTTTTGTCAACCTGTAGGGTTCTGTGCATCATCTGCAGAAGGTGAACCTGCTAAACCCTAAACTTGGGTTAGCAAACTAACTATGCTGAGATAACATGTTATACTTAAACAAATTAACTGTGTTATGGCTCAGTGTTGATCGTGATGGTGCTCACTCTCAACAGTAAAGCAATGGCTGGATTTCCACACTCACTCAATCAAAACGATCAACTCCAAGGAGCCATGAAGACTTAGCCACTGTCAATCATTTGCACTCTATACCAGCAGGTGTAACATAATGTTTGAGTGCATGGACCACCACGGACTGAGAAATATTCTGTTCTCAGGGTCATATGACAGATTATATTATTTGTGCTTTCTTCTTCCAAATGTGTAAGAAGCTGTCTTAAAGTGAGTCATGGCTGTAAATGGATTTCCTGCTGAAAACCACTCCCTGGCAGCTGCCGTTTGCAGTCAGTGGTGCTGCTTACTGAAAAGAGTCAGGGAGAAGAGTGGTCTTTCAGCACAGGAGACCCAGCAAAGAATTTGTTCCAGGTTAGTGCCTTGTGGCTGCTTTTTTCTTCAAAATAAAACTGAGCTCTTGTTCCCTTTTTGCCCACCACTAGTGATAAAATCTCATGTCCAAAAAGTTTTTGCCCAACAGCAGATACATTTGCACAGGCAAGATTGGTGAACTTTTATTAATCAACAACTCAATTACATTAATCAACTCAGTTACTTGAATATTGAAGACATATAGCATGTAGAGAGCCAGGCTGGTGTAGTGGTTAAGGCACCAGGATAGAAACTGGAAGGTTGTGAGTTCTAGTCCCGCCTTAGGCACAAAGCCAGCTGGGAGACCTTGGACCAGTCACTCTCTCTCAGCCCTAGGAAGCAGGCAAGGGCAAACCACTTCCAAAATCTTGCCAAGAAAACTGCAGGGACTTGTCCAGGCAGTCACCAGGAGTCAACACTGACTCAAAGGCACCATTAAAAAAAAAAAAAAGCATGTAGAATGCATTCAAAGATGTCCTTGTTGTGATTACAGAACTCACTGACAGGCAAAAATGTGTTGGCAGGCAAAAAAGAAACAAAAACAAAAATGTCCAGTTTATGCATACAGTGTGAGTTTGCATGTCACACTAAGCCAAAACCAGACCACATTATGGCTTAATGCAATGGGCAACATTCCAAAGAGCAGAAACTGGTATTCATCCAAGGGAGCAATTTGGTTTCAACCAAGTGGCTTTTCTCAGCCTTGCTCCCAATAAACCTTTTATTTGAAGATACAGAAGCTGGGACCTTCTATATACAAATCATGGTTTAAACTACCCAAAACAACTCTCTACCTGAAAACTAAAGTCCAGGAAAATCCTTACCATTAGATCCTACCAAAGGCAGAAACTGTACCTAATCTCAATATGAATAGTGTTATTAATATCTAGAACCAAACCACAACTGATTAAGCACATGATAACTAGGGCTACATCTGGGCTGCAAAAATCCCTATGACCTGATAGTTCTAGAACAAGGATCTGGATAAAATCTGATATTCAAGTGCATAGGCACATGATTGGGAAATCTGCCTTTTTACGATCACTTCCCCATTACTGACTTACAGCATCTTCTAGTTTATCTAGCCATTCTTGTGCAAAAATAGCAATAATGACGACATCATTTGCATCATTTCAACAGCTGGATAATAATATGAAGATGCTACTGATGACTACTGGGGAAACGGTCTAAAAGTCCCAATTCCAGGGATTAGCAGAAGCCAGGGATCACCAAAGCTTTAGCCCCACAAAGCCTTATCACACCAGGCAAATTTTCTGGAATCCATAAACAAGCAAGAGAGCAATCATTTGCAGAAGGCCTTTTGCTAGGCAGATACTTCTGAAATAAAGGAACAGTCCTCCAGGGTCAAAGACTGTAATTTACAGGGAAGGATGGCATTGTACATCTTTCTCTTTAATAAGCACAATTTTTTCATGCTTTTATGAGTTTATAATAAAAGAGGCTAGTTTATACTTCATTAGTTTATAATAAAAGAAACCAAAGCAGCTTCCTTGACTCACTACTCATGTTTGGGGATTAGTGATACAGCCCCAAGTCATACAGGAGTGTCAGAATGAAACTCTATGAAGTGCCGAGCCTTCAAGGAAACTGAAGCGGCTAGTGGTTCCAACAGCTGCCACAGCCACCTGCACAGAGTCCTCCTTCCTTGGTTGCCCTTCTTATAGCAACAGGTGGCTTCTTTGACTTAGAATCCCACTGAGGGACCAGGAAGATGGTGCCACTTCCCCCTCAACTGGAGGAAATATGAGCAAATAGGTAAGTAGCAACACTGCAGGGGGAACTAGAAGGATGCTCTTCAGACATGCCTTTAGCAGCTGGCACGAATGCCAACTCCTGCAGTCATTGTGAAGATCCTCACATCATGATAATTTGTATGAATGAGACCCACGACAACAATAGCAAAAGTGGACAACAAACAGAAGTCCTTCCAGTGCACACTGCCCTGAGAATCGCCAGGAATGGTAAGCATGGAATTACCCTGGAAGTTCTGATTCTGATTCAGTCAGCCACTTCTAGGTTAATGCCAGATTCAACATAGAAGATTTAAGGACCCATGATCAGTTAATAATGATTTTTACTCTGGTTTTAATTTGAACTTTACCACATTAAATGTTTGGAGGAAGGTCTGTGTTTGAGAATGTGCTCTGGGTGCATCTAAAAACCTGAACGTGAGGAAGGAGGCTACAATTTGAAACGGAGAAGTGACCTCTTCTCCTCTGAGATTCAGCATGTTGGGAAACGTGGTGGAAGCAATCAAGTATAGGGGAGAAGTGGCAGGCAGGTAGAAGGCTCTTCCTACTTTCTCCCGCACCCCACCCCACCCCACCCCACTCCACCCCATCCCAAATCACTTGCTATTTTTTAGATGCTGGGCAAAAAATAGTGTTTCAAGACTCTACTACCAAATGTCTAGCCTGATTCAAATTATTTCTCCCAAGAATTTTTTAAAAATCCATTCTTCTCGAACTGTTTTACATTGATAGGGTACAAAATGAGGCCCCATACCTGTTCACAAATGGCTCCAGTTATGGTGACAGGAAAGAGTCGGACAGTTCCTCGGCCAAGGTTCTCTCGCTTACGCTGCTGTGAAAATAATTTCAACTCCTTTGCCTCCTCCTCTTCTAGGGAGCTGCAGTACTGAGCCTGGATACAGATTTGAAAAGGAAGGCAAGGTGGTCAAGAAAGGTCAAGATTTTTTGTCCTGATGCCTCTGGGGCAAGGTGGCTGATCCATTCCAGGAGCACTCAGTATGTGTGCTTCCAAAAGGAAGAAAGAAAATTCTGGAACAAAATTTCAAAAGGGGGCAGCTGGCTGATGAACTCTTATTCTGATCACATACCAGAACACACAGATTAAAAAGGGAAAGAAGGAACAGAGTATACAGTCTTAGGGAAGTTGAACCAAGAAAACAACCCCTGCCCAATCTGTAGCCAAGAACACAACCCCTACTTACACCTCTTTCCAATCTCCCAAGTCTTCATGGACAACGTCTACAGTGCATCTTAAAACAGCAATAACATAACTAATAGATCTAGTTCGCATACGTAATTCTCATCAGCAAGAGATGCTAAAAAAAACAAAAAACAAAAAAACAGGCATCCCTACAGCTTCCAAATTGGTCCTCCAGGCTGAGTCTTGGAGAGATGGGTCTCTAAAGAGCTCAGGCCCCTGAGCTCTCCAATCCCACCCCATTCTGGATGGCCTCTAGGCTGCCACCCCTCCCATCAAAACTTCTGTGCTTTGAATTGAATAATTTTCACACAATGCCATCTGCATCAAATTCCAACTCTGTGTCCTTTTCCCATCCCACATGTCCTTGCCATGCCTCGGTTCCCACTGGAAGGATGAAACACAATAGCTAATCAGCCTTGAGGTTCTAGACAACTCAGAATAATGATTGCTTAGAACACAGCACACCCTTGGAATGGTAACTCAGCTTTGTTGGCTTGCCCTTCCATCCTTGCTCTCCCGGACACATATGTGAAGCTGCCTCCCCCACCCCAAAGCAGAAATATTTGCAGATCTTTCCCCATTTTTATGAGGACTTCCCCCCAAAAAATGGAAATCTGAAAAAAAACTGATCAGGAAATATTTCTAATCTTTTAGGATATATGGAATGGCTACAGCGAGAGAGGGACAATTATGCAAATCAGAGTTGGGTAAGATGGCATTCCTCTTGCTGATGAACTCTAATTCTCCTTACCCCCAGCCAACACTGTCAGTTTTGAAGCATGATGGTAACTGCAGTCCATCAACATCTGAAGAGCTGTATGTTATCTAACTAGCCCCCAGCTGAAACAGAGAACCATCCATTTACTAGGCCAGGTTAGACGACACCAGCCTTCAGATTAGGGCAGGTGGGGCAATAGATTTAGCATAACTTCATGTTGTACAAATCATTGGCTAAAGACATCTGTAGCAAGGAAGAGAGAAAACAAAAAGAGAGGGATGGGAGAAGTCCTGGAGGATAAAAAGGAGATGGCAGAAAGAAACAGAAAGAAAAAGAGTAACCTCCCAACTCATTGCCAGCATTCAGCCCCAAACATACTCCCTCTGAGAGAATGAAGATCTCAACAGAAAAGAGATTCTGCAGCCTTTGGTCTGCACAATGCAGACCCCAAGGGAGCAGATCCCTGCTGGCAAATGACCAATTCAAGCAAGTGAAACCAGCACAGGTCAGGGCAGCAACTAACCAGCCACAAATCATAGGATCCCACAGCGCCAGGTTGCCCTATTAAGCCCCAGGGATCTGGTAGATAGAAGAAATTAATTAAATCTTGCCGGAGACAATTTTATATTTTTACATCCATCTATAGCCCAGGATGGTAGTTGCGCACAAGTAAGGGAAAGCTTTTAGCTTACTGACCTTGTGTAAACAAATCAATTCCTACTCCCTGGGAGGTGAGGAATTTCCAGGGAGCAGCATACTTGGGACTCTGGGGATTGATCAGAAAACTACATCAAAGAGGGTCCCTTTGCAAGGAAGCTGAGCCTAATGATTAATTTAGCTCCTTGAGAGCTAAAGAGAGTGGAGAAAAGAGATTTAGCACAGAATCCTTCGTCTGTTTATGGTTTGAAACTGGCAACCTCTATCAGGGCTTTTTCAAAACTCTGAGATGCCTGGGGACAGGCGTTTATTTAAACAACCTGCACTCTCACGCCCTTTCTTCTCACTGCATTCTAGATGAATATGATCCTTATCTTCATTGCCTTTTGTCCACTTAAGTCAACAGCCCAATAACTGGAAGAGTGTGGGGAAACCTGAAGTAGATCTTGGCATTATATTTTAACTAATTCAGTTTGCTGCTTTGGATGAAAAATAGTAATCCACCTGATCACTGCAGATACCAAATTAGACTTCAGGCCTCCTTCCATGTAGAGGACCCCAGGCAATTAATCCCCTGATCTCCTCTATTAAAAGGCACAGACTTTCTCTATTTCATTTTTCACAGTCACAGTTATTACTGGGAATAATCTTCAGTCCTTTCAATCTGCAATCCTTTCTAAGTACAGAACACTTAGAACAAAATGCAGAGTCCTAATGTTTTTAATTTTAAAAATATCAAGTTTCCAATTTTTATTGAAATCATACAATCAAGATGTAGTGAAAACTCCAGAGATGGGAGGAGGGGCGTTCGATGGACTGCACCATTCTGGTATGTGCAGCAAAAGCAGAATAACATGTAACAGTGATAAATAACAACAGCATCCTCATTCATCAGTAATCATAATCATAATGTACACTGTAGAATTATCTCCTGTTGAGATGTTTTGAAAAGACACATATAGAATAGATGAAGTGCTATGCATCGCTAACCTAATGGGCATCACAAATTGCAAGAATATTTGTGTATGCCTCTTCTTGGTGATTATCAGCCCTGCCACCTGTGGTAGATTAAGCCCAATTATTTAGACTGCAAACGGAGAAAAGGACTGTGTAAATGGCCTTCAGAGCTGATAGCTGCCAGTGATTGACAACTTAGCAGGTGAGAAAGCAAAGAAACTAATCTAGCAAAATACACAAGATCGATCTTGGGGAAATTCCTTTCCAATTCAGAGAGAGGCAATTGTTTTAACTCTGTAGACTTCCCATTGTGTGCATGCTGATGAGACATTTGGAGGTTTTAAGCTCTGGGATGTCACTGAGTTGGAAGAGAAGAGGCACATGGCGTGCTTGCATTCTCCCACCCCCTGCCACCAAGAATGACCAGGAGTTCTGCAAGCACTGCCCACTCTGCTTTTTTTCAGATCAGAGCTGAAGGCAACCAAGCATGCCCCTTTTACCGGGCAAGAAAATTGGGTGCAACTAACACAGGGTGAAAGGGGGGAGCAGCCCTGCCAAATTATTTGTTGCCTTGAAGCCTCCATTCTCATATATACACGGAGCCTTATGTTGTGACTTCCCTTCCAAACTGATGGATGGTGGAAGCTTGGGGAAGGTGGGTTGGGATCTACAGGTAGCAGGGCTACTTTAAAAAGTCAGAAAATGACTTCTAGAAGAAGAAATGGCAGACCACGGAGCTGACAACCACAGCGGAATGAGGAGCCAGCAAGTAGACCAGCTCTTCGATAATTCCTCTCCAGACAAGGAAAGGACTTGAAATCGCCCACTGTCAGCCCTCCCAGGTAAACCAAACAGGAAACACGACTAGATGGGCTAATTCTACTTTATTGTAAGCCTGTATTAACAGAATCTTGCAGGTCTGAAAGTACAAATCTCCCGCCCTCCCTATCTACCGCCTGAATAGTTAGGGTGGGTCCTTCCTAAGTTTCTTTCTCTGGCCTTTATTCTGCTGCGGACTCCTATCTCTTTTATCTGATTGTTCCCTAGGTGGCATCTCTTCCCCCTGTCTTCCAAGGTCTCCCTCACATTCCATCAGACCCACAAGTGCTCCATGCAGCTGCTCCTCATGAGGAGTCCACAAGATAGCAGTTTCTAGCAGGTTTGGAGCTCTGGGAGACGAGGGAATAGCCATCTTGCTCAAACTGTGGTCAGCACCTTTGAAAGGACACTAAGTCTGCATGCACTACTTCCTTTTCTAATCACTTTTGGAAATTGCTTGTTAATTGCTTTTCAGCTATTAGACACCTTGAGACTGATAGGTCTGACAGCACCAGGTGAGTTTCTTTCAAACCTTGGCAAAAGAAGTTTTAACTACAAGTTTAAGAATTTTAAAAAAATGTTTTTCGGAATAAACAGAAAAAGGGTGATTAAAACTTTGACTTTAGAAAGCTACAAACAGACTAAGAGTCCAGATAAATTTGAAATAAGATTTTGGGATTAATTATAAAGAATCCTTCCTGTGGGAAAATGCTTTTGTTTTTAATTTAAAAAAAAAACATAATAAGATTTTAAAAATTGGACACTAGAGGGAATTAATTAGAGGGACTAAAGATTACAATTAAAGGAGAAGAATACTTAAATTTGACTTACAATACAGAATGAAGCAAAATAATTTAACATTGGACATATTAAAGGATATTTTTGTGCAATGGGCACAGAAGGTAATTTTAAGAGTGTCTGCCTCTATAGACAGACTGTGTCTACAAAATGTTATGGAAGAGGAACAAGTTCTACCTGACAAGATTGAGACTGAGTTGAAAGTGGATTTAAAAATGGCAGGCTACAAGAATGATGTGGAAAAAGATGTTACACTGGACATACAAAAGAAACCAGCTGATGTCTTAATAATTACAAGGGATATACAAACAACAAACCAAGAGAGTGACCTGGATAAGTTTCCTATACTGGATTTACAAAAGGGGCTTGTTAAAGTTTTGTAGAATTTTGTGAGAAGGGACAAAGAAAAAATGGGGAAAAAATCAAGTTCTACTACATTATTTGAAAGGACTAAAGGTTAGAAGTAAAAGGAAGGAATATTGGTTTATTTGATCAAGGTTAAAATAGATATGTTGTTATTTCTGGTAACCTTTATGGACTTTTGCTGACACCAGGACTGAAATGCTGATGCTTTATGGATTTGTTTATAGATAAGAGATCATCTGCTGTATTTTAGGAGGAAGTGATAAGTTACTAAAATTGTTTATGCTTGTTGTGATGAAGGTAGGAATTCACTTCTTTATATATTTCTTTTCTTTTTCTTTACTACATTCTTTTTTTTTCATTTCTATTTTTCTTTCTTTTTTGATTTTCTGCGCTTTCTATTTTTTCTTTTTATTCTTTTACTTTTCTGAGTTTGTACTGGTTTTTACCCTTTTAATTGTATTAAATTATGTTTAATAAAATTACTATTAAAAAAAAGTCAGAAAACAATCATTTGTGTATTGGCAGACTCTTCACCACCACTGTCACACACAAACCATTCGCTGAACATGCAAGAAGGAAATAAGCACATCCACTAGATTTGCTTCATAGTTGCCCACCCCTTCCCCCAACGCTGAGAAGAAAGGTAGTTTTTTTGTTGGTGACAATGAGATGGAAAAGGGTAACATGGTAGAAAATCAGTTCTGGTCTCTAGTTCACTAAAACAGAGTCCACCATATTACCTGAAACACTTGCTCAACGTAGCAGAACAATCACTGGGAAATAAATCCAAGACTTAAGGTAAGGTTTTTACTGTTCACATTTTGTAATTGAGAACACCCACACATTCAGACCACCGATAAAGCATCACTTCTTTTGGGATAATCTGAAGCCACTGGGGGCGAGGGGGATGGAATCAATTCCCCTGAGTGGTAAAGCTTAAATTCTCATGGCAGAGAGGGCTTTGGGTTGCTTATCCATTTTACAGCATATAATTATCTTTGTCAATAGCAGTAACGCATACCTTTATGAAGCCCCAAAATAAATATTTTTTAAAAAGGAAAGTTAAAGGACAGTGCGAGTATAAGTCAGCTCCTCCCAATCAGGTTCCCTGAGCCAATTAGAAAAGGCTTTGCAAAATTCTTCTAGACAACAAGTGGAAAGCTATCTGAACTGCAACTCAAGTAGATGTTGGAAGGTTCACAGTAAACACAACCCAAGCGGAAGAGCAGGGATAAGGCCATTTCTGAGGTATGTAAGCTCCAAGCCTTTATGAGCTTGAGCAATCAAAACTAGCCTGGTGAAACTGTCCTAAAAGTCACAGGAAACCTATGCAGATTGCAGATACTGGCTAAGGTGCTCTCAGCAACCCACCCCTACCAGGAGAAAGGATACTGTACGGAAATTTCTATACTGTCATCCAAACTGCCATACCGATTCAGAAGGGAAAATTGCAGCCTTAAAAATTACAAAGTCAGACTAAATGAGAAACACTGGATACTGCTCAAGACAAAGGTTTTCAATCACACTGCAAACAAATATATGAAGGAAGAGTGAACGGGCTGAAGGGAGACTGAGAAAATCATGGTTAGAGGAAGTGAGAGGTGAGGAATTTAGAGGGAAAAAAGGCAGCGTATGAAATGGGATCTTGGACATGGTGGAAGGAAGGATAGAAAGGTATGAAGATTTATACTGAATTATATTAGTATAAACTAAATTTAGCTATTTTTTTCTTGTGCTTATTGTCTCTTATTCCTTTTTTGCAGTTTGCATAATGTTGGTCACCCTGAAAGGGACAGAGTGGTGCATATGCAGGTGTGTGCATACTTCTCTCCAAAACACAGTCTTTTAAAAAATATTTCTATCCTGCTCATCTACTTAAAAAACACTTCCACACACCATTACAAAGTGAGCAGCAATAAAGCAGGAGGAAAAATGTGTATCAAATGCTCTCAGGCAACATTTCCAAAGCCATTTAAAAATAGTAAAAAAAGGAAGAAGCCAAAGAAGAAATTCTGTAACAGTGGCACAACTGGAGACAAGGCTCTGAGCTTTTTTCTACTAACTGGACTTCCAAAGTGTGTTGAGTGGGGACCACCATTCGCATGGCCCTTTTTCACATATTTGTACAGAATTACAATCCCATTTGCAGTGCTTACATTGCCTTATATAAAACAAGTATCACAGTTTCTCCAAATCCTGAACAGCCCAAGCATGCTGAGTACATTTATCGAAAACCAGAACATGCTTGGCATTTTGATACTTGATTTTTTTTCCAAATGCAGAATTTTCTCTGGCACAGGAACCATAATCTGTAAAATCTACATTATCTACCATACCTCTCCCTTATAAGGTGGATGTGATGAACATCATAGTCTTTAGAGTGGGAATTTTCTGATTATTCAAGTTCTAGCCAACAGCCTAGGAATCATGGAAATATCATATTATCCTTATCATTAGATTTATACACAGCACTCTACCATGCAATTTTCTTCTGTAATAAGCATCCTGTGGGTTAGTTTGAGCAGAGAGACAGTGATTGGGCAAAGTCATCCAGTAAGTTTCCATAAATGAGGATGAACTTGAATCTGGATCTTCCAGGTCCTAGTCCAACACCTTAACCAGCACACTAGCAAGAAAGGATGGTATTCCTGCACCTCTCGTTGTTGTTTAGAAATGTGGTTCCTAACATTTATAGTTTTTGCAAGAAAAGATACATTCTTGCTTCCACATACTTGATGGAAGTCCTGAACTCTTGTATCTGGCCCATTTATCAAGTATAGAACTCCTAAGAAAACATCTTTCAGTAGGAAATCATCTCTTAACTCCATCTCCATCTCCACTCCCATCCCATTCCTTCATTCAATAGTCGTCGTCATCATCATCATCATCATCATCATCATCATCCCTCCTCACCTCACTGTCATGAGGGGGAAGCTGGTGCAGTAGTTGACGAATGCGGTACCGTTCTCCGGGGCTGTTGACATAGGGGACTTTGTCTTCTGGGAGGCAGCTGAAGAACTGATATACCTGAAAGACAAAAGAGCCATTTGTGAATTTTGAAGGAGGAGACTTCTTCAAAAGAGGAGAAGGGAGCCAACAAAAGAGCTCACAGTGGTTGCATCCAGTGCTCAAGCCCACACAAAACCAAACCCCTAAAACAAGTTAGGTCATCCCAGTTAGGTCTCAAAATGCTGAAAGGGTGCTCTGAACATATGCAGTAATTGCCTGGAAGCAAAAGTGTTCCCAGAAAGTATATTATTATAAACATCAGATGTCTTTTTCAATCCAGGGGATGCATAGCTATGCAAACGGTTCTTTCCTTAAGAACGAAATGCAGGATCAGGGCCACTAGTTCAGTGGCAGGTGATATGTTTGGCTTGCAGAAAGTTCCAAGTTCAAATTCCCAGGTTTACCAGATATAAGGGGCTCAAGTTGCAGTGCTGAGAAAAAACACAGACTAACTCTCATCACGAACACCTTCAAATGGTGGACAACCTGTGGTTCTATGGAACCTGAGCCCCATTTTTTTTACAGCTCCCTGAGCCCTTCCAACCATAACTACCCAAAATCAGCAGTTTTCCTGACATTCTGAGATATACTTGGCCTTAAAACAGGCTTAAGTTAACACAAATGTTCTCAGCCCAAGCCACGTCATATGGCCCAACCCAGAATGCATCATCATCTTACTCACTGCAGCCCTTGTGTCCTCTGAAACAGGAAACTTAGTCCCCTACCAATCAAAATATCCTATCCCTGGGGAAGAGCAAGCAATAAAACACCTCCATTTCCTACAAGATCAAGCTTTCTCCTTATTCTGTCATTCTAAAATGGAATGCCCCAATCTGGTCTACTGAATGAAATACAGAATCTCCCCCACCAATCTCCTCTACCCATAATAATAAACCAGTGATACCAAAAACCCACAAAACGTCAATTTCTGGATTTAAATTCAGTTCTGCCCAGCATGATGGGTGAAAGGAAAGAGAACTCTATTTTACTAAGTGCTATCCAAATGGACCCCCAAAACAACAGTGAGATCCATTTAGCCGCACTGGATCAAAATAGTCCTCCATACCATTACGACTATAAATTAAATTAAATAAATAAATAAATAAAAATACTATTCCCAGATTCAACTCCCAGCTCAGTGGATGGTTTCAGAAAACACTTTCTCATGGTGTAATAAAGTGGCCCTACATGGTTCTCCTGATAATCTACAAGATAAAAAGGGTAAATACTTTCTATAATGAAAAAGCTGATAAGAAACAGCAGAAAGTACTATAAAAATGATTCTCTTTAATCAGTTTAAATCAAGAGCTTACTAATCAGATTACAAACAGCCTGGTTTTACTGGAGTGATTAGGTGATACAGCACACACACATACACCCAAAAGGGTAGTTACTACTTTGTAATTAAACTAATTCAATCCCATTTAAACTTCCTGCCTTCTTGTTTGGAAAAACACCCCATCTTATCAAGGTCAGCATCAGTGCACCCACATAATTTGCCTTAAAAATGCTTTGAGTATCCCTGCATGAAGATTTAAGTAAGATTCAAAACCATGCTGCCAAAATTTAGGTCAGTTGATCCAATAAAATACTAAACTCTTGCTAAGTTTTCCTTCCCCCTTTTGTACCAAGAAAAGTTAATAACACTACAGTAAGAGGACAGTTTGTGACATAGCCATTTTAAAAGCACTTATCATCTGAGAGTACCCTTCATGACCAAGGGTATAGCAAGAAAGGCCCAGAAGGGTTCAGCAGAAAGCCCCCCCCCCAAAACACACCTTCTGTCTTCCCATTCTTGCTCCTTGCTTGGATCCACAATTATTTGCTGCCTTTCTTCCTCCACTTCTTCCAAAGGAAGCAAGCTAAGATGTTAAAGACTACAAATCTACACTATTGACTGCAATGTGGTGGAACAGTCATTCCTTCTCCCAAAGAACACTCGGAGCTGTAGTTCAAGCAAAACTGATACAGCAGGAAATGTTTAATAATGCTCAGAGCACTCCCCAAACTACAACTCCCAGGATTCTTTGGAAAAAGCCAGGACAACTGAACTGGCACTAAACTGAGGGGCCAACCAAATGACATAGGGTGGGGGAGCTAATAACAACTTAGACTGCACCGAGTATGAATGTAATCTTTTCCTGCCTTGCTGCAGGCTGAGTAGACTCTCAGAAGATGCAACCATTAGCATCACCTGTTCAGGCTTGAGTCCTGGGGGCACCCAAGCATATTCCTCCGAAGCGCAGCCAGAATCATCATCTGAGATGGAGTGACGCTGGAAGTCAGAGATGAGGCGGCACATCATCCTTTCCAAGTCGACCGGCACCATGCGTACCGCATGCTCCTCCCGGGGACACTTGCAGTGTTGGCAGATCTTCCTACACAGGAAGAAAAATGCTTATAGTGACCTAATCTTGGAAGATCCAGGAGAAGCTGCAAGAAACAAAACACCTCACACAATTCTGTTACCTGCCAAAATCAAGAAACACAGTAGTAAGCATAGCTCCTCAAGACTTTACTTATAAACACTCATCTAATGTCAACTCATAGGAGAACAGAGCTACAGACTGGACCCTGGCCAATATTAAATTGGCCCCATCAACCTCCATTTAGATACATTCTTTCTTAATCAAGACCCAGAAATCTAGAAGGAATTATTAACTTAACAACTAGCCGGCAAACTACAAAGACATGTTCAGCGACCAATTATAAGGTAGAAAACAAGATAGTGTGAGTAATCTAAGTACAAAATGCATCCAAAACATAGTAATAAGGAGATGGCTGATTTAAAAAAACCCTGCTAAACTTTTCTAAACTTGTACCCAGTTCTCATGTTTTGTTTTATTATTACTGGTACTTCTACCCCAACTCTTAAATTCCAAGAATAGCTTGTATACAAGTTTCTACAACTGAACAGCAGTGTGATCTATAAAACCCAAGGCATTTTCATGTAGACTATATTTATTCCCACTCTGACAACAAAACAAGGATCACTCCAGTTCCACAAACTTCATAACAAGGACAGTAAGCAGAGTGCAACAGTCTGTGCTCAGCCTTCACAATGGGGTCATCACCGGTTCAATACAGACTAGAGCCAGTGATTGGTGAAGCAATTCCCAAGCTTCCCTTCCCACAGACTGGGTGACAGAAGCCGGGGGAATAAGGCAACCAGCGATGAAGCAAGATAATTGAGGTGAGTGAAGAAATGCAGAGAAACAACTTGGGCTGTAATATGGAGACTATTTTGAAGGGGGGCTATATGATGTATGATGGAGAAAGACAGGATGGAAATATTCCTCAACTACACTGTTTTTCTGCTCCCATGCAGATTTTTATTCAGAAAAAGAAAATGGTCAGTGTTTGAAAAAAAGAAAAGAATTGAATCCAGAAAAGGTAAATTTGGAAGAGAAAGATGAGATGAATGTGAAAAGAACGATAAGAAACAAATGAAAACCAGATATAAATGCTTAAAAAAAAACACTATAACAACTGGAGAACAAAAGATGCAGGGCTGAGACAATATTTTCATTCATTTATCTGAACTTCTATTTAGATAGCATCACAGCAGCATCTGCAGGATCTCGTGGCTTTTATCAGTCTAATCCCTCTTCCCACCCGCCCCGCCTCCAGCCACTGAATACAAAATATCTAAAAACAAATAAAACAATAGGAAGGGTGAAAATAGTACAAGCACAAAAGGCAGATGTCAGAATGAATTAAAAGGGGGCAGGGGGACATATCAGGCAGCCCTAAGCATGTTTATTCAGAAATCAGCTTCTGACTGAATGTACAACGAGATGTGTATTCCTTAACAACCTTTCCGAACCTGCTCTCCTCCAGATATGCTTAGGCTAGAAGTCTTATGAGCAGACAGCATGGGATGGCAGAGGCTATAGTCTAACCTTCTAAGGGTTCCCAGTTACAGAAAGGTGTAATGTGTATTGTGCAAGTTAAATATGGTTTTCAAAATAAGGGGTTTTTCAAAACAGCTAATATCAGCCTTCTTCAACGTAGTGCCCTCCAGATGTGTTGGGACTTCCTCTCCCGTAATTGACCATGCTGGCTGAGAATACTGAAGCTGCTGGGCGACAGGTTTAGGAAGGCTGGGTTAGAAAAGCACAGTGACCCTAAACAGCCAATGCAAACAACACAGAGCAACCCAATAACCAGGGAGGGGGATGGAAAAGTCACTTGGAAGATGGAGGGGGGCTTGGTGGAGCAAAGGAGGGGCAATACATTCTCCTACCTCCATCCATGCACTAGGAAGCCTGGGCACTGCTCCCCGCACGCCTGACACGGTTGGCCCCGGTCAGGGTCCTCCACCTCAGGCAGCTGGTGTGGGACAGAGAGGCAAGAAATCAACCACCAAAACTGCAATGGCATCCATGTCACAATTCCCAACGTTCCCAGTATGGCTCCATCCTACAGTTCCCACTTAACTGCAAAGCCCCCTTCCACCTGCCAGCATGATCAGCACACGTTCACCAGCAGGAATCCTCCGCAATGCGAGTTTGGGTGAGGCCTCCTTTTCAGTATCTACTCAACCAGGTGGTACCCACGGATGCTCTCCAACCCCAACCATTCCACGTCATCTCTACCCACAGATGGGGATGTATCAATGGTGTCAATCCAAACGCTTGTACAGCTAGCCCCAGCAGGGACCCAACAGCACTGTTCACCAATTCCCTTTTGAAATGAACTGCCAGTATTTTTATGTAGGGCTGTTATTACAGAATGTGTAATATACCTGCGCGTAGAACTGGATTTGGGTATAGGAAGAGAGAATTTTACTTCCAACTCTCAGTTTGTAGAAGGGGAACAAGGATGGCCTGAAGCCCACCCTGAAAACTTCTGCCCACCTCCTCTCTTAAGCAGGGAGGGGTTTTTATAAGATCCCTCGTGACCTTGGGCCAGTCACTCTCTCCCAGCCCTAGGAAGCAGGCAAGGGCAAACCATTTCCAAAAAACCTTGCCAAGAAAATTGCAGGGACTTGTCCAGACAGTCGCCAGGAGTCAACACTGACTCAAAGGCACCCCCCTTTCCTCTCGCCTTGCCTCTACCAACCAGTGCTTCTGAGAAAAGGGTGTGTGTGTGTGTGTGTGTGTGTGTGTGTGTCTGTCTGTCTGTCTGTCTATTTCTATTTGTGGCAATGTCTATCCCTCCATGCCAGCTGTGGAAGCTAATGGAACTGCTAACCAAGGAGCTTTTTGGGTGAAACTTTGTTCCTGCACAGGCCTAGAAAGCAGGGAATTGTGGGGAAAATGCAACCACAGGCCAGGACCTGCTTTGTGCATTCAGCGAGGCAGAAAAAGGCCAGACGTTGGCTTTCTGCCACTACAGGTGACTGAGAAAAGTCAGCAGCAAAAAGCGCCCTGGGAATTTTTTTACGCGGGGTGGGGCGGGGGGTGGGTGCGCGCGAGGAAGAGGAGGAGGAGAGTTTCATCAGCTGCGACACTGCACAGAGCAGAAGGGAAGCTTTCCCGGACGGTCTCTCGGGGCCTTTCCGTCCATCTTGGCTCCCTCGTGTGTGGACTTCGCCATGCCAATGCGCGACGAAGGAAGGGGGAGCGAGCGGGAGGCAACGCGCTCGGAAGGGAGAGGCAGAAGGAGCCGAGGGCCGCTCTCACCTCCCCCCAGGCAAACTTCATCCAAGCAGCGCCTGAACTGGCCAGGAAAAGGGGGTTCCAGGTGTTTTATTCCCTTCCCCACACCCTCAGGCGAAGAGAGTGAAATCATGGGGAAAGGGGTAAAAAAAGTGAGCCCTGGACCATCCATCATCTATTTCCCCATGAAGCCTCAAATTATCAGCTTTAGTTCACCACTGGGACTTCATCTTTTTTTTTTAATTTTACATAACTGTAGAATGGCAGTATATATCTTATCAGTTTTAAGAATAATTGAAACGGACCTGTTAAACCAGGATCTCTACCTGGCTAATGTTTCACCCTCCAGTTGCCCAAACAAAAGGAAAGAAACTGATAAACATTTAAACATGCATTGTTAATCTTTTTTCATATTCTGACAGCAACTGCCATAAGGATTTAGAAAAAAACTATATTTTCCTGTTCTGAATAGAAGAATGTACCCCTCAGAATGGTAAGTACTCTGCACATGCCTCAAAGCCCCTTATATAGTTGTTGTTTTTTAATTCCATCAGATGACAAAGGGAGACTGCCCTCAACTTTTGTTCTTAGATTCTTAAATATAAATCTCTTCTGAAAAGGGCATTCTGCAAATGCTCAAATATTTGCACTCTCTATAAAGAAAAGCAAACAACCAACAGCAGCCACCATTTCTCAACAGTATTCCTACTAGAGCAGGCAACGCTAAATCTAAAATGTATTAAGTTAGAGTGCACAAAATCCCTAAGCAATATAATTCCTTTCCCCTCACATTTGTTGACTGATACCTACCCAGCCGCTTGCAGCTTAGAAGGGATTTCAAGGGGGGAAGGATGCAGTTCATCAGATGATGCTTTGATAAATCTGCCAGGGCAGACATAATATGGAACCTTTACCTGCCCCCCCTTCCAGATTGGAGAGCCACCATATGTGACTCCTTTTTATTCTCCCACATAACTATTTGTCTTTGTAGAACCTCCTCCATAATGGCCCAACAAGACCCAGAAATCTTTCTGTTAGAAGAAAAGGGAAAATACCACTGATCTATTGCTAAGGATTAGGATATATGGAAATCCCAATTACAGCATTTCAAAAAAACTGGGAATCAGAGGCTCAGAGTCCTACAGAAGCATTGCTCACTCACGGACTTTCTCTCTTACTCACCTACACAATTTGGATCCCCCATCCCTACTGCACCTTAAAATTTGGTCTCTATCTACTTCCAAGGCACTGTTCCAAAGCTCAGATGGAAACTTCAGTAAAGGAGAGAAAAAATACAGTACATAATGGAAGACAGAGAAATGACAGAGAGAAAATGCTGTCCACATTTACATAACTTCACAAATGCTCACCATTTGTCTTCTGCTGCCCCCAGCACCTCCTGTGTCCCCAATCCTCAAGACAAAACAAGAAGTGTGGACTTAATTTGGATTGCCCTAGAACAGGGAACCCAGGGCAGAGAGTGTATTAATAATTTTACCTCCATTCACCTCCAGAGAGAAGCAAAAGCAAGACGGGCAAAGTCCAGAAATCTCTACTCTATGTACACCCCCTCATATCAGCCCACACATCAAATGAAGGACTCTCTCTCCGGTCAAGGGCCTACAGTAAGCTCATCTACAAAAGAGTCTCCAATTATAGGATTCTCCACTGAAGCATTCTACCATTCAGCAGAGCGAGACAGCCACCCAAGCAGAGCATGCAGAGGATGAAGAATGAAAGCAAGATGCTGGAGGAGAGTTGTAGGCCAGATAGCCTGCATCACAAACCAGAAGTCAGCCTATCACTCACAAAGGCCATTGCCCATCACCATCTGGCAAACCCCTGAACCTTAGCTTCAAAACTCTCTCCAGCAAAGAACTTCATCTCGTCAACCAACCACTCTAAGCTATCAGAAAATTACCTGCTCTCTTATTCAGCTCTGACCATGCTCATTTTGCCTCCCCTTATGCCTGGAACTGCATCTGAGAACACCTGTTACTACCTCTCCCTCTTTCAAACTCCACCTCTTCCATGAAGCCTTTGGCTTAACTCCTAGGTCTTCATTGAGAGGAAACTAAAATATCTGTAATAATAATTTAGACATGTTATTACACTGTTAACTTGCCTCTCCCTATCCTTTTGTTGTGCCTCCTACAAGTACCAAAATTAATAGTATATGCTCCTCCAGCAAAGACCTAGATGCAGAATTTTTTGCTTGTGATTCATGTATTAAATTCCTATCTTACATTTCCTTCAAGAGCTTAAGGTGGTGTACATCATGCTTCCTCCTCCCATTTTTCCCCACAACAGTTCTGTTGGGTGGGGTGGGGTGGGGTGGGGTGGGCTGAGAGAGAATAACTGCCCCAAAGCACCCAGGGAGCTTCTATAGTTGAGGGTGGACATAACCTTTGGGCTCCTCAATGCCAGTCCAACACTTTAATCACACCACCACACTGGCTCTGGAATACCACCAGGCTCCATGGAGCTTCATGAAAACCTTCCACCTTCAAGAGAAAAAGTCTCACCGGAAGACTCCATATACTCTTGTTAATGAACGTAGCACATGGATGTTATGGGCAACTGGGCACTTTCCTGTATCGGCCACAGGTTAGGGATATGCATGGGCCACTTACATAGAAAGAAATGTGTAGCAATCCTCATGTGAATAAACTTTTTGTTTGTATGATCTACCTTTTACTTCACAAGAACTTCTGCAGTCTGCAGATTTCTTTTTAATTTATTAAGAAAACCTAATTCAGGATCTCAATTAAAGTAGGGGATAAGGAATGTTGTGGCCCTTCACATACTGATGAATTGTGGCATTCCCACCATTCCTCCTCCCCCCCTCCTTCATCCCACTAGCTGGGGCCAGTGAAGCTCATAGTTTAGAAGCATCAGACGGGCCATAGGTTCCTCTGGATTAAAGCCTGTGTAATTAATATGGTCAGATTTAAGAGCATAAGAAAGACCTTACAAGTAGCCAACCTTCCAGAAGTTTTGGGCTGAAATTTCCATGTTACGTTTTGTGTTGGTTCAGGTGTATGTTGACAAAACTGAGAACAGCTGTTTTTTGCAACCCCCCCCCCCCCAACAGGCATCCCCAACCATCTATCTTAGGCCATCTACTCCTGATTTACAAGACAATTGAAAGACAATGGGTCTCCAGAACAGCAGCCACAGGTAATGGCAACTGCCTTTGGAAAAACTAGCATTTTGTTCCCATTTGGTGGACCATAATGCATGCACCCTCCTGCGACATAGTGTCCCACTGTGTGTTTGGTACTGGCAGTGCTTTAATGCCACTGGCATCGCCCACTTTACAGTTCCTTTCTAGACTCAGCATCTCCTCTTATCAGAATCCGAAACTCTCTTGTCCTTTTCCTCCAAGGGCCTGGGGTATCCCTCATGAAATAACAGGGCCAGAGAGCCAATCCCGCTCCTGGCCCCAGCATTCCTCGTGGCAGATACACGCTCCTCCTGTGCCGCCAGTCCTGAGGCCACGGCACCTGCCCTCTTTAGCCCTGTAATCCAGCCTCCCCGAACACCTTCATCCTCGCGAGAAAGAGTCCCTTTCACCCCGACGGTCCCCTGGAAACCTTGGCGTGAGAAAATCCGTTCGGTATCGTTACAATACTGATCTCCCCCCCTCCCATGACGCCTTCTTTGGGGAGAGGGAATTAAGTTAATTACACCCCTTTGGGACAACCCCCGTCGCCTCTTCTCCCCGCCCATCCATTACAGCGCCCTGCATCGCCTCGTGCCGTTTTTGATCTCTCCCTCCGACCTCCCTCCCTCCCTCCCTCCTCCACTCCCGAACTCCGAATGGGCCGCGGCTGTCTCCACCGAGGCTGGCTGGAGATCGCTTCGGATCGGGTTCCCAACCCATCTCTTCCCCCAGTGACAGGGACTCACGGCTCGGGTCGATCGTCGGCGCCGCGACCCGCGGTTGAACATGGCCCCGATCCCGCCGTCTTCAGCGCCCGGGCGCAAGGGGGGAAACCTGGAGGTAGGTGAGCCGCCCGGGCGCTGCTACGGCCGTGGCTGCGTTTCCCTTCCCCAAGGGAGGAGTCGTCGTCTCCCGATCCCTCCCCGCCTCCAGCCACCCAATCCCGCCCCTTCGCCTTCTCTTACGCGAGCTTCCTTTCCATTCTCCTCCTCCTCCTCCCCCCAGGATCGTTCCCTCCCTCTCGCGTTCCAGCCGGCTTCTCCGCTACGTTTGTCCGGTGCCATAATCGCTGGGATGGTCGAGGCTCGCAGAGGTGGCTCTCCTGTCGTGCGTGACTGCGTGTGTGCGCGCGCGCGCCTAGTGGTGCGCAGAGGGATCTGGTCCTCTGGATGCCCGGTCGCGGGTCTCCGGCTGAGAGCAGAAGCAGGTGGCTCCCTTCGCCCTGCGCCCCGAAGCGCGTCTTTGCCAAGCAAGCCGAGCTGGCTGCTTGCCTTCCCCGCGCGCCCTCCTCCGGCCTCGCGCCGAGCCTTCGCCTGGCCTTCCCGCTGTCACCTTCCATCTATTTCTCGTTTAAATACTTCCCATCTCTTCTCCGTGTCCGCTGTCACTTCTTATTAACTACCCAACCCCGGTTTTTCCTTCCTCTGGCATCCCTGCCACATTTTTTTCTACCCCTCCTCCTTCGACCTCCCTATAGGAGGCAGTTTCCCCCTTCCACCGATTTTTGTCATTCCCCCCCTCCCCCTTGCCTCTCTGTTCTACAGTTTTGCTGTTCAGGGCAGAGAAAAATACCACGCCTCTTGGTTCTAGCTACAGAAGGCATCGCAGCACCAGCCAAAAATGTTAACTCCCTACTTCCCCAGTTCAGTCCTAACACAATTGGGCTGTTATCCGCATAAGCTTTTGCAAACCAGAGGATAATCAAGTCACTCCAAGAGGCCTAACTTTACAATACATGAGTGGTTGCTCTTCACTATATCGGGAGGATAATTTTCCAATCCCCTTGATGTTTACTTAGTTGTCTACTAAGTAGTGAGAAAGATCTCCAGGCAACTGCAATCACACCAAGAGACATGAAAAGGGCCTACAAATTCTGCCCTTCCTTATCAAAGATGGCATCAGCTGGAAGCTTACCAGTGTAAATTGTCTCCTGAAGAGAAAAATTAAGTATATACTTCTAGCCCATATTCTTAAGTAAATTAAAACAGGAAGCACACCTAGATTTGCTAAGCAACGCCTTGTCGTTTTTACTAAAAGCCTCCTGGAATCTAATTTTACATTGCAATTTGGTGACTTGCTGAAATGCCTACTATTTCTGCGAGATAGACAGATGGACATTCTGATACTGCTCTTACCCTCAAAAAATTATACTTACTAGTCACTCTCAGATTTGGACAGAGCAGACCTGAATCCAAATCCTACCAGGTGTGTCTCAGAAGTTGATGTGTCTCAAAGGGTTGTTGTAAATTTACCATTTACGCCACTCTGAATTCCTTGGAGGAGGATCAAAGTCATAGAATAATAATAAAGAAGATAAGCTGGTGGCCACAGCCCAATACAGAATTAAAAACAGACTTTAAAACCACTTAACTCTGTCAATTCAATCAATTGGATTGACTCCCAGATAAAGCCATAAGCATTTGCAGCTTAACTGCATGACTGTGGGCCTTGATAGCAGGATACAAGATTCACAGACTGAGTTGACTAGAGCTGTCCAGTTTAAACTGAGGTAGACAATCTTTTGGTGGGCAGAGACCACGCAATATCTTCTGTGAGGGGTGAGGGTTGCAGTAAAATAATGGTGAGGCTGTCTCACACACTTAGGGACTGCTGAGATTTGTAGGCTTTTTCTGAGGAGGGGCTCTCAGTTTTTAATATTATGTTAATCCTTTCATGTGCTTCAAAATGACCCCTCCAGTGTTTGATCCTTGTAATTGGAAGGGGTCCAGGGTTAGAAAAGAGGAGGTTGTGTTGGAAGCAGCCTTGGAGCCATAGGTCCCCCCCCCCCCCCCGCCATTTACTTTCTTCTGTTTAGAGATGACTTTCAAAATTCTGTCTGTCTGCCAGCTCTTTCTTCTTTTCCAACCCATTATAAGTTAATCTCCCCCATCAACACTCAAGGGTAAGGAAGCAGAACCATAGGAAAACTAAAGTACTTCCTCTTAGCATTTTTGCCAAGAGTGCTCAGAGTGGCTCTGCTATTTTCTTATACTTTCTCTTTCCAATCATTGAGGATGGTTCACTTCCATCTTATATTGTTATAAGAAAAGGGAGTTTGGGGCAAACTTGAAAAACCCCCAGTTTTGCATGAAGACTAATTCTCTCCAAGAAAACCCCAAATGAGATTGGAGCAAGATCAGTGGATGTAAAATTTTGATCAAGTTTGAAATGGGAAAGTATCCTGAAAAAAAAACTTATGAGTTAGAGAGTGACTCTTTCTTAAGCATGACTATGCCACTTTGCAATATTATTATCAGCTCAATAATCCTTATAGCAATCATATATGAGAGATTTTTTCTGTAATTATTTACTCATTTCAAAATGACAGATTTCCATAAAGATGCCTATTAAGGTTATGGCAAGGACTAGACCCCCCTTCATGGATCACTGCCTTGTCGTGGCGAAGGGGCTTGTGTAACTCAGTGAAGCCATGAGCTATACCGTGCAGGGCCACCCAAGACGGACAGGTCATGACAGAGAGTTCTGACAAAATGTGGTCCACTGGAGAAGGAAATGGCAACCCACTCCAGTATCCTTGCCAAGAAAACCCCATGGACAATGTTAAAAGGCTAAAAGATATGACGCCGGAAGATGAGCCCCTCAGGTCGGAAGGTGTCCAATATGCTACTGGGGAAGAGCGGAGGGCAATTCCAAGTAGCTCCAGAAAGAGTGAAGCGGCTGGGCCAAAGCCGAAAGGACGTTCAGCTGTGGATGTATCTGGAAGCGAAAAGAAGGTCCGATGCTGTAAAGAACAATATTGTATAGGTACGTGGAATGTAAGATCCATGAGCGAAGGCAAGCTGGATGTGGTCAAACATGAGATGACAAGATTGAACGTCGACATCTTGGGAATCAGCGAATTGAAATGGACGGGAATGGGTGAATTTAATTCAGGTGACCATTATATCTACTACTGTGGGCAAGAAACCCTTAGAAGAAATGGAGTTGCACTCATAGTCAATAAGAGAGTGGGAAAGGCAGTAATGGGGTACAACCTCAAAAATGACAGAATGATCTCAGTGCGTATCCAAGGAAAACCATTCAACATCACAGTAATCCAAGTCTATGCCCCAACCACTGATGCCGAAGAAGCTGAAGTTGACCGGTTCTATGAAGACCTACAAGACCTTCTAGAACTAGCACCAAAAAAAGATGTCCTTTTCATCATAGGGGATTGGAATGCTAAAGTAGGAAGTCAAGGAGTAATCGGAATAACAGGCAAGTTTGGCCTTGGAGTACAAAATGAAGCAGGGCAAAGGCTAATAGAGTTCTGTCAAGAGAACAAGCTAGTCATAGCAAACACTCTTTTCCAACAACACAAGAGACGACTCTACACATGGACATCACCAGATGGTCAATACCGAAACCAGATTGATTACATACTTTGCAGCCAAAGGTGGAGAAGCTCTATACAGACGGCAAAAACAAGACCAGGAGCTGACTGTGGCTCAGATCATGAGCTTCTTACTGCAAAATTTAGGCTTAAATTGAAGAATGTAGGGAAAACCACTAGACCACTCAGGTATGACTTAGATCATATTCCATGTGAGTACACAGTGAAGGTGATGAATAGATTTAGAGGATTAGATTTGGTAGACAGAGTGCCTGAAGAACTATGGACGGAGGTCTGTAACATTGTACAAGAGGCAGCATCTAAAACCATCCCAAAGAAAAAGAAATGCAAGAAAGCAAAATGGCTGTCTGATGAGGCTTTACAAATAGCTGTGGAAAGAAGGAATGCGAAAAGCAAGGGTGAAAGGGAAAGATATAAGCAACTGAATGCAGATTTCCAGAGAATAGCAAGGAGAGATAAGAAGGCCTTCTTAAATGAACAATGCAAAGAAATTGAAGAAAACAATAGAATGGGGAAGACTAGAGATCTCTTCAAGAAAATTGGAGATATCAAAGGAACGTTTAGTGCAAAGATGGGCATGATAAAGGACAAAAAAGGCAGGGACCTAACAGAAGCAGAAGAGATTAAGAAGAGGTGGCAAGAATACACAGAAGAACTATACAAGAAAGATCTTAATGTCCCTGATGTCCATGCTGGTGTGGTCACTGACCCTGAGCCAGACATCCTAAAGAGTGAAGTCAAGTGGGCCTTAGGAAGCATTGCTAACAACAAAGCTAGTGGAGATGACAGTATTCCAGCTGAGTTATTTAAAATACTAAAAGACGATGCTGTCAAAGTGCTGCACTCAATATGCCAGCAAGTTTGGAAAACGCAACAGTGGCCACGGGATTGGAAAAGGTCAGTTTACGTTCCAATTCCAAAGAAGGGCAATGCCAAAGAATGCTCAAACTATCGCACAATTGCACTCATTTCACATGCTAGCAAGGTTATGCTCAAAATCCTACAAGCTAGGCTTCAGCAGTACGTGAACCGAGAACTACCGGATGTACAAGCTGGGTTTCGAAGAGGCAGAGGAACTAGAGATCAAATTGCCAACATTCGCTGGATCATGGAGAAAGCACGAGAGTTCCAGAAAAGCATCTACTTCTGCTTCATTGACTATGCAAAAGCCTTTGATTGTGTGGATCACAACAAACTGTGGCAAATTCTTAAAGAGATGGGGATACCAGACCACCTTACCTGTCTCCTGAGAAATCTGTATGCGGGCCAAGAAGCAACAGTTAGAACCGGTCGTGGAACAACCGATTGGTTCAAAATAGGGAAAGGAGTACGACAAGGCTGTATACTGTCACCCTGCTTATTTAACCTATATGCAGAGTACATCATGAGAAATGCCAGGCTGGAAGAATCACAAGCCGGAATTAAGATTGCAGGGAGAAACATCAATAACCTCAGATATGCAGACGATACCACCCTAATGGCAGAAAGTGAAGAAGAACTAAAGAGCCTCTTGATGAGGGTGAAAGAGGAGAGTGCGAAAGCTGGCTTGAAACTCAACATTAAAAAAACTAAGATCATGGCATCTGGACCCATCAATCCCTGGCAAATAGAAGGGGTAGAAATGGAAGCAGTAACAGACTTCATTTATTTGGGCTCCAAGATCACCGCAGACGGAGACTGCAGCCATGAAATTAAAAGACGCTTGCTCCTTGGGAGGAAAGCTATGGCAAACCTAGATAGCATATTAAAAAGCAGAGACGTCACCTTACCGACAAAGATCCGCATAGTCAAAGCTATGGTTTTTCCAGTAGTAATGTATGGCTGTGAGAGCTGGACCATAAAGAAGGCTGAACGCCGAAGAATTGATGCCTTTGAACTGTGGTGCTGGAGAAGACTCTTAAGAGTCCCCTGGACTGCTAGGAGGTCAAACCAGTCAATCTTAAAGGAAATCAACTCTGATTGCTCATTGGAAGGATTGATAATGAAGCTCAAGCTCAGATACTTTGGTCACCTAATGCGAAGAGAGGACTCTTTGGAAAAGACCCTGATGCTGGGAAAGATGGAAGGCAAAAGGAGAAGAGGACGGCAGAGGATGAGATGGCTAGATAGCATCACTGAAGCAATGAGCATGAAATTGAGCAAACTCAGGGAGGCAGTGAAAGATAGGAAGGCCTGGCGCAATATGGTTCATGGGGTCACGAAGAGTCGGACACGACTTAACGACTAAACAACAACAACAACAAGGACTAGACCAGTGTTTCTCAACTTTGGCAACTCTAAGATGTGTGGACTTCAACTCCCAGGATTCCCCAGCCAACATGGCTGGTTGCCAAGGTTGAGGAACATTGGTCTAGACCTAAGATGTCCTTTTTAAGCTAAGCCACTTAAGGTGGAACTACATTTTGTTGAAGGTTTACAGGTATCTATAGCACAGGACAAGAGGATAAATGAATATTTCAGAAATGTCTTTGCAATCGAAATTAGTAGGCTAGACCAAAAAAAGGTGGTTAATTCTTCACTGATCCATCAATTGCTCTGGAAAGTCTTCCAATTCTTGGTTAGTTTAGTTTAGTTTAGTTTAGTTTAGTTTAGTTTAGTTTAGTTGTTTAGTTTAGTTTCTCCCCAGCTAAACTAGAAGAAACCTGAGTGCTCTATAAGACTGCCTTTAGAAAAGCCATAAGCATATAAGAAAAGTTTTTAAGCATCTCAGTGAAGCTGCTTCTACTAGGCTGGGAAGAAAACGTTTTTTTTCCCTAAAAAAAAAAAAAAAGAAACATTTTCAGAAGCAAACTGGGAGATCAGAGAAGAATTGACCAAATTTATCTGGCCTAATAATTCTTGATCACAAACTCTTTTCTGAAATATTTTCTGAAAGAGCCGCTCTGCAGTGAAATGGGCAGTGACAAATTTGAAATACAAATAAATAGATTTAAAAAAAAATTCCTATGCCCCCACCCCACCCTTGTCTCCAGCTGGCTGTCTTTTAACTATGGAACTAGTGAAGTAAAGATAAAGGCACCCTCTAAATGCACAGATTCCTCCATCTAGTTCTCTTGGCAACCATATGGAAGCAGTTTGCCCCCGCCTTCTTCTAGGATTTCATTTCAATTTTTCAGTTTAATCTACGGCTCTAGGATGTCCTGGTCATCTGTCATCCAGGTACCAACCACGCCCAACCCAGCTTAGTTTTAGCTCTACTGCAAACAAACTGTTAATGGCATTCATAGGGGAAAATTTGGTGGGTTCGAAAAGGGTCAGGCAACCAACTCCTTGCAAGTATCTTTCCCTGTAAATAAAACAAACACTGGTTTCAAAATCTCATGGGAATTCTTGCCCATATTCATGTACAGGCCAGAACATCCTAAATTCAGATGCATACTTGAGGCCTTGGTAAGACCAGCAGGATGAGGAACAGCATTTGGAGTCATGGGATAAACCTCCGGATTGGTTCTATAACCACTAAGTACTTATGAAGTAATTAGATTGGATTTTCCAATGAGAAAATTTATTCAATTCCATCCTTTGCACCAGAAGAAAGAAAAATGCTGCTGGGAAAGATTTCAGTTGTTGAGGCAGGAGTCCATACTCACTTCATGAAAGCAGAGCTGGTTAAACCTTTTATGACAGCGAAGACGTTTGGAAAATTGAAAGCAAGTGGTGGTGGCTTTCACAAAATGGTTGTCATGCAAAGGACTTGCTACTCACAAAATGTCCACCATAGAGGTCGTGACCAAGCACAATATCCCATTTACCAGACATCTTTCTGCCACACCCTCTAACCCTCTAGGATGTTCTCTACCAGCCCCCAACTGCCTTTTTCTGGCCAAGTGGGCACATTTCCAGAGAAAGCCTTGGGCCTCCTTCTTTTCTAAGAATACCTATGGAGCCTAAATGGAACCCAGAAGCATTCTTGCAGTAATGTTGATGTTAGAGATTTGTGTTCTCCTGCGTGAGATGCTAATTTCTATCCTTTAAAAAAATAAAAACTTAAAAAAAAACAGATGGTGCAGATAACTTGGAAATCATGAACATGTTGGCCACTCTGTTGTTAAAGCTTTGAAGGCTTTTTTTATTAATGTAGAATTGGTTTTTGATTATGCACTCTTCTGTGCCGCACTGGAGGTCTACTTAGAGAGGAGGGTGGGGAAGGATGTGGAGTAGGCATAACAACATGCGTAATAGGATGCCTGCATTCAGCACTCCAATGGGTTTAACTGCATGGACCATCACATGCCCATCGGTTATAGTTTACAACAGGTCTGCATAAAACATCAGCTGTAGATAGACAGACCATGTGGGGCAGTAATTAGCAATAGCCCAATATAAGCCTGAGGGGACCTGGATGTCACTTGATGATGTTGGGATGGGAAGGAGAAGTTCAGGGCAGGCACTAATTCTTGATGTTGTCATTGACTCTTCACTGGAGATAAAACCATTCCAGGCAACCTTCTCAGATGCTGATCAATTATTTTTTTAAAACAAAATTGTTTGGTAATTGCAGCATCAACAATGACCATGAGTACAAATGAGTCATCTGAAACAAAAGTTTTCTGTCCCCAAATAATGACAATTTGAGAAGACCCTTATATGTGTGGCTGGGATGTTCCTTGTAATCTGCTTCTGTCAGGTGTTCAAAAGGGAAACTGCAGGCATGTATCACCAAGAGTCCCACCAGAGTCTGATTCATATTTGTAGTCATCACTTGTTGGGTTTTGTAAGCCGGGACTGACATGTGTAATTAAGGTAGATGTAATCATCTGTGAATCACCACAGAACATCAAGTGTGAATTCAAAGCACTGTGACCTGCAGGTCCTTGAATACGACAAGGATTCCTAGTAAGGAAAGGCCCCTATGATTTGCTCCCTCTTTCCAAAAGCTTTACTTATTGGCATATCAGACCTCAGGCAGAGGAGCAGACTAGGGCAGAACCAGCTGGCAAGCCTCCCTCAGTGGCACTCCTACAGCGACCTAGATAAGAGTTATTGGAAAATTGGAAAATAGGCAGACAAAGCCAACCAAAATGCTCCATGGCAAGAAAGTTTGCACCATTTCTTTAGCTTCCAATAGCTTTCTTTACCTGGTACAAACACAATCACCCCACCCCAGATGCTGGCTGGGGATTATGGAAGCTGAGTCCCACCCCATTGGAAAGCTTGGGGAAAGCTGGTTTAGAAGAATGGCCAGGAAGAGGGGTACACTAGCATTCCCTAAAATTATCCACGTGGTGAAGAAAGTACGGGGGTATTCCATCTCTTTTCAAAAACTAGAACCTGGAATCCCCCAGTGAAGCTGAATGTGAGCAGGAGAGGACTACTGAGCTCATGGTCTGCTTTCCTTATCTCTGCCTTCAGCTGTTGGGTGGGGAAAGGCAGCTCCCAGACCAAGTGGGCTTGGAGCACATATTAACATTCAGAAGTTGTTCGACTTCAGTGCAGGTCAACAGGTAGGAAAAAAAGGGCTAAATTACGTGGGTTGGGGGAGATTTGGGTCACTTTCTATGGATTCCTGAATATCAAGGCAGATAAAAATGGGAGGGATAGCAGCTATTAAGTTCTTCTCTAACTCATTCTGCCTTCACTCATTTGTCCTCTTCTTCTAAGTAAAGTTCATCTTTTTTTTTTCCTTTCCTCTTCTTCATTCCATCATCCAAATTAAGAGCCCACTTAGGGAAATGCTCTCTGTTCCCTTCCTCTAATTTCTAGTCTGTGGATGAAGGAGCATGCCAGTGGCTTGGCTGGGTATGTGGGACTGATCTTAAGGTTGTCAACTAGCTTAAATACAACCTGCCTGATCCGCTCCTGAGATTTGATTTTCAGAAATCAGTAAAAGAAACTTGGTAAAGCTTGGAGTTAAATGCTCCAGGCTGTTCTGGGCCAGATATCAATTAGAAGGATGAATTTAGTGTGGCTTTCACGGGCTTTAATTCTTTCAGGTAAAAAAACCCCTTGTCCTGAAAAACTAAATGCCAGAGACTAGCTGATCAACTTATTTTAATTTAATGTTTTTACTACCAAAAAAGTTATACTGCATCTTCTCCCTTTATGGACTAGTAGAGTATTATGAAATAGGAGCATATTATAATCACTCAAGTTCTTCTCTTCTTACCTTTGATAATGAAAAGCAAACCTAGGAGCCATGCACAAAAATAGTGATAGGAGTTAGCAGTCCCTTACCCAGACATTTTCTCACCTGCTTTCCAGTTTCCTTTTTCCCTGCCATAAGAAAAGATGTATGTATTCACCCGTGTAAATAGGAAAGCAGGGAATAAGGCAAAAATTATGACAAGGAGAAAGTGTTATACAATCTCTTTGGATCACAGTTTCCATGTCAGCTGGAATGTCAAGAAAGGGTTATGTATGTGTTTGGTGGAATTGCCTGGTGCCTCCAGATATTTGGGATTAGAATTCAAGGAACCTTCTTCTACTGCCCACCCGTAACTGATAGTTGCACACTTTTTTTTTTTACCTAATGCCTTCATCTCTGTAGGCAAGTTCACAAGAGACCTTATGCCAAAATGTGGTTTGCTTGTTCATGGTTTAATGTATTGTATGAACTCAGCTAGTGTGATTTGTAAGCCATGGTTTATAGTTAACCCAACCCTACTTTATTCAATAAGTCAGAGTTAAGCAAATTGCTGATCAACATTCATCAATCTGTTTGGGTTTTTAAAGCTACTTGTAAGCTCCCCCCAGTACATGGTCTTTGAGAGAGTTGTAGAATGGAGAGAGAGAGAAAGAGAGAGAGAGAGAGAGATAGGCATTTATTTAATTACTAAAGTGTGTTTTGGATCAGCCAAGTTGCGTTTATAATCTGAGTCAGGAATGATATATTCATTGAGAGTTTATTTGCAGTCTCTACAGTTCACTTTGCTTTGGTTGCATTCTACCAATTCAGAAGTCAGGGTATCATATTTGTATTGAATTGCCCAATGAGAGAAAGAGACAGAGAGAGATCATCTTGATATGCTGTTCCACAGACACTTGGTATACAATAATTAAATGCATATAAAGATTTTTTACATTGTAAAGATAAGCTATCTTTGGTTAACACCTGCACATTTGGTGGCTGTGAAAAGCACTGTTACCATAGCCAGTTGAAAGAAAGGCATATTTCTTTTATATGTAAATACGAAAGTTAAGACACACAAGGTGATATTTTAATTTAAGAGGGAATTGTTTTTAAAATAAATGTTTACTCCTTTTCCCCTCCATGCAGGTGATACTTTGCTGTGAATGTAGAAATTGGCGCTTTCTTAGCCAAGTTGTTTAGCCCAAACAGATGATCTATATTAAAAGGAAATAATGTTTCAGTAATTTACTTTCTTTTTTTCCTCTGCTCCCACCAAGTATTACAGGTTTCTTTAATCTGAAGTAGCACCAGAACCTGGGAAATTGTTCCCTTGAGGGACGCAATTTTTGATTTGGCTCCAGATCAAGGAGGAAAGCAGCAGACGATGGGTACTGTCTTAAAAGCCAGCATCCAGCTCTTCTAGTTGCGTCCTTTATATCTAATCATCATAACTGGGCTGGGGTGTGTCTTCTTTAAGCCAGATAAAATGAAAGAAGCTTATCACTGTCCAACATACCCATGTGCCCTTCTTGTGAAAGAACACATATAAAGCCAGAGGTGGCCTACCACTGCGGCAAACTAGGTGGCTAGAATTAACCACCTAGAATGCCAGGGTGATTAGGGTGCTAAATTTTGAGATTGTTTTAATTTAAGAAATGTAATGATGGGGTAATCCCATGCATGGTTCAACTAGGTTACCAACTGCAGGCAGCTAGCTGAGTCTACAAATTCCCCTGCAATGTAAGAAGCTCCAGGAGCTACAACACTAGTTTCGTTTCCTGTGGATGAAAGTGTACTGTCAATTCATATTACCTTTGCAATTATTTATTTACTCCCCCTAAGAAGTCTACTTTTTAATTTATTTTAGAAACTTCCCATTCCCCATTCCAGCAGCAAAGACTCTTTTTTTCCCTACACAAATGGCGAATGTAGTGTAGTGAGTTCTGCGTGTCATTTCCCGACTAGTGTTTTCTCAAGTCATTCAGCCACCATTGTGTTAAAATAACAGTAATGAGGAGATGCTTTATATCATTTCAACAATGGTTGAGTGATGCTATGAAGACATTGTAAATCACTAGCGAGGAAATGCTGGGAACCACCAAGACTCAAATTCAACTTCCCATTCAGCTGTGGAGGTCCACTGGCAACTTTGGGCCAATTTCTCTTACTTAGTCCAACCTCCACAAATGATTATGGAGGTGAACAGAAAGAATCCCTTGAATTTTCAGAGAAAAGGTGGGATATACATGCAATAGATAAATTTTATCTCAGTTACCCCTTTGCCCTCCCCTACACTTTTCTTAGAAATGCTAGAGCTCTTTAAGATCATTTTGATCATTTGACAAAAGAACGGATAGGCAGGCTGCAAAAAATGCAAATCACATAAGACGATTCATGATCAGTGTTTCCACATAAATTTACCAATGTATATTCCTTTGCAGGATAATTTTATGCATGTTTGTCCTCTGCATGAAAAAAAAATACACTTAGCACAATTTCCGTCTGGATCAAAAATATGATTCATACAAAAAATAGAAATGTTTGCTCCTTTATCTCGATGCTATTGTCCTTCATCCAAGCCCATGTTTGTTGTTATGAAAAGTCACAGTTCCACAGGGTTGCCTGCTAGGTTTTTGCTTACTTAAAAAAGCAAGTCAGAATTTCTGTGAGACACACACACACACATCAGAGTGTTGCGCAGAACAGTTCAAAGCCCTCTGTTGGAAAATTGGCCCCTCCACACCCTCTTCTACCTTGATGTGCTTCTTTTTGTCCGGAGGGCTAAGTAGAATTTAATTTTTACAGTGATCCCTGCCGCTTAGGTGTGTTTCCAGGAAGATTAAAGAGCATGTCTTGGTTGCGCTATATGGCAAAATATGGAAACGACCATTGTTCCTCTTCCTAATTCTATACTGGCTTCCAGTCAGCTGTACAGCTCACCAGAGAATAACCATCAAAGGAAGGGACTTTAAGAGAAATTTTTCCTTTTAAGAATCGTAGTTACTCCAAAGCACAGAAGGCTACCATAACTGGGCTGCACAAATCTATTGGGTCACTAGATGGCAGCAAAGAGTTGGAGCACTCTGTATCACTTTGCTGCCACCCTGAGATCATCCATGGTTTTGCAGCATATAGTATAGTGCAATGTGCTGGAGCACAGTGTAGTATAATAGCCCTACCCCAAAGAAAGCTAACCCTGAATTAAAAATACTTCACCTCTGAAATAAAGACAAAACCAACCACCTCCCCATCTATTTCTTTACTGTATTTCGCAATCTAATATAACTCCCATTGTAAAGATAAATTATTTGGGGGGGGGGGGGGAAATGTCATCCTTTCAGTTAAATGTCATAAACCAAGCATAGGTCCATCAGCCTAGGAGCAGATCTCCTCCATCAGCAAAGTAAGTTGGACTTCGCTGCTGCTAGGCAGACAGGTACAACTATTGATCAGTTCATCAGGACCAGACCAATTCCATTGAAATAAACGATTGATGAGGAAGGTTTCAATTGATTAGCAAATTGTTTGTTGTAAATCTGAATATGTGCTGGGGTGCCTAGTTTTGAATGGTCTGCTGTAACCTTTCCTTTAGCAATGGTTTGATCCACAGCAATTAGGAGATAGTAATGAATAGTGTAACCCCCTCCAGGGTGTTTTACCTATTACACCTCAATGAAAGACACAATTGCAGGTCAGCCTGCTTTTTTTTTTGCCCTTTGCATACTGGCACCTGAGACTCTGTGTAATGATATGTGGGAAAGACCGTGAGGGACAGAGCGAAGAGATGCTGCCTAGAGAATGGTCAGATAAGAGACAGCACAGCCTGCAGCTGGATAGTGGGTGGGGCAAGAGGCTGAGAAAGGATCCTCCATAGTTTCTTGGGCCGCAAAGGAGACCGGGGGGGGTGGGGGGCATTTGTACTTTCAGACTTGCAAGATTCTGCCAATGTAGCTTTACAATAAAGTAGAATTAGCTCATCTGGTTGTGATTCCTATCTGGTTTACCCTGCGAGGCCAGCATCAATCATGCAAATCTGAAAGAACAATTCTCCCCCCACCGTCTCCTTTGCAGTCCAATAAACT
Source organism: Liasis olivaceus (assembly GCA_030867105.1). Classification (NCBI taxonomy): domain Eukaryota; kingdom Metazoa; phylum Chordata; class Lepidosauria; order Squamata; family Pythonidae; genus Liasis; species Liasis olivaceus. The sequence goes on from CM061348.1 coordinate 144,063,726, forward strand.
AGGGAGGGTCTCTTCTGAGCCTCTTGCCCCGCCCACTATCCAGCTGCGGGCTGTGCCGTCTCTTATCTGACTGTCCCCTAGGCAGCATCGCTTCACCCCATCTCCCAAGGTCTTTCCCACATATCATTACACTCTGCAACCTTAAGATGGTTTTCAAACACGCGCGCACACACACACACTCTCCAAATGTATGGCTCATATCTAGCTCCCCATAAAGAAGTGGCAAATATACTGGGCAGTCTCATCAACTTGTTCTCGTGGTCATCCACCCCTCTTCCTCAGTTGTTTAGAAATATGAGCTACAACCTTGTCTTTAAAGTCCAGTCCATAATTTCCCACTTGAGCAATGCTCCTTAGCTTTCCTCTCTTTCCCGATGGTTTTTTCCTCTCTCTCTCTTTTTCCTGATCATCCCCCTTGGGAAGTTGGAAGATTGTTCTCTTTGAAGGAGGGAAAACTTCTTCCACACCTGCTTAGCAAGCAGGATGTCTTGTTTTATACATTTGTCCAAAGGGTAGAACATCTGCACCTGCTGCACCATTAGCAAAGGGACACGAAACCAGCAACAGCTGATCTCACTCTCTCTCCTCTCCCAGAATTACACATCATGAGCCTTTTTAGAGTAGGGCACCTTAATTATCCCTGGCATTTATTTCTGGCTAAACTTGGATGGGATCATCAAGCTGTAAATGTATGGACCCTTTTTGTTTTCCTGGATCCTAATGCCAACATGACTTCCCTTCCCTGAATTCTGATGGGTATTTTCCAGATTCCAGCCTAATTTAAAATAAGTTTACTTAGAACTGGTACAAAATCTGGTGGCTGGCCTCTAACAGGAGGGTCCAGGGGAGAGGGGGCTCAGAAAAGAACCATGGCAGCTGTGACTATGCAATCAAATCAACTCTTTGACTCTTCTGATACCCCCCTCTCCTAGATATCCCAGGGCCTTAATTAAAATTTTATTCTGGATGAAGAAAGCAAGAGCAAATCATTTCAATATTACTCCCAAAACAAAGTGATGTCCCTCTAGATTAGGGCAGTCTGTAGCTCACTCATCTGTTTGCTGTGTGGGTATTTTGGGTTACTCTTCACAAGATTCGTGACCATGGGTCACGCTTGCTGGAACCCATGGGAGCGGTTGTCTAAAATATCCAGAGAACATTGGATTGCCTGCCTCTGAGTAGATAACTGGCTCTCTTAGCTAGCATTTTACATCAAACTCTTTCTCTCCCCCCACCCCTTTTTATCTCACTTGTGGATTGGGGGGTTCTTGTAAAAAAAATGGAACTGATCCCACATGCCTGAAATGACCTATTTCTACAGGGGGACATTTCATCCTGTTCCTTCTTTAGTTTGGACCTTAGCCGACTATTAAAAAGAGCATAGCTTGCGTTGGCCTCCTCCAATCTGGTTCCCTCTAGAGCAGTGTTTCTCAACCTCAGCAACTTTAAGATGTCCGGACTTCAGTGGCTGGCTGGGGAATTCTGGGAGTTGAAGTCCACACATTTTAAAGTTGCTGAGGTTGAGAAACACAGCTCTACGGGCATCAGGTGCCATTACTTCACCATGCTCAGTCGGAATGGCATTCTCATTCCCAGTGCTTTACACTTCAGTTTATTCTTTTTTCTTTTTCTTTGAATAGCACAAAACTGGTGGGCAACATGGCCTCAATCCTGCAGTGCTGCCCTTTCCTGACCCGAGACCCATCTCTCTTCCTACGCAAAGTTGGCCCACTGCTGGTCAACAGTGCCCAACGCTGCCCTGTGATGGTGGCCCGCACTTTCTCCTGTTCTGTCGCTGACCTGCAGAGTGGAAAAGAAACCTATGGAAACACTGGTGAGACAATGGGATGGAGTCAGAGAAAAGATATTAGAAGGGAAACCCAAACTGTTGTCCTGTCAGATCCCTAGTTGTCCAAGTTTTATGTTTGGAATACACAGGGGTGGGGTGAGGTGGGGGGCTCTTGTACAGGTATTCAAAGCTCTTTAGGTCAAGCCAATCTCTTGGTAACAAAGCTTTATTTTGTGGGTATGGAGTGTGTGTATTCTCTGCGTAATATGATTAAATGCAAATAGGTTGAAATCTGCATGTGAAAACACCTAAACCCTGTTTCTAGAGTGGTTCCTTTTTGAAAGTGGCCTTTTTTTTTTTTTGGTAGTTCAAGAGATGGTATCATCATTTCACAGTTACTAATTAGCTGGGAGGCAACTTTTAATTCTTTTAATGTTTACTTTCCTGACTGACATTACATGAACACGTTCAGAAATTTAATACGTATTTCAATCTGTAGAGATGGGAATGGAAATTACATCTTTTCTTCTCTATGCATAAAAAAGGTTTGCCTTGGCAAAGCTATCCTATTAAGATGAGAACGTAACCTGCCAGGAATCTAAGCTAGAATCTCATTCCTGCTGCCTGGTTTTCATATATTTATGCAGAAGAATTCTTTCATATCTTTGTGTGGATGGAATAATCTGACCACAAATTGGCAGGTCACAGATTTAGTCCTAACTTTGCTCCTGACCATTAAAAAATGATTAAGTGCCAAACGTTGGTTCAAATGTCCAACCTGAGTCAGCTGAGGGATGTGAAATCAGACATGTTGGTCATACTTCATGGTAGAGGGTTTGTATGGAACACATCTTGCGTGTAATGTTCCTCATCTCCCATTGCAAGAATCAGTTGACAGAAGATGAAAAAGATATTTTTCTGCCTGCAACCCTAGAAACCCAATGCTGGAGCCCCAGTCTTCCCCAAGCTGGTACCCTCTAGAAATGCCGGGACAGAACCTTATCAGGTTTCCTGACAATGTGGCCAGCACCAAGAATTTTGGGAGTTGGACTCTTATCTTGGAAAGCACTTAGAGAAACAGGGGACCATGATGACCTGAATGGACAGTTTACTTAAGTCCAACTTAGAAAAAGTTAAAGTGGTGGAGAATCTGGAACCCACTAAATTTGCTAAAAACCATGCTTACTGGGAGTCCTATTCAAGAATATCTAGGTTGCCTATCTCTGCAGGCTGAAATTATTTTTTTTTTCCTTTTATGCATCTTCTAGTTTCTATTCCCCACTCAGCACCCCCGGCTCTCCCCGCCACCCAGTGCCCTTTTATGGAATCAGAGCGTCAAAGTGGCCAGAGCTCCTTTGTGCAAGAAGCAAAACCTGAACTCCAGGAAGATGTCAAGCCTTTCAAGTCAAGTAAGGAAGGAGGGCGGCCTCCTTGGGATCACAATGGCAGGAAGGATGAGACTCCCTTGGTCTTCCACTGACCTGTGCATCCCTTTGTCTCTAGGAATGCTGACAACTTTGCTCAGAGAAGTGCACTGCAGCCTCAAGAAGAAATTGCTCGACTCAAACAAAGTGTCTCACCTCATCCAGGACAACATGCCAGGTTGGGGAATTGGATCCTAATAATGTCTCCCACAGGGGAGAGTTGCATGAGGTTCTATGATATCTTCCAACTTCCCTTCGGTATTAGGGTCAGCAGTTCAGATTAACCGATTCAGGCTGAAGACTTAATTGTTTCGAGCTTAACTGTCTGAAGTCTACTTCCCCCACCCTCCTAAATGAAAACTGGAGGTATAAATTACGTTTATTGTTTGTTTATTTATAGCATCTGTTACCCACTTTTTAGCATTTAAAAAAGTGGGGATAATTTTATGAAAAGTTTTAGAAACAACAATAAAAGATAATACAAATTTAAAAAGGGAAAAAAAGAGTGCAAGAAAGCCAAAAAGTAAAAAGAACCCCCCACCTTAAGAAAGTGACTTCCCGCCCTCATCACAAGTAGAAACAATTTCATAATCTCTTCACCTCCCTCTTAATTAACACATATAAAACTCTTCATCACACAACCCATCTCTTAACAATAGGCAAATCAGATAAGTAACCTCTTGTTACGTTTGGACCTTTTGCTCATAATTAGATAAAGTGGGGATGCTTAATACTACTCCCACCTACTTCTCTCCATATCCCTACTCAGAGGATTGTCTCGCAGCCAGGCTGTCATCCTGGCCCCAACCAACACAGCAATCCCCGATTCTGAACCTGTCTTCTCTCTGACCCATATAAAAGCCCAAAAAGAGGAATGACTGGGGGTCTGTTGCTCCATATTGTAAGAGAAATACTTGGATCACCCTTTTTCATGACCTTTCTACTGTGATTCTGCCAGCGGCTTACACAGCTTAAGTAGAACAAGGCAAACTCATAACAGTTACTCATGCAGAAACAAAATGAACAGCTTCCTCCAAGAGTAAAAATGTCTGTTCTGTCTCTACATCGGGGTTGATTTCACATTTCAGTTAGAACCAATGCACAGTGCAGGATAATTGCCTGGACCCTCAGCCGTCTCTGACTGGAAGATGGCAAGCCCAAGGAGTGAACCCCACAGAGAAGCAGTGGACACCTTCTCTGTTGGAGCTTCTTCAGTGCATAGGAGCCCTTGGTTATTGAATAACTACAGGTAGCCCTTGTTTAGCGACCGCAATTGGAGCCGGCAACTTGGTTGTTAAGCGAAGCAGCTGCTAAGTGAAACTGCAGTCGTGCTTATGATCTTACTTCAGCTTTCCTTTGCTTTTACAGACCTGTGAAGGTTGTAAATGTGAGGATTGGTCATAAAGTTACCTTTTCATCATCGTCATAACTTGGAATGTCACTAAATGAGGCAGTTGCTAAATGAGGCACTCCCTGTATATTAAAGTAAGGCCTTTATTAGGTTAGCTGAAAGTTTACAAAAGTAATTTCAACCTTACAAATGACTAGTCTGCACACTCTTTTCTCCACACTCTGAGCTGGGCAGGCTATAAGAACTGTGAAATAAATAAACAAATAAATAACAAGCATATGGCCTTAATACAGATTTGGGACTCCCAACCCCCCCCCCACATAATTGCTTTTTTGCTTTTTGTTTCTTAGTTATCATTTTTTCATTATATTTGAGCAGTTGTGTTCAGCATGATGTTTGGCAATGATGGTTCTACCGTCAAAAAGCAGGGTGCAAGTTACCAAAATGTACAATATTTAGAATAGGCATCTGCTTTATAGCAAGTAATATTGACCATTATTTATTCTGACATGTAGCTAGTTTCCAGAGTTTCAGGCAGGGTTTGTTGGTTGATTGGTTTTTATATTGCCAGTTCTGTAGTATATGTTCAGATTGAAAGGGTAGGGATTAAGTCTTTGACCTTCTGTGTGCACACTGAATGTACCTTGCATCCGGGCTGCAGAAAATCTTGTTGGAATTTTCTGTATCTCTTTGCTGCCATCTAGTAGTTATCTGTATTCATACAGCTGATATGCTCAACCATTCAGCTATCATTCTGGCCATCAAGGGTCCACCATAAAGTTGTAGGAAGTACTAGAAGACCATGTCACCTGCTTGCAGGGAACAGACTGTCTGCCAAATTCTGTCTCCTACTTCATCTCTCACATGCTAAAACAGCATCTTCCACCCTGCTGGATTTTGCATGGTTGGGAATTCGAGCTGGAGGGCACCACATTGGCGAAGTCAGTGCTAAGGCTTCCAAGCCTGCCTCTCCTTTATTAAATGCTAGGTGCTGCCCCTTTACCTGTTGGCCTTCATCACTGAACTGCAAAGTGTTAATTATTCAGGCTTCTCCCCACAATAATAGAAGCTTGACCCAGACTGAACAGAACTTTGGTGTTTTCCAGCATGCTGCTCCTTAACCATCAGTCACCAATGACAGAGGAATCAAGCGAGGTGCAATGCAGGCAAAATTTAACCCTCTGTTATTTCCTAACAGAGAGCACTGTGTTTGAATATGATGAGTTCTTTAAAGAAAAGATCCAAGCGAAGAAGCAAGATCATACCTATCGGATCTTCAAGACTGTGAATCGCCGGGCAGACGCCTATCCTTTCGCTGAGGACTATTCTAGCTCTGAGGTCGAAGCGCGAGAAGTGTCTGTCTGGTGCAGCAATGACTACCTAGGAATGAGTCGCCACCCTCGTGTGCTGCAAGCCATACAGTGAGTGGCAGACAAGACCCCTTGCACAACCACTTTCCCCACCTCCCAGTCATTCCCAATTTGCTCCTTGTAAGTCTAGCCTTCCCCATCTGGGGGACTTACTTCTCACCATTCCCAGCCAGCATGGACAGTGGGGATGATGGGAAGCTGAGTCCAACCTTAGGAGGGCCTGAGGCTTTCCTTGACATTCGTGAGCAGCTCTACAGTGGAGGGGAGACACTGTGTCTCTTAGGCCTCGCTTTGCCACTGACAGCTTCTGGCACACTTACCACCACATCAGATCTGGGGAAGGGTGGTAGATTTCTCAAGTTGTATTAGCATTATTCAATCAAAAACTTCCTTGGTCTGAGGGAGAAAAGAAATCCGTGTGCATGCCTTGGAGCTTTTCCAGAACTACCTGAACCATACCTTGCTCCAGCCTTAGCATAAGTCATTGGCGGGGTCCATGTGTGCGCTTAGGCTAGAAAGCTCTTCTCGAACTCCATCTCCTCCCTAGCTCCCTGGTGGAGGAAAAAAGCCTCTTGACTCCAAGAGGCCTTACTGAAATCACAGGCTTCCTTTGCTGCATTTATTGAACTTTACATTTTGACATGGTTTCGCTCTCTAAAAAGTCCTAAATCCCTTTGGGTGGAGATGCAACTGTAAAACTGCCTAAATCAAATGAAATCTCAAAAGCCTTTTGAGCTGGGGCAGCCACTGAATTTGGGGAGTGGAGAATGTGCTCACAACCCTGCGCCCCCAACAAGGCCCTCTGCAGCCAAGAGAAACCTTGCTTCTCAGAAACACGAAAGCCAGGTATAAGAACCGATCACGGGTGATCTTTGATCTTTTCTGAGCAAAGGTCTCATTCGCCTCTTCTAACCCCCAGGGACACGCTGCAGCTTTACGGAGCAGGAGCCGGAGGTACCAGGAACATTTCCGGCACCAGCCGATTCCACGTGGCTCTGGAGGAGGAGCTGGCCAGCTTGCATAAAAAAGACGCTGCTCTACTCTTTTCCTCCTGTTTCGTGGCCAATGACTCTACCCTCTTCACACTTGCCCGCATGATGCCAGGTAACCAGGCAGTACAGGAGACTTAGGATCAGCTGGAGTGAAGACATCCATCCCCCCAGCTTGTGGGAAGAGGAGAGACGGGGTGTTACCCTTGGCTTGGTTTCTCTCCCGCAGGATGTGAGATCTATTCAGATGCTGGGAATCATGCCTCCATGATCCAGGGCATCCGAAACAGCGGCGTTCCAAAGTATGTGTTTCGGCATAATGATCCCCACCATTTGGAGGAGCTGCTGCGCAAGGCCAAACCCAGCACCCCAAAGATTGTCGCCTTTGAAACTGTGCACTCCATGGACGGTAATTGCCTCTCTTTAGGTTTTGCAACATGTTGTCCTAATAACTTCATAAAATGCCATCATGCATCAGAACCGGGGTCTCCGGGTATAAGCAGACCAAAAGCACTTCCTTCTTCCTGAACCAGCTCAGGTTCCTTGGCCAGTATCCAACAACAAGGTCGGGGAAAAGTGGCAGGTCACAGGAGAGGAGTAAAGGAGGTACTAGATGAATAGTAAAAAACAGAGACTCAGTCAAGAGTCTTGCAAGACAAGAGGGGAGCTAACCATTCTGCAAGCAGAGACAGCCAGTAGGCTAACACAGGACTGCAAAATGTGTGGTCCAGGTAGTAGCCAGCCGAAATCTGCTTTTTTCAATAGTCCTTTGTCTGCAGGTGCCATCTGCCCCCTGGAGGAGATATGTGATGTGGCCCACCGGTATGGCGCCATCACTTTTGTGGATGAGGTCCATGCTGTGGGACTCTACGGGGCCCACGGAGCCGGCATTGGAGAACGTGATGGAGTGATGGGCAAAATAGACATCATATCTGGCACTCTGGGTGAGTTGGGGAAGCAAAGGGTTAGACCAGACAGAAGGTGTATTATACTCTACTTTAAGATGTCTGGACTTCATCTCCCAGAATTCCCCAGCCAGCTCTGAATGTTGAAGTCCAGACATCTTAAAGCTGCCAGGATTGAGAAACACAGCTCTAAGGGAGCCCTACTGACTATTAAAAAACTGGCCATCTCGAGACCCAAAGGGGGCGAGTTCGGTTGGTTGCTGCAAGAAGTCGGCCCCTGAATTTCTCCTTGCCTTATTCAATCATAAGGAGGAAAAATGCAAGACATACAATCTGTTCAGTTTGCATACTGTATGCAAGTTTCAGAGTCCAGCTTCCCAGAAGTCACAGAAGCCAGGGTGCAAGGGTTTTCTTTAAAAACGGCAATGCATAAATCATTCTTTTTAATGCCAAATACATTTAATAGCATAAGGTATGCTTGCTGTTAAAGATCCTAGACATCTTTTTTCCCCTCCCTTTCTCTTCCAGGAAAGGCCTTCGGTTGCGTGGGTGGCTATATTGCCAGTACCGCTTCCCTCATTGACACCGTGCGCTCCTATGCAGCCGGATTCATTTTCACCACTTCACTGCCCCCCATGGTATTGGCCGGGGCCGTGAAATCCGTTCGCATCCTGAAGAGTCCCGAGGGGCAGGTGCTGCGCCGTGCCCACCAGCGCAATGTCAAGCACATGCGCCAGTTGCTTATGGATGCCGGGCTGCCTGTGGTCAGCTGCCCAAGTCACATCATTCCCATACGGGTATGGATGCCCCGGGAAGGTGGCAGGGAGAAGTGAGGGCTTTAATACAATAGGCACAGAATCTGGGACATGGTCCTCAAGGTGAAGGGCTTAAATCCCACTGATTCCACATCACTAGGTCCTGGCGACACATGCAGCCCTTTATAGAATACCAAAGAAGATGAAATGAATGAATGAATGAATGAATGAATGAATGAATGAATGAATGGGACTGAACAGCTACAGAATCCTGACCAATCACAGAAGGGGAACTTGGGACATCCTAAATTCCCTGTCCCTGACTTACCAGAATGATAGACGGATGAAGCAGCTGGATGATTTCCTCAGTTATCTGGTTCATTCTTCCCCAGGTTGGAGATGCAGCCCTGAATACCCAGCTTTGTGACCTGCTCCTCTCCAAGTACAACATCTACGTCCAGGCCATCAATTACCCTACTGTGCCTCGGGGGGAGGAGCTGCTGCGGCTGGCCCCCTCACCCCATCACACCCCACCCATGATGGACTACTTTGTGGGTGAGTCTCCAGTGCCGTGAGCACTAAGACCCCAGCTCTATCCTAAGTAAAGATCATCATCTCATTCTATAAATTAAACGCTAATAAGGGCAGGATTAAAACTCCCCAGGTCTTCTTAAACTCTCTATAGAAAAGAAGGCACTTAAGTGGTAATTAAGCTATGATTACTTCTGATCATTACATGCCCAATGCAGCTGCCATTTAGGATGGCATAAACAGAACCGAAGTCCGTTGAATTAGAGTAGGGAAAATACAAAGTTCCCTCTACAGTTTTCACCGTTAAATATGGTTTGTCTAAAGGAGCCAGAGACATACATTACAGTCTGAAGCTGGTTTGGACAAACAATAGCTAAAACTAACTGCAGTTTCATTATGGGTTGGCTATGAAAAATAACTAGTGAAAATTGAGGCAAATTATTCTGATCTCCCATCTTGAATTTTATCACCAGGTTTGCAGTAAAGCAAATTCACAGCAAACAAAATTAAAACCTTGCACCATAGAAGAAATTGAAAAACTAGATTCTGGAAAACCTATACATTATGTAAATTAAGAATCTCAAATGAGACTGGGAACAAAATATTGCAGCATGGCGTTCTCTGATTTATAGTTCTAAGCAGATGCACGTAGATCTTTGCTTCGTGTGCCTCCTCACCTTGTCCTGCTTTTTTCAACCCAACAGTTAATAACCACCAAATGCAGATGAAGTCTGCTCAGTCCTCAGTAAATTGCTTTGAGAGGGCTCCTAAAAATTGTACTTCTGAAAGTCCAAAGCTGATCCTGCTGGTATATCTTGTCCAGTCTTGCAAAAGACTGACAATAGAAAGGATTCAGTGCCTGCCTTCTGATCACTGGAATTCTCTATTCCTCTTTTCTGAAAGTTACTTTACATACATGTAGATTTGTTAATAGCTATTCACCTATGGTAAGTACTGCCACCACATGGCCAGTGCAGGAATATTTTTAAGTCCACGAACTCATAAATAGCTGGGGGTACTTCTGGGGAGTCTTAAAAAGATCCTCAGACACTAAAAACTCTTTAAATATTAACCCGTATTTTTAAAAGAAAAGTTTAGCTATTTTTCAATCTTTTTATCATTAAAAGCAAATTCAAAAGCAGAATAAAATAATAAAGCGCTGAAATTTATCCTCTGCTGCTGCAGAGTGTCAAACTCCGTTCTGTCTATAAATGGTAATTAGTAGGAAGCAGCCTTCAGTACCAGCAGAGGTTTGACTCTTTTCTCACATTGTGGGTTTCAACAAGGCCAGTGACTTCCCCTCATCTGTAACCATTCATTCAGTTACTTCTAGCTCCAGAGGCCAACGTGTAGCTCCCAATGGTCCATTCAGCATCAGAGCAGGAGAAGCCTGCTTTTTAACCTCTCTGTTTTATTTCCTTCCAGAAAATCTTCTGGCTGCTTGGCAGGAGGTGGGCCTACCCCTGCAGGCCGCAACCTCTCCCGAGTGCCACTTCTGCCACCGCCCACTTCATTTTGCCCTCATGAGCGAGTGGGAGCGGGATTACTTTGGCAACATGGGGCCCCGCTATGTCACCCTTTGTGCCTAGGGAGCGCCTCGGGCCACAGGGTTGACACTCGCTGCCTGACGGGAAGAGAGACGAGCATCCCTCACGCCAACGCCGCTGAGCAGAAAAGAGATGATCTGAATGCAATAAAGCTCTGAAATTGCATTTTCTGCAACTTCATAGATCTGAGAATTCAGGCTGACAACCTTCCTCTAGCTGGCAGCCTTTTGCACCCCTAGACCAAGATAGGAGTCAGTGGGGCTGAGCTCACATATTACATCGAGCCCTAGTTTACAGAATAAGTCACAATTGGCTGAGTACAAACAACACACTAAGCTGTAATTCAGTTTTCCAAGGAATCACGTGAAAGGCTCGCACAGCACACTCCCTTTTTCCACATGATTGCTGGGCTGCCCACTAATAGGGACATCCAAAACAGAAGACCTGTGCAGGATCAGCAGATAACCAGGTCAGGAGAAAACAGAGCAGGAAGAATGGGGAGTACTAGTTTCAATGTACTGTGAAAGTGGGCAGAACTTTGTTTTCAAAACTAAAACTGACCCTCCTGAAGTCTGACCATGATTTATTTCCTGTTGGCCCCTCTAGTTGAAATTCTCTGGGCAACAGCAGAACAGGAGTTTGGAAGCACCAGAACAAGCCTGCCAATTTCTACAACTACCGCTGATGAGACTTCCAAGCGTCACCTATTCCTTTTTTCAGAGAAGGGCGTTTGTTTGTTTTACCAAATATCTTTATTTTATCAAATGTTTTTAAAAACTTGTTTTCTCAAAAGGATAGTCATTTCCCAGCAATGACAAAGATTTTAGTTTTTTAATGGGGCACAGGGAAAACAGGACTGAGATCAAAGGTTGCAAGAGTCCTCTCAGAGGTTCCTGCAATATAAAGGAGACAAGTTGAGCAGAAAAATCTGCATCCTTGGCCTCATGCAGCAGGTTGGAGTTGCTCATCCCAAATAAGAGCGGCCTGCATGGGCAGTTCAAAAGGGGGTACATAGCACCCAAAACACAGATCAGATTCAACCTCCCCTTGCTCTGCCCAGGGAATGGCCTAGCTGGCCCACAGGAAGTAGTCACACCGTGCACGGGGATCGGAGGGTTTCCCCAGAGGCCGGGCACAGACAAAGAAGCGTCGTCCACAATTTGGCCCTTGTTTCTTCACTGTCCGCAAAACACAGGGCTCCTTGTGGGCCTTGCAGTGAGGTGGGTGTGCAGGGCCGGGTAGCAGTGACTTCCACAAAGCAGACTGATTTTGCATGGAGGGAAGTGTGTCTTTCTCACAATTCATAGTTTCCTTGCTGGTTACACCCTTAGAGGGTCCCTTCTTTGGACTCCCAACAGGTGCCTGGGTTACCCCAGAGACTTCCTCCACCCCACATTTGCCAGCTGTCCTTTCAGCGTTCTCCATAGGAGGCTCTTTCCCAGAATCCTCTGCTGCCCCTTGGGCCACATTCAAAACCGCCTGGCACCTTCCACCATCCATAGGCTCAGCATCCAGGTTCACAGCTCTGAAGAAGCTACGCAAATCCCCTTGCCCTTTCTGAGCTGGGCCAGTCCGTCTTTTCTTCAAACCCCCCAAGGGACTCCTCTCAGCTTTGCTCCGTTTCTGCCCCTTCTCAGGCAGACTGTTCTGTTCCACTTTTACCAGAAAGCGGCTGAGCTTCTGTTGGGTGCCAGCAAACTCGGGCAGGAAACGGGTGCAGAGCAGGGGACACCGTGGGGCAGCCAGGCAGATGCTTTTCAGCACAGCCTGGACAGGGCAGTGATCAGAGCCCAACACTTCTGGCATGATCTGGGCATCGGTCAGTTCCAACAATGCCAGAGCATGGTCAGCCAAGATGTAGTCAATGCGGGTACCATAGTTAAGATGCCGTGATCCTGTTACATTACACCAGCAAGTGTAGGCTTCAGCCTGACTCGGGTTCAGCAAGCGGAAAGTATCCACAAAGAGATTCTCATTCTCAGAGTCTCTGCCAGGCTCCCATAGGAAAGTGTCCAGCCAGCGGCGCCCGGGATGTTCCTGGAAGGATTCCTGCAGGTCAGAATGGAGGCATTAGGGATACATTACTAGATCCTCAGGCTCCTAAACATCTGTACACACCTAGTATGAGATTAAAGTGCTTTCTATGTGTCATCAGCTTGGTGCAGTATTTTGGTGCCTGGACTTCAAAATGGGTAGGATCACACCACACATACAGTGGCTCTGGCTGTAAATGTGGGAATATTTTAAGGCTTACAAGATCAGAGTTTCCATCTGCTCCTCAACTCAAAATGGCAGGAAACGGTGCTGTTGGTTTTCAGTAATCATGGCCACAGGAGTCTCAAGGGCTGCGAAAAAGGGCCTGGAGAGTCCTATGCAACCCTGGGGCTATAAATTGCCCACCTCTGCTTTATAACAACCCTGTAAGATAGGTCAGCATTACGATTCCACCTAAAGCAAAGAGAAGCCCAGAGAGTGTTATTTGCCTAAAACTACCAAAGTATGGTTATGGGCTCATGTCCTATTTGCTGCAGCTCAAAGACCTTTTACTAATTGTTTCAAAGGATAAGTCCTCATGATGTCCCTCCATCTCGTCCCCAGCCCCCTTCTGAGGGGAACCTACAGTTGTCTTTCACTGTTTCAATTTACACGTGCTGCTTTCCTCCTTCTCCTGTCCCAAAACTTCCCAAGTGAACATCTAGGGCAGTGTTTCTCAACCTCAGCAACTTTAAGATATGTGGACTTCAACTCCCAGAATTCCCCAGCCAGCCATGCTGATCTAGGGTGCCTTAGGGATGAGCCTGGAGATGACACGGCAGGGGCAGCATCTGCTCAGCTGTAACTGGCCCAGAGACAGAGATGCAGAACAACAACACCCCCAGTCTAGCTGTTGGGCACTGAGTCTCCCTGGCCATTTTGGCTTGGGGTGCAGAAGAGAACCAACACCTGGTCCTTCTCTTTTTACACTAGCATATCAAGGTCTCAAGAGATTGATAGAACTGTCAGCCAGGAATCCTGCTATTTTTGGGGTGGGGGTGAGTGTACATGTGTACTGGGGAGTTCATAAAGTGGGGGAAGCTGGTGAGAGAGACACAGACACGAGCAGTGGGGAGTGGGAGAGATGTGGGAATGGGAGAGAGATGTGGGAAAATCAAATACAATTTTCAGGGGAAATTAGCTTTGGGAGGGAGCAAGGAAAGAAAGATCCAGAACCCTATCTGTACTGAGAGCTTTCTGTTTTCTGTTTCAAATCAGGTCTTCTGATTACTCAGGCAGACTTGGGCCACGGGTATATCAATCTTCTAACAGGAGAAACAATTTCATAGATGAAATTGTTCTTCCTTTAGAGATGTTGGGTTCTTCTTGTGTTTTCCGTTTGACTTCATTGTCTTTTGAGGGGGAGAGATTAGATGTGATTAATTAATTGTTTATCATCATCCGAATGCCTTCCTAATTTCATGGACCCCCAATACATCTACTCTATAAGCTGTGAAACTGAACTTTCACAATGCTTTCTCAAAATCTGCCCCTGTCCCACCCCCCGATATAGCAGAACTTTCCTGTCCTATATAGAGAATCTGCTGCCTGGGAACTGGCATCTCACTCACCAAATCTCCTGGGTCACAGTGATCAATGGGCCTGTGTGCAGTATTGATGTCTCCCAGAATGACCACATGGCTAGAGGAAGAGAGGAAATGTGCATTATCTTCAAGATTAAAAACTGCAGCTCCATTATAGCGACCGCTGGTACAAATGAAAAGCAACAGCTGATGTCTTAGAAACAGGCAGCTGCAGCATTAAGAAGTATCAGCAAGGAAAAATTCAGTTCCAAGTGCAAGGTAGCTCACTTTGGAGGAAACACTGAGCATCCACTTAAACCAAGTGACATCTCTGGTCTGTGTCACAAAGTGTCAGATTAGCAATGGTCTTCCTGGGCTCCAAATACAACTCTTTCCTACCACTTTCAACCCAGCATTTATGTTGCTGAAGATGAAAACACTAAACGTGGAACTTTTCATTTACAAAGCATGCCATAACCTCCCCTCCCCCACCCTAATACATAAAAAGGGACTAAAAATATCTCTGGCCAAACCAAGTAAACAAATAAATATGAAAGAGCTTCAACATGTTTCTCAAGATCTTAATTAAACACTCCAAGCAAACTTCCCCAGGACTTCATTCCACCTAGCCACCAACCTTCCTTCACACGCACGATGGTGCTCAATGCACAACACACACAGTTTCTGCTCCAGGATTTCCTTAAGTAGAACAGGCAATTTGCCCACACCACTCAAATCTCAATCTGTACAGATCTGAAAAATCTGTAATGCAAGAATCCCACTTAGTGAGTTGCATACAACTCAGGACAGATCTGAGATAATCAGGCTTTGTCTTGTATTTCATACTCATTTTGCTCAATTCAGAGAAAAAAAAGGAGCTTGAAAGCTAGCTTAGAAAAGAAAGAAGTCAAAGAGATATTATAGGACAAATACCAGGAGTATGTATTCATTAAGTACTTTTAGTTTTAGCAAACTTTACAATTTTCTTGTAAGATAGATCAACACTGTTCTCCTCTCACTGCACAGAGTAGAAAGAATATTACCTAGCCTAACTCAGCGCAATAACAACAGCTGAATCAAGGATCTCACAGCATGCCACAATGCAGGACAAGAGGCAGAAAGGAATACCTACCCTCCAACTCTAAGAAGAGCTTCAGCCCGGGCTTGCAAAAGATGGTAGAATTGCAGCTTGAAGTCTGCACGTTCTGGCTTTTCAGGGTCAGCGCGGGGGCAATACACATTGATAACAGTCAGCACAGTTTCCTGCTGTTCTGAAGTGCTACAGGGCAGAGAAAGCATAGAGTTCAGTCCCCAACTCTCTCCATGCCAGCACTGGAGAAACTGTGGCCTTCCAGAAATTGCTGAACAATCACTTCCACCTAGCCACCAACTAATGCTGGTTGGGGCTGATGGGAACTGATGTTCAACAACATCTGGAGAGCCACAAGTGTCCTCCGTCCAATCTCTTGTCTCATGGCTGACACAGGAAGCCACAGAGCATTAAAAAAAAAAGAAATCCTTTCCCCAAATTTTAGTAAATGTGAAAGAGGTTGTCACATGAAGTGGTGAATTCTCCTTCATTAGAAATTTTCAAACAGAGTCTCGATAGTCATTTGTTGGAGATGCTCTAGTAGATCCTGCACTAAGTAGAAACTAGATCAGATGACCTCTAAGATCTCATCCAACTTATGATTCTATAATGAGTACAAGTATTATAACAAACAGAAGCTCTGAGAATATTCTCAGCTATAGCCTACAAGCATCATGAATTTATTTCAACAGCAAATATATTTTTCTGTGCTGGCCGTACGGTCAAGACAGAGGGAAATAAATTATTCTTACTCATTTTAATGTACCTGCGCTTTTCAAAGTAAGCATTTTATTACTGGAATTTATTCTTCCTGCAAAGTATAAAAGGCTTTATGCAGAATTCCAGGGTTCTTTACCATCCTAGGTTCTGCAGCTAGCATCAGTATTGCTAAGTCTTATGAATGTGGGCAGGATATAAATTATGGAATAAATACATATTACAAGTATTTGCAGACAATCCAATCAGATGGCTTCTTCCTCAATACTTTAACCCTGCAAGAAGATGTATTATCTAAATAATGTCTTCCTCCTTATTAATATATTGGGGAACTGAAAACTACACCATGCCACAGATATCAGCAATAGCATTGCTCTTTCTAAAACATGGAATTGAGCATTTGCTGCAGAAAAGATCCCATATTTCAGATTTGTGAACAATAATGTTCAGCCAACCTATTTTTAACCCATATTCCAACCCTACTTTCTGCTACTGGAGGACATTCCAAAAGAAGTAATACTTAGCATTTATACAGCTCCTTTATATAGCTCCACATCTTAAAAACAAGCAGTCTGCTGATCCAATCTCCAACACATTTACTCTAGAATTCTGTTTTCAAAGTGTCAACTGGGAAGTCCTCAAGCAAGATATTCCCAACATGCTGCAATTATTGTATCGGCCCTCTACTGCTTTTATGATGTTTTAAGCCACTATATAAGCCACCTTGAGTCATTTGATTAGGTGACCCTATCGATTGAATAATTATGATGATAATATTAGATGTTTGTCATATATCATGTAGGTTCTGATGCAGTTGTCTGGATTTGCCATTTTGTTTATTTCCCTTATTGTATTTCTATTTATTTTGTTGAATTTACAGTTTTTTGTGAGCTGCCCAGAATCAGCCTGGAGCCAGGTGATGGCAAAGTCGATGTAAACAAATATTATTATTATTATTATTATTATTATTATTATTATTATTATTATTATTGGTGGTGGTGGTGGTGGTGGTGGTGGTGGTGGTGGTGGTATCATTGCAACAACCTCATTCCACTGGTGCTCCCCAGCAAAAAGTACTGCAAAGCAAGTTGCCTTTGAACCTGAAGGTAAGATAAGTTGTTATAATTAGAATAGCTTTAATCCCCATGAACGTACAGGTAGTCCCCAGTTTAAGGAGTTCTGTTCCCAAGGTCTGTCCTTAAGTCGAATTTGTATGTCAGCCAGAATAGTATTATAATACTGTATAAGTAGTACTGTGTAATGAACCATTGTGTATTTAACTCAAATCATTTTGTATTTAATTCCAATTTTGCTACAATAGGTTCCGTTCTTAACTATGGGTTGTCTGTAAACCGGGCGTTTTTAACCTGTATCTCTAATTCTTCTACCATGAGCAACATACAGTATCGACTTATTCCATGGGATAATTATGCCTTTTGCGAGGCAGATTTGCTTGGCGGTGCCTACAGTGCCCATATAAAGGAATTCAGTACTGTTAACTAAATCACAACTGGAGAGACGGGAGTTGTTTACTGCTGCACATGTATTATTGAGTTTAGACTGGTGTCAGGAGTTCCTGAGTTCATATTCACATTTCATGGGGCTGCAACATTCATCTGTAAGACCCATTAAATACTGTGCGATTAACTAGACATACCATACCCAGGCTGCATACCTCCAACTGACCCTCTGCTACCATCTAATAGCTGTCTGGATTTGTGCAGGCTGATACGATATGCCTAGAATTAACTCCCAAATGCCCAGTTTACAATTAAGGGCTGTGCAGCAATCCAAATTCAAAGTGAAAAGGCGATTCAGAGTATGCGTGAGCCTACCGTCGGCACCTCCACACTTCCACACCCAGAAACACACTTTTTCTGGGATTCTCCCGTAGTCTTGCTGTGTGAGCCCAGAAAAAGAGGTAGCTTTTTAAAGTAGGCACTCTCTGACAGGTACAAGGAGAACCCTCCTGTGTGCCCCAAATCTTCTTTTCCCTTTCAAATCTGGATCACAACACAGCTTTATTAACTACCGCTCTGTTAATCTCCATGTTAGATGAGTTGTCAGCTGCCAGGCATCATCAACAACAGGTATTCCCTCCCCGCTTTTCTGATTCCTGTCTTTACCGTATGCGGTGGCGGGTGATCACTGCCCGGCCTTCGCTGTCCAGGGCCTTGAGCTCATCAGCTGTGAAGTCCTCTGTGTTTCCATAACAACCGACAGCTCCACTGTGCTTGGTAAACAGCCCAGACAAGCCCTCCTCAGCTGCTTCTGGGGTGGCACTGGCCTTACAGAAGGTTGCAACGCCTAAGAAGACCAGAGATTTAAAACAGATTAAAAAGTTCATCCTTCATCTGGAAGGGCAAAAAGGCCACCTACTGAATCACAGGCCCAGCTTTTTACACTAACCACAAATCCCCCGAATAGCAATCTATATCCACAACGCTATAATACAGCCTTCATAGATTTTAGAGAGGGCTTTGATTTAATCTCCCAGCTTAATCTTTGGCATAAGCTTTGAAACGCCTTTATAGATAGAAGCCTCTTCTGCTTATCTATAAATTATATGACAAGGACAAGGTGCAGCCCCCAGGAACATTTAAGCCAAGGAGATTCCTGCTAAGAGAAGAGTTCAGCATGAATGCATTCTGGCACCATCATTATTTAATTATTATATCAATCCTTTAGTTGTCAGGATGAACAACTCTCCTATCATCCCTCAAAACTGGCAGAGAAGCATATAGCTATCCTCTTATATACTGACACTCAAGATGGCAACAGACATGAAAAACAAGGAAAGTCTTCCAAAAGATCTCTGAACTCAGAAAAAGATTCCAAGCTTGAACTGGTATCCTAAAGGATGTCAATGAACAGATAGTAGCTAAAAGAAGATCAAAGAAAGAAGGAATATACTAAAATACTGTACAGTAGAGATGTCGACATCCAAGATACCTGAGAAGATACCCCTTACTTACAAAAACCTCTTGTACTAAAAACTGAAGTTATAGCAGCACTCCAGTCCTTACCAAGTTGGAAGGCTACAGGAATTTATGGAACACCCGTTGAAATATGGCAAGCAACAGAAGAAGAATCAGTAAAAGTTCTAGCCAAGCTATGCAAGCAAATCTGGAGAATGACAGTGGCCAACAGATTGGAAGAGGCCAACCTACACTCCAATGCCCCAAAAAGGAGACTCAACAGAGTGTGCAAACTGTTGTACAATATCCTTAATTTCACATGCCAGCAAAATAATGCTTAAGATCAGTGAACATAGATTAGAGCCCTACATGGAAAAAAAGATGCCGGATGTTCAAGCTGGCTTTAGAAAAGGCCAAGGAACATGAGACATTTTCAGCCATGCCTTTGAATCATCATTATTTCTTTAAGCAGAGAATGACACTGTTTAAGACACAGCGACAAGAATCAGTTGAGAAGCTGGTAATCCAGGGATCCGCTAGACTTGTCAGACTTGCTAGCACACCATTACCTGAATAGCCACTGCGAGTGCGGCTGAAACTGAAGTAGGAGCTATAGCCCTCCACTATAGCTAATGGTTCCTCCAGCAGGTCCCCTGAGAACAAAGCAGAATTTTAGTGAGCGAAAAGATCATGCTAGAGCAGGTTTTCCCAGCTTGGTGTTCCCAACACGGTTGAGCTTCTCTTCCTATAATCCCAGCCAGCAAGACCATCAAGCATCAGACTAGAGATAGACTAACCTGAACTATAATCCACAAACACATACACAATCACACTGCTTTTCTTTCACAATTTTTAAAAAAGGAATATTTCCAGCATGCAAAAAAGAATCCTAGGTTAATGCAGCATGTGATCAGCCAGCATATGGCTTAAGGCTCAACATGGAAAAAAGAGGTATTTTTAAAGCATCTCATGTACCACTGTGCAAAATTTCTCTTTGCCTGAAATCCCAGGGACCCACTGCAGTTCAAGGACAGAAAATACCAAACTAAATTAAACTTGGTTTGCCTTATTGAATCACAGACTTATGTTCCCATGCTCAGCAATACACCAGGTCACTTTAGTAGAGTTTTCCTGATTCCATTTCAATGTTATCCTTGCTCAGTTTTCTTTTATCTAAAAAGTTCAATCACACACTGAGATATTGTGAGAAAACAACAGCAGTTTGTTTCCCCCTTCATGTTCATCTGTTTTAGTCTTAGGGCAAATTTAACACTTTCCCAAGGGGAAATCCGCTGTGGCGCCTGCCCTCTGGAACATCCTCCCTCCTGAGATTAGGATGGCCTTTTGGCTTTTCAGAAGGCCTGGCTTTATGCCCAGGCCTGGGGCCCCAAGTGTGCGAAGGGCCCCGTTTCATGGTTGTACTGATACCAATGGTTTTTTCAGATCTCTTGGTTGTATTTACATTTATATTTAATTTTCTGTATTGTTTTAAGTGTTTGATTGTTTTTATTATTATTAGTTGCCCAGAGTCACTGGTCTGAGATGAGCGGTATATAAATGGAATTAAATCAATCAATCAATCAATCAACTGCAGTAACTATATCTTATATCCAAATAGTCAGGCTGAAACATGTATCTCCCTTTACTCCCATTTATGGATAGAAAGGGCCTGATGATGATTAAGTACCATCAAGTCAATGTCAACTCTTAGCGACAACATGGACAGACTTTCTCCAAAATGATCTGTCCTCCACCTGGCCTTTTATGCCTTTCAATGGTGCATTCATTGCTGCTGTAATCAAAGTGTAATCACCTTGTTGCTGGTGATTCTCTTTTTCACTTTCCTTCCATTCTTCCCAACATTATACATCCAGAAATACTGACATTTAAAAAAAACCCATAATCAGTTTAAGGCATCCTGATGAGGAAAATATGCTCAGGAGCTTCACTTTTTGATAACTACACAAGGCACTTCCAACACCTTCTTCCCTCTGAATGGAAGACAAGCAGGAGGCAAAATTTATCCAGGCTTGCAACATTGTTATAAATTATTACAGCAATAGATTACTACTGTACGTACTACGGACAGGGACCTGCAGTCTTATACTTCCCTAAAATACTATCTGCATTATTGATGCAATGTAGGCAGTTAAACTTCTATCATTCCCCTTGCTCAGAGTGGAGGGAAGTAGAGAGAAAATCAGCCATGACAATAGGAGACCCATTTCTTTCAATGCAGTCTGCTGCTATAATATAAATTTGCAGGGGTCAAATTTAAGAAGAAAAAAAATGTGGTTGGAAGATACAGAGCAGTCTATACCCTAAATTATCCCCCCCCCCCCCTTCACTGGCCTCCAGTGTCAGAAGTAAGTCTGGTTTCAGTTACCACATTGGGTCTGCAAAAATCCAGATGCCCCAGCAGAAGGTAGCAAAGAGTTGGCTTTCTGAATCCCTTGGTTGCCATCTAGTTGTCATCCAGACGCATGCAGTCCAAACATAGCAGGCTTAGTCAGGATAGAAAAAAACCCCGGCGATCAATGGGGCGACCAATGTCACAGCAGATTGCCCTCACATCCACAGAATAAAGGATATGTTATAGTGCACAGGTAATCCATAGAACACAGAAAAGCCACAGCATACTCCTTGCATGCATACAGAGTTTCCCTTTCATGTTTTAAAATTCTCCTTTGCCTGGCTGAAAAGCACCCACTGAAAATGGATACTAAGGGGTGACTATGCACCTTGCTCTGTTTGGGTCTTTCCAAAGATGTGCAGTTGATGGGAGGCTGAATTAGCCAAATTCATTTTTTAAAATCTACTTTTATTATTCAGAAAGTAAATACATATGATCACATAGAAAGGGAAAAGAAAAGGAGTAGCTATTGATATACAAAAGAAGGGGGAAAATAATATTAGGAAACTACTTGATTACAAGTTATACTTTCCCCTCCCATTGCACCCTGACCAACAGCTGTAATCAATATATTTATAAGCATTAGGAATTGTTTCTGATTTCCATTTCAGCCCTGATTTCTATTGCCAAATCTGTGGTTTTGATCCAGCAATACTGAATTTGAATTAGCCAAACAAATCTCGGGGGGCCTGGGGATAGAAAGCCTGTGGGTTACTGATGTAGTCGGCTTCTATCATCCTCAACTACTGATCATGCTGTCAGGGGCTGATGGGAGCTGGAACCAACAAAGTCTGGAGAATTCCCATCTCTCCTTCTCTTAAGATTCTTACATACTTCAATTTTAGATACGGTGGTTGCTAGCCCACCGACCGTTTCCAGCCACCCATCCCACCAGACAGCAAGTGGTCAGAGCTGCAAATAAAAGACCCTGAAAGATGCGGAGAAACCTTGCCTCCTTCCACCCCGATTTTGCATTTTAACACTTGTCAAGCTCTGCCTTGCACCGATGCACGTGGGGATGCTATGACTCACGGGTTATCTTAGTCTCCTGCAAGCAGATAACATCCGCTCCCAAAGAATCCAGGAGCTGCCTTAAGCCCGCCGACCCCGCTGCTGCGCGAAGCCCGTTCACGTTCCAAGTCACCAGCCTCATCCCAGCCAAGCGGGGAGCCCCGAACCCAGCGAGAGAAGATAAATCCTCCCTAGAACGTCACTTCCTGCCGCCAAGTCGGCAAGCAAGAGGGTTTTTTTTAATGAAATGGGCGTTCACTTCCGGTTCTATTTAGAATTACTGTGCAGTGTTGATATTCGGGGCAGAAGTGGAAAGAAACAGAGAGAAGCGATTTAAAGTTGACCCTACTGTTCGAACAGATAATGCACTCATTTTTTGGGGTAGAACTATAGTAGAGGAATCAAGATTTAGAATACACCTTACTACGTGTAATATTATTGTCTAATCAGTCATAGTTCCTGAATGTGAATTACAACCAGATTTCTTTAAAAAAAATTATGACTTTCATTTTTAACGTGTTCATGGGCTTTTGGAAACCTAAGGTCTGTTGCCTATAATGAGAGAAACTTTAATCTCCTTTCACACTTGTTTTTTTCTTAATTTGGTTTGCAAACATAATGTCCAAATATAGCAAAATTAATTTTACATGCTACAAAATCAGAAGCACTGGGAGCTAGAGGCTATGTTGTGCAAAGGCTGTGTGTCCTTATGGGATATGTTTAGTAGAGTCCCAGATTAGCATTCCTGGACAAAATATCTGAATATGGTATGTATTCTATAATAATTGAAGGTACCATTGCAACTTCAAAACTTAAATGTGCAGGAGCAATTTTATAATCACTTAATTTTTTGCTTTCGTACTCTGGAAAATGCAAGAGATTTGCAGTGGCAATTATTGCTCAGTGCCTAATAAAGTATTTCGCTTTACTTTCTTTTACGCTTGTAAGTAAAAATTAAATTTCTGTATCTAAGTACAAAGTTTATCATTATACTGTCTGGCTTCTTTTTCTGCCTTTTAAATAGATTATCTGCCATAAAGTTGTGATTACATAAATAATTTTAGCAGCCACATAGATTATTTAATTAATCTTAGTGACCACATAGATAAGTTTCTCCAGGATACCCTGTTCCCAGCCTGGTCCTTCAGATCTTCCAATGGTGCACCCATTAAATTTAACCTATACTGTAGATAGATGATAGATAGATAGATAGATAGATAGATAGATAGATAGATAGATAGATAGACTCTCTATATCTATATCTAATATGAGAGAGAGAGCATGCACAAGCATGCCAGTTTGGTGTAGTGGTTAAGGTGGCCTTAGGTGACCTTGGGCCAGTCCCTCTCTCTCACTCCTAGGAAGAAAGCAATGGAAAGCCACTTCCAAAATCTTGCCAAGGAAATTGCAGGGACTAGTCCAAGCAGTCACCAGGAAAATGGACAGGCAAGCCCTCACCTCACATTCATTGAAAGCCAGGTACTCCTCAAAGGCCACAGAAAGTAAAGCAATTGGTGCTTGTTTTCCCAGCATGGGTGAGATACCTAAAGAAGCATTAAAAAAAACAAAACATTGTGGTAACTACTGTCTGGACAGATCACCTGGCCAGCATTGTTGCCAAAGCTGAAAACTAGATTGAAATCCAGACTGCAGTTTCTTATCCCTGCTTCCTTTCCAGCCAGTTTCAGCCCAGAAGACAAGCTGCTTAAGGCTGCCGTGCAGAAGAGCCCTCAGCTTCAATCAACACTCAAGCCAACTGAGGCATGGCTTGGGATCACACAGGCAGAGAGATTACCCAGACCGCCTCCCTTTTTGCTAGAGAGAAAAACTCCTTGCATTTTTAAGGCAAGGCAGAAATTGGGAACCAAGGTTGAGAAGAGAAGTGGGCTCATTTCATCTCCCCAGCAGCCTCAGAATTAACTGACTGGAATCTTCCGAAGTCCAGAATAATTGAGACAGAGAGAAATCCTCTTTCAGGAAATGATCTCTGAAAAGATAGATAAAATAATGTTTAGCTAGAAATGTTGCAAAAGATTATTTTTTATTTTGACTCTGTGTGTGCTTGTGGCTAATCTTTACTCCCTGGTATTTATGCAACTTGGAACCTCTTTATAGCAGACGCTGAAAGTGCCGGCCAGAAATGGCTGAAAGCTTCAGCGGTTCGAGTCCAGCCTCGTGTTAACAAGGTGAGCTCTTGTTTCTATACCCGCAGCTTCTGCCAACTCAGCAGATCGAAAACATACGTGAGTAGATAAATGAGTACTCTCACTCCGGTGGGAGGAAAAATGCTGGCAACGGCTCAACAGAGAGACGGGACAAGTTGCCGGTAAAAGCGCGAAACCGCGCTCGTCCGAAAAAGGGGCGCGAAGCAACGGAAATCCCGCCTCCTGTGCTGCCAGCTGGGCTGACACTCTAGGAATTAGGCTCTGGCAAAGTCTAATTCCGAAACTAGAAAGATGCAATTGCCTTGAAAACCGCTAGGGGGCGGTCACTGCAGGGTCAGTAATGACTGTTAAGCAGATAAAAAAAAAAAAATCTAATTAGGAGTAGACAAGGATCGTGTTGTGGTCTGCCCAGACCCTTATATTTTTGTTTATATTTTCTATGGGACATCCTTTTAAGTCATGAGCTATAATTTGATCAGGTCAATATTTTTATCTTCTTTGCCACTGAATATTTTCCATGAGACTTCTTAAAGCCAAAAGGGATTTTTCCATTATCTCATTTCATTGAAAAATAATAATAAAGTTTGATTTTATTTACCTCTTGTGAGATTGGTCTGTCTCTCAAAAGCTGGGTGGGGGAGAATAGTTGATTCTCCTAGCTGCATATCTCAATGCTATAAGGCCAGGAGTTGGACCTATAGACATTATTAAATTTTCTCTCATTTCTTTCCTTTTGTTTTGCCAGAAAAGTAACACAGGTTGTGGAAGCTCTGCTTTTCTCGCATGCTAAGCTTAAGGGGACAATGCCAGGTAAAGTGCCCCCATGAAAGACAGATGGTGGGAGCCAGAGGGTTTCTGGAAGAGAAGGTTTGAGATCCTCATCCTTCTACTTTATAAGCTTCACAATAATTTTACCATCTTGTAGGTCATCTACTCTTAAACTATGGGTTGTGATCTCCCGGGGGGTCTTGACCAAATTAGAGAGGGAAGGGTTATCCTGCATCTGCAAAGTGGGGATAAAGCCCCAGTGAATTTTGGGACATGGCTAAATTTGCAGATCTAGCAATCTGTCAAAAAAATGATAGCAGTTTTATTAGTTTTATTCATGGGGGAGGGTCACACAACGATGTGAGGAATGCAAGAAGTTGTGTGCAAAATCCCCATGGTGGTTTATTTATTTATTTTATTTATTTATTAAATTTCTCCCCTGCCCATCTCCCCCCAATGGGGGACTCTGGGTGACTCACACAAAACATTAAAACCATAAATACATATAAATACATAAAACATCAAAATTTAAAAAACATTACTAAAAAAGAGGAAAAGGAGAGTCCAAGAAGATGAAGAATCTGGGGCTGAAGACAGCAGGCCTCTATGGGGCTAGCCATCCCCACGCTTGAAGTCTTCCCTCCCCACCCCAGGCCAAGTGACAGAACCAGGTCTTCAAAGCCCTTTGGAAGGCCAGGAGTGGGGCCAATCACACCTCCAGGGGCAGAATGTTCCAAAGAGCGGGGGTTATTAATTTCACTGTGGGAAGAGGGGGAAAAGGTAAAATATCTGATGGGGCTGGATGTAGTCTCCAGTGGGACTACAGCCTTTTTGGAAATGGAGAGGAATTTCAAGTAGGGAATGATTGTGTGGGAGAAATCCTTTTTCTTCAAAACTCTTATCCTAGATCCAGTCCTCACTCTATGATTGTCCATCTCATGTGCAAGTTAGAGCTGACTTTTGAGAAAAGCCAGGTGTTTCCCAGAGTTGGCTATGTATTTGACCCGCAAGAAGAATCCCTGTTTGTTAATTATGCATGCTTAATTAATTTTTATCCCACTTTTCCTTCTCCTACAAGTTTATCCCCGCAGCCACAACCCTGTGAGATACGTGGGGCTGGAAGAGAGTGAATGACCTAAAGTTCACCCAGGGACTTTCAGCCCTGATAGCCCAAATCCACAAATGCCACACTGCTTCTTATTAGAGTGCCCCACGCTCACCTAAAATAGTTGCAATGGTTTTAATGGGGTTTGGATCAAAAGAAAGATAGTCTTCTGTGCCCCTGCCCATCTGAGCTAGACAACAAGTCTTACCCTACAGTCCGGTGCTGCTGCCTCCTTCCTCCAACTGTAGGGCTAATATTAGTACTGACCTTTTCTGCCAAGGTCACATGGGGTTTTTTTGGAAAGTCTCCCCGGATTGTTTTGCCTCCAGCTCAGCAACAATCATCAATGACACCGTGGCTGGAAACCTGACCCCTAAGAAAAGTTCTCCTTGCCGTAGTGACAAGGCAGTCGTTCCAATGCCATGGCTCCTAGAAAACAAAGAGGACTGATCAGCTATGGAGGAAAAACCTGCCAAAATCCCAGGTAGGGCTCATCTAACTGATAGGGCTGGTAGCTAGAGAACTAGGGGGACCATGGAGGTTGTACTCTAGGCCGTTCAGGGACAGGCAGGATGTCCTCTTAGAATCCAATGCTTAAGGACCCCACGTCTGGCAAACTAGGAATGGTGTAGCTCTTTTCGCTTTTTTTTCCTGGATGTAGGTTTATGATTCCTGCTGGGAAATCTTCAAGGCTGCGTTGCACAGAATAGCACCCTTCCCTTATTTTCCTGTCCATCAGCTAAGCCCCCTCAAAGCCTTCCCAGTGGTTGCCCTTGTATTATATTTCCTGGCCTAGAATGTTGACAGGTGAAAGTTGGAGGCATTGATGCAGAGGATTTGCTCCGCAATATGCAGCTCGCCTTCAAGTTCTTGTTTGTGAAAGGACTGTCTGTGTAACGGGGGTAGAAGCTGAGTACACATTGAGCAATTTGCTGCAAAGCTAATCTACTTGCATAAGAAGGCATACAAATATAGCCAAACAGTTTGAACATGTATCCTACTCCTGTGTGAAGGACGGGAGAATGATGATCAGTATGTGTATGTGTGTGTACACGTATACACACACAGTCCTACAACTTAACCACTAACCCACTGTGGTTCATCTAATGTAGTCACTGGTCTTCTGATGTAATAATTTTCTGGAAGGATCTGCAGCATAATGCTATCCTTCCTTCTTATAAATTGGGTATGGTAGTTATTACTTAATTATAAAATTTGTTTTTTTATTATAGTCGGAACCCCCAAAGCAGATTATTTCATATATTCATCATCTCCTGGCTTTCATCAGTTCCAGGGCAGTCACAGAGAATTAAAATAATTACATCAAGATATAGAGTTTGATTTTTTTTAAAAAATGCATTGGATTGTGCTCACTTCAGTGTAACACTCATCTAATGTACAATCAAACAATTGATTAAAACTTTACATTAAAAAAAATGTCCTAATGGAGGAAAATGGCTTTCATTTGATAGCGACTGACTGATTGCCTCATGTCCAAAGAAAGGGCCTATCAGAATCTGGATCCCACCAGCATTTTGAATGTTAGATTTCCAGATTCATATGATAATAGCAAACTGAATGAAGTTTCCGAGATTATCACAGGCAGAACAATTCAGAGAAAAGGTGAATTGGTTCATTAGGTAATCGGGTCTTAATCTGTTCATAATCAGAATCAGTCATTTGAATTAGCAGCCAGGTTCAAGACATAATCCACCTAGAAAGTCTTATGCACAAATTCCAGTCTTTTGAATTAGATTTATAAAGCATCATTTTCCACTGGATAGTTTCCTTTGTTCTGAGAAATATTATTTTGTAACTTATTTGCCCAAGTACCTTCTCAGTTTATGATGGGATTAAGTGAATGTACATGTACATTTTAAAACTTGGCTCATTTCAGATCACAATCTTAAAGTGAAAAAGAATAACATCATTGCACTTTTGTTGTTTCTGTGGTTTAAATTTTATTATTTGGGGGTGGGTTTTGTTTTTTTTTTGTTTTTTTTTTTGCAAAATTCTGCTGTTTAAGTTCTGTTAATTATTAATGAGTATCCTGAAAGATGATCGGTTTTGATCTCCTATCTCAGCTCTTGTTTGTTTACTGTATCTTCTTCAGCATTGCCTGGGGAATGCCAGCAAACCAACATATATCCTCATAGCGGTAATTTAAACTGGGTTTGTATGTGCTAGATCCACTGAGGATAACCTGAAAATTATAGTTGTCCCACAAAATACATGTCTTGAATATCACTGCTTAGAATTCCCTGCAAGAGGTCCACTGCCAGCCTGAATATCTCTCTTCTTCAGGAATTCTAGTATGGGGCTCAGTTCCTTAGTAAACACCAGGAACAGAAAGCATTTTGTTTGGCTCATGAACAATTATGGATCAATGCCATACAAAGAGTATGCAGGTTGGGTGTAGTAATAGCTCAAGATCATTTCTTCTACCTGTGACCTCTGGCAAGTTCTGCACTTTTATCTCTCCAAGCCTGGAAGTGAGTGGTGATTTGAAACTAAGGATAATCAATGGTTTGCACTGAAGACAAACTGGAATAACAAACCTTTGGAACTCTCCATGGTAGTGATCATATCACAAAGAGCCCAAACCTGTGCAAATTCTTGCATTTATCTGCTTTCATTTATTAGAAATGCAAACTTCTAGCTCACATGGCTGTAAAGACAAAAAATCAAGAAAGATGACAAAAATATCGAAAACTGAGAAGCATTTCATGTCATTGGCAGGAAGGATGGCATTTCTTCACTTGACACAGCATTAAACATTATCCAAAGCATGTCTCTGCCCCTATTTCTGATTCTTATTTAAAATACAGGAGTAATGTATACATACAGTATGTCAAGTAAATAAATAACAATGTATACTGACACATTATCATAATTAAATCCAACTGCAGGATTTAATTTAGAGAAACTGAACATTCTAGAGAACTAGAAGTAAGAAATTAGAAGAAATCATTGTGACTCCTTAGGGTTGCACACAGCCCTCTGGTTAATTTCAAAATAAAGAAAGACCCCCTTCATGTCAGTTGAAAAAAACCATCTGGATCACAAAGGCTAAGAAACGACACAGGACTTTTTTCAATGTCTAGGCATCACCATCTTTTGCAGTGGTGACCCTAAATGGCATCAGGACCTTTCTCTCCCTAATAGCAAAGTATATTTGGACAGGAGTGAGCTGGAAGTTATCTGTAGTATATACAAAGGTGGGAGTTCAACAGCCTCTCCGTCCCGCACTGAAGCTATCTTTCATGCATATGCAAACACATGATCAGCCATAGCTGTGCCTCCAGGAAGAGCCAGACAGTCCAGTTTTGCAAGATAGGAAGACGGTTGACAGGATGTCTGGAGAGTTTGGGGAGCTCACACAGACTCCCCTACAGAAAGTATGGATTCCCCGTACCAGCAGGCGTCTACAGCAACGCAGGGGATGTGAGTTGGGATGAAAAAGTGGGTCAGCTCTTTCCCTGGAGGAATAGCTAAGTTCTGTTTATGCAACAGGAGGCTAGAACAGGTCAGGGCACGGCAAAACAAAATCTTCTGAAGCTGCATTCTTGTAGGGATAATCTGTGGGAGCTATGTGATGTTGGGGGCTAAAGCAAGCTGTGGATGGTGCCAGGGCCAAAAGTGGTCAGGACACCATGCTGTCTCTGACACCCCCTTTTTCTCTTTCTAATACTCCTTTATCTCCCAAGCAGGAAGACCAAACTCCTGCAGAGGAGTTTTGAAATTAGCCAAAGGGCTGTGTGCAACCTTAAGGAGTCACAAGTACTCCCTAAGGCCCAGCTTGCTCAGAGAATAATCATTTATGATGAAGGATGTTAATTACATTGAACATCTGCAAGTTTGGTCTCTGAGCTCAATCTTCCTAAGAGGGAGAGAGTCTAATGTCCCAATCACTTGTTCCCCACCCTATACGTCCACATGTGGACTTCAACTGCCAGAATTCACAATAATGGCCATGCTAGCCAGAGAATTCTGGGAATTAATGACTATGCATCCAGAGATTACCAAGGTTGAAAAGACCTGGGTTATAATCTGCTATGCTATAGGTTTTACTGAAAGACTCTATTGCAGTGTTTCTCAACCTTGGCAACTTTAAGATGTGTGGATTCAACTCCCAGAATTCTCCAGCCAGAAGTTGAAGTCCACACATCTTAAAGTTGCCAAGGTTGAGGAACACTGCTCTATTGGTTGCTTTAGGACTCAGAGTTTTAATACTAAACCAGAAACAAGTCAGGTGTGCTAGACAGAATATTACTTCTTTTTTTAGCCCTGGTTGCTCTTGAAGTTTTTCAGGTTCCAGAATCTCACCACAAAATTAGGCTCCATATCTACTCCTCTTTCCATTTCTCTACAGCCTCAGTGCCACAGTTCACCAATTCACCAACCATGGTGATCATGGTAGGGTTGCCAGCACGGGGAAAAACTTACATCTCTAAAAAGCTCACCCGCTACCTCAACTGGATTGGGATACCCACTAAAGGTAAGGAAGGGAATACAAGATTCATTCAAGGTGGATGGAATGGAAGGGCAGAGGGAGAACCTCTTCAGCCAAGAGAAAAGGACTTCTTTAAAAATACCACGCCATCCTAGTCTCCATCTCCCTAGTGTTCAATGTTGGGCAGTATCGCCGTGAAGCCGTCCAGACATACAAGAATTATGAGTTCTTCAGCCCAGACAATGAGGAAGCCATGCAGATCCGGAGGTGAGGAGCTTATTCAGATGTGGTTGCTATGATGGAGAAGATAGAGGACCTGAATTCAGACCTCTATGACAGGGAAAAACACATTGAGGCCTCTGTTTAAAAGCAAGTATAGTACCATTGAGTGAGTGGTGGGTTAAAGGAGGCTTGGATTAGTCCTTCTCTGCCACAGAAGTCACTGGTTGAATTTATGCTAGTCGATCCCATCCAGATTTATTTCATGTGGTGTTCATAAGGAGCACAAAAATAGGCAAACATAAGTCTGATGTCTCCAGCTGGGAAACAGCTTCAGAGCTTTTCTCTCCCACTCAGCTTTCCTTAAAGTTGCTGAAGAGAAACAACAGCATAGGAGTGTAGTGGGGAAAGCTGAGTGCCCCAAGTGTGTGACTGTTTCTGATGTTCCCATGAGAAGGGACGGGATACAAAACAGTCAGAATAACAGCTTTGTCATAGGAATTTCTTCTTCTCTTCCCAGCATTTTGACAGCTGTGCAAATAATTTAGCCCAACTTCATTCCTATCATGGCCAGCCTTCTAAATAGGCAATGTGGACTGGATCCAGAGCAACAGACATTTTAATATCACAGCTCTTATGTTATATGTCATAATTCTCATAGTCTCCTCTGGAAAGTTAATCTTTGTGGAGTTGCCATCTCCAAGTGTGACATGAATATGTTTTCTGAAATGTTCGTAGTTCCCTGCATGTGATGTCAGGAAGATATGGTGCTCTGCATTGCTTAACACTAGTTTATTTACCTGGAATTGTTGCCATACCCTCCATTAGACAGGACAACATGACTTAATCAACACAGCATCCAAGATCGTCTTCATTGGCTTCCAAGTGTTTTCAGTGTACAGTAGATACTACATTTCAGGAGTTAAATATTCCACACTGCATTAGCCATTATCAATATATTAGATTCAAGCTTTTTGTCTACTCTATATATTATTCCCAAACTATTGCACCAAGTTAATTCTGCACCAAGAATTCAACATCTGGAGAATCTCAATGTTTGTTTTGTCTTTAAGACAGCTTTCAAGTCCGTAGGCTGATATGGTGGACTTGGAATTATATGCTCAGTGCCTGTGGAAAATCGTGGAAGCCCTTCAAGGGATGGCAAGTGGGGTGTCTTATGTCTGGGACTGCTCTTATTCAAGGATGGAACTAGGATAAGATAGAGTACATCTGGCAATAATTTATACCTTTAGAAAAAGCTAAAATAATGCATATGGGGCAACAATTTGATTAATTAAACCTGCTAAATATTTTTCAGCATCTTAATAAATTTCAGTCCTCTTTCTGCAAAAGATACTATCAAAAGAAAGCATGCTAATAAAGCAATGCATATCTTTCAAAAGAGAGCAGTTTTAATTGCAACCAGGGTATTTTAAGTAAACGCTTAGGGGAAGAAAACATGGAACAACTGAAATTTAATAGACTAACTAAAGCAACGGTGCCCTTAAAGAGGAAGATTCTCCTGCTCTACTTTTGTTATGGACATGCCAGATCAGGCACTCTCTAGACTTTCCAGATTGGTGAGCATATTTGTATTGACAGCACACAGATGGCTGCCATGGTGGGTGTAGCCATTCACAACATGCCTATGTAGCAACAACCACCACAACTGATGTTGTTTCCTACCACAACACCTCCTGTAGCCTGCCAGGATGACCTCCACCATTGCAGTGGACTTAACTTTGGGGGGGGGGGGTGCAGATGAGAAACTTTCAGATACAGCCCTCAATTTTTGTTTTCTGAAAATGCATCCAGGCGTACGTGGGACCTAGAAGCATTCTTGGATTTTGCAACGTACTACCTTCCCATTTAATTTTCTTGTAAAAAAAAAAAAGAATCTTTGAAACAGTCAAATGGGACATAGAGCCCAGTGTCCAGCTGAGGTGTCTTCAGCACATTCCCTGCATGACCTTCTTTGGGGACACAGGTGATACAGTTCTTGGCAAGCCATTTGGTGATTTTTGTAAATATAGCTAAAATAATGTACATGAAATCTTCCACACATCCTAATGTGCTGTTTAAAAGCTAATTTTTGGTATTATATTATAAAGATGCTGAAAAGGGATGGCTCTAGAGGAGGAGTCAGCACCCCCACTACCCCCTTGAAGTTAATACAAAAATATAGTTAGCTGTTAATACAAAAACAGCGTTTCAAAGATCCAACATAGTTTGATTGATTGATGTGCCATCAAGTTGGTATTGACTATTAGTGACCACATAGATTTTCTCCATGACAATCTATCCCTAACCTGGCCTTTCCAACACTGCACTCATCGCCACTGTAACTGAGTCCATCCACCTTGATGCTGGTCATCCTCTTCATCTCTTTCCTTCCACCTTTTCCAGCATTAGAGGCTTCTCCAGAGAGCTGGGTCTTCACATAATGTCCAAAGTAGGATAATTTGAGCCTGGTCATGTGTGCCTTGAGAATCAGCCTCTGGGTTGATTTATTTGATGATCCATTGGTTTGTTTTCGTGCCTGTCCACAGTCTTTTCAGGAGTCTTCTCCAGCACCACCAAAGTTCAAAAGTATTAATTCTCTTTCTATCCTACTTCTTCAAAGTTCAAGGACATAGCTTGCTCAGCCAGGAAGGCACTTTGCCTCTTCTGTATTCCTGTATCTGTTTTTTGGTTAATGTGTTGGTTGGTTGGTATTTATTTATCTATTTATTTTGGTGCTGCCACAGCAATGGATCATAGCGTATAATCTGTTCCTTGCCGTCTCCTTTAGACAGTGTGCATTAGCAGCTCTTCGGGATGTCCGAACCTATTTGAGCATGGAAGAGGGACAAGTGGCGGTAAGAAGGCAAAAGCCCATGTAGGTCTTACATCTTGTCACCTGTTTCAGACTGCATGCCAATTCAGCTGCCTTCTCTTTTCCATTACCTAGGTTTTCGATGCCACTAACACCACACGGGAGCGGCGTGCCCTCATCCTGCAGTTTGCCAAGGAGAATGGCTACAAAGTAAGCAGGGAAACAAACAGCCCATAGACCGAGGCGTGCAACCTAGAGCTGCAGGCAGATTTGCAGAGCCTTGAGTGCAAACCCCTAGAAATCCTCAAAGTTATTATCAAGTTGCAAATTTTAAAACTATAGAAGGAAGGAACAATTAAGTACATGACTGGGAAGTAATCAAATTAGTATTTTATGAAATGAAATGAAATCAATGTTAGTTCTTGCCCTGATCTCACCTTGTACTTTGGAGTCTGGACCTTGTCACCCTATTCAGTTGCAAGGCTGGCTCTCTTTGCCACACTTTACATTCTTTGCCACAACGTGAATTCAGATTCGAAAACACAGACTGAATTAAGCAAACTGGGCTTTTGTTTTTGTTTTATTTATTTTCTTGCCTTTATTCCACCTGCATCCTGTTTTCATTTACAAGCAGTAGAAGCAAAGTTCAAAATCTTTTTTTTTTACATTCATCAACTATTACAAGCCATAAAGATATCCAAAGAAGTAACACCAATCATTTTTTTTTGTTCTAGAATGCCTACTAAGACAACACAGTTCAATTCTTAAACTAGATTAACCAGTCCTCATTGTCAGTTAGGTGACACCTGAGTCACAGTTTTGCCTGTGATTAGATGATGATTTTTTAAAAATAATTTTTATTGAACGTTTTTTTAAAAACAAGACAATGCAAACTAAATTCAGAAAGGAAAAGAAAAATAAAGAAAGAATAGAAAATGCAAGAGAAGGGAAAAAGAAGAAAAAGGAAAAAAGAAGAAAAAAAGAAACATTTGAAGAAGTGACTTTTGATCTTCATCACAAGTACAAACAAACTTTTTGATTCCTCACCCCCTATAACGTTACCTGCAAGTATCTCTTTTTCTCATAACCCATCCCTTATCCATTTGCAAATCCATAAATCATTAACACTTCAGTCCTGGTGTCAGCAAAAGTCCATCAAGGGTTCCCAGAATTTTATAAAAACATGTCTTATTTTAACCGTGGTCAAACAAACCAACTTTGTACTCCTTCCTTTTGCTTCTAGGATTCTTGATCTTTAATCCATTCAGATGTTGTCATAGGATTTGATCTCTCTTCAGATTTTCTTTTCCCCATCTCAGAGGCTTCTTTGAAGCTTTAGCAAACCTCTTTTGTAAATCCAGTAAGGAGTCGTTGTCCAGGTCATTCTCTTATCATTTGTATTTCCACTTTAACTGTCATCTCTGTCTTATAATCCACATTTTTTTTTCATTTTCCACTATTTCAACAATGTCTTTATATTCTAATTTTTCTGCATCAGATGAAGCTTATATCAGCTCTTTATCCTGTAGATCTTCCAAAGTATTCTCTTTCATATCTGTCATTTCTTCTTTAACATCTTTTGGACATAGCCTATCCATAGAAGCAGACATCATTGCTGACATTGTAGCTGCTAGTTTCTGTCCCCAT
This sequence comes from Liasis olivaceus, assembly GCA_030867105.1. Lineage (NCBI taxonomy): Eukaryota > Metazoa > Chordata > Lepidosauria > Squamata > Pythonidae > Liasis > Liasis olivaceus. The sequence continues at coordinate 144,099,265 of CM061348.1, forward strand.
TCTTCAAATATCTCCTGGAGTATTTCAAATGTCACTGTGATGGAATGGAATTATGAAGGCCACACTCAGGGAGGGAAACATCCTCTTATCTCTTCCTCGCCCTTCTGGAGACGAAAGAGGATGTTTCCCTCCCTGAGTGTGGCCTTCATAATTCCATTCCATCACAGTCACACCATTTTCTGTCACTTTGTCCCAATGCTGACCAAAGACAAAAGGCAAGCCCCCCCCCCCCATCTTTTTCTTTTTCCTTTTATGCCTGGAATCTTTAGCCCCCTCTAGTGTCCAGGTTCTGAAATCACAAAGCCTTGAATTTCAGTTATGACTTAAGGTAGACTAAACAATTTAGTTCCCATGAAGGTGCTGTTTATTTATATAATTATTTCCAAAATCTTATAACAAAAGTCCTAATGTTCCAAATTTGTCTGGTCCCTTAATTAGTTTATAACTTTCTTGAATTAAAATTGATTTAGCTTTTGCCGTTTATTTCAATTTTTTAAAATTCTTAAGCTTATAGTTAATTTTTCTTTTATTCTGGAATGAAGGTAAACTCACCAGGTGACTTTGCAAGCTTGTTGTTCCGAAGGTCTCTAGTAGCCTTAAGATAGTTGAATTTCCAAAAGTGATTAGAAAGTGAAGTTAGCGAACCCAGTGTCTCCGCCGCAGTTGAGAGCATGATGGCTTTTCATCTCCTGGTGCTCAAACCCATAGGAAACCTGCAGGCTCCTCATGAGGAGCAGCCGTCTGGAGCACGAGTGAGCAATCTCCTGTCCTCTCCTTATCCGGAGACGGTCCGTTGGACCAGTCGTCTCTGCTCCTTCGGAAATGTGCTAGCTCGCCATTTCTCACCCAGAAGTCCCTGATTAGGTGATGATGATGATGATGACGAGCATTAAAGACCATAGGAGGAGGTGACGTGATAGCAATGCAATTATTTTACTAGATGGAGAAGGGCTAGAATTGTTATTATGGGAGAAGAGTTTTTTTTTCTTTAGTACATTTACTGAAGGCCTAATACATTACTTCTTTAACACACCACTGTAATTTGGCAGTTTGCCACAGAATATCAGTAGTGTGATGGTGGAGAGGGGGCTGCCTGTGGTCCACAAACCACAGGTTTCCAGCCTATATGTACAAGTCTGCATGAAAGAGCCCTGACTGCTCACTCTTTGAATTCTATCTGAGCAATCTTGTTTTCCCATTAAAGCTGTCTGCCAGATGCAGTTTTAAACATCTTTAGTAAGGAAGGGAAAAGCAAAAACACATCCTCCCCCCAATATGGGAGATTTCCTAAATACTCCAGTTTGCCTGTTGCCCTAGTAACGTAACTCTTTAAATCTAGCTTTGTATTAAAATCCCAATATGAGATGTCACATCTGGAAGGTACCCAGCAGGGTTGTTTTTTTCTTAATCAGAGTTGCAGGTCACATAGTAGATTAGGCATTTAATCACCCTGTGTATTCACTTGCCTCTCTCCCCAATACCACAATTTTTCACACTCTCAGCAGGTTGCGAAGGCTTACGTAAAAACAACAAGTGCAAAACGTGGTAGTTAGAGAAAATGCTTCTCTTCAGAGCAATTATGCCCATTTCATATCCATTCACCTCTGAAATAAATTGTCTTTACCAGTTGTAATAACTGATTGGTGGCTGATTGCATAATCTTGCTTTCTCTTGCCATGACCCCTTGATCGGACACTGGAGGTTTTCTTCATTGAATCCATCTGTGATGATCCAGACATTATCCAGGAGAATATAAAGGTAAAACTCCTCCTCTTTCTATGTCTTCAGTCAGATGTCTTGGTATGGTTTAAGGTCTGGAAGAGTGCTAAAACCAACTCATTATGTTAAATTGTATCTATCCATGTTCAGGGACATTCAGTTGCATTGTTCAAAGGGATGGGGCTTAGCCATCTTCAAATTCACCCTGGTTTGGTGCAAGGGTTTTGCATGGTATTCAAAAGTAACCTGACAATCAGCTATTACCAACTGATAATTGGGCTCCTTTTGGACAAGGGTTTAGCACCATCCTGGAATAGTGCTACTGTGGAATATTATTATTGTATTCCAGAAAAGTGCTAAACCTGTATTAAAAAGCAACCTGAAACAACAGCTGATACATGCATGAAGAGGTGAGCTGTGAAGCACCAGAGAGAGCAAGCTAGGTAGTGAACTGTATCATTCATTCATTCATTCATTCATTCATTCATTCATTCATTCCATTGAATTTATTATAGCCACCCACTCCAACAGACTCTGGGTGGCTTACAAAATCCAGTACAAGATAAACCAATGAAAAACACAAAAAAGTCAGCCTGAATTAAAAACACCCAGTAAAAGATGGTGCAACAGCCCCCCCCCCCCCAACATTAACACTAGACCTGGGACCAAAGCCAGGTTTTAAGGGCTTTTCGGGACCCTAGGAGAGTGGGCACCATCCATATCTCTGTGGGGATGCTGTTCCAGAGGGTGGGGGCTGTGAGAGAGAAGGCACACTTCCTAGGTCCCACAAGATGGCAACATTTAATAGAAGGGACCTGAAGTGCACCCACTCTGCTCAAATGTATTGGGTAGGCAGAAACAAGGGGAGAGAGGTGGTTCCTCAGATAACCAGGCCCTATGCCATCAAGGGCTTTAAAGGTAACAACGAGCACCTTGAATTGCACCTGGAAACCAAATGGTAGCCAATGCAGTGGTGACACATGGGCACAATGAGAAGTTACTGTTCGTGCTGCTGAATTTTGAACCAGCTGTAGTTTCCAGATGGTCTTCAAGGGCAGCCCTATATAGAATTGCAGCAGTGTAATTGTTAGGTGACCAGGGTTTGTGTGTGACTGTGTGCAGGGCCTTCCAGTCAAAGAAAGGGCACAACTGGTGCACAAAATATACCCATGCAAAGGCCTTCCTGGCCACAGCTGCCATCTGCTCTTTGAGCAGTAGCTGTAAGTCTTGGAGGACCCTCCCCACACTGCCAAGTTGTACACAAGTCTCGATGGGGAAGTACAACCCCATCCAAGACCAAAGATGCAAATGTCCCCAGCCTAGGAGGATCCAACAGCCACAGCCACTCAGTCTTGTAAGCACTGAGCCAATGTCTCTTCCTCCCCATCCAGACTCAAACAGTCTCCAAAAAATGGATCAGTACCTCAACAGATTCAGTTGCACAGCCTGGGGTAGAGATGTAGAGCTGAGAATACCTCCTTCCTCCCTGGCTTTCTAGACTCATACTATCTGGATAATAACATAAATCTCCAGGCTGGTTGGGTGCCTCTCCATCATGTTCTCCATCCCCATCCTATGTTGTCCTCTTGCCTGTTCTCCCACCCACAGCAAGTGAAGCTAACCAGCCCTGATTATAAGGACTGTAACCGGGATGAAGTGGTGGAGGATTTCCTCAAGCGGATTGAGTGTTACCAGAAAACCTACCAGCCATTAGATGATGAGTTGGACAGGTAAGGAGCAAAGTCTCTACTAGTTATTATTTTGGGGAAGGTACATCCAAGGTCATCTGCATTGCAAGGCGTTTGAATCTGCCATGAGTTCCAAAATCAAACTTAAAAATCCAAAAAAGCTTGCACTGCTCATGATGGCATCAAAAGTTTTGGGAAAAGCTTTGTGCCTTCTACTAAAGTAAAAAATGTGAACTACCAATAACTGCCTTGCTGGATCAATTTGAGTACAGTGTCCACAGTTTCAACAAGAGACCCCTGGATACCCACAAGAAATTGCTTAGGGAGTGGAGTGGAGAAATGATGGGTGGGAAAGGGAGGCACCTGTTGCTTCTTCACACAATACTCACAAACAAGTCCAAATACGACAGTGCTTTATTTCCTGCATATGCATGTAATGAAAATAAATTAAATATATTCTATAACCGGCACCACATTTTACTGGCCAGTTTTATCTGGGCTAGGGAATTTCATATTTGTGGAAATGGGTAAACTATATATTAGGTACTGATAGAAGGAACTTCCACGCTGCCACCATAATTTCTACCTCCTGATCTCTCACAAAGCACCTGGAAACAGTCTGCCATCCCCTTCGCTTCTGCCTCTCATAATGCACAGAGAGCACCTATCCTCTTTCCTTCCAGCCAACAAAGTATGTTATCTAACCCATGTCCTATCACCAGAAGCATCTGTGGGAGGGAAGGTGCCTAAATGGCTAAACACGTGTGCCATCATGATGCAAGCTTCGCCCCTTTTGTAGGCGTGTTGTGGCACCACACACACATACACACACTCACACACATGAAGGGGGCAGAAATTGTGTCATCGCGATGATGCAATGCTCTTTTGTCATTCTGACAAAATCGTCAGATTCTGTAGCTGCATCTGCCCTGAGCTACCATTGCTTGTACAGTTACAAATGTCCCTTCTCCCCCCAGTTTGCACAAAAAGAAAGTAAAATGATATCTAGTAATCTGCACCTTCGTATTTGTCGGTATATATGTAAACAAACACACTAAAATCCTTTCAAGGCTACCTGGCCACCATTCTTCTGTTGCACTTAAAAGTCCCTGTGAGTTATGAAGCTGAAATGATAGCAGGTCAACGTTTTTACAACCAAGCACTTTTTCCCAACAGCTGTGAGCATGTTTGCACGTTGAAACAACTGAGTTAGCAGGAAGAGAATAATTAAGTTCTAAACAATGCATACAGGAAAAGGCAAGAGTTGGAACAGATCTGGAACTTTCTATGAAGGGTGGGGAGAAGAAAATAATGGAGAAAGGGTGGGGAAGACAGAATAAGGAGAGTAAGTTATTGGGAGGCAAGATGAGGCATGCGTTTCTACCTGGGACTAAATTAATATCTTAGAAAAATTGGAAGGATTCAAAGGAAATTACTAGCATTGCATCAGTTCCAATAAATTGGACCAGAGTCAGAAATAAATGATGCAGTTCCTCAGAACAGTTACATGAGATCAGTAGAGTCCAGAGCCAATCTCAAAATGGCATTCTTTCTGCTAAGGGATACAAAAATCTAAGCAAGTATCTTTTATTTAACCCAGCCACCTTCCCTGAGTTTTCCAGTAAAATAGTATGCATTTTCCAATTGTCCATCTGTTAACAAAGGTTAGGAACTTTTTAAAAATGCTGAAATTCTCACAGTGCTTGCTAGCTACCCGATTTGCATCAGAGACTAGAAATCATCTCTATAATCCTATTTTCTTGTTATTCTAATACTGATCTGTACTAGAGCTATGTATAATACTCCAAAAATTAATCTTTGCTTGTTTAATTTTGTGAGGTATATTCTACCTCCATTCTTTTTGATCAAAAGTTAAAATTCCTATGAGAATATACTGTAGGAGACATCCTCAGAAAATCTAAACTCTATGATGGACCCCATCTTATATTTTACTCTGGTAATACAGTCTTTTCCAATCTGATGCCTTGTGACTACAACTCCCAAAATTCCAAGCCCAACACATTTGGACATAAGGTTGGGGAAAGCTGCTATAATTTTGGAGAACATTTAATGCTGAACATTGATAGTAAAATATTAGATGTTAGGAGCTAATTATGCTGGTTAAAAAATGCCACTTTTTTTTTTTTTTTGAAAACTAATATTAAAGAAAAGCAGGTCCTAAGAAATGTTGAGTGCTTAATCCATGGGAGTGGTGACTTGGTTGCTCCACAAAGTTGTTGAGCTAAACTCCCAGAAAGGCTGTGATGGATGGTGAAGAGGGCTGAGAGTCATAATTCAAACATCTGGGAAAGCCACAGTTTCCCCAGTCCTGATTACAACTAAAACAAGGATTAGCTTCTACAAATCCATCCAAAAAAATGCATTCTCCCAGGGTTCCTCAGGCCTGTGACTCGGTTATTCTTTTTACTATAGTTCCCTGTCCTACATTAAGATCTTCAATGTTGGCAGCCGGTACCTAGTGAACAGGGTCCAGGACCACGTACAGAGTCGCACGGTCTATTATCTGATGAATATCCATGTGACACCCCGCTCCATCTACCTCAGTCGGCACGGGGAGAGTGAGCTTAACCTCCGGGGGCGCATTGGGGGTGATTCCGGACTGTCCGAGCGGGGCAAACAGGTATGATTATCGTATTGTTATATCTTGGTATGTTGTTCCACATAAGCTGCTTCAAGTCAGGCCAAGCAGCATAAAAGCATTAGCAGTGGGTAAATTCAGCAGTTTGATGTAGTGGTTAAGGCACCAGGCTGGAAACTGGGAGACTGTGAGTTCTAGTACTGCTTTAGACACAAAGCCAGCTGGGTGACCTTGGGCCACTCACTCTCTCTCAGCCCTAGGAAGCACATAAAGGCAAACCACTTCTGAAATCTTGCCAAAAAACCTGCAGGGACTAGTCCAGGCAGTTGCCAGGAATCAAGACTGACTTGAAGGGACAAAATTCAGCAGAGGGGAATGTCCTAATGCTAATTTTTTTTTTTTTAAGCACTGTGGGACTGGGTTTTTTTTTGCTGCATCAGACTAAAAGAGCTCTCCCTATGAAAACGTTTAGGGAGCAGCCACATAGGAATCTTCAGAATGAATACATCCCAAAAATTCAGACAGTGGATTTTTTATTGGGTTTACATAAACTGATCTATTAAAATTGGCCTGGTTATAAACCACTATTATCAGTTATAAACTGGAGGCTTTCATCCCAAAGCACCTGCTCCCCCACAAATACTAAACTCCCCTACATCTTTTCACCTACTTTCCATGGAGTTTCTAGAACTTGCTGCAGCCTTTTAAAGAGGAGAATCATGAACCTGCACCTATGAGGAGGTTGGATGTTCAGGGTGTTGGCTGCCGTTTACTTGATGACAGCTATAATATCTGATGAAGGATATCCTCATAAGATTTTCCACCCACGTTTCCCCTTAGAAATGCATGGATCTGGGAGCTCCAAGTTAATCTCGTGGTCCACACTGTAGTGAAAGCTTGAAGATAGGGCTTGCGTTCCTTCTCTCAAATGCCAAGTGTAGATTCTTAGAAAAGAAGGGCAGGATCTGAGTATCCTGTTCTTGGCTTAGGGCAAATGCACTCAGTCCCTTGGGGGATTCAGGTCTAACTTCTTTCTATACTTTTTTTCCTCCCTCACTTTCTTTGTCAGTATGCCTATGCCTTGGCCAGCTTCATCCGTTCCCAATACATCCGTGACCTCAAGGTCTGGACAAGCCACATGAAACGCACAATCCAGACAGCAGAAGCACTGCACGTGCCCTATGAACAGTGGAAAGCATTGAATGAGATTGATGCGGTGAGAAGCTACGCTTAACAAGGCCCACTCCTAGTTCTCAAATTGGGAGGCAGCCCTTAGGGTGGCACACTTCTCTCGCTCTCATTTGCTCCAATTTGCCTCCTATGACTAAGAGAGGCCAAACTCTCAAGACCAGAGTTCCTTGTTTAGCCCCCTCCCATGGAAAGCATGTGAGGGACACCTGATACCTTGATTCTTCATAAACTTTCCTTCAGCTGACTTTTCCTCCCCATGCCTAGAACTCAGAGGTTCCAAACCCTGCATCTGTTTTAGGGTGTCTGTGAGGAGATGACCTATGAAGAAATCCAGGCCAGTTATCCACAAGAGTTTGCCCTGCGAGATCAGGACAAATACCGCTACCGCTACCCTAAAGGAGAAGTAAGAACTGTGCAATCTGGAATCTGGGCACATTTAGTTAGCATGTCACAAAAGGGGGAAATGAATGGACAGATCCAACATGTTCCCAAGAATAGTGGTGGATGGGGAAAGAAAGTATAACGGCTAATCAAAGATACAAATCTTTCCAAAGAAAAACGGCTAAATTTGGAGCCACCCTCAAGGGGTTACTTCTAATGAAAAGCAGGAGAAAGATTCTTTTCTAAATAAACACCAACAGAGAGGTCTCTCCAAATCTCTTCCTTCAGTCCTATGAGGATTTGGTGCAGCGCCTGGAGCCGGTCATCATGGAGCTGGAGCGGCAAGAGAATGTGCTAGTGGTTTGCCACCAAGCTGTCATGCGCTGCCTCCTTGCCTACTTCCTAGACAAGAGTGCAGGTACCAGAGTCCCTTTTTCTGCCTTGCAAGACCTTCCTCTCCCCCTTCCTTCCTGATTCAGCCTTCTCATCCAAGAGCCTGGGAGGCAGATGGTGGGAAAGTCTTCAGTGTACGGTTCTTCCCCCATATAAGGTGTTTCCTCTTCCGCAGTGGAAACAAATGGAGTTTCCTCTTTTAGACTGCAAGAGGAGGTTGTGTTCACACATGGGATGGGTACATAATTGTTCTTATGCGCTAGTCCTTTCTCTTCCTTAGGCTCTGTGTGTGTGATTCTGGAGATTGGGATCCCTTTTGTCTCACTTGCCATTCTCTTTTTTCAGAGGAATTGCCGTACCTCAAGTGCCCACTGCACACTGTTCTCAAGCTCACCCCTGTGGCATATGGTGAGTCACTTCCTTCCTCCTGGGCAAAGGTCTGTTTGGATGGTAGATGCCTGCTTTGGGAGAGCACTCAGTGATTAGGCACTGAAGACGAGTTTATTGCAAAACAAAACATGTTGTGCCCATATTGCTACCTAAAGCATGGCTATCTAATGGGGGTTGGGAGTAAACTGTTCTCCAATGCTAATAAACTCCCTCCCACTTTGTGGCTATGGGCAGTCAGTCATTGATACAGTCCTTCAAGCACTTCTCCCACTTGCATGGATACTTGGGAACACGCAGGGAGAAGCAGCATTATCCATAAAGCTGTTCTTCAAGTCATTCTCAACTTCTGCTATTTCATGATACATCTTGGCAACAATCTGTCAGAGGTATTTTAATGGACCCTGCCTGGAGCAAGGGGTTAGACTTGATGGCCTCTACAGTCATTTCCAATTTATTGATTGTAATGGGGTTTGCCACTGCTACCTTATTGATCTTTTTGACTTCTCTGTCCACTGTAAGCTACAGTCCTAGTACTTCTTGCTGCTCTACTAGCCAAGTCCAATCCTGCTTAGCTTCTCCAGGGTCAGCTAAGATCAATTGGGTGCTGCCACCTAGCTGGACTACAGCTGTTAAACATCTACCTGAACAAGGCTACTCGCCTCCTTCTCTTTTACATTAATCTCTGCACACTGCACAATGCTGCACTTCTGTCAACCAGGAGCTCAGTTGGCAACAACTGCCATACTGGAGTTCCAGTCTTTTTCTTTCCGCAACGCAGCTGCTTAATTAAAAGGAAAAAACAGGCAGTTCCAAATCAGCTACTTATTCCAACCAAGGCAGGTCACAACTACTTTCAGAGAAGGGAGTTTGTCCAGTCCTAGCATGTAATCCTGAAAGTGATAAAGCCACTGGCAGGTAGTGAGTGTTTGGAACTGCCATCTACCTTCAGTTATCACTGAAGTTTATTCTTCTGTGGTTTATTCTTTTGGGGACAGGCTGTGAGGTGGAATCTATTTTTCTCAATATTGAGGCTGTGAATACACACCGGGAACGTCCCAAGGTAAGCAGGATTCCTGTCAGATGGGAGATTTCATATGAAAACCTCTGGAAAGAGGTTGTGGAAGCAGCTACGATTGGCTTGTATGACCCGAGGCCTCTCAGCCCCATCATGTATTCTTGGTTACGGACTTGACAGGAGGTCCTGTTAAAGATCATTGTATTCAGAGTTGCATCTCTCTCTCTCTCTGTAATATTTTCCTCTTATCTTCACCCCCCCCCCCAAAACACCCTTAGCATTTTTCCTACAAAGCTAGCCAGGCCCCCTTGTATCGGCACTATCGCGCCGTGCCAATGGCCAGCCCTGAGCCAACCAAACAACCCTGCTGGAAAGATCTGGGGCGCTCTCCTCCCACTTGCCTGTTTGACCCTCAGGTAAAAGAATCCTCTCCTCCTTAACCTGCCTCCCTAACCTAATTCTGCCACATCAGACTTTAATCAGTGTGCTTTGCCGTGCCATCTCAACACTCTTTTACTAACCTGGCCTTGAGAAATCCCTCCGAAGCCCAAAGATAGGATCTCACCATTCCAGATTATTCACAAGACACAAGAAAATCATATTTAGGTGACAAGAACTAGTCAAACATTCTGCAGTGGGGCTATACTGAAACAAGTGGTGGAACCACTCTTCTGTGCCCTACGGCAGAGTTGAGAAACTGAGCCAAGATACACTAATGATAATTCTAACACTCCAGAGACTTGACCGTGCTAATAAAAATGGGTGTAGATAGGCCTCAGTTCTTCACTATATTTCCTTTTAAAATCATATGGGTGCCTTAAAGTCTTTCTTTCTTTTCTTGCAGAATGTTGATGTGTCACGAGATCCTGAGGAAGCCCTAGACACAGTGCCAGACCATTATTAAACTTACGCACTAAAAATAAAAATAAACTTACTTTATTGAAGAGGGACTATTACTGATATAGCTATACAGTGCCATCTAGAGAAACATGACTGGTATGCAGGTTCTGAGCCATTTTGTATCACCCCATACATATCTCATCCAAAAGCAACTCATGGTATAGATCTGACAGCCTAAGATGAATAATTAGTCCCATCTGTTAAATTCTTTAAACAAATGAGGAATAACCAAGCTGTAAACTATGTTTAAAAAAAAAAACAAAGCATAATCCTGGCAAACATAAACAGCTTTAAAGCCTTTTCTTTCTTTTTGCTAGACATGAGTGCTTATTTCATTCTCTCTTCTGCTGAAAGCAGAAGAGAGCATTTCTGAGAGAAAGAGAGAGAGAGAGAAGAAAAAGAGAGAATTAAATAAGCAATTAAATCATGTCTAGCAGAGGATTGGACTGAAACTTTGCCAAGATTATGCGCCTTATTTTTATTCTGACTGAATACAAGTATCTACAGTATATGTCATCTGAAATGAGGTGGCAATTTAATACAGAAAATAAAGCATAGAAAAATAGAGAATTGGAAAATATTTTTATTTCTGGTAAATATTGTATCAACTTATCTCCAATTCAGAAAATAACAAAGCTAATGGTTGAATAATCATATAGTCTTAGGGAGGAATCTTGTCTACATGACCAGTAAAATGCCTCAGTCTATTCTGGAATCTTTCCCTTGCAAACGGGGAACCTATTAAGTACGGAGCACTTTATATGAAATGCGGCTCTTGTATTACTTCCAGTAATAGTAACAGAAAGCAGGCAGTGGTTGTACCCAGTTCCAGGAGAGGAGGTTTTGACAGTTCCTTATAATCCAACACCATCATGTTTATGGCCTTCCTGCAGCACTAGCTTCTGCTTCAGCTTCATTGTACTGGGCCATCCAAGATTTGGGACTCTGGTTTTGTATCTAATCAAGGAAAATCAAAGGAGTCCAATTAGAAAAATAGAATAAAAAGATGTACCAGATTCTCTACAATGCCCTCACTGAAGCCACTACTCTAATGGGGGAAAGTAGAAATTGTATGAACATGATTTAGGCTGTACAGCTTTGCTTGCTTGCTTGCTTATTTAATTTATACCCTTTTCTCAGAGAGCAAAAGATGGTGTACATGGGGGCTTTCTTCTAATTTTATCCACCTAGCAACAATTGTGCAAGCTAGGCAAGGCTGAAAGAGAATAAGGTCAAGAAAAAACTTAAGCTCAGATCTTCAAGTCCAACATTTTAACCACAGAACTATACTGGCTCTTATCAGAACACTATAGGATCTGTTAAGCTGTTTTGCATTTTAATATCCTAAGACTTGTTTCAAGCAAGTGTGATCCTGCATGACTGCCGAGAAAAAGCTGAGTATATTCAGAAAGGAAAGCTTAGAATTTAAAGTGCGTACTTAGAAAATTGCCAATTTCCTGCAAAGTCCATAACTCCCACCATTCAGTATGCTTTGCTCCTTTCTGTTTCTGACAAAATATTAAAAAGGGATTGAAAAGGACACATTCATGTAAATGAGGCAAAATGTACAACTGTACACACCCATTTATTACTCCAACTTATTCTAATCCTAAAAACTTGGTTTTCCTTTTTGCAGAAGTTAAATATATTACAAATGCCACAAAGTCCAGCCCTTTCCTCTGTCTTGTCAGCACCTTAGCAACAAATTGCAGGATCTGCTTCTTGGAAGTCTCTTTAAAAGCTCGTGGTCCCCACTTGAACTGAAACTCAGGAGGATCTGTGTGTGGGAGACGTGTATATTCCAGATATCTAGAAAGTGAGAATTAGGTGATCAGTGAAAAAAACTTTTGGGAGCACCAAAAAGGTTATGTAGTAGAATATCTGTGCTTCAGCTAAAGGATGTCATTCCTGCCCTTTGGAAGAAAAGAGTTTGAGATCTCCCAATAGCATGTATTCTAATTACAATCCCCTTTCTTAAAATAACTCCGTCCTTAAAAGGTTCAGATTTTAGCTATTAGAAGACAAGCACAACGTTCTGGATTCCCCTCTCCCCCTCACTCAAACCTGTATCATCAATTTCTCTTCCAGCATTAGTTAGCTCTGCAACCCCAACTCACTTTTGCCTGACAAATTCCTCTGTCACTAGCTTTTTCACATCACCAAAGACTTTGTGTTTTCCCCTGAAAAAAAGAAGGTCATCGTCTCAGATCAACTGACTAAGGAGATTTTCTTCCCCAAGTCATCCAACCCCACTGAAGGATCTGGATTGATGGCTCAGCACTTTTTTCAGAGCAGCTAATCATACCCAGAGCAGTCAATATGTAATCTCCTCAGCATCTCCCAAACGGCAGCTGCATGAAGACAAAGGAAAGAAGAACAGTAAGCAAGTGAAGCTATCTAAGAAATATAGTAAATTAAGTAGGAGTGAAACCTACATTCTTTGACCTGGTTGCCTTTCATGAAGATAAGACTAAGTATTACTATAAGGAGGCCCATCTTGGGAGTGTTCTCATCACTGCAAAACAGAAAAAAGGAAGAGATTCAGCTTCTTCATTTGGAAGTGAAGACTGGGGATTTAGTATTGTAAAAGAAACCTGCGTTACCCAGTGAGAAAGAAGTTTTTAAGGCAAACTTTTAACATTTCAGTTCAGGAATGAATGAAAGGAGAAGAGTTGCAGATTGCTCAAAGCATGGGACAACATGGAGGAACTCTGTTTCTCAAAGGATGGACGACACAGGTGATTACCCCCGGGGTTCTCCTCAGGCACAGGACCATCACCTGAGATCTCAGTGGTGAATGCAGTCCCCAAAAGCCTTGGTGAGGCTCCCAGTGAAATTCTGTATTACAATTTGACAGACACTTTTCAGTGTGTCAGAAAGGGAAAATGGTTAAATACATAACTGATAATCATATGCTTAATTTACTTAATTTAATATACTTAATTCAAAGTACACTTAAATATAAACAAAAGGAAATTTAGATCTGGTCCTGGCATCGGTCACTATTTTCAGTCCATGCCATACCTTTTAAAGGCTAAGTGGCCCAGAAAAAGTTTTTGATCCCTACTTTAGTATCTCAGGAATGCAGGAATATAGAAGCCATTTTATCAGAAAGAACAATTCTACTGCTCATTTCAAAATGCACATAGAGAGAGATTTTTGATGTGCTTTGCACAAGGTTTTATACAAAGTTTAGCCAACACAGACCACATAGAAACAGAGGCATTACATTCCCTCTTTTCCTTACTCATTCATGGTATCCCCTTCCAAAGGAGGAAATTTGCTTATCAGGATGTAGGTGTGGTTCTTTGGGTCAATTTCCACTACTTCCAGCCCAAATACCTGAAAAAGCAGGGAAAAAAAATCAGAATAGAGCCCGCTTGCTTATTCACTATCATTGCCTCTTCTTTTTAAATGAGAGAAAACTTATGTGCAAACATAGAGAAATTAATCATTATCACTAGTTGCATAAATTATCTTGCTCATGATAAATGCCCAGACTCTGGATCACTGACAAAGAGTTCAACTTGAATCAGCATCCCCAACAGTAAGCCTAGATTAGCCAGAATTTAAAATATACAAATATAGTAAAATATATTTACAATCTATGCAGAAATAGAAATTTTTCCATTCCTTCATGTTAAGCTAGAAATGTCAGTCATTCTGATGACAAGAGCAAATCACTCCAAGTTACAACGCTAGATTTTCATTGCTTAGTCAACAGAGTATTTCAGCTTCACCATATCTTACAATGACCTTTTCTACATACTCTTGTCGCTTCCTGAAGATTAATAAACTAATTGTCACATAAGCTTTCATGGATCACAGTCAATGCATTTGTTAGTCTTTAGGATGCACAACATTTTTTGCAGGATTCCCACTCTGAAAACTTTTCTTCATTGCTCATGTTTTTAAACTGGCTTCATCATCATCCAAGTAGAATGAACAGATTGATCACTTTTGCTTAAATCATTAATGGATTCCTCACCTGTTGAAGGGTCTGATTGGCACGTTTGAGGATCTCAGGAAAGACTTTGTAGTCTTTGATGATGTTTTTCACAATATCTGCAAAAATATAAATAAAGGTGATCTATCAGTTCCTAGGGCTTTCTTATGCTCCTGTGATGAAGGCTGCTTATACATACAGCAACATTCTGTGGAATGTTGTACATGCTCAAAATAAATAGAAAACAATGAACTTTGTAAATACTTGGAATGATGGCATACATTCCGACAGAAACTTAAAAACAAATGAACAATCTCTGGTTAGGGTTTAAAACCCAGAGTTTCTAGCATTCGTGACGTAGATGTCCTTTACTTATCATTACTAATAGCCATTTCTTTACTGCCCTGCTCTGTGGTTCTCAAAAGACCTTTCCAAAATACTTCAGTGTTATATATTTGTGGGACGTTTTTAGGTGAAAGGTTATAAAAGCATTAAAATGGAGGAAAGGGGTTCAATGAACTAAAAATAATAAAAATCCTCCAATCATTTGAAAAATTCAGTCTCAGAACAGAAATTATGAAAGGAGAGTATATGCAAATGTGGTTATTCTAACCCTGGAAACAGAATCCGAGTCTCTCTGGTGTGATAAAATAAAAACAAGTCCAGGCTTACCTATCCGTTTAATAGGGATTTTCTTCTGATCTTTGATCAGAAGAAATTGCACCAGTTCATTTACCTACAGAGAGAATATAACATAAGTTGCAAGAAAACTTCTGCATGTGGTACAGCTCCATGAGTACTAACCTGAGCTTCCTACAAATATTGTCTTCAGCAGTTGTGGGGCAAGCTTCAGTGTCCCTAGCCATTCTATAACTTTAAAAAAATCTATAGGTCGAGTAAGCTGCTACAATGTACATAATTGCTACAGGTTGTAAAATGTGACTGTACTTTATAAAGTAAAAAGTATTTATTTATTTTAAAACACAGCATGCATAGTCTTTGGTTATAGCCAGCCATAATAAGAAGCCCACAAAAAGGCATAAAAAATGACCTGCAAACTCACTTTTTGTTCCACTTGACGGGGGGAGTGATGTTCCAAATTGCGTTGTGCCTGACTGAGCGTCTGAGTCTGACTCAAAGTTAATTCTTCATCAACATCCATATATTGTGCCTGGAGAAAAGCAAAGGGATGATTTCAGAAACACTAGATTTGGAGTTGGGCCTTTGCATTTCCATCACTAAACCCATGTGATGGAATGCATATTTACCTGGAAGTAAATCTCATGGAAAACCATAGAATTTACTTCTAGATAAATATGCACAGGGCAGCACTGAGGTAGACTGTTTCACACTGGGAAATTTGAAATAATAATACAAAAAATAGGAAACACAGACCAGTCTGTACTAAATGCTAAGACAGATTTGCCAAGAACCTCCTTGAGAAGCTCATGAGCCATTCAAGCACCACTGCATGGTTCCTCTTACTGCATGAGAAAATGGCAATGCTAGCAACAAACATGGATTTATTTGTTATATTTCCCCATTTCCATTGGACCCAAGGCAGATGGCACAAGAGACCACACATTCCTATTGCAATGTGTGAAAAAAGGCATGGATATTTATTTTAATGAGGTAAGGGCTTGAGAATATATATTCATGCAATTCAGGGTGTCACAAATATTTTGTACTACTCTACTCATATCTGAGTACATGAAACCTGATGTTCAAGCTAGCAATTTTTGAAACATCACATTATTTCTTCTGTTCCCCTTTTTAACAATGAAAAACTATATATATTTTTACATCCCCTATTCTAAACCTTAGTTATAAGCTAGCCTTCCCCAACAGGTGCCCTCTAGATTTACTGGCATACCTGTGAAGAGCCAGATCCTTTACTATGCCTGTGGTGAGACATGGCTTTGGAAAGAGACCTGAATGGAACAGAAAAATAAAGTTATTATAGCTCATATCCAGCCTCTGGAGGTGCAGCCTGTCCTTAAGTTTTGTCAATTGCACATACACAAGTGACCAGCGAATGGCCTCTTCTACCTGTGAACAAATGGAAGGTTCCCAAGATCCCAACCAGCAGGTCTCCCTCTCTCCAGTTCCGCAAGCAGGTCTCTTCCCAGTATCCAACAGGTGAAGTTTATTCTGGTGGGAAAACCCTGCACTGAACTGAATTTCTGTCCAGGAACAGAAATCAAGTGCCAACCCAGCCACTTCCCGAGTTCTCGTGGCTTCCATATTCCCAGCGGTTATGAATCCTCCCCCGGGAGGAAAACCCTTGCGCCTTTAGCCGACACACAGCAGGCAGCAATACCACAGATGGTGCTTATGACAACTCAGCGATGGGGGAAACTGCCCCTCTGGCCTTCCAACCCAGAAAGACAACTTCCTCCTTCCCGCACTAGCAATGCCGGTGGGCTTGAAAGCCAATTCCCAGCACGCATAGTCAGTCCGCTTCCTTGCTCCCTTAGAAAAGCCACTCACCTTCGTCCCGTCCGGGGTCTCACTGCGCATGAGCCTCCCCTTCCGCCCGGCCGGTAGAGCGTCCTTACGGCGCACGCGCGTCAATGTGGACCCCGCCTCCTCCTGCGGAGTGGAGTCTCCTTCTTGAGCGTTGCTTAGCAACGCTTACGGGTGGCGAACGTTGTTCTGTGCGTCCTTCCCCCATGCGGGGCCTGCGCTGGAGTAGGCAGGCCATTTGGGCTGCAAAACTCTGGAAAAGGCGGCAAAGCGACACAGAAATTGCTACATCTTTTCCTATCTGATTCTTATCAGCTAAGAGAATATCTTATTCTCTCCCTGTTTTTGCCTGCTTTTAAATCCCATTTTGCCAGTTGTTTATGGTGTTTGCTTATGTTTAATAAATAAACAAACATCAAGCCATATTTTTGCTAGCTAAACTGAGTGGCATGCATGCTTGCTCCGACCTGGGTATATGAACTCACTGGGAGTATGCTGAGTGCAAACTAAATTGGAAATTACAGTTATTTTCTGACAGAAAATACCCAGAAAATATTGAAGTTGCATAACAAATACAGATGCAGCAAATACAGCTTCAGCATCCCTAGAAACAAGATCACAGATCACCATTTAGGAACTGGGGCATCTGCGTAAGCTATGGATGTGGGGAGAGCCAATGTGAGCAGAATGAATATTGGACGGAATCTCTCTCACAGTTCCACATCCCCAATCTGAAAAAAATGCAGAAACCAGGTAGTGTCCTCAGGCATGGCCATCCAAGTGTTATTGCGTTGTTTCCTAGAAGGGATAAAAATCTGCTAAATCCCATCCCCGTGGGGTGAATTATGTGCCACTGTCTTCTTCTAGTGGCAGTCGTGGCTAGGAGGGCCTTTGCATGACTTCATGTTGTGTGGCAGTTATGCCCCTTCCTGGACCAGGAGGCCCTCCGCACGGTCACTCATGCCCTGGTCACCTCCGGGTTGGACTACTGTAACGCGCTCTACATGGGGCTACCCTTGAAGAGTATCCGGAAGCTACAGCTGATGCAGAATGCAGCAGCGTGGACAGTCCTCAATGCCCCTAGGAGGGCACATATAACACCGCTGTTGTGTGAGCTGCATTGGTTGCCAGTTTGTTTCCGGGTCCAATTCAAGGTGTTGGTCATCACCTTTAAAGCCCTTCATGGCACAAGACCAAGTTATCTAAGGAACCGTCTAGCCCCGGTTATTTCAGCCTGCCCCACTCGGTCCAGCAGAAGGGGCAGGTTGCAGACCCCACCGGTCAAGGAATTTCGATTGGTGGGGTCTAGGCAGAGGGCCTTTTCTGCTGTGGCTCCTGCCCTATGGAACATCTTGCCTCCCGAGGTCGGGTGTGCCCCCTCCCTCATGGCCTTCAGAAAAGAGGTTAAATCCTGGCTTTGGCAGAAGGCCTGGGGGCTGGATGGTGGCTCGCATCTGTGGAGATGGCTGGTGGGAAGATGGGTTCTGGCTCCCCCCCCCAGCATCTTGAAGGTGTTAGTGCTAAAATATACAGGGGGGGGTTTAAGACATTTTTAATGTATGTTTGTATTCTAATTATTTATGGATTTTAGCCACTGTTGGAGGGATTGGTGTGTTTTTTCTTTTTTGTTATTGTGAGCTGCCCAGAGTCACCCGTTGGGGGAGATGGGCGGCATACAAGTTTAATAATAAATGAATGAATGAATGAATGAATGAAAAGATGAAGGACCTAAAATTGAATAAAGAGGCAAGCAACAGAACCTTACAGTACAAATCAGGTACAAAGATGTTCTAGTAATGATTCAACTGCTCACACAGACAAATGGTGCCTTTTATTTTTTTGGGGGGGGGGTTGCTGTGAGAGATAAGGAAGTAGTGTTAAGTGTTATGGTTATCAGATAGTGGCAGATGGAGAGGAAGTTGTCTCCTTGTGTGAGACAATGTAAATAAAAATTAATTTGGAACAATCTTTATCAGTATAATGCAATTAGCTGAAACCTTGAGCAATTACCATAAACATGCAATGGATGAGGTGAGAGGGACCAGGAAGAAATCCTAGAGCTGCTGGAAAGAGTGTACCTTAGCCAATGGGGAAAAGGGGAAGGACTTGCGATCGGGAATGTATATAATTATGCTGGAGTTTGTATTTGGGTGTGGCTTCCCACTTGCACACTGTGAAGCCCACCAGCCTTTGCAAACACTTTTAATACACTTTTTACTTTTGGTTAACCCAGAGAGATTTGTGTCGCTTGTTTCACAGAGTGCCTTCAACTGCCCTTTGACTCCTAAGGACTGCCTGGACAAGTGTATTAATTTTCTTGGCAAAGTTTTTTGGAAGTGGTCTGCCATTGCCTTCTTCCTAGGGCTGAGAGAGAGTGATTGGCCCCAAATCACCCAATTGGCTTCATGTCTAAGGTAGATCTAGAACTCATAGTCCCCCGGTTTCTAATCTGGTGTCTTTAACCACCACACTAAACTCTTGGCATCATGTTTGTTTGATTGACTGCATGCCATCAAGTTGGCGTCAACTCTTAACCACATAGATTTTTCTTCAGGAGGATCTGTCCCCAGTCTGGTCCTTCAGGTCTTCCAACAGTGTACCCTTTGCCACTATAACTGAATCCATCCACTTTGCTACTGGTCATCCTCTTCTCTTCCCTTCTACTTTTCCCAGCATTACTGACTTCTCTAGAGAGCTAGGTCTTTGCATAATGTATCCGAAGTAGGATATTTTGGTATCATTTTAGGTAGCCCTAAAAACAATAAAACAGGGTTATGATCTACCACTTGAACTTACATGATTCATTGTAGCTAATAGTGGGAGTTGGCTCTGGAGATGGGGAGTGGGAATCTTGCGATGTGGTGTGGCTCAGAGCCTCATTGTCAGCTATACTAGGTAGACCAGCTCAGAAAATCAACTCCGCAGGAAAACTAGAACTATACTATATTGAGACTGGTTGCAGTAACAGAATCTTGCAAGTTTGATTACACTATACCTCCCCTCCTTATACCAGGGAGGTGTTTGCCTGAGCTGCTTGCAAACATTATTTAGTTTCTCAGGACTTAAAGAACGTTTCGGTCCTCTCTGCCTGGGTAACAGTTCTTGCACACTTCTGTCAAGGTCACCTCCTTTACTCTCTACATCTGCCTCCTGCTTCCCAAGACCATCTTCCATGTAAACAGAGTTTCTGCTGAAGTAAAGGTGCTGTGGTGGTGTGATGTGGTATGAATGTGTCTGCAAAACTGTATCATTGTGGACTGCTTCCACTGCTACACCCAGGGGCCAGTCCTGCTGGTTTATTCTCTGAGAGCAAGCCGCAGGGAAGATTTGAGTTGCACCGAATGTGTCCTTGTATTATTCCCCACTCCACCCCAGTTTCCCCCCCCTTATTTTCTTTGTTAGCATTTCCTCTTTCACCTGCTGGGCAAAGTAGTTATAGGATTTGAATGACTATTCTTCCAGCATAAAGTGGATTACTAAAATAAATCTAGGATTGCTTGCTTAATGCCACCGAATCACCATAAGCTCTGTTTTCAGATGGCTATGGAAGATCCATGCTTTGAAACACAAAATAACATTAGTGAGGAAGTAACTGAAAGGAGAAGGAGAAGGAGAGAGAGAGATTTTTCTTAGTATTTAGTTCAGCTCTTAATTTCTCATATGCTGCAGTAACACTGTAAAACATAACATGTCTTCTGTGCTAGTTTAGTGCAGTTATTTGTATTTCCAGGAACTGGTATGGGCACAGCCCCATTGAATCTTGTCCAGTTTCCCCATAGACCCTGCACTAATTCTTTGCCCCTTGGTCTGAGCAACAACATTTTACTAAGATATTCTAAGTTTAAAAACCTAAACCATTTGGATTTTTCTTTCCAATCATTCATCTGCACTGTTGCTTTTGGAAGTGAGATTTTTCAAAATTATTCTGGTGATTTAAAAAAAAAACATGCCTGTAATAAATCTCTTCCTTCTTGCCTTGCAGATCAAAGAGGTTTGAGTTTTTTTAATTTCACAGACACACATGCACAGGGAAGGAAAAATGAAGGGAAGCCTTTTTTTCTGAGCTAAATGTCACATCTTCCTGAATAGGATAGTTTTTGAAATAAGAACTATAGATTACATACAGTTGAAAGGTACAGGACATCTAAATAATCTTCTCTTGTGCACAATTTTTTAAATCAGGGCTATGTAAGTTGAAGATCCGGGGGCAGCGAAGTCCTGAGATGAAAGTAAACTTTAATTTTGTTTACATTCTGGGCCCACTCATGTCTTTGTCGTGAACCCCTCTTTTTGGGGTGGAGCTTAATGCTCACATGACAAGTATATTCCTGATTTAAATGTTGCTCACAAATGGGCTGTTTGTGGCTATCATCTGGTTTTAAGATTTGGCACAATTACTTCAAAAGGAAGCACAGCAGACATTTTAGTAAAAGCTTAGTCAACTATTATGTTAAATAAGTTTTAGTGCTAAATAAATTTTTTCTTCCCTCCAAATATCTGGGTCTACAATTTCCTGAATTCCCAGGCTAAGGGAAGGCTGGTGTAACTCTTCATCTGAAATTTTCTCATGCAATGAAGATTCTCCTGTAAAACTCTTTTTAACATTTCTGTACAATTCATAGCCTAGTTAGCTAATTTGATATCCTTAGCTGAAAAAATCAAAATGGTACCCCTCCTCATTCACATGACACCAAATCCAACAGGAAATTACCTTGCACAACCCTCATTCGGATTACAGAATAGCTGTACCCGAATGAGCCATCACGTATTTTCCATGCAGATTCCAAATTTAGAGCTACCATACCTGAGCTTCCAAAATCCAGACAACCACAAGATGGAAGCAAAGAGAAAGAGGCACCTTTGACTCCTCAGGGTTTTTGCAGCCCGACCATCTATCTTTCCATCTTTCTGGTGCAGAGTAGACAAAATATCTTGCTGTGGATATACTAATACATTTGCTTGAGCTGAGCTCCTGGATCCTATTATTGAAAGTTTCACTGCAGACAACAGTTTCTTTAATTGTCAGAAAACACAGGAATATCTAGCAGGAGGATTCAGCGAGAGATGCTGAATACTTGCAGTACTTTAATATTCCAGAATTTTTATTTTTTTTAAAAAGCATCCATGTGTACAAAACAACTACTAGAAGCACAAAAAGGGAAGGGTTGCTTTGGAAAAAACTTTAAAGTGGCCAAGACAAGAATGTGGAAATTGAAAGACATCATGAACTTCCCACTGGTATGAAAAGATTTCTTGGAAGAATTCCTTTTCAGTAAAATACATAATACACACAGTTGGGAGGACCTTTTATAAAATTGCAGTTTGGAGGGAACAGCAAAGCAAAAAGAGGACCAAAAAACGAAAGGAGACTTTGCCAGTTAAGATGCCAAAGACCAATGACACGGGGAAGACTTTTTTCCAATGGAGCAAAGCTACTTGAAGAGAATTGAACAAAAATGCTGCAAACATTCATGTTTACAGGTTGGTTAGAAAATGGAGGTGGGAGGATGTGCCAGGCCTGAAACCTAGCTTACATGGTGAGATGGAGTGACTGAGCACCTTCAAACATGCAGGTGGGGCCTTCTCAGGAACAGCGTAGACCTAGGTTGCTATAAGGGCTCTTCAAAAGCTCCTGGGAAGAAGTGTCATGCAAACATTTGAAAGTCTCCATTTTAGGAAAGATATATATGCCTATTCTTAGATTCAAAAGTATCCCATCGTGTACCTCAAATATTTGCAGCAATTTTGTACAATTTTTGTTGGTCTAATAGAAGAATGGATTTGAGATTTTTTTTTTCTCATGGCCAACTCCATTATTTATTTTTAGCAACCTATAGGTGTAGAGAGAGAGAAAATGAATGTGAGAGTAAGAAAGAAAGAGAGAGAGGGGACTCTAGCTTAATTTGGACACATTATGGCTGAGTTCACTAGTCATGGGGTGTTTAAACATGTTTGTTGACTAAATTACAGTAGAGTACAAATCATAGTTTACAAACCACCCAATGGCTATGTTTACACAACATTGTAGGCCAAACGCAAACCAACCACATTATGGCTTAGCTCTATGTGTAAAGCCAGTCGATGAGAATTTTGCAAACGCTGGCAGAAGAATATTAATGAGGCATCAGGATAGATGTGAAGGAATCATTTGTAAGAAATAAGCAGCTTTTAGAGGGGAAAAAAAATCGGGAGAGAACTTGAGTCCTTGAGACCTGCAAGCCAATGTGCTTGTTTATCCTACAGTTTGGGCAGTAGAAAGAGAAATATTTTTCTTTTACCAATATGAGGGAGGTTTCTTTTCTGAAAAGTAGGAGGATTAAACCAGGACCAAAAGAAGCTGAGCTGGGTAAGTTCGTTAAGATTCCACAACTCAGGAAATCTCTCCCTTCCTGGTTTATACAAACAAACATACACATACATACTGAACTAGGGAATTTTCTGTTCTCAGTTTTGGAACCAGTCCTTGGCATATTTTTGGTTTCTCCTGTCGAAGGACTTTGCAGCAGGTACACTTTGGGATCAATGCTGATAACTTTGCAATGACCTTCTCTTGTCCCCTTGACTATCTGGACCTATTTATGCAACATATTTGTGGATTTTTTTTTTCCAGAGTCCTCACCAAGTGTGGAAAACAGGACAGACACGGGCTCTTCAGAATATTTTGTTTTCATTTCATCTTATGGAGTAGTGAGCGAAACTGGCCACCCTCCAGTCTTGGATGCATGGACAATCAAGGCTTGTATCAGGATGAATGCTACATTTATAGGTCCTTTTAAAAAAACAAGAAGAAACCTGAGGTTCAAAAGTACGAAGGAAAGAGATGCCAAGGAGGCGTTCTCATCCACAGTGCCTTCCACAAAGACGAGGCAAAACTTTCCTGCAAGCCATGGACCAGCTCCGGGGATCTCTCTCCTTTCTCCTTCTGATTCTGGCACCTTTAAGCATCGTGGGACATCCTCTTCTAACCCAGGTACCTTCCCATGAGGTAAGTCCTAGGCAAGGGGGCGAACAAACGTCAGCCCCAAGGTATGCCTTGCTGCTGATTTCCTCTTTTGTAGCATTCTTTCCCCTCACCCTTTTTATTTTTAGCAAATGGAAATTGTGGAGGGAATAAGGCCACTGGAGGCAGCTATGCCCAATGGTTCTTCGAGCACAGTGGAATCCTAAGTTTTGCTCCTCACTTTGTAAAAGGGAATGGGATTGAGGAGCTGGAGAAAGGAGAAATCTAGCAGTGTTCTGCAGTAATTTGCCAAGGATTGTACAGTAAACCATTGATGGAAAATAGCAGGTGTATGCCTCTTTGTAGGAATCAGAGGGCAAACCACAGAGGAAACATTTAACTTACAGAGAACTCTTCATAAGGTACAATGGAAAGACAGCCCCTCAACAGAATGAGGTTAGTTATACATGATATAGGAATAGTAAGAGCCTTTCCATTTGGCTAGATGAAGAATTCTGAATTACTCTAAAGCTTGCCTTTTTTTTCCAAGCAGAAGCAAATAAATCCTTGGGATCAAGGGCATGCCAACTTTTTACAAAGCCATTACATAGTTTCAGAGATGGTTTCACTCCCACTCTGTTTCTTCTACTGGAAAGCCTTTCACCCTTAGATCTGTAGTCCACCCAGGAATTTTTCGTGTCAGGTTATGCACTAGGTAAGACATGGATTGTTGAAGATCTGGCCCACTAACTTCAGTGGAACAATACCAGCCATTGAAGCTGCTTGGACCATCTCTTATTAAACTGGATCTTCATTGTTCCTAATAGGAAAGAGAGTCCCCATTTTGCACAGTTCCAGGCAGTCACTACTGTGATGGCTTGGTTCAGTTCCAGTCCATGGCAGCTGCAACTCACTGCCATCCAAACTTTGAAGGACCCGAACCCACAGCAGGTGCAGTCCATGAATAGCAATGTTTGGGACTACTGTAAAACCATTTGAACTATATAAAGTAAAGAATATTATGAAACAGAATAGCATAATCTTGAAAAAAAAGTCATGTACTAATATTCTCTTATCTGACATCATTTACTAACCTGCTTCCCAGATAAAAAAATCATGGTTGAATTCATAATTTTGGTCAGCGATCTTTCTGATATCAGTGATTAAAAACAACACGGGTGCTATACAGTAACTCTGAGGGAAGCATATGAGCACATGGTGTATTTTTGAATTTCTGGGTTAAGGATAAGGGAGAAATTGATTTTTTTTCATCTTTGTAGTAGTTCAAGGCAAGAGATGGTTTTGGCACAATGTTCTGCACAGCCCTGTTTTAAAGAAATAGGAAGATGGCACAATCATACCACATATGTACATAGCAAAGTTGTCAAAAACAGCTAACGTTTCCATCAGCAGAAAACACTCTGGATTTGTACAATTTGTAATTAATGGATACAGTTTAAGTGGTTTTCTAATTTTTAAGACTAATTTGATTTGTACCTGAAGGGGAACTACTAGTGCTAAATGGTTTCAATATTTGTAATTCCCTCACACTCCCGTTTATATCCAGTTCTCTCATATGTTCCACACACACAAACACCCATTTCAGTCAAAGCAAGAATGAAATGAGAAAGACAGATGTTAAGGCAATGGACATATTTACAAAGTAATCCTATCAGAATTACTCAGAAGGGCCAAGGACGTAATTCAGTAAGAAAGCACCTGCCTTGCATAATGAAGGTCCCACGGTCAAACCCATCCACCTCTTGGCAAGAATGTAAAATGTTCTGCTTGAACCCTTGAACAATAGCTGCCTCACTGTTTCGACAATACACATGGGCTGATCCAACATAGGGCAGATTCCCACTGTCTTCAGGTAAGATTGTCACAGAAATGATGCCAGAAATACAGAATATAATCTAACATGGGGATAATTACCACTTTCACAGAAGAACCTACAGACCATGGACAAACTTGAATCCTGAAGACCGCTTACACTGAATAGATTGTTTCTCCCTCAAGCATCTTGATGATGATATTTCAAATTATGATTGTCTTACCTAGAGCTACTATATCTGGGCTGCAAAATCCACAGTTACTAAATGCAGCAGAGAGTTAGATATTCTGAATCTCTTGGATGCAATCTCATGTGAACCAGGTTACTGTGGTCCAAATATGCTACGTCTAGCCAGGCTGAAAGATCCATATCTCAAAATCTCCACATATTCCAGCATGGTCTAGTTGACATCAATTGTATAAGTCAGTTGCAATTTCATTGTAAACATATGTTAAGTAAGTCAAATACAAACTATCTCTATAAAAGAACATTATTATTCCTGAAATTCATGCCCTGTAAATTGGCAGGCTATAATCTGAAAGACCTTCCTTCCTTCCTTCCTTCCTTCCTTCCTTCCTTCCTTCCTTCCTTCCTTCCTCCCTCCCTCCCTCCCTCCCTCCCTCCCTCCCTTTCTCTTTTTTTGGAGGGATTACATTCTGGCTTTCCCAATTTCTAGCCCACCATCTGGAAGTTCTCATGAAAGCATAAGAAAAGCTGGACAGGAACAAAGGCATATCCAGTCTAGCATTCTGTTTCTCACAGCAGCCAATGATATCCTGGCTGAAAAGCTGTAAGACACGGAAGTCTGACCAAGATCCATTATTCTCTTTGGAAGATCTTTTATTTTTATTTTTTAACAACAGGCATGTTCTTGCTTTTTTGGATTTAATTAGGGCTAGCAGATCCTGTTTGCAAGAATTTGGATGGCCACTAGATGGTAGCAAAGAGATATGGCAACCTCTTTGATGCCATCTATGGTCGTCTGGATTTTTGCAGCCATCATCATAATCATCACCTATGCCTTCAAAAGTCATTGGTTAAGATGCTTCTGAACATAGTTAGGGCTGGGTAATTAGGCACGGCTCAGGGCTCCCAAATTTAAAAATAGGTCTTTTTGCTGCCCTAGAAACAACAAAAAGAGTGTGAGCGGGGGGGTGGGGGAAGGATGTTAGTGGCACAGCCTGGACAGGCAGGCAGGAAGGAAGGAAGGAAGCATGCATGCTGGGTATGGTAGGAAGTATCAAGAGAGAGAGCTAAGAGGCACAGAAACAGAAGGGCATGTATTACCACCCAGGGCTTCTGGCCATGAACTCTAAGAAAACCACTCTCATTTGGGATCAGCAATATCCATCAATAGGCCCACTCAGTGAGCAGGTCCTGACAATTTGGAATGCTCCAAAGCCTTATTATGTGAAAGGAAATAACTCTTTTGTTTTCTTCTGCAGAGTTCTGTACATCAAGTGAAAGCTCCCCAAAGTGAGGTAGGCAATCTGCTGATTTACCAGTTGATTTATCCATGATTTTCCATCACATTCTAATCTGGTAGGTAGGATGGATTTTACTGCTGCTTCATCCGTATCTAGGAAGAGCCCAAACAGAATATAAGTTGGGGCTTTACAGAGCAATCTTATACGTATTCCTTCAGAAGTCCTGTTGTGTTCAATGAGGCTTACTGCCCAGTAAGTAGAGCCAGGAATGCTTTACTTTACAAATCCAGCACTTATTTACAAAATAGACTGACTGACACCAGGTATGGCTGGGATCCTAGTCAAGATCCAGACATCTTCCTCATCCACTGTAGGCTGGTAGCATGAATGATTGTCAGCTGGATAATATTCAGAATCCAAATTAACAAGGACTTGTTGTAGGGGAATAGAATCAGTTAGGGCCTATACCAATGATACCACTCAATCACACATTTTTCTCTTGAGATCAGTGAATGAAACTCATGCATGGGACATATGCAGAGTATACATCCCTGCTGCTCCCCAAAAGTACTTAATCTGGTAAACCACTAAACAGGTCAAATCACCTTCTTGGCAGTTCTGGCAACACTCAGAATCACACTAACTGGAAAAAAATATTATTTTGGGAATACAGGGTACATGGTCCCCCGCAGACCAATTCTCTCTCCAGGAAGGGCCGAGCATTCCAGGTGCTCTTGTGGCATGGAACACAAGGCTTCATTCCATCTTAGCCTCTTCCGCCTTAGCCAAGCTGGCGGGCAGTAGGATGCTTGGTTTGGTACCTACAACCAGTCAGGTTTAGAAGTTACGTTCTGTTTTGCACAGCCTGGGCTGTGAGTCCTGTAAGACAGAGACTTGCTTTTGCATCCACTGTTTCTCTTTTTCTTAGAGGACTTAGGTAGGCAAAATGGGCAAACTGACTGGGATTACAAGGATTCCCTTCATACAACCAAGTGGAATAACTTTGATTCTGTGTATGTCTCACAATACACTAACACTGCCAGCACTGACCGAATTAAACATGTTGTGGGAGCAGGGCCTGTGTGTGTGTGTGTGTGCACGCGCGTGCATTCCTTTGTCTAAGTGGATGTCTCAAGAGGATAGGAAAGGATAAAGAAGAATGGAAATCATTACAGGAATCTCTCCCTCCAAGTTTGTGAAGACTTAACTGCTGAATCTGTGGGTATTCATTTCTGAAAATGAACTTGATCATCAGTAGTTAATTTGAGATATTAATCTGTGCATCAATCTGCTTTCACCACAATTCTAGGTGCTTTCTTCATTCACACTCCATGCATAGGTACTTCAGGGTACTGCTGTGTTCTGTGGAGGTGCGACTCCACATATACTAAACATGGACCTGAGGGCCCTGCCCTGTTTGAATCATTCTTATGGTTGTTTCGGCAGCACTCCACCTAGTTTACAAATGATTGAGAGAACTGTCTTCAGTTTCATTCTGAAGGCTGAATGGATGCTTGGGCCTTTTTTTGACCATCTTTGTGGTTTCTCTCCTCAGCTCATAATTTCCAGCTTCTTTGTGCGCTCAACTATTGTGTCCCGCTATACCTCCACGCGAGTGTGGACTTCCATGAGCAATCCACATCCCGAGGCCAAAGAAGCTGTCTTTGACTTGGATCTTCCCAGTTCTGCCTTCATCTCCAACTTTACCATGTGAGTCTAGGCTAGAGAAAAACCATCTGTATATTCTTTGAATGGAGATGCTGCCACCATCATTCCCTGAAACAACAAAGGCATTAACTTAGCGGAAAGTATCTGCTTTGAAAGCAGAAGGAGCCAGGTTTTACACCTAACTTCTCAAATTAAATAACCTGGTACCAAATGATAAGGAAGACTCTTTGTCTTACTTGACAACTTTTACCGTGCAGAAGAAGGCAATGCTGTGTTAGATGAACAAGTAGTAAACCATCTTCATATGTTTAATAGACACAGCCAGGGCCCATTCAGTGGATATTTTTACTTATGTTATGTACAGAACATAATCTGCAGACAAAATAGTCTCTATTGCAATATTATATACTGTACATTGAAGTGCAATTCCTGCTGTTCTAGTTAATCCTGCACGAACTATTGTTCAGTGAATTACAGTGAGGAATAAGGGTATCATATCTAGACTATAAAAAACTCTGATAGATGGGAGCAAAGAGTGAGCACTATACATATCTTTTTGTGCTATCTAGTGAGGATCCAGAGTTTTGCAGCCCATGCATGGCAGGAATGAGGAATCTCTTGCAAAGGATTATCAGCATTGCCAAAAACTGAAAACGGGGTGGGTGGGTAAGAGAAGCCATGACAGTTATAGTTGTATAAATAAGCCATCAGTTGATCTGCAGATAGTAAAGCTTACTCTTCACAGCAAGGTAGTGAGCAGTATCACCTATTACTATCTGCAGATCAAACTAGAATAAAACTTGGCAAATTGAGCAGAAGCCCCCACCCAATGGCCCTGTATGTGAGTAAAATTGAATGGCTTCAAAGGAAATCAGAATCTGATGGGTGCAATGTTGTGATCAAAGCTCTGTCCCTCTTATACCTGGATGTGATTTCACTGCAGGTAAAAAAGGGACGGGCTCCTATTACAATGCTGCACCTGCAGGTGTTGATCCACTCCATGGGTGCCACTGGTAATAGGCATCCCCGGGAGTGTGATAAGGGGGGGGCATGTGACAAAACTGAGATACAAACTCCACTCCTGTGATTGTGTGTGTAACAATGCAACGCCAGTATAAAAGGGCAGAGCTTGCATTGTAATGTCATGATGCACATCATTTTAGCCTCACAGTGCTTAGGAATGGATTCCTATGGGCATCTTATGCATAAACAGACTGTTTAAAACACCAGCTCAAAATCATCTTGAATCCTGGAAGGAGCACGGGATGCACATATACATTCATTCATGTGTGTGTGTAGATACATCAAACAGGCTGAGGACAATGTATTCACACGTATATGTAGAGAGCTAACAAAAAACAACAACTAAGAAGAGCAAAGGTTTTTGGTTTCAACCTTCCTCAACCGCTGCAATGGAAAGCAGATACCGGTAAAAATGTTGGTTGCAAGATTATTAGAGCTGTCACTGGAAATTAGGTGCCATCCTCTGATGAAGGCCATGAAGCATTGATGTACTAGTCTGTGGAGCCCCAAAGCTCCCGTGCATCAGTCAGTCAGGGTTACAGCTGTGAGACTTCTGCACAAGGGACTGTGACCCTCTGACTTAAAATATGTCACAACTGGCTATTTCAGTTTTTGAGTTAATATAGCAAATGTATGATTTCTAAAACAAAATGTGGGCCTTTGATGCTTTTGCCAGATATTAAATGTGACAAATTGGATGTTTGCATTCAGGGATGTAAATCACTTTTGGAAATCTGCATCTGATATTCTGTGGGATTTAAATTATTCCAGTTACTCTATTCATAAAGTATGCATTATTTACACATGTATGTGTATACCCCCCACCCCAGTCTGTTTATTTTCTTAACACTACTGCTGGTAGCAACAAACTCATGTTTTAGCAAAGCTTTAAGCAAAGCCACTTGAAAAGAAACCCGTGTCCCCAGGAGGGAACCTATGCTCTAAAATTAGACATACTGAGTCTGGAAAGGATTGAAACCAGCATTTCACTTCCCAGATTTCGGCATACAAAAGCTGGATGAAAAGTGAAGGATGTTTGATGCCTAGACCTTCTGAGATGGGATAACTTGATCTGAAAGACATCGAGCTGTTTGTAGAGCTGTAGAAAGCAGGGAACCCTACCCAGTGCCCAGGGAAAGCTGGCAAGGACAGCTCCAGCCTCCCTTAGTCAGGTTCTGTATGTGCCATAGTCCCATGACTTCCCTAACCCAGCATGAGATGGGAAGGAGCCAGCCCCCCAACTTCTCATGGAAGTTAATCAAGTCCCTCATTGTAGAGGAAGCTCCCCTGAGTGGACCCCTTCCTTGGGGACAAGGCCTGGTTTGCCTGGCAACCAAAGAAACTTGACGGCAGAAGCTGGTTGGTGCCATTCTTGCCCCTTCTGGGCTCTACCAGCTAGGAACATAGGCACAGTTTGTTCCAGTGGCTGTGGAAAGTTTGTTTTCCTTCACTGCCATGGCAAGCAAGACTGACTCCTAACCACAGTAGATGGATTTGCTGGCAGGAAGAGGGGGGCTGCCAGAACTGGGCTACAAAATCCAGATGACTACGAGGTGCTAAATATCATTCTGTGATCCCCAAATCCATATCCTTAATCCTAACATATGGGGAACTCACTGTCATTTGTTTGATTGCAAAGTAAAAATGCTCCTTAGCAGCTCATTTAAACTCACACATTTGGAGTGCTAAATTTGGGG
Source organism: Liasis olivaceus (assembly GCA_030867105.1). Lineage (NCBI taxonomy): Eukaryota > Metazoa > Chordata > Lepidosauria > Squamata > Pythonidae > Liasis > Liasis olivaceus. The sequence goes on from CM061348.1 coordinate 144,130,542, forward strand.
AAGGGAGAGAGTAACTGGCATACTAGCAGCACGTCTGCCCTATTATTGCAGATCCTAATCCATGTGACTGTTCTGTACAGACACCCACCTATGTCTCATCATTATAAAAACATGTGCTCCAGCAATGCATTTGGGCTTTGCGGTTGAATCTTGGAGAGATCCAGGAACATGCCGTGAAACTCATTTCCCCTGCTTCCAAAATAACCCATCCTACCTTTGCTTCCTCTTCCAAGCTGAAATCTGAAATGGCATCACCTCTCCACTCTTTTCAACCACTATAAACCAGAGCTGATCCCTGAGGCTGAAAATGGATGACAGGTGTCTGGCCCCACTGAGACTTGGCACACTTCCCCTCTCCATAAAGGGGGGCATTTTTAAGAAACTGGAGCAAGCAGAGGCAGAAGGCAATGGCCATGTGGACATCGTGCCTGTAGCTATTGCTAAAATTATTCCTTGTGATGTTCTCTGTGCTCATAGTGGTATCCCAGAGGAGATTTGATGGCAGGAGATGTTTCTTGTTCTCTTCCAATGTACTAGAACCATTAATGAGAAGATCTATGTGGCCGAAGTGAAGGAGAAGCACCAAGCTAAGAAGATGTATGATGAAGCCCGCAGGCAGGGAAGGACAGCAGCTCATGTTGGCACCAAGTAAGAGCCCCCTGAAGAATTCTGCCTCTCCTTGTCTCAGACCCTCCTCCAGAGATAGCCATTGGGATGGGGTGGAGGGAAAATTCTGCATGCATGGGATGAAGATGAGCAGATTTGTCACAAGCAGAGGGATGGTATGAAATGGGTTGCTCTGCCAGCTGGCAAACAGCACCACACTGAACAAAATGTTTCACTATTTCCCAGGGATCGAGAAGTTGAAAAATTCAGGGTGTCCACCAATGTGGAAGCAGGAGGGAAGGTGGCCTTTGAGCTGACTTATGAGGAGCTGCTTCAGCGACATTTGGGGAAGTATCAGCATGCTGTCAGCATCCGGCCCCAGCAGGTGGTGAGGAACCTCACTGTGGAAGTGAGCATCTCTGAGAGAACTGGCATCAACTATGTCCAAGTATTACCCCTCCGCACAAGTCGATTGATGACCAATACTCTTCAAGGTATGGGTTCGTCTTTCTCCTGTCTCAGCTCTCAGATAAGTGGAGTTGTGGTCCAGCATCACAAAGAAATATATTTTGTTTCACGGTTTCACAGTTGGTGATCCCAAAAGTTTCACAGTTGGTGATTCCCCAAAAGCTAATCAGCTTTGGACTTGGACCACCAGGAAAATCCCAGGCTTATGGGCTAAACTGAGAAACGTTAAGAAGTCATCTTGGAGAAGGAAAAGAATAGCAAACTGTGTCTGTATTATTGCAAAGAAAATTACATGGGATTGTCCATCATGTAGTCATCAGGAGTTGAGCTCACTCATGGGAGTGAGACATTAGCTTCAGGTTTCAATGATGCTGCTGTGGCTCAGTGCAGCCCCTTCTCACACAGATACCGGCCTGAGTTTAGACAGAGATTCGGTCACCCACAGGCTTGTAAACCCTCCTAACCCCATTCATAATAATTGTAACACTCAAATTAGTTGCAGCATTTGAACTTCATCTGTGTTGCTTAAACTTTTACTTCCCCAGATCCACATTTGGAAGGATCTCAGGAAGTAAACAGGCATCCCTAAGAGTCTACATTCTGCTCAAGTGTCATGACGAAGGGGAGTGCCTGTAATCCTGGCTACATCCTATACATTCCAAGACTTGGGGAGTCATCCACACATGCTTGCCTCTTGCTTGATTTCTCTCTTGATTTAGTGAGTAGCTGTAGAAGATCTGAAGTGACTTGAGTGAAAGGCCTTGAAATGAAATTAAACAAAGGAGGGCAATTCACCTCTACACTGATGAATTCCTGTATGTCTGAGGCAATCCTTGACCCCACTAATAAATCTGCTGTTCTATCTTCTCAGGTGAAGCTGATGTGCCACCATCAACTCGAGTCGAGAAAGGAAGACACTGTGCTTGGATTGTGTTCACCCCAACCCCCCAAGAACAGGAAGCCTTCTCCAGCTCAGGAATCATGGGTGATTTTGTGGTGCAGTATGACGTGGCCATGCCAGATGTTGCAGGCGACGTGCAGGTTAGGGGAGAGGCTACACAATTATATAACCAAGGATAAAAGGAACAGTCTGGGTATCAAGATTGTCTTAAAAAGGGGAAGCAAGACAGGATGACACAGAGCTATCCAAGCAGAGTGTTGTGGGAACATAAGAACTGCCCCCCTGGAGCAAACTCTGGGTCCATTTAGGCCAGTGTTCCAGAATCAGATACTCCTGGAAGCTCAGAGGTGGGCAGAATAAACAAGTTCTCTTCCAATAAAAGAGGAACTTTGCAATCTGTAGAAATTAGGCAAATACATCATCTCTATATAACTCTGGACGGAGAAACTGAGAGTTGCATGTAGACTTTGAGACTCTTGTTTGTACCCCTGATGCTCACCAGCATCAAGCCACTGAACTTTGGCAGCAAATCACTGAATATTGGTGCTGTGATTTCCCACCAAATGGTAGCAGACAACAAGTTATGGAAGACAGTTCCCCCCCCATCAAAAAATACAGAGGGCATGCCCACTTGCATGACATCATCACAGCTTCACTCCAGATACTGTTGTTTTCTTTTAAACAGTAGCCTCTAATGGCAAAAAAAATTATCTGCAAATCTGCATGATTTCTCTTTATGTTGGTAAATATATCGTTTGGACAAAGTAATTATGCAGGGCTATATATCATGTTCGGTTGCTTCTCTACCCTTGAGAATTTAGCAACAGATACTAGCCATGGAAAGCAAAGTGAGATACCAAAGCCATTGAATGCCTCAGCCCTGCCCCCCCTTTCTTTTTGGCAACGTTCCTGCACGATCAAAGGACAGGCAAAGAAAGGACCATACAAGAGTTAGCTGTAAGGACTAGAAACCTGATTTCCATTTTTTTTCAATGATGACATTCTTGAAGGGCTCCACTGGATGCCAAAGTCTGTAGCTGTATATGTACAAGTGCACATCTGCAACTGTGGACATTCAGAGTGAGTATTGTGGCTAATACTGAACTGCAAGTAAGGAAATCCACAGTTCAGTTGTTGCTTGGACAGCAATGAGAACGATGCTGAAGACGCACCAAAGAGATCTGAGGGGCGTGTGTAGATATATCAAAGAGAAAGACTAGTCAAATAAATGTACTGTGATGAACGAAAAGATGTGTAGTGTAGAAATGGATGTTTGGCTTGAGTGAATGGGCTGTATGAATTTATAGCCAGATTTGGGTTGACAAAAAAATAGTATGACCATTTATATCAGCTTTCCCCACCCTGGGGCTTCCAATTCCTGTAACCTCCAAAGCATCAGGAGGACCTGAGGTTAGATTAAGTTGGTTTATGCACTTTGTCTAATCTATTGGCCAAAGATGTTGCTTTGGTTCAGCAAACCCTGGCTGTCCTCTCCACTGCCACCCCACCATCAATGACATCCTTCCCCATCATTTCTGCAATCTGGCTCCTTTTTCTTTCTTTCTCAGATCTACAGTGGCTACTTTGTTCATTACTTTGCCCCGAGGGGGATGCCCCTTGTGCAGAAGGATGTGGTGTTTGTTATTGACATCAGTGGCTCCATGTATGGCACCAAGCTGAAACAGGTGAGCAATACCAAGTTGCAGAGATGAAGGTTCAGAGGCTGGCAAATGAAGGATGGGGAGAGAATAGAGAGAGAATTACAGGGAGGGAGAAGATATAGGTGGTCCTCGGGTTACAACCACTCGTTCAGCGACCATTCAACTTACAACAGTGCTGAACGAGGGTGACATACAACCAGTTCTCAGAGTTCTGGCTGTTGCAGCATCCCCGTGGTCACATGATTGCAATTTCCAATGTTCCCTGCCAGCTTCCCACAAGCGAAGTCAATGGGGAAGCCTGCAGAAAGTAGGAAGTCGCAGTCATGTGACGTCTTCTCTTAATGACCCACATGGTCCTCACTTAATGATGGCAACTGGGACTGCTGGAACTGCTGGCACTAAGTGGTGCGGTCACGTGATGTCACACATTACAACCACATCTCTTAGCAATGGCAATTCTGGTCCCAATAGCCATTGTAACTCAAGGACTACCTGTATTGCCCTAGTTCAGAGGAAGAGCACATTTCCCTTATCTCCTTCTGTTTTTTAACATACATTTTGGTATTTATATGGTAGAATTTATTTCTAGCATTTATTTCTAATGTTCTTCTCCACTTGGGGCTTGCAGAGTTTTATTATAAGACTGTTGCCATCTTTGGGACTTTTTTCTGAACGGGAGAAATGGATTCAGTTTTTTTGTATAAAGACTGCTACACAGATCCTACTCCCTTTTAGAAACAACAAAAATCAAGGGTTTCGATATTTATTGAAGCTTCAGTTTCCTTAGCTTACCTTGGAAGGAGGGCATGGGGAGCAAGTATTGGATGGTAAAAGGTATAATAAAGCAGAAGAGGAGAAATTAATCTGGGTCTAAAAAATGCAAATTGAAAGAGAGGAACAACAAAACTGAGGAATAATGAAATCATTCAAATAATTAGCATGCATACAGACATACTGACATATCCATATCCATCCATACATGCCCACCACACTTCCCCATTCAAGTGATGCAAAGCACAAAAAATCATCTACTTTCTCAAGTTTTTTGCCACTTACATATAACCTTGTAATTGTTCACTCCTGCCTTGGCTTTGACATACTAATTTACAGATCCATACTCATCACTGCATCATACAATCTATCTAACAATTCACCGCAAATAATTCAGTGTTTCAACCAACAGCATGATATCATCTGCATACAAAAGAATGATCATATGCCCAACCAATATACCTCTCCTGTCATAACAAGCATTCCTTAAATATTTATCCATAAATATATTAAGCAATCATGGGGACATCACACATCCTTACCTTAATAGTTGCTCAATGTTGAACTGTATGCTAGAAATTCTATTTATTCTCTTACTGCATTCAGCAACCATCTTTCAGCTCCATAGAGGCATAAAATATTCCATAATTCAAGTGAATTCACTTTATCTTACACCTTATCACATTCATACATTTCACAACAACAATAAATTAAACTTTTTTTGTATATAGTTTTTAATTAAAGAAATTTTTAACAAAGAAAAGCCATAACAGAAAATCAGAAAGAATAAGGAAAAATAGTGAGTAGTGAGAAAAGAAAATAGAAAAAAGCAGTAAAAAGGAAATAGAAAGGGAAAAGAAAGAAAAGGGGAAAAAAAGATTATAAAGAAGCAGCTTCTAATCTTCTTGAGAGCAGTTACAGGTACATTTATATTTTGCCCTCTCTCTGTAAGGTTACATCGTAGTTTCCTTCTTTCCATACGCTACCTTTTCTAATCTTCCAAACCAGAAATAACAAGTTCATTTTTCTCTTTTTTCAGCAAAAAGTTGATAAGGGGTTTCCAGTCGCTAGTAAATGTAGTTGTTGATCTTTCTCTAATCAAACAAGTTAATTTTGCCATCTCTGCTAGTTCTTCACCACCCATTCCTCCGTTGTGGGTATTTCAGAGCCTTTCCATTTTTGCACAGTAGTAGTCTCGCAGCAGTAATCATACATAAAAATAATCTTCCATGGCTCTTTTCTAATTGACTATCCACTAATCCCAACAACAACAACAAAAAATTCTGGTTTCAGTTGAATGTTGATCTTTAAAATTCTTTGTGTCATTGTGTGTATTTGAAACCAAAATTTTATGGCTTTTTTATAAGTTACCCAGTCATGATAAAATGACCCTTTATGTTGTCCACATTTCCAACATAAATTTTGAAGTACCTTTATACATTCTAGACAATTTTTCTGGAGTCACATACCAATGGTACATCATTTTATAAAAACTCTCTTTTCAGTTTTAACACAACATGAATTTCAATCCTTTTAACCACATATTTTCCCACTGTTCCATCAATATGGAACAGTCCAAAGTTCTTAGCCCATTTTATCATACACTCTTTCACTTGTTCTTTTTTCCATTTCAAATTTCAATAAAGTTTATACATTTTAGCAATTACATGTTTATCATTTGTACATAGTTCAACTTCATATTCTGTCTTCTGCTGCTCAATTCCAAAGGTCCTATTATCTACCTCAAATCTTTCTCTTAACTGTGCATACGAAAACCACTGAAAAATAAATCCCTCTGCAGCCAGTTGCTCTCTCAATTTCATCTGATATTCTCCATGTTCTTGCTCTCTCAAAGAGTGAACCATTTCTCTTTACCTGCTGTTTCTTTCCTGTACTGTAAAATGCTTCTTGTGCCGAGAAATTTATTAAACTTGTATGCTGTTGTTTTATACAAGTGCACAACAATCAAACAAATACATTACAATCAAATCAATAACACTTAAAAAATAAACAACGGTAAGTGCAACAAAGTGAGGGGTCTCACCTTCGCTGAAGGCTTGGGTGAACAGCCGGGTCTTCATGGCTCTTCTAAATAACAGTAGAATGGGGGCCATCTGGATCTCAGTGGGAACCTCATTCCAGACTTGTTGAAGAGCAAAAACATGGTCTGTCTACCCTCTGTCTACCTTAAAGCTATACTGCATTTCCCAAATTATGTTCATTGTCGCCTCTTGTGCCCCTTCAATTAGAATTCTGCCAAACACCTTACCAGGCACACTTAACAAACTAATTCCTTTGTAGTTTTTGCTTCCATTACTGCTACCTCACCCTTTCTAAAGGGAACAATAAAGTCATTGTTCCAACGGTCAGCAGAGATGTACTGTTTAGACACCCTTTAAACAACTCGTACACTACTCATAAGCAAATGACACCCATTTTTAAACATTTCTTCAGACTACATCCACAGTCTTACCATTTTTCAACATCCTCACATTATGATTTCCTTTTCATCCATTCTTTCATCGGCCATTAACATCTATAGCATAAGTTTTGATGACACTCTTTAACATATCTCTGTTATTCCCATGCAAGCCTCTAAAATATTCCTTCCAGCGTTTTCTCATTCCATCCCAAACAATTTCATCACTACTATTTGTAACTCCATCTACTCTGCTGGAGGCTCCTTATTTAGCTCCCTTCATCAGCTTTCAAATTTTTTTTTTTAATTTACATCAAAATCACTCTTGTAGTCTAGACCTTCTCTATTTCACTAAGAATCAGTCTTGATTGACCAAAGCCATGATGTGCAGTGGGGATCAATATCTATGGTTACATCTGACGATGACCATAGTGTATGGAAGACTGTAACATGTAAGAGAAGTAAATGGTGAAGAACATGAATTAACACATGAAATGAAAGAAAGAAAACTAGATACATGACATGTTTGTAAAGCTAGGAGCAAGGAAAAGGATCTGAATGAAGGTGCTCTGATCTTGTGGAATGGAGGTAGATGCGTACATTCAGGGATGTGGAGGTGTAAGTTTAAATGTGAATGAAACACTAAAATGTATGTCAGAAAGTATAAATTATCATCATCTGGCTTGTTATGGTTATGGATTAATGCCAGCTGTATATTAAGCTTCAGTGAATGGTGATAATGGAAAAATGTTTATGCAATGTGCTGAATGAGTGCAATCCAGGTTTCACAGAAGTGTGTGGAATTAGGATAACGGGAATTAGGAAAAAAGGATTCTTGGTGGAAAAATTAAATGAAAGAGGCCATTGAAGAGAAGGTCTAGACCAGATTACCAGAATGCTACATTCAGCATTCCTGCCAAGGACAAAGACCATGCCGGTCGGATGAAGCAAGCTGTAGCTCACAAAAGCTTATGCTTTTTAATGATACTTGTTAGAAAAGTGCTACCAGACTCCTCCTGATTTCTGACCAGTCAGTTTGGGCACATTTTGGCCAATATGCCCTAAGTGCAATCAGAGTCCAGTTTTATCCCAAGGATGCTCATGCTATTTTATGCAAAGTACAATCTCTAATCTAGAGGCTGCTTTGCAACCCAACACACTTGTCCACCATCCACTACCGGGGAAATATATCCAATATCAAGACTCAGGACTGATGCAGAACATTCTCAGGAAGCTTAGATAAGCTATGTTAATATACACTGGTTGGAATAATAGCATATGTTTTGTGAACATCTAAATTAAAAGTGACTGAAGAATGCATATTATAATTTGCTGAATACAAATACCAGGCATCAATTTACCTAATTCAAAGGATATTCTTGCTAATAAGATCGTCCACCTCTAATTTCCTCGGTTCCACAGATCAAGAAAGCCATGCATGTCATACTAAGCGACCTTCGCCAAGATGACCATTTCAACATTGTAACTTTCTCTGATACAGTGAATGTGTGGAAGCCAAGTCAATCCATCCAAGCTACTCCGCAAAATATCCGGAGGGCCAAAGATTATGTCAGCAAGATGGAAGCAGATGGATGTAAGTGCTGGCCTGGAGAACTGGGAGAGTGAGGGTAGGAAAGAGACACAGGAGCCATCCTAAAAGTAATTGCAAGAACAGCCATAACTTCCTGTGGAAACGTTATCAAGTTTTTCCAACCTTGAGTCCGTAAACAAAGGTTGCTGCTGAATCGGCTTTTCTAAAGCCCAATTGTTCTCCTGGAAGATCAAACCCAGGAAATCTTGCTTACAGCTACCTGGATCAGTCCATTTATTTAGTCTAGGGAGGTGGGGGGAAGACCTGTGCCTCTCTAGATATTGCTAAGTTATCATTCCTACTGGCTGTTCCTATCAGCCTGATCAATAATGAGACTGCCTGGTGGTTGCAGTTCAAACATATCTGAAGAAACACAAATTTCCCATACTTTTTTGGCCCAAACCTTTCTTCTGAGGTGTCTTTGTTTCTGATTCTCTGACTTTTCGCTCCCTAGGGACTGACATCAATGCAGCATTGCTTGCAGCTGCCTCCATCTTCAATCAGAGTTCTCCAATGGAGGGAAAGGTGGAGAAGGAGCCAAGAATCCCACTGATCATCTTCCTGACAGATGGCGAACCCACCTCAGGAGTGACAGCTGGCAGTCGCATTCTGTCCAATGCTCAGCAGGCTCTTAAGGGTACCATCTCACTCTTCGGTCTGGCCTTTGGAGATGATGCTGACTATGGACTGCTGAGGCGACTCTCACTAGAGAACCGTGGGGTGGCCCGGCGTATCTACGAGGATGCTGATGCCACTTTGCAGCTCAAGGGTTTCTATGATGAAATTGCCAGCCCCCTGCTGTATGATGTGGAGCTGTCCTATCTTGATGGGGTTGCACAGGACCTCACTCAGAACCTCTTCCCCAACTACTTCCAGGGTTCTGAGCTTGTTGTGGTCGGCCGAGTGAAGCCAGGAGCATCAAAGCTGCAAGTACGCACAAGAGGGCAAGGCCAGGAAGGCCCACTGAACCTGGAAAATGACATTTCAACCAATACTACTGAAGCTGCTCCATTTGGCTGCCTTGGGGAGATCAACAAGATCGGTCACTTTGTACAAAGGCTCTGGGCCTACTTCACCATTCAGGACCTGCTACAAGCCCGGTTCCGAGCCAATGACACAGCTGCCCGGCGTCTCTTGACAGAAAAAGCTACCAATTTGTCAATCAAGTACAACTTTGTCACCCCTGTCACCTCCCTGGTAGTAGCGAGGCCAGAAGAGGCCAGAGACAGAAACCGGCCTGTGAAAACCACCATCCCTCCAGGGATGACTAGAGCATTAAAAGCCTCTTCTCAAGCATTGGCCGTACCTGTTTTGCCAAGACTTTCTAAGACAGCTAAATCTGTTCTTGGAATTACTGATGCTCCTGCAGTAACAAAAGCTTTCAAGGGAACGATGGGGACAGGAACTGTTCCAGTGACAGCACCTAGACTCTTTAAAGCAACCAGAGCCACATCTTCACCAGTTACAACTATGTCCACCATCATCACTCCAACTATCTATCCCACCATAGTACCTACTGCCACTGGCCGCCCCAAAGCAGCCAAAGTCACAATGATTCCGGGGAGAACTACCATCTCTTTGACTCCTGTAGCAATTCATAGATCTACTAAACCTCCAAGAGCTACCACCTCCCTTAGATCAACCAGGTCACCTGTAATCCTCCCCAAGATCAGTCCCACCAGAGCAGCAAGACTCAAACTCACTGTTCAGCCACACCCTGCACTGGAGACCAGAGGAACAGCCATAACAAGGGTTGTGGCAGGGGTCCCCAGCACTGTGGCCAAGGCACCTACTGCTTTGTACCCTTCAGGCAGCCCAAAGATCCTGGAGAGCAAATCCAACCATTGGGAGCAGCCCAAGATGACCCCATGGCCAGGCACTGAGCACCACCCACATACAAACAGGCAAGCGAGTACCGCCAGGGTGGAGACCGGGAAACTCCCCAGGAGCAAGACAGCTACCAAGGATGGGATAACCTCAGAGTTGCACATTGAGAGGCCCCAGGAGAACAGCACTGTCTCTTGGGGCACAGAACCAGGAGCCACATCCCTCATGACTCAGGCAGCAGAATTAGAGGGAGCCAGACAGATTCCTGGCAGCTCCACACCTGCCTCTGACATCAACCTCCTCCTGCTGCCTGGAGAGTCTGAATTACACTCAACCACCATCCGGAACACAGAATACGTGGAGTCCTTGAACCCTCCAGCTGTATATAGCTTTTTGATACCCAAGGGACATGGAGGTAGGTGCAAGGAACCTGGGGCAGTGCTTGGGGGTTTGGGCCTCCCCCTCCTAGGCCACATAGGTGCCCTCCTCTCTCTTATTTACGTCTGAAGAGGGTGGTCTAACTGCGTGGGTTTTTAATCCATCTCCACTGCTGCTGCTGCCACTGATCACCCAAGCAATGGGAGAACTGCAACAAGGGTGGGTTGCGCCTAGCAGATGAAAATCTCATCTTGGTTATCAATCCGTAATTCTGACAAATCTCCAGTTCTGCTAGCCACATGGGTAGCCTAATTTATGCCCCGTTTCGCTTCTGTTGTGGTACTCCAGCCCTACCGCCTTATTCCCAAGATTGACTGCCCCCTCCTCTCCCTTCCCATTAATCTCTGTATCCTATACTCCCAGCCATACATGCAGTGCTCTGGAATTGCTCTAGATCCTCTTTGGTGATTGGATGTTGTTTTATCTATGCGTTCAACTCTTGTTTGTCTCCTTCTCAGAAAGCTTGGATTATGGAGACTATCCAGGTAATTCTTCCATCACTTTGGGGGGGGGGGGGTAGTGAGCTCATCCTATTTCCTATGTTTAAAGACCTTCCCAGATGCCCATCTTGGAGAGCAAATTCATTTATTAAGCCCACTTTAACCCACACATATGTTGCAATGTACAGTGTGTGTTCCAGTTCAGGTTTCTGGCTTGTTCCAATCCCCTCCCCTGTGGTTTTCCATTCCCTTCATGCAAAGAGTCAGGATTGAGTATTATCAATCATAAGATGATTAGAAGTGCACTACTAGTCCCGGCCACATTCTTAACTGTGTCATATTATATTGTCTCTCCTCCTTAGAATGTTGTCTTTTGCTCCTCTCCAAAGACTTTATCTATTTTTGCAGACTCTGGGATTCCCCTGAGCCTACTGATCCCAAGCATGTGCACGGATGATGCCATTTTAGCTACACAAGGGACCCACATCTAGAGAATGAGTTTAACAAAGAGACCACCACTGGTCCATTCCATATTCTTAGGGGTGGAAATGCCTGATTGCTCAGCGACTCATTTAATGAAACACCCTTTGCCCAAAAGAAGAAACAAATCGCTGAAAAACAAAGGACAAATGAGAACATGGATTTGCATAAAATGTACATATACTAATCTACACGTAGACATGGAAATGTTAAAATCCTTGCTGCGTGAAATAGAAATCCATCTCTCTGTATTTTTACATCAGGCATAAACTGTTAGTCCTTCCAAGAAAGCAGGAGTTGGAAACTGAATCTTATCCGAGGGCTGGATTCTCTCCACCCAAATTCTGATCAGTCACAACTCCCAGCAGCCTTACTCAGCCTGGTCAGTGCTGTCAACATCTGGTGACATTATCAACATCTGGAGGGCCAAATTCTGTGTACCTGGAGTTAAGGATAGGGCTTTGGAGAAGAGGCCTTCCCTTTCCTTCAAAGCCCTATCCACCCTCAGTCCTTCCTCCTTCAAGGTGTATGGGACTGAATGCTCCTCCCATTCTTTGGAGAAAAGATGGGACATCTTAACACTCAGGTCAGGGAGGAGCAGGGAACACGCACCAACATTTTCATTGTAAAGCATTTAGAAGATGGGGAGAATCCCAGGAAGGGGTCAAGGCCCTGCAGTCCATGTATGGCTGGCTCATGAGCTGCAGCCAGTCCATAGGTCAGGAGGGTCTCCCCTTTTGAATTATGTCTTGAAAAAGAGAGAGAAAGAGGGTATCCTCTGTAAAGTAAGACTCATGATCATCCAAGATGGCAGACCGGGTGTATTGGCAGTCCCGTTCAAGCTATGGTTTTGTTAGTTAAAAAAGTAAATATGGTATGGAATTGAAACGGACAGTAGTAGTTTATGCTGAAGGGGATGCAAGTTTTCTTTGCGAGCCACTATTGCTACGAAACTCTGAAGTTGCTCAAGATAAATTGAAAACAAGGCATACTTGGCTAATTCTTTAAACCGAATCAAATTTAGCATTCAAAGCAGGCAGAATTTGTGGTATGGCCAATTAGAGTTGGTGTCTTTCGAAAAGCACCGTGAATAAGCAAGCACTGCCTATGCATCAGTGACTCTCTTGAGTTCAATGGATTGAAGATCAAAGATCCACAATGAAGTAGGGAAAGGAAGTTGGGGCGAGTCTGAAAATACTCTGAAAATTAACTTGTTTTCTTGCAGATTTCTTTGAAGAATCAGACAGTGAATCAGGTACTTTCCTGAACAATCAGCACTTGTCAGACAATTCCCTAGTGGGTGAAGTGGGGAAGGTTTGCATTTTTAGAAGCATGAAGGAAGGGAACACGTGCAGTGAATAGCCTCTGGAATCCTTTCTATCCCCTTTATCTGGAGTGAAGCATCTTTATTTCCTTCCTCGTGTGCTTGTCTGTGTGGTGTGTGCTGGGAAGCAGCATATATGTTCTGCTCTGAATCATGTGACCAGGAGGAGGGCGCTTCGAATAGAGCAGTCAGCCTCATTTCAGTCCATTGCATACCTGCTTTTCCCACAGAGATGCATTGGAGAAAAACTTCTGGATTTTTTTGGGGGGGGAGTGGAGGGCAGTCCTCAGCCAGATCCAGCCCAGTTTTGAAGTTAATGCTCGTTTTGTCAGCTTATCCCCCCGCCATGCCAATTTTGATTCCATTCTGTCGTTTTCAAAGAGCTATCTTGTTGATGGACCACAGTCCTGAGTCCCTTTACATAATTTATTTCCAACATGTTTCCAACATGTTAGACTGGGAGAAAAATTAAAAGTCATACCTCTGTAAGGAAATAAGTCAATGCATATTATTTTTGTGTTTGTCAGTCTCCCTGGTTCCTTTGTTAAGATTCACTGGATTCTCCTAGATAGCTTTTCAACGTATACAACATATTGGGGCTGGGGCGGGGGGGAGGGAGGGAGGGGGAGAGAGAGAGAGAGAGAGACATTGATTGGTTGGTTGGTTGATTGGTGGGTGATGAAATGAGACTTGGTATATGCATAAGCTGAAAGATTTCTCCAATGCCCAGTGGATTTCATCTTTATCTCTTTACAGACTCCTTGGGAACTTCACCCAACACTGGCCTCTTCACTTTCTCCTCTTGGGGTAACCACCACCCATTCCTAGCTATGTAGAATTCACAGGGCCCCATTTTTTTAATGTCTTGTTAGCTGACACCTTTTGCTTCTTACTTGCAGTGGATGGGGACCCTCACTTTGTAATAAAGTTGCCCCATTCACTGGGGAATCTGTGCTTCACCCTGGATGGACGCTCAGGAGATATCCTGCGGCTGGTGAGAGACCCTGCCACAGGTAAGAGCTGTGATTAGAACCTGTCCCAAGCAATCCCCGAAGGCTAAAGGTGAAGACAGATGGGACTGTAAGCTTGTTTTCAAGAATATTGGCATCTCAGGTCAGGTACTTGTGACCATGTGCAGAATCCTTATCCCCAAGCCAGACAACTAAAAACAAAACTACACAGTGTGAAGAGTATCAACCTCCATTTAAAAGGACCAAGTGCTTCTGAGCATTACTCCCGTCTAAAATGAAGCCGTTTTAAATATTCTTTAATGATAGGCAGAGGTAAATATGGCAGTTGGGATGAAGGCACCTCTAGGAGAAGGCGGCAGCTTTTGAGACAGGAGAGAGAGAGAGAGGACGTTCAGCAGGCTGGGTTGAAGAACAGCAACTGTGGATTTAGGTTCCAGGGGTCTGCTTCCAATCCGTTGAGGGGCCAAGGGGAGAAGAAAGAGACTGATTGTTGCCTTTCTTTGCCTTCAGGTTTGTCAGTTAATGGGCACCTAATGGGGGCCCCTCCAAGGCCAGGCCACGAAGAACGTCCCCGCACCTATTTGGATGTCATCACCATAGTAGTGGAGCGCCCACATGCCAGCTACGTGGTTAATGTAACCCAGAAGGGTGTGACACTATATGGCGAGGAAGTGCTGGTCCTTCCCTTAGCTCAGCGGGCCACAGTCTACAAGCCCCCTCTGGCCATTTCCATGTGGCCCGAGGCCAATATCACTGTCCAGATTGGGTCCATGATTGAATTCCTTGTTTTGCTGCACCACTATAGACATCCCACCGTCCTGCAGTTGGACCATCTCGGCTTCTACATTGTGAAGGGCCAAGGCCTGTCAGCGTCAGCAGGCGGCTTGCTAGGTGAGCTGTTTTTACCAAGAGGGTGACTAATGTGTTTTCTAGCCCCAAGTCCACCTACACCCACTTCCATCTATTTATGTTCTGCCCTGGGTTCCCCCTTGCCACTTTCCAGACTAGATGCCATGTGTCCTTAAGAATCACAAGTGACTCTAAAAAACAAGACACCAACCAGCCCTACATGTTAAAAATACAGGCCATGCTTGGCTTCCCAGTGAGAGCTGACAACTCACTGATGATATTCACAACCATAGTGACACACTGGCTGGGAGCTCTGGGTACTGTAGTCCCAACACATCTCAAGATCTCCAGGAGGGGGAGGGCTGTCTTAGAAAGTTCAGATAAGAGACAAATGACCTGTGACTCCTAGGTTCAATTAAACAGAGCAGCAGCAGCAGCAAGGAATACAGATTAGATTAGGACTATGGCAAGGGAGATTTATTCTTCTTGTCCCCACCTTTCTTTGGCAAAATAACTTTTTGCAACTCCCTTTTGCTCTTTAGCTTGCCCAAATAGATGATTTGCAATAGAAGTTAATACAGGAGAAAAAGGCCCAAATCAGATCTCTCATCATACCTTCAGCTGGGTAGAAAATTATATTCAGAACCAGATCCTGACATCTTGATAAGAATCTTACCCCTTTTCCAAAACCTCTCCACTTTTTCCTGCAGTGTAAGGTTAAGCCTTGCCATTTCTACTTCCACTGAGACCAGCAGAAACTGCTGCTTCAGTGCCAGGCTCTCTGAAGGAGGGCCCATTATACAATGGTCCTAATTAGATACGAACACACTGTTGAAGTAGGATTCCCATCGCTCATAGTCACTGAAGCAGCACTCCAACCCAGCAGGAAGGCAGGTACGCGTGTATGTGTGGACACACACACACACACAGTTATTACAATGCCAATTTGCTCTTTCCCAGGCCAGTTCCAGAACAGCAACATCAGCCTTTCTCCAGACCCATCTCAGGGGGACCAAGCTGCCTGGATGCAAAAGGACACAAACAAAGTGCTGGTCACTGCAGTCACCAAGGTGCTGAAGGATTCAGTCCAGAGGGCTCACGAAGCTGAGTGCTGGCTGGTGAAACGCAAGGATGTGGAAGAGTTGTTGGGGGCCTCTTACTGCACCTTCCTTGCCTCTGACCTGTTGGAAATATGAGCTGGCCTGCTTCCGTCCTCTGTCTGGGAGGAGCAGCCGATTCAAAAGACTTCCACCACCCAGAGAGAAAAATTACCAGCTTGCTCAGTTGGATAGAGGCAAAGCTGGGGATGGAGTGGGACGGGGTGGGGAAGGGTAGCTTCTTACCATTTCAGAGTGGCCCCTACTCTTTCATTTGTGGATGTATTCAGACCCATGCAGCCAAAATTTCTGCATCTGGGAAACTAGTAGAAACGAGCAGGAGAGCCGCTGGGCTTGCTGCCCCGTTCATTTCCGTGACTTGGAATTCTTTCACAATTCATGGGGAATCTCCTCCCAGAAGTCTCCCGTTGACAAGGCAACTCAAGTTGCTCACCCAGGGTCCTACTCAGGGAAAGAGACTGAAACTTCAACAGGACTTTCTTTTGTTAAAAAAGAAGGGAATAAAAGTTACTACTACACCCATCAATGTTTTGGCACTGAAAGGCCATAGTGGAAGCGAATACGTTTTCGTGTGTGCAAAGCAGAGTGGCAGAATCAGGAAAATCATGCCAATAATCTGACTTAACATGAGCTGGGGATTCTCCCTCCACTAACCCTATGTCCTCACGGAGCTCTCCAAATGTAATCCATACAGCAAGAATTTTACATGACAGCCAAGAGCAGACAGGCAAAAGCCTCCGTCTCTCTAATTGTTCCTTCCCTGCAGAAGGTTGCATGGAGCTCTTCATGATGCTCCAGCATTATATACATTTCTTTTACCTGTTATGCTTATCTTCAGTAAGAAAGCCCCTTAGCACTGCAGCCAAGAGCCATTCCCCCACCCACAGACTCCTGAGGCCCTGCAGCACCCAAGATTTATTGTCCTGTAATTATCGCAGGATCAGACTCTCTTTTCATGTGTTAATGTGTATTTTACAAGTCATACAATAAAAACGAAAATTGCTGCCGAGATATTATTGTAAACCTGCAGCTAAAGCAAATATAGGAGACTAATTAAAGGAAAGGAAAAGGCAGTGACCCTTAGCTGGGAGAATGAGTCTTTCAGTTTTGCTTGAGAAATATCTTTCTGATATTAATTTTGTGCATCCAAACAACAACAGATCATGAATAATGCCAATTCTGAATAAAAGGTGGCCGTGGCACTTTGCGGGGAAAAATTCCACATGAGATCAGTGTGAGACAGACTTCATGGAGAATATCAGGGAATGCCAATATAAAATAATTAAGTGGGCTAACATCCCATTTGGTTATTTGATGATAAAGCAATTTCGAGCATCAAGATAACCTTTTATTCTACAACTCTTGAAAACTTGCCAAAAAAGGTTTGGATAGCACTCCTGAAAATATTCCCCCAATGGTGAATCCTTTCAGCACAGCCCCTTTTAAAACAAAAAGCTGCACATAATAAATGCCCCCACCCTTAAAAACTAGATGTAGAATGTATGTCTTGGTCATGGTGCTAGAACTCATGTAGTAACTCTTGTGCAAGAAGCTGCTATGTCTGTACTTCGATATCAAACTCTCCAGAACATAAATTTTGTGGGTGAGTTCTCCCGGATCCCAGTGAAGGCATCTGTTCCGAGAGGGAACAGAATCAGAAAAATATACCTCAGGCATATGCCACAATAAACTGAAGGTTTTCTTTTATTCTAACCCCTGGAAAAAATTATATATATATGTGTGTGTATATATATAATTTTCCCCCCCTTAAACACACATTTCTAGAGAGAGGCCTAAAAAATAGAATTCAAACATTTACACAAAGCTTGCTGGAGTCTGGTGTAAAAATATGACACACAGCTGTATTAACTGAGCCGTGCTGCTGGGTAGAAACATCTTTTAAGTCTTGCTTAGGGGGCATGACGCCCTCCCTGCCGCCGTAGAAGGGGGACAAGGAGAAGGAGAAGGGAGGACAGACTGCTTTATGCCAAGAATAGAAAAAACAGGCCCGGAAATTAACAAAATGAGAGATCTGCAACAGGAACAGCTGTGAAGCCTACTGGAAAACTTCACATCATGGGGGGAAAATCTGCTAACTTTCCGCCCTCTGCAACATGGAATCTCCTGGTTGGCAGCCTCATCTGACAGAAGCGGTGCTGGCCGGTACAACTTCCAACTGCAGGTGGGAGATAGCTGGGATTTTCTCCAGTTTAAGATACAAACACCCAAACCGACAAAATTCTCTTCACGTATAGATATGCAAACCAGGGAGGAGGCAGCCTAGCCTTCTACCTCACCTGCCTTCTTGTATATGCTGCAAAATTATCATCATGGATCGCCCATCCCTCTCGCATTCTGCAGCGCTACAGGGACACAGGTATCTTGTGAAGCTCCCAATCTTCTATTTTGGATGGATAACGTAAGGCTGATGGGCAAATGACTTCCTATTGCCAGCTGACTGGAAGTTTCAAGACCCATCCAGTGGAGGGGGGATTATTTCCAACCCCTACCTACGCTCCATCCAGACAGCCCTGACTGCCAAAAAACAAAGGGAAGAATCTGCTTCTCTTTGTAAAACAAGTGGTTCCTCTCCTGCCCATCCTTCCCTTTTGCTTAAAGGGCTTGCAGAGCTTTGGAAGGGTCCCTCCTGAACAACGTTACTCAAGCTGAGCAACTTTAGGATGGGTGAATGTCAACTCCCAGAATTCCACAGCCAGAAATGGTGCTGGCTGGGGAATTCTGGGAGTTGAAGTCCACCCATCTCAAAGTCGCCGAGGCTGAGAAACACTGCTCTAGAAGACTGTAAAGGAAGAAGAGCCACCTGCTTGCGTCAAAGCAACAACTTTCTGCTGGGAGAAACATTTTAAAAAAATGAGAAAAGAAACACTCCTTGGCAAGCCAGGGTCTGCCCACAGCAGCAAAAGACACAAAAGGCGTTTGGAGCTGCTAGGAGGAAAAGAAAAGCTGATGTCTGTAATGTGTGACTTGGCAGAGGGAGGGGAGCATCTGATAGAGGTATCAGCCCCAGAGCAAAAAAGGAAGTGCAGCGGGTCGAGGTAGGGATGGAGAATCAGTGGGCACAACACACCCCCCGCCTCCTACGTTGTCTGTCTTTTCAGGGAAACCAGCGTGGTTCACCTCCGTGTTCAGGTGCTGCCGATCGAGTTCAAGCTTCCAGCAGCAGCGCGGGCAGCTCAGACTTGGCTCTGATCCGTGTGAGGGAAGGAGAGGTAGAGTAGCGCGGGCCTTGTCCACACCCAAGGTCCCGTCGGCCCTCCAAAGACACCGGGCAGTGCCTCCAAGTGGGTCTCTGTGCCTCACCCAACTTCTGCTGCCCAAAAGCTGGGCATGAAGCCTGGAGCTGGCGTGGGGATGCGCTCAGAGGAGTAGCTTGCCATTGCGATGGATCTTCAGGATGCGTCCGAGTCGCTGCTTGGCTGTCGCTAAGCCCTTCTTGGGGCGTTTTCCTGAAGGGAAGGGAAAATAGGGGAGTTATAATTCTAATTTACTCAAGTCACAAAACCAGTTTATTTTCCTCCCGAGAAAAGCCCCTGCTGACATGGAGAATGAAACTACAAGATGAATTGAAGGAGAACATTAAGAATAGCGCCATTTTTCTTTTACTTGCTCCCCGTGTGGGAGCAAGAATCACATCTTCTCTCACAGGGGTCACCAGACGATTCAAAGGCATTTCTCAATGGGGAACCATGAACTCCATCTGTGTGAGGTTATGCCCAGGTGATCCTGGATGAATGAGTCAGGACCTTGCCAGGAGCCAGTGTTTCATACCTGCCTCCATCTCCAATAATCAGTTTCCTTACTCATATACTTTATTCTCATAAGGCAGTCCTGAGTGTTCACAATGCTATATAATTCGTGGCACTTTCAAAAGTGCTACAAAATACAGTGGTATCATTCCAAGAGGGATACCCAAGGTGAGTTCACGGCAGAGGCAGGATTCGAATTGGTGACCTTCTCTGATATGCAGCTCGGTCGATAATAGATGATACTGCTAAGTTTGTTCGGTATTTGGTTGACCAGGAGAACTGACTGTGCAAGCAGTCACATACTTATGACTGACCAGGCCCAGCCAGAACTCTTTCACCAATTCCACTCCCTCTCCTCCTCTGGAAAAAACTGTTCTTGTAGCAGATCTTAGACAGCTAGAACTCTTCCCTAATCAGCATCAACGCCCATATATATACGCTTACCCTGTGCTGCCTGGGGACCTGGTGAGCCAGCTGAGGGACGCCGCTGGGACAAGAAGACACCTGGGGCCATGGGCGTGGAGCCACGGTTCACCTGGGCCATTCCAAAAACATTAGGCCGAGCGGTGTATTCATGATCCACCAGGCTGCCAGCAAACTGCTCCTGTTTAGATTCTGGGGGAGGGGTGGGCACAGGTGCCTCCAACTCCGGATCTGGATCCTGGGGGAGGGGGGGTGGGGGTGGCACATCTGGCTCCGCTTCCGCCTCTATCACTTCTGCCTCTGGCTCCGGTTCTGGCTCCGGTTCTGGGCTAGGAGCTTTTGGGGATGGTGGCTTTCTTTTTACCATGAATTTCCGCCGCTGCAACTTCTGATGTTCCTTAAAATGAAGACAAAAGAGGTAGAATCCTTTATTTAGAGCTGCAGCGTGAAGAGCAGCTGGGCATGGGAAGCGCTGTGAGGAATCCCTGTTGCCCTGCCCAGCTCGATCCATTCATGTTAACTGGAAATGCCTTGAACAGATTCTTACATGTTTTAATTCCTGTTTGAGAACACTGAGTGGACTAGTTATCCTATATATATATAAAAACGATATAAAACTATATATATAAGGCTGGGGCCAGAGAAGGCACTTCTCCATCGTGGGCTGCATGTAGCCAACAGCCTTCCTTTGGACATCAGGCCTGCCCTGACAGTGCTTTCCTTCTGGAAGCTGGTTAAGACAGAGCTCTTCTGGAGGGCTTTTGCAGCTTACGGGATGACACCATTGTGTGAAAGATTTTGTACATTGCTCTGGCTCTTTTAGAATAAATGTTGCTTTATTTCTGTTCATTGTTTATTACTGATCCCGTGGTGGCTTGTTATAGTTCCTCCAGCTGTTTCATGTTGGACTATGCTATGTACCACTGAGTCTTTTGAGTGTGTTGGCACAGAGAGGTGATACATAAGCGATCAGTCACTACACTGAGTGCCTTTGAAAGAAAAACCAGTGTATAGAAGGCTCAACAATGAGCATGCTTCCTACTGAACAACAATCCTACTTTCCTGAAACACCCCAAGCCTTCCCCACTGACGGAGCAAAAGCTCCATTGAAGAAGAGGGCCACCCTCCCAAGGATGAGTCTGCCTGGGTCTCTTCTCACCACCCACTCCTCCTCTCACAAACCAACCTGGCCCTTTACCTGCTGAGCTAGCTTAGCTGCTGCAGCCGCCAGACCGGTCTCGACAGACGCCACTCTGGTCCCCTCACGCACAGGGCGGTCTTGCTTGGGCAGCGTTGGGGTCACCCGGGCTGCGAAGGGGGAAAGTTCACATGAAGAAGTTTCTACTCCAGCTTCCCCTAACCTTGGCGACCTCAGTCTAGGTGGAATTGTAATGCCCAGGTGGCCATTTGGGCTGGGGAATACTGGGAGCTGCAGTCCAGAGATCTGAAGCACCCCAAGATTGCGGGAGGCCGCTCTACTTGCTTCCACTTGGTACATGTAAAACATATTCTTCACCTACATACCCATAAGGTCAAAAATAAGGTAACGGAGGCTCCATTGAGTGGAACTTCATAGAATTCGGGCCACAACTACAGCCTCACAGCCCTCACAGATGCAGCGCTCGCTCTGAAATGCTCACCTGCCACAGGCAAAGCCCAGAGAAGGGGAATAACTTGCATTTGTGAATAGAGTTTAGCCAGATATACTATGGAGCCAAACTGTAACTATTGAGAGGGCAGGTCTATCAAAATTCGCAAAGCGAGGTTGCCAAGCTCTGTACCGTTTTTTAAATAAAATCCTTAAAAAAACCTTTCCAATACAGTCAAGCAAATTTGCCTCAAACAATGACCACTGCTGGGGAATTCTGGGAGTTGAAGTCCACACAGCTTAAAGCGGAACACTGTTCGTGGGCCTTGCAGAAACAAAAAGTAAAGTCTGTAACCATACTAAAGTGCACCTTGTGCTTTGTGTATTTCCAAGGAATTGTGACCCAGTTCACTCTGTAATTGCTGGTCATGGGGACGGTCAAAGATCAGCACCGGACAATGAAATCCCATCCTCAAATACAAAGTCTTCAGCAACTCTTCCAGCACTGGAATCCTCAGTACACTTTTCACCCCAAACACTTTCAGATATATTTTTGTATTCAAAAGGGTTAGAAATTTGCTTTTTAAAAGAATTATTCCCAGGGAATTGCATTTTTTATCCCTTTCCATAGGATCACATTAAAGGCACACAGTCTGTTACAGGTGATGCGTTGTTACCTTTAGGACTCCACGGAGCATCATCTGTACATTTTTTCTTCTTTGGCAGGGATTTCAAGGCTGGGTCATCCTCATCTGATTCCAAGGACGGGTAAACTGCAGAGAGAGGGAATGAACTGTGAATTCTTCAGGTCTGAATATACAGATGGGGCAAACAGGGAACTGTGGTTGTGATGGGGCACGTGAAAGGAAACTAGATTTCTCTAATATGAGGACAAATGCTTTATTGCTATAACTATCAGCCCTTCTCCGCTCAAATTATATCAATCTGATATCTTTTCATGTATTAAAGAGTGCACCTTTAACCCCTTTTCACAAAACGTGGCTCTTTCTGATTCAACTATTTTTAAACTAGGATAAGGGGAGAAGCTTGGGACTTGCAGAAAGCCAGAAGGCTGCATATAGTTCTGAGCAGGAAAGCCTGAAAAGACAGGATGATAAAAAATGGAATTATGCTGGGCAAAGCAGCTTCTCTCCATACAGACCGGCAAAGATTCCTCTCTGCAAGGGGAAGTCCAGAAGTGAAACAAGACCAAATTCCATAGAAGGTCCTGGATTCCAGGCCAGAGCAATCTTGCCAAAAAGTTTAGAAGATGGTTGGCTCCTCATTCTAGACACCCTGCCTACCTCCTCCCCACTCAATTCCTTGCACAGCTCTAAAAACCATCCTGATTGCTGCTAAGCCTGGAAATCCCTACTAGCTTGCATATTTCCCTGCACACTGGGGAAAGGAAACCCAGCATGTGTACTCAGCACAACTGCTACAACCGTTTCCAGCTGGACAAGTCAGAATAGCCCTACAGAAACTGTCATTTGGGGGGAAGCAGAGGCAGGCTGTGTATTGTTCCTTAACTACTTGCTAGTGATCAAGTGCCACCTACCCAGGCCCGTGGCAAAATACACTGATGTAGCAGGAGCAAGAGAACAATTAGAAAGCCTTGCTGTGAAACTGAGCAGTTGGGGCACTGAGAAACGGGAAACTGGCTGGGGGATGCTCTGAGCAATTTAACGGCTGCAGGCCAATTCTCCAGCCTTCTCCAGATTAGTGTCCTTCAGATGTGTTGAAGTTTCCACTTACAGTTCCCAGGCAATTAGCTATGTTAGCCCAACACACCTGAAGAGCCCCAAACTGGGGTGACCTGCTTATTGAGGTCAATGGAATTTGTACCTGGCTGGACCTATACAGGAGTCAGTGTAGGGGTGCAGCCTAGACATGCCTACTCAAACACGTCTCCTTAGAACTTCAATAGAGTTCCAACTTGGAAAGTGTTGTACAGGTGGTATGAGTGTATATAAAGACCTGTATTCTGTAATGCACAGCACTCTTACAGGCCAATCATTTTCAAGCTGCCTTTTAACATTTCTGCCCAGGAGAAGAAAGTCCTATTTTTCTTGTAGAACCTTCCAACAGAGAAATAAATCTCTCTCCATTCCTTACTATATTCAGCGTCCTTAAAACAGGCTCCAAGGCTCTCCTGCTCATCCATGCTGGCCTCTTCCTCGCTGTCCGTGCTGTGGTGAGCTGGCCGTTTGATGGGCCTCTTCCCTGAGCGCTGAGTGCCGGAGGCTCCTGCAGAGCCCCGTTCGTGCCCAGCTGCCAACCAGGCCTGCAAGCTGGAGGCCCCTCCTGAGGATGACGACTGGAGGTTGGCCATGCACAGCATGCCCTGGATGGCTTCCTGAGTACTGGGAGAGGCAGGCGCATCACTGGGGAGACAGTACAGGAGAAGCCTTTATTGCATCAGCACTGGGACACCACACGCAACATGGCATTGTCAAGCAAACCCCTGAACAACAATACGTCTCAGAACCCGTAGATAGGACATCGGTATGTTCAGTGCACTGACAAAATATGACCTCCAAACACGTTTGCATAATTTCTCTTGCAATTTGCACCATTCATATTGGTTCTGCTTCCTAAACAGGCTAAGAAGGGGAGTTGTGATCTAACCAGTCTGGACGGTAGAAGCTGAAATGCTTTGCAAACATCATGCTGTTTAAAGACAAAAAACCTGAAAGTTTTTTATTCTAAATCCCTAAGTCATCATAGTCCTCCCATAGGTATAATAAAGTGAAAGACATGAAAGGGTTCCATCTTGGTTACAACTGTTCCCAGTGTTGAGGATGATGTTTGATGTAGCAGCAGACCTTCATAAATGGGAAGTTAGTAATTCGAAAGAGACACCCTGCTCATCCCACTCCTTACTTCCACCCTTCTTTGGGTCTGGTGGAGGGGAAAACCTACGAAACCCACAGTCTGAGGAGCCTATAGGTGTACTCCCTGCACCTGTATGTGCCTGAGATAAAACCTCACGGTTTGAGAGCTGTCGACTGAGGTGGAAAAGGTATCTTCCCAAAGTGGAAGTTGGAGGAGAGCTCTCTGGCTCCTTGCTTTGCAGCAAAAACAGAAGCCCCACAAGACTCTGTCACCCCTTCAAACACCAGAAAACCTGTTTGCTGAAGAGAAGGGGAAAGAATCTACTTGTAATGTCAAAATATATTGTTTTCAAGTATTAAAAAGCAGTTTACCAGGGATAAAAAAACAGGTGGTCAACTACAGATTGTTAAAATCGAACTGCACTATACATATAACAGGGCTCCAGTAGAGCCGTGCCTCCTCCATCATAGGCTGGGCGAAACAGGCAAGGCTTTGGGGTCTGCCTGAAGTAGCAGAGCTCCAGGAGGTCCCATGATCTAGTCTGCACATGCCCATCCCAGGAAACAGAAGCAATGGCCTTTGAAGGATTATAACCCGCTTCCCCCACCCCCCCTCTCCCGAGTTCCCATCAGGCCACCTCTCACCTCAGCTCATCATAGTCAGCACCGCCAACCTGCCGACTGGCTTTGAGCAGGTCCAGGATCCCACCGGCACTACTGCTGCCTTCCAACTGGTCATCGCCAGAAGCATCCTCCTCCTCTTCGGTGGTATAGTCCTCCTGTGGACAAAATAAATCCAGTTTTAACAGGAGGCCTGTTTGCTGGCCAAATGGGTATTCTGCCTCTGTTCCAGGAGCACAATCGGAAGAGATGCTAGCACAAAATGAGCAACACTATAAGGTGCACCTGAAGCTTGAGAGCATCAACGTTTCTACTGGGCCTGCAATCCCTTACTACAGTTGCTACTTAGACAGAGGGAGGTGGCCATGTTTTAAATTGCACATGATTATACCTCAGGGGAAGCTGGATCTCTACTTATATGATATGACACACAAAATAAAAGTTTCTTAAAATACCTTTACCATTTCTGTTTGAATTGGTTTCACTTAGCTTTATTTTAGATCATGTATTTATTTTAGATTATCACCCTAAGGCTCGGCAGGGGACAGCACCTGGCTGATCTTGTCTGGATTGGATCTAGGTAACCCTTGAATATGAAACTGCCCAGAAGGCCTAGGGCTGTAGGCTAGAGTGGGAAATCAAAAGAATATCCTGGAAGAAGGCAATGGTAAACTATGTCTGTATTGCTGCCAAGAAAATAGCATGGACGACGACATCATCATCATCACCATCATCTTCCTGCCTTGTTTATATATAACTCAAGGTGATGAACATATCTAATAGTTCTCCCTCCACAACAATCACCCTGTGAGGTGGGTCGAGCTGAGAGCAGGACTGGCCCTAAGCCACCCAGCCGGCTTTCATGCCTAAGGCGGGACTAGAACTCACCATCTCCTGCTTTCTAGGCCAGCACCTTCACCACTACACCAAACTGGCTCTTTGATTTATCCAGGTGGTCAGTCGGGGTTGACTTGAAAGAGACTTATCACCCCAGAGCACCATTCTCAGGCAAATGTGTAACACGGAGGAAAGCAAAAAACCCAAATACTATACAGAATAATTATATCAAATAAGTAAGCCTTTGAATCATGCATTGGATCCTCACACCCTCCAACATACAGCATCAGGCCTGGGCAAAGTTCCATGCATATTCCACTCAGAATGACCTCATATTTTCTATATATTTTGGTCTACAAGTCCCATTAGTCCCGGCCAACATGAGGAATAGTCATGAATTATGGGAGTTATCTAGGAGAAACTCCACTGCCCCATTATTTCCACCAGACAAAGTTTCTCCTATTCCAAACTGTACCTTTTAGTAATGAAAGAAATCAAAGCTTAACTATCAAACATCATAACGCGACTGTAGTTTTTTGGCCCAAGCAAATTTTTTCTTTTGCTTTCTTTTTTTCTTTTTAATTATTAACCAGGCCCAGTTATTATTTTTTTTTATTTACACAATTTATTAGCCGCCATCTCATTTTCCCAAGTGACTCTGGATGGAGTACAACAGGGTTAAAAAACAGTCAATAAATAAATTAAAAAGTATAAAAAATATGAAAAAACAAACTAAAACAGAAAATACATTACAAGTATGAGCGAGTCTAATTACTTCATCTTCTAATTAATACTGAAGCTATAGAAGAAAAGGGTACCTGAAATGAGTAAGCAGATGAAACACCACCCATGTTCCACCCACTCAGAAAGTACAGCTGGTTGCCAGTTGGCTTCTGGGTGAATTCAAAGTGCTGGTTACCACCTGCACAGGGCCTGTGTCTATTTGTTTCTGCCCATCTGGTGAGGCCAGCTAGAGTGGGCATGCTCTGGGTCCTGTTGGTTAAGCAATGTCATCTTGTGGGACCCAGAAAGTGTGCCTTCTTGGCGACGGCTCCTGCCCTCTGGAATGACACCCCTCCAGAGATCTATCCCATTCCCACTTTACTGATTTTTGGAAAACTGTAAAAACCCGGTTGTTCTCCCAGGCCTTGGGTTAGGATAGTGGTTGAGCCCTTGGCTTTTCGGTATCCTTTGTGTGTGTGTGTGTGTGTGTAGGGGGGGTTCCCCAGTCAGTTGTACTCCCTTTTCTTTGATATCTGCTGCTTTTTAAAATTCTTTTTAAATTGTTAGCCGCCCAGAGTCGTGAAGTCAGGCAGCCTCGAAACTGAAACATTCAGTTAAAATTAAATTAAATATTATTTATCAGCATGCAGCCAACAAAGCAGCTAATGCTTTACAACAGCCTTCCCCAACCTGGTATGCTTTGGAAGTGTTAGGCTTCAATTCCCATCGTGGCCATCTGGTCACTATTGAAACAATAGTGTAGCTTGGTTGAGTCTGACAAGGTAATTACTATGTCCTTAAGACTGACTGGTAACCTCTAATCTCAGATGTTTGCTGGCTGAACAAGATCACGCCAAGTTGCAGGGAAGATGTTCAAGGCGTGCTGAGAAACTATTTCACCTCTCATAACTTTTTCAAGCTTTTAAAAATTGATCCTGAGCCCAAACCCAGAACTCACATCACAATTAACTCTCACTCCTAGATGGTGATCCTACAATGTCATCACAACTCTGCAACACTGCCACCAGACTTACCTCAATGTCAAATTCTACTTCCCCCGGCTCCCGCACTCGATTTGGGTCGGAACAGGGTTTGGCTCGTGGCAATTTCCGAGGAAATTCTGGAATCGGAAGAACATAAACGCTAAAATGAGTTGCTGGACACTGAGGAAAGGCTGGGGAGTCACAGAAGCTGTGAGTCAAACTGAAATGTATTGATTCCACAAAGAGACATGTGTTGCTCTTGTGATTCAGATGATGGTGATCCTACACACACACACCTACACAGGAATCAGCTCTGCAGATCGTGATGGGACCTCCTGCCAAGGAAACATACATGGGATTGGCTTGCCATTTTATAATTTTATAATAACGACAAGCAGAACAGCTTTGGAAATTAACAAGCGCCCTCATAACCATCTGAAGGAGGTGTGGAGAGCATGCAGCCTCTCTCAATGAGATTAGGAGGTCAAAGGTGAAAGAAGAGAATGGAGTTTGGGAAACGACTACTAAAGATGAAGACAGGAAAGGATGACTGAGAGCAAGAAAGACAGAACAGCAAAGTCACATTTTAAATTATAGTCACGCGCCAAAAATATGTTTAAAAATCAAGAATATGGCAGGGAATGCAGAATTTAGCTTCCCTAAAACTCCAGCTTTAGTTTCTATAAAATAAGTTTCAAGCCTTGGTGATCGTGTTAACCGCAGAACAATAAATGCGTTGGTGGTAATTATTTTTAAGTTCTTGCCATTACAACGATGTGCCTGAAAGCACATAAGCAACTCCTAATAAATTCCAGAAGCCAACAGCTCTTAGCAGACAGACAATGGGATTTTGTGCTTATCTGCCTATTTGATTCAGCTGTAGAAGAACCTGGGTTAGCTTTCTCTTTCCCTCCAGCCCAGCCTCAAGTACAATACATGCGCAATGCAGTCTAACTCTGAGCTTTGTCCAAAAAGACCATTTGAAGGGAGGCCTGGAATAGAGATGACGGAGACAGCCAGAAGAATGACCAGAGGTAGCACGAGTGAACACCTAGGAGGTGTTTGCCCAACCCAAGAGAAATGCATCCACCGCCAAGAGCCACCACGGGTGGATGGAAGGGGCCACATACTGGAAAGTTTCTTGTGCAGCAACAGATTCCTCCTTTCCCTGCGTGGCGTTTCATCAATCTGCAGATCCTCCTCGGAGTCTATATCCAGGGCTTCTGCATCCGATGGGCTGGGTGGGGCTCGCATTTGTGCTCCTTTGTGGCTCCGGGTGCGCTCCGAGGCCTTGATTTTCCTGCCCAAGGGGGGATGGGAGGAGGAGAAACACCATAACTGATTAGGCTGCCCTGATCTGTTGATCTAACCACTGGAGGCTATTATTGTGATGGAATGGTTTGGTGAAGGCTGTAAGATAAGCATTTCCTTAGCCCCCAGAATGAGCGTGGGAAGGTGAAGAGGATGAGACTGGCACCACCCTAAGGAATTTGCAGTGTTTGCTTGCTGGCTTGGGAAGTTTAGATTCAGTCTGGTGAGATTCCGTCTTGTAGGTGGAAGCTAATAAATGCTATAGAACTATAGCTGTACTGCCTCGTGGAGTTCTTTGGGCTGAACCTGACAATTATGTAGCCCATAATAAATTCTCTGTTCACTTTTTGTCTCAGCCCTACAAAGGTAGGGGAAAGGATTTTTTTTCCCTTAAACACTGACATGCCTTCTTGTAAGAGTCATCTTACCAAAGCTGGGGTGTTTGGGTTAGCCTATAAATGGAGAATGCAAATCCCTGCTCAGCCATTATGTGTAGACTGGTCATCGTTCAGCCTCACCTTTCTCTCAGCCCTGAAGAGTTGCTGGGTGATAAATTGGGGGGGGGGAGGGAGAAGGACACTTGCACCCCCCTCACTGCCCTGATCTCCTTGGAGGAAGGGAGGGAGGTAATAACATAAATATACTCAAAGAAACAAAAGATTCTTCCAGATGGTACCACAGAGGCATGAGGTCTAACCTTAGTGAAGTGCAACATTTTGTCACTGCATATTATCCTGATCAGCAACTAATGTTTAAATGTGGGCCATCTTTTGCAACGCACTTGGGCTGTAACCACCTGCCAATCTGCTCACTCGCAGGCTCTCATTATCTCCCCCACTGCGACAGCAAAGGAGGCTTTGGCAGAGCTCTCTCTTTTCAGTAGGGCCATCTGCTCACCAACATGGCTTCTGAAGGGGAGGGAACTGCTTGGAGGGCAGAAGTGGAAGACTCCTAGACTGATGTTGCCAAGTGAACCCTTCCTATGTCACGCCCTGCTGACCCTGAGGGTGCACACACTGGAGGGCACTTCTGGAGTACTGCTGAGGGCTGATTCAGCTTCTGGTTGCCTATCTCTGGCAGGCTGGAAAAAAGTGGTTCTCAGATGGCTAGGAATCGGGCAAGCCAGCATTACTGAAATATCACAGCTTAGCAAACTGCGGTATCTATCTTGTTTCTGCCCCCCGAACATCTGAACCACATCTCTAGATGCTAACCTGGTGCCTCGGCCATTGGCCACCGCCACGGACAGCTCCTCCTCTGTCAGGTCAGGTTCCCCATCTGTATCATCCAGGCTGGAACTGGGCAAGTCAAACTGGGCAAGGAAAACAAGAGTGTTGCTGGCATGGGCTGAGATCACGGGAGGCAAGACGGGGTAGGGACAGATCATAAGCTGCTAACAAGCCCAAGGGCTGCCCAACCGGGCCCCGAATCCACTCAGTGGGACCACCTCTGCTCCACCCCTGCCCCCACATAGCGTGCACAGCAGCCCCAGTGGCACCTCACCTCCTCCTGGCCAGGACTCTCTGCATGTTTCAGGATCTGCTGCCGCTTGTACTTGCGCAGCAACTCTAGTTCCAGGGCTTTGACAGACGCAGCATCTTTCCGGCTGCCTTTCTTGCCTGGCTCCTTGGGACTCTGGTCTCCCTTTTTGGCAGCTGCTGCACCAGGCTGGGTGACTCTCTGCAGGCCGAATGGGCTGCCAGTCTTCCCGATGTTCTGCTGGAATATATCCTAGAGGAGTAAGAGCACAAACACCCCCAGGGAGGCATCACCAACCCCTAATTTGGACTGGATGCCACCAACCCCGTTGGGTTCCCACCACAGAAGCGCAGCTGCAATTCTTCTGGGGGGCTGCGGGGGGGGGGGTCAAGGCTTGCTAAGATAGGGTCCAGCTCCTCCCCAGACACAATGTGTCTCATGAACAAATACCACCAATGGATAAAGATCAACTGATCAACTCAGATGGAAAGGGCTCCCTGAGATTAAAAGCAGAAGGTGAAAAAGGGGGTTCTTAAGATAGGTTGCTTGAGCTTTTCTAAAAGGAACCTGCAACTTTATGGACCTAAAACATATGCTCAGAGTATCGCCTATGCAAGCTCAGAATTTGCCAAAACATATTACTGGACTCTTAGCAGATTCCTCTGGATAGAACTCCTTGTCATTTAGGGTGAGTAGGGTAGCCGTTAGAAAAAAACAAAGGCTGCAGATGTCTGGTGCCCCTTTGGGACAGAGAGAGCAAACTGGCAAGCCCTGAGACACATTGAGGGGCCAGAATATTTACTCTACGGTGTGGTATAAACAGCCAGGCTGCAGTCTCTGCCGTGGCTGCTCTGAGCACACCAGGGACTAAACCGGTAAACCTTGGGACTTCTGTGGCGCAAGGTGCCACTATTTCCTGCAGGTCACTTAATATGCAGGTCAGCAAACCCTGAACTAAGCATTTTCCAACTTATGTCCTCGGCTGCTGTTCCTTTGCAGTTTGGGAATGGCTTTGTCCGAAGGGATTCCCGCCTGCCAGGAGGCTGGCATTAGAGTCACTCGTAGGAGGGTACAGCTGTCGATTTCAAGGGGCAAAATGGGACTAGCAAACAGCCTGCAGACCTTCTTCGTAAACACTCAACCTTGCAGTTTCAAGCAACAGAGCCACACAAGTAAATCTTCTGGGTAGAAAACCAGTGGTTTTAAGCAGCAGAGTTGCAGGATACAATATTCTTGGCCGGTATTCTTTTACACAAGACGCTCATCTATCCACAAAATCCAGACCAGGATCTGTCTGGGTTTGGTTGCAAAACGTGCACCAGATACGTTTCGGCACTCTGCTTCCCACAGAGGTGCTTTCAACAGAAGAGTAGGAAAATTACCAGGCCTCTCGATACTCACTTCCACAAGTCGGATCTCCTTGGCCAGGTCTTTGATGAGTTGTGCTGGACGTACTGTCCCAGGAATTTCTTCTTCGTGCTCAGCCAAGGCCTGGGAAGAATAATATCTAGTCTACCCTTCTCTGCTAGGTTGAAACACCACTGAAGAGCACAATGGCTTTCCCCAGGCTGCTGCCTCCAGATAGGTTGAATCACAACTCTCAGAATTCCCGGCTGGATGACTGAGGTCATCAGCCTGTGACTGAGCCACCCTGGACTGCTCCTAGGACAGAAAGCTTTTGCATGCAAACAGTAATTCCCTGCACATAGAAAGCTAGCATGTTGTAGATTTCTCCCCACTACACCAGTCTTCTATTTCTAGGGAGGTCTTATTCTCCTTTTGATTGCTGACTGGAGTGTTGGAAACCCTCTGGGCCCTGATTATTACCCAGCCCAAATACTCTAATCAGTTCTTCTTTCAATCATTTACCTCCTTTTTAGTCCAGGAGCGGAAGGCTGTATTGAGGGCTTTGGCCCCATGAACCAAATAAGCAGCTGGGTGCCTACGGTTCTCTCGAAGGCCTACCAGGAGAAAGAGCAAGAGAGCATCAGTGATGGCCACTCTCAGGAGCCACAGGGAGAAGGGAGGATACTAGAAACAGGCAGACTCAAAACCCACCTCGGAAGATATCCAGGAGGTGTTTGCCGACATACCAGCAAATCGTTTCAAAGTTGGGGAATTTGAAGAGATCAGCTGTGCTGAGGCGCTTTTCAATCTCATAAGCTCTGAGAAGGGAGAGAGGAAGGGAGGGAGGAAGGGCTGGATGTAACATCTTGCATAAAGAGGACATCACTTCTGTAACCAATGCTCATTTGCAAGACTCCTCTCTTCAGATCGTTTGGTCAGCAGCTGCTAATCATGGGAAACCATAAGAAACTATCCAGGCACTAAACATCCATTCCTCTGACTTACTTCCGGGTTCTTCTCAGCACTCAGGCAACTAAGATTTCATCAGGCATTCTCTAAGGGCTAGAAACACGAGCATTTAAAAAAAAAACCCAATTCAGACACTTAATTCTTCACCCTAGATCAGGTTTGGTAGGTCTCTGTGCTCCCTCAGAAGCTATGTTTTGGTTCCGTGCTTCCAAGTGTTTCTATTCTCACATCCAGGATCTTTTTAAGAAATGACCTTATGCCAGGCCAAATCGTAGCCTTCTCTGGTTCAGTATCATTCACATTAATAGGTGCAACTCTCCCAGGGGGTTTTCAGAAAGGGATTTTTCCCAGCCATAACTTGGGGAAGTCAGAAAATGAACCTGGGACCTCCATCCTCCACTCCTGAGTTTTGACTTTTCCCTCGGTAGTTCCCCAGATGCTGCATGGTGGCCAATCCCTCCCAGCCAAGCTTACTTGAGCTGCATCTCAATGTTCAGACTGTGTAGAAAATTGCCCCCAAAGGCCAGGCAGTCCACAGGGGTCAGCACAGCATGGATCCACCCTGGAAGAACAAGAGATGGCAAGGAAGTCACAGCGGCTTGGGATTAGCTTCTCAAGAGCGTTCACTGGCTGGGAAAGAGGGGGAAACGGTGACTTCCGGCCTGAAATGCCAAAGGGGAAAAAGGGCTTAAGGCATTTGCTATTCTACATGCCCCAGCTATTGTCTCCCAAGGATTCTACCCGTCCAGTAACGTTGGGCAGAGTCAGGGCAGTTTGGGTCCCCTCAATCAAATGATGCCATCCAATGCCAACCAGGGAGCAGGGCTTCTCTGTCATGGGCCTGCCCCCTGGAACGGTACCCCTCCAGAGATCCATGTCTCTCCCTCCCAGGCTTTGCGGTAGGGTGCTTGTGGAGCCCAGCAGATGATGCTTTTGTTAGAGGGAGTGGGCTTGTGCAGACACACAGGGTTTTCCTCCTGTTTTTTTCTCATTTTCTTTATTCTTTTTCCTTGATGTAAGCCACCCAGAGTAATTTTGGGGTCAGGCAACCTCTAAATCTCAGAAACAAACAAACAAACGTTACGTACAAATAGCCCTTTCCCTAAGTGATCTACCAATGATCAGACAAAATGGAAGCCACAGGAAAAGGAGCAGTGCCCCAGAAAAGAGAAAATCAAACACCCAAGAAGTACAATAGGAGGAATGATGACAGCTGGGAACGAAATATGGTCAACCCGGCTCTCAGGGGTCCTTACCTGTCGGGATGAAGAGGGTCTGGCCCTGGCGGACAGGACAGCGATAGCACCTATCCACCTGGTCTCCAAAGAACATTTCATTCTGATTGGAGGAGCTGCTCCACGCCTCAAAGAGTGTCAGATTGGCCGCAGTGGGACGCACCAGGTAGAAGATCTTCTCTCCCTGTGGGGAATGACACAGAGCAAACTGCCACACGCAGCCTCCTCCCTCTTTTCCCAAAACGATAAGAGCTGAGAGAACAAGGCACATGTAAGTATGGGAAAGACCGATTCATTAAAGCAGAGAGACGTTGGGCGCTTTGGCAGAAAGCACCAATCTTTACGTGGGGGCACGTAATGTGGACAGTTAGGCAACAAGCCTGTTCTAAGGCCAGGAGAAATGCTGCTAGCATCACATTTCAGAGGCATCATTTGAAGAGTAACAGAATTACAAAAGTGCCAGTGAGGCACTGGCCACCTTCCTTGCCTGAGGCAACTTGTGCTGTCTTGCAGATAATCTTACCCGATCCCTTACCAAGCTTTCCTTGACAAGATTCCGTTTTTTACGAATTTTGGTGCTGCTTTTTTCTTCTTCTTTACATGTTAACTTATTTTCAGGGCTGTGTTCTTTATACATTAAGGAAATCAAAGACCATGCTGCATGCCAAGGTAACAGAAGGTCTGGGCCAAGAACAGCTGAGTTCTAAAGAAGAGCTGTGCTAAATAAGAACATTTGCATAACTTCCTGTATTTTGAACAGGTTATAATGAGGGACACGAAGATACACCGTGCGCTGAAGTTCAGCTTTCTAGCTTTGCTTTGCGTCTGGCTACAGTTGCTTCAGGCAGGAGTCACTCACACACTTTCCAGTCAAATTTCCCAAGGCATAAGGACTAGCTTGCAAATGACAGCAGAGGCTTTCCAGAAGCTGAATTCTGCACTTATCATCCAAATGTATCTTTTCATGGCATAAACACATTTTATGTAAATCAACATTTCATGGCCTATTCCAAATAGAGTCCAAAAATAACTCCTCCACTGCTTTCTGATATCCTTTATAGCACCCTTCCTCGGACTGCGCTCTCCAAATGTGCTGGATTTCAGCCACCATCATCCCCAGAAACCTTTCTTAAAACATGCACGTGCCTTCAAGTCAATGTTGA
This sequence comes from Liasis olivaceus, assembly GCA_030867105.1. NCBI lineage: Eukaryota > Metazoa > Chordata > Lepidosauria > Squamata > Pythonidae > Liasis > Liasis olivaceus. The sequence goes on from CM061348.1 coordinate 144,165,686, forward strand.
CTCCTGGCGATTGCCTGGACAAGTCCCTGCAGTTTTCTTGGCAAGGTTTTTCAGAAGCGGTTTGCCCTTGCCTCCTTCCCAGGGCTGAGAGAGAGGGACTGGCCCAAGGTCCCCCAGCTGGCTTTGTGCCTAAGGCAGGACCGGAACTCACAGCCTCCCAGTTTCTAGCCTTGAAACCAACTGGGCTCTCTTCTTAAAACACGAGAAATGCGTAAATTGAAACAATAACATTCCTTCTTCTGTGGATTCAGTATATTTTCTTCATACTGACACCCCCAAACAATTCCTTTGAACTCTCTGACAAGAAGCCTTGTCAGAAACCAATGACAGAAAACCATACTGGCTGTAAGAAAGGCAGCTGCACCCCAACAATCTGGGACTCCTGCGGCAAGAGTGAATGCCGCGTTGCCTAGTTCTCACTTGCCCTGGGGAAATTCACTAACTGATCTGACTAGACTATACCACGTCAGGGTGTAATTTTGCATCTTATTTTACTTTTACTCTGCTTCTCCAACTGCTCTTGCTTTTCTCCTTTTGTTACATGAGAAAACCTTGAAAAAGAAGATCATTCAAACATTCAGCATCACCAAGGCACTCTGCCAGTTCTGGAGCTTAGCGTAAGATCCTCCTTCTATCCCATGCCCCAGATTCTTACCCGCAGGACGTGGTACCAGACAGAGGTGCCCCCAAAGTCAATGTGGAAGTCCGTATAGCTGTCCCGCACCCCCATCAGGCAGTACTTTTGCACGCTGGGACGCTCAAAGACCGACTCCCCTGGCCACAGGTTCTCCACCCAGGACAACTTGCGCACAATCTTTGGGGTCTCCACCAAATTAGACAGCCTGAAAAATTGCAAAGGCAGATAAACAACCTTATCCCATACCAAAAAGACCCGAGAGAGCTTTCAGGTGGCTGGTGGAGAGGCTACTGTATTTAGGCCCGTGGTCCCCCCTTGTTGCATCTAGGAAAATAGGGCAGGGAGAAACATCTCCATCTAAAATCAATGTCCATTTGTGAGAAAGGGCATAACTACAACTCAGTGTCTTCCAAGTAGGTTATAAGTGAAGCTCTCAGAATGGTCAGCCAGCGCTGGTCTTCACCCCGCATCTGAAGGTGGAACAAAGTGGAGAACTTCTTTGTAGCCCCTTCAGGCCAAATAAAACCATTCTGGAAGGAGATAATACACCCTGATGCCAAAACGTGGGATCTTGTAGACATAGGTTCTCCAACATGGATGGGGATGGAGTGCAGAACAAAAACAACTAGATTGCCTTTGCAGTCTCCTGCACCCTTCCTGCAACTTTCCTGTACTTTTTACCTGGTCTCTGAGAATTCCAGACTGATGACATTGAGCACTTTCTCTCTGCGGCTGCTGGAGTAGTAGCTGACAAAGTCACCCAGACGCATCTTGAGGTCAGCTTGGCGTGTCACATCAATGACATCAATCTCCTTGTCAGTGCCTGTTAAAAAAGAGATGTACCCCATGCTGAGCAAGTCAGTTGGAAGGAAGCAGCAGCAGCTGTTATGGCAGGCAGCACTACAGCCGTATTTCCCCGAGTTACACCCCTGAAGTACATTATGGGGCACCAAGCACCCTCGTCAGAAGCTCAGTAGTGCAAGCATCTCCCTCTAGTGGTCCACTTTCCTCCAGCACCTTGGTCAGCAACAATTGCTACTTATGCCCAAGGGCCAGAATGCCATTTTGTCAAAGGCTGCTGGACCCCTCTCCCCTCCTTATTACACACATACCCACTCTTACTTTCAGAATTCAGCCAAGGACTTTCATTTTCCAAACCCTTTATAATACAAATGCTCTGCAGCTAAATTATAACATGGAATGCAACAGGGACTGCCAATCGGCAAGCCACTCTCAGGGAGAGCCAGCCTACAAAGACCACCGCAGAAGCTGCATTCACTCTGAACAACAGCACTTCAGCTTGCAACATGAAAAGGGTTGCATGATACACTGAAGAATATGCTACACTTTGTGTCTCCTTTAGAGTAGGGCAGGCAAGCTGATGTCATCTAGATTTTCTGAACTACAACTCTCATAACTGCTTGCCCTTTGCTGGGGCTGATGGGAGTTGGAGTCCAAAGCATCTGGAGGGCACTAGATTGCCTTAATCTGCCATAAGTAATGCCAAGTTTGAAGAGTCACTGAGCAAAAATGAAGCCTTATACACTTTTTGATGTTCTGCATAAAATAAGAAAGCTCAAGGAATGTTCCCAACAATTTTTGGGAACTGCATGCTCCAGAGGAAGATTAATAATGGTAAGTGAACTGACTTGTGGAGAAATCTCAGAAGTACTGTGTTTTGTTTGGTTTTGACTTAGCAGCTGTGTGAACCCAGGCACTGTAGCTTATTCAACAAGCTATCATTAGAACAAACCATGGCTCAGTACAATGTTTAAACCAAGCCACTGAGGGATTGTAAAAAAATTCTGCAGAGATTCAAGGGGTCCTTAACCTACAGCTACACAATCACTGCCATTGGTTGAAAGTCTCTTATTCATCTCTATGAAAGAGAGAAAAATGAACAGTAGTTAGCAACTAGCTGGACAGGGCAAGGCTAACTAACATCTGCTTTCTCTGAGCAAAGTGTCGGTAGTCAATCGGGTAAAAGACCAGCATCTCTCCAAGAGAAGGGTCCATATAACATTTTCTCAGGCCTGGATTTCACTGAGCCCATAATCACAACTTGGAGCTAGATTGGGGAACTTATGACTGTCCAGATGTTGTTGAAATAGAACCTCTAGCATCCCTATCATTGTCCATGCTGATTAGCACTGCTGGGAATTAAACTTCAGCACCAACTCAGTAGTTATAAGTACCACGTGCCTGAATTTGAGGACTACTGTTAGTCAACAGTAGCCCAAAAACAAAACATATAAAAGAACTTATTTCATTCCTGTGCTGACATTCTGACCTTGTTATTTGGAAATAATTGTCTTTTTTGCTCGGTAAACACTGTGAGCACAAATTCCTGTGGAAAAGTGAGGTACAGAAGTTATAAATAATAAGTTCTTAGCTCAGTTTAATAACTCATAAGATGAAAGAAACATTCATATCCTTGTCAATCTTTCCAAGATTTCTGCACTCATCTGTGAGAATAGCGAAAGGTGGGAACAGATTTCCTTCTAGTGGACAAGTAAAGAAGGATAGCTTGACCTTTCTACACCTGCAGATACAAATCTTTATATCTGCAGATAATAGAAAGAAAAATGAAAAGGAACGAGAGTTGAACATTTGAGGACGACCCTGGAATATCTCCAGTGGGATGCACTGGATATTATAGAGTTAGAAAAGGATATTATAGAGTTAGAAAAAGAGCAGAAATAAGGCAACCCCAATGATTAGGGGGATGGAATACCCCCCCCCCCGAAAGATCACAGAAATTAAGTCTCTCTAACTTGGAATGAAGGAGGGTAAATGGATACTATATAGCAGTACAAAAAATCTTGCACAGCACAAGTAACATGGACATATTTTTCCTGCTTCTCTCTTTAGAATATCCCCCAAAAGACTAAGGGAAGGAAAAATGGTTTTTACACAGCATTAGTTAAACTGTGAGATTCACCTGTCAGCAGATGTAGGTACTGCAGCCCGTTTGGATTGCTCTGAAAGGGGACTGGACAAATTTAGGATCAGTGGCAATGAATACTGATGGCTGCCTCCTGAATCCTAGTCACCATGCCTTAAATACTGATTGCTGGGATATGACAGTAGAAGGGGCTATTGCCCTCCAGTCTGGGCTTGTGACCTTCCCAAATGCATTTGCCACTCTGCAACAGATAATGCTGGACTAGAGGGGTATCTGGCCTGATCCAGCAGGACTCCGCTTAATTCCTTGTGTACACAGCACAGCCACAATGACAGATGTGCTTGCAAACCTAATGGTATGACTGCAAGAAATTGTGGCTCAGTCAAAACTACAGTTCTTGCCCCTCCTTAATCTTTAATTTTTCTGCAAAATGAAGAGTTTTTGCTGAGATGCGGTGAGAGAAGATGACTGGGAAGAACTATCTAAGCAGCCTGAGATGAAAGACAGAGTGACTTTCCTCCTTATTTGTTTCATCAATCTCTGATAGAGGTCACTTTACCTCTGCGTAGAAGTGAATGACTAATACTAATGCCAGATAATACTTCTCTTTATATAAAACAAAAAATAATGAAAAATACTCACATCGCTTTAGCAAGGAATGACCTTTAGCTTTCTCTGTAGCCTGTGGCACTAGCTATAGTCTACAAAGCAGTAGGAGGCAGATATTTTGGATTTCAGCTCCCTCCAACCTAGCTAGTGGGAAAAAAACTGTGGGAACTGCCCTCCAAAGCATGTAGAAAGCCTCAAGCTGCTGGCCCTTGCAATAGAGATCTCTCTCTGATCACCGTGGCAGCTTGCCAGCCATCCCACTCTCCTCGTACTCACCAACATAATGCTCCACATCGTGCACAGTGAATGATGGTGGAGGAAGGGTCATGCCCAAGCCATCCTTCTTCAGGACCAGGAGGGGCACACTGAAGCTGTTCTCCTCCAGGAACTCCACAGTCAGCTGTGTTCCACTCGGCTTTAGGATCACCTCATCCGCACTGAGGAAGAGGAGGGAGAGTCAAACCAAGGCCACGCATTGATGTTCTCTATATCAGACTTTCCCAATTTGGTACCCTCTAGATGCATTAAAACTACAGATCCCAGAATGCCCCAACCAAAATGGCCTAAGCTGAAGGAAAGAACCAAAGCAATATGGAGGGTACAGCATTGGGGAAGGCTGTCCTTTGCAATGGCTTTGCATAATATGCACATACTCTGTATGTTACACTTGTAAACTTGATAGACGTTGGTTGCCTTGTAATTCATGACTGCTACAAAGCATATGGTTTGACTGTATTTTTATTTTGTTTAGTTGCTTTTTTATGTCTAATTTCCTACTGCTCTAAGTTCCAATGCAGTTATAAATAAAAGCACTTATTTTTATTTAAAACATTTTAAAACCATGCTTCATTATTTGAGATCTTGGAGCAGCATACAGTACACATTAGAACATTCAGCATCCTTTAAAAACGGACTTGCTTTTTATTTAAATTGGACATTTGCATGGAGGGAGAAATAGAATTATTTTGATTCCTTCTCCTTCAGCAGCTGCTTGGCTATCTCTTTGGAGACTCTCCATGCAGCTGCTTGCAAGGTGGGGCAGAAGGGTGAGCAGCTGCAAAGAGTCTCCCCACAGAGACAGCTATTCTGGTGCCGGAGGAAACAATGACAATAAATAGCAGAGCAATTCAGATAGCAAAGAAGGGGATTTTACCAAAAAGCAGACTGTTTTCCAGACTCTCAAAATGGGCCATGAACCAAACCTACTGTTTAAATGTTTTCCCCTCAAATTAACAAAATACCACTCCTTAACCTTTTTCAACACATACCTTAATTATAATGAAGAAGCAAGAAGGCTTGGAAAAAAAACACCAAAATGCACTGGAGAAATAAAAGTGTTTAATTGCTTAATCAAAGTAAAAGCAATCTTGACATTATAGCTGAGCAAGTTTATTAATTCCACCCTGCCAATGGTTGCTATCCTAGAGAACACAGATCAGCAAATCTTGGCAAGGCATTTCAGAAGTTGTGGAACTACAGCTCCCAGCATCCTTCTAAAGGAAGGATAATAGTGAAGGCTGCTGGGAGTTCTAGTTCATTAAATATGTGGAGTAACACCAATTGCCCATTCCTGATCAGGATAGATGAATTCTTTTTGAACCAGTTTTACAATAAAATTATCCTGATGCCCTGAAACAAAGGCTTCACTTTAGCTAGAAATCAACCAGTCATCCCACAATATGGCTGTCTGAAATGCCCTTTTTTTCTTTTTCTCTGTAATGGCTAAAAAATCCATCAAGCACGCTCTCACCTAGGAAATGTCCTGCTGCGAAGTTCTTTGATGAATTGACTGCTACCAGTCTTCACTGTCTTGCCAACCTCTTTGTTCATGGAGGAATCAGACTGTTTTGGATTTCCTCGGCGCCGTTTCACTGAGGGAGGGAGGGAATCAAAATATATACAAGCACAAGAGCAATTCAACAAGAGCAGTGCAGAGAGCCAACATAATGCTCCCACCTCCTATGAAGAATCTGGCAAGAAAACTGATGAAGAAATAAGCCTGCCCAATATCAATCATCATCATCATGATTAATAGATACATACAAATAATTGTCATTAAAAAAAAATGTAGTCTTAATGATTGCACGCAGGCTTGAAAAATATCATCAGTATCTACTGGAATTCCAGAAGTCAGAAGGGTTGCTTCTGTATGTTATGCTTATAAACTTGATAGGCTTTGGCTGTCTTGTAATTCATGACTGTTACAAAGTATATGGTTTGACTGTATTTTTATTTTGTTTTTTATGTCTAATTTTCTAATAGAAAATTTTATGTTTAATTTTCTAACAGAAAATTGTATGTCTAATTTTCTAATAGAAAATTTCTACTTATTGGGGCTGAGCTAACAAATTGCCTAAATCAATGAATGCATTAAAAAGAGATTATGCAATGTATATAATTAGAATGAATAAACACACAAATTATACACACAGAGCCAGATTACACACATTTGCTCAATGTGCCTAACTTACACAAGTTGTAGAAATGGCTTGGACTGAACAGAATTTTTATGATTTTAGATATAAGTAAAACTCCTATAGCTATTACTCATCATAAAAGTCCTGTACCTATTACTCATCATAAAATAATATAAACAGTAGACCAACAGCCCATAAAGGTAAGGAAGCTGGGCCAGGCATGTGAGAGGAGCTGTGCAAAGTTGTCACAAAGCCTCTCTTCAGTCTCCTTTAGCTGATAGACTCTGTTCAGCTAAGAATGTTTTTTTTTTAATTCTTATTCACAGGAATTTGTACAATACACCATATTTTTTGGCACTGGTGACGAAATAGCAACCATGCAGTCACTAGTATGCTTGTTTATATCCTATTTTGTCTTCATCCAAGTGTAAAACACAAAGGGACGATAACTTACTGACAGATGGTCCGTGAAGTAGTTCACAGTTGGGGCAGTGATACAAGTCAATGTCAGCTGCCGCATCCTCTTCTACTCCGACACAGCTTGAAGAGAGAAAGAAAATTGCTTACCTTGCTCAACACTGACTTTAAAAAGTTAGACCCAAATGTCCTTTTCTGAAATGTCTAGCCTGGATGACCGCCCTGCAAAGATCCAGCATGCTATCACAAACAACTCTGAATCACAGGAGGTGTAGGTGAATTCTGAACGCCTGTTCTGCAGGCCTAGTGCTTCTAGTCTAAAGATAGGGATGGTGCCTGGGGAAGACACCAGAGGGAATGAACACACACTTTGGTTGATGGGGGATCCGTCTCTGATCCAGTCCAAGGAACATTTTCCTATTCGAACCAGCATGATCCAATACCCATACTTCGGGCTTAAAAAAAAGCATCAAGCAATCCCCTATGAAGTCCAACTACTGTCCTGGTAGCAAATCCACTCTGATCTACTTGAACATCTTCCAGTGTAAAAGCTATCATTCAGCAATAACTTCAGCAAAAAGGTACTAACTTCGGCATAAAAGTACTGCACAAAAGCTATCTGAGGTAGAAAGGAACAGGAAGTGGTGTAGAGTTGAAACACAACAAAAAAAGGCTGAAAACTGTAGTGTACTTCTTCAACTTTTGATCCTGTTTATCTATGAGCAGGTCAGTTCCAACCACAATGAATGCCTGTTTACCCAAGGGAATTTATTTATTTCACTGTTTTTATAGTGCACCAACTTAAAACACTTTGGTTGGGTTATGACAAGTTGCAATGCACAACCTACTTCAGTCCCTCCAAGTGATTGGCATTATTAGGGCTTAAGGCAATGATGATGAACTCCAGCCTTGCAGAATTACTGGGATACAATTCCCTTCTTTCTTGACTCTTCATAACATTGGTTAATTGGGAATCCAAATTTATCTGTTACCTCTGGTTTCACTCATGTTAGTTACTGGTAGTTATGCACCCAAGTTCTACTGCTGAAGAAACATCTGTATGAATTAATGCTCTGGCTCTGTAAATATTTGTTGCCTAGACTTCTACAAGCTTCCCAATGCAGAGACAGGGTACCATTAATTACAAGAGACAAGCAACAGAGGAAGATATTTCATGCCTCATTTAAGAGTTTAACCACCCACTTTTTCGCAACGTGATCTTCCACTAGATAAACCTTAGTCTGACCCAGTGAAACAATTCTGAAAGCAGCCACCCCGTAAGATTTAGTGCCCTATGTTGCCCATGCCCTGGAAAATCTCCAATTACACCTAGTACCCCAAAGAGAAAACAGGCTCAGGCAGTTCAGGGTGCCCAAGATCAGCAAAGAGCAATTTCCACTCGGCATTTGTTTCTCACCTGCCATGGAACCAGTCCTGGCAAGCATCACACTCGATCATGAAGCGGGTGACATCGTAGGGCAGGCGACAGAGACAATACACTGGGACAGAGGCCATGGTGGAGGAAGGGGCTGCTCCAAGTTCAAGCAAAGGAAGACCCTCAGGAATCAAACAATATCAAACTGTCCGCTAGGGCAAGCTGGAGAGGCTTATCATGCCGAGGCCTGAAGGAAAAGTCCTGTCCCAGCTGGGGTTAAGTGGGGATTAAAAATTTCATTCACGCACACGCATCCACGTCTCCGGCACCAACTTTTGTGCAAAATGCAGTTGTGACCCAGAAGTCCGGCCGGTTTCTTTGCCCAGAAACAAACAAACAAATAAACAAACAAACAAGCAAACAACTGGTATCCTCCGCAGATCGCCTCTTAACCGCCTCTGACAAACCTCACGTTTCAGGGGCTTTCCCTAAGAATCTGAAATCCTCCAAAACATTTTCCCAGGCTTGCAGCTCCTCCTCCCCGCTCCGTTCAGAAGTTTGCAGGCTCCTTTAACCTTACAAGGGAGGGGGCCCCCCGATCTTCCTCCCAAATTGGGGGAGCCTCCGTGCAATTGGGAGGACCTGCTTTCCCTCTTTCTTCTCCCACGTCGTCCCCGGGGAGACCCTCAGCTCTTCCTCAACCCCGACAAAGCGCGCTACGGCTCCCTCGCTCTCCAAGGACAACCTCTGAATTTCCTTCTCCCCGAAAGAGCGAAATCATTGTTTCCCTCCCTCCCCCAATTCCCATCCAAGCTCCCCCTTACTCCCAGGGTCTTGTCTTGGGGCTCTCCCTCTTTTAAATCAGAGGTCTCCCCCTTCCTTCTTGCCCCGGAGCTGGAGGCGGACGCGAGACTCTGCTGATTCACACGCCAGATCCCGGCACCTTCTCCCCGGCGGAAGCGACAACGCCAGGACGGGGATCGAGGCCTTCACGAAGCAAAGCAGTCCCTCTAGGCTTTTCAGCCGCTGAAAAGGCCTCCGCAAGGCCCAAGGTCCTGGGGTTTTCTTTTCCAGCTTCCCAATAAAGTTTATTCAAAACAAGGGAAGGGAGAGGAAGGGAATAGAGGAGGGGCTGGCGGCCATCTTAGGAGAGGCAAAGCATGGGAACGCGAGGAAGCCATCTTGAGAGTGGCGCCGGGGCCGCAAAGCAAGCAACGTCTAACGACGACTGCGGCAGCCATCTTGGGGAGCGGGTCAAGGAGAGAGTTCCACCATAGAGAGAGAGAACAGAGCGGCGGATGGAGTGTCTCAGTCGCCACGAAAGAAGGCGGGATATTTGGGTTATTTTTGACACAGGAAGATAATACCGGAAGCGATGGGGAGATCCGGGCTTTAGCGTAGCTTCGCGGGATTGCCTTTCCCAGAGCTCGTTCTGTACTGTGAGGAGAGCCGCCTAACCATATTCGAAAGTCAGTCCTCCTGCTTCGTCGGGCAATTCCGATTTTATTTCGTGGGACTTATGACTGCATGAAACATATTTGAAACTGGTCCTGCAGTACAAACTGAAATAGAGCCTGTGATTATTATTTTGACAAGTAGAGCTTGGGATGGCAATGCCCGACAGTTTTAAAAATCTGCTGTGGTTTTTGAGTCGGTCTGGGTCCTAGTGACTGCCTAAACGAGTCCCTGCAGTTTTCTTGGCAACATTTGCAGAAGTGGCTTGTGATTGCCTTCCGTTCTTCCTAAGGCTGAGAGAGAAGGACTGGCCCCAAACTCACAATCTCTCGTTCCTTTAACCACTACTGGCTCTTGTGTTACAATTATTAGAGGATAAAATGCAGAATGGGGATGGGCAGCACCAAAGCAAAATTTAGGGTTTGGCGTTGATCTAGGAGTAAGAATGCTTGCAAAAAGGTTTTGTGGTCACACAGCACAAGAAGGTGGTCACCCAACAGCTTCAGAGGATCCTGGATGAAGTGGATTATCTGGACCCCATTCAGTTTGGATGCAGGCCTGGGTATGGCATTGGTGGCACTTTTGGATATGTGCAGGGGTAGTCTGTCCATCCTTGCTCTTCTTGACCTCTTATTGTAGATCTACTTGTGCCATACTGTTCCTTGAAATGACTTTGCGTGCAGTCCAAAAGACAATACAACAAATACGGTATTTGTTGTATTGTCTTTTGGACTGCACGCAAAGTCATTTCAAGGAACAGTATGGCACAAGTAGATCTACAATGGCAAGATCAAATATTTTAGGCCCCGATCAGTTTTTAAATCTGAGTTTTCTTGTTCTACTGCTCCTTAAGGTATCTTCTTATTGCAGTCATTCTGTGCTGTCATTCCTTTTCCTGGAACTGTAATTCCATGCATGATGTCTACCAGATAACTGTTAGCACTTATATAAAACTACAGTTGGGAAAAAAGTCTGTATGCACAGAAGCCGCAACATTTGAACTTATGTTTGTAGCATAAACAAAGTTCATCTCCTTTCCACTCTCCCCAAGTAGACTCCCCTGTCATCTACTGTAGTACACATTGGGGTACCATTACATAATACCTTGCTTGAACTTATCATATCCATGCTGGTCATTGCTTTACGGAGATACAAATAAAACTTATTTTCAGTTGATATATTCTATATAGTTTATTTTGCTTCTATATTATTGGGAGAAGTAAGACGTACTGAAATTTGGCTACTGGCGCTCTTTGTCGCTCTCTAATTGTTTATGAAATGGATTTCTTCCTTCCGTGTTACAGTTTGGGGTTTTTCCCTCCAGCAGCTCTGCAGAGTTGCAACACATGCCCAGCAGTGACTTGAAATGGTGGCTTGATTGTACAGAGCTTAAAAAAAAAGAGACACCACTTTTTCTTTACTAAAAGAATAGACTTTATTAAGCACTGTAAGTCTTTCTCCATCATCAACAGATGAACAGCGCACCAAGATTCCACCAGCAAAAAACATTCCCAAAAGACACCCAAGCTTTCTGATCACAAACCTACTGCGAATTTCCCCTGATTTAGAGCAACCTGTCCAAACTTACACTGATTAAAAAACCCAACAACCTATGGAGTATGTTGTGGGGTGCAAGGATTGGGGAGATGGGAATTTGATTATCAAGATTGGGGTGGGGACAGTAAAGATAACATTTATCCATCCACTAAGAACAGGTGTTAATTAGCATAAAAAGAAATCTTTTTTAAAAGGTAGAAGGGAATAATGTATTGATCATTAACTTCCCATATAAATAAAGCATGAACTTGCAATTGACGGGATCACTAACAAGAAAAATCAGATTTACTCTGTTCAGCAAAATTATTGGTTTGTATTTTTTTAAGCTAAAATCTTAGGCTAAACATTTTGAAAAGGCAATTGTGGAGAGATATATATCTGGTAAAAATGCAATGTCAAGGTTACTCAAGGAAAATATGAGGGAAAAGACTGGCTTAAAATAACAAATGAGTTTGTTTTTACTTTTAAAAATCTCACTAGGCATTTAGTTACTATCAACAAAGCATCTACCAAAATACAAGAGCAATGGTTATAGTCAGAAAAGGTGTACATCCCATCTGAAAGGGTAATATTATAGACAGATACGGTGCATGTTGGAAGAAAGGGTTGATCTTTCAAAATTGAGGACAAAAATCTAATCTGAAAAATAACTAGAGAATGAGCAACAGTGTCTGACTTTAATAAGCAATGACCAGTAAATAGCAGTTAAAAATTGAAAGATTCCTAACAGGTGTGTGTTCATTAGGTTTCCTTTAAACATTAAAGGTGGACTTCAAAACAGAAATCAGCACAGGTAAAACCAGAAAGCAGAAGAGGTGGTTTTTGGGAGGGGAGAGAATGGGAAGAATAAAAATTAAAAATAGAAGTACATGCATATTTAGCAAAATACATGTTGTAAGTTAGCTACTATAATGATTCAACCTTGGTAGTAAAATTCTGCTAACTACATTAAAAATAAAAAAGAACACATTGTAGTTTGTGTAGGACTTGTGTGGCCTAATCTTAACCATGCTTACTTAGAAGAAGAGACCATAGTACAATGGGGCTTTTCATCCAAGCATCTACAGTTAAGGTTTGCACTAGGTAACTTTTAAAGTTGAGTGATGGGGGCGGGGGGGGGAATGGTGGTTCTCTGGCCCAATTGGCTAGTTAGTGGCACTGTGTCCTCTTCACAGGCTCAAGTGTATCCATGTATAATTTGTGGACTGGGACACCCCCATTCCCCTCCACAAGAATTAGGTCCCTGTTGTAATGTTTGTCTGTCACTTTCCCCCAGGGATCCAAGGGTTTGCTTGTTTGATTCTGAATCCAAGAAAGAGTGGAATTCTAAACCACACCAGGAAAAGTTAAAAGCTGTCCCTCCCTGAAAAGGCTCCCTAGTCTTTTCAAGTATATATTATATTGAAAGTATATTTGGAATTTTCCATTTTCTTAAGAGTTCCAGCCAAGCTGACTGGTAGCAAAAGCATAGGAATTGCTAGCCACAGTCACACCTTTCAGTACTACCTCAGAATGGGATGAGTGACTTCTAAGAGAAAGGCAGATATTCTTGGTCAATAGGTTGGTTTTAAACTCTCCCTCCCTCCCTGGTGACAAAACTATGAAGGAAGCATGCTAAAACCCCATGTCTATGATTTGATGGGTCAAATCCTTATGAAGGTTGTTGGACTTCAAGAAAGATGCTTTAAAAGTTCAGAACTGGAACCTAATACAGCAAGCTAAAAAGATTAAGTTTTAATCTTGAACTTGTACCCTAAAAGGTGTCTTCTTATGTTTTAAAGGATGCAGTCTGAACTCGGAAACATACTTTGCCACGAAAGGAGAAACATTTCTCATTGGTAATTTAAGGTTCACTGGGTGACAGGTAGGGAAGAAATTTTCAACATCACAATTATGATAACTCAGTAATTGGTGAAAATAAACATGACTACCTAGATGGAGTAAATGGGTCTTAATTCACTGGGATAAATACTTCACAATCTATACACACAAAGACCCAGTTCTAGAGAGAATATAGACCAGAATTGCATGGCAGGGAACTCTCCAAAACTGTTGAAGTTCAATTTCCATAATCTCTACTTTAAGGATTATGGGAATTGAAATCCATCACAAATGAAGGGCACCAGAATGGGGGATGCCAGGCAAAGGGGTTACAGAGATAAATGAAAAGGAACAGCCTAGTTTCACAAATACTTCAGAAAACCTTTAAGTCAGTTAGTTGCTGCATTTCCCCCAGAATCGGTCTCAATAAACTGGGCATTTGCAATTAATTGCAACCATTTTGTTTCCAATGATCCATACAGGTCCTTTCACAGATGATGCAAAAGGATTTTCCTCCTTTCCCTTTCCATAAAGCTTCCACATGATCTACCAGGACTATTTTAGAACTTCTAGGTTTCACAGGTTATCTTGCGCTAAGTTTCCAGTTTTCTAGAAACTGGAGGGTGGGAGAAATAGATGCTTTTTTTTACATATTTAGATCTATACTTCTCTAGGATCACAAAGAGGCTAAACTTGAAATACCTACCTTTTACCAAATGATCAACAGTGGTAAACATTCACCTGCAGTGACATATTTGAAATGAAACACATTTCCAGATTTTTAAATTCAGGTATAAAGGTTTGCGGGCTACATATTTAGCATCTTTGAAATCTGAACCCTGAGCTCCAAAGCAATACTTCAGATTTCTGATTTTGTAAGAGGCTCTCAGTGTAAGAAACTGCTTTTTAAAAATATCAAGTTTGTTTGTAATTTCAGGGTTTCTGTTCAAATTAATTCTAGCATTACTATTTAAGGCACGGTGTTACCTGTATTAACTTTTGATTTCTGATCCTAGAAGCAAAAGCATCTCTGAGATTAGCATAAGATTCTCAAAAATTTTAGTAACTGCTGTAAATACAAAGGGTAGCATACATCTTTTTACCTAAGGGAAAGATAGGGAATTTGCACTCTTTTCCCCCCAAATAAATATAACAATTAAAAAAATCTAACTTTTTTTAGAATTATGAAGAACTGTGTGTGTTGTTTTTCAAAACACAACCCAATCTAGCACAATGCTCCTGGAATAATTCTAATCCAGCCTTCTTCAATCTGGTTCCCTCCCCAGCCATGTGTTGGACTTCAGCTCCCATAATCCCCTGGCCAATGGACTGGGGCAGGCTATTCTGACCTATGGCTATCAACAGAGAAGAAGCTCCCTGGAAATGAGGCTCTCACTCTGCAAAAGTAGAACCCCAAGTGATATCCATCAGCTCTAACCTAAAACGTAGGCTGGGGAGGAACCCATCTGAACCTCTTCTCTTAAAGAAAGGCTCTGATTACAAAACCTTGCTCTAACTTGAATGACTTCATCGTAAAATAATACCCTTATTTTAGATCTACAGACAGGAACCATATCATGCTGATCTGGTTTGGGAAACTGCAGTATATAAGACAGTAATTTTTTGTGACAACATAATACAAATCCACTGTTCTTTAAGGAACGTTCACGAGATTATTGTTCTCCATGGTGGATTTAAGAAGGTCATGCCATCTGGCTCTTGTATCACGGAGCAACATGCGTCCCATCAGAGATGCTATTTCAGATTTGGTCATGTCAGTGAAAACACTAACTTATGCAAGTAAATGACACCTTGACCAACTGAGGTGAAAACCAAAATACATTCAGAAATCTAAACCTGTCTATGGAGAAAGGGGTAATTCTTTGGATCCAGAAAAGAGAAACAAAATCGGTAATTTTTATCCACCTCTTTGGCTCTGATACGACACTGGACTTCGAAATGCATGTTTTCATTATCCCACTTACAGCCCCTATGGAAGCACAAACTCCCGCTGGGTATTTTAAAGTTGCACGATGCCTTCTATCTTTTTGGCTCAGCAAACAGTAAGCAACTCAAAACAAAATCATGCCCCGATCATCCACACATTTAAAACGTTATCCAGGATATTCCTCAAGGGAAACTGAAAGCCATTTCATACTAGCTTGGACTAAGTCAGTTTACTCCGGATCAAAACAAAATAAAATTTAACCCTCAAACATTGAATTCGGTCACTGGTATAAAACAGTCAAATGGCATATTTGCACAACCGTTTTCTAAAATGTTAAAAAAAATTATCTGGACCAAATTAAATGTAGGCATCTCTTCGGGATCCAAAATTTCACTGAGGCCCATACATTTTTATAGAACAACTTTGTTAACAATAAGAATTAGGAACTATTTTTTAAAGAATTTTCAAGCTGAATTTTACATTCAATCCCACATGCCACACTCCCATAGAAACACAGTACAGAACTCTGTGACATTCTTCTATTACTTGCTAAATGAACTAGTTTGTACCTGAGACTCATTAATTTCTGCAACCCAATAAGACCATAAAATCAAATGAATTCCTCTACAAGGCTTCAGAAATGGGATCCTTTGGGAATTGGACCAGAATGTTTTCTTTTACCATAGCAATATAATCAAGCAAACTCTGATCCCATTCCCAAGAGATCCCTCTTCTGAAGCACTGGAAATATAGTGTTAGAAAATGAAGATGACCAAAAACTGAGGCAGCCTTATCTGCCCCTGAACTGTGAGACAGCGTAGCAAATTATCTGCACGTTAGCAAACCTGCACAACTGAGTAATGTAAGCATGCAGGTCGATCTCTAGCTCTGGGATTAGACCTCAGAACTGGCAAAGATTTGGTTGCTCAGGCATTTCTGCTACTGTTAGGACAGAATCTTGCCCTTGTCCCCACGAATACTGTCAAACTAAAGTGGCCACAATACCCACAGAGGAAAATGACAAGCCATTCACCAAACTTCATTTGGGATTCCCAATCCAGATGGAAGAGTTCAACGATCTGCAGCAGGAAATATTGTGGCAGTTAGCACGATAGCCTTATCTTTCCCACCATTCACCCTGGGAATAAAATGAGCACCTCCTCATTAGGCCCAGACTAGAGCACATTTCACAATGGAGGGCACAAGTAAAGCATTCTTCCCCACCATCTCTTCAAATTAGTTGTTTCAGTTGAGACTGGGGCTAGTATATTATCAGAAAAATCAGATCCCCAGTCCCCTTTGACTTGCGATTTAAAGTTCTGCCTTGTTCTGCTATCATAACAAAGAAACAAAAAGCATGGCACTTAAGGCCATTGTAGAAAAAAACACAGGGCTGGATTTGACCACATTAGCTGCAAGCATAGTTGTTCATTTATGCTGCATCCTCCAGGCAAGAATTGGAGACATACAGTACATCCCCCCTCCAAATACCATCCAATGCCTGGTGCTAGAAATCCACAACCTTGGGATTAATATCTGCTATTATAACTCTAAATATAGGATGCTACCTAGACACCAAGACTAAAAAACCCCTGTATTTTGAATGGTACGTTGAATCAATTTATTCATTTTGCTTACTGGACAACTGAGTTTTATTTGGGGCTTTCTTGCAGAAGAAAGTTGAACATTTAAGATGTTATCTAGGGGCTGCAGCAGGATGTAATATGAAAGAACCAGAGGAACCAACAGAAATGGAAAGGAGGAGACAACTGTGGTTAAAGTATTCCCCAAATATAAAAGATTTATCCAGGCAATCCAGATTATCAGTGCTGAATGGAATCCACTGAGGATATGCCAGCCATTCCTGAATACAAGCATCCAAAGTTGGCTTGACTCTTCAAGGCAATTCCTGTATTGGACAACAGGCTTTAAATTAGCAGCAAAGGCTAGAAACACAACAATCAAGACTCTAAAAGGCCTACTTACTGGCTCCACTAATTCTGCAAATAAATAATATGGTTTTAAAAAAAGGAAAACAAGATTTTATTTTTGCGGGGGTGACAGGCTTGTGAGAGGCTCTCCAAATGTACAGTATGATTCTCTGTAGTGCTGCTATCTTTAAACAACTCTCCAGCCAGCAATTCGGAACAAAATTTGCCAGTTCTTCAGAGTTTATCCAACAAAAGGAAAGGTTTCTCTTTTCAACATTTTTTAGAATGCAGAGCCAGTCAGAATTACTAGTAGTTGCAGCTGAAAAGTGTGCTGCTTTGACTATTAAAAGATACTTGATTTTCCAACATTTACCTATTGGAAATAATTTTGAAAAATCAAGTTGCTCTTAACATTCAAACCCTGTATCACAAACTACTTTAAACAGCAGCTCTCTAACTATATTTTCTAAAACAGAGTCTACTTTCCATATTCCCCAGCTGCAACTATGACAGTTTTCAATCAAAAATGCTTTCCCACCCTTTAGATTGACTGCTCTAGCTCTTGTCCCAAAGGTGAAAGCAATTCTTATCTTCAGCTGCTGCCAAGTTCTCACCTAAAAGAGATAACCTTCTTCAGGTGCTACCTCCCTTCTAGCAACCATGGATCATTTCCAAAGGTCCAGCTCTTAGAGCCACGTAAGGAATTTCCCATTTCACCAAGTTTGAGCAAATAGCTTTGTATTTAAAGCAGAAATAGCCAACTGGGTATGGACTAATTCCAAAAATCATCTGTAGCAAACAGTTCAGATCTCTTGATGAGATGATCTGGCAGCTGGACTGGGAGGAGGAAGATGAGGGGCTTCCTACTTTGGGTTCTGGTAGATAGAATAACCCACTCAAGGGAATGAAGCCAGCAGTAAAAATGAGATACCCTGCTCCAGCTTTAGATTTTAAACCTATTTTAACTGCCCTTTTATACATTCGCACAAAGTAAGGCAAATAGATTTTTTAAAAATCTGGATAATACCCTCCCCCGCTTTTCAGCACAATCCTATTTTTGTTCTGCAGTAATTGAAATTTAAGAAAAGATTGCCTTTGGACATCTAAATTCCATTTAGCTGTCATGACTTGTTGCCCAATAATTTATTAAATCGCTTGCTTAAAGGATCTATGGTTGTAGCCACCAACATTTATCTTGTGGCAATGAATTTCATATAATTACTATGCACTATTAAGAATACTTTCCTGATTTTGGTCTGAGGTGGTACCAGCCATTGTTCCAGGCAGTGGTTTAATGTGCCCCTCTGCTGGAGGAAGCGAAAAGGGAAACATTCAGCCTACTGGATAACTGACTGATAGCAGAAAATTAAAAATCAGAACACATTTTAGATTACTCAAGTCATCTGAGGTACATGCCACAGAAGTTGTAAGAAACTAGACGAAAACATGCACTGCAGAAGTGCATGTATGTATGCAGCTAGTTTAAAAATTCTTTCCAACAGAATGTTCAGCCTGTTCTTTCTAATTCCTGGATTCTTCACGTTGAACTTCCTGCTCTATATAAACATTCTGCATTTGAAATCTGTTTCAGTACACAACATTTCTAGTGCATTTACCAAGTTTCCAAAATTCAAGGTTTTCAGATTCTCCAAGATCATCTTCAAGGATGGGTGCAATTCAAATTAGGCAACCCAAAAGGACAGGGAGATGGAGAGATAGTTGGAGTTATCCATACCATGGAGCTTACCTACATTACTGAAAACCTCGATCAACTGTTTCCAGAAAGTCTTTGAAAACTTTTCCCATAATCAACAGCATAAAAATTGGTAGTGGATTGTGCAAAGCTTTGGGGTGGGGAGATGAAGGGGGCAGGGTGATTTCTAGAAGGCCCAATTCATCCTAGATTCCAGATTGTGTACTGAACTTGCAGGGTTTCCGTGGAACAGTAAAGAATCACCAGCTGAGCAACTGCAACCAACCTCCCACCCTCCCCACGTCACCCTTTTAAGGGCAACAAGAGCTAGAATCCCACCCATCCCTCAGTTTCTGGGCAGGATTGATGCCTCTGCAGCCTCATCCCATGACTTCCCCATTCGGATGGCCATCCATCCATACACCTTTACAGCCCCAGCTATCTCCAGCCATTTGCTCACAGTCCTGGAATTGTAACAGTAAGTGCTTGTCTGTTTAAGGATAAGAAGTATTCTGTCTGTTATCAGGAGGCCTGCCTCATCTACTGCCGCAGCCTTGGGATAGGGCCCAATTGCTGGCAACTGGCGAAGCGGACCTTTAATTCGTAAAACACATAGCGCTTTGGAACGCAAGTTGTCTCCCGGGAACATTTTTACCCCTTCCGGGTTTGTAGCATTCATATTTATATATAGCTCTATTCATGTTATATATAAATATAATCTCTCTCTCTCTCTCATATATAATAAAAAGCACACACCAACTGCTATATGCATCTTGTGTATAATTTGCAGTGGTGGTACTACTCTTTCTCTCTCTTAAAAATCATTGTCTCTCACACACACCCCTTAATCCATACCAACATCACCATCCCTCAAAGCAATACTGCTATTTGGCCTGATGGTGGGGGAGTTGGCAAGAAATTAAACAAGGCAGGCAGGAAAAATCTGCCCCATTTTAAAGTAAAACCATCCCGGCTTTTTCTTCCTTTAAAAATACCCCCCTTCCCAAAATCCAGAATTCATAATTCTTGCCCCCTAAAAAGACTCCCCCCTATAAAATTAAAAAACAAAAATAAATTCAAATAAACTTAAAAAATTGCCGCCCTTATGGATCTGACTGGCACAGTGGCAAATTTGAGGGGCAGAACGCAAAATAGCTGATGTTGTCCCCCAAAGCAGGGACAAGAATCCCAGCAGGCTGCTTGACCTCACAATATTACATCTGCTGTTGATGAGCGAGCAGATAAGTTATGCCAATGTTGTAATGTGAGTGATCAAGACAGCAATCTTTCTGTCTCTGCCCTGCCTAGCTAATAACTTCATCGCAGCCCTTGATTGCATTTACATTCTAGGCAATGTATTGAAGGGCTGAATTTCCCCATCCCATCCTTGGCAGGTCAAAACCTTTTCCCTTGTCATCCCACCCTGCCCCCCCCATTTGCCAGCCAATTGGACCCACAGCGGCATCTATTCATTCCTCTTTCTGCAGAGCTGGGAAGGGAAGCTTGTTCTCCGGGCACCGTTCAGGGTCCCCCCCCAGTGTCCCGAAAAAGGGGCTTTTGTTATTGCATGAGTCAGTGTCTCTTGCTAAGGCACAAGGTGATGTGGCTGAAGGGCATGCTCCAACAGTGGGATCCTCGCTGGCTCTGGAGGGGGGGCCTCCATCCCCATTCACCTGGGACTGGGGTTGGCTGCAGCTACCGCTGCCGTTGCTGCCAAACTCGGGTGTCTTTGCAGTTCCGTCAGTCAAGCTCTGTCAAGCACAAAGGATAGCTTTAGAAAAAGATCAGGAAGCAGAAGATTCAAAGCTTGTGATAAAGGCTTGAAAACATAGCTGAAAGAGCAGAAATTTCCAAATTTCACAAGATTTTGGTTTTTTACATTGCAAATCTGTATACCATCCATTTCTGAATAGCTTCAGTCAGCTTACAAAATATATATTGTATATATGTCAAGAAATTTGGCAATCTTGCATTATTTTGACTGATTGTATTTGTTACACTGATTTTTCATTAATGTGAAAGTTCTGCAGAGACCATCTTACTGAATCCTGATTGCCCTGGTGCCGGCAATTACTGTGCGGCTGACCTTTGCGGTATGCATTTGTACATTTTCAAAGGACATTCTTTCTTTTAAGATCTGTCCCGTAGTGGAGAAGGACAGAACTCAGTATGGATCAAGCAGCAAAGAGGAAAGCTCTTTACTTAGAACTACAATAAAATGGGCTTCAACAATACTTAAGGAGACATACTTGCTTGTTTACTTTCTTGTTTCCTTTGGGGATTTTTCCAGAGCTATCACGGCCACGGCTGTAGAACAAGAAATGAAAAAAAAGGTGAAAGTTCAAGTTCACCAGTAGAAGAGATCACCTATTTATTTATTTATTGGGTGTATACTGCTGTATCTCTTAGGGACTCTTAGCAGTTTACAAACAAAATCAAAGCAATTAAAACATCCAACAGTAATAAATTAGGATAATTTAACCCCTTCACAATAAATAGATACATTTCCTGTGCTGAGAAGCTTAGCAACTGAAACTTCTAAAGAGCCTTTCACCCACCATAAACAAGAATCGTGGTCAGATAAAGATGCTTTTCATATCAAGTCTTTTCAGGAATCAATTGAAACACGGATAAAAGATTGTGGGTGGCTTGCTTGTGTGAATGTATCTGTCAGTCTCAGAAGATTGGCAGTATATCCAAATATTAGATATAAATAGCTCTATTTATTTCATTTGGCTTTTCCTTTCCATTAATTACCACCCATCAGCAGATGGGAAACAGAGCCAGCTGAAAGATCAAACTGTCATTTACCCTACCTTGAACTGTTTCCATCAAATCTGGCACTATAAGAAAAATGTATCTTTATGAAATAATGTTTTAATTGGCTATTTTCCTTTCCCATCTTCACCCTTTCTCCTTTTAGCTCTGTTCAGGTAATAATAAGCACAGAGCAAAATATCCAAGCAAGCCATTGTAGCCAGTAGGAAATCTGTTGACCCTAAGCACAGCTGGGATGGAAGCAGGGAGGAAGCCTTCGCCCACAGAGTGCTACACCTAAAGGCTTCTGTGTGTGCTTGACCAGGGACAGTAAAAGTGTGGGTTCACATGGAAACATTTGCAAGCGCAGCTCACACCAAAAGGTTTTCCCCCCCCCCCACTCAAAAGAGCCATGATGTCCTGCCCCTAGCATTTCTAGGGGCTACAGGGAACAAAGGGAGAACCTGGCAGCAACTAATCAAAGCCATTCTGCAGTGCTACTTACCCTTTCCCTGGGCCTCCAACTGACACCACCTGCATGCCAAAGGAGCCCTGTCCCCGAGAGGGTTTGCTCCCAGCCCACTGCCCCACAACCATCCCAGCAATTTCCAGTTTGCCTCCTTGTGGTGGGATTGGATGGAGTCCTAGAGAGGAAAGGCATAGTCAGTAAGAGAAAAGGTGAAGACAGAAAGAGGGAGACACGATTAGATTATCCACAGATCTAGATCCCAAAATCAAATTTACTGTTGGAAGAGACAGGGGAGGAGGAAGGCACGTGTACACATCTTTGGTGGTTAACTGCACACTAAGTTGCATCCTTTCAACATTAAAGACACACATTTGAGCTAGAAGTCATAAAGGAGTTAGCATTTAACATTCCCAAGAATTTCATGCCAACAAGACACTGTACTAATAAGGACTCTGATAATGGTACTATTAAGCTCATTGTTTAGAACTCTGAATAGGAACCACATAATATGAATTAAATGACTAGTAGAGGCATCTGGACCTCAGCCACTTACCGGTGAAGCCTCTGGTCCTCCCAGGGGCTGCTGGTTGCACCGATCCAATAGTGCGAGGGTAAAGAGGCACTGGATAAAAAGATGGTGCCATGGAGGGCACAAAGGGTGGAGGTGGGAGAAGAGGTGGGGGAGCCTGTCGGTTGAGGTTGATGCCTTCCAGAATACTCTGCCTCATCTTCTCTACTTTAGACACCTGCTCGGTCTGACCAAGACCAAACAGAAACAGAAAAGACAGAATAAGTATCTGGTAGAATTCTGGGAAGGTCTCCATATTCTTATAGTCTATCTAATATCCTCCAAGGTCAAGAAAATACAACTGATGAGAGATCTAGAGCATTTTCCTTTGGCAAAGTGCCAAGGGCAAAAATCATACAATAGGTTGACAGTAACTGGGATAAGGAGGATGTATCCAGACAATATTAGGTGCTGCAATTCTCTCACTGAAATCAACAGGATTCGAACATGATTCACTTTAGTTAGATCAGCCTATACAATATGCTTTTTAAAGCACAAAATAAGATGGTCGGACTATCAATTTGCTCCAAGGCTTATTTACGGCAGCAAGCCAAGGAGAGTGATAGCACTGCATTTTCCCTGCTGCCTTTGTGTGCAGTCTAATACACACAAAATGCACATTCAGCTATTGATGAGGGAGACAAAACTGAAAGATGAAGTTATCTGGAATATCAGCAATTTATAAAGTTGTTATTTTTTAATTCATTTTGTAAAGCAACTATCAAACAGCAGCCAGTCTAAGCTCTTGGTAATTTGAGAGCAATATCTGTATCCTTGCTCAAATGGCCTCACTGTTGGTTCAAAGAGGAGAGAACATATATGCAGCACTGGAACCCTCTTCTGAGCATTAGAACACCTAGGAATGAAAACCAGAAACAACTGGTGCCACAGCAACTTCAAAAATCAGGAGCAGGGGCAACTGCTTTGTGCTTGCTTGCTTCTGGAAGTCACTCTGCTTACCTGGCCATCACAGAGGTCTATCAGAGGTGCCTTCTCTCTTGCAGCTTTAATCAGTTTGCTCTGAAAGAGTTTCCCATCAAAGTAGATCCATGGGCAGCAGTGTTCCCAGGGCACAGGCTGCCCACAAGCATCATTGGCAAAGAGGGCCGTGTCCACTCCACTCATAAACAGAGCAGCCAACTGAACTCCCCGGGGATCTAGTTTCTCAATCTGCAAGGAAAGCAACATTCCTCGGCCTTTAGGAGGGAAAGTTAGTACTCCCTCTCCTCTGTCTTCTGGCCTTAGTGACCAAGATTCAGCTTAAGAGTCTATATTAAGGCAGGATACAACAATACTGACATGTCAGTATTAGAGATGGCAAATCCATGCCTCTGTTCCAATTCAGAGTCAAAGCTGCCCATATGATCATACTGTTAAAACAGAAAAGCATAAACTTCCAATGTTCAAGTGAACATCTATTCCACATAAGCAAGTTCGTCTATACTGGCCGACACCCATCCCAAAGAAATTAATTCACTATGTATGATGTACAGAAGACGACAAACAAACTACAATACACCACAGTGGCTGTGGGATACACTGCTCACTTGCTCAAGTCATAAGGTCTACTGGTGTGAAGCACATTATGTTCAGCCAAGGGAAGAAAACAGCATTCACTTCAAGAGAAAGCTTCTTAAGGCAGAGGTCACCTCCATTCAATATTCCCACCCTTTCATCATCTCCCAGAGAACACTCAGGGCCATTTAGTTTCGCTGCACTGAAGATGCACTTTGGAAGCACTTTCATCTTAGTACTTCTGGTCATCTTCTTTTAGACAGGTCTAACTCCTTTCTACCCACCTCTTATGCAGCCATGCCCCATTTTTAGAGAGGCAGGGAGATCTAATACACTTGTTTGGAATATGTACAAGAGTCCTTCCATCCTGAAGGAGTCCCTTGCAGCCTTTATCTTAGAATTAAGGAGGAGGCTTTCTTCCAGGATCCAATGGCACAACACTGGCTTTCAAACAGAGTTTTTAAGGGAAGCAGGACTGACTGCAGTCAAAGGAAGAAGGGATTGAGGAACATTTTTATTGCTACTAAAACTCTTTTAAAATTTTATAGTAATTGTCCTGTAACATCTCAAAATATTATCTTTACTACAGCTCTCCAGCTCTCCTTTGAGAAACCAGGCATCAAACATAAGCAATCCAATATCAACTATGCAGATTTGTATTTCAGTTTATCGTCAACTAAAAGAAATATCCCCTGCATATATAGGAGGCCTAGTACATCCTAGTACAATCTTTCCATTGTCCCCTACACTTTAGTTCTCTATGTGCAAGGAACCATTCTTTACAGACAAGCATTTAATCATATGAGCACCCACTAGTTCATCTTGCACCCATCTGTGCAAGTTCACCTGCTTTTTATCAGAACAACAACTGGATTAGAAAGCTGAAATTTGCATACGATAGAACCTGGGAGGGGTGGGAGAGATACCAAGAGCAGTGTAGTAGCCAAAAGAAATGGAAGATGCACAAGGGACAGCAGGAACACATGGGCAAACAGCTGATTCCATGCATGTGAAAATGTAAGAGGAATTTATTTTTCATTGGCAAGAACAAGACTTGGGTGCTCTCTATTCTCAGCCCACTAGCTCTAATCTCATCTTCACTCTTCTTTCCTACTCCCCCCACAAGGACTAATATAGGAGAGATAAATAACCCCCACCTTCAATTCCTGAAGCTGATCTGGTTCATATAGCTGAGCAGACACAGCCTGGGCCAAGAAAGCATCCAATTCATGTCTGTGGAGGATCCGGCCCCCAGGCCACTGTATCATGTATCTTGGGGGGGAAAAAGAATAATTCAAATAAAAGAACCAAGCACATTATCAAAGAAGTATCAACATCCAAAATACTTTTTACCTTTGGATTCTGCTGGGCCTTGAAGAAGGTTACAATTGTTTTTAAAAATGTTGAAATTTAGAGTTTGTAGTTTCACAAAAAAACATGGGTAGACAGATTCAGTTAGCATAAAAATTATGAGCCGTAAAGCTAGAGAACTATTTAAATGGAATATCACACTTCAGTAGTCACTATTTGCAGAACAAATATCCTGAATGACCACCTTAGTAAGTGGTCAGGACATTGTTTGTCACCATGTTTAGAATCAGAAAAATTCTAGATTGACTTGTAAGCTTTGAGAATGTTATCTTCAAATAACAAACAGCAGGAGATCACTAAGCTAACATAAATATAACAATAAGCCTTCATTTGCCCCAAATAAGTTTACCTGATATATTTATATCCTAACATTTGTTCAGGAGCTTGGGATGGTATACATAGCACTTCCTCCTTCCACTTTTCCCCACAACAAAAGCCCCATGAGGTAGGTTCGGCTGAGACAGAGTAACTCATCTAGTCACCCAGTGAGCTTCTGTGGCTCAGGAAGGACTAGAACCTGGGTCCCCCCACTGCCACTCCAACACCTTAACTGCTGCATTATACTTACTCTTTTGTATTTTCAGATACTGTCATCTCATTCTCACCTACTACCTACTGGATTTTTCAATACCGATTCCCCAAAACCCACTGAGCTATCAATACAGATCTCTCATACCACTGTAGCCACATTCCATCAGTCCCATCCCCTGTACCCAATGTTATTTGCCACTCTTTGACTTTTTTCTTGAGATTTGCTCCACTCACCGTAACACACAACACATGAGAAGTAGGTGTGTTGGAACATTGGCAGGGTTGAGCATGCCAGGTGTGTCTGATTTCATACAAGCCAGAAATGCTCTCATACGCCGGTTCTTGTCTTCCACTGCTTTGCCCAACCAGAGCTTCTTGAGGTTGGGACAGGTCCACTCCCGAAAAGCAAGAGCTGAGACCAACTCTGGAGTCTGGGGTGATTTCCCTTTGTATGCTGACCATTCCTTGACGATAACAGGATGAGCTACGCAGGAAAGAACATGTGATTAGGATAAATCACTTCCCCAGTTCACATAATAAAGAGAAACAAAACTCAGATATTCTAGGCCAAATCTGGGTGGGAAACAAATAGTCAAAACCAGCCAGGTGTGTTTCAATGTATATACACTTACAGCAAAAATGTATTACAAGCTCAGGATGAAACAGTGAAACAGTGCTATGACTCCATTGTACATTTTAATGTAGTACAGCATACAACTTTTCTTTGCACTGTGTCATCTCTGATCCAGTACGCCAAGGAGTAGCTTGCTGTGCAACATGGGAAAAGTATGTAGGCCTTTATACCAAAGCTGAGATTTAAAAGTGGGGATATGCAAAATGTTGTGTTCAAGGGACAGAACGCTGTGGGGAAGACTGGACCATTCCATTTTTCTTACAGACCATGCTGATTTGGCCATTCCAGGGCAGTCTGACACTTTACCTGAAGTAAAACGTCCAAAACACCATGATTTACATGCTGCTCTAATTGTAAATTTATTTAATTTATAATTTATTCAAATTTGTTATAGCTGCCTAACTCCAATGGACTCTGGGCAGTATACAAAACCAAAAAACCATAAAAACAATGAAAACATAAAACCACATAGCCTGGATTGAAACAGTTTTAAAGACAACCCAGATCACAACAGGCACCCCAAATATACATTAATACATTAACCCCTCTAGAAGATTTCTTGCTGGAAAACTGCCTGGACTATCCCCATAATGCCAGGTTACCATGGGCTAGAGGAAAAATGGAGTTCTGGCATTTCTTGAAATGAAACAGTTTGCCAATCCCAATCTGTGAGATACTTTAGACATAATCATTACCATTACTGCTGTCCTTGCCACTTGTAGATTTGTGCTACAGTATAAATCCTGTACACAAATACTCTTGGCTACCAACGAAAGCCAGGCATCCCATTTCAGGGCTGAATATGGGAGTATCATACAAGCCCAACACCTGAAGCAAGGGGAATCCCTATTTCTTCATCTCTTTCGACTGACCTGAAGTAGTAGTTTATTAACTGATTAGTCTTACGACCATATCAAAGAAAAGAAAATACAGGGTCTAATTCCAGGGTAAAATAGGTAAAAGAAAATACAATAATAAAATACATATGTGGTCAATGCAAAGAATTAGTGTTCAGATAAATGTATCACCTTTACATGATACCCCAATCTGTTCAATATAACAGGTTCTTAGCTGAACTGCCTTGTCTATAAACTTAGCAGTTCTGGTCACAATGTATATGTAACAGCCCAGCAGGAAATAGGACAATCTGTGTGATTCAAGTCCCAGCAGGCTGTTCTTTCAAGTAGGGACGTTAAATATCTAAGGCTAAAAGGGGCACAGAGTTGACTGTCAAACAAAACATGAGCAATATCTTCAATGGTTGGGGCACCATATATACATGTCCTCTCATGATATGGCAGGTGATGGAAGCACCCATATTTGACCATGGAATCCAACAACTCAAAAAAAACCCACAAAAAACTCTAGAATAGGCCCTTCTTAAGAATTGCATCAAACTCATTGACAGGTATTTTTCGGATTGGAAAATAGTTTTGTTCTTAGCCAGCCAATTTAAAGATCTATTTTTTTTGCCAATAACAGATTAAATAACAAACAGCAGGAGATCACTAAGCTAACATAAATATAACAATAAGCCTTCATTTGCCCCAAATAAGTTTATCTGATATATTTATATCCTAACATTTGTTCAGGAGCTTGGGGTGGTATACATAGCACTTCCTCCTTCCACTTTTCCCCACAACAAAAGCCCCATGAGGTAGGTTCGGCTGAGACAGAGTAACTCACCTAGTCACCCAGAGAGCTTCTCTAGAATAGGCCCTTCTTAAGAATTGCATCAAACTCATTGACAGGTATTTTTTGGATTGGAAAATGGTTTTGTTCTTAGCCAGCCAATTTAAAGATCTATTTTTTGCCAATAACTCCATGTCTGTGACTGACCTGAAGTAATATCAGATACTAAATTAGAATGTGCACAACCTACATATGTTTAGATGGAAATGAGAGACAGAACTATCAGCTGCATTCTGGTGGGACTGGATCCCCAAACACTGGATCATCTCCTCCAATGTCATATATGTGGTTAAAAAGTATGATAAGCACAATGAAGCCCAAAGGTTAGTAGCCACAGCATCAAACAGTAACCCTAGTACCAGTGTTTCGAGTTGGATCTAAGCTGTCACCATGAAACAGTGTGTTCAATTCCATTATTACAAATCAAACCAGAAGGATACCATAATCAGTGAGACTGAAAGCCAAAAAGATATCCACCAGAATCAATAGGGACACAACCTCTTTATCCAGCGTCAAACATGGAAAACCAGGAATCAGGGACTACTGAATGCTATTCTGGTCAACATAACTCATTCAGCTACAAAAGGAACTTTGGGACAGCAGCTAAAAATTGCAACAGATTGGAAGCCATTTACATAAGGTAACATTAAAGTATGGGAGGATAAATAAAAACACACGCTTTGCACTTGAACAAGATAGATTATTATAAAATGCTGTATGGTGAGGAAGAGGTAGGGAAACACATTTTCCCCTCTGTATACTATGAAGTATTTCTTTATATAAGGATGTACAACTGATTTATGGGATTTACCGCCATACAACAAGGTAATCACAATTAGATTAAATGGCTCCATAAAGGGGAGAAGACATATTCCTCAACAATCAAGGATTTATCAGTGGTTGTCAGCCATTATAATTAATGAAAACTCAGTGCTCAAAACCAGCATGCTGCTGAAGATCATCTGCAAAGGAGGATTTGTAAGAAAGGGCATTATTCTCATGCCTCATTTGTGGACTTCCCAGAAGCAAGTGGATCAGTCAATCAATCAGTTTATTACAGTCATTGACCAGTACAACTAAAAATGCACATAGCATATCTACTTGAAAATCCTAGATATAATAGTATCAAGTAAAATCTATATCATAAATTACAATTATTGAACATTAGCTAAAATAAGGTGATGATAAAATGATAATATCTAAAATTGAAATGTGTTGGTGATATTTCTGTCTATTTTTTCACGATCACCTACTTAGTCCACCCCTACCAAAATCGATTCCACTCAGCAAGGCCCCCTGACTCTTGAAGTGGTATTTTCAGGTCTCTTTGGGCACTGTTAATACAAACTAAAATACTAGTTGGCTATAGTCCATTACTGCAAAACCTTTCAGCAGCTTCCTGTCCGATGCTGACGGATCTTTATTGCCGCCGCGCAAAACCTGGCTACCTGCACTGTAACGTAAGGCCGGTCATCCATGAGAAGCATTTGAAGATAATCTGATTCTTGACAGCCAGGCTGCTTACTGATCAAGGGTGCGAGCAGTTTACTCCGTGGGACTTGGTAAAAGATACAGTGGAGGAGAACATGGCCCGTGTCTTCTACTTCCTTGGCATCACAAGGGCAAAGTCTTGCAGCTAATGGAATTTTTTTGTATTTGCCATCGAGCTCTGCTGAAGGAAGAACATGGCAACGAGCTAAAGAGAATGCTTTCCGCTGACTGGGGAGCTCAAGCTGCGCTAGATATCTGGCGACAGTGACAGTATACTTGCTACACGGCGGGGACAAAAAGGATGGAACCCTCCCTAGATCTGCTTGACGTTCAATATCCTCTGTCCTTTGCTTAATGGCCATTCTTGCCGCTCATAATCCATCGCTAGAATCCCAGCCGAAGAATAGCCTAACTTAGAGAGGTTGAGCTCGATATCCTTTTTCCACAAGGATTGGAATTTGTCTTGAAGGATAAGTGGAGCTAGGCCCTGCGGGTGGTTCTTTATCTTTAGCCAAAAATTCAGCGAAGCTAGGCGCACTTTCGACCTTTATCATGCCTGTTTCCAAGCGTAGTTGTGCATTGGAGACACATCTGGCCATTTGCAAGACCACCCTGATGAATTTAGCTTGGACTCTTTCCAAGTATGTCACACTTGAAGCAGGAGAGCTGACAGCAGACCCATAGAGAAGTTGGGCTAGCGCCTTTGCCTGGAAAAGTTTGAAAGCTGCTGGGACAAAATACCCCCCTTTACTTCGAAAGAATTTTAAAATGGCAATGGTGGAACGAAGACCTAAATCAGCTGCATATTCACAATGAGCTTTCCTTGATCCGGTGGCATGCATGATTATGCCTAAATATTTGAAACTATTCACTTGTTCTATTCTATGACCGTTGATAGTCCAGACGTGTTGTTTTGGTCTTTTGGAAAAGGCCATAATCTTTGTTTTCTGATAGTTTATATCTAGAAGGTTGTTTGCACAGTATTGGACCAGAGTTCTCAGGGCTCTTCTTAGACCAATCAGTGTCCTAGAAAGGACAACTGCGTCATCTGCATACAGCAGCAGGGCAATGCTACGGAGCCCTAATTTAGGTGGGTGAAAGTCCGGGTGGTTTAGGTATCTCACCATGTCATTGATGTAAAAACTGAAGAGTAAAGGAGCCAAGATACATCCCTGTTTCACCCCCTTTTGCACTTTAATGGGTTTTGAGAGAGACCCTTGCCTATTACATTTAACCTTAAGGGTGGTGTTAGTATGTAGCGCCCGAATTAAATAGAGAAGCCTGCTGTCTATTGATGCAGCTTCTCCCAAAGCTTGGTCCTGGAGACAGAGTCAAAGGCTGCCTTGAGGTCTATAAAGGCAGCATACAATGATGTAATCTTGTTGCTGGAATACTTTTCTATCAGATGTTGAAGCACTTGACATTGTTCGATGGTATCTCGTCCCTCTCTGAATCCTGCCTGCTCATCTGCTATCAGGTTCTTCTGGACCATCCAGTCCTTGAGTTTTTCCTGCAAGTGTCTAGCATATAATTTGCTGATTGTGTTTAGCAAGCTAATTGGCCTATAGTTTGTAGGGCCATCCCTCCTGCCTTTTTTAAAGATTGGGATTATAATAGCCAAGCCCCAATCCTCCGGGATTCGTCCCGTCTTATCAATGTAAGTGAAGAGGGATGCTAGCATCGGAGCCCACCATTCCATGAAGTTTTTCAATGCTTCTACTGGAATAAAATCTGCTCCCGGGGCCTTCCCTTTTCTTAGTTGACCAATTAACATCTTGATTTCAGCTGTTGAGACAGGCGGCCACTCGCTTAGGCCATCTTTCATTTGTATTTCCATCTCAGCGGAGGAATCTTCATATAGTCTCTGAAAGTGAAGTTCCCATATTTCTGGGGCAATGTGGGAGTCTAACATGGTAGAGGATCGATGGGAAAGTAGATGCCAGAACCAGGAAGAATTCTTCATCTTAGCAGCTTCAATAAGACGTTGCCAGGTGGATTTCATATCATTTTTCTTTTTGTTAGCCAATAGTTTCTTATACTGTTTTTTGATATTAAGAAGGTGTTCAAGAGACTTGGTGCTGGCGCTATTATTCTCTGATTCATTTTTATACTGATGGTAGGCCTGTGTAAGCGTTTTCTTAATGTCAACACATTCTCTATCAAACCATGGCTTGGAAAAACGTGCCCCCCTTTTGGCCAAGGAGTTTGGGGTGCGAGTTATTATAGGTTGTAATTTTTGTATTAATATTTTATATACCCTCAAAGGGTCCTGTGTGTTATCAGTTGACACAATGGATGCCCGAAGTGTTTGTAAATCTACGAGTGCTAACCTCATCTTATGGTCATGAGAAGGGGACCATCTGGCACGACACTTGGCTTGACCTTCTGGGACAATTCCAGGAATATAATGACTCACCAGATGCTTCTGCATAGCTGGAGTCTCCAGCTGCAAACAGAGTGGAAGATGGTCATTTTCTGGATGTGGTAGTACCTCAAAATTCTTCACCAGGTGTGTTAGATTTGAATTGACTAACATATTGTCAATAGAACTTTTTCTGTACCCGGCGATAAAAGTGAGTTCACCTGGATAGTCACTTGTTATGGAGCCATTTAGGATGAGTAAATTAAATTTATTTGCCAACTTGGCAAGTTGTAGTCCGGCATAGTTAGATTTTTTATCTCTAGAGAGCCGCACCAACATGGTGGGGGTAGATTAGGCACAACAGAAGGGGGATGCTGATGGAATTTAGTATATAGTGCCTGGTTATCAGTGCCTAGCCTAGCATTAAAGTCACCCCCCAGAAGAACCATGGCGTTGGGGAATTCCAAAAGAAGATTGCCAACATAATCCTCTAGTTCCAGCCAACTTGTGGCAGTTTCATTTTTTTTTCGCTTTGGAGAAAGATAAACATTAATAACTAACAAATGCATGCTACCCATGTTCAAGAGTATCGCCATGGCCATTTGTTTAAGAGGGGAGATAGGTATAGGGGCGGCTCTCAGGGCGGCGGAGATGAGAATTCCCAGACCACCTTTTAGTCGCCCCGGGCCTTTACCTTCAGTTGCTTCCAATTTATATGATTGGAACCCATTGAATAGGAGATCATCAGCTGTCCAAGTTTCCTGCAGCAGTAGAACATCCATGTCTGACAAAAACTCAAGATGGTTGAAGCCATTATTGCAATGCCAGCCGGCTAAATTCCATGATATAATCTTTAAGGGGCTTTGTCTTGTACTGGTCCACGTGCTGCTAAACCATCTGTGTTAAAGGACTTTCCCTGCTGGAGTCCTCTATCTGTTCCATCTCATCAGTACATCTATCTTCTGCAAGTCCAGGATTGGGTGTATCAGAGGGTTGCTCATGAATCTGGGCCACTGTTAATATTTTTTTTCTAGTAATTTCCTGCTGCTTCTGGCAGGAATTGGAAGTTTGCACTATGCGTACTAGGGACTTCTGACTCCAACATTATAACCGGCTTTTGTGTTTTGTGTATCTTTACAGCGTCTTTATCAATGCTGATGGGGAATTCCACTCCATCTGCACATTTACTTTGATGTTCTAGCGGGGGGGGATTGGCCTGCATTTTGCAGAGTTCTAGGTTTATAAGTGGCTTTGCTGCATGACATATTGACATCAAGGATCCCCTTAAATCATCTAATTTCTTAAGTATTTCCACTTGTCTGCTATCGGCGAGGGCACCGAAGGAGTTAATTAGACTTTCTTCTAATGAGTCAGCAGGCAACTGTGCATACGTAGGACAAGTGGGTTGTTTGCTTTCATCATTCGTTGTCCCGGACTCCACTGGTGGAATAGCCTTGAAATTATCTGAGGCAACCTCCCCACTACATATTACAGCTCCATCGTTCTCACTGCTGCACTGAGCTATTAGAGAGCTAATTGCCCCAGAATGAAAGACCCGGATTGGAAATATTGAGAATGATTTCAGAAAGGCTTTCATTTTTAGGAGCATACTGGGAATCACTGGCTGCCCAAATGTCAGCAACAGCCGCTTAAAGCTGCCTCTGGCTGGTAGCCATTCTATCTTATGCAAGTCCAGGAGCTGTTTTTCACAGCGTAATAGCAGACTTAATGATTGGATGACTGTCCTTTTGGTCTCCCATTTGCCTCTATTCATACCAATGTTTAAAATTTGAAGTGTTATCTTGTTGGTTTGTAGATAACAATTACTTATTACCGGTCTGTCCCCCTTATCTCCTGAGTGTACAAGGCTGTTTATCTTTACCTTGTCCTCCCTAGCTGGTCCTACTGAGGGATTTGTTCTGAAACAAGGGTCTTCCTTTCCTCTGATGAGTGTTGGCAAAGGGTTTTTTGAAGGTGGATTCTTAGATTTGTCGGGGTACTCCAATTGCTTTTGATGGTTTTTAGTAAATTCTATGAAGGCTTCTTTTAAGGCATCTACTTGGTTTTTGACTGTTGTCAATAAGTCGAAAATTGAGAGAACAGTCTGTGCCGTCAACAGACTGTGTCTAGATAATAAATCTACAGCATTTTGATCTTTCAAATTTTGGAGGTCAGAAACTCCAACTCCCTTCTGGATAAACTGTTCGGCAGCTGAGCTAACAGCAACAGCCTGAGCAGAGGGGGCATTTTCTATCAAGGAAGAGGTAAGCTCCACCAGTTGCTGGCTCTCTATCTCTGCTTGTAAGTCCCACTCTAATGGATCATATCTGCCCGATAAGTGAAGCAGGGAGGAATTACTTGATGAAGAGATATGTTTATTGGTTATAAATTTGTCTACCTTCTGTTGCTTCAGCGGCTTTGCTGAAGGTTGCGTTGCGGAGGGTGTTCTTTGTCGCTTCTTCCTTTTCCCCATAACGCAAGGAATTAGTTGCAGCTTTAGCTGTTATCCAAAAATACACCAGAAGGGAGGGTTGAACCGTCTTATATTGCAGGTAGATCACAAAGTTTTAAAAAATATGTGGATTTAGAAGTAGAGAACTTTTTGCAGGAGCTCGTTGTTAAAGCTGCATCCTTGTCGCCATCTTGTTTCCCCTCATCCAGAAGCAAGTGGAAATCTAGAAACTAGACTAAGGTTTACCTTTGGTCTAATTCAGTCATGTGAATCTAAGAGTAGATTTGGTGGCATAAAGTATTAAAATAAACAAGTGTCTCCATTCTGCATGATAAAATATAATTCTACTTGTCATGGAAAGGCATTGAGCTGTTCAACACATGGAACCCTCCGCTTGTAGCAGCAAAAGTTATTATTCTTTTCATTATTCTGAAATTTCATCAGGTACAGCCAACACCTCTTCCAAACATCTCTTTTTCTAAAAGACGGCCAGGGCATGAATTCCACAGCTACACGGTATGATTACAGACCATCACAAAGTTCTAACTACACAATTATGAACAAGTTGCAGAAAAAAGCTGGCTTGGTGCTAGTCCCTGCCTGGGGGATACAAATCAAAGGAAAGTAGATAGAGGCAGACAAAATAAACTGAGGTTCATTTTCAGGATTAAAGAAGACAGCTAGGAAAGCAAAAGATGTAAATGAACGTGAAGATCAACCATGGTACTACTGAAATATACAGGAGGGAGCAGAACATGGCCCCTAGAGCTATTCATGCTGAAATAACCTAAGAGAAGGCAGGTTAGTACCTGGCCTAGAGAATATGAATGTGCACAAAACTAACAAAAACTCTTTCTGTTGTGCGCTTAAAACAAAGTCAGTCCACCCAAAATGTTCTGTTGAAATGTTTCAAGTAGGCTGTGTTCTGGCAAATAAACTCAGAACGTTTGACCATAAAGAACAATTGGGAATTCAAAACAAGCCACTAGTTCCCTTGTTTTCTGTCCTAGAACCACAAAGGCAATCCATTCTGATTCTATTAAAATACCCAACCTATTAAAAATGGCTAATGAAATAACTTTTAAAAATCCCTACAGCAAACAACGGAACCAACAACAAGCATATGTTTGTGGGCTGCCTGCACAAAGCATCTCAGAAGGGCTAGCGAAAAAGCAATAGCAACAGATCTATCTCAATCCAATCCATGAAAACATGTAACGAACCTCTACCTCTCTGGCTACTGGCTTCAGAACTCTTAATGCACATACAGGTGAAACTCGAAAAATTAGAATATCGTGCAAATGTTCATTTATGTCAGTATGGCAACTCAAAAGGTGAAACCAATATATGAGATAGACGCATTATATGCAACGCGAGATATGTCAAGCCTTACTTTGGTATAATTGTGATGATTATGGGGTACAGCTTATGAAAACCCCAAATTCACAATCTCAGAAAATTAGAATAGTGTGAAAAGGTTCAATATTCTAGGCTCAAAGTGTCCCACTCTAATCAGCTAATGAATCCATAACACCTGCAAAGGGCTCCTGAGCCTTTCAATGGTCTCTCAGGCTGGTTCAGTAGGAATCACAAGCATGGGAAAGACTGCTGACCTGACAGTTGTGCAGAAAACCATCATTGACACCCTCCAGAAGGAGGGAAAGCCCCAAAAGGTAATTGCAAAAGAAGTTGGATGTTCCCAAAGTGCTGTATCAAAGCACATCAATAGAAGGTTATGTGGAAGGGAAAGTGTGGTAGAAAAAGGTGCACAAGCAGCAGGGATGACCGCAGCCTGGAGAGGATTGTCAGGAAAAGGCCATTCAAAAATGTTGGGGACTTTCACAAGGAGTGGACTGAGGCTGGAGTTAGTGCATCAAGAGCCACCACACACAGACGGATCCTGGACATGGGCTTCAAATGTCGTATTCCTCGTCAAGCCGCTCCTGAACAACAAACAACGTCAGAAGCGTCTTACCTGGGCTACAGAAAAAAAGAACTGGTCTGTTGCCCAGTGGTCCAAAGTCCTCTTTTCCGATGAGAGCAACTTTTGCATCTCATTTGGGAACCAAGGACCCAGAGTCTGGAGGAAGAATGGAGAGGCACACAATGCACGATGCTTGAAGTCCAGTGTGAAGTTTCCACAGTCTGTGTTGATTTGGGGAGCCATGTCATCTGCTGGTGTTGGTCCACTGTGCTTCATTAAGTCCAGGGTCAACGCAGCCGTCTACCAGGAGATTTTGGAGCACTTCATGCTTCCTTCCGCAGACGAGCTTTATGGGGATGCTGACTTCTTTTTCCAGCAGGACTTGGCACCTGCCCACACTGCCAAAAGTACCAAAACCTGGTTCAATGACCACAGGATTACTGTGCTTGATTGGCCAGCAAACTTGCCTGACCTGAACCCCATACAGAATCTATGGGGCATTGCCAAGAGAAAGATGAGGGACATGAGACCGAACAATGCAGCGGAGCTGAAGGCCGCTATTGAAGCATCCTGGTCTTCCATAACACTTCAGCAGTGCCACAGGCTGATAGCATCCATGCCACGCCGCATTGTGGCAGTCATTGCTGCAAAAGGGGCCCAAACCAAGTACTGAGTACATATGCATGCTTATACTTTGCAGAGGTCCGATATTGTTCTATTTCCAATCCTTGTGTTATTGATGTCATGTAATATTCTAATTTTCTGAGATTGTGAATTTGGGGTTTTCATAAGCTGTACCCCATAATCATCACAATTATACCAAAGTAAGACTTGACATATCTCGCTTTGCATGTAATGCGTCTATCTCATATATTGGTTTCACCTTTTGAGTTGCCATACTGACATAAATGAACATTTGCACGATATTCTAATTTTTCGAGTTTCACCTGTATATAGTGTTATAGGGAAATTACTGAATTAGGAAGTTTTGCATTTGGCAATCTACTCTGAAAAGTCAACAAACAAAGAAAGCAACATAGCACTTCCATTTGGCAACTGGAAAGCCCAGCAACATAGCAACACTATCTGAAATGTACTCAGTTTATATGCGTGCATATGGAAATCTATCTGAAAAGAAAGGACAATGCATAGGGACAAGGTTACATTACATCCTATAAACACTATCTTCCTAATAGTGAACAATTTAAAAACAGAGGAAACTTACCCCCCAGGCAGGCAGCACTAGGCACTCAACTGACTCTCAGTACTCATCCCCTCAGCTGCCTTGAAAAAAGGGTAGCAGGAATGAAATCTGTGCCTGCAGGCTTATTAACCAATGCAAATTCCTCCATGATAGGGTGTACCCTTCTGAGCTACCTAACCTAAGTTCTGGAGCTTGTCTCCAATTTTTTAACACCAAGCCCTAGAAACAATGATTAGATTTACTGATCATAGTAAAGCACGTGTGGTTTACCTCATTTGGCTTAATATGTGGTAAACAAGAATCCAACCCTTATGTCTTACTTAATAAACTGTGGTTAAATCACATTACTGTGATTTAGCATTATATGAGAACTCAGCAACTACGAACATGTACAAGTCTGGAGAAGTTACCTACTTTCCACGGGAATGCGCTTACGCACAGCCAGGCGTTCCATCCGCCGTTGGGTCTCAGCCACACTGAAGAGGACACCATATACATACTGCCGCGAGGCCCGAAAAAGAACAACTGCTGGTGGCAGTTCAGTGTTACATTCATCTTCAATGCACACAGGGATTTTGATTTCACCCTGGAATGAAATGAGAATCCTAGATCACTGATTCTCAACCACCTGACTCTTCTCAAAACCACCTAGGTCTCCTGCAAGAAAACCAATTAATAGAACTGCAAAAGCTCACTGCCCACCTCACCTTGGTAAGGACATGGTAGATGAAAGGGTACATTAGCCCCCGGCGATGCCTATGTTCAGCCACTCGAAGTACTTCTGGAGCAACAGGAGGCAAAGGTGGGGTGGTTATGTCCATGTGGTTGCGGGTTGCCATAGAGAGCAGTGAGGGGATGTGGGCTTCAGGTCCACTCAAGGTCCTTTCTGAGTTGCCAGTGTTCCCAGGTGATTGTCCCCAGCCTTGATTCATTATCTTATCACCCCCAGGATCCTCCCAGCCAGACTTGCGAGACACTGTTTCAGAAACATGGCTGGAGGAAGAAAAGGAAATACTGTCATCCTAAAATGGGATTAAAATCCAGGAATCTTGTTAAAATCCAGGAATCTTGCTTCTTCCAACTGTTTGATGGTTCCCCAGGACAAGGATAGCATGTCTGAGACCTGGCTACTTCTCCTCACTTTCCCCCATAAACTATCACAGTCACCCCAGAGTTTGCTTAGCAGGTCACAGGACTCCAATGGGCCACACTCACTTGGAATTGGTTCCATTGTGCTCTTCTCCATCAGAAGAAGAAGGTGAAGACCCAGGCCCAGATGATGGGGAAGGTTTGGAACCCAGGTGATGATTAGGAAACTTGGTGGGACAGTTATCATATGATACAGGCCAGTTGTTGAAGTGACCACCCTTCAAGGCAGGATCTTCATGGAAGGGCACTGCATCCGCCAAGCCATGAGGTGAGAAGAGAAAACTGGAACCAGGACCCGGAAGGAAAGACGAGGAGGCAGCAATGCCACCATGTGGAGCAGGTGGTTGATACTGCATCTTTGGCCCCATTTGGGGTGCAAACTGGAGATGGAAGCAAAGAGAAGGGGAAAAAGGGTTGACTGCAGTCAGAACTACTTGTTCAAACCTGGGGAGGAGTGATAGCCCAGTAGCACAGAAGCTAAGCTAAGCTAAGCTAAGCTAAGCAAAGGCTTACCACATAGAAGGTTTTGGATTAATTCCCTGGCATTTGCAGTTAAAAACAGAAGCAGAGAACAGACTAGTGAAAAGACCTGTCTGAAGTCTTGGAGAACTGCTATGAATCATAACAGTAAGCAAACTGGGGAAGCCAGCAGGAAGTTGCAGGTCCTAGGTGGCTTGCAAGCAGGCTGGCAGGCAGGTAAGTGGCTGCTGCTGGGTGGAGGAGGGTGCACGAGTGGCCGGGGAGGGTGCGCAAGTGGCTGGGGAGGGTATGTGAGTAGCTGGGGAAGCGCAGTGCGAGTGTGGAGCAAGTGCGGAGCAAGCGCAAGGCTTAGGGAGGGTAAACAAGGGTGTGCAGGTGGCTGACATGGCACAAGCGCAGAGGGGCTGGAGGAAGATGCGTGGGTGGGGGAGACGTAACCAAGCAACTTGCAACCTTCCTTGCCAGCTTCCCCATTGACTTTGCTTGTGGGAAGCTGACAGGGAAGGTCACAAATTGCAATCATGTGACCACAGGATGCTGCAACTGTCAAAAGTGTGAGCTGGCTGCCAAACACCCAGATCGTGATCATGTGACCCCAGGGGTGCTGGGACAGCTGAAAATTCGAGGACTGGTCATAACCACCATTCAGTGCCATCGTAACTTCAAATGGTCGCTGAACGAGTGGTCATCAACCAAGGATTACCTGTAGTTCTGAATCATTCTCTACTAGAGAACCTATTGCACTTTTTTTTACTCCTGAGAACATTTACAAATCTTTTAATGCTTAGCTCACACCTGTAACAGACAGAAAAAAGTGCTTCCAAAGGAAACAAAAAGCCTGAGATTCTATAATGATACCATGTTTCAAATATTACCTTCCATATGCTTATGATACACCAATGCAACACACACAGCCCTGGTATGATTGGACTTATGGAGTAGCACAGGGGACACTTTGATAAGTGGTAGCAAAAAGAGTAATCTACAGATGGACAATGACTCACTAACTTGCTCGCTGCAGCCAGATAATTCAGTTTTCCTTAGCTGAGTTATATGCTTATGCCCCATGAGTGAGGCAAACTGATGGGGTAGAAGTTTAAATTATACCTCTTCAGACTGACTTCAAGAGGGGTGCAATTTTCTGAACGTTTCCTCATATTTATTTCTTATATGACATAAACTAGAGGGAACTGTTTAAGTCTCTCCCTAATGTGTTAATGTCTTCTATGCAGTGGGACTTATAAAGAAAAGGAGCATTCAGAAATATGGTTCTCCCACATATCTGCTGTCTGAAGGATGCAGGCCAAGTTCAAGTATCTCAATCTATGTTGTATACATAACAGCTTCTTGTTGTAGGTTGGGCCTGCAAGGACTGACAGGGCTTTCTCTAAGCATCGATACACCAGATGGATGCAGTAATGGAAATTTCAATCCAAGTTTAACATCTGTCTAAAGCAATTCTGGGCACTTACCATAGCCTTCCCAGAAGGAAGTGATACCACTGGATTGCGATTCAGAGGTGCTGCCCCTCCAAAGTGGTTGGGCCCAAATGCCGGGACTGAAACAAGAATTAGATCTTTGTTATATACTAAAAAAAAAACAAAACACTTTAGCCCAACATTACCCTCAGGATACCCTGAGTGGAGACTTCTGCCAATGCAGAAGCCAATTAAATCGGGGTGTGAATAACAAAACACTTCAGACAGCAGTTGTGCATGGGAATCTTATCTTCATCGTCTGAAGCATAATCAGTCCTGTATTTTCCAAAACCTGTGCTTTTCAGAGTTGGTACCCATGGACAACTCTTTATACTTGGGCAACTATAACTAACTAACTAACTAACTTTATGCTTGGGCAACAATGAATGAATGAATGAATGAATGAATGTCTCTAATCCCCCCCCCCCCCAAAAAAGCCTAAGCAGTGCATCAGATTCTTGTGATAGAGTGTACCCTGAAGTCACAGAGAGTAACAGGAGGACACAACAACTCTACTGGCTGACCCACATGAAACAGAAATTAGAGTGAAGGGTGCTTTGTCCCCCATTACCATTTATCTCCGAAAAAAATCTTGAGGAGCTTGGAAGTGCAGGATCCCGTAGAACATTATTTGGGAACTGTTTTAGGAGAATGGCTCTCACACACTTGACCAAGTTTCCTAGTAAAGGATGGTGACAGAAGCAGGACAGAAAGAAGCCTGGTACAATGGCAAGTATATGGACTAAAAAGGTAATTCCCAGCTACTGAGTCCAAGAGTGGATACCTAAGGGAGCATGAACTAGTGGTTAACCAACAAACCACTTGTTAATTTTTAATAGATGACCAAATTCTTTAGGATGCTGGGATCTTTATAAAGAATCCTGCATCAAGGGGCATTTGGGCCAATTATGCCTTAATTGCTTAAATATATTCTGTGTACAATCTTTTTGCTTTGTAAAATAAACACATAATAATGGACAGAAGGACAACTATTAGGGGCAGTGTACTATGAGCTCAGAATGCAGGATCCAGGAGGGGCCCAATAAGATTACCAGCATCCGGCCTAGAAAGGTGCTTTTGTGCCTTTAAGTAAACCATGATACAGAGGACAGAATTTCCACCTTGTTATGGCATTATTGCTGAAGAAATCATCCCAAACTTCTTCCAACCACGTAGTTATTAAAAGGCACTAAAGCTCTCTTGGGCCAAGAGGAGGTAATTTCAGACTTAAATCCAGACCTGACCTCTCCCAGCAGAGGATGCTGTAAGGTATCAGGCAGGGCCTCACCTTCTTGGCCAGCGGGAGAAAACACGCTTGAGAGAGAGGTGAAGTTGACCAGCGTCGCCTGGATACTCACGAACATACGGGGATTGGCCCGCTGGTGTAGGAGGTGCCTTCATGGCCACTGAATAATATTCTACTGCTTTCTTGAAGCGTTCTATTTTATCTTCAGTCCTGGACTGGGGAGGAATGAGAAAGAAAAGATGGAAATGACAGGAGAAAGGAGTGCAGCAACAACAGCCTAGCATTCAGCATGTAAATCCCATTATAGATAGTTACATATGCTACCGACTCTATTCCTAATGTAATCACAAAGTTATGAGATTTATATTAATTAAAGAGCAGAAGGAAAGTGCCTCAGGAAACTAGAAACTTATTAGCTTCTATAGAAAGGAAAAACACTGAAGTTGCCAGTCACATTATCAGGTCCTATTTTCTCTCTCCTCTCCATAACTTGCACCTTTTATACCATATAAATATTAAGCCTGACGCTAGTCTAGACCTACCTCCACAGATCCCACCTCACCTGGGAGTGTTTGAAGACGTCTCTCCCTATCACATCCAGGTTGGAGGGATTTTTGATGGCACCGACATATTCAGATACAGCCTTGATGACCACATCACAGGGTGGGAGGACCAGCTGGTGGGCACGCACCTAGAGCAAACAACAAAGCACTGAGACAAAATTTTCAGTGAAGACAGAGGACACCATAGTAACAAATCTATGGTCTAAGGCCTGAACAACTACAACTAGTATCAGAGAACTAGTTTGAAGAAGGGGAAAATTCCCCAACCTCATCAGCAGATGATGAGGAAATACTGATATCACAGACTAACTCTCTACGGATTCCTTATGCCTGCTGACATAAAATGGGAACTTCAGCTCAGCTCTTCACAGGAGTCAGGATTTTACCTCAGGATATCATCATTTATGTAAACATGTGATGCCCCAGAACAATACTCTCCCAATGAGACAATCTTGCTTATTAAAGAATTAAAGAAACTCAAATGCTCCAATTTCCTTTTCTACAGTAGGATCCTTCCAATACCATTACTTTCCCACTAGGGATTAATGTATTATTCACACACTGATAATGTATTGTATTTAGACAATAACCATGCTTGTTAGGGTACACCATATTAACTATAATTTACTGATGTTAAAAAGCATGAAGGCAGGAGTAGTGAACTCTCTCTAAATATTCAGGAATATGGAATGAGGGTGCATGAATCCCAATGTACAGTATGACCACTCCATTTACTTATCTCCTCTTCCAACAAGCTCTCTTGTAGCATCTAAGCACATAATGAAATGCCTTCTCCCAATGCCCTCCTACCATTTTTAGGGTTGCAGAACAGGCCTTCTCAGTGACGGCTTCCCTTTTCAAAAGAAAGGCTGTCGGGAACCCTTCCCTTTCTAACACGATAAACTGGTTTATACCTTTCTGTGAAATCAAACCTTTGGTCAAATGTCTGTCATGTATTTGATTTTATTGTTGTGATGTTTTAAGTTGCTTTAAATCCTCTGTATATTTATATTGTACTGTTACAACTGAATCTTTACAGTAGAAAATAAAAGAACTATTTTTAAATGAGGAAAGATACTGTACTAACATTCACACACTGGTGTATTTGGCTGCTTGCAGCATAAGATTGAATTGGTTTAGCTCTCTTCTACATTCACTCTCAGTGACCAATATAAACTGGACCCAGTCAGACACACAGAACAATCCAGTGACTCAATCATTTCCAATCTCCCCTATAGTATTAACTATACCTCTCCTGGTCTCTAGCACACGACCACATGGAGAGCATCAGGTTGGGAAGGCTGCAGAAATCCATGCCAGAACTGTGACATGTTTATTTCTGCTCTGTCTGTGGTTATAGCTATAGCCTCACAGCCAAAGCTGTAGAGCCACACAAAACTATAGCTTCATACAGAAAAAGAGCAACAAAAATCTTTTGTTTTCCAGTCCTACTAGAGAAACATTATGAAATAATATGCCCAACTAGTACTATTTCTTAGATGTAGCCCAACCCTCTTTCTTCTTTATTTCTTCCTGAAATCTTTTTTTTTTTTTTAGTTTGACGAAGTTATATTCCTTCCATTTCTTTCCAGGACTGACAGCTGTAACACTTCTGTCTCTGTTGCCACCTTTATCTACTATATTTACCTGAAAGGGAGATGACTCAACCTTCAGGCATAAAGAAGATCACATAGGTAAAAAAAAAACTGCCTCCATTATCATCTCTTCTTGTATCTAAGATGATCCTCCCATTTCAAAGTTACATTATTTGGGGGAAACCCATAGCTTTCCTTTCAGGTAAATACAATATAAGAGCCCAATCGTTTCCTAGAACTGGCTGCAAAATTCAGGAGGCACTGCTTTTCTCACACCACCCATTAGAATGCCATTTCCATAAACCAGAGACAGCTCAGAATCCAGACAACACTCTACTAGTTCTTTGGTCAAAGGGCAATAACTCTGCATTTCTTTCAAGCAGGAATTCCTGCCTTGCTGCCCTTCAGACAGGACAAGGAGCGGTGTGCCACCTTAAGTGAAGCAAGTGGGTGGTCTGGTCCAAGAAGGCTCCAATGGAAGGCAGCCAGGTCCTCATCTGGAAGAATGTGGTTCCCTGCGAGTGGGGAAGGCACAGTAATAAAC
This sequence comes from Liasis olivaceus, assembly GCA_030867105.1. Lineage (NCBI taxonomy): Eukaryota > Metazoa > Chordata > Lepidosauria > Squamata > Pythonidae > Liasis > Liasis olivaceus. The sequence continues at coordinate 144,210,476 of CM061348.1, forward strand.
AGTCAGCAACAAACAATGGAATTCAAGCCCTCCCCAAAATGGAAACAAGCAGAAAATATTACAGAATTTAAACTTAAAATTTAGCAAATTATGTTTCACAGGATGAGAAAAATTTTGAATTGTACACAATATACTGAGTATTCCGGGTCTGAAATTCTACAAACAGAACATCTGTACTCTAATATTGAAGTAACATACTTCTGAGTACAACAAAGTAATTTAATTATGTTGTTTTAGTTGAAGATGAAGCTCTTATTTGGCTAGTCAGTCTCCATAAAAATTTGGTTCAATTTGAGACAGTTTCAGATTATATTCTGCGTCAGCAGCAAGAATTTAATGCACACAATACTGCATGAAGATCATGCAGAATATGGTGGAGATGCACCTACTCCAATGAAATGACTGGAATTAAGATCAGGGATTTTGCAAATGGGACATCCTTGCCCTTGAGAATATTCCAAGCCAGCTGCAACCTATTTTTTTCATCTGACAACATGGAAAAAAAGTTATGCTCTTTCACATACATTACTAGCAAGAAAAAACAAAAAGCAATGCACACTGAAAAGTTGCATCTTTCCAGTCACTGTAGCTTTATTAAACCATAGTTACAACAAACTATGATCTAACATGATATGTAAAGTCAGCCAGTTTCAACTTACCTAGCAAGGCAGCAAATATAGGAAAACTGCTCAGCTTGAGACCCAGCTGCTTGGCAACCTCTTGCATGAGGAATTGGTTAGTGGTAAGGTTTTTGCCATTCCAGCTCAGTTTCAGAGCATGGGAACTATAGTAGGAAGGTATGTTGCAGAGAGCATATTCCGAGTCATGGGCAATTAGCCCATGAAAGCCATTCTCCCGAAAGAAAGATACTACTTCCTGATGATGATCCTCCAGGCTCTGGAACACCTGAAAGGAGTAAAACACCAAAGCTGAGTACAAAGACATAACAAGGGCAAATTTCTTTGCCTTAACTTGTAAGTAAGAATTTGCTTTGGGATAATTCACATATTAATTTTATCTTCTCCTCCTGCTTCCCACTCTTCAGAAGATGGAAGTTGTGGAATATGGCATGGAAATACCCAAAAGGCTTTTACAGCAAAATACCTGAGGGTCATGGAAATATTTCAATTATGTGATGCTTTGCAAACCCTGGCTGAAATGGGGTACTGTATAATCTCATGTTAAATTCAATGCAGATATAGTACTAAGGCTTAAAAAGTAGAAGAATTGGAATGGTAGGAAGAAGAAGGGGAAGCTTTGGATTGATTGAGTCAAAATAAGAAAGAAGAGTCAAAGAGCATGAGACTACTTAAATCAAAGTTACGAGATTGGACAATGATATGTCTGTATTAAATCAAATTCCTCTAAATTTCAAAAAATACCCAATATTTCATTTCATATTTGAAGCCAAGATCATATGAATCAACAAGTATAGAGTTAAATATTTTCTTTGACATGTTTTTCCTGTGGGTGAGAGAGGGAATAAGGGTGAGAAACCTAGACACTGTCTGAAAGAAATTAAAGAAAATATCAAACAGGGGAATTAATAGGAAAGCATCATTATTTATATACTGTGTTTCAAATCAGGGTATTAAAAATAGATTAATGTATATTTTACTCAATCCAATAAATTATAAACTCCAGCAGATATTGTTCAATTCTTTATCAGAAGATAGTGTTGTTGTTTTTAGAAGCTGAACAAATTCATGGAGGAAAGTTTTCCAACATCCATGAGTTGTACTAAGCAGATACCTGTAGTATTCAGACATATAGCCCATGAAGATCAGATGATGGGGGCAAGCTAGTCTTGTGCCTTCATCTGAGCCCAGTAAGCTTGAGAAAATCTGCACTTCTTGTTGATATGCTGCCCTGGCTGGTGAACAACCATTGCTATTTTGTGTGTTTAGAACTTTTTGTTTGTGGCAGACTATTTGTGTGATGTATATATGTTTGGTGGGGTTAAAAATCAGAGCAATCATTAGAAATAAGCAACTAAAAACACTGGAGTATATATTATTTTTATGCTACCAGCTTTTCGAAATATCATTTTCTTCCTCAGCTAATAGTGGAAATACAGACATTGAGAATGTCGTTCAAAAGATAACATAACTTTGGTTGTACAGCCCGTTACAACCAAATTATAGTCCTAGCTGAAAAAAGGCAGGATATCAGAATTTAATCAAAATCCTAAGAATGAAAATTCAGAAGAGCAAAAGACTGGGGCTCTTGAAGTCTCCATGCATAATAATACTAAATATTACAGAATAAGGCCTATGCTTCAGCTCAAAAAACACAAGCTTTTACTTTAAGAACTAAAAAAAAAAGATTTAGAGGAAACTGAAGGGACATTTCTTCTAAAAGTTTTCAATAGGATAACATCTCAGTGGGTAGTCTAGCAGAAGGTATCTACATTTCATAGTGCATATTCCATTCTCTAACACTTTGCATTCACACACACTGCTTCCAGCTCCTTTAAAAATATAACTTTTCCCACTGTCCACCCAGCCCACAGCACTGGAAACAAAATAGGTCTAGGTCTAAGGACAGAGTCACAAACAATTAAGGTGTAATATGCAAATACAGTGAAAGACTTCCAACTACAGATTCTGAATCTGAACTACAGTACATGGTTTGGGATTCCTTGGATGCAAAATTTCAAATAAAAGGGGGGGGGGGGAAGCAATAATCATTTACAGGTAGACTCCAGGCTAAGAACACCTGGGTTACAGAAGACTACAGAATACTACTTATATAGTGTTCTGGCTTAAACACAAATTTGACTTAAGGACAGACTTTGGGAACAGAACTCATTCTTAAACTGGAGACTACCTGTAATACACTTAAAGACAAAGAAGTCTGTGAAAACTCGGTTTCCTTCATTCTTCTCCACACCTCTAAGTACAGATGATCTGAGTCAAAAGAATTACTTCAAAGTCACTCAAAACATGAACATACCCAACGGGTATTTTAATTTTCCTTCCTTCCTTTTTCACATTCCCCAGTTTGAACAGCAGACACCATGGAATAATAATCTGCTTTGAAAGTCCCTTCTTTCTAGTATCAAATCTGACTAACTATGTCATATGGGAGTTGCTATTAAATTGACCCAACCAAGAAATCATTTGTACATGTAGAACTGGTTGTTTGATTCTCTAGATCTTAACCATACCAAGAAAAAAAGAAACAAGAAATCCTAACCTGTAAAATATAATGCCATAACTAACTTTAATTATCAGAATCTAAAAGAAATCAGTCGCTTCCCTCACCAATTTACTAGAAATATATCCCCAAATTGAACATATTTATTTCTTCCTGATTTCAAGTTGAAAAATTGAAGCACACATTTTAGTAAAGAAGTGGTTCAGTTGGCTAAACTACACCCAATATTTTAAAAATACTTTTCTAAATGCTCAAAGTGGCACTGTAAACACATACATGCAAACAACTGATCATATCCTAAGTAACTTGTATCTAAAGCCCTTACATTTCAGGTCAGCTGTTTCTACTGCTTCTTCAACCTCAGCGGATTTCCAGGCCTTTGCTTGCAAATTCACACTTGGCCTCAAGCAGGTTATAGATAACTATTTAATAAAGACTAATTAGGATGGCTTATTCACTGAGATATACGTCAATAATATCTATCACACACAAATGATAGGATTTACAATGCGTCTGGGTTTAGTTTGTGAAGACGGTGAAACTCCAGCTCCCCATGGGCATGTGATTCTGCAGCACCGGTATTCTTCAAATGTGAAAAAACTTGTTGATCAGCCTTTGGAAAAGCCTGATAACAAGAGCCTATAAGTCCTAAATGTTGGATATACAATGACTTTAGGCTTGCCTTTACTTGCTTTGCACCTAAATTTTAAGGTGTGTGCATATGCGATAGAGAGAAAAAATCTCAAATTCTCAAGATTTAACAAACATCTTGTCTTCTATGATACACCAGTTCTCCAATGGTACATTTTGTCATCTTCTAACACTATAGAATAATTGAAAAGCAGGAGCAGGAGCCACACCTGCTTATGATTACCTGCTGATTTGTGGCTGAGGGGCAAGGATTAGCTGGCTCACTCTCATACCCCACGAGGCTCCACCAGCTTCCCTAGGCCAACTCATACTTATTTTCACCACACTTGATGCTGCCACTCTAGTCTATTCCCTTTCCTTTCTTTCTACAGTATACCTTGGGTAACAGCATCTCAGCTCCTCCTTCAATCAGTCTCTTCTTCTTGTGCAGATTATTAGAAATAATAGAAAGCATATTCCAAAGCATATCAGTGACTCTTCCTGATTCACCAAAGATGAGAATTCCAGTCAGCATGCACAAGCACAACATTGAAATTATACCACACTGTAAAGCAATTTGTCAATTTTTTGTTTTTCTTTAGTGTGTTGCTGTTATATCCCATGCTGCAGGGAAGGAGCAGGAGAGAGAACAGGAAACTATGATAACCCAAAGCTTTCTTGCACATTTCAGCCAATATACTTCTGCTATTTGCCCACAACTAACCAGATAGCCTACAATAGTCAATTAAAAATGCTAGTTCTGACATACAAAGTCTCACAAGGTATAGGTTCAAGTTTCTGACAGGACTGGCTACAGTACTTTTGAACACAGGCTACAGTACTTTTGTGCTTTCATGAGCACATCTTCTGCAAGTCCCATCACTGATATGTCTAACATCAACAGTAAAAACTTATTTTTGCATGGTAGGGAATAAATGTGCTGAGTTGAGCACATTTATTCCCCTCCCAATTATACTTTAGAAGTGGACTTAAAACCTATTCTTTTAACGCAGCCTCTTAAAGTGTTTTTAAAAAAATCTTGTCCTGTTGTTTTTTTAAACATTTGTGTAATAAGCTGATCGGAATAATTCAAGAGTCGGCAGTATATATACATTTTTTTAAAAAAATAAGAGGTATAAATTCACCATACTGTATAGCAAAGTATCTGAACAAGCTGAATAATGTAACAATTTTTTTACAGCATAACTGTGTTAAGTCAAAAGCTGTGGATATTAATCCTGATGATTAACAGTTACTTGCAGCACATACTTTTTCCTCACAACAGAAATCTATTGAATCAACAAGATACCCAAGCATACTTTAGGTGCTAAGAAATACAATATTTGTGTTTGGTTATTTCTAATTTCAAGCACCAACTCTATTGCAATTTAAAAATTGTTAGTTTTCAATTCCACCTAAACACTAAACAAGAGACAGTACACTTATGATTCAGATTAGCCCAATCTATACTTTTCTTATTCAAAACATAAATATTTCAAGATTTTCTTATACGAAAATAGAAAACTGCTTTTAGTTCAATTAGAAAGAAAATGTTACAAAATTACAGAAGGCTATAAAGTAAGATATTTTGCTTCTTTCAAGCCCTTAATTGTTCTGGATTTATTTAAACATATGATGCAAACATCCTTGTCATTATTTTTGCTCCAAAAGAGACATGTGTGTCATTACATAGATTATGCTGAGAAGATCTGCCCTGCACAGCCTTGAATTAATACATATTTTTCTTTCAAATGAATATAAGATGAATACCAGTCACTGCAGCTTCAGAAACATTAACAAACACTCATTTTGAAGAAAGGAATAATTTTACACTTTCAAAATTAAGGGACATTTTTATTGTTAGCATGCCATGGAGAAAAGGCACACTATGGCAGGCTTATAATCTGAACACGTGATTCAGAAAGTAATGGTACAAATTTGATAAATAGCTGCTCACATGAGTGCCTTGAAGTACAGAAGAATTACTTCCTGTTAATAAATCAAGTTTTATTCTTAGGCAAAAGTGTATTATTTCAGAGTGGCAAAAGGCTGAAATGGTAAAAACAGATGTGTTATGTGGGACAAGATAGCACAAAATGTGTAGATTCCTTTACAAGGCTAAACTATGAACTTGAAAGGGGATTAACCACATGCTGAGAGATGCAATGTTTATTTCTTATATGCACCTTGATTCAGATACTAGTTTTCTCATAACAGAACTGGAAAATAGCCTGAAGGACAATTGAAGAGCAGACATAAGGGATTTCAGCAACATAAATGATAAGGAAGGATCCTTAAAATTAGTAGGAATGCTTCAGGACTGCCAGTCAGAGAAAGCAACAAAAGCCATAAAATTTTGAAACTGAGTGAAGCTTGGAAATAGTGTTGCTGCAAAGAAACAAGACTTCATTAGAAATATTTAAATATTTATAATATTTAAATATTTAAAATGTACACCTAGGGGGAGAAAAACAGTAACACAGAAGTGCAAGATCCAAAAGAGATGGTTAAAACAGAAGAAACAGAATTCTATGGGATACAATAAAAGTATTCAGGATTACCACAGAACCTTACCTTAACCCGGAATCGAATCATGGCCAGGCGTACACAATGCCCCAAGCAAGCAGGAGGAAGAAACCAGGCTCGGGGTGGCGGGGTACCTTTGTTGCCCACATGCCCTGCAATTAGCTGAGCTGTTTGTCTCTCAGCCTGTGCCTTCCTGGCCCACTCAGGCAGCCTCTCCTTTCCAAGCCCTCCATTGAAGATGACAGCTAACTCCAGCCCACCTTGGTAGAGGCAAGCCTGTGAAAGGGCAGCCAGGTAACCCACCATCGCATTCCACTGGCCCCCACACACCCAGTCTGTCTGGTAGCCACCGTACAGACGCTGCAAAGCAGAATCAGCATCCACCAGAAGCCGAGCTGGGCATGGTGCTGTGGGTGCCAACCCTCCTGCATGCTGGGAGTGTGGATAAGGGCTAGCACCAACCATGGGTGCCAGTCCCGGTGCAGCCGCAGCAGGATGGGGGTAGCCAGCTGGTGGGTGGAAGGTGGTACAGTAGGCAGGGCCCCCGCCTCCACGGCCCCCTACAGCCCGTGCCAGCTTCAATAGGTCCACGGGCACCACTGCCCCTGGGCAACGCTTTTCCACGAACTCTTGGAAGCCTTGCACCCCCATAGCTGTGCACAACTGTGGGAATATGGCCCACTTCCAGTGGGGCAAACGGGAAAGGCTGTGGGGCTGGCACCCCGAAACCAGGACCTGGCACAGTCCAAGCTGCTCCAGCTCCTGGGGCTTCGCTTCTCACAGCTCCCAGATCTGAGGAATGGATGCAGCCGCCATGTTGTAGCTTTCTTCTTCTCCTCCTCCTCCTGGTGCCTCCTCCTTTTCCTCAGTTTAAACAGTAGCTCATCGGGAGTTGTAGTTTTATTTTTATCCGCTATCCATTAGTCACACCACAGAATGGGACTACAAGTCCCGGAAGAACACAGCGAACCGCCATGTTGTCAAGTTTTCTTCGCGGGTTCCTGGCGTCGCATAGATTTATGGGGTTTGTAGTCCTATTAAGAAAAGGGTTTCCCGTAAAATCTATGTAAGTGATGGAAAAAGTAAATTGAAACTACAACTACCGAGGACTTCAGAGGTCCGCCATATTTTTTGAAAGAACCCGTCTTCCGTGACGTTATCCGGCCGCATGCTAGGTGCGGAAGTCGAGAAATTATTCCAAACATGGCTTTGAAACTACTACAACTTCCAGCAATCTCCGCGCATTAACGTAAATCCTTCCCACATTTTTTTTGTCTCTGCCACGTAGGTGCTCGAGAGTGTTCCCCTACCGCCCCTCAGAAGTATGACATAGTTCTAGCCTCGGGAGAGAACGAGACAGCCTGCCAGGACGGGAAAAAAAGACCGGCAAGCTATTCATTCGAGCTGCACCACCGCCATATTAGCATGGTGCTTGGCATGCTGGGGGATGTAGTCTGTCACCGCTTCCCTTGGTATCAGAAGCGCTCCTCCTCGCTGGTCCCCAGAGCGTCGTCTCGGGCGCCATGTTGAGAGGGAGAGTGGCGTTATTTTTAGCCCTCCTGTATTCGCGTCCATTTTCTTAAAACTCGCGGGGTCTACCCGATCCTCCCATGCAGACGTGTTTTCTCGGACGTAAATCCCCCAGAAGGCGGCGGATCTGGTTCTCACAACAGCCTTCGCCCCATCTGCCGTGTTCAGCGAACGCGGGAGGCTAAGCTGGGAAGCTAGAAAGAGCCCTACGGAGCGTCTTGCTGTGGGCGCCAGCCCGTCGCGCAGAGCACCGCAGGCTCCTGTTGCTGCCGCCGCCAGCAGCGCCCTGAGCCGAGCGGGTTTTCGCCGTGTTCCGACCTCGAAACCCTTCGACGCGAGGGGCCATCGGAGCCAGCGTCAGCGCCCTCCGCATATATTCCCTCCCGGCTCCTCCACACCAGACGACCTTGGAAATGGACGTTTCGCTTTAAAAGCTTCCAGCGAATGAAACCGGGGAAGGAACTGGCATTTTCAAATAAAGCTGATGTCAGAAGCAGCACGATGCGCAATAGCTAAATGAGAAGAACGTTTCAACGCTTACAACCCTTTCATTATTATATTTTCGTAATTATGCTAAGCTGCTTTTGATACTGAACGCTGCCCGGAGTCCAGCGTTTTACCAATATGAGAGTTAACTTTTATTAACCCACCAACCACTCAAAACCATCCGGAACAGGGCAGAATTCCCAGGACTCACCAATTATTATTACTGTTCTCATTTATCTCTAGTGCACCTCACTGCTTCTGACCTCAATTTTATTTTAAATAGGCCTGCTCCAACCCATTCCATTGTGTTCCAGCTTTTACACCATCCTTCAATTAAATTCAAAGACTTCCTAGCTAGCTAGCTTCTGGATTCCTTCCACCAAGAATCCACCCCGTGTTACTGGATTCCCATACAGTATGGTTTGGTTTGACTTAACATGTAAAGCACAAACTCAGTCCCTGAGGATTGTAAACTGTAACTGCTTAGCATAAGTTAATTATATATATATTTAATTACTCTTGTATAACTAAATTCCAGAGAGCAAGCCATTTAAATCAACTGTACCAAAAGCAATGAAGGCTTTGCAGCACCTTAACAAGAGATTCAGCAATCTTGTAGAGTATGTAAGAACAGTGAAAGGTCCATGGCAGAACTACCACCCACTAAATCTTGCCACGTTCATGTTGGCATCATGGCAAAAGTGGCGACAGGGAGATAACTTTTTGCTTCCTGCTTTTGCTGGCAGTTTGCCTTTGAAAATATCAGGTTTATTTAGTTAATTTTGTGAGCTTGTCTAGAGAATGAAGGATTCTCTGAAGCTGACTGTCAATCCCTAAACAGGGAAGTACATATTAGTGTATAACAACAATTTCACCTTCCCAGATTACACACCTAATCTGTCATGTAAAAGTGAGATGGGTTGCTATGTAAATGGAATAAATAAATACAATTACAACCTTAGAAAGGTATGATTTCTGCTGTAAAAATGCATTTCAAAAACACAATATTAAATGTGTTTCCTATTTTAGCAATTTAATAAAGACCAGGCACTTTTTTTTCCCAACACAGCCTTTATTTTCCTTTGTAACAGTTTAAAAAAATATTTGTTAATGGTTGTGTACAAATGAAGTCAACTCACAGCTTGCAAAAATAATTAAAAAACACATGGAAACAACTGCTGATAAAAGACATTCGTTTTCTACCATAAAGGTTTAGGGCTATGGTTTTTTAAAAACTGAATGGGATGCCTCATCCAATGAACAGGTCACCCACATTCTCTGTGCAGCCATAAACATCTCAGCCTTAATGCCAAGTTGGTGGGTTGAAAGTAAGTCCTATGATGTTACATTAAGATATAATTCACATAGAGACATAAGAAAATTCCTATTTCTGAAAGTGAAACATTGCCAACGGATGTAAATCCAAGGAGACATTTATTCACAGCATATACCTGATCATGTTGTTCTACATTAGGCCCACATGCTCCTCAGTTACTTCTAGCAAAGAATAAAGAAAAAAAAGCAAACGGGCCTCTCTTCAAATAGGACACTTTTTCAAAAAATTGAAAAGTCTTTTGTTGTATTAGAATTTTTAGAACCACAGCACTTCCAAGGTGGTTGCCACACCATCTAGTAAGGGATTCTGTGTGGCCAAAATTAACTATAACAATGAACTACAAACAATATCCTGCTTTAAAAGGTGGAACAAATGCCGATTCCTGGAAGTAAATTAAATCTTCAGCAATGAGGAGTGAGATACAGTAAAAGCCATAGTCTTTTGCTCTACTATCCAGTCGTTCATGTACCTAACTTCATATATAATAAAACCTGGATATACATTGCTGCAACTTTCAACCATACTATTTTCCTTCCCACTTGCAGTCCCTCTGCATTTACCATCCTCTATCAGTGGAAATGAGAGGGAAAAACAGCTTATTAAAATGCTGGACAAATAGCCTCAAGGAATCAGCTGGAGGTCTAACAGGCAACAACACATTCAGACTTCCACAGAGCTTTTTGCAATTCATTGCCTATCACTGAGAACTGCTTGGTATTTGATACATGGGTCATTTCACTACAGGAAAACAGTATGCCATATTATTAACTATAAGGTACTTGCTGTATCTCCATTCCTGTGAGAATTGGCTTCCCAAACCATACTTTATTTCCCTTGCAGCCAAAGAAATAATGACATGAACAATTTAGGAAATGTGTCCTATGATATAGTTATTGTAATGGGAGGAACAAGACTTATTAAGAGGTGATCAAATTCTTCCAGCATGCCAAATGCCAGAATCACTGCTGATTTAAATTGGCTCACTTCCATTAAAGTCAAGGAGACATACTTGTATATGCACAAAGAAGTTAGTAAAAACATGTATTATGGTAAGACTTGTTCATTTCAGTTTAATTCTAAGGCAGCTAGTAGTAGAATCATAACATACATTGTATATATTGGGAACAACTGTACAAATGCAATATGGTATTTGGTTCTGAGAGCTAATTATGCTACTCAAAATTATCAAAATTCTTTTTTAAAAAAGGAAAATGTAAGAGTTTGTTTGATCCCCTAGCTGTATACATTTTGAAAGTGACATGTTAAACTGGACTTATAAACTGAAAATTACTATTTTAAATCAACTGGTTTACCTTGAAAATTTAGTCCAGAAAAATGACAGAATTTTTACAGCAATGCTTCTGAGTTTGAGAATTAAAAACAGGAATATATGAGTTTATTGCCTAAATGCTGTTCAGGTTTTGTCTCCTAAATACACTGTGTAAAGTATCTATGCCAGTAAAACACTCCTGATCCTTTAAACTTTACCAAGACATGAATCCATGTTTGGTGTTCTCTATCCCTCTTACACACAGGTTCCCCATATGAGTCTCAATCTCAGCACAAATTGTAATTGTAGTTTAATAGGAATTCGTCAGCAACCCATGTTTTTAGCATTAAACATGCTTGAATCTAGGGCCAATGTAAACTGAAAATACAAATAAGCTTAACAGAACGGAAGGATGAAAGGAATTTGTAGCTGGGAGTTTTTAGGCTAAAGCTACAGCATGTATGGTCTCACTCCTATTGATCCATCAGCCTCAGTTAAGAGCTAAGAAATGTAACACTGACACTACCAAAAAAATATAGTTTGTCTACAATCCTTCCAAGACAGCACATTTTTCAGACTTGTTTTTCCCACATACATGGTGGTACAATGGGTAACGGAAGACGAATGAGGCAGTGGGTCATACTCCTTGCTAAGCTGCTGTAGCCAGTTGGAATATACACTAGAAAAAATGCACGGAGTTGTTCTTTTCATTCATCTGTCATTATATGTTACACTCAGGTTGATGGATAAACGTCTGAAGTCTTCTTTGTGAACATTAAACATCCTCCTTAAAACAGCAAACAGAATGAGCTGCTTGTGCCAAGTTACAAGAAGAAATTAGGAGAGTGAGAGGGAAAAGCATGTGTGTCAAAACACTATCTGATTTAAACAGATGGAAACAGTAGAACACATTGTTTATGCCACAACCTAGATTTAAACAGCACTAACAAATGAGGTAGGTAAGAAACATGAAATTTCAATAAAGAAAACAACTCAGTTTGAACACTACTAAAAAAAATCCACAAAGTTATTAAAATTATACATTCCATTCACATCATACAAGCTTAGCCTCAAGCTTCACAGCAGAAAAGTGCCTTCCAAAACATCCCCCAAAACCAAATTCACAGTTTGATTTCTTTTTAAGAGGGTGCATGCTTCAAAGAGAAATACAATGAAAGCAACAGGGAAGGGAAGAAAAACTGGGCAGTAAATGTTTCACATTAAATGCAGAGATTCAGAAATACATAAACATTGTATTTTTCCTTTGACGGCGCCTTTTACATAGGATGGGAGCAATCTTCAACTAAAAAGAATCCTGTTTCTCACTTCTTCCCAAAGCCTGAAGATATGGTAATGCTATTATATTGCCCATGTTTATACAGGTTTTTTTGTAATGTTTCAAAAACCCATGAAATCAAAGCCTCTGAGACTTTTTCAGGGCACAGTAAATTATTATCCACATCACAGTCAACCCTGGCACATCCTCTGAACTCTGACCACTTAAGACAGGAAGTGATCTTTATAAAAGGATACAGCTCCACAGCTCCTTTTTTCCCCACAGTGTGACAAAATCTCATTATGCTTTTCCACTTGGAATAAAGAAACTCAGCACATAATTATGTTAGATCATGTGTTCTGTGTTAATAAAGCTTATGAGAATAATAAGCAGGGGAAAGCATGGCTGTTTTTATCGGCAGCAACCACTTAGCATCTAATTCCAGCTTAAACTGAAATCACAGATACAAGTGGTATTGAAGGGATGTGGCCATTTTTAAAGAGGGTATAGTGTCAAACAAGTTATTTCATGAATATCACTTTCATTCTCTTATCAGTAGATAGATAAGCCATGTATGGATTTCCAAAATCCTCAAGGGCAAAGAGTCAACAGCTCCTGTAAACTGTAAAACAGCTACTCTTTGAGGGAATTTTAACTAAAGCAGAAGGAAGAAAAGACTCATTGCAAAATCTGTATATAAGCTTTACTTAAAGGGCATTTCCTTCACTCACCCTTGGTATCCACGTACAGACAATAGGAAGCAGGTTTTTGTTTCCTATTCTCATTGTTTGCAAAATGCATTATTATGCCAAACTTCTGCTTAATTTCATAACCAAGTTATTTCTGAATTCTACTCTAGAAGGAAAAACGCTATGTAAAACTGACAGCTAATCCATATACTTTAAGATTTATTTTCCCTTGCCTAGTATGAATAAATCTTTAGTTCAATTGTATACTTTCCTGATATTAAAAAAAAAAAAAAAAAAGCCTCAGGTTCCACACTTTAAATAATATAAGCAGGATTTTAATTTTTGTGCGTAGCCTAATTTGACCTAAACGGGTATTTTTTTCTGTATTCTATTTTCTGTATTCTATTCAACATAACATGAACTAAAATAAAGCCCCATGTTTGTGGACTGTGAAAAAAAAAATCTACAATTTTTTTTAAGGAAGAAGCAATATATTCTGTAATTCTCAACTGAGACAAATTACGCCAAAGACAAATTATTATGGGTTATGCCCCATGAAGGCCAGGAATTGAATTAGAAACAGCACGAGCAAGGCAAGAGGTGCCCAATCTTTCTCTTCACAACTGCTTTTTTTCTGAGGTGGGAATATTCTAGTTTCAAAACAGCAAGGAAGGGAAGGTGGAAATTCAATGTATACTCTTGCACCTGGCCATGCAGCACTCTGCTATTGTTACACTGGTTTTCCTTCAACACTGAAGTACACTCTACAGTTTATTCAACAGTCAGGATTGCACAGATGCACCGTGTTACACCGCATTTCCCACTTCACAACAGAAACACAGTTTATATATTTGTGTGCCTGAGAGACCTAAATGAGCCATGGATCCTTAATACATGTACACCGATCTTTAAGGCCCTCATACTTCCTAGCAGCTTGCATTTTTAGGAAGGTCAAGTTACACGACAGCACATTTCAACTAGAATACAACATTCCGTGCTTTCCTGCAAGTCAAAGTGAATTGGCTGTCAAAGAGTTTATTTAAAAGAGTATAAAGTGAAAAAAAAAAAAAAAAGTAAAGGTTGGAAGCAAATGTCACGTGAGCAGCTGTCTGCCCACTTGGTGGGATCTCCCCTTTCCTTCCTGTGGAACAGATTTTAAAGGCACAGATGGGGCTGTAGGAAGAGGCATAATCACCTCTCAACTGTTCTGTGAGTGGAAACTGCTTCTGCTCATGCAAATGCACCACTGAATTTCCCATAAATCATATGTATGTCTTTTAAAAAAAATAACACTGTTCTTGCCTAAGTTCTTCAAACTGAAACTTTCTTCAAGGTATATATAATTTTACTGCTGCAAATCAGCAATGCACTTTTCAAGCATCATCAAAAGACTACAACTACTTTTTTCAACTTTCCAGTAAAAATCTGAAAAGATACTAAAGATTATCCATTACAAGGCACTGCAAATCTTTGCAGGCAGAACAAAGAGGCTGCATTAAACAAGGGAAGCAGAATCTTTGTCCAGAATGCAGAGGGAAGAAAACATGTCTACAAACATACACAGGCGCTCTAGGAGTCACTAAAACTACAGATGCTGTTTTAAGAAACTATATTTAAACAAGTAGCTTGTGTCTGAAACTGATCAAAAACAGAAAAAAATTCTGCAGCAACTCTGATATTTCTGGCCACAGTACTATTAAACCAAATGGTACATTGATTTCAGATTTAAACGTGGTGTTTTAGATAAAATTCAATTGCTTGAAGTTCAGATACTTTGTCTTAATTTTAGTGAAATTGAGCCTCCTATCTCTTGCTCAAAATATTCATCTGTCAGCTTCAAACATGGCAGCTCTCTTACAATATTCAAAAGATGTTAATTTAACTCTGTATGTGAAATAAAGACAAGCTTTGCAGTTTTCATTCCAGATTAATAAAGGGGGAAAATGAGCCTAGGTGTTATTTCAGCAAGTACTTGAAAGGCTTGCAACAAAGGAAGCAACCTATGAGCGCACAAAAGAGTACAATTTCCAACAAGAAAGGAATAAACTGATTATGTAATATAGAAAAAACATAAGAATGTTAGCTCCGGTGAATTATGACCTCCCTCATAGTCCACAGCCAATTAAGTTAATAGTGTACCATTAAACTAATTTTCTATCAAGGTGAACTCACAAGAGCAATCTTCATGTGGCAGCTGAAATACAATGGATTAGTGATTATGTGAGGTATATACCTCCAAGGGAGGATGGCTCTTTAAGTTATATAGCAAATTTTTATATCTTTTAAGGATTTTGAACTGGCAAATTTTAGACTTTACATTATATCCAATTAGCAGCACTTGATGTAACTAAAAAACAGAAGGCCTGCCACATGGGATTCCAGCACCATATCCTTATTGCCATACATACCTGTAGAGTTTTCTTAATTTGCAAACATAAAGATGGACTGCTTAATCTTGCACCCTGGCAATCAAGTTAAGTAGACACAGAAACATTTAATGCTGTGAGAAACAACACGAGGCATCTAAACTAGGAGACTGTATTTCACCAATCTGCTGTAAGGCAGTCCACTCAATGCAAAAACTATGTGCGTTTAACCCTGTTTCAATGCATAATCTTTTTCCAACATCCAAAAAAATGTCGAATATGGATCACAAATGATGTGAAAATGGCCAAGATGGGACAAGTTTAAAAAAAGGCCCACAACTAGTCCCCAGCCCCAGTTCCCACCCTTTCCATTGCTACCTCCTCCCCCACCCACTCCATAATATAAGATTTGTATCAGCTGCAAAATAAGCTTTAAAAAACTCAGACCCCAAACACAGGTACAATAAACCAGGCCAATATTCCAATGTATCTACTGAATAAAGTGTGTGTAGGGAGGTCTAGTTGCATTCTACAAACAGCAGTTCTGAATTGTCCAGAAACCAGGACAGCTTTGCCAAACCAATGAGGAGGCAGCAATTCTAAGCCTCTTCTTTCAGCAGTCCTTCACTTCCAAAAGGCCTATCTCTGGGGCAGGGGAAGGAAGAGTTTAAGATAGAATTCAACTAATCAAACTACAATCAAGTTTTTTTTACCCCTAGCTAGCCTGTAATCCGAGCTGCCAATGAAACCAAATGGAAACATAACAATAATGCAAATATAAATGTCACTCTTCTCTGTTGATCCCTCCCATTCTGTAAATTAATTCAAACGCTAGTAAGTGTACAATCCAAGAAGAGTTACTACCAACTTCAAAAACAGTTGCAACAAAGCAAACAAGGGACATGGGGCAGGGAATGACAGGGAAGGCTTATTAATAAGCAGCAGATGGCATGCTGTCCATCTCAGGAACAAAGAGATGAACAGGCCAAAGCTCTCTCAAGTACTTAAAAAATCCCCTAAAGAAAATGAAATCAAGTATTCAAAGAGGAGAATGCAAAGACAATCTCCTACCATTCCCACATGACTGCACTGGGGAATTCACCCCCAAATCCCGGCAGCAGAATGCAAGGCAGAGGAATGGAGTCATGAGAGATAGGCACAGTCCCCAGATCTAGCATCCTTTTGCTATCCATCTTCATTTGGGACTTGGGGGAATGGGAGCTGGGTTTTGCACAGGTGATGCTGGAAATGCTGGCATGCTGATCCCTGGCTGAAAGGGTCCCACTGTCTGGGCAGGGACCACGACTGACTGTTGAGTTGTCCCAGAAATGCCCATCCATTGCACTGGGTAAGTTGTTCCTGCGATGGTGTTATACTGGCACAAATGTGGTATTCCATATGGTGAGAGTGTGCCAGAAAAGGGTGATAGGGGAAGTCCTTGGGGTAAAGCAGCTGGTACAGTCCCACGGATCTGGGAAAGCGAGGAAATCCAAGTGGAGGTGTAGCCCACAGTAGATGATGTTGTCTTTAAACACAAGGGAAAACAGAAACTATTTAAAATGCAAGGAAACATACTCAACAGCTGTCTGGGGCACATCTTAGCAGATTCTGTACAATTTAGAATTACTAACAGGAGAGCATGGAAGAAGACTAAAAGATGCAGTGAAAGGTCCACACTTTTGAACAAATGCTAGCATGTCTGTGTGAAGTGGAGACGATGTTGACTTTTGGCCATCTTCATCTCTTCCTCTGATTTCATCAAAGATCCTACTAACACTACTTCTTTCTAAGTACCTGCTCCCAGCTCTCTGTTCCCAGAGCTATCCATAACATCAGGTTGTGTGCAGCCCTGCTGCTTTCCAATACCATTAATGTAGGGCACTTGAACTTTAAACTTACAGACAGCATACTTTAAGAAAAAAAACAGTCTATTACTGGTTGTGAACTTTCCTACAAATCACAGAATATGTAAGAACTTGGTTGGATCAGAGCAAAGGTCCAGCTACTCCAGTATTTTTTTCCCACAGTGATCAACCAGATGTCTTTGGAAAGTCCAAATGCAGGTCATAAGCACAATAGCATTCTCTTTTGTGTTCCCCAGCCACTAGTATTCAGAGACATATTAGGTCTGAAACTGGAAAGACTATATAGCCTTAGTGATCTAGGGGATCTTTAGGTTCAAATTTCTCAAATACACTTGGATGACCCCAGTATAAACTGATGAAAAATAGCAAGCTATTCTTAATGCTTAGAATGGATTCTCTGCTACCATGAGAAAAATTCAGAAAATATAAACAGTGAAAATAGTTTAATCAGAGAGGACAATTGAGAGGGATAGGTAAAGAGCCTAAGAATACCCCATCAAGACAATGACTTAAGTCTACCATAAAATGATCAGAGAAAGTTTCTGAACCCTTTAGAATTACACATAATCTTGCAGTAGTATGACCTACAATGTGACCCAAATTTCACCTAAACCCTATTAATAAAGAGAATCTAGTTAAACAAACTACAAAACAGTGTCATAACTTTACAAGGTGCTTTAACACACTGACGCAACATTCACCATCTTCACTGGAAAAATATATACTTTTTCAGATTTATTAACTGGTGGTACTTCCTTTAGCAGTACTGACTGCAAACTAATGTTTCCTGTGTCTCTTGATCAGTTTTGCACATTTGCTTGGAGGAGCTTGGAAGCTGAACAGCTTGCTTCAGGTCATGCCCAAGGTTTCACAAATTGCCTTGGCTATTCTAAAGCACTTGTGCTTCAACCATCCTGTGGTAGATTTACTTATGGGTTTGTAATTCTAGTTATAGATGAAGTTCACCTACTAATAGATGAAGCTCAGATTACACTGTAGGTCACCAATAGTGCAGGATTACAGCTATGGTCCTGAAGGGTTCAAACTATCTCACCAACCACACAGGGTTCAACCATCCCCCATCCAGGGGAGGGGAGGGGGGAGGAGTTGCAATGTCCAGATTTCCCTCTGACCATAGTGGTTGGGAACTTGGGGAGTTACAAACCTAGCACATCTGGATGGTACCAGGTTGAAAAAGTGAACCCAATATATCACAAACTCTAAACCCTCCATGTAAAAACCTCTCACCTCGTATACTTTGCTCCAGCTGTCAGTGTCCAGCCGGTGCTTGTTCTGTTTGATCTGATTTAGGCTTGGCTTGATGAGGGAGTTTCCCACCTTTTCTTTTGTCCAGTCATCCACCAGTTTATGCAAATCATCTGTGAACATTCCTTTTTTACTGGCTGTTGTCTGCTGACAAGAGGCAGTGCTACTCACGATGCAGAGTTGGTCTAGGAAGGAGCAAGGTTTTAGAATGTGTTTTTCAAGCAGTTGTATCAAAACATTGAACCAGTGCTCTTTTTCTTCTTGGGTAACAAGAAACATTTGAGTCTTGCAAACCACATCTTGGCCTCCTGACCTATTTGTGGTCTGGAAAAGATCTTCCAGTATCATGCTGTCATCTGGAAAGGTGGGACTGAACACATTTGGCCCATATTTAATTTTATTTGGGGTGACAAGACTGGGTGGTTTTAAGGAAGGGAAGGGGAGCATTTAATCTCTTCAAAGTCTTGCACTCCCAACCTTAAAATTGCCCCAAATCCCCCAAAGAAAGCAAAAATCAGACACTTTGCCAACCAATTTCAGCTGCATGATCAGTCATGTTGGGCGCCCATATGCAAACTACTAGTTGCCCACTCCTACCCATGCATATTATTTATTCTTATTTAATCATTAAGACTTATAGACTACCTCAATCACATTGGGAACTCTAGACAATTTACAAAGTATAACAAGGAATAGGACTATGACAGTGCCTCTGCCAAAATATTCAAATATTTGTGACAAATATTTATGTATACTCAGAATACATAATTTAGGGTTTTTTTTTTCAATGACTAAATAGCAGTCAGAACCTGAGAATGGGAACAGCAAGTAGATGAGGATTAGATGGCCCAGCCAAAAGAATTAGGCAGGAGATCATAAAATGAAACATATGGAAAAGATCACAAGGCATACTAGTCTCCACCAAACAAGCAAACTTGGGCACATCTTCCAGTTTCAAATAGTATTGTTCTGCAGACAAAAGGAAATTAAGTGTGGAATTTACACATAATGCTAAATCAGAGATCTTTAAAGAAGTTTGGATACTATTTGGAATTTTTGGAAACTGTTATGGTTCCTATTACAAAATAACTGCTATGGGAGGATTTTTAAAATTCACTGTTCCAGAGACCCACACTGTGCAAAGAATATGCAATTTCCTTAAAACAGAGCAAGGTAGAGGTTGCATCTGATATTAAGCCACATTCCCATGTAGAGTGTAAGATTATATTCATTTTATTAGAAGGCAAACTAATAATAAGCTTTTTGTCTAAGAAACTAAATACAAGGCAAAGGCTGGGTTTAAGCCCCAGATGCAAAGCGCTATTTTCACCTGCTCCAGTGCTTGACAAAATATTCAAAGTCAGCACGCTGGCTGGGGAATTCTGGGAGTTGAAGTCCACATATCTTAAAGTTGCCAAGGCTGAAAACACTGTTGTATACTATACTTTAGGCAAAACAATTTAGGATGTTGCTCCCCTCAATTTCCAGCTAACCTGTCAGCAGCAGGCCCTTTTCTTTCCTTTAACAATAAAATAGTCACCAGGCTGCTTGTGCATGGAACTCAGTATAATTCCATAGAAAGATCGAAGAGCATTTCGGCACTATATTCTAAGCTGTTTGATTCTTAAGCTGCTTGACTCTCATCCTGCTCCCATATGTTTCAACCAACTTTAGAAGTTCCAGTCTAGATTGTATGGATTGGCAATGGGGCTAGGCTGGTGCTCAGTCCAGATTATGGCCACTGGAAGACCTGACTGGTCATTCCCCTGCTTCTTGTCCTTCCCATTTTGAGCAGTGAAGGCAGATATTACTGGCTGGCTCCTATAGTCTTCATTTAGCAACCACAATTTGGACCAGCAACTCAGTCATTAAGCAAAGTGGTTGTTAAGTGAAACTGTGACTGTGCTTACAATCTTACTTCAACTTTCCTTTGCTTTACAGACCTGCAAAGGTCATCAACGTGAGGATTGGTCACAAAATTACTTTTTCATCACCACTGTAACTGTGAACAGTTGCTAAATGAGGACTACCTGTAGTTTATCAGTGCTAGCCTTTTCCTTTTTAAGACAATTCCCTCCTCAGTAGTCCCCATAACTTCCCTTTGCTTTCCCAGATGTTTGCACACATGGATGCCTTCATAGCCCCCTTCCCGCATAATCTCCTTTGATACTAAAGTAGACACTTGCTATTTTTTCTTTTTCCCCTTATGGTACCATTGTAGCTCTGATGCTACAGTAACCAAAGCAATAACAGATTGTTCATTTGTTTCTACATCTTCTGTAGATCTATGGAAACTTTCTAGCAAGGAAAAACTGATAGTTCAGCTTCACAGAAACAAACTAGCAACATTCCTACCTTGCAGCTTAAAAATGTAAAAAAAAAAAGGGGGGGGGAAACAAGCTTTGCAATACTGTAGGCAGGGGTGGGAAAGCAAGAGTAGCATGTTTCACCCAACCAAGAAGCAGAAAAGGTGCCCCTGGGAGATGTAAGACTTGAATGGAACATGGGTTACTAGGGTGGAGGACAGTTCACTAACTTAGTGGGCTATCACTGGATCAACTGCAAGATTATCAGAAAATAACAGCAATTGCCAACTAGCAGAGAACATAACATCCCAACATGAAATGACTGCCCTGGGCAATGGCCAGCCACTGGAGGGGAGTACGCATACCAGATTGTAACCAGTTAGAGTTGGGGCTGCTAACAGAATGGAACAAAGTGGTAGAGATCATCTGCCCTGAAGGGCTTAAGACAAGTTGGGTCAAAAAACAGTAGCTTTGAATCAGAGCTGGAAAACGCAAGGTGCATTTGCAATATGCTGGGAGTGGGAAGAGGAACAGGAAGTGGTGAAATGTTCATCTGGACTACATTTTAAAGTGATTGGCTTAATTTGAATATTCTCTCTGTCTCTCTCTCTCATACACACACATACACACAAATGTATGCTTTGATCTCTCTGAAGTTTGTGATACATTTTAGGTTCAACATTAACATGACAATGTTTTTATTAGGACAAAATGCATACAAAATATAAAGGCAAATCCTGCAGAATGGTTTTTGACAAAATTAATTTATAACTGAGTATATGCAAAACTTAAGCAGTCCAAATGGAGATTCACCAGGTCATCCCTAGAACTATACACTCATTCAGAATAACTCAAACTGCAAACATATACACATCAAACTGTGCCCTGCCTTGATTGCTCCACTAGCCCTAAATGTATCAGGAGACAGTGAGATTCCTTTTCCTTTCTTGTTTTTTTTTTTTAATCTTTCCAGGTGAGAGAACATACAGCAAAATGAAAAACCATTTTCTATCAACCTTCTGCCTTCATTTCTAGGCCCAGAGGAAGAGGAGGAGGAAGGAAATGACAATAAGAGAAAGCAAGTTTAGCATCTGTATTGCTCTTGTTATATGTAATATTTGCAATACCTTGGCTAGTTTCTGCTTGTGAACAGCTTTGATGCAGCAAATGGGCTTGAATGCTCAACTGATAGTCAATCACAGAGGCAGCAGTGGTTGCACAACAGCATTCTGTGTGGCAGAGAGGGGAAAGACAAACAATCAGAGGCAACTAAAGTAGCACACATTGTAGGCTGGGCGTGGGGATGATGATGAAGGCATGGGTTGCATTCAGGATTAATATGCATAAATCTGTGTAGGGAAATTAGGTTCCAAACTGGCTTAGCTCACTGGAGGAAAAATACAGGAAGTGAGATGGCAATGGGAAAGTCTTTAGAACTTTTGATTTGAGTTCGTAGACATAACCTCGGCAAACAATGTGAAATCCCAGGGACTCATCCACAGATTAGTGAATTCAGCATCTTGGTTCTGTATTAGGGAACCCCTGACCAATCCTCAAATAGGCCCCTAGTTTATGTATGGCTCCCACTTGCATTTCCTTACCAGCAGCAACAATGCCATTGTCGACATGAGAGTGAGATTGTGGCCGGCTGCGCAGCTTGCTTTTGAAAGACTTTGGCCGTCGTGGGGATGACAGTTGCAGGGAGATGTCAGAGGATTCTGACCTGCTGTCTTTGATGGAGCGGAGACGTTCATAGAGCTCCTGCAACTCCCTGTTCTGCTGAGCTTGAAGGCTGACTACCTCCTGGATATGCCTACACAGAAGCCGAGGAAAAGAAGAAAACCTTGGCAAGATATAAGTCCTCAGCTACTCTTTCACCTCAATAGTCATCTCAGGAACAATGGAAGGCAGGGAGCATGAAGCTATCAGGTTCAGGCCAATGCCGCTTTCCTCTCAGCTTGCTTGGGGGAGAGATGTTTCATGACATACTGCCGCATCAAATGAGACCATCCCCTGGAGGCAGGATTGCTGGGGAAGGAGGCCCAAGCAGAGCTCTGGCTTGTTCTAGAGAAATGACATTTCTCCTCCCCTTTCCCACTATGATGTTTTATCTTGGATTCAAATCTAAGAACCCTTCATCAAAATTTTGGAGGAGTGGCAATCAGAAGGGAACATTTGTTCGTATGTGGTGGACTTGTGAAAAAGTGGTACCTTATTGGACGACAAAATTCAAAGAAGTTAAAATAATAACTAAACAAAAGTAGAATGTGTTCTAGGATTGGGATTATTATGTATTTTTGAGGGAGAACTTTAAACTAAACAGAAAGGTGCTTATTTTATTCTTACTCCTGGCTGCAAAATTGAGAATTGCTCACAACTGGAAATTTCTAGATAACACCTCATTGAATAATTGGCATGCAAAAGTATGCTCAGTTGCTCTTATGGAAAAAGTGACTGATAAAATTTGAACACTGACTTCTCAAAGGGATGAATCACATTTTTATTGGATGTGGAAAGATTATGTAAGTTATGCTAATAATAACAACTCTTCTACTGTTAAATTGAATGTTATTGTAATGTAACCTATGATTGAATGTTGACATATATTGTTCTGTGCTGTTACCTTGTATTCTTGTTTCTTTTTGCCTTACAGAATATTGAAAATCTAAGAGTCCCTGTGTGTAAGAAGCAAGCTGCATCTCCAGGTTATGGCACTTTCTGTAGTCTATGTGAAGGAATAGAAATGCCTCATAGTATCTCTCCTCTTAGCTCTGGATGATGGATAGGAGCACCCTATTGTGTGGTTTGGAGACCTGGGAGCTTCCTCTGCTTTACTTGTGACAGGCCGTTTCCTACACAATGGTGCAAGAAAATGGAATTCCCTGGCAGAGAGAATGGATTGGCTTTGTATCTTTGATACTGCCATCCTGGTCATGAGTAGTGGGCATCAGTGGTATTTCCAGTAATGCTAAGGACTGGTTGTTCTTTTTTTGCTCTGTTCTGTTCTTTTTCAAGCAAAGGATTTACTCTTCTGTTTTAGGCTAGAAAAGTATAAGGTATGGTGCTGTTGTGCCAGTGTAGTCACAGATTGTTTCTTCCTTTGTAGTACTGGATGACTCTGAATACATGCTGTAACCAGGGTTGCAATAGTGAGCTCACTTAACTAATTTGATTGATTTAAACATTCTCTGATTGATTAGAAAGATATTTCCAGTTTGACTGATTAAAATATTTAATTACTTGTAAGAAATACTCTATGGCTGGCAAGCTCCTTCATAGAAAGTAACTGTTCTTTCTCTCACACAGAAGGAAATTATACTTTTAAGGAGATGCCTGCCTTGATGCACAGGTACCATTTAAAAATAACTTTTTTCCCTTTAAATGTGTTGTTTCATTTATGTGCAAATATATGGAGATTCAGTTGAGTAATTGATTACAGATGATATGACTAACCATTAATAGTTTCTTTAATCAGGAGGCAGACAGCTCCATACTAATTATAGGTTAATAATAATAATAATAATTATTATTTATAATAGAGAACTAAAAATCACCTGGAACTAACAAAATAAAGTTTTGTCAGACTTTAGGTTAACCCCAAAGTTTAACCCCAAAACAGAAATAACAAGTAATACTTTAATGGAGCAAAAATATAATCGTACCCTATTCCACTCTTTACACAATTTGGTAATTCACTGGGATTAGAACTAATGCAAATCTGTTATAAGAATCATTGTTAGTGCTCTTACTTCTCCCGCAAACGCTGCAGCTCCAATTTCAGGTCCTCATCTTCAATTTCCGATTCATCATCACTGCTCATTGGAGAAGATGCAGAGTAAAAAAGGGAACTACGCCTCTTTGGGTGGGTGCCACCCCTTTCCTCTTGAGACTGCTGGTTTGACTCCCAGCCTTCTAGGCTACCACCACCCGTGGGGGCAGAAAGTTCACTGTCAGAGCTAGGCTGCTTCTGGATCACATCACCTTTGGACCATGGCTCTGAGCATGACTGCATGCTGCTTGCAGTAGCAGAGGCCTCCTCCAGTTCCTGCTGCTCAGAGGTGGTGAAACATGCTTCTGTTTCACCCATGGCACTGGGCAAGGTAGCCATTTCTTTTTCTCGGGGACAGCCTTCTTCCGTTCCGAGCTCCAAGGAAGGAGACATCTCAGAGAGTTCACTTTCTGAGACACCTGAGGACAACTGTTGTGGGACAGTGATGACCTGAGGTAAAAAGAAAGAGAGAGAGAAAGAGAAAAGAGGAAGGTTTAACTCAGTAGAGTTACACAAAAGTGAAGCTTAAAGTGGACTACGCTAGTGAAAAGGATTTGAGCCCCTCAGGGCATAAATAATATGCCCACTTCATCATGTGCATTTAAAGAGTTACATGTTTTCAACATGAGTTTAACTAATCATCGATCCTTCATATGTAGAATTAAAAGGAACTAAGAATGAGTAGGGACTGCAAGGAGACAGGCTTTTGGTTTCATACACTTAAATTTTAATCTCCTCTGTCTTCAGAATGCTTTAAATTAATAGCCATACATTTAAAATAATGTAATTCAAAATAAATAAAATTAAGTAAAAGACTAAAACATACCATAATCAAGATTTATTGTTCACTAAGACAGATTAAAATATATTTTAAAATATATTTACATAAGTTCATAAATGCATGAAATACCTTGGACATCTGACAGCCGGAAAACAAATACTTACATTCCATTAAAAAAACAGGAAAACATGTGACAGGCCATGTCAGCTGAGACTTGGACTACAATTATATAAACCACACCTGATTTTATAGCAAAAAAAAAAAAAAAAAAGCCACACAAAAGAAGGAAAAAACATACTTTATGACCCTGTAAATATGTATGAAGGTGAGATTACAAAGAGAAAAAAACTATAGAGAACACTCATTTTAAAAATCACCACTTTGTAACCAATTTTTACATATTCCTTTAAAAACACATATTCATAAGTGTCATTGTGTTTTGTAAAGCCTGCCAAAAAAGCTTTCGAACTGTAGCTAAACCATCCATCATCACGTAATGAAGAGACAGGACAACACAGTTTTTTAAAGACTGCAACACACTGCGGAAGGGGGAAAAAAGAGAAAAAAGTGTAAAAAAAACCCCCAAACCCTCAGGGCAATGTAGAGTCCAAGGAGCCATGCAACAGGTATCTGCATGCAATTCATCATCAAGGAGATATTGTATGAATGTAAAGTGCTACTGCACCAAAGAACAAAAAGAAGTGCACAGAAAATTATTGCAGAAAAAGGAATAACAGAAAATGGGGAATAAAAAAAAAAAAGGTACTGTTATCACAAATCAATCTGAAAAACAAAGGTTTAGACGAATATCTTCAAGAAGACACCACCAGTCTAAAATACCCATCCAAAAATCAAGCTCTTTTCATTAAAGGAACTGTCCACTAAATATTATTTTGACTAGAAAACATTTGCTTGATTTCCGTGTGTCATACTTCATAATCATGTGCTGGTTAACAGTTAAAAATAAATACATTTAGTAAGCTACTGCACAGTTACCCAAAGATCACAAACTGCACGCTAAAGAAATCAAGATGATTTAGTAGCTTGTGGCTCATGGATATTCTTTCTATTAGATTCCTCTTCCCCCCTTCCAGCAGTGTTCTAGTTGGAGCATCTGGGAAGCTCTCCAATCCTGCAGCCACAATGGTTCCCAAGTGTTAAACCCTAAGGTGAGGGGGTTGCTTAATGGACTGCTGTGATCCCATCATATACCTTCCCTTTACTCCTGGGGCTGATACAGGACACCAAATCCACCACTGATAGTTGTATGTGGCTCTCAATGGTAAAAGCTTATCTATCCCTCTTTTGCCATATGAAATAATGAACCTTGTAATTATATCTGAAATATTTAAGCCAGTACTGTAATTTTCCAGAAAGACTTTCAAACAGACTAATTTCCCCAGTTGCCAAAACAAAGCAGCAAATTGTTCTGCAATCTTTTCAACAAAATAACGGACCAATACTTAACTCTACACAAAACAGCACATACAAGTCACCTGGTTTACTTTGTAGAAGATAGATCAGTGATTACATCTCTGGGTATGGATACTCAATTGACAAATACACTGGATAGCAGGAAGAAGTACAGTATTTACTTGCACAGCTGTCGTGAAATTCAAGTAAGCATGGATGTTTCGATTGCTTCAAAGAACATAAGGCACAGTGGAGACATAAACCTGCTCCAACAAATAGCCATCAGTTCATTTCTTTCTTCCTTCTTCATTTTGTTGTTGGAGCTAACTATGGCGCAGCATATTTGCACTGGCATATTTTCCAGTGGAAAATGGATTTGTGGTATAGGGCTAATTTATGCAGGAAATTTTGATGAAGATTTAACAACATTTTATTCCAAAAATAAAAGGGAAGAGGAGGAGGAGGAGGAGGCATGAAGAAGTTATATAACATCTCCTAATCTTCTAAGCCTTACAAGAAGACAACTCTAAATATAATAGGCCCCTTACTAAAAGATTAGGCAGAAAAATGTGTCTGTTTCCATTACTGTACTGTATATTCCATGAAGCTAAGTTAATCCTCCCATTTTAAAAGAATAAGCTTTGCTGAAAATAATTTTATTTCAGATCAATAAATTACCTTAAACCTAATTAACTATCCTTGATATAATTGCTCAAACTCCAAAAAATTACTGAGGCTATGTACCATGCTATATCTACAGAACACTGGAATGAATCTCTGAGTGTAACTCTCATATTTTAAGTTTTATTTAAAAATAAGACAAATCTGTATTTCTAAAAAACAGACAAGTATTGCCAAACTGTTCCTTGGCAAGATTCTCTCTCTTGACTATATTAGTATATATTATCCCCTCAATTCCAAAATGGGAAAAGCTTATAAAATATTTCTGAATTTAAATATGAAGCTATTGGATTAATGGGCCCAACTGGGTTCAAGAGGGAACTTGGGGTTATTCCAAGAGTCTGTTGCAGGGTCTGACTGAAGATTTGGCGTCCACCTGGAATGAGAGGGTGGCTGTGGCTTTGGATCAGATTAGATCGTGCCCCTGAGGTTTCTCCTCTCCCAGGGATCCTGAAACTCCTCTTGGTTTACAGTGGAGTTGAAGGAGATAAAGTATGTGAGGAGATGCCTGGAGTGCTGCTGGAGGGCAACGCAGAGTGAATCTGACCACCGATGGGTTAGAGCAACTGTTAAGGCCTACCTCGTGGTGATAACGGCAGTGAAGCATCAATATTTCTCCACTCTTATTGTGTCCGCAGATAACCATCCAGTGGCTTTATTTCAGATGACCTGAACCCTCCTAGGCTCACTGTGAGGAATATGCTTAGTATCTGATGGATAAAGTCACTCAAATTCATGCTGAGTTGGACTCTGGCCTTGGAGCAGGTCCTGTGGAGGTGATTGGGGCTTAGTCTGGATTGATTACCTGGGAGAAGTTTGATCTTGTTGGTCCTGATGAAGTAGACAGGGTTCTTGAGACTGTTAGCTCAGCTACCTGTTTTAGATCTATGTCCCTCCTGCTTGGCTAAGGCCTCCTGCGGGGTTGCATGAGGTTGGCTCTTGGCAGTGGTAAATTTCTCTTTGAGAGAAGGGGTGGTTCCACTGGCTCTTACAGAGGTGGTGGTCCAACCCCTCCTCAACAGTCCATCACTAGACCCAACCATTCTGGATGATTTTCATCAAGTTTCTAACCTTCCTTTTTAGGGGATGTATGTAGAGAAGGTAGCTCTATGGCAGCTCCAGAGGACTCTGAAAGTAGTGGATTATCTGGACCCCTTTCATTTAGAATTCAGACCTGAATATGGGACCAAGACAGCATTGATTGCGCTTCTTGATGATCTCTGGTAGCAGCGGAATGGGGATGATGCATTTGTCCTTGCTCCTCTTAACCTTTCAGCTTTTGATACCAACAATCATGGTCTACTTCTGGACCAGCTTCAGGGGATTTGGAGTGGGCAGCACCATGTTGTGCTGGTTCTCCTCCTTCCTCCACGGCTGGTTCCAGTAGTGTTGATGGTGGAGGAGAGATCCACCCTGTGGCCCCTGGTTTGTAAGGTGCTACAGGGTTCAGTTCTCTCTCCTCTCCTGCTTAACATCTACATGAAGCTGCTGGGTAGAGTAATTCGACAGTTCAGGGTGAGGTATCATTAGATGAAACCCAGCTTTATATCTCCACCCTGGCTTGTCCAAGTGATGCCATATATGTTCTTTCTCAGTGTCTGGAGGCTATGGGAGTCTGGATGGGGAACAACAGGCTTCAACTCAACCCTAGCAAGACCAAGTGGCTCTAGGTTTTAGGACACCCTGGTTCTGAGGGCCTTTCATCTTTAGCTCTGGATGGGGTTGTGCTACTCCAGATGGAATCTGTGAGATGTTTGGGGGTCCTCTTGGCCTCATGACTCCTGCTCAAAGAGCAGGTGACAGGCATGGCTAGAAGGGCCTTTGCACAGCTACATGCTGTGCGCCAATTGCACCCATTCCAGGACTAGGAGGTTCTGCTCATGGTAACTCATGCCTTGGTCACCTCCCGATTGGACTACTGCAATGCACTCTACATGGGGCTGCCCTTGAAGAGTATTCAGAAGTTTCAGCTGGTGTAGAATGCAGCAGTGCAGGCAGTTATATTTCATTTCATACATGTGACACCTCTGCTTTGCAAAATGCATTGGTTGTCAATATGCTTCCAAATTCAATTCATGGTGCTGGTAGTTATCTATATAGCCAGGCATGGAGCTGGGTTGCCTATGGAACTGTCTTTCCCTGGTTGTATCTACCTATCCAGTTAGATCTGGCAGGAGAGGCATGCCCTAGGTCCCATGTATTAGGGAATGTCATCTGGCAGGAAGAGAGCCTTTTCTGTTGTGGCACCTGCCCTCTGGACCATCATTCCCTTGGAGGCTAGACTTGCCATGACCCTGCTGGCTTTCCATAAGGCCTCAAAGACCTGATTTTGTTACTGAGCCTGGGCCCTGGGTGTATGACTGAGCCCATATCATGGCTGTGTTAATTGTTGTTGGTTGGCTTTTTATCTTTGCTGCTGTGTTGATATGTGTATGTACATATTTATTACTTTGTTATAATGTTTTTATCTTGTTTTTATTCACTGTTAGCTGCCCAGAGTCATGTATTTGAAATGGGCAGCCATATAAATTGAATAAATAAATAAATAAATATTACCTGAGGTTAACCATTTTGCTACATGTTAATAATAAAGTTGTAATATAAACTAGAGCTGGTTCAACCAATATTATATTCCTACACAAAATCCATTTGCAGGTAGAAATTTGCATGAATCTCACACATAAATTATCTCTTATGAGTTACCAATAAAGTATCTTGTATTAAAACCAAGGATCAGTTGCAAAGTCAGGTTTTTTTTTTCTGTCTGCAAACCCAGTTGACTCAGACCAATACTTGGGGAAACTAGGATCCTAATTTCTAAAACAGATTTAGGTAGAGTGAAATATTATGACTCATCCCTTTTTTCTATCAGATTCCAATAATTAGAAGTTGACTCATTAACCCACATAATAAATATTTTTTAAGAATAAAGTTCACATGCAAAAGAATTTCTTACTAGTTAAACAGATGGTGATTTCATCAATCTTGGCATCATTTATAATCTGGAACCAAAAGAACTGACTTCCAGTTCAAATATTTTCTTATCCTCAGGCACAGGTATTCACAGAATCCAATGCTTTTGTCAAAATTACATAAGCAGTATCACAACTTGGAGGGGCAAATGACCAAAGCAATGCAAGCTTGGCCCCTTTCATTCCTATCTATCTATCTATCTATCCATCCCTCCCTCCCTCCCTCCCTCCCTCCCTCCCTCGCATCACAACGCACATACAAAAGGAGCAGAGCTTATGGTATGATTGCATGATGCTGTTTTTGTCATTTGCCCCTCCAACGCCCATTGCAGACATTTTAAAAACAAATTATTAGCACTGATTGGGAAGGAATTATAGCTCAGAAGTAGAAACAACCTTTGTATATGTGCAAAAGGTCTAACTTCAATCCCTATCATCTCCAGGTAAAAAGATAAGTTCTGTAGTGCTGTGTACTACAGTGTGAAAAATCTCTGCTAAAGATGCAACAGAGCCATCATAGGTTATACAGTGCTGTATGAGACAGAGATATAGTTGACCTGGTATAATATAAATCCCCGTGCAGAATTCTATACAGTACTGTACAGATTCTGCTGTAACATATAATGGTGCCCTTTCATCCTATTGCTATGGAATCATATCTACAATGGCAGACAAGCCTGAACCAGCATCATTGTCATTAGAGACAACTGGATAAACATCCTTTAAATTAAAAAAGACTAACTGAGGATTCATCTGTCCTAAGGCACAAACGTATTATCCCAAAATTTGTTCCCTCTATTTTGAGGCTTCCCATATTCTGAAGGACAGTACAGTACCAAATATAGGAAAGCTCCAGTCTGTACTAGATTCTAATATGGACTTCATCTTCATCTTCTTGACCCACTTCCTTCTTCTGTAAGCCTTTTTTTAAAAAACAAATAAATAAAAGATGACATTGCTGTTCTTTTCCTAAGCCCAATAGGATGCAGTTCACGCAGGGGGTGGGGTGGGGGGGTAATTTAAATCTTCCTGCATCCTGTGATTCTGATGAGAATCATTTCCTAACTGTGCAGCAATTAGGAGAAAAAAATCCCCCTTGGGTGCCAATGGGAGTTTTTTCTAAGCCTAATTACCAGGCTAGGAAATTCTCTTCAAAATGGCAAGTGAGAAGCAGTGACTGAGAAAATGGGGGGAGAAAGCAGGGGGTGGTTAGAAATAAACTAAATAAGATAAGACTTCAGTCTACAAATAACAAAGGGCAGGAAATAAGCTTCAATAAAACATACGCCGAATTCATATTTGTTAAAAAAGATTAATTATTTTGACTTGGTTGCACTTAAGAACAAGTCAGATTATGTTTTTTGGAGGTTTAGTTTGTTTTTATTTTAGGCAGTTGGCCCATTATGGATATGTAATATGGATATGTATAATGGTATACAATTTTTTCAGTCAACACATTTTGAATCTGAAGTGCCCTGTTTTGAGTTTGAAACAGTTGTTTCAAGAAATAGCACTTTTATGCTCAAAGAAACCACTCCAAACTTGAAACAATGTTTCAAACTGATGACAACGGCTCAGATTTATAGTTTGCACAGCACTAGTAGATAGTGTATGTAACCTTGTAGCTTATAGCTTACAGCAGTGTTTCACAAACTTGGCAACTTGGCAACTGTGTGGACTTCAACTCCCAAAATTCCCCAGCCAGCAAGGCTGGCTGGGGAATTCTGGGAGTTGAAGTCCACACAGCTTAAAGTTGCCAAGTTTGAGAAACACTGGCTTACAGCTACAAGTCTGTGCTACTATGTAAACCTGTTAAGGATACTGTATCTCAAATTCTTAAATAATACAACACAGCACTAGCAACGTAACCTACATTAAATTATACTCATCTACTCCTAATAATTAATGCATCAGAAAACTACAGACCAGTTATCATAGGTCCAACAAAGCTATACCCAAAAACGTGCGATTCAGTTACAGGTAGTCCCCAGTTTAAGAACAAGTTCTGTTCCCAAGGTCTGTCCTTAAGTCAAATTTGTACGTAAGCCGGAACAATATTATTGTATAATACTGTACAAGTAGTATTGTGTAATGAACTCGAACCATTGTGTATTTAACTCAAATCACTGTGTATTTAACTTGAATTTTGCTACGATAGGCTCCATTCTTAACTATGGGTTATTCTTAATCCAGGCGTTCTTAACCCGGGGACTACCAGTATTCTACTTTTTATCCAAGTGAAAGATAATGACTCAAAATATATACTGTCTAGAGCAGGGGTTCCCAATCTTGGCAGTTTCCAAGTGTATGGTCTTCAACTCTCAGAATCATCAGCTATGGGAGTTGAAGTCCACACATTGGCAGAGCAACCAGTTGGGGACCTAATGTAATACCCAAAATAATTATTACAGCTATGCAGTTGCCAAAAAGCCAACAAGAACTGTTGCAGAACGTAAGTCTGCTATTCAACATATGAACAATAAATTTTTTCTGATCATTCCCTCATACAATCATTGTTGGATGGGACATACTCGAGTATGAGTGAATTAATTAATTAAATTATATTTACCTGAAACCGGCCTCGCTGGAATGAGCCAGCTCCAGATTTAGAATGACCAGGTGCTTTATTCTCCATGGTTGCTTGCTCAGAAAGAGAAATCCAGTCAGGAGCAACATCACCAGTCATCTCCTCTGTTGTGATTTTTAAAAAAAAGAAAGAAGAAAAAAAAGCAGGGTGGGGGGAACAAACAAAGGAAAAACAAAACCAGGTCAGGTAAATCTGGAGCCATGCAAACAAACCCTAACAAACAATACTACATTATAAAATACAATTCTAGTATACATGTAGGCTTTTTTTTTTAAATATCCCAAGACCTATGCTTCTATGTGGAATGAAAAAACTGGTTAATCAAACTGGAAACAAAATGGTGACAGATGAAATGTTACACAGGCATATATGGATTTGCAGGAAATGCCCAAATTAAAAAAAAAAAGGGGGGGGGAGAGGAAAGAGAAACATACTTAAAGAAATCAAAACAGATGTTACCTAGTCTAGATCCCTGACTGTAAGCACACTACCTTGCCGGACTTTTGATCTCTTGAAAAAGCTGGTCTGCCGTAGCCTGTATGCCCAGCTTTTTAATTTGCGAGTCCAGGATTTCTTGCTAATAGGGTTTTTGAGACTAGGGCAAGTAAAGCTTAGGCCAAAATATCCACCTCCTGCATGCAGGTGCACAGCTCCACCACTTGATTCTGAAGCAGGACAAGTCACAGGATTCTCAGGAAATGAAGCCTCCAAGGACATCTCCTGAACAAAACAAGGGGAGCAGGGAAGCGAATAGAAAAGAAGCAATATCTGAATAAGAGGAGTGGGGATGCTTCACATACCACTTGGACCTCAGATGCATTAGAGATTACCTCCTTATTTAATGTTATATCGGCAAATCTATAAGCAAAACTGAGCGTCCAATTCTTGAAAATCTCAACTGTTTAAGTGAAAAAAAAAATTAGGAATGCTTAAAAAAACCAATTTGTTAAGTTGAAGACATTCTTCACATACTGTATAATTATGAAAGCCTTTTTTTATGGAAAATAAGTTTTCAGTTCCTAATAAAAATAGGCCCTAGTACAGTTCAGGTCTGTCTCAATTCAGGTAATCTGTTATTCTAAACATACATACATACACACACACTAATTTCTCAATCCATTTAATTCCACATACAATCAGATCTCTGCTCCAGTTCAAAAACTGCATTTTAATAAAATGATGAATAGGGAAAAAACAGGTTGGAATCATCTATCTGGAGAAGATGCTTAGCTTTCATTTGCCAGCATCAATGAGGGAGATGAGTTTGTACAGGCATTCAGCAATACTCTGAATTTCTTTAGTTTGCAAAACAGTTTTCAGCCCCTACCAACCACCCTGTCAATACTCACATGCCTGCAGAAATCCCTGGGACCAGAGGTAATAACCCTAGGCTCTTGCCTCAACACTGGCAAGCTATCAGGATGACTTCCAGATGGAATGAGTGCAGCTTGGGGATCAAAAACTTTAGTGGTACTTTGCTCGGTCTCTTTGGGGGAATTATTGTCTTGTGCTTCATGTCCTGGGCAGGGAAAAGTATCTTCAGCAGATGAGGAAAATGGAGACTCCACTGCACTTTGTGTGTCTTTCTGACTCTCAGGAGAAGTGCCTGACAAGCTGTGCTCCTGATACAGAAGTGTCCGCAGCTTTTCATCCAGAGTTTTGATGTTGTTGTCAGCAAAATCCATCTTAGGGGGACCCTCACTGTCTGACTCCAGAATGGATGCAAAGAGAACACCTTCCTGGCTTGGAGTCTGCACCAAAGCAGTTGCTTGCTCAGCGTTTATTAAATGTTCTGCTTCCTCAGTGACCAAGGTGTGACAAGCGGCTGGTTTGGACCCAAAGGCTTCTGTGGACAAACTCAACTCATTCACAACAGATGCTGGATGAGGTACATATGAAGACAGGGGAGCTCCATTAGACTGAGTCTCTGCTGGCAAAGGGTCCAGCCAAGCCTCAGAATCATAAGTAGTAACATCACTGTTGTCACCTGTAGAGACAGATGGTAATTTATCCGTGTTGCCTTCTGCTTCATGAGAAAGAGCTGAATGTTCAGGTTCCAAAATTTGGGGTTCAGATATCATGCTGTCACTTGTCAACTCCTCTGAGCTGAAAGAAGGGCTAGGCCTATGTTGGTTACTAAGATTGTCTACAACTTGTGGACAATCTTTGGGGCTCTCTTCTTTGGTACTTTCTTTTATATGGTCTGTAACAGAACAAATGAACAATTGAGATTGACAAAATAAAACTCCAGAAAAAAGCATGTTATTCACAACACTTTAAAAGTCAGTATCCATGCTGATTACTACTATAGATAGTCCTCAACTTATGACCACAACAGGGACTGGAAAATTTGTTGTTAAGCAGTGTGGTCATTAAGCGAGGCATCATGTGACTGCACCGGATTTTATGACATTTTTTACAGCGGTTATTAAGCAAATCACATGGTTCTCCATTGATTTTGCTTGTCAGAAGACAGCTGGGAAGGTCGCAAATGGCAATTACATGACCCCAGGATGCTGCAACTGTCATAAATACATGCCAGTTGCCAAGTACCCAAATTTGATCACGTGACTGCAGGGATGCTGCGACTGTTGTAAATGCAAGAACTGGTTGTAAGTCACTTTTTTCTGTGCCATTGTAACTTTGAACTGCCTTTTCTAAAACGTAACATTTCACAGTTGGGATAGTTCTTTAAAAATTCATATGACCAAGGAGGAGATGGTTTTAAAAATCCAGATACCAATTAGAAGGTTGTGCTTGCCAATAGTTTACATATGCACAGTTGTTGGAAAGATTTAAATTAGATAAAAGAAGTTATGAATTTACCACTGAGAAAACTGAGTTGGAATATGCTTTGTGTACCAATGATGAACATCTTATTGCTAAAATGTATAAACTTTTGTTAAAGATGAATCTGGAAGATGAATACGTCAAAGATTGTGTGCTTAAATGGGCAAAAAACTTTGGATATAACATAATGTTAGACCAGTGGGACAATATGTGGAATAAAAGATTAAAGTTCACTCTTAAATATACGTTAAAAGAAAATTTTTATAAAATTATGTACTGTTGGTATTTGATACCAGATAAATTGTCAAAGATGTATAAAAGAATTTCAAATGCTTGTTGGAAATGTACTGAATGTCAAGGTACATTTTATCACTTATGGTGGACTTGTGAAAAGGCTAAGAAATATTGGAATATGATATGTACTTTGATTCAAAAGATTTTGAAATTAGACCTGCAATTGAAACCAGAGACTTTTCTTTTAGGTATGACAGATAAACAAATGGAAAGAAAACACGGAAACCTATTTCTTTATATGATAACTGCAGTGAGACTTTTATATGTGCAAAAATGGAAGGACTCACAAATACCTACAGCTGAAGAATGGACATTGAAATTAATGGAATTGGCAGAGATGGTGAAACTGACTACCTTGCTCAAAGAGAGGGCACTGTCTAGCTTTGCTTCTAATTGGAAACTACTCTTAGATTTTTTGCCTGACACTCAAAAAAATGCAATTTTGATTTTTGGATTTGATGATTGATATTATACCTATAGAAATATCTTCTACAAATTATATATATTATTGAAATAGATTGATTTTAGGATTTTCTTGAATATTACTTAAAAACTACTTTTTATTATGTAAACTTTTAGATATTAAAGCAAGAGGTGAATATATTTTACATTTATACCTGTACCAAGGAAAGTCGGAAGCTACTCTTTCTTTTCTATATTTTTTCTTTTTCCTTTTTTAAAATTTTTCTGTATTTTAACTCTTTTTGAAAATATAATAAAAAATTACAAAAAAAAAAAAAAATCCAGATGCCACAGTTTTCAGAGCTGCTTAGGAAGCCCTACCAATCTGAAACAGAAGATCCTCATCAGAACTGGTGTCCTCCATATATGTTGCAACCAACATTCCCAGAATTCTCAGCCAGCATGGCCCAGGGCATTGCAGTCCCAACATATTTAAGGGAACCTGGTTGGAAAAGGCTGGACTAAAAAATATCACAGAAACAGCCCAGAGAGAAACAATGAGATAATAAAAACTTGGACTGAGGTGATAAAATCTTGATTTTTTTTTTTAATTTAAAATATTTATATATCTCTTTTTAAGGTAAGCCTCATTAAGAAGTTTTGATTAAAAATAATTAAAAACAACAAAGTAAAAAACAAAAGGATGGGTTGGGGAGAGGAAAAAAAACAAGATCATATGATCAATAACATATAACATCTGGGCAAATAAAGGAGGTTTTTTTTTACTTATTTGTGTGTATGTCTGAGTACATACTTAGTCTGACGCTGTATGAAAGGTGGATTTTCTGCCTTCGTGGAATGTTCATTGTTTTATTTAATATATAGGTTAAATTTTAATTATTATAAGAAAGAGATATATTTATTTCTTGCCCAACCCTAATCCCAATGAAATCATTAGTTTCCTTCATGAGAGGGGTATGACACAAATTCACTACTTTACTTTCAAAATGGGAATGTGATAATGGGGCAAATAAGGTATTTTGTATGTCTGCTTAATCTTCTGGGGTATGGGATATGGTCTCAAATTCAGACTGCCTTCCTTTCAAGTAAATGCAGTAATAGTGGAAAGGAAGGGATTCTCAAAATGGGCTGCTGTTCTTCATCAGCATTAAAGAATTTGTCTGATAACTTTGCAATTCCATCCTTGAGCCACTCTTATTTCAGCAGAGCCCAATTCCAAAATCAACCAGATAATATACTACTCCAGAGCAAAATCTGCCATGTTTTTTAAACCATATGTTCACCTGTTGTCTGACATCCTTGAACACTTGTCATTGATAGCAGTGGGGTACAAGCTGCCTGGGACTCTCTGTTCTTTATTGTTTGGTTGATGCAAAACCTCCAGCGGCCAACAGGGGATGACTGGGGAGCAGTATCACCTAAAAGGAGAGAGAAAGGTAAGAAAGGGAGATCGTGTCACGGTTTATATAAGCATGATTACAAGCACAGCCCTGCTATTGCAAAAAGGAATCTTAGAAGTAACATGATACAGTAATCAGTAGGGCTATGCAGAGATCTGGATTTGAAGGGGACAAGCTGATTTGCAACATGCATAGGTGCTCCTGTCACACTTGGAAGGACATGGAAGGAGCTGTATTTTTCCTGCACTGTGTATGGTTGCTGTTGCAAGGGCCTAAGAAAAGTTGTGTTTTATTTAAGGAGTCAAAAAGTCCAATGTGTACAATGATGTACACTTTGAGTAATTTTCCCCTTCAAGTCTGGATCCCTGTAATCCAGCTAATCAGGATACTTGTGTTAGGCAATAATCCTAATATACTTAATAGGTAATAGATGTAAGGGAACGGTGAAGTGTGTATGTCTGAGTACATACTTAGCCTGACGCTGTATGAAAGGTGGATTTTCTGCCTTCGTGGTATGTTTAAACTTCATTTAAATGCATTTTAAAATATGAAACTAGGGTTCCTTTAGTAGCCATTACTGAAACAGAAAAACCTTTCCTGCTTTCCCCCACTTTCCTTTCTGTATAAGTTGATTATTCAAATTTGTCCCTATTCATCTTCTGGCTAACAGTACACACATACTTGTTTATTCATTGTTAATTTGTTAATTAATTAATTAATTCAATTTAGAGGCCGCCTAACTCTAAAAGAAACTAATTCTGGGTGGTTTACAACATTAGTGGCAAGAAACCAATATAACAATGAGAACAAAGATCGTGCACATCTGGAAGAAAGAGGATACTTAATTGGATAAAATTCTACAGGGGCTTGATACCACCCTATCCCAAAGCCTAGGTTTAAGGATGCTCATTAATAAAAGCAATGGGGTGTAAGCTTCTCAGGCCATATTTCCACCATATTTATCACAAGTTGCATACACATCTATTCTATGGAATTTGCATTATGTAACACACTTGTCCCTCACTCATCTTCATTAAATTACATATTGTCACATGACATATTGATCCTGCTTCAATAGAATCATTTTGTATTCATTCATTCATTTGTACTATTATTTTATTTCAACTGAAATAGTCAGTAGCACTGCTGATGTATCAGATAGTAACCATGTGTTTAACTTCCATGGAAAGAAACTCAAATCATCAAGCATGAAAATATATCTGAAATGTAATCAGTAAAATAGGATTACGAGCAAATTCAACAGATTTCCTTTTAATCCAGTGTTTTATTCTTTCTCAAGAGAAAGCTCTCTGATACATATTTGGCTGGCATGACACATTTCTGTTTTCTCATACAAGTTTCACACTGATTATATCATTAATCACTTATCCCAGATAAAGATCTGCAACTTTTTCTCACACCATAGACTGCAGGGTTAGGATCCAAAGAGCTATATCAGGCTCCACCAAGGTTTAAAGAAACTAAGCAATGGTCACAATCTGTTTTTGAAAGCTCCATATGTTTTACAGTTGCCTTCACATATGATAAGGAAGACTTCTGTTTTAGAAACACATCCAATACTCAACTCAGTCTTCCCCAACTTGTTAATTCTAACTCTCCAAACTGCCAGCCAGCACAACAGCTGGAAATTCTGCAAGTTGTATCCTAATATTTATTTAGTAGCTTTATTGGCCACCTCAATCCAAAAGGACTGTAGGAAGTGCCTAATAGCTGTAGAGAAAACCAGGTTGGGGCAGACTACCACAATTGCATAAAACTAGTGTTGTAGATCTTTGGATTCTGGCCAGAGTCATAAGCATTCCGGTCCTTCAGGGACCTAAAAGACATGCATGTTAGAGTTAGTTGAAATTACAAAATCAAAAACAGATGCCTAGTTTGAGAATAATAAAAAAAACTGGCATTGTTCTGTTAATGCAATTGTTGAAATAAAATTATGAAATCAACCATCTTTGAAACTGACTGATTTTGTATCATATAAAGGATCACAATAAATAGTTCACATTCCTATTTCAACTTTCATTAAAAGAAAATCCATGTTAATTCCTCTCTCAACTATTACTTTTATATTTCAGACAAGAGATACCTGGTATTTTAAAAGTGCAAGCAGCATTTCACAATTAATAGCATCATGTATACCTTATCTTGCTTAAACTCACATATTTTTTTATATTCTATTCAAAAATAAACATGTAGATTGGATAGGTTCCTGGTTATCCAAAACCACACAGCTGGGTAATAGCTAATTGTATATAATGCTATTTTATTTTATTTTATTTTAATTTTATTTTTCTAGCTTGCCAGCTAATCAGCAGATGTTATGTTGGGTTCAATACATAAAAAGAAATAGTAAATATTAAAACTAAATAAAATAAATAGTAACATGATTTAGTATTATGTGGATGGGCAAAGAGATGCTCACATGAAGCATCAAATTCCGTAGTCTCCACCTTGCTCTCTTCTTCCCGAGCAGCCAAGAGAAGGAATAAACCAGAATTGGGGGGTCTTCCAAAAGATCAGCCTACCTGGACTGTTTTGACTATTTTCAGATACACATGATATATTTACATGCTTGAAATATATTTACATGCTTGCAGAAAAGAATA
Organism: Liasis olivaceus; assembly: GCA_030867105.1. Taxonomy (NCBI): domain Eukaryota; kingdom Metazoa; phylum Chordata; class Lepidosauria; order Squamata; family Pythonidae; genus Liasis; species Liasis olivaceus. The sequence continues at coordinate 144,250,915 of CM061348.1, forward strand.
AGCCATTCAGCACTTGCCTTTCTACTAGCCAACAGTTTATCAAGGAAAAATGTCACCCAATTGGTGCTAGCTTGCCGATCAGTAACTGAATGACCTGACCCATCCCCATGGATTTCATGCCTTAACATAGATCCCTTCTCCCTCTTAACAAATGTATGTGCTCACCATAACAATAAGCCTCCACTGCCTTCCAAATTCCTAATGTTGGCATGATGGCAATTCGCATTTGGGCTCCTTTACCTAATTATGCCAAGCAGGCTGCTACAACAGAATCCCAGATGCTAAGAAAAAGGGAAACCTAAGAATACCCTAGAGTGGTAGCATGGATGACCTTTTCAAGGACAAGGCAGCAATACAAAGCTGTTTATGAAGTGGCATTTGTATCCTGAGACAATATTACCCCATCCATGAATATATCACCAGAGCGCAGGTGTATACGGAAACTGCTTGCAACTGCATGCGCCCTAGGCTATGATTCATGTGATCAACAGGGGGCTCATCCTGCCCTATTACTGGCACTGCACCTTCATCTGGAAGACAAGCATCTTCCTTCCTTTCAAAATGAGTACAGTATTTTTAAACAATGAAAATATTTAATTAATATAAATTTTAAAAAAAGAACAGTAACATAGAACTGTCAATTGCTTCCCAAAAGCTTCAACTTTGAGAAGATTTTTGTGACCCATTTAGCAACTGGCTAATTTATTATAAAACACTATTCCTGGTTTGCAATACCAAGTCAGCAATCTACTAAAGTGAAACTAAGTTCTGAATTCTTTCTTTTTTTTTGTCACATAGGAGAAAATGAAGGAATACTTAAATTTGGCTCTGCATGAGACATTTCTGTGCTCATTCAAACTGAGTTAGTCTAAGAGTTTCTCTTTTTAGGATAAATCTAGTTACTATTGTTTATCCCTTCCTATTAGGTGAGCATGCTAGCTATACTATCTTTGAAATATGGTCAGTGAATATAAAGAATTTGGTTTACTGGGCCACTGGTTCGTGACTGATTCTTCCCCCTATCGCCACTCAGAGTCAATCCAGCTTGTAAAAACATTTTACAAGGGCACTAAGCGGTTCACGGGGGGGGGGGGGGCGAGATCTTATAGAGTTGGTAGTAATGCAGGCATACCTTTTACCACTACACTATCAATCATGCTTTTTAAAAAAATTGGATTCTAGTTTCCTAACATTTCTTAATTTTCTTAAAGGTCCACCAAGCCAACTCCAGAAGTAATGCCAATTTAGCAATGCTCATTAACAGCTAATTATTTACCATTATGGCTAGCTTCAACCTCTGATAGTATAATTAAAATCTTTAGAATATTCCACTAAAATCAACAGGACTGTTGCAAAGAGTCAACTATTTGCAGTAAAAACTTATACAAAGGACGCCCCTCAAAGGGTAAACTATCATGGAGATTGAAAGGACAAAAATGAAAAGAGCTGAGAATGGGACTTTGCCAAAAATCCACTATTCCATAGTTTTCCTCTTTAAATGAGGATGCTTTTAGTCTTGTGAGTTTCAGAGTATTGTTTTGTTCCTGCAGGGTTAAATGTTTTAAAATAGTTACTTACTGCCAGTTTGAGTAGATGCTGGGTTTATCTGAACTTGTTCAGAAGATCCTGTCTGAATTAAAAATGAATAGATAAATATAAAAAGGGAGTTTCCCAATATAAGTACACATCTTTCCAGAAAACTGGCATCACTAAAGAAGCTGAACTTACTTGGCAGTTGGTTGGATCAGAAGGAGCAGATTCCATGCCAGAGGCTCGCTCTTCAATAGGAAGACTACAAATGATGTCCTGAGCCTGGCAAACAATAGCCCTCAGTTCATCAACAAATTTATCCTTCTCATTTTCCAATACAAAATTATCTTCAACCTAGTAAGTGGGAAAGATGGGGGGGGGGGGGACAGGATAAAAGATATAGATGCAAACCTCACTATTGCTCTTCAAATTCTGGCTATCCCCCATTCCAACAAACAGGCTGTAGAAAATTAGACCTCTCCCACATAAATATTCACATTCCAAGTATTCACGGTTATTACAAAAAATGAATACAATTAATCTTGAAAAAGTATTCTAAAAAACTTATTGAAGTTTCATTTCCCCCCAATAATGCTAATTTTTGTTCCTTTCTGAAATGCCACCTCTTCTTACATGATGCCAGTGTACAGTCTTCTATCACATTTTGTACTAGTGGAAAAATCTCAGCTTTTTGAAATACTAATATTGCTTGGCTTCATATTCATCTGATTTTTATTTTTTTAACCTTTTTCCTGCAAAGCAAAATACTAATCTCTAGTTTTTTTATTTCTACAAATGCCTCTGGGCACCACATAGGCATTTTTAGAATAAATGTGACAGGTTGCTGTAGCCCAATGCTTTCTTTAGAAGCCTGTGTGGAAGACTTTGGAAACCAAGAAAAAGTTAAAGGGAATGTAAATGCAGATAACATCTGGGGGGCTGGAGTTATGGCAAACAGCAACATCTATTTGTCTCCTAATCAATGAATGCTCTGTAATTAGCATTGCCCTCCATGTTGGCAATTTTATGAATATCCCCTTAATGTTCTCAAAATTTCAAATGAACTCAGTGGCCTATCCCTGATATAACAGGTTCCTCATTTATTTTGCAGCAATATGCTCCATACCATTTCCTCACGGGAGAACAGTAAGTTTGATGTAGTAATTCTGTAGTATGACGTGAAGGATACAATTCCATGAACCCTCACCTGGAAGTACGCCCCATGTGATGAAATAGCTTCTAACAAAATAAATATAGATCCATGATGCAAAGTTTTCTTCCAAATATGGCATGTATATGCTTTCAAAATCTCCTTCCATTAATTTAAATGTAGATCACTCCCTGAAACATTACTCCAATGTTTCTTCTCTTCTCCTGCTCCCTACCCCCAGGTATTTAGGACTGATAAAAATTATATTACCTAGTAGTCTAAAGGAAGCTAACAACTTTTAGAAGAGTAACTCAAATGACTTTAAAAAAAATATTTTTAAAAATATTCTGAGATTCTTACATATGATGTTTCCAAAAGTAGTGTGTTTGGGAAAATAAGTGCAGCCATATATTTCCATCTTTTGTTCTCAGATATTCCTCTAACAGCCCCCAATCCTCTCCATTTTTATACTCTTGCCCCAAAACCAATATCAAAATTAATTTACAAATAAATAAAATAAAGGCATATGAACTGAAAATCTAAGATTTGGCTTTAGGGGGTTCCATATAACTTGAGAAATATAAAGAAGCAGGGTACTTGCACTTGAACTACGCAACATATAAATAATTTTTGAAAGTTGTAACAGTAGTAAAGAAGTATCTACTTTGAAGTAGGGCATATATAACTTGCCATGTAATCAGCTATGTCCTCTGGAGCATCTCCATCAACATCAAATTTAAATGTAACCATCTTGTTGTTATGTGTTTCAAGCTGACATTCAACAGTATTGTCTCCAGATGTTGATACCTGATTGAAGAAAAAAAAAGATATGCTATTAGACAGAGGCAGAATACCTCTCTCTTTCACAAATACCTAGGAAAAAAGATAACTTATGCTGGATTAGTTTGCCACCATAAAATTACATCACCAGTTCAGCAACAAAGCACTATTAACCCCCCTTACTGTGGAAAGGCTCAACCTTATCAATAACTCTTGTTTAAATGTATGATTACAGTCACGTACAATATCAGTGTTCTCACCTTTGGCAACTTTAAGATGTGTGGGTTTCAACTCCCAGAATTCCCCAGCCAGCATGCAATTATCATTACAATTATTATAAATATAATTCTCTGGCATTAATCATCAGTAGATGGCAAATCCAACCTCCAGGAAAGATTTAGGAATCATAGGGGACTGCTTCTTCTTCTACTGACTGAAGCATTCTGTCAGTAGAGTGAAACTAGTTGGGTCCTGCTCTAGCTATCTGCATCCTGCAATGCAAATGTTCACACATATCTGAAATACTGTCTGTGAATTAGAAGTGATTGAGCCAAAATACTGGTTCTTGACAGAAACAGAAAATAATTCACTAACTGCAATAAGACATAATGTGGTTTATCTTGTTCTTGCTTAGCTATGGGTGAGCCCAAGCACTGTGGTTTACAAAACATGGCTTCTGCCTTAGTGTAGTGTATGAACTGAGCCAATTGTGACTTAATTAAAATTAGTCACTGCTTAAGACCATTGATGTGTGGAACCCACATTACTGAACGTATGGCAACATTAAATTATTGTTTTAACTGCAAGCAGCCAGCAGAATTGTAAAAATAGTAGCTCTAAAACTCAGGTAAACAATCTCTAAAGTTGATGTTGTTACAAGATTTGAAGATATGCTTTTATTTAATCCTGTTCCTCTTCTACATCCTGTTCTCCAGGGGCAGGCAACATTTCTGGGCTACTGAATGATTTGCAATTTTGAGAGCATATCATGAGTACTCTTAGAAAATGGTGATTATAGGAGGATTTTGCCTACATATTATTTGGGCACTATTGCAGAATGACCAGTCATAAAATACCAACTTATCAGATAAGGTTGCTTTCTATTACCCCAGCTTACCTTTGACTTTTATTCTAAGCACATTCCACGCAAAGTACTGGGGTGCACTACTTTTATCCCCTAAGAATTCCTCTAAGTGTTATGCCCAGAGGCATTCTTCTCAATAAAAGTGATGCTACTTCCTGTTGCTTTGCTTCGCAGCATGCAAACTTCAGTAACTTCTTTGTTAAAAAAATAAAGCCAGAGGAAATCTGGCCAGCACTCTGTTGTATAACCCTGTTTAAAAGCCTCTGCAGTAGTTTGAAAACATACACACCTGCAGCACAGTGAGCTGGAATTTAGTTCCCTTCTCTGGCCGGGCACAGGAGGTTCTTCTCTGTTTGATCTTGTCTTGTTTGCCATTTCCACATGGAAGGTCACAGCCAGCCGCACCTTCCTTTGGAAGGTCAGGAACTAGGCTAAACCAAAGGAAAGAAAAGAAAGGGACTTCAGGAGACAGGCATACTCTTGCCTCCTGCACTTTCTAACCATTAAGAAGTATGAAATTTAATTTTAAATATACCAACAGCTTAAATCAGAGCCAAACCAATAACTACCAAAAGGATAAAATACAGACTACGGCAGACACTACTTGCTAAGCAACTTAAAAATGATAAAAATGGCCATCATTGCTCAAGATGAACACCTTTATTTTTCTCATTACGTTACCACCCCTAGTTAAAAATGAAATGCCTATGCCTGGTTTATTTTATAGTGCCTTATGTGCAGGGTATGATCTGCATTGTATGATACAGTGTATTTTGGGGGAGAAGGATTATATTTCTTTGTGGATGGCTGATAATCTAAAGTGAAAATTGGACTAAAATGCTTTTGACAAAGAAATAGTATAAATTATTATATTTGAAAAACTGCCAAGTTGGTTCTTTATTTGTATTAAAAAGTATCATTTAACTCAGCAGTTTAGACCTAGGGAATACATGGAAGGGCACCTTCTACCTGCAGAAAACTTCCAGTCCAGAGAAGCACTTTCACTGGTAGAGTGGGACAGGAGATGATCTTGCTTGGGGAATAATTGACAAAGATTTTTTTCCCTTCTGTTTCAAAGGTGGCAGCTTTCTGAGCACAATTCCACTCAGGAAATGCTCTTGCCAGTGAAAAGGGAGCTGGATCCAGCAACAGGCACTGATTCTATTTTGCAGAAAAGTGTAATTGCCATCAGATGAATCTAATCGTTCTTTTAGGGATACTTTGTATTTACAACTTTAATATATGATTTAAATTAAAACTGGATAAAAATATATTGTTTTTAATATATTTTACTGTGAGTCACAAAGTCCTCATTGCAATAATTAATTCATAAGGGATAGGTCACAGTGCTTAATCCTGGGATAGGGGGAGTGGGGGCCATGTGACTGATGGAGCGATGGCAAGGCTAAAGCCATAGCCATACAATTTCATCCGGATACAAAACACATTTGGGCATATCCACACATCCTCCCACTCTCTCACTAAGGGAAACGAACATGAGGGAAGAAACGCATATCTGTATGGGATAAGGACGGCACAGCTATATGGATTTGCACAAATGGGATGTTGCAACTTTAATTCTGCCCTCTGCTGTTATATGGCTGCTGAAATGGTATGTACAAAACAGTGTGGGCCTACTATGCAGTAGATAGTTCTATCATAAACAGTCAGAGAAGTGGCCAGGTACTGGAACTGAATTATACAGTAAGCAAGTCTTTTTTTAATGGCTTGAAAGAGATCGTGTTTAATGAATTGTTAAAGATGCACACTCTAAAAATGCTTAATCTAAACTATTCCAGGAAAAAGAATCCACAAGTTATTTTTTTTTAATTATTTGATTAAAAAAAACACTTACACATTTCATCTTTCTTCTTAAATTCTTTGAGAACTGTTATTGCTACTACCCCTTCTCCAGTCATCTTCTGCTTCTGAACATAGTCCCATTCTTCTCAGCTCTTCACTTATTATAAGTTACGAATGAAGAATGTAGATGTTCACCAAGTTTGGCCATAATATTCTAAGCTATCTTTCCCTCACCTAGGAATCTCCTGTTTTACCATGTTGGCTCTTGGATAATGTGAGCTGAAACATCTGGAGGGCACTTTTTTTTTTTTACTGCTGTGACAGCCAAGTGAATTAACCTTAAAGCAAACTCACCCTTGAATAGACTCTTGTTTCTGGACTGGTGGCTGGTGCTCATGCTCATCTGATACTGAGATAGAAACCTGTGAGGAGAGAGGGAGTAAACTGATACGTAGCATTTGCCAATTTTATCTGAATATAGTGAAGCTTTTAGAAAAGAAGTAACTCCAGAACATGCAGATGGGTTGTGTATTTGATACAGAACACAATCATGCTTTACTAGCTGAGGCGTCAGAGCTAAACCAGCACAGTATTTTGCCTTGGAGGCTTTAACGAAGTATTGTGTTTGCTTTTTTCCTCTTAGCTACTCAAACTGTGACACCGTGGCAACTTTCTTACTACTGTTTTATAGAGTTTTCTATAAATCACCATCTCTGTGACGAGATAAAGCACTTCTTCATTAACGTTATACTGGCACAGTAATGGTTGGATGATGCTACAGGAGGCTATAAATCACTAATAAGGAAACAACGGTTGGTAGCTTTCTCAGACTTGACTGCAGTTCAGATTGCAATACTGCCACCGTGACCTGAAAGCCAACTTTCTACTCAAAAATTAGACAGGAACTGCTCTGCAGGATGCCGGACTTTTTATGTGATTTCAGCCTTCAGGCACATAAACATTAGACTAAAGATAAGTGCTCTAACCAGAAAACAGCAACACAAATTAAATATGATGTAAAGCAACAACAGAACAGGCACACAGAAACATAATCCAAAGATTATGATTTAATCTTAAACCAGTGATTTATAATATGATGAAACTTTTCCTATAGGTGTGTTATTTTTAATGCTCATTAATACTAGTGCTAAGTGCTAAGAGAATTAAAAGGCTGCATGGGATGCTCACACCAGTCTTCTTTAAGAAATGAGACAATGATTTTTGTGGAATTAAAACTTTAAGCCGGCCCCAAAAAGATGGTGAACCTTATCATTAAGAAGGCAGGATAAATGAGATGTGATCTCTGGGTACAATTTAAGTTATAGGGCAAAATGTCCAGGCAGCTAAAAAGAAAAAGGCAGAGTCAGCAAGGAGAAAGAAAGAAAACTCTGAAGTAATGGTAGGTATTAGAAGTCAAGTACCAGGGGAAAGAACCATAAAGCGGGGGGGCACCCCCCCAAAAAACAACAGCTGGAACTATATTATATGGACGAGGATGATAAGGAAGAAAAATCATATACTGAGCTGTGAAAGATACCAATAGAGAACCAGGGTGGTACAACAAATAGAGCCAAATGTAATCAAGTAAGATGTTGGCAGAGGCATGGAGTCAAAGAAGGGCCTGTGGGTGCTGGCTTTGTTTTTTCCCCCTAAACAGACTGTTGGAATATACCTATTTTTTAATCTTTTAAGTTCAAGAGAGCATATAACTCTCAAGAAAACCATGCCTGTCAATTTATCTTATATCTTCACAAATAACGTTTGTGAAACAGATTAGAAACATTCAAATCTAATTAGCCAAACTGTTAACAAAATAAGACTCTAGTGGAACTTTTCCTTGTTTCTTACTTTTTTTCAGGGACAGTTTTTTTATGCAACACCTGTTCACAGCAAAGAAAATGTTATCTAAATGACATGCTGCAGTTCACTCTGAACAAATCTGTATTACACATGTCCCAAACTCGTAATCCAGAACCCAATTTCAGAAAGAATATTGGTCTGATATTACCCCCTTTCATAGCAGCTTTACTAATTATTGAACAGTTTATAGTATCAATCCAGTCATTTAAATAACTACTTCCTCATGTAGTTCTGCTTGGACCCTAAGGTCTGATAGACAGACTCTTCCCTAAGTCCTAACATGCCAAATTCCTTTGACTTTATGAGAGCACTCAATTTAGGAAATTATATCCTGCTAGAAATTTGTCTGGCCTTCTCTCTCTTCAGTTTCCACTACTGATGAACACAATTTTGCTTATGACCATTTTTATTAGGGTTGGTAGTTTAGCGCTAACTACAATGGTTAAAGGAGGCTACAAACTCACTGAATTCTCCATTCTTTATAATGTGTGTGCTTAAATGAAATCAGAATACATTTAAATTGTTTTTACTGTTTTTGACCAATGGTGACATTCACAATGCTATAATTATGGAAACGCTATTTTTTTCCAAGTCTGGGGCCGCAGAGTACATCAACTTGCGCTCACTTTTGCTACCATCAAATTAACCAATAGCTGAACGTCCTTTGTACCCATCCTCAGGTCCCAGTCATACTTGCAAACATTTAATAAACATCTTATAACTTCCCCACTTGGCAAAAATAACATAACATAAATTGACAGCATGTGTCTCTACCACTCCTCAGCATTCTATGCATTTCTCTGGTGGTTTGCAAAAAAAACAATGAACAGACAGACAACCAAAATCCCTTCTGACAGGTTGAAAAGTGGCGATGAGGGGAGACTTAAAAAAAACATTCCAAAAGGTCTCCATAATGACTGCTCCATAATAGACCTGCATTTAAAAGCCTTTCTAAGTAATTATAACCATGGCAGCATGGGATGAACTCTGCATTTAGAGCTATCAAGGGATAGGGGAGTTCTGGATATCTATCTTCCTTTGTACATTTGGATTAATCTTATACAGATTGTCAATTTTTTTACCAGAAAAATTAGCGAATGGAAAGATTTGCTTCCAATCACCATTATCCCTTCTCCCTTACTGCAAATGACAATTAATGAAATGAAATTTGAAAGTGAAAAATTAGGATTAAAAAAAACTTAGATGTTCTCTTATAATACACATTTTCTCCCTCTCCCCCTTCTCTGGGATTAAGTAGCTGAGAAAGAGATTTTTTTTTTAATAACTGGCATACCTGTGGAATGTCTTGTCCTTGATGATACTCTTGGTTTGGCTGTGTCACAGCAGTAAATGGTGCTTGCTGGTTCAAGGAAGCTGCCATAGAACTCTTAGAAGGCATCTGCTTCTGGACAATCAATTCTGCAGATAAAACTGAGGTCTGACACACTGGCTGCTGTTGAATGTATGGTGGCTGTATTGGTGGAGGGATAAACTGTTGGTTATTGTCAACTGGTTGAAATGTCTGAGACTGTTGGAGGAGAGGAGCATGATTCAACAGTCCTGACACTTCCAAAGATTGTTGCATTGCATAAGCTTGTTCTGGCTGTTCTGATACAGAAGTTACAGTCTGTAATGTATCTAGGGCAGACTGAGGGATTGTGGCTTTGTGCGACTGAGTATTAGGATGCTGGCTAAACTCCTGATAAGGGGGTTGCGGCTGCATTTGTGGTGTGAAAGACGGCTGAGATGAGACAAAAGGTGCCTGTGGCCCTGACTGTTGTCCTTCTGCAATTTTGTGTGCCACATGTGGTGGGTGCAGCTGCTGGTAGCCCATACCAGAATCTTGCTGACTAAGATATATTGCTGGCTCAGGCAGATGTGGCTCAGAAGGATACTCATGGATTTCTGTGGATTGTGTTGAACAGATCTGCAATTCCATGTTGCCAGTGTCTCCATCCTTCATCAGGTGTAATGACTGGTCAGGTGAATGCACAGCAAAACTTGGTTGATCGGTATTCCGTACCGCTAAGTGAGCTTGCTGGATCTCTGGAGGTTGAGCAATATATGTTGGTTGAGTTATATATGCTGCCTGCCCTTGGTAAAAATATGCCGACTGGTCCAAAGAATGTCCTGAATATACTCCAGAAGCTGCATAAACCAGTGGCTCCGGGCAGGGTGACTGATCTGAGCCCTGTGCTGAGTAAGTGACATGCATCTGACATGCTGCTTGCTCTGGACCCTGCAGCTGGTTAGTTGGCTCTATTTGGTGTTTCAGCTGCTCTGAAGCTGGTGGCTTGTGTGGGGATTGTGCTGGATATATTATTTGTTCTTGGATTTGCAACTGATACTGGGTCTGGATGGGATAAGCCATCTGTTCTGGAGCTGAACCTGAGAACTCAGCTTGCTGATGCTTTTCTATGTCCTGCTGAGAGACAGCTGGCAACTGATCTTTGGAATTAGCATGTAGAACAAATTGCTCTTCTTTCTGCTGTTGCAGAGGCACGTGAAATAACATATGTTGCACTACACAAGGATGCTGATTTGTAGAATGGTGTATCTGAATAATTTGCTGCTCTTGTGGAGGCCCCAAAGTATCTACGGATATTTCTGGACACTGTGAGACCTGCTGCATCAGTGTCATTTGTTGTGATACAGTGGAGACCTGATGTATGGGCATAATATGTTGAGGTTGCACAGATGCTATTTTCTGTGAAGGTGGCTGCCCGCATGCCACTTGCTGGGGAACCAGCTGGGGTTGTTGTGCAGATGCCACGCGCTGTGTAACTTGCTGCATGGGCACCACCTGCTGTGGAATCTGCTGGGACATCTGCAGGGATCCAATCTGCTGATTGGCAACTTGCTGAGACTGCAGCCCTGATGCCACTTGCATTGATGTCACCTGCTGGAGAACTTGCTGAGGAACATGTTGGGATTGAGGTATGGATGCCCCCTGTTGTGGAACTTGTGGATGACCTTGCTGTGGCTGCTGTATAGATATCACCTGCTGTGGAACTTGCTGTGGCTGCTGTACAGATGACACCAGTTGAGGACCTTGCTGTGCCTGCACAGATGCCATCTGTTGTGACTGCTGTATGGATGCTGCCTGTTGAGGAACTTGCGGTGGCTGCTGTGTAGATGTCACCTGCTGTGGAATATGAAGAATATGCTGTGGCTGCTGTATGGGTGTCATCTGCTGTGGAATATGAAGAATATGCTGTGACTGCTGTATGGATGCCACCTGTTGAGGACTTTGTTGAGGCTGTTGTACGGGTGTCACCTGCTGAGGAATATGCTGTGGTTGCTGTATGGATGCTGCCTGTTGAGAACCTTGTGGCTGCTGTATGGGTGTCACCTGCTGTGGAACTTGCTGAAGAATATGCTGTGGCTGCTTTAGGGATGCTGGCTGTTGAGGGCCTTGTTGTGGCTGCTGTATGGATGTCACCTGCTGTGCGACCTGCTGAGGAATATGCTGTGGTTGCTGTATGGATGTTGCCTGTTGAGGACTTTGTTGTGCCTGTTGTATGGGTGTCACCTGCTGTGAAATATGCTGCTGCTGTATGGGTGTCACCTGCTGTGGGACCTGCTGAGGAATATGCTGTGGCTGCTGTATGGATGCCACCTGCTGAGGACTTTGTTGTGGCTGCTGTATGGGTGTCACCTGCTGTGGAAGATGCTGTTGCTGTTGTATGAGTGTCACCTGCTGAGGAATATGCTGTGGTTGCTGTATGGATGCTGCCTGTTGAGAACCTTGTTGTGGTTGCTGTATGGGTGTGACCTGCTGAAAAATATGCTGTGGCTGCTGTATAGATGCCTCCTGTTGAGGCTCTTGTTGTGGCTGCTGTATGGATGTCACCTGCTGTGGAACGTGCTGAAGAATATGCTGTGGCTGCTGTATAGATGCTACCTGTGAAGGGCCTTGTTGTGGCTGCTGTATGGGTGTCACATGCTGTAGAATATGCTGCTGCTGCTGTTGTATGGGTGTCACCTGCTGCGGAACCTGTTGAGGCTGCTGTATGGATGCTGCCTGTTGAGGACTTTGTTGTGGTTGCTGTATGGGTGTCACCTGCTGTTGAACTTGCTGAGGGATATGGTGTGGCTGCTGTGTGGACGTCGCTTGTTGTGGAATCTGTTGAGGAATATGCTGGGGCTGCTGCACGGATGATACTTGTTGAGGGTTCTGCTGAGGCTGCTGTACTGCTGTCACTTGCTGCGGCTGCTGTATGGATGCCACCTGTTGGAGAATTTGCTGAGGAACTTGCTGAGGCTGGTGTATGGATGCTGCCTGCTGGGAAACTTTCTGTGGCTGCTGTGGAATATGCTGTGTGGAAACTACATGTGGAACAGTTTGGCTTTGTTGTATAGATGTCACTTGTTGAGGAACTTGCTGAGGCTGCTGCACAGGCATCACTTGCTGGGGAATTTGTTGTGGTTGCTGCAAAGACACCCCCTGTTGAGGTGGTTGCATGGATGCCACCTGTTGGGGAACTTGCTGAGACTGCTGCATAGCCATTAGTTTCTGGGGAATCTGCTGCATAGCTGCCACTTGCTGAGAAACTTGCTGGGTAGACGTCACCTGTGGAACTATTTGCTGGCTTGGTTGCATAGATGCCACCTGCTGGGAAACTTGCTGTGGTTGCTGTGTTGATGGCACCTGCTGGGAAACTTGCTGGGGTTGTTGAATAAGTGCAACTCCTTGTGGAACTGACTGAAGAACTGAGGAATTAGAGAGACTCTGAGCTAAACCTTGTATGTTATTGACAAATTGAACTGAAGGCTGCCCATGTAGCACAGGTGAATGACTGGTAGATCCAAAGTTGGCAGAAACAGTTTCTAATTCCATTGATCCTGCAGTAGCTGAAGCCTGACTGCCAAGTCTAGCAGCAGAGGTTAACTGTATGCCTGTTGGCATGTGTTGATTCCCCACCTGTGAAGCAGGTATATTCTGAGGGGAAGCGACTGTCAAGATCTGCTGAGGAACTCCCATGATGGACCCATCCAAAGACTGACTCTCTACACTGTAGGACACTTGTGAATCTGGAGGCTGGTATGAAATAAATGTATTTTAGAGGTGATTAAAGTAATCATTTTTGTACCAAGATTTTTTCCTATAAAATGTCATAAAATATAAACTTCTAAATATCATTTCAGAAAGAACTTGGTATATAGTATAAAAAGCAGCAACGTGCAGAATATATTGTACAAGTTAAAAATATCAGCTGGTAAAATTCCATTATTTATTTATTAAATTTATATGCTGCCCATCTCCCCTAGGGATTACCTTCCATTACCTTGGAACACTTATTCAGTGTTTTAAAAGAATTATTTTAACTATAGAAACTGGACAATTGATATTTCTTTTGGCTGTGTTCTAAAAAGAATAAAAGGGAGTGCTGAAAATTTTTCATATTTTTACATTTGGGATGAATGAGCAAGAACAGAGTCGCTCTTGTGTGAGATGGGCGGCTATATAAATATAAATAAATAAATAAATAAAATAAACTGCTATTTGTGAATGTTAGTCCCATCTGGCAGTATGCTTTGTAGAGAGACAGCAGTCTTTGTTGCATCCAGAAATACAACCCATTTTACAACCCTTTACATTTATAACTGAGAGAGAAAAAGCTTTCAGCACATAAACATTCAGAGAAAAAAAGAAAGCCAGGCAAGGAAATAATTAAGTGGTTCTTCTTCTTCAGCAACCTTTTCACTGGCAGCTGCACTATCTGGAAGCATATTTTAGTTTAAAAAAACATATTTATTTACACATAATCCATAATTTGGTACTCAATGTGGAATTACATAAGCTGATTAAAGGTTTAATGGGTGAAAAACAGATTTATTTCTACTTGGAATAAACCAAGTAAAATCAGTATGACTTGCCTAATATAAACAGGTTTACCTGAAGTGGGCCTAAGTCTGAATTTAATGCACTTTTCATGATTCTTTGCCATTTCCAGCTTTAAATCTTAGAAGGGAAATATAAATCACAGTATCCAGGGTTATCTAAATAAGTCCAATCAGAACAGATGGTTGCTCCCCAAACAACTGTATAAGTTTTCTTAAATATCTGAATTGGGACTAGTGTCGTAGACACATCCATATAGTTTTCTTGGCACCAATACAGAAGTTCTTTGCCACTGCCTTCTTCTGGGAACTTTTGGGGGGGTTGTGTGTGTGGGGGTATGCTTCAGTCTAAAGCTACATTTCTGGTGTTCCCTTCCAAGTACTAAACAGTGTTGACCCTGCTTACTTTCAGAGTCTAGCAAAGTCAGCCAGGAACTGCCACCTGCTGATACACAAGACTATGAAGTATCAGAAAAAGAATGTTTAAAGAAGTGGCAATCTTTAGCTCCATGAAATAGATACTCATGTCTATTTGCTAATGAAGAAGTTAAAAACCCTCATTTGGGGGATCACAGGAAGGAAAATAAAATCCTGTATTGTGAATGTATTGCAGAAAATTACTACATGGCCCTTAGTATGTTCTTGCAAGAATAAGGACAAGGCAATGTGATTATGCTGTACAAAAAAAAAAGATTAATAACTTAGATCACTGAACAACAAAGAAGACATGGTTTAAGTTAATCCTGGGCACATGATGTTAATACAGGAATGTGAAAATAAAACATTATGGTACTACACAATTAAAGTTAAAAGCATAGTTAATAGACAAAATGCAAACACTGAAGAAGCTATCTAAGTGTCTACACAGATTTATATACTTAGTCCTAAACAGTAATTTTTTTAATGAGAGGTGTTTATAAAGAAGTACTTCAAAGTTAATTAGCTTGAGATATGTATGCTTATGGCTTTTATGTTAATATTAGATAACATTTAGAAGTAAGCATGGAAACCCAACTGTATAAGGCTATAGTTCATATATTAATAAGGAGGTAGTTTATTTTAGAGATTGTGTAACTATGATAAGATGTTGAAGTTGGGCAGCTTTATATTGGAGCTCCTAGCTTGTGACAGACTTCCCATTAGTTTCCTAGGGAAGCTCTGGTAAGCATACAGATTTGGTTAGATGGATTAAAAAAATCTATCTAAAATTATTAAACCCTAAAAAAGGGTACTGTCTTATTACTGACTTAATGAATTAATAAAGCATATATAATACTATATTATATATTTTTAAAATATTTTGATATTGTATTTGAGCATAATTGGTTTCCTCTGTAATACAATCTACTTATGTATTTTATTTTATATATTTCAATACATTTTTCTGAAAAGGAATCTGTAGGTTTCACCAGACTCTCAAAGGGTGCATGGCCCAAAAAGGTTTAAGAATCCCTGCTACAGTGGGTTAATAGACAACTAATGACTCTCATATATTGAACTATGAGTACGCTGCTTAAACCAAGGGATAAATATAACACCTGGCCATATGTAATAGCTTCATACAAATTGATGGTGCAACTGCATTTCAAATATGCGTGTAAGTTACCCCAAGTTACTGCCAATTTTAACATCTACCCTTGGATTATATTTATTTTCTATTTATTTAGGTTTATTTTATATTGTAATTTTAATTGATTTTAACTGCTTTGTAAACCTCCCAGAGTCATTTTTTAACAAGATTGGCAGTGAAAAATTTGATATATAAATAAATAAATACATACATACATACATAGTTCTGGTTACCTTGCTATAAAAAGGATATGACAGGGTATGGAAAAGGGCAGGAAAAGGGCAATCCCTTCCAAAACAGCTTGCCAAATGGGGGAAAAAAATACCACTCCTACTGACCACCAATTCAAACATTTATAAATAACGTACATTTTAGTCTGTAAAAAGCAATATTTTGACCTTAAACAGTTTCCCCACAACCTTAACAGGATAGTCATTGTTCCTGAAGTTGCTGTATGAAATAAAGTTGCTTGACTACCAAAACCCTAGAAAAATTGGGGCGCCCCCTAACTCCCAACATTCTCAGCAACAGCTGTGCTGGTTGGGGAATTCTGAGGGTTGAAGTCTAAGCTTTTGAAGAGCACCTAGATTGGGAAAGGCTACTTTTAAAAAATGTAGTTAGGATGAAGCCTCATTTTACAATGCAGAGATGCATAATGTAACTGGATAAAAAAATATTTTCATCAGATAATGTACAAAAATAGTTGGGAGATACTTAATCACTTTACCTCACACCTAAGCATTTTTTCCTGAATCCTAGTTTTATAATTCCAGTTACAATTTGTTCTTCTCTGCCAGGATTTCAGGCCTTGCTTACATCCAGAACAATAACTCTGGAACTAACTTGGGGGAAAAATAACTGGGAGATAGTTTTGGCAGAGGAAAAAAAGCCTGGGAGAATTAAGTATGCCCTTCATCCTGCTACTGCAAAGTGCCACTTGCTGAGAAATATGATCAGGCAAAATGTATACATTATATTGTACTATGTAGCTTGGCTTTTAATGAGAAGCAAAACTCCACTACTTCCTTCAATGATTGCCTCCATTTTATGAATGCTTTCCCCTTTTTAATTTAAATGGTTAAAATGAACTTATGGGACACTTTCAAGTGATGGTTTGAAAAACCCGCTAGGTAATGCAGGTTATCAGTGAAAGCCCTTACCATCCTTGATGGGAATTGTTGAGCTGTAAGAGGAGAAGTTTGGGCTTGGAGAGTTGCAGGAGGTGCCAAACTGTGAGTAGGTAGAACAGAAGGCTGATTCTGGATTAATGGTAAAACACTGGGGTGAGCCACATTTGTTGGCAACGGCGGCTGCACCTGTATGAAGAATAATTAACAGACTTCACTAAGAAAAACAAAACAATTGTCTGTGCTTCAGCTCCCCTGGTCTCATCTGCCCTGTTTGTAGCCTTCTCTCACATGTTCTCTAGGGAAAACATGACATCTTCCTAGGACACATTCCTGATAACAAAGAATTAATAAGTATGTTCTTGTACCTTATCTTTCTTTCTTTCTTTAAAATATTTATATAGCCACCCATCTTGTACCAAACTCCAGGTGGCTCACAACCAATAGATAAAAAACAATATTTACAATAAATATTAAAATCACAAATATTAAAACAAACAAACGAACCTGGCACCATAGCTAAACATTCACATGCAGCCCCCAACAAGCTCATCTCCTCAATCTCACCCTATCCCAGTGCTTAGGGGGACAAGCCAGGTCTTAAGTGCTTTTTGGAAGGTTAAAGGGTGGGGTGGTCTGCCGAATTTCTGGGGAACAGTGTTCCATAGGGCAGGGGCTGCCACAGAAAAGGCATGCTTCCTAGATTCCATAAGATAGCAACATTTAAGGAAGGGGACTAGGAGTGTGCCCACCTTATTTGACCTGGTAGGATGGGCAGGTGTACTTAGGGAGAGGTGGTCCTGCAGATAACCTGGTCCCATGCCATATAGGGCTTTTAAGATAATAACCAGCACCTTGAATTGCACCCAGAAGGAAACTGGGAGCCAATGCAACTCGTGCAACAGGAATGCAATGTGGGTAAACCTGGGGGCACCCATCACTGCGTGTGCCACTGCATTCTGGACCAGTTTAACTTCTGGGTGTCTTCAAGGGCAGCCCCATGTAAAGCTCGTTGCAGTAATCCAAATGGGAAGCGACCATGAGTAAGGCCTCCCAGTCCAAGAAAGGGTGCGCACAAGATGAATCTGTGCAAAGGCCCCCCTAGCCACAGCTGCCACCTTTATTCCTTTCCTGGGACCAACAAATTTTATACTGAAACACCATACATGCCTTTGTGGGACAGACACCACCTTAATTACTATGCTATTAAGAAAATGATAGGCCTCTTACCCCTGCATTGGACTGATAATGCCCCACCAGCTGCTGGGAAGTGTAAATGTGCCCTTGAACACTGCTGTTTTCAGTTTGTGAGAGGTTGGGGACTTGTTGGGTGCCCATCATCTGTTCCGAGGAAAATGCCAGACTATGTTGGCTAGAGGCATCTGACAGTATAACTGATCCTGCTCCTCTCTCAGACAAGCTGTCAGCTGCATCAGTGTGGGAAGAAAGAGAAGGCAGAATATTCATTCTATAAGAACAAATCAAAACCATTTCCCTTCTTTCTGCCTCATTCAGGCAAACAGTTGGGTATTCAGGATAACATGGGCTGTCAAGAAATGCAGTTTATATATGGATGAAATATTTATTTCAGAAAGAACACAACAAAATGTATGCTTGCTCCCTAGCAGAGGGCAACAAGGAATGGCGCAATCTTTCCTTAAAAATTGCCACAACATTGCTTCTAGCTGACACGACTAATCTGTTTAAATGAGTATCAAAAACTGTGTTATATTTATTTAAGGGTGACTAAAGGGAAGTCAAGCCCAGCACAAATCTGAGACATGCTATTCACAAAGTACTGTGTAAACTACTCATAATGGTGATCAGATGGTATGAGAACACTGGCCATAGCTATTGGTGGTTGGACCATCAGAGTTCTCTTGGATTATCCATCCATGGATGTAATCAAGGGGGAAATAAATTACTTTTTCAACTCTCTAATTGCTGTGACATAGGCCCTATGAAGATGCATACAGTTTGTCCGGTTGGATTCACCTTTGAATCTGCAACTTTCTGCCCTCACATTTTGTAGTGTGCAATTGCTCTATGAACCATGGAGCATTCAAGGCACTAACACAGGACAGGGGGAACTTAGGAGCTATCATTATCATATTAAGTGCTCTTATTCTATAATAAAACTAGATTCTTTGATTCTAACCCTCTGAAAAAAGGATTTTACACCTTTTTCTTCAGGTGCCTTACTTCGTACCTGTGCCTGACAGTGCAGTCATGGAAAAACAGTACGCCTCAAGTTTCACTATTCTAAAGATGCTTTCTGTTACTACTGAGAGAGGAACTACATATTATGTTAGTTTCTTTTTTCCCTGCTAAGCTCTCATTTAGTAGTTAAGATGACTTTATGTTGGTGGTATTGAACAGAATGAAGGACTAGCAAGTTTGAAAAGATGGCTCACTCAAGTTTTGCCATCTGAGAAATAAAAGGTAGAGACCTCTTATGGAGAAACCAATTGGAAGAAGCAGCAATTTTCAACAATCAGAATTACCTAGCTCTTAGGTAAAAGAAAGGTGTAGTTGCATTCTAAAGTTCTGAAAATAGGCTCCCTCCCAACAAAGTTTCAAGTAATTTGTTGAAGTAGTGGAAGGTTTCTAAATAAGCAGCTGAAAAGCTATTCTGGTTAGCTATTATTGCTGTTCAAAAATGTAAATGCAGTAAACTAAAGTATGAACATATTAATTCATTATTATTATGGGCTTCATTAACATAACTTCAGTTCCCCGTAATATATATGGCATTAGCTAACAATTCAGTCAGGGTTAAATTCCACAGAAAGAAACCACAGTTTATATGCTATAGGGCTTTCAATAAACCAGCAAAAAAGGAGCCACAAGCTCAAACACCTCAGGTAGGACATTTGCTGAACAAAATGGCACCCTAATTTACCCTTGTTTAATTTTAGTTCAACATAGGATTTGGGAAGACAAAGTGCCTATGATTGTTCATTACCAGTGAGGGAAAAGCTGTGCTGCATTTGTTGAAGGATCTGTTGCCTGGCATGTTGATCAACCTCTGTTTCCTCACACTCAGTCTTGTTTTGCTGGGAAGGTGTGGTGAATGATGAGCCTTGTGGCTGAAGTAATGGTAGCCCACTTGGAAGCTGACTTTGAGAGTCCCTCCTTTCCTCCAGGCAGCCCACCTGCCTTTGCTCCCGTGTCTTCTTGATGAGGGTGACACGATCACGAATGGATTTAGCTACAGCTTTGGAGTCACTTTCATGGAAGAATCCTGACTTCACCTAGAAATCAACAAAAACAAAAGTTCAGGTAAAGTCACTTCTGTTAAATATCACTTTACTCTTTCAAAATTTATCCACCAATGTTTAGCAATTAAATTACTCTGTATTTGCACATCATTAGAGATCAGACCCCTTCATGGATCACTACCTTGTCGTGGCAAAGGGGCTTGTGTAACTCAGTGAAGCCATGAGCTATACCGTGCAGGGCCACCCAAGACAGACAGGTCATGACAGAGAGTTCTGACAAAATGTGGTCCACTGGAGAAGGAAATGGCAACCCACTCCAGCATCCTTGCCAAGAAAACCCCATGGATAATGTCAAAAAGCTAAAAGATATGACGCCGGAAGATGAGCCCCTCAGGTCGGAAGGTGTCCAATATGCTACTGGGGAAGAGCGGAGGGCAATTCCGAGTAGCTCCAGAAAGAGTGAAGTGGCTGGGCCAAAGCTGAAAGGATGTTCAGCTGTGGATGTATCTGGAAGCGAAAAGAAGGTCCGATGCTGAAAAGAACAATATTGTATAGGTACCTGGAATGTAAGATCTATGAACCAAGGCAAGCTGGATGTGGTCAAACATGAGATGACAAGATTGAACATCGACATCTTGGGAATCAGCGAACTGAAATGGACAGGAATGGGTGAATTTAATTCAGGTGACCATTATATCTACTACAGTGGGCAAGAAACCCTTAGAAGAAATGGAGTAGCACTCATAGTCAATAAGAGAGTGGGAAAGGCAGTAATGGGGTACAACCTCAAAAACGACAGAATGATCTCAGTGCGAATCCACGGCAAACCATTCAACATCACAATAATCCAAGTCTACGCCCCAATGACTGATGCCGAAGAAGCTGAAGTTTGGCCTTGGAGTACAAAATGAAGCAGGGCAAAGGCCAATAGAGTTCTGTCAAGAGAACAAGCTAGTCATAGCAAACACTCTTTTCCAACAACACAAGAGACGACTCTACACATGGACATCACTAGATGGTCAATACCGAAATCAGATTGATTATATACTTTGCAGCCAAAGATGGAGAAGCTCTATACAGACAGCAAAAACAAGACCAGGAGCTGACTGTGGCTGAGATCATGAGCTTCTTACTGCAAAATGTAGGCTTAAATTGAAGAACGTAGGGAAAACCAGTAGACCACTCAGGTATGACTTAGATCATATTCCATGTGAGTACACAGTGAAGGTGATGAATAGATTTAGGGGATTAGATTTGGTAGACAGAGTGCCTGAAGTACTATGGACGGAGGTCCGTAACATTGTACAGGAGGCAGCAACTAAAACCATCTCAAAGAAAAAGAAATGCAAGAAAGCAAAATGGCTGTCTGATGAGGCTTTACAAATAGCTGTGGAAAGAAGGAATGCGAAAAGCAAGGGTGAAAGGGAAAGATATAAGCAACTGAATGCAGATTTCCAGAGAATAGCAAGGAGAGATAAGAAGGCCTTCTTAAATGAACAATGCAAAGAAACTGAGGAAAACAATAGAATGGGGAAGACTAGAGATCTCTTCAAGAAAATTGGAGATATCAAAGGAACATTTAGTGCAAAGATGGGCATGATAAAGGACAAAAAAGGCAGGGACCTAACAGAAGCAGAAGAGATTAAGAAGAGGTGGCAAGAATACAAAGAAGAACTATACAAGAAAGATCTTAATGTCCCTGATGTCCATGCTGGTGTGGTCACTGACTTTGAGGCAGACATCCTAGAGAGTGAAGTCAAGTGGGCCTTAGGAAGCATTGCTAACAACAAAGCTAGTGGAGATGACAGTATTCCAGCTGAGTTATTTAAAATACTAAAAGACGATGCTGTCAAAGTGCTGCACTCAATATGCCAGCAAGTTTGGAAAACGCAACAGTGGCCACGGGATTGGAAAGGGTCAGTTTACGTTCCAATTCCAAAGAAGGGCAATGCCAAAGAATGCTCAAACTATCGCACAATTGCACTCATTTCACATGCTAGCAAGGTTATGCTCAAAATCCTACAAGCTAGGCTTCAGCAGTACGTGAACTGAGAACTACCGGATGTACAAGCTGGGTTTCAAAGAGGCAGAGGAACTAGAGATCAAATTGCCAACATTCTCTGGATCATGGAGAAAGCACGAGAGTTCCAGAAAAGCATCTACTTCTGCTTCATTGACTATGCAAAAGCCTTTGATTGTGTGGATCACAACAAACTGTGGCGGAACAACTGATTTGTTTAAAATAAGGAAAGGAGTACGACAAGGTTGTATACTGTCACCCTGCTTATTTAACCTATATGCAGAGTACATCATGAGAAATGCCAGGCTGGAAGAATCACAAGCCGGAATTAAGATTGCAGGGAGAAACATCAATAACCTCAGATATGCAGACGATACCACCCTAATGGCAGAAAGTGAAGAAGAACTAAAGAGCTTCTTGATGAGGGTGAAAGAGGAGAGTGTGAAAGCTGGCTTGAAACTCAACATTAAAAAAACTAAGATCATGGCATCCGGACCCATCAATCCCTGGCAAATAGAAGGGGTAGAAATGGAAGCAGTAACAGACTTCATTTATTTGGGCTCCAAGATCACCGCAGACGGAGACTGCAGCCATGAAATTAAAAGACGCTTGCTCCTTGGGAGGAAGGCTATGGCAAACCTAGATAGCATATTAAAAAGCAGAGACGTCACCTTGCCGACAAAGATCTGCATAGTCAAACCTATGGTCTTTCCAGTAGTAATGTATGGCTGTGAGAGCTGGACCATAAAGAAGGCTGAGCGCTGAAGAATTGATGCCTTTGAACTGTGGTGCTGGAGAAGACTCTTAAGAGTCCCCTGGACTGCTAGGAGGTCAAACCAGTCAATCTTAAAGGAAATCAACTCTGATTGCTCATTGGAAGGATTGATAATGAAGCTCAAGCTCAGATACTTTGGTCACCTAATGCGAAGAGAGGACTCTTTGGAAAAGACCCTGATGCTGGGAAAGATGGAAGGCAAAAGGAGAAGAGGACGGCAGAGGATGAGATGGTTAGATAGCATCACTGAAGCAATGAGCATGAAACTGAGCAAACTCAGGGAGGCAGTGAAGGACAGGAAGGCCTGGCGCGATATGGTTCATGGGGTCACGAAGAGTCGGACACGACTTAACGACTGAACAACAAAAACAAAGAGATCAGAATCCCATGACAACAGACCTTACCCTGAATGCATGCCAAAGTGGGTCTGGACTCATTGCTCAGAGCTCCAGATAAGCAACAAGTAATGAACAGACAAGTAGATAAAAAATTACCCTTTGGTTTGGATTATCTAGCTAGCTAGCAGCCAGGTGGCTATTCCAATATTATTTGTGAATATTATTCTAATTGACTGGGTACTGACTGCAATTATCCAGGTTTTAGCCAAGGGACTAAGAGTCATGGAGGTGTCGCCATAAAATGTATGATGTTGCAAGTACTCTTGAAAAATTAGTGGTGTCAAATCCAGTAAGTTTAAGATTTCTAAATATTTGTTAAATCCATTTAGTATTGCATTAAGGGTTCCAATTACAATCGTTATAACAATTGATCTTTTCTTCTATAATCTTTCATTCTCAATTTGTAAATCATGATATTTTGTTCTTTTCTCCAATTGTTTTTCATCAATTTGACTGCCTCCAGGTATTGCCACATCAATGAACCACACTTCTTTTCTATAAGAGTAATATCTTGTGTGAGGGCCATTTTGGTGGAGTGGTTTAAGGCACCAGGCTAGAAACTATAACTATGAATTCTAGTCCTGCCTTAGGCACAAAGCAGCTGGATGACTTTGGGCCAGTCACTCTCTCTCAGCCCAAGGAAGAAAGCAATGGCAAATCACTTCCAAAACCGTTGGCAAGAAAACTTCATGGGCTTGTCCAGACAGTTTCCAGGAATCAGTAATGACTCAAAGCCATTCCTCTCTCCAAAAACAAATCGGGTGTATTATGTTCTAAGTGCGTGTTAGTTTCAATTTTGAAATCCACAATTTTGATCTCATTTTGCAAAACATTTTCAGGCACATGGTCCCAATAGCTTTTGCAAACAGTAAAGCTGTATTTCTCCATAATTCCAATGGGCAATTTTGGCAACCCTGTTGTGGTATTCTTTGTATTTTGAGTGATTTTACTACAGCCACTAGAGATAATCTACAGTTTCATTCTTAATTTTAAATAATTGGTATTTGGCATTGTTGGAAATATGTTCAATTTTGTCTTTGACGGCATTGATTTGCAGGTCTTGTTCTTGAGTTGCCATGATTGTTCCTCCTGTTTCTTTTTTCCTTGTTCCTCCTGTATTCTAGATTTCAGCCATAAACATGTTAGATTTTGATCTACTTTTCCTTCAGTATCATGCATATACTAGCCATGGAGTGGTTTGCTTTTCCAGATGTTAATCTGACTGAATTACTTCCTTCCTGTATTCTGATTTAGTTTTTGTTATCTTCAGGAGCTTTCCTTACAAACTTCCATAAGTAGAACTCTTTACTTTTCCTGATATAATCATTCCAACTGTGTTCTTTTTCTTCCAGTTTGTTTTATTGTAATGATATGTAGGAAAGACCTTGGGAGACTGGGCAAAGAGACACTGCCAAGGGAATGGTCAAATAAGAGACAGCATAGCCCGCAGATGGATAGTGAGTAGGGCAACAAGCTCAGAAGAGACCCTCACTAATTTCTCAGTTTATATAGGAGACGAGGGGGAGAACTGTACTTTCAGTTTTGCAAAATTCTGTCAATGTAGCTTTACAATAAAGTAGAATTACCTCATCTGGTTGTGATTCCTACCTGGTTTACCCCACGAGGCCAACATCAATCTTTCAAGTCTGAAAGTGCAATTCTTTCCCCCATCCCATCTTGTATACAGCCTGAGAAACTAGGGAGGGTATCTTCTGAGCCTCTTGCTCATCCCACTATCCAGCTGCAGCTTATGCTGTCTCTTATCTGACTGTTCCCTTGGTAGTGTCTCTTTGCCCAGTCTCTCAGGGTCTTTGTAACATACCGTTACATTTATTTGCAGTAATCCTCTACCATTTCTATTTCTGGATAAGTATTATCTGTGAATGTCACTTCTTGGAAGAAGTGCATGCCATATTGTCATTGGTTTCCTTGTTTTCTGATCAAGATCGATCAATTCAGCTTGGGTGCAATGAATTATCCCTGCAGTATATCTAATTGGAAGGACCGCCCAAATGTCTTGTGGTTTAACAATATTTCTGCCATTTGGATTAGATTTAACATTTTTGAACTACTTTGATATAATTTAAACTTGACGTTTTTTTTTTTAAGTTGGTCATGCAATAAATCAGAAGTTTCCATTTATCCTCTGTATCTTTCTTTAGGCACCAGGTGTCTAATGATATTTCCATTCACTGTTGTAGCCCTTCTTCTCCAATAATCTTGCCTTCTTTAATTGCCAGGTCCAGGCCAAATTTCATTCCCATGTCTTCAATAAATATGTTGACAGTTTCCAACAGAGACTTGATTTCAGCTTTTGATTTGCCTTATAGTTTTGGATCATCTATACAAAGCAAATGGTTTATTTTTGGCCTTTGTTCTTTAACTTGGCACCCACAATTGATTTTGTTCAGGTTACTTGTGAGAGGAACATTGCCAGTACAAAGAATGGTGATAATTAGTTTCCTTCCCCCCAAGTCATCCAAGAACCCATTGACATTTTCGGGAACCTTCTAATATTTCTGCTTATTCCAAAAACTTTCAAGCATTTTTGAATCCATCTATGGAAGAATGACCAACACCTTTATTCCAGGCCATTAAAAGGTTATTTTCTTCTTTGAGGTTTTAAGGATCATTTTGTCAATTAGTAGCTGGTCTTTTGGGCCACATGAATTTTTATAAGTCCCCTTGTGTTCCACTGAGAATATTACATTTTCTTTCAAATAATCAAATACAGTGGTACCTCGGGTTACGAACTTAATCCGTTCCGTGACTCTGATTGCAACTCGAGTTGGTCACAACGCGAGGTAAATTTTCCCATAAGGTTCAATGTAAATACAGTTAATCCGTTCCGCCCTCTGAATTTGGTCGCACCACGAGGCAAATTTCTCCATAAGTTTCAATGTAAATACGGGTAATCCGCCCTCTGAATTTGGTCGCACCACGAGGCAAATTTCCCCCAAAACACACCACAAGCCTCACCGAATGTCTCCTTGCTACCGCGATCTCGCCCACAGGAAGCCGCGACCACGTGGCAGCAGGGCAAATGGCCGCGGATCCGGTTCATAGCTCGAGGCGGAGTTCGCATGTCGAGGTAAATTTTTGGGGCCGGAGCTGGTTGTATCTCGAAAAATTCGTAAGGGGGGCATTCGTAACCCGAGGTACCACTGTATTAGAATTGGTATAATTTCAGCAAACAACTTGAATGTTGTAAGCAGGCAAGATATAGGCCTGAAGTTGTCAAGATCAGTTCTTTTTCCCTTGGTTTTCTGTTATCCACTCTTTATTGTTTGCAGAAGGTCATTCAGTTGTGTTGCTAGCTTGGGGCGTAGACTTGTGACTTGACTTTTAAGCCAAAAGCCATGTAGTTCATCTTTTTGGGAGGCACTCGCTCCAGTTTTTAATCTTTCTAATTTGTATCTGAATCATTTCTTTTGCTATCACTACATTTTCCATTTGTTATCCAACAAATGCTTTCCCAGCTGTGTTAATCTATTGTGGGTTTTTTTTTACTGCTTTTGTTTCCCACAAGCTTTATAATTTTTCTTCCCTTTATATGGATTTGTAGGTACTTCATATTTTTTTCTTGGCCAGCTTCTAGACTTTTATAAAACAAATATTGGTTAGTTCTAAACTGGATGTTTTGTTTAAACTGATTTATTCTGTCTTTATATTGTTGAATTTTCTGTGCTACTGCCACAATTGGTTGCCTCATTTGTTCTAAAACTTGTTTAATGAAGTTTATAGTGTACTGTTTTATAAAGCTAAGCTTGACATTTTCATTTTTAATAAAGCCTTGTTTTAGAGTCTTCAGATTGCTTAATTCTGGCTGAGGTTTTTTGACTTCTAGATTAATTTTCCACTTGGGCTTTCCCTCCATAAAACTTCCTGATTTTAAGTCCAAGTTCTATTGTTACAACATAAGCAGGGGAATAAAACATTGGTTGTCATGCAAAAATTATTTGCTTTAATGTTGGGAATCACATTCTTTATGGCTCTTTCATTTGACTTTTTATTTTCTCAGCTAATTCGATTTGCAGATAAGTTAGCTGCAACATTTTTATTTCCCAAGTTATCTGCTATTCTTGTAGATCAGAATTACATTCTTCTGGCTTTCACAACTTCATTCACTGTTAGTTGTCCAAAATTCACAGCATCTCTAATTTCAGCTCCTTGAGATAACACAGTTACTGTTTGCTTTCTACTCAACTCAGTATCAGAGAAAACCTTGCTTTTCAGAGTAACATGATGCTGATCCATTAGCCTCTGTTATGTAATCAGTCTGGGAATTTGTTTTACAATATGGAACATATTCATTTGAAATCCCCTTTCTGATGGTCTAGATTAGTAGTAACATTCCAGAATCAATTTATCTTCCAGTTTTGTTCACCTTTCAGTCACTTTGCAGTTTCTTGCCCTGTTTGCCTAGCAAACGGAACCAAGCCTTGTAGCCCATGAGCCATAGCATCAGATGTGGCTCTTGCTGACCTGGGCAAGAGCTGACCTGGTAGGGAAAATTGCTTTGTAGTTTTCACTATTGCAAATGGGTTATTATTATGATTCTTCTTCTTCTTCATCATCATCATCGAATATTTATTCCCCAAAAGTTTACTTTTCTTATTTTAGTTAGGTTTTAATAGAATAATTAGTATGTAAGTTATTTATTTT
This sequence comes from Liasis olivaceus, assembly GCA_030867105.1. NCBI lineage: Eukaryota > Metazoa > Chordata > Lepidosauria > Squamata > Pythonidae > Liasis > Liasis olivaceus. Next base: position 144,278,742 of record CM061348.1, read on the forward strand.
TAACTGCTTAGAAGTTATTAAACAGAACAAGATAATTCCTACAACCACCATAAAAGTATAATGAATAGACCCCTCTAGCATATCATAAAGACATCTGCAAAGTGCCAGATATTGCTTGCCACATAAGGCACTTCTGGGACATACTGACCAGGATCATACATAATGGCATGCTATATTTGTTAGTTCTTATCTTACCAATTTATTTATTTTTACTTTAATGCAAATCCATTAATTATAGGTTGTTTTATATGCAAACTAGGGCACAATGGTTTGTCCATTAAAAATCCTGGTTGAACATGAAAATACAGATCAAATAAGAAGCCATTCAAGCACTACTATTATGTTAAATGGAACTATTAAAGAAGAGAGTCTTAGCTGCCATCTGCTGAGCAAGGTCTGTAAGCCCAATCTATCCCCAAAGGGGGGGAAAAACAGAAAAGGGATCCAAAAATGCATTAAGGATCCATTCTGTAAGACAAGGGATCATGGGACCACTACAAACTTCACAGTTGGCTGGTGGGTGGGTGATACTTAAGCAGTAGCCCTTTGCCTGCACACATTTGATACGAAATGAACAGATGCACTGCCATGTCTTCTTTCAGTAGCATCAGCTGTTATTTGTCAGATTCCTGTGTGGCCAAATGTTTTATGAAAACAAAACCAAGGCAACAGTGAAGCAGAATGAAGAATCTACAGTCTAAACAGGTTTTTCTTTTCTTGGGCACAGGATGATAAAAGAAACAAAACCATAAAAGGAAAGGAGGAAAGTAAAGAGTGTTCACAGTAAGACAGTATCTTGCTTATTTTATCCTCAACATATTGTAACTAAGTATGAAACTGCCTTATTTGATGAAAGCTTAGCTTGGCTTCAGTGGCCATGCTGAGGAAAATACTCGTCCACCAACGAGAAACTGACCAGTCTCCATCTGCCCCCATAGTCCTTCTCAACCTATGAGGTATCCTGAAAGGATCATGCCTTGTAAGTAAAGCTCAAAACATCAGTGAATAGAAGGTTGAGTAGAGCTTTTGTATTGCAATACAATCACAGCCTCAACATGATAAATCTTTGTGAGTCTGAATTTATTCATTTATCCATAATTTATAATCCACCTTCCATAACAATTAACAAGATTGCTTATAACCTTAAGCTAAAAGATAATAAAAAACAAAACTGCAACAAGAAAAAAGGCAGAAAAAAGGAATATAAAAATGGATCAAATTAATTATTTATAATTCTTTCAGACTGCAAGAAAAGGGAGAAATATGGGAATATTTCCTCCTTCCCCTATTTGCAAACAGAAAATTACAGATAACTAGAATAATAGCCTTGACAAGGAGAAGAAGAAACTTATTAAGTCAGGGAAGGAGCAAGGGCCAAAAAGGTTTCCTTCTATTACTTTTATCCAAATTCCATCTTCCTCTTGCACATTAGTTTTTTTAGGAGCCGAGTTCTAACTGTAGATCTTTCACAAAATTGAGTTTTCCCAACTTTGAGGGTCACATTTATAGAATGCTCCCCCCCCCACCCCGAGAAACTGCTGGAAAAACTTTTGTGCAACCAAGGAAAAAGAACAAACAAAGCAATGACAATAAATACCCACCATTTCACAAGCCACTTCCTCTGGGATATCTGTTTCCATATTGAAACTGAACTCTATTGCTTCATTGTCTTTGTGCTTCCCTTTCAGCTTCTTGGGATCTTCTACCCAAAGTCTCAAAGCCAAGGAGGAATGCAGCCCATCCTCTTCCTCCTCTGCCAGCTCCACTCTGAGTCCCGTGTCTTCCGCAAAGAAAGCATGGTTCAAGAGGTCTTTGATGGATAGCCTGAAATATATTTAATATAAAAATAGTATGAAAGATTACTGAGTGTGCCTTCAGTATTCCAAAGATGTATTAACTGCTGAGCATTTCTTTTCAAAAGTATTATACTTTCCTTGGGAATATTCCAAAACCGACATGATATCTATTCTATCAGTTAATATATTTATATCTTGCCTTTCAGAACAAAGACCCTCCCAATATGATTTACAAGAAGTTAAAAATAAGCAATAATTTAAATACAAATAAAACAAATCCAGAACCCAGATGAGAACACCATCTACTTAAAGGCAGAGTCAGATGAAGTCAAATTAATTCCTTTAGGAGAAAATCTTAGAAGGCTTTACTCTACATGCCATTTGTTTATTGCATTAGACTTGGATCCAGAAAAGCACTGGTGCAAGGAGGTAAATGCCATATGTCTTTCCTGCTTTCTCCTATCCTTGATAGGCTTTTTAGGAGCCTCTCTCATTTAAAAAAGGGTACTTCCATTCAATTCTTAGGAATTCCTCTTTGTCCCACAGCTCCTGGAATCAGAAGGCCCTTCCACACCATTGCCACTTCTATTCCCCAATCCCCCAAAAGCAGTCTAAAGAAGATCCATGTCTTCAAAGCAGTCCATCACAAAATGTTGAATACAAGGAACAGAAATCATCCCACTCGTCCCACTCTATGCAAAACAGAAATAAAATAAATAACTTGTACCATCCATTCTCCTTCTTTACCCATCCCTTATTATATGTCGTGTGAATTTCTGGTCATTCAAGAAGTAGTTCTTTTGAGAAAGACCTGAAAAGCCATTAAAGTACCATCCCCTTTAAAAACCTTGAAGCCCAAGATATATGGTAAGGCAGGAATTCCTGCAAAAGGGAGAAACACGTAATTCCACAGAACCACAAGACTTTTTTTTAAAGTTAAGTTTTTACTGAAGTTTCAGATAGATTGAAGCTGAGCCAGAAGTACATGGACTTAGTTTTCAAGGACAGCTGATGCTGTGGGATCATAGAAGTTTGGGGCTCCTTTCAAACTGGTGCAAAATCCTTGTATAAATGTGCCATCATCTGACCAAGATGGAGAGATCCATGGGTGAGGCTGGGGAGAGGCATGGGTGAGAAGTGAGATCAAGTTGTTGAGGGGGAGGAGAGCATAGAGTCAGGTTTCATCCATCCCCTTCTCTAGTACTAAGGCCTTACAAATTAAAGCAATAGGTCTCCAATGTAATAGTCTTTTGGAGTGATTCAAGTAGGCATTGCATTTCTTTGTACTACACGGAAAAGATAAATAGAGGAGATTTTATCGAAAGTCCAACTCCAATGTAATACAGCTCATCCTCTAATCTTACTCCTTTTTGCATTAATTAGAGGAATGTAGAATCCCATCATTTTTCACTGTACAAAAACTAGAAAAATCAAGAATCATAAATCTTCATTTTGACTGATTCTGTGTTTCTGAAACACTTTCCCTTTATACTTAAACACACTCATACTTTTTGGAAATGAGCCAGGCAAATCCCAGTTGCTGTATGGTTTCATGAGCTTCATTCCTTTTGACTTCAAAGGGACTTATGCAGGTGTTTAAAATGCTACACAAAGCATGACTGCTTTGCTTAGTCATATTTTTTTTTTGCCAGTACCAACAAACTGCTATTAACACTCAAATGCTATCTCTTAAGTTGCACAATTCAAAGCAAGTAGGGAGAGGGACACAAAATGGACTGCCCACCTTTCAGATTTGTTCTGCTGAATGCAACCCTCAATGATCTCTTTCACTTCTGGGTCTATCACCTTATTAAAACTAGCAGGCTTAATGCCCTAGAAGAGAAGGAACACAGTTGTTAACAGAATTACACAGTAGGAATTTTTTCTGCTACAGCTGTACAGAATTATGGAAAATTCCCAAATTATAAATACAAGCCCTTTAAGCAGCCAAATACAGTAGAAATAGTTTTTAGCGCACACACACACAATAAAACAGAACATTTCAGTCTGCCCTGAATCATTATCCCCTTCCTTTAAATGCAAGCTATTGCTTCTAAATGAGATCTGTTTGAAAAGGGTCAAAATCCATTCTAACTCATTTAAGTACTGTAATCTCTTACCTTAGCCTTATCTGGCTATTTGCACCTATTTTAAAAAAATTGCATGACTGTAAATTAAAATAAACCTAATAAAGAAAAAAATCATTTCCTGGTATTGTTCTGGTTCCAATCTGCATTTTGCCATGCAAATATATACTTGTTCACATAAAACCAAATGCTATTTATTTGACTGGCTTACTTTCTCCAGTCACTAAATTTAGAACTACAAACTAGATGACTCTCAGCCAGTCACCATATTGCCACCGCACTCATCGAAGAAAGGAAGGGACCAAAAAAAAAAAAGAAAGAGAGAGAGAAAATAATTAAATAATAATGATTTTAGATTGGAATTCAATGAGGTGCTTGGAAGCAAATCTCTCCCTCTCAGCCTCAGTCCTGAAGATGGAAAAAGAAACACAAAGACTCCCTTGTAAAGATTATTAAAGTATGTGAACTGTTCTGAATTTTTTGGAAGATGGATCTGTGTAAATATGAAATAATTTTCCTTATTTTCTAAGATGGCTTTTAACAATTCCTTCTGAAAAATTATCCCCATACATCTGGTTCTTAAAACTGTATTTAACTCTGTATGGGGGTGGGGGATATGTGTGCACACACACATGGTCCTTTCAGAACAGATAAATATTCATTATAATTTGAGAATATTTTTAGAATTGGAACACAGTTCGTCTCCAAAATATTAGAAATGTAAAAAATTGGTCATTGTACTGAGGAACAGTGATTCCAGTGTAATGGTACAATATGATGATTTTTGGAAATATAGTTACATATGTACTTCTCACATACATAAAATATACTTTTGAATAAATATCACTAAAGACTACAGGAGTGTTATGGCTAGCAGACTTGAGTAATCTGTTATTCTGAATATTTAACATACAATTTAACATACAATTGAACTGAATTAAATTGAATATTTAACATACATTTTAATGTATTTTAATATTTAACATACAATTTAACATACAATACACAATAGGCTGGGTAATACTAGCCCTACCATGAGATAAAGCAAGGCAACTGCTTCAAAGGGATTCTGGATGTCAATAACAGCTAGAAATAACAAGCAATAACAGTTAGAAAAAAAAGTGTTCTAGCCTATGGGTTACAATCTACCAGGAAGTTCTTTTTTGTAGGCCACACTGAAATAAATTATTGCAGAACACAGGACAATACATCCGGTATAGGAGACTGTCTCAGCAGAGTGCACAAGGCAGAATCTGTTAACAGAATTTTCCTCCTGAAAGTGTTTCCTTTAGAAAGCCAAGTGGGAAATATCATAGTAAGATGTGAAAAATAAAACCAACATACATGAACGTCTTCAGCAAAACGGGCAGAATCCTATTGATTTTTGTAATAATTGCCTTGTCAAAATCCTGTAGAACTTATCTGGTTTCTTATGTCAGGATTTTCTCATGGGAAGAAATTTCATCTCGTTATCTGTACAACAACTTATTATGACTACGTAGTTCATGTAAACAACTTGTGACTATGTGTTGTGCAAGTACACTGCTAGTTACTGCCACCTATTGGCATGTGTATGCTAGTTATTCAGTGGGGGGGTACATGCTGGCAATATAATGGGAGGGCTAGATGCCCAGCCTGTCAGTCGTGTATAGTTTCATCTATCATGTAGGTTTTATAGGTTATGTAGTAGTAACTAATAACCAAGTAGTGTACCTCTTCTCTGAGAGTTTTTAGCTAGAGACTTTGTTGTGGATAAGTCTTGGATGCTAAGTTTTATGAGAAGAAGTTTTTGTTATTTCCTATATTTTGTATGCAACTTGTAGTTTATGGAGTTTTGCATTTTTATCAATAAAAACCGGTTAGTATATATTTTCTGACTGGAATTTCTTTGGAGAGCAAAATATGGACATTGCATTTTGCAAGCTCTCATGCTGATGTGTGGTTTTCCTGAGAGCAGAGTTTTTGAGAGCTTTGCTGCGCTCTGCACAACATCTTAACCCTATTTTGTACATTTCAGTTATTATACCAGCAGAATAAGAGATACACAATAGTCAGAGAAGAAAGTACCATGAAGCCTGAAACAAAGCCCTTGGTTATTACTTGAGATCTCTTTATGAAAGAATCTGTGCCAGCTGGCAGAAGAACAAGCAAAGGGCTGTTAGGTTAGTTGTTGATTCAGTAGTGACTTTAGGAAGGCAGCTGGTAAATTTTCAAAACAGGGAACAGCAAAAATCGATGCATGGACAAAAGCTGATTAGAAATTTGGTTTGTTTCTGTTCCATTAAATTTTGGCTTAGGACAGCCATTAGAAAAATACAAGCTTAACTTGCACATTCTGTCACTTGAGTATCAAATAGCAATTTGTATTTTTTCAGCAAGTGAAGCAACCAAAAAGATTAGCTGTTCTAGAAAGAAGTAGCAAAATCTAGGAAATATGTCCAGAATAAGCCTAGTAGTTGCTTTGTATGGCAACAGGACCAACACAGGTTTAGCCCAATAGGCTTATTTGTCTTACGCCAATCTTATACAGGATTACCCTCTTGAAGAAGTTAATTGTACACCTACACTGGTTACTTTTCTGTAGATCTGAGCTGCATTCTGACATTCAGAATATGGGTATTCAGACGTTGCCATCTCTAACATGCACATTCCAAAAGCATAGACATCCACCGACTCATCATAATGTTCTTCATACATCTCAGGAGCCATGAATTCAGGAGTTCCTGAAATAAGAGGGGAAAGCCCAATGTATTATTACAGCCACTTTAGATTGTTGTGGTCACTCAATTAATATTTCCCAAGAACTGCTTATTTCTATGTTGTAACATTCAATATATTAATAATGAATTCATTCTCCAAGCATGGATTTTTACCTACAAATGAACAGGGAGTACGATCTGCAGAAGCAGGATAGTTTTCTTTTTCTTTTAAGAAAAATACTTAAGAGGAAAAAAAAATCCAAACAGTTCAGTTAAGGCTGAGTGTGCATAGTGGTTACACAATGCTAATCTACTGTATTGCAGATGGGGAGGGCAGGAGGGGAGAGAGATGCTGCCAAGACCTGCTGCAAGATTTTTTGCAGGTCTTGTCACTCAAAATGTATATATCCTGTTTGGTTAAAAACTTTCAAGGTGGGGAGAACCATTTTACTTTTAATATTTGAATTGCCACAAAGATCACTGCTTTTTTAGTTCATCAGACTAATGCAAAAGATTCTGTTCCATCCACTGTTTGAAGCATGACTAATGGATATGAGGGGCAAGGCCCTTTCAGTAACACAATGCTCTCCATAATGGGGCCCAGAAGGTCCCATGCCTCTCTATGCATGGTGATAATACATCTCTTTGAAAAAGCCCTTTATATACTTTGGCTTGTGATCACTGGTTAAAGGCAATATTGCTAATATTTCCTGCTGCTTGGTTGTCTTTTATTTAAATCTTTTCACATCTATTTTAACTTTTGGAATATTTTAATAACTATATATTATACAGTTAATCCTTTAAAACAAAGTAATTTTAAAAGTTTGCCTTACAAGGAAAGCTGTTCAGAGTCTCTGAAAAACAAACATAACTTAATAAAATTTCACAAATGTTTTGAAATTTTAAAACCTCAGTTTTTGATATGCATATTTTAGAACTCTTTTTCTAATTAAAATTATCAGTATTCGGTACTTGGGGTTAAAGAATACTAAAGCTATCAGTCCTTTCTGACAAGAAATCATCAGCTGCTATTAAATGTTTTATTCTCAGAAATTATTTTTTTTATCAAAGAAAAAACTGTAACTTGGAGCTTCTTCACCTAGTAGTTTAGAAATATAGTACTGTATGGGAATGGTGTCTGATAACCAGCTTTGAGAATAATTGATTCTGAACTGTTTTCACCAAAGCACTAACTTTGCCTTATATGGCACTGTGGATTCCTGTCTTTATAGATGACAGAGACATGCCACAAGCAGCTGCTCAACAAAAATACCAAACACATTTATATTCACCAATAACACTCTTAGCAAATGAAGTGCGCATTAAGGTGGCAAGTCCCAAGTCCCCAATCTTCACTGAACCAGTGGGTCCTGTGATGAAGATGTTGTCACATTTCAAATCACGGTGGATGATAGGAGGAGTCCTTGTGTGCAGAAAATGTAGCCCTTTTAAAATCTGTCGGCACCAGCTCCTTAAAACCTTTGGCTTCATGAGTTTGAAACGCTTTAAATACCTGTAAAGGAATCGGTATGATTGCAGAAGGTCAAAAAGCATTTATGCATCAAATTCATGCAGACATAGTAAAGTTAGTCAAGATTCCATGAACCATAATCATCTTCAGAGGTTCCATAAAATGTTATACTCTCCTATCTCAGGAACCTCATAGTCCTGAATAGTATTCCAAGTTAGCATTATTAAATTGAGAGAAAGAGCAAACAAATATCTTGTTACAAAAATTTTTTCCTAAAACTCTGGCAGTATAAATTGCATCCCAATTCATTCTGTTTTACAGATTTCAGAAAGAGGCTAATTGATGTATCCATTTAATACAAGAACTTGTCAATGAGCTATGGCAGTTCATAAGAAAGACCCAGTAAACCACTTAAAACTTGATCATGACAATCCTTCTACAGTCATTATAAACATATCTTCCTCACAAAGAAATCCTGTAAATTGAAATAGCACTTGTAGCAGTTCTGAATAAACCAAATGCAGAAATGAAAGTATTTGACATTTTAATATTTCTTATCTACCTTGCTTGTTACTGAACATTTTCTTATATCCAGGAAGTTATCAATTCATTTTTTACCAATGCTTGGGTAAGAGGAAGAAAAATCAAGAAACGGAAGACAAAATTTATATGGCATAAATTTCATCTAATCTATAGCACTCTTTTATAAAGAATTTCTACTTACTTAATGGGGCTTTTGCATTTGCAATAAAATCATCCTAAACATCTTCCTCCTTTCTTCACTATAACCAATCCATTTAAATCACTATGAATCATTTAGATGCATTGGAATATAAGCATCACACAGCAAATAAAAAAATTAATAAAATGTAAAAACACCAATCGGCTTGAAACCAGTAATTCTAGAAACACTGAAGCATTTAAAATTTTTATTTCATCTTCAACACTGCAATGAAACACTGTTCAAGTGACTTCTTTGCTTTTCCCTAGTCCTCCCATCCATCCCTCCACCCTTGCTAACTAAACCAGTCATAAAATGGTTGTGTTAGCTCACATACCTTATCATATTCCGGTACTGTTTTATTTATTCCATCCACCATGTAAGGTAGGCTTAAAATAGTGATATACCCAATAAGTATTATGATTTATTGTAAATGATAATTGACCACCTCATATTTAAACTTAACACTACTTAACTCATGTACCGCATATACTTCCATGAAACAGATTTTATACAAACTAGTTAGCAAGCAACTACAATTCATATAACCAGCTGGATACTTTCATATATTTTAGAAGTATCATAAAATGACTTACTTGTAAAGTCTGCTGCATACTGTAGATACCAAGTTGGCTAACTAATAATTAAACAACAATATAGTAAGTGCCCAAAACACTACTAGCAATTGTGGACATTCATTCAAAAAAATCTTATATGAAATTTCTGAAAATATTTATTCTGTGAATGAGAAAATCAGGAAATACATACGTTTTCAGTGTTCCAGATGTCATCAGCTCAGTTACCAATACAATACACTTCTTTCCTTTAACCGTTGATTCCCATGAATCATAAAATCGGACAATGTTGGGGTGTTGTAGCCCCTTGAGCATTTCAGCTTCTTCTTTAAACCTCTGTTGTTCTGCTTTGGTCAGCTTCCTGTCCTAAAATTATGAGAACAAATACACAGAATCATTTGGTCATCTGCAAATGACAATGTTACCGCTACTAATATTTAATCAATTTTATGGCAGCATTTAGAAACCAGGTCATATATAGACCTTGCTGTTCTGTTTTAAACACAGACTGAAGAAGGCCAAATACTAGTGACATATCAAACAAATCAACAAAACACAAGTATATACACAGCTGTGCCACTTAAATTAACATTTAAAAGGAAAAAGGAGAAAAAAGGAAAGAAAGGTCTAAAAAACTGTAATACAAACAAAGCAATTTACTAAATCACTCAAAAGTTTTCTTCCTTTTCTTTTGTCCCCTACCCCCCAAACCTGCAAATAACAGATATTAGCAATCCACTGCATTAAACAATGCAGTTTTACCTTTTCAGTATTGCAAGTAAATTATTCAGGCCATTTCCTATGCGTGAAAAATCCAAGATTTCAACTATACTAATAAAAAAAAAATCCCCTCTCACCCCTATGGGTGGTATGTGTCTTCCTCAGTCTCAGGTCCTCTACCAGAGGCCTGGGAGTTTGAGGGTTCTGCGTAGTATCTCAGCTGTTCCTAGTACTGCACTCTTCTGGACAGACAGCTCTGATGCTGTTCCTGGGATCTGTTGGAGCCGCTCTCCCAGCTTGGGAGTCACAGCCCCGAGTGCTCCTACCACCACTGGGACCACTTTGGCCTTTACTTTCCACATCCTTTCTAGTCCTTCCTTCAGGCCCTGGTACTTCTCCAGCTTCTCATACACCTTCTTCTGATGTTGCTGTCACTTGGCACTGATTTATCTATTACCACTGCTGTCTTCTGGTTCTTGTCTACTACCACGATGTCTGGTTGATTGGCGAGTACCTGCCTGTCCATCTGGATCTGGAAGTTAGCCCTGTTATTCTCCACAACCTTCTATGGAATCTCCCATCTGGACTTGGGAGGGTCTAGCCCATACACTGTGCAGATGTTCCTGTACACAATGCCAGCTACTTGGTTGTGCTGTTCAGTATATGCTGTTCCTGCCTGCATCTTACACCCTGCCACTATGTATTGGACTGTCTCTGAGGCTGCTTTGCACAACTGCACCTTGGGTCCTGTCTAGTGTGGTAGACCCCTGCTTCTATGATCTGGTGCTTAGTACCTGTTCTTGTGCTGCTATGATTAGTGCCTCAGTGCTGTCTTTTAGTCCAGCCTTTTCCAGCCACTGATAGGATTTCCCAATGTCAGCCACCTCAGCTATCTGTCAATGGTACATCCCATGCAGGGGCTTGTCTTGCCATGGTACTTCCTCCACTTGAACTTCCTCCCATGTCTGCTGCTGCCTCAGGCATTTTCTCAGCAACTCATCTTAGGGTGCCATCTTACTGATGTACTCGTGGATGCTGTGGTTTTCACCCAGGACAGTGGCTTTGACACTCATCAGACCCTACCTGCCCTCTTTGTGGCTGGCGTACAATCTTTGGGTGTTGGACTTCGGGTGGAAACCTCCGTACATTGTGAGGAGCTTCCGGGTCTTCACATCAGCAGTCTCCATATCCTCCTTTGGCCAGCTCACTATACCAGCAGGGTATCTGATGACTGGCAGGGTGTACGTGTTGATGGCATGGCTCTTGTTCTTCCCACTGAACTGGCTCTTCAGGACCTGTCTTATCCTTCGGTGGTACTTGGATGTTGCTGTCTTCCTTGCCTCCTCATTATGGTTCCCATGTGTTTGTGGGATACCAAGGCACTTGTAGCTGGTCTCTATGTCTGCTGTGTGGCCCATTGGTAGTTCCACCCCATCGGTCTTAACTACCTTCCCTCTCTTTACTATCATCCGGCCACACTACTCCAGTCCGAATGACATCCCAATGTCCTCACTGTAGATCCTTGTCAGGTGGATCAGTAAGTCAATGTCTCATTCACTCTTAGCATACAGCTTGATGTCATCCATGAAGAGGAGGTGACTGATGGCTCCTCCTCCATAGATAGATAGATAGATAGATAGATAGATAGATAGATAGATAGATAGCAGTGGATTGCTAATATCTGTTATTTGCAGGTTTCAAGGATATTTGGCAACAATATACTCAGAACTTTCTCAAGATTCTCTGCTACTATAAAAATGGATGTAAAAGAGGAGATAGAAGAGGATACAACTGAGAATCAGGCTGTTTTGGATATGGATTTGAAAATTACAGGATATAAGAATGATATTGACAAAGATGTTACACAGGACTTACAAATGAAACTGGCTGATGTCTTAATAGCTAAAAGGGACAATTAATAAATCAGAAGAGTGACTTGGATGTGTGGATTTCAACTCAGAAGAGTGACTTGAACAACTTTCTTATTTTGGACTTTCAATATGTTGTTGTTTCTGGTAGCTCTTAATGAAATTTTTCTTGATTAGGTTCGAATGATGAGGTTTTAAAGATTTGTTTATAGATATAAGATATGGGAAGAAGAGAATTTTTTTGTTGTACTTTTAGAGAAAATAAGTTGCTGAATAAAGGAAAGGAAAGGAATATGACATTTATTTACTTGTTTAAAGCTAAAATATATATATTGTTATTTCTGATAACTCTTAATGGACTTTTGCTGATTAAGATTGAATGATGAGGCTTTATTATTTCCTAATAAATAAAAGATTAGATATGAGATGAAGAGATTTTTGGTTGAAATGTTAGAGAAAGTGATAAGTTACTAAAATTGTACTTGTCTTGATGAAGGGGTAAGTCATTTCTTTATATATATATTTTTTCTTTCTTTGTACTTCCCCCCCCCTTTTTTTCTCTCTCATTGGACTTTTTATTTTACTTTTTAATTTTTCTTAATTTGTATTAGTTTTTTATCTTTGTATTTTTAAACTTCAATAAAAATTATTATAAAAAACAGACATTAATATCAATTTAATCTAATGTCCTCTAAAACCTTTAGCAATTATGGAATTTCAGAAGCAGCAATGACACTCACTGAACCGTTTTAGTTTCCTCATGTTATAGCTAGCACATGCATTCCAGTGTGTTTGCCTAACACATTTCCTCTTCCCTGTTCATTTTTTTGTTTCAACTATGGGAAACAGAGACTGACTGTCTGCACCATGGGTTCCCTTCCTATACCCAAAGAGTCAAGGGTCAAAGTTAGCCACCAATCCTTCTAGAAACCAGGTAGCTCCAGCTCTAAGAGAGATTCCAGCATCATGATAAACACATTTGCAAATCTAATTGCATCTAACAGAAGCACTGGGCTATCTTCAATAATGGTTGAAATAAAACAAAGGCTTAAATGCTTATAAATCTACAGATCAAAAGGAATCCCTTTAATACTGTAGCAAATTGCCGAGTCCCACAGGATGAAAGACTGGAGGTCCTAAACCTCATCGTTCAATCCTTCTGGTATTCCAGAAGGCAGGTACTACAACAGAAAAAGTTCTCCTCCTGGGCCCCACCCACTCCCTAACAGATGGGACTTGAAGCATGACTCTCCTGCTAGATCGGATGGGACAGACATAGAAAAATGGTGAGAGACAGTCCCTTAAGTAACTCAATCCCAAGCCACAAAGATGACTACCAGCTCCTTGAATCTCACATGGAAGCATACCGATAGCAAATGCAGCTTGTGAAGCAGTGGTATCACATGTGCCAAAAACTACCTTTTTTGCACCACCTGAAGCTTATAAATGCTCTTCACACACATGGAGTTTATTGGTTTTAGAAAGGAATTTCTAACCAAATTGTCCACCAGATGCATGACTGTTTTCCTAGGGGTGAGCTTAAAAGAGAAGCCCTGAGTAGAAAGGCTAAGATGTCCCCATTGGTGGTACAGCTTATTGTAATTAAGATGGGGAATAACTGAAAGAATGGGGTTCTGACAGGCTGAAATCTAATAGATATAGAAAAATTGTTCTAATGCTATTGGCTTAAACAACCAAACACCGGTGACGCAAGAACCTGAAACAGATTGAGCCCTGCTATACCCCAAATTAACTGCTAATACCTTTTAGACACACATACAAATACACTCAATTATAGGCCACACAAAGCAAAAAGGCGAATTATACTAGCCTATGCTGCAGCCTATTTATTTTTTACTGACATTAATGAGTTTGGATAAAGTTCATAAATGAAACACCATATTTCTCTGTATTAACAATTGTTTGATACAAATTGAACTGGCAGCATACTTGACTCCACCTAACACAATTCCCCAAGTCACGCAGGTTAATTCATGCTTGAACATTTCCAGTACTTTTAACATACAATTTGCTAACTATTGGTACAGCTTCTGATTAGGCAAGTTCTACAGCTGATCATAAATCAAACCTCAGTGGTAATGCTCAGAAGACCAGTAGCTCTTATGCTGTGTAAATCACAGGACCACAATTTCCACTAGTGCTAACAAAACCTGACCTGCAGTAGTGTTCTGTTCTGGATAACAGTTCTTGGCACTACTGTTCAAATATTAAGTTTAATTGAGAAAACAAATGGTGTAAAAACCACAACTATGAGGACATTTTTAAAGAGCCAATTATAAATGGTCTGAAGATAAGGGCACTGGTGGGGGAGGGGGAGATAATTTAATAGTCTTCAAATGTACCTCACTAAAACAGGACGTTCTATCTAGAAATGAAGTAAAAAATAAGGAATGCAACTGAGTAGAATGAAGCTGCATATGGAAATACTTGCTTATACTGTAACAATAAGCCAAAACTATCATAGTTTAGAGAATCAGCAGTTTATTAGTGTATTTGTTGAATCTTGCTTTGTTCTTCCCATTGCACAAGAAAAAAAAAGCAGAATTTTGTGTGAAACTGAAGCCAAGAATCTTGGATTGTTGCTCATAAATTAACTAGGATTATGAACCAACAAGCAGCATTGATTTATTCCTGAAAGAGAACCCTGGCTGGTTTGTAACTGACAATTATTTGTTTGTTTCATTTGCTCACATAATGGTGGAGTTAATGAGCTACACGTACCAGCATGCTGTTTACAGAAAATAAGAATAACTGAAAAAAATCGGTTTATCATTAAATGTAAGCAGAGCATCAAAAATTAGTTTCCCAGCTCCAATGCACTATTTTTTTCTATTCTTGCACATATTGTACTGGAGACAGATACATGCAAATAGTTAAAGAATTTGTGCAAAATAACATGGAGATTTCACCCAACCCCAAATGTTCACAGACGATTGTATTTTAGGTCTCAATCCTGCAATGGTAATCTTACAAAGGCAGCATCCTCTGGTGGGAAAGCCACCACATACACATCAATCAAGAATTGTTTCTTTACACCCAACCCCCTTTCTTTGTGCTGCAAAATTAAGAAAAGAGTCAAACTTGTTTTCATCAAAACAAACAAGGAACATGACCCAAGTAGTTTTATCTTTCATCTATATAAACAAGAGCTGAAGTTCTACACTGAGATTTTTCAAGGTGATTAGAAGTTCTTTGGCATGAGAAGCCAAGATCCTTGCTTCTAGAGCATCTCTCTCCTTCTGCTTCTGCTTCTTTTTTGTGGACCTGATTCTCATGTCCTCACATGATGTTGCCATTATAAATATCTTCCTGAAGTCAGAAGAGAGGAGCAGTGAATTTCCCTCAGCCTCTGTATATCAACTGACACTGCTTTCCTTTAAAATGTTCTGCTGAAATCTGTAGGTATCTATATATCTTTTCCAGTATCTGTAGTTTCCCACTCTCCCCACAATGGCTTGGAAGAACAGAGTTGCTTACAAAGGAGCTGCCACCAGAGTCTGTGTGGTGATGGGTTGTCCTATTTGGGTCTCAGGAGATGAGCCCAAGAAATAGTATAGAAATTAAAAATGCATTGAGTTAGTTTAGAGCCAAACTATAAACACAAAACACTTGACGTGATTTCGTATTTGTAAGTATTAGTGTCTGAAGTCAGTGATCAGTTGGATAAGGGCAAACAAACTTCATGCTCCAAATGAGACAAGAAACCCCACCCTAAATTAATAACTACTGATTAAAATAAATTGTTTGTAAAATAACATCCCCATTTCTGAAACTGATTCTTGGTCTACATATCCCAACTAGTCTTACAAAGGTTTATCCAGATGCTGAAACCAAATTTTAACCAAATGCCAGCATAGGTTGCTGGTTACTTTCCCAGTGCAATTCAATATTACGGCTATTACTTTTAAATTCTGAAATAGTTTGTGGTTAAACTACTTGAGAGTCCACTTCTCAGTTGCTTCAGCTTGACCCTTGCATGAACTAAAACAGCCCATTTATCAAAGCCTTCTGGGTTACAATGAGTAGTAACATGTGAGAGAGGCTTTTCTGTGTCAGCATCCCATAAGTGGTAGTAAATTAAATTATCTTCATCTAAACTGGAATTCTATCAGCACTGAAACACTTTACTATCCAGCAAGCTTTTAACACATTGACTGACTGCTTCTAATTTTATTACTGTAGTCTTATTTTATTATTTTAATAATGTGGATTTTTAAAAAATTCTAATCATTAAGATCATTCAAAGACATGGTAGATCCAAAGAGCTAAATAGCCCCCAAACTCTGTTCCCACAGTGGCCAATCTTCCTATGAGAAATTCACAAACAGAGAACAAAAATGTCCTGCAACAACTGATATTAAGAGGTATAGAGCCTTCTGTACTACCTCCATACAGATATTGGATGAATACTGGATTTTCTTAACAATTTTTAACTTCTCCAAAAACAGAGAGACATTTATACATTTGTATCACTATAAACACATTTAATAAACACAAGTGTTTTGCCATGCTGCAAGGTTAAGAATAAAACTATCAGACTTTTCCCACAGAAATTTGTAATGCTTTATATGACATCATAGTGTCAGTCATTTTTTGCAACTACAACTGTAAATTCAAAACTTCCCAATAGCTTTAGAACACAAAGAATTGTTTTGAGTTAAATGCTTTTCACCTACCAATGAAGCCAATTTCCGTGACTAGCTCAGTTTCCCTGTTTCCTTTTTGCAGATCACCTGATTTGCAATATAATCACTTACCCTTTATTAAGCCAAAATAAACAGTCACCTAAATGGCACACAGGTGAGCTGATAGCTAGGTTAGTATAAGACAGAAAGGCAAATACTTCAATTCTCTACAACAATAAAATAAACAGGGGCAATGAAGACATAATAGAGACATTGAAGAACACAGATGATGCACATAATCCAACATTTGAGTAAAATTTTACATATCCATTACTTTTTATAGTTATAACTTCTTCATTATGACACAGTAGCATTGCAGATACAGTATAGAATAAACAAGTCTTTCTTACAGAGTTCTTGATAATACTCTATTAACCTAGTCTCAGTCAATTCATGTATGTTTTAAAACCATTACAGAAGAACGTAAAAAGAAAAAGACCTTTAATTAATCTAGTCACTAATGTGGTTTTTCTTTTATAACAATGTTCTGAATAATCAGATAAGTGCTTTTCTAAAAAGATAAATAAAACTAATTACCTATTTTAACCATAACATGCCGCTCATTTTATGAGGCCAAAACATTGGCCTTGTTTGCACACAATGATAAGCAAGATTTCTGGTTCACCTGGGAATCAGCAACATGCCAGTGCATGATGCTCAGTCAATCTCACTTAGTTTCTGCTGCCAATGGCACAGCTAACAAAACCCAGACAATTCTATCCATGCTTTTTAAATCATGATACACAGACCTGGAACTCTGGTTTTTTTTCTGTTAAGTCAGAATTCTGGTATGTTTCTGTTCCCTGCTTTCAGTGGTAAACAAGGATTCTCAATTAATTCAGACTAATATATGCAATGCTAAGAAACATGAGAAAAACCATGGAAAGTTGTGCGAGCATATAGATATTAACCTGAATAACCTACAACTGTATGCTTTTGGCCCCCAATACCAAATGGGCTATTGGAATACCAGTTGGGTTCCACAGGGAACTTGGGGTTGTTCCAGAAAGTCTGCTACTCAGTTTGACCGAAGTGTTGGTGGCTGCTTGGAATGATAGAGCAGCTGCAGCTTTGAATCTGATCGTGCCTGAGTGGCGTCTCCACATCTATGGCTCTTGCAGTTCTCCACGGTATACGGAAGAATTGAGGAAGCTAAAAAGGGCTAAGAGACACCTAGAGCGCTGCTGGCAGAAGACAAGGAGCGAAGACAACTGAACACGAGCTAGAGCCGCTATTAGGGCTTACCTCATGGTGGTAAGGGCAGCAAAACGTAATTATTTCTCCACCCCTATTGCATCTGCAGGTAGTCATCCAGCAACCTTATTCTGGGTGACTCAGTCCCTCCTAGGAGGGAATAATACTGAAGTTATTATAGTGAAGGGATCACTATGAGGAATTTGCCAGACTTCTAGTGGATAAAATCACTCGCATTCGCTCTACGTTGGAACCCAGCCTTGGGGCAGATCCGGTGGAGGTTACAGGGGCTTCGTCTGGTTCGGTTATCTCAGGGGAGCCTGAGGAAGTGGACAGGGCCCTCGCAGCTGCTACCTCAGCCACTTGTATGTTAGATCCATGCCCCTTCTGGCTTGTTAAAGCTGCGTAGGAGGGGATGCATGATTGGGTCTGGGTGGTGATTAATTCCTCTTTGAGGGGGTGGTTCCACTGGCTCTTAAGAAGACGGTAGTGCACCCCCTCCTCAAGGGGCATTGCTTCTCCCAACCAACCTGGACAGTTTTCGTCCAGTTTCTGACCTCCCCTTTTTAGGGAAGGTGGTGGATACAGTGGTAACATAGCAGTTGCAGGGGACTCTGGATGAAGTGGATTATCTGGACCCCTTTCAGTCAGGGTTCAGGCCAGGGTTTGGAACTGAAACGGCATTGATTGCACTCTTGGGTGACCTCTGGTGGGAGTGGGATGGGGGTAGTGCATCCATCCTTGCTCTTCTTGACCTCTCAGTGGCATTCAATACCATCAATCATGGTATCCTTCTGAATTGGCTTTGGTAGTTGAGGGTAGGCAGCACTGTGCTGTCCCGGCTTTCCTTTCCTCCAGGGTCAATTTCAGTTGGTGTTAATGGGGGGGAGAGATCCAGCCCACGGCCTCTATTATGTAGGGTGCCTCAGGGCTCCATTCTTTCTCCTCTCCTATTTAACATCTACATGAAGCCACTGGGTGAGGTGATCTGACTGTGTGGGGTGAGGTACCATCAATATGCAGATGATACCCAGTTATATATCTCCATCCCAGGCCAGTTGAGTGATGCCATGGATGTCCTATCCCAGTGTCTGGAGGCTGGAGGGGCCTGGATGGGGTGCAATGGGGTCCAACTCAATCCAAGCAAGATGGAGTGGCTTTGGATATTTGGTCCTCCTGGGGACAAGGTTTTTCCATCATTGGTACTGGATGGGGTAGCACTACTCCAGACAAACCCAGTGTGCAATCTGGGGGTCCTCTTGGACTCATGACTCCTGCTTGAAGAGCAGGTGGCAGCTCTGGCTAAGAGGGCCTTTGTACACCTTTGGGTTGTGTGCCAGTTGCGCCCATTCCTGGACCGAGAGGCCCTCCTCATAGTCACCCATGCCCTTGTTAACTTCCATTTGGATTACTGCAACATGCTCTACATGGGGCTGCCCTTGAAGAGTATTCAGAAGCCTCAACTGGTGCAAAATGCAGCTGCATGAGTAGTAAATGGTGCCAGGTATGTGGTTGGTTGTCACCTTTAAAGCCCTGAATGGCTTGGAACTGGGTTATCTAAGGGACTGTCTTCTCCCAATAGTTTCTACCTGTCCAATTCAGTCTAGTAGATTGGGGGTGCTGAGGATCCTGTCAGCCAAGGAATGTTGGTTGGCGGGGGCTAGTAATTGTTTTAATGCTTTTAATTATTGAAATTGTTCGCCATCCAGAGTCACCTGAATTGAGATGGGTGGCTATAGAAATTGCATAAATAAATAAATTTAAAAAAAAAAAATGCAAAGTTACTCATCTCCTAACAATACAGAACAGGAGCCTACTTGGATATAATCTAGACATCTTAATAGAAATTCCAAAAACGAATAGCAATGTGTTCCCTTTAGGATGAACTAAAATGTCATAAGCAACAGGAAATTATGCCACAAAGCTCACAAAATTATTGGGACTATATCACAAGTGTTTGATGAGGGTTGGTTTTGGAGAGTTAAGTAAGTTGCTGTTTTAAGTGTAATGTGCCTATTTTAGACCTCATTAGAGTTTTCATTTATTCCCCAACTCCGTTATTTATGTTTTTTTCTGCTCCACTTTGACAATTCATGCCACGATCATATAACCAGTTCAAGGGCAACAAATCTTTTAAGATTCCATACTGATTGCACAAAAGGCATAAAAAAACTGGGGAAATAATACACATTTCCCAAAACAGTCACAATGTCAAACTCCTTTTTTTGGGGGGGGGGGGGGAATGACAATTGTTTGGACAGAATCCTAAGGAAGAATCAGAACGAATATTTCAGTGCTTGGACAGATAATTTACAGCTCTAGCTTGTTCGTTGTTTTCCTTCCAGTAACTTTCATGTTGTTGTAGGACAGCCTACAACATTTGGTTTCACAAAAGCTTAGTGACAACATATAATCGACAAATCAGCGCATAAGAAATGAATATATTACCATTGTAAAGCAGTATTCCAAATTGTGGTAAATAAAAGCTCACAATTTCAGCATCTAAAGATAGATCTCCAAGCTAGTTCCCTGTCATCATTACTGGAGGGATGTTTTCATGGGTGTATGGTTTGTCTACTGCAAGAAGCCTTGTAGAGGCAAAAGTCACGTTGCATTCCCTAAGATTACCTCCATTGGAAGCTGCACCACCCACTGTCAGAGTAGAGGCCTGAAGTATTCTGAAGTGTAGCATTTTCATTTCTTTCTCCAGACATTAAAAGTAATCTTTCAGAGGCTAACATGTGAAAAAATAAACAGGGACACTATGGAACAAAATTGAGATGGAATTTATAAAACCATCTATTTCTGGTCAGCATATAATATATATTTACCAATTAGTTCATTCTGTGATAATGTGAATAATTTTTTAAAGAAAAATTTCATTTTTACATGTCTGTCCCTATCTACACATTTTTATTCACAATTTTTGAGCTGATAAATATTGAGACACATGAGTAGACTGTGAATTATGTGCTCTTTTCTGCCATGTCACTTGAGAAAAAATCTGTAACATATTTTTCTGACATCCCTGCTGAAAACTAAATCTGTTTCCTGCCTTTGCTGACATAGCTGAGAATAAATGCAAATGAATCACCTTGACTGGCATAGTCTCAATATAGCAGTCTAATGTATCTACTCCATTAGGTTATTAAACTTGTTGAGAATTTGTATTTTGGGCCTTTTACCGTTTTTCCTCACAATGGAGACTAAAACCAATTTGATTCTGTCTGGTTTGTTAAACAGGCCCTGACTAAATCTACCAGCACCTACACATGCTCCTTTAGAGTTTCCTTCCCAATAAGCATGTCTAAAATTGCTGGGTCAGTGAAAGGAGGAGGGAAGCTAAGAGGCTTTCATATTTCACAGCAGCCCAGAGCAAATCACTGGGAGGGAGAGTGAGCTTAATTCCCCTTCCATTCACTTATCCTGGGCAAAATTGCTGAGAGAAAGATCTAACAAGCCATTCCCTTAATCCCAGCAATTCAGAAATTTCTGCAAGGATCTTTGGAGATAGAAAACTTAATCTACTCCATTCCTAGAAATTCTGAATCTTGATATGGGAATTGTTAGCAGCAGGAAATATGTACCCTGTTTCCCATTATTCATCTAATAACCTTTGCTCATCTGGCATGGGGAAAAGGCGAACAACTACAGCAAGGTAGGTCTAATTTCTTTAGACAGAGCCTGCAGGCAGCCTATCCATAGTCCAAAGGATGAAACCAATTTGTTCCACTTTGAAAAATCATTTAGATAGTTCTTCCTTTCATCAGAGCCAACTAACATCTCTGAGAACCTGAACACTTACTGAGTTCATATTAGAATTGCCTTTGTTTGTAGTGTTGTATTCTCTTGATTGTGAAATGGGTCAGTATATATACTTTGTCAATAGACAAATCAATACAAAAGACAGCTAAAAACAAAACTAGGCATATTGGTGGTAGATCAGTATATTATATATTTCCTCCAATCTCATATAAAAAGGAAAAGGGAGGAAAGAATTGAACTACATAAAAATGCTTGAGTAACCCCCGCCCCATTCCATTAAATTACCTTCCCACAATGTGTCTACTGAGACAACTTTTTTTCCAATGAAGTTTAGGGCAGAAAGTGCGTGTCACTTGGGCAAAGTGACTATGAGTAGATAAAATAGTAAGCAAAGCAGTACTGCAATTGTCAAACAGTTCTTTATCGTTATAACCTTCCATTTCTCTCTTTCAGGGTGGCTAATCTAGGAATGCTCTCCTCCACAGAAAACTAATTATGTAAAAATATCCCATCATTCAGAAATGAGGAGCCTGAAACATTATTTACCTGTCCATTGACCTATCTATCCCCTCCTAATATCAGAGGGTAAATTTAGCAGCAGATATGACAAATTACCTGCCCAGTATGGTTTGACATGGATAAGTGATCAAATGCAAACCTGCACTACAATTGCCTCTTTTCCTTCCTTCCGTGCTTCCTTCCTTCCTTGCTTCCTTCCTCCCTCCCTCCCTTCCTTTTGTGATTTAGTGCCACCAACCAAAGCCCTCAAGAGAATATAACTTCAAGCTGCTCCTGTGTAGCATTTTTGGCTTGCTTTCCAACCAACAGGGAGTTAATTCCCTTTGATGAAAAGCAACAGATAGGCCAAAACAGAGCACTAACGAATTGTACCAATATACTGCCACTGTTGAGGGCAATTGTTCAGAAATAGGGGCAACCTGGTCTGGTTGTGTACTTTTTTATTACACAAGAATAAACAGATTATGTTTACTATTGCTTCAATAAAGTTGCTCGGCAATAAAACTCCCAGTAATAAAATATGTAGCATTTTACCTCATAACAGGTACCTACAGAATAAAGGGCTCTATTTCAAAATGTTTATTCCATTTGGAAATTTGGACAGAAAGTTAAATTGAAATTGCCACTAGTGTAATAAATTCTTCATAAACTGGAATTTATCACATCACTCTATATAGAATTATGGAAGGATTTGAAAGGACATTAGAGATAACCTAGTCTAAGCCCCTGCCCTGTGAAGGAACCTGCTACTGCAGCATATCTGAAAGACAACCAATTGTAATTTAAGGCCACAGTTCCTTATCCTGTCTTCTGAAATAATCAACAAATCTGCTTCATCTTGTGCATCACAGATCTTCACCACAATCTTTTCTTCTCCAGGCTAAATATACCCAGTGCCTCTAACCATTCTCATTATAATCTTGGTTGTTCTTCTACAGACATGCTCCAGTTTGTCTGTGTCTTTCCTAAATTTTGGCACCAAGAACCAGAGGCAATATTCCAGATGTGGTCTGATTAGTACAGAATACTGTAGAGAGGAATTATTATTTCTCTTGAACTTGACACTACTGTTGATACAACAATATAGCTGCATCAGACTGCTGCCTCATGTTCAGTTTGTTATCCAACAAGCCATTTACTGCTGCCCAGTATGGTCACACACACACACCCTTACAGTCATGTTCTTGATTTT
Organism: Liasis olivaceus; assembly: GCA_030867105.1. Taxonomy (NCBI): domain Eukaryota; kingdom Metazoa; phylum Chordata; class Lepidosauria; order Squamata; family Pythonidae; genus Liasis; species Liasis olivaceus. The sequence continues at coordinate 144,302,055 of CM061348.1, forward strand.
TCCTACTTAAATGAAGGGCTTTGCATTTGTCCCTGCTAAAGTGTAACTTAATGGTTTCTGCCCTTTGTTCCAACTTGTCTTGATCCTCTTGAATTGTGATAGTGCCCTTTTTCCTCTAATTTGTGTCACGTGGAAATCTGACGATCATATTTTCTAATCGTCTCATCCAATAAATATTTTTAACAGTATAGGGCCTAGGACAGAGCCATGCAGTATACCATATATCACCTTCTTAATATGAAGCCACTGATGTATACTTGAATATCACAGTTTACTCAGCTCTGTATTCATCAAACGGTAGTATAGTCCAGCTCAAATTTTGCCATCTTCTCTATTAGAATTTATTCTATTACTGTAAAGCCAATATATGTAAAACTCACCATATGCTGGCAGAAGTTACACAACGTTTTCTACTCTTCCACAGCTGGAATTCTGTGAGGTCTACTTGCTGTCTCCTGACTCTGACCCTGTTTTCTGTGAGCAGTTACAGGCCAAAGCGATCTTATGACTTAGCTCAGTTGGTATGGAACTGAAAAAGAGGATTCACAACAAAGCAGACCCTCCTCCACAAAACAAAAAGAAAATCAGATGTGCTGTTCACGCAAAAAGTTAATGTGCTTTTTGCATACATGCTAGGAAAGCACTGGCTTCAATAATATAGCTCTTTCTTTCCAAGATACAAATATGTAACTAAATAGTATAAGCAGCAATTTCAAGCTATATGGATAGATTATGCGCATACTGGATACACACAGTCACTTTATATTGTACATACTCAGGAACATATCTTCCTCTATCCACTACTAATTTTGGCCTGGAACATGCAAGAAAGGCAATACAAGTAGTCCTCGACTTATGACCACAATTGGGACCAGAACTTCCATTGCAAAGTAATCTGGTCATTAAGTGAGTTGCGCCCAATTTTATGACCTTTTTGCCATGGTCATGAAGTGAATCCGGCTTCCTCCATTGACTTTGCTTGTTAGAAGCCCCCTGGGAAGGTCACAAATGGCGATCGTGTGATCCCAGGATGCTGCAACCATCTTAAATACATGTTGGTTGCCAAGTGTCCGAATTTTGATCATGTGACCATGGAAATGCTGCAACAGTTGTAAAGTGAATGGATGTAAATCGAGGACTACCTGTACAAAGTTAATGTTAAAAAAAAAAACTCCTGAAAATAGGTGCAGAAGGAATATAATCTGTAAATGTCCCTGCATAGATTCCTTCAAGGTTTAAGAAACCTATTTTGCCACTTTAAGAAGGGCAAATCTTTAGGTCCCGTCCTATGCTTCTGGTGATATCACAATTGCTATTTTCATTCTATTTTAACTATTATTTGTTGTTTTTATTGTAAACCTTAGTTTACAATAAACTAAACAATAAACATGCCTTAGTTACATCCTATTTGATTACTGCACTGGGCTCTTAAAAAGTATCCAGAAGTTTCAATGGGTACAAAATGCAGCCAGGCTGCTATGTAGTACATGTGTGCTATCCTATGCTGAAAGGCCTGGAAATTTGGGGGATGAATTTGCCTAGCCTTGACCATCAGATTCACTGTACAAACCAAATAAAACGTAACGTGGGAACAGAATAAAATTAATTTATATTTAAGGTAGTCCTGTCACCCTGACTAGATATCCTATTATGCTATCTTTCAGTTGTTGGTGTTTTCTCAAGGAAATATAATGTTCAACAGCCTCAATGTTTGAGACAAGATGAATTTAAGATTATTATTGGCATCCCCAAGACTAGTAATTCTAGATGATGTCAACACCAATAAAGAGGCATCTTGTCAGGAGTACCTTAGGATTCCATGGCCTCCATGTCAATTGAGGAATTCTCCTAAATTACAAGAGACAATATCTATACAGGTATTCTTGTTTAGTTACCATAATTGGGACTGTCAACTTGGTCATTAAGCAAAGTAGTCGCTAAGTGAAACCGTGACTGTGCTTATGATCTTACTTCAGCTTTCCTTTGCTTTACAGACCTGTAAACATCGTAAATGTGAGGACGGGTCACAAAGTTTCTTTCATCACCATTATAACTGCAAACGGTCACTATCCGAGGTAGTCGCTAAACAAGGTCTACTGTATGGCAGAAAAGTTAGGCTTTTTTGGGGGGAAGATGGACAAGTAAATGATTATCTAGGCATGGAGTTATTGCATTCAGTCTGTTTATTATGGACAGATCATTACCTGATGCAATTTAGGTTTAGAGGTATTTCTAACCTCAACAGAGTGAAGGACCTATTAGAAAGTACTCCTATGGATGCTTTTGTTGAAGTCCTGGTCAATCTATTGATAAGACAATAGCAGTTCACATTCACTGCCTATAGAGCCAGAAAGTCCTCTGGTTTTCCACAGCTCAGGTCAATAAACTCTCAAGGATGACAGCAAGTGTAATTTCAGATACATCTAATCAAGCACAAGCTAAACCCTTTAAGTAAGGACTATAGTGTGGTTTGATAGTGGCAAAAAACCTATCTTCTACCACTGTATCTATACAAAGTTGTCTATTTCTGTTCAATAGGCTTGTACAAGTGCAGAGTGCTGAAAGAGCACTAAACACATCTTCTCCTAAGACTGAGTCCAACCATCTTTCAAAACTTGGAAAAATCAATTGTGTGTTTTATATATTCATGAGACTGTACACATGTTTGTGTAACTCATCTTCCTTCATTATCTCATTCAATTCTCTTTGCAATTCATCTTGTTTACTTCTCTATATAGAATTAGAGGGTTAGAAGAGATCTCAGAGGAGAGGTCACTGCAGGATCTACTAGAATATCTCTGAGAGATGACCATCTACCCTCTGTCTGAAGATCCCCAGTGAAGGAAAACTTATCACTTCATGTGGCAGCCTGTTCCATTGGTTAACAGTTCATAACTGAGTTGTCCAGACATCTAGCCTGGACTTCCTTCCTGCTAGGTGGGCAGGACCTGAGCCCACTGGTTCAGGTCCTGCCCACCAGGGCAACAGAGAATAAGTCCATTTTCTCTCCATATGACAATCATTCAGATATCTGAAGAATACTATATTTCTCCTCAGATGTCTCTTTTGTAGGCTAAACATACCCTGATCCTTTAACCATCCTTTGCAGAGCTTGGTTCCTAGAAACCTCACAATGTTAGTAGCCCACTTCTGAATGTCTTCCAATTTGTTACTGTCCTTTCTGAATTGTGGTGCCCAGAATTAAATACTGTGGGGTCTAAAAGGGGCAGAGTAGAATGGATCAGTTACTTCTAGTAATCTGGATTCTCTGCTCTTGTTAATACATCCTAAGATAGCATTTGCCTTTTTAACAGCTGGAGCACATTGCTAGGGTTCATGTTTAACTTATACTTGACAAGGCCCACCAGATCCTTTTCATGTGTACTAGTACCAAGCCAGGTCTTCCTCATTCTATACTTTCATTTTTCCTACCCAGATGCAAAACTTCACACTCTTCGTTAAATTCCATCCTATTCATTTCAGCCCACTGCTCAGGACTGTCTAGACCTTCTTCAATCTTCTATCCTTTACAGTATAAGCCATCCTTTCTAACTTATTCATCACCTGATAAACATTCCCTCAATTCCCTCTCCCAAATTATTGATAAAAATAAACAGCACAGGAACCTGGACAGAGCCTGTGGCTTTCCACCCCATCTAATAGTAGCATCATCTAGCCCAAATTTTACCATTTGATTAAGGAGAATGTCATGAGAAATTCTTTTGAAGGTTTTGCTATGGTCCAGAATGTCTGTCTATAGTGTTCTCCTTATCTACAGGTAGTCCTTGACTTACGACCACAATTGGGACCGGGACCTCCATTGCTAAGCAATGCAGCTGTTAAGTGAGTTGTGCCCAATTTTACAACCTTTTGACTGCAGGGATGCTGCAAAGGTCGTAAATGCGAGGACCAGTCGTAAGTCACTTTTTTCAGCACTGCTGTAACTTCGAATGGTTAAACAAATGAGCTATTAAGCTAGTAGCTTTATTAAGATTAGTCTGGCATGATTGTTTGTGACAAATTCATGCTGGCTCTTGGTAATTGTTGCATTCCTATCCAAGTGCTCACAAACATGCTGTTTAATAATCTGTTTGAGCACCCTGACCAGTACAGATATCAAGCTGACATGTATATAGTTTCCTAGGACATTCTCATTCCCCTTTTTTTAAGACAAGGATGTCATTTGCTGTCCTTCAGTCTTGCCAGTTCTTTACACATTCTCAAAGACTGCTGAGACCAGTTGTCCAATCACCTCTGCTCGTTCTTTCAGTATCCCTAGAATATAATCCATCTGACCTTGGAGACTTGAATTTGTTTATACAGTATTTGCTAAATTCTCTCTTACCATATCCTTGTCTACCTTAGGCTGCAGTTCCTTCATTGTTCCGTGGCATAACAATGACCAGGCAAGGTTTCATCTCTCTTCCGAGAGAAGCTAGATACAAAACAGAAGTTAAGAAGTTCTGCCTTCTCACCATGACCCAATTTCAATTCAAGCACTTTCTTCTGTCAATTGACCTAACTTTCTTTGGCTTTCCTTTTGTTTCTAGCATACACAAATAACATTTTTTTTTGTTTTTTGTATCTCATGCAAATCTCAGCTCTTTCTAAGCTTTAGCATTACAGACACAGTTCTTACATTTTCTGGAGATGACCTTGTATTTTTCCTTAATTATGTGCTCCTCCTCCCATGTCTTATACATGTCCCCTTTTCTCTCAAATATTTTAGAGACCTCTGTGTATATCCGTATTGATCTCTTTAGATGTCTCCCATTTTTCCTTCATTATAGGAATTGTTTGCAACTCATGATCCTGCCCAATTCCTGCTACAATGCTGTGATTAGTAGCTGTTTTCCCACCTGTCAATGATGTTCAGAAATAGAGGGGGCAGCAAAACCAGAGGGCTTAACAACTTTTATTAGCATGCCCTGTGTACATGAAATAAGATACTACCATTCAGTTGCAAGCCAAAATATAGGCAATAAAAGGGACTGGCAGTGAGGACAGCAAATTTTATGCCAGTGTGGTTTTCTGCTGACTCAAGGATGGGTAGTTAGCACTTCGTGGTAGCGGTGAAAGGCCCTCATTTAGGTAGGCATCTGTTTTACGAGGAATGTAATTTGATAATTTAATTATTTTAACTTATTGTATCTGTCTGTTTTTAATATATGTTTTTTCCTTGGAAATATTACATATTATTGTATTTTATTAATTTTAATCATTATTAACCATCTTGAGTGGTGCATAAATACTAGAATGGTAATGGTAAGATATAAATTGTTATAAAAATAATAATGACAACATTTTGAAGTAGGGTAGAGAGTAAAAAATTGGAGGGAGCGAGGAAAGAAGCTTATGTGTAAAGAGCTCATTCTTTCCTCCATCTTCACTATAAATCTTCCCCCTGGTTTTATAGAAGCTTCACAGGATAGCAAATTTCATTGGGATTACAATATGGAAAGAGTTAATGCCCTCTCTTCACACATGTGGTTTAAAAACCATTCTGCCCACCCTCTCTATTATATTTCTAACTGATTCAAGCAATTACAATTGCAATTTTGTACTCTGTAGCTTGCCTTTAGAAAGGGTCACAACTGAAGAGCATGAAAACATTAAGACTGTGCAGAACTTCAGATTCAGTCTCCAAAAGGTGTTTCAGAGCATGCTGGAGTGCAAACATAACACCTGTTTACAACAGCTTAAAGCAGGTGCACCTGTTTCTGGGATCTGTGCTCCCAATTGCCCTGAAGCACTTTCTTGGAGACTGAATCCAAGGTGCTGCATAACCCTAAAAACAAAAAATAAATGTTCACTTACACTTATCTCATTGTCAGAGAGAACTTTGTTAAGTGAATTTATAACAGGGCTCAAGTCCAAAACAAGTCCCAAACATGAGGTAGGGAACATTATCATACTGGGATAGTCACTGCACTTTCATCAACGTCTAGTCCAAAAGACAAAACTGCAAGACAGATAAAAGAATAATTCTCAACAAAACAAAGCAAGTTGTTAGGTACCATCTGTAACCCTTTTAAAAACATATTTGTTTTTAACTGTGTCAGCTGCCCAGAGTCACATATGTGAGATGGACAGCTACAGGTGAAACTCGAAAAATTAGAATATCGTGCAAATGTTCATTTCTGTCAGTATGGCAACTCAAAAGGTGAAACCAATATATGAGATAGACGCATTACATGCAAAGCGAGATATGTCAAGCCTTACTTTGGTGTAATTGTGATGATTATGGCGTACAGCTTATGAAAACCCCAAATTCACAATCTCAGAAAATTAGAATAGTGTGAAAAGGTTCAATATTCTAGGTTCAAAGTGTCCCCCTCTAATCAGCTAAAGAATCCATAACACCTGCAAAGGGTTCCTGAGCCTTTAAATGGTCTCTCAGGCTGGTTCAGTAGGAATCACAAGCATGGGAAAGACTGCTGACCTGACAGTTGTGCAGAAAACCATCACTGACACCCTCCATAAGGAGGGAAAGCCCCAAAAGGTCATTGCAAAAGAAGCTGGATGTTCCCAAAGTGCTGTATCAAAGCACATCAATAGAAGGTTATGTGGAAGGGAAAAGTGTGGTAGAAAAAGGTGCACAAGCAGCAGGGATGACCGCAGCCTGGAGAGGATTGTCAGGAAAAGGCCATTCAAAAGTGTTGGGGACTTTCACAAGGAGTGGACTGAGGCTGGAGTTAGTGCATCAAGAGCCACCACACACAGACGGATCCTGGACATGGGCTTCAAATGTCGTATTCCTCTTGTCAAGCCGCTCCTGAACAACAAACGACGTCAGAAGCGTCTTACCTGGGCTACAGAAAAAAAGAACTGGTCTGTTGCCCAGTGGTCCAAAGTCCTCTTTTCCGATGAGAGCAACTTTTGCACCTCATTTGGGAACCAAGGACCCAGAGTCTGGAGGAAGAATGGAGAGGCACACAATGCACGATGCTTGAAGTCCAGTGTGAAGTTTCCACAGTCTGTGTTGATTTGGGGAGCCATGTCATCTGCTGGTGTTGGTCCACTGTGCTTCATTAAGTCCAGGGTCAACGCAGCTGTCTACCAGGAGATTTTGGAGCACTTCATGCTTCCTTCCGCAGACAAGCTTTATGGGGATGCTGACTTCATTTTCCAGCAGGACTTGGCACCTGCCTACACTGCCAAAAGTACCAAAACCTGATTCAATGACCATGGGATTACTGTGCTTGATTGGCCAGCAAACTCGGCTGACCTGAACCCCATACAGAATCTATGGGGCATTGCCAAGAGAAAGATGAGGGACATGAGACCGAACAATGCAGCGGAGCTGAAGGCCGCTATTGAAGCATCCTGGTCTTCCATAACACCTCAGCAGTGCCACAGGCTGATAGCATCCATGCCACGCCGCTTTGCGGCAGTCATTGCTGCAAAAGGGGCCCAAACCAAGTACTGAGTACATATGCATGCTTATACTTTGCAGAGGTCCGATATTGTTCTATTTCCAATCCTTGTGTTATCGATGTCATGTAATATTCTAATTTTCTGAGATTGTGAATTTGGGGTTTTCATAAGCTGTACGCCATAATCATCACAATTATACCAAAGTAAGGCTTGACATATCTTGCTATGCATGTAATGCGTCTATCTCATATATTGATTTCACCTTTTGAGTTGCCATACTGACATAAATGAACATTTGCACGATATTCTAATTTTTCGAGTTTCACCTGTATATAAATTGAATATATATGTGTGTGTGTGTGTGTGTGTTATTTAATTTCAATCCTATTCTTTCATGGAAAAGCTCAAAATGTCCTACAAAGGGCTTCCCCACAGTATTCTACTGAAATCAAATCAATGCCACGCTGCTTGACTTCAGCAGAACTGCTGCACCATATGCCTATTTCAGAACCACTACTTTGTTCTGAACAAGGAGCATTCATTTCATTGCCTTTCTCTTGCCTCTACTTTACCAATCTTTGTCTTGCTTTCTTCCTTCCTTGATTTGACAAGGGAATTATATATATAATATCTTTTAATCCTATCAATGCAGTGATGTATGATTTGATTTATTTTCTTACCTACAGTGCACACAAAGAAATAACAATATGAAGTTTCTACAGTCAACTTTGATATGGATTTAAAATACACTCTGAAGTACCACAGATATTATATTTAGACTAGAATGATCTCCCAGCCCAACAAACAAAACACTTGACAGAACAATCTTCTGCAAATATGAGTTAACACTGCTTTCCACATATTTACATATGGGGATCTTTTTTTTAAAGTAGTATTTCAAAATCTTACAGCATACCTCAAAAATGCAGTCCAGATCTCCTTATCTTGTATTCTATAAAATAATTTGAATGAGGAATGCAAAAATAGCACAATTTTCATTCATTGCAGAGAAGTGGCCAGGTTTGGAATCTGCTACAACAACATCCCAAATTTAAAATATTCATATATTTTTAAAGAAAGGAGCCAAGTAACCCTGCAGACTAATGTTGCTTGCATTTGATTGTACAGCCCAGACATTGGTTAGCAAATTTCACTGATCTAAAAGTCCCCAGTGCATTTCCCACAGATGCCAATGTGTCTGCAGACAAGTCCCTAGGTACATGACAACCTTCATGATCCAAGTATTTTAATTTTACAAAATTAAATGGGAAGCTAAGGAAGCTGCATAGCAAAATTCCAGGCTCAAACAATCTCTGTTTCCAAGGCCCTGCAAATAGCTGGAGGCATCCTTCAAAAATTAAAATATAAAGGGCTACAGATCAGTGCTCTGTTTGAGAAAGTGCCCATCAACCCAGAAAGAAAAGTCAGTAAATTGACTTGGTATAAACTTTTCACACTTGGCAGTACTGTACAGCCACTTTGTCAGAGTGCCCATAACATTCCAAATGTGCCTCCCAGCTCCAAAAGATTGAAGATCCTATCACACAATCATATAGTTAAAAATACACAGACAAAAATACACCTGACATACTCACTTAAAATCAATTTCATTTCTTCCTAGAGGGTTTACTTCTAAAAAATTTTTAAAGTTGGTTTTAGTAACTAATATAAGTAACTAAAATTCTTAGCCAATATCATAATGGCTTATCACTGATAAGATCCTTCAAATAAGCAGCCTTGCTAAATAGCTTCTTTAACATCTTAGTACAACTGCAGTAGAAAAGGATATTGATTACAGTGTTCAATCAATGAGCATTGTAACTGATAAAGTGACAGAGTATAAGTCTGAGCATTGTAAGTGATGAGGCAGCATAGTATAAGCTTTGATGTTTAGAAGCATTGCACGGAAAATTCAGACAAGCTTAGGCTGAATTAGCTGTGGAAGAGATTAAACCAATTATGAAGCATACCGTAGTTATTCCACCACCCACTGATAGGTATATGGGGAAAAACAAGTACGTATTGTTTTTTTAAAATCATAGTTGCTCAAGTCAATTTTCTATGCCAAAAACAAAAACAGAAATAAACCACAAGTAAAGCCTTAGCTTATCCTTTTCCTCTGAAAAAAAATTCCCATACTTTTACCTTCTATCTGTTATACTGAAGTGTATTATTTCTCAAGCCTGACTCTTACAGGGATAGTAGGCAATCCACCGAGATTGTCTAGGCTAATTTGTAAAGAGGAGAATGAGATTTAAATGTAACCTTAAATTTAGTTAGTATTGCAAAACTGCTTTGGAGAAAGGTGTCAAAAATCTGCTTATAAGTTCATAAGAATCCCACTGCATTAAGCAACAGCATTTTCAACACTAGTGTCTTCCAAATGTACTGGGACTACCACCCTCAACATTCCTAGTCAGCATGAACATGCGTTGTCAGGAAAGGAACGACAGCAGCCAGTCAGTTGCTTCCAAGAAATTCTCACGCTGGTGAACCCAAACACCTGGTATTCAGAAAGCTTTGAACCTGTAGGTTTCTTTTAGGTATTACAGCTAACAGCAGACCTATCAAGCATTAAAATGTCTAATCACCTTCTAATACTACACCATTCAAAAAAAATTCTGTCTCCCTCTTTATCACCCAGAACACTTTGCCAGCACAGATGGGGAGAGTAGCAAGGTGCAAAGAAAAACAGAATTTTTGTATCATTAACTACTGTGAGTTCTTCTCATCCTTGCATCTTGCAACATTTCTTCTGCACACAGTTTTTAAGGATGCAGGAATATTCTCTTTCCTTGCATCTAGTTCTCCTGCAAATCATAGGCATACCATCTGAAACAGAGAGAATGGAAGGCAAACTGGAATGAATGTTTCAAATGCCGCTTTACAGCTTTCCTTGTAGCGGAAAAATAAATTCAAAAGAATCAGGAAATAGTGCAAAGCCTTAAAAAATAGAGGTATTTTTTCAAACAACAGCTTTTATTCATTATGCAAGGATTTCTTCAGTCCTCAGCTAACAGCTATGTTTCCATTTGCATGAACCCAACATTTAGTAGGCTGTTTACTAAGATGGCCACAGGGACAGATGGCTTGAAAATGACTGAAGAGATAGTAGGAAGGAAGCTTAGGTCCAAATAAGAATTCAGACAGAGGAGGACCGGCAGAGGGGAAAAGGCATACGGCAAAAAAAAAACAACCCACTGATGAAAACACTTCACATATAAACTCATCCACTGTTGAGCGTTATTAACCCATTTCCTTGCATTCTCTCATGATTATGTGAAATATAAGATACTTCAGCTGTTCAGGTTGAGTTACATGTTCATGTAGGCCAGATTTATCTTTAACCATGTTCTGCTGCCTTAACCCTGACAACCAGCACTTAAACTTCATGTTTTCCCCCTTCTGTTTAACACCTCACCACTTTCTCTCTTCCTGAAGAGTGAAACTTTACTGTGACAGAAATTGCCAATACAGTTTTAATGTGTAACCAGCTGTTCTTCCAAATGTCTTAAAGTGACTGACGATACCAAGCAGTACCCACTTCCAAATTTAAAATACTTATTGATTTTTAAGTTTCTTAACTGCAAGCAAATGTTAGTCTGACCTGTACTTAGGCTATCATTGGTGGAATGGAGACACCCAATTCCCAATCCTTCCTACTGTGGTTGCACTGGTAAAAGCACCAGCAAGATCATTAGTATTATAGGAATATTTTCATTTTATGGCTATTCCTTAAACCTATTTCTGTTGGCTAGAAGCCAAAAAGAGACTACCCACAAGCCATGGTTAGATTCTAAATAGCCACACTATAATGGATTACCAACAAATCAGAAACCCACATTTGCTCATTATACTGCACTGTTAACAAACTTGAACTTACATGTTGCAGAGCCACGCTTAAGATATAATTTGGGAACCATATGTAAACCACATTTTTAAACAATTATTTCCTGTGTCTATTTATTTGTTTTTTAAAAAATTACATTCAACTAATTCAGTTGATTTGTGAACTGATAAGAAATATATTATCAAAGTTTATATGAAATAATTTCAAATCAGGGGAGTTCCAAAAATGGAAAATGAATTCAGTGATTTGATGTTTTAAAATTGTTTTAAATTACAATAAACTCTAATCCCATAAATCACACAAAACTGTTCAAAATTTCCATGAGTATACATAATTCATGTTTTAGTTGCTGTACAATTCAGTTAGGATTTTTGTTCTAATGGGGGGAGCAGGCATTGCTCAATTTGGAGGTTTTCCCAGTGTATGAAGTAAGAAGTATGAAATAGCTAACAGAAGTGATTGAAAGACTGGGACTTTGCCTCCCAAATTACAAATTCTCTCTGCCTTTTAAGAATTTATTGAAATTGCCACCATTCTTATGTGTAACCATAATAACTTACACTTTTTAAAAAGTAATAATTTTCTAATCATACAAAAACCTGGTAGATATTACATTAGGAGCCATGACATACCCTCTACAGTATGATCAAGGCAGCCATAAAGTTCTGGTAATCCACATACCTCTCAATAATTTGGTCAAATCAGATCATACAATTAGCTCACAGACTGATGGAACTCATCCACACTAACCTGCAGTTCACACCAAGCAACTTCTACCCAGGTTTCTGTGTCCAGACCCTTGAAGACTGTTTTGAAAGCTCCTCTTCCCAACTCAATGTCAAATTTCAGAAATCTTCCACCTGGTGATGTAGCCACAGCCTTCATCTCTGCCTCCTCTTCTATCTCCTTCTTGGTCCTTTCCTTTGTGGCTTCCATAATCACCTTTGAGCTTTGCTCATTTCTGGCTTCCTGCTCGGCCACAAGTGTTCTGGCAGAAAGATGGACCATCCTCTGATCACCCAAAATAAACTGTTCTTGTTCATTCCTTGGAGTAAGTTCCAAGTCCTTTTCATCTTCCATTATCTCTACACTCTTTCGGAAAAACCTTCTTCTTTCTATAGTTGCCCCAGAGACACGTGTGCTAACACCCTCTTTGGTCCTGGCCTCCATGGTCAAAGTACCATCAACAGAAGGGTTCATACATTCCAAAGAAACTCCATCAGGTTTCTCTGATTCCTCTGTGCTGGCTGATTCACCAGAGTCTGTAGCCATGACACAGCAGAGCCTTGGCACTTAGATATGTGAAGTGTTTCCCTTCCTCTTCACTCCAGGCACATGATGAATAACTGCAATATTATCAGGACTTACTTCCTCTCAGATTATCATAAGATTCCCATAGCAACCTGTAACAAGAGGGAAGGGAGGGGGGGAAAGGTTCATTTTAAAAGGTGAAATATGAAGCAGGCACCAAAACTGCAGTGTTCAGTTAATTAGTCTGCCTTCTTTATCCCAGCAACATAAACCTAGTTTTTTTGTTTAAAGACTTTTTTTTTTACTGTTGAGCCAGTTAAATTGAGTTATGTACAATATAGATCACATTAGATTATTGGCTTTAAGAGTTTAACATCACATGATGTTACTGTAAACAAATCCCTTGGCCATTTGACATATGGAGTTTGTTGACCTAAATATTTCCTTCCTTCCCAACTTCTTAATTTCAGCAATTGTAAATTAATTCACCCAACTGTCAAAGCTAATGAATGCTTAAGTTCTTACATACTTTGTTGTCTCCCACTTTATCTGTATTATATTGCATATTGTATGCTTAACAAGATACCCTCTTTTAGAGGGTATCTAAAAATGCTGTCAAGTTTGTAACCTTGTAATTTGCGTTATTCCTCCAAGCAAAAAGCTTCCTATCACAAATAAAGGAAAATAAACATACACAAATGTGACACTGATTGTTTAAAGTCACACAACAATAAGGGATCAAGGTATAGTACTGCCTAACTAATGACTAAAAATCCTACCTATATTGCTTCTACTTATATTGCTTCAAAAAACCAGAAGTCATTTAGCAGCTTTTTTTTCAGAAACTACTCCCCTTGTGTCCTGTCCTGACCACAATTGCTCCTTATAAATTAAATGAAAGAGGCATTTTTATTATGTTCTGAATGTGCATTGTGGATGCTTAATAATTAAGTCCAGATAAACTGGTATTTCCTGCTAGTATGCTGATTACGAGGGAACACTGACCAAAGTACTTGGGATTTTTCATGTGGTTTTGAGGCTGAGGCGTATTTTTCAAAAGCAAGCTTTCAAATGTAAAAAAGAAAAATCCACTGCTCGGTGGAAATTCATTTAATCAGCCAGCCCTCTGTAACACATCTTCAAGCAAATGGAGTCTATTCAAATCTCTCTAGATATTTACACTCATATGCCAAGTTTATTTACAAATGTTGAGAGCAACATGTTGCAGCAAATACATAACTACTTAAGCATCAATGCAATAAGCCAAAATCTTCTACTACACATTTTGTTAAATAATCAATTTACATATGTAATCTTTTCATAAAACAATCCAAATCCATGTTGCTGTGTCAAACTTTTAATATTATAGAAAAGCCTTGAGACATTAGTTTTAAAAAGAGCAAGGAAAAGAACAGAAATGAGAAAGCCGATACGCTGCAGTCCTTCAACTGAAGTAGACATCCCTTGTGAATATGTTTTAGAATTCTATGTCTTCAAAATGAAGGTACAAAAGGAATATGCAGAATCTGAGTGGGTTAAAAGAAAAAAAAACACCAGCATAGTATATGTTGTAAGGGAGAATCAAGATGGGTAAATTGTACTTTGTAATGAAAAAATAATTGAGATATCCTCTATTTATACATCTAAAATTTATTCAATAAAAAGAATATTTATGACACAGTCATTCATTGAATCTAAAGCAACAAAAGATTTTTCACTGAGATGGTATTGTTTGCATGGCAAGCAAGCAAATTTACTTCTGTCTTTTCTTCTGTGAAAGAAACAAAAGCTTCTTCCACATAGTTGCCAGCTTCACCATCCCCACCAACTATTAGTAGCATTTTCACATTTCTGTGTTGCACTCAGCATATGTCCTCAGCTTTCTGTTCTTGAGCCAGTACTCCTCCAGCTAGCCAATGGGGAACCACTAAAAATAGCAAAACATTCCATCCCTATTCTTGTTCTCCCTTGCTGCATTTCATTTTATGGCAAGAAACAAGCAAACAACCAGCCCGCCATCCCAAACCCAGCAGCCACTCCTCCGAATGGTCAGAAACCAATGGGGGAACAGCGACAAAGCATCATAATATCTATACTCTGGGAAGCAAAGAAAAATTCCAGGAGCCAGGAAGCAAAATGAGATGGGGAACTGCCCACCCTACAGCTACAGAGGTGGGAACTGAGCCAATTAACTTCTGAATTGGTTCTGTGTACAAAGCCTGTTAGAAACCCCATAGCATTATGGAACCACACATGGGAAAGTGCCAATCCCAGTTTTGTGCCACTCTTGCACATGAAAGGGGTCAGAATTAATTTGACAGAATTAGTCTGTCCCATTTCCATCCTCAGCCTTGTGTACTCCAACAGGGAGAGTTGTGACAATTTGGGGAAATATGTAGGATATAATGCAGAGGTTACAGATAGAAGGGAGAATTGGTAGAAATATCCTTTAATGTGAATAGAATAATGTGATAGTGATCATTAAATGCAGAACAAAATAAAGTCACTAAATTAGAAAATCATATAATATATTGGACAGCGATTATTGTTTGATATGCATGGTTTAAGGTAGGAATCTATAAAACTCACCAATTTGAGAATCTAGAATGTTCCATTTTCCCTCCAAACCACACCATTACATCAATAAACAACCAATTCAAAGGTAGAGAATGAACACGTTTTCACTCTAGTATTTTAAGTCTGAAGTAGCAGCATCTTTCCAGCAAAGCAATCTTTTTAGCTACAATCTTTATTCATTCATCATATTTATATAGCTGCCCATCTCACACAAGGTGACTCTTTGCTTGATGCATCATTACTAAGTTACATACTTAGATTGGAAGATAGCCAACTCAATTCCAGTTTTCAAAAGGAAAATTAAGATGTGTAAATCTATTTCCTTTCTAGGTAAAAAGATAAAACATTACTGAAGAGAAAATTATTAAATCATAGAAGAACATACCTTATTTAGAAAAAGCAGCATAGTTTCTGCAAAAGTTTTCCTCCACCAAAGTTTAGAATTTGTTTTGCTAACATGAAGAGGCAACTAAACTACCAAGCATTGCTTGGACTTTCAAAATGTATCTATGTAAATGAGAGCCAGTTTGGTGTAGTGGTTAAAGCACCAGGTGAGAAACTGGGAGACCATGAGTTCAAGTCCTGCCTTAGGCACAAAGCCAGCTGGGTGACCTTGACCCAGTCAGTCTATCTTAGCTCTACGAAGCAGGCAAGGACAAACCACCTTTTTTTAAATATAATTTTTATTGAAGATTTTTACATAAATAAAAGATAAACATGAAAATATATTTTAAAAAGTTAGAAAGAAGAAAAAAGATAAAAGAAAAAGTACAAAAAGCAATACAAGTAGAAAAAGAAAAAAACAAAAAGATAATTAAAGAAGTGACTTCCAATCTTCTTTGCAGCAGTTACAAAGCGATTATCCCTCCTCCCTCTTTAAGATTACATTACAAAGATTCCTTCTATCCCATTTTCACCCTGTTTTTCAATCAGCAAATCCAGAAATCACCATTGCACTTTTTTCCATTTTCAGCAAACCACTTCCGAAATCTTGCCAAGAAAACTGCAGGGACTAGTCCAGGCAGTTACTAGGAGTCAACACTGACTTGAAGGCGTAAAAAAATAAAAATAAAATAAAATAAACATATTAAACCATAAACTAACCACACAACAGCTAGTTAAAATGTGGTTGGCAAACTGATGATATCATGTGTTCTGTAATCTCATTCCCTTGTGAATATCAAACACTATTTTTGAGATATGAGACAAAAGAAAATGATATCAAAGGAGCCTGTGAAATTCTATCAATGCTTACCTTACCTAGCTCTGCCACCTTTACACACTAAAAGATTAAAATAAATTAGCAACTGAAGCATGCTAAGAAAATTAATTTTAACAACTCGCCCACTCTGTAACAAAATATTATTAATAGCCTCGTCCAGCACCAAAAAAAAAAAAGGAAAAATGTGAATTCACAGGTGCAGCTCTTTTGTTAAGGCTACTTGAAAAAATGGAATCAAGAGCATATGCTAACAGATGCAAACATACAACATATGATCAACAAAGTATGCTGATGATACTCAGCTGTATATCTCAGCCCATGGTGAGTTAAGCGATGCCATGACCTCCCTCTTGCAGTGCTTGGAGGCTGTTAAGGTCTGGATGGGGAGCAACAGGTTGAAACTGAACCCTAGCAAGACGGAACGGCTCTGGGTTTGGGGTTCTCTGGCCCATGGAGAATTAGCATCTTTGGTCTTGGATGGGGTTGCACTGCCCTAGATGGACCTGGTGCGTAATCTGGGGGTTCTCCTGGACTCATGACTTCTGCTCAAGAAGTAAGTAGCAGTCGTGGCCAGGAGGACCTTTGCACAACTGCAGGTTGTGCGCCAGTTACGCCCTTTCTTGGACCAACAGGCCCTGCTCACAGTCACCCACATCCTAGTCACCTCCTGCCTTGACTATTGTAATGCTCTCTACATGGGGTTGCCTTTGAAAAGTATCCGGAAGCTTCAGTTGGTTCAGAATGTAGCAGCCCACATAGTTTTGTGCAACCTGGATTTGCACACATGTCACCTCTCTTGTAGGAGCTGCATTGGCTGCCAATTTGCTTCCAGGTCCAATTCAAGGTGCTGGTTATCACCTTTAGAGCCCTACATGGCTTGGGGCCAGGTTATTTGAAGGACCACTTTTTCCCAGTTTCATCTGCCCGACCCACCAGATCGGGGAGGCAGGGTATGTTACAGGTCCCCTCTATTAAGGAAGTCCATCTAGTGGGATCAAGAAGAAGGGCCTTCTTCATGGTGGCTTCCTCCCTGTGGAACATCATCACCATAGAGATAAGACTGGCCCCCACCTCAATGCTCTTCCACAAGGCCCTGAACACATGGTTGTGCCAGTGGGCCTGGGGATCCAGGTTGATACAGAGCCTATCAAGTGGTTTGTTTGAATGTATTGTCGTCGCCGGAGGGTGAGGGGGCGGAGTGGGTTTTGTGTTTGGATTTTTATTCTTGGAAGCCGCCTGGAGTCACCATGAGTGAGTTGGGCAGCCATATGAATTGTTTAAATAAATAAATAAATAAATTCACCTTTGAGGTGAATAGGCCAGCTGAGCCTATGACATTCCCATGTTGACTTCTAAAAGCAAAGTAGCTCCTACTTGTATAAACAACTATTAGGGTTTTTTTTAATTAACCTAATACTTTGTTTGCATATTATATTGTTCAATAAAAACATATATAAAGCTTTAAAATGTTGGAAGCTATTTACTTATTTTGAGTTATTGTTTTTAATAAATCCAAACCTAGAGATTCTAGTTATTTATTTAACAATTCACCATACAGTATTTAAGGAAACTAGCCAAACTGAAACAACATAACATATAAACAATACTAAGGGAAGTGCACTAGCACTTTATAAGAAATAAAATGAAAGGCAAAAAATACATCTGGGAAGAAAAAGAAATATGTAAAGAAACTAGGAGGAATAACTGTATTTAAGCTTGAACAGTTCAAAGGTTATAATGGACAGCAATTTAAATGTTTATCAATAGTAGACAATAATTGTGTTCACACAAAACACTGATTAACAAACTGGCCAACAGTTAATATTAGGTTGTGCAAATCTAACATATGTGATTAATTTATGCTTCATGAACCAAAACATGGATTAAATAAACTATGGTTAATACTAGGTAGGTCCGTTGTGTGAAAACATAATTTCAAATATTAAACCAAGAGTGGGCAACCAATATCGCACAGAACATGTGGCCTCCACAGTACCCTGAGACTACACTGCCAACATTTGGTGGCAAATGGTCTCATTTCAGTTGTACATTTTCCCCAAATTTCTGAAAAAAAGTAAAAATTGCACAACTAAAATTCAGCTACTTTCCTGATAAATTTCATTACCATGATTTCTGCCTGTTTTCACAATTTTCCAAGTCTTCATGTTAGGCATAGGACTACAGTAGTATACTTCCCAGAGGCCTTCTGCTTCTCTTCCTATCATTAACACTTCAAAATCAGATCAGGAAGTTGATGTAGACTGTGCCTCTTAAAAAGGTCCCTAATCTTAGATAAAACCAAAACCAATTATTTATGATCACATGATGTGCAATTATCAATAAAGAAGTATTGAATCAATCCAACAATTATTTTCTGGATAGCCTCAATGCAGAAGATAATTATTTCTGTTCTTGACCTTTTTATTATTTCTTTTCTTCCACCCCCATACAACACTGATATACGTGTGTGTGTGTGTGTGCGCGCGCGTGCATGCATGCGCTTTTGAGTCAGTGTTGACTCCTGGTGACATCTGGACAAATCCCTGCAGTTTTCTTGGCAAGACTGTAGAAATGGTTTGCCATTGCATCCTTCCTAGGGCTGAGAGTGACTGGCCCAAGGTCACCCAGCAGGCTTCATGCCTAAGGCAGGACTAGAACACATGGTCTTCCAGTTTCTAGCCTGATGCTTTAACCACTATACCAAATTGGCTCTCATTTACATATATATATAGGTAGTCCCCAGGTTAAGAATGCCCAGGTTACACACAAGCAACTTCCATGCTTAAAGGGATAGGCATTTGTTAGTCAAGAAAATTTAATTTTGAGAACTAAAGAACAGCTATATGATAATACAGTATGTGATCAACACAGCCTGAATCATACACGAATCTTCCACCTCCATTCATGAGATCATAATAATAATCATAATAATCATAATAGGGCCAATCTTCCACCTCCATTCATCAGATCATAATAATAATAATCATCATCAGATCATAATAATAATAATCATAATACGGCCAACCAAAATAATGTTGAGGTCCAGGCAATCTCAGCTAATGGCTGTTAGCTGAACAGCCATTAGCTGAGATTGCCTGGACCTCAACATTATTTTGGTTGGCCCTATTATTATTTAACTCAAAAATTATGTTTAGTAAAATGTATAATCATAATTTTCAATTTAAATGCTGCACTTTCTATTGTTACATTCATTATCATTCTGGATTATAATTCCAGTTAATATTGACAAGACTACAATTGTTGGTTGCTCCTAGAACTTTTGATTGTTCTGAAAAACAATATACTGTTCATACATGTACTTTTAAAAAGTTTCTCTTCTACCGTACCTTAAAGAAATCCCTGATGGGAAGACAGCAGTCCCTGCTTGATCAATAATTATTCAATATTCCATAGTTGAGGCTGAATTAGTTTCCAATTTGTATTCATAGGTGGAAGCAGCAGTAGCTCTACAAGCAAATAAAGAACTTAATTAACAAATAGTACATCTAAACTGCACTAATCTAAAAATACCTGGCTCAAAACCTTTAGATAACATTCCATGAATAATCATAAACCATGAATACTTTTAGTTAACAGCTCTATTTCTGGCTAAGTCAAAAAGTAACTGGACCTTAAGCCACTTCTACATTTTAAATAAAAAGTTCAACATGAAATAAGTTGCTGTGGTGAACTAAAGCTGCTTGTTTTAAATCAAGAAATTTCTAGTTCAAATCCAGACTGTGCCACTAATTTGCTACTTGGCTATTTATAAGCCATGTTCTCTCAACTTCAGTCCTTCTTCATCTTTAATATTAGAGTAATGTATATTACTTACTGTGATATTAATTAGTGTGATAAACACATACATTTGTGTGTTCAGGAAATGTCATATAAATGCCAAATATTATTTTAGGACAGAATAAATATGGTATCAAACTGATGGAGATATTTTAAATTTCTCATTTATTTCTGAGATCACTTTATTTTGTAAAACATCAAATATTTTAATCAGTACACTTTCTCTACAAAACAAGAAAGCCCAAATTTTCCAAATGTTCATTCTTAAAGAGAGGATTGAGAAACATGGACAGTGCAAGAGCTCAGGCAGAAATGGTGACTTTTACCATCTGCCTTAATATAAAGTCCTTAACAAAATTACACTTCAGAAATATTAGAGAATATCTTACCCTCATAGATCGCTTGGCAGAATGCTATCCTTTTTTTATGCCTACCTGTGCATAAGATTGGCTAAAAATTTATCAACAAAATGGGTGGGGTGGGACTATGTAAATGTAGGGCAGATGGGTTGTTAGCCATTGTAATGTTGACTTCACTTACATATTTAAACATATTTAAATAGTAGAGAACTCGTATAACCCAAAAGCCACCTGAAAGAAACGAATACCTCATTCCACCTTCTTTATTTAATAGCCATATTAAAAATCTGCTCATACTTACTAGGGCCCAAAGTTATTTACATCAAAAGAAAAGGGTAGATGCAAGATAGGTAGGGAAGCATCTATAGAACAGAAAAAGGCAGTAAGTAAAACTGAAATAATTTTGATTATCTGAAAATGAAAATCAGGAAAGAATTTTAATTCCTGTTCTATACTCCTTGATATAACCAGGAATTGACTACAATTCCTGAGAGGTGTCCCGTTCTCATTTTGAAAAAGGTATAGTTTGTTTTCACATGGGATGCTTACCCATGGTTAAATGATCCATGGTTTACTAAATTAATGTTCTGGATTCATATAACATATTCAAGCATCAACTAACTACACAGGCTGCATTCACACAGCATGCTAGACTAAATGGTTGATTAGTTGATAGTTCACTATGCCACAGAGTTGGACTATTATTTAGATAGGGTATAAATTTAAATACAGAAATACTGAATTCATGCAACAATACACTGCACATAAGTTTTAGAAATAATTAAGGCTACAGCCCAATACAGGTGATAAATCATATTATATAGACCTCTGTTAACTACAGAACTCAGGTTTTTGTGGACATTCTCATTTGCTACTAATTCTTAGAATTATATAACACAGTTAGATATGATGATTAATACCAAAAGATGCACAGCTCTGGTGTTTAATATTATTCAGTAAAGGACCTTGTCTCCTTAAGGAATCTTGGCCTTTGGCCAACAGCAGCATTTGGGTTCAGCTACAAGTCAAAATTCTCTGCTCTGTTGCCAATGGAGGCACACACACACAACAGCTGACATTAAAAAGATACTGGAACTCTTGATGAGTTTTATTTAACTCATGTATTTCAACAACAGCCTAAAAATAATCATAATGATTCTGCTTCCAGTTTCTGTTCTATGCAGGCCTGCATTATACGTGCCTTCCCATTTACAAAGTAACAGAGAAGCTGTTAATGGCTGGAGGGGATAAATTTCCTCTGCATGGCTGGCATAAATCAATCATATTATTTTGAAACACAGAATACCACTAGAACTTCACATAATGATACTAACATCAACAATGACACTGCATCACATTTTACCCATCATGTTTAAGTTCTGCTATTAAGAAACAATTGTTTTCATTCCTTTTCTAAGGGACACCACAGCCACCCCTACTGGTGAATTCAAACTCTGCCAGACATTCTTCCATACTGCTAAAGGTACCAGAGTTTTCTGAATTCCTGATCTGTGCGTTGTACCTTTCTAAAGCAAAAATACAAGTAGCCAGATTTCTCTACCATAGGGCAACTAACCCAGATACCAACATCTGAGCTCACAAATTATTTCATTAGCAGCAACAGAAACATCTTGGAATGTGATATATGCAGGATATATTTAAATTCCCTTTGTGCAATCTCAAGGCATACTCCAAAACTAAGAAATGTGTATCAGTCTGATTGAACCTTTTTATCTTAAATTATCCACTATATTTGCCCACAGCCCAAATTTTTATTAAAATATCAGGGTCACAATACAAATTACAGGTATGACAAACAATTACATGGAATAGTTCTAAATAACATTTTAAAATGCTACAAAGTCAAATTAACTATGTACTTCATTTTGGAGATCAGCCACAGAAAGATCCCCAGATGGAAGTGATCATATCCTCTATTTGCTAAAATTAATAATTAAAAACTGAATGAACTAAAAAGCATACTCTTACTCATGTTTACTTAATGATAAGCCTCACTGGGTTCAGTAGAGCTTATTTCCTAGTAACTATTTTAGTACTTTAGGCATAGTTACTTTAAAGTAAATATCCTTTAAATACATCTTTCTCTCTGTGGGAAAAGAACCCCACTGATGAATCTAGTCTGCAAAATTCCTAGGGGTGGAGGAAATACACAGCCACACACAGTTTGCAGCATGGGGTTAAAACCACATCAGGGCAGGGTATGTGCAATCAGTATCAGAAATCATAAACAAAGGTAGAAAGAAAAACAAAAGGTGGTAAATATGGAAAATGTAGAGCAAACGTACAAATAATTTAAAGAAAAGGGAAGTTTTCTTCTCTTCTGTCTTGTCCATTCAAATCTCTACACAGCTTTACACACAAATACATTTCCTTCATGCACAGTAAATAAAACACTAGCTCTTTCTATCTCCCTATCTCATCATCTCTGAACACATGATTCACCCTACAAAGAAATTCCATCCACCCTGACCCACACACACCTGTCTTCCCAACACCAAATACCACTCATAGTTGAAATCCTAGAGCTTTTTGTCCATCCCAATTCCCCAACTAACCCCCCCCCAAATCTTGTTAATATCTGAAATCTACACATACTTCCTAAGAGCTAAGTCCAATTGATCTTATGGAAATTAATGTCCAAAGTACTGATACTTAAGATTATAATACAAATCCCTGGCTGAATCCATTTTCTACTCCAGCAACCAGCATTCTAAGCAGCGTTCAGCATGGCAATCCATCCAGACATACTGTAATCACATGCACAAAAGCCGCCCAGGCACCCCTCCTCCTCTTCTTCTTCCGCTCTCTCTTATTACTACCCACCCCCTTTTGGGGGGGGGAAATATTTACACCTCCCCTTCTTACCCAATTGTATAAGGTTTGGGTCAACGCCAAGGGGGATGCATCTCTCCATCTTTGTGGACTCCTCTCAAACAAACCCCATGGACGCGGCAAAGAGGAGCTGGAGGATGCTCACTGCATTCAAGGGAGAAAAGACCCCCACCTTCTTACAAGAAAGAACTTCCGGGTAATGGTGAACCTTGTTTAATAAGCAGGTGAAGAACAATCCTCTCCCTTCCACCTCTATTCTGGGCTGTACTATTCTAAGGAATCCCCCCACACACACACACAAACACACAAATGCTCACAGAACAGGGGGAGGGGAAGATGGAAGCAGAGCAAGCCCTCTTGCAAAGCTTGAAATAGGAACAAAGTCTCAATGAAGCAAACTACTGGGATAAACCATCTAATCTCTAAGAGAGGGAGAGGGAGAGAGATTATCACCCGGATGTCAAAGAAATATGTTCTTTCCGATGTTCCACAGTGGTTATGATGACAGTGTAGTAGGTCATTTGTGCAGACATATCTAATTAATGTAGTCTTATTAAAGATTTACTAATACTGTGGAGATATCCTGACTACCACAAGTTCAGCAAAAATGTGTACATACATTTATAAACACAGCCTTAAATTCGAGCATCTCTATATAAAAAGAGTATAGCAATTGCAGTATATAAGTTTATCTAGGAACAAAACATATTTGCACCTTATAAAATTTGGGAACAGAATGTTCCAGAGAACTCTGGAATGTTCCATTTTCCCTCCAGACCATGCCATTACATCAATAAACCACCGATTCAAAGGTAGGGAGTGAACAAATGTTTTCACTCTAGGATTTTAAATCTGAAGTAGCAGCATCTTTCCAGCAAAGCAATCTTTTGGCTAAAATCTTTGCTTGATAATCATTAAGTTATGTACTTAGATTGGAAGATAGCTAACTCAACCTCAGTTTTTAGAAGATCTAAAAAATTAAAATTTGTAAATCTATTTCCTTTCTAGGTAAACAGATAAAACAATATTGAAGAGAAAATTATTAAATCATACAATGCATTGGTAGTGCTAGGAACTATCTCAAAGCACCTCCAAGAATAAAGGTACATATGCTTCTATAAGAATTCTAAGGCTTCAGCTCCTAGTTTAGTATTGATGGTGTGTCATCAAGTTGTTTTCGACTCCTTTTTTTTTTATATCTTTTTTATATCTTTTATTTTATACTAGTTAAGTGTACCCTTGAGCAATTAAACAAATGCCAGAGCAAATTATTTTTTAAATTATTTTTAATACAAATACTTATAAAACTGATGATTCTCGCTCCTTTTCATGAGATGGAAAAGTTATAGAGATTATGCCTATTATAACTGTATTTCTGAACATCAATGAAATATATTTTCTTTTTCAAAACTCTTGTTCTGTAAATAAGATGTTAAAATATTTCAGACTGAGAAATCAGTTTAAAACTGTGTATAAAAGAAAATCTGCAGGGCAGGCAAGGGAGTTATGATACAACTGACCACTTATTTTAATATAGTTTTACATCAGGAGTATAAAAATGACAATCCTATCTTCAGTCTGCAATAAAATCTACATGGCTCCTTTTGGATACTACACTAAGACATAATTCATGATTTATAAGCTACAATGGCTATGTTCACCCACTTTTGCCAAAAAAAACCCAAACCACATTCTGGCTTAACCTGATTAACTTCGTCTCACTACACTCATGTATACTACAACTAAATGAAATTTATTTGGCATAGCTTGCCATAGAAGTTTCTTAACCATGGTTTATGGTTTGGCATGTTTTGTACAACCCATATGTATACTAGGCTTAACATGCCCTTGAACAGTCCTTAAACATTGCCCAGAAACCACTGCAACACTAAAGAAATAATTGGGATTAAGTAGGAAATTACCACATAATCAATTGAAAAAAGATATGTAGAGTCAAATTGTGGAGTACTACCTATTGCAGAGATGGGCAGGAGATATTTATGACTCCTAGCTCTCTGGAGAAGGCTCTAATGTGGGAAAAGGTGGAAGGAAAGAGGACAACTAGGTGGAGTCCTGCTTTGAAGATTCAACAGCAGAGGGCTAAACTTTGCAGGTCAGACAAACTGGCCAAAAAGCAGGCCAGCAGGAGAGTAGACTCTAATGAGCAGTGTGCCTCAGCTATGCATATCAGTGGAGGCTCAGCTTGGCATATTTAGTGGCCTCAGTCCCTGAGAGAAAAAATTGAGAAAAACTTTTCAAGTCTCAGTGCTGTCATCTTTACTGTACTGTCCTTAGAACTTGTTGCGCAGAGTGCAGCAAAAAGATCCCAAAAAATCCTGCTCTCAGGTAACTTACACATCAGCATGAAAGCTTGCAAAATGCAATATCCATAGTTAGCTTTCCAAAGAAAATCCAGTCAGAAAATATAAACTAACTAGTCTTTATTGATAAAAATGCAAAACTTTATAAAATACAAGTTGCATACAAAATATAGGATATAACAAAGACTTCTTCTCACCTTAGCTTCCAAGACTTAACCACAACAAAGTCTTTAGCTAAAAAACACTCAGAGAAGAGGTACACTACTTGGTTACTAGTTAAGACTACATAACCCATAAACTACATGATTAACTTTTTACAAGACAAACACACTGAACAGGCTGGGCATTTAGCCCTCCCGTTATATTGCCAGCATGTACACCCCCACTGAATAACTAACATACACATTATAGTAGGTGGCAGTAAAAATCATAACAGAATCACAAGATACTTTGTTTACATTAGCTTCATAGAATAATCTCGACACCTGTTTTTGTATAGGGAACGGGATGACCTTCTTCCCATGAGAAAATCCTGATACCCCTCTCAGCCCGTTCACGACACAATAACACGTGTTACAGATAGTATAAACAACTGATTACAGCAATACATAAACAATTTACATTTGTTCTACTCCAAGGTTTGCTAACATTGCTTCATGTTGTACAATAGGCAATGGTTTGGTAAATATATCTGCAAGATTTGCTTCAGATGCACAATACACAAGATCAATGAAATTTTCTAACATAGCTTGTCTCACATTTTTATATTTTACATCAACATACTTTGTACGAGCTCTAATGTTTTCTGTTTTAGCTAATCCTATACAGGCTTGGGAATCTTCATACACTGTATAAGGCAATGACACTTGAATGTTTAAATCAGTGAATAATTGATGAAACCATCTTAATTCACAGATTGCTTCTGATAAAGCTGCGAATTCAGCTTCTGCAGTAGACAAGGCAATGGAGGTTTGCTTCCTTGCTTTCCATGCAATTGTAGATTCACCAAATTTACAAACAAACCCAGTTATAGACTTTCTGTCACTTTCTTCTGCAAATGAACTATCAACAAAAATTACAGGCTTTTCTGACCCATTAGTTGACATTTTAAGACAAAAATCTATTGTACCTTTTAAATATCTCATTAATCTTTTCAATCCTAGCCAGTCATGTTCTGTAGGATTAGCTACCTTACGGCTCAAAATCCCAACAACATAAGACACATCTGGACGTGTCCATTGTGCTAGGTATAGTACAGAACCAATCACAGAATGATACATTGCAGGTGTTTCACACAACTTTTCACATGTTTCATTTTTCAAAAAATCACAAGTCATTGGAGTTTTTACAGGTTTTGCATCTAACATTCCCATGTGTGTTAACAACTGTTCTATCTCTTTCTTTTGACTCAGATAGATTTCTCCATTTTCAGCTCTATGCACTTCAATCCCAAGGTAGTATCTTAACATACCTAGATCTTTCAATTTAAAATATTGCTCTATTTGCTTGGCAAACTCTTTTACCAAGTTTAAAGAACTAGTAGCAAGACAGAAATCATCAACATAAGTGAGAAGTACTGTATAATCTTTTCCAGTTCTTTTGGTATATACACATTGATCAGCTATTGATTTCTTGAAAACAACTTCCAACAAAGCTTTATCTAAGCATTGATGCCAACATCTCCCAGCTTGTTTCAATCCATACAGTGCTTTACGCAATCTGTATACTTTCTGGGAATCCTCACATGTGTAACCTGGAGGTTGCTTCATATACACAGTTTCATGAAGCTCAGCATTTAAATAAGCTGTATCTACATCAAAATGATGTACAACCATATTTCTTTGTGCAGCTAGGGCCAACATTACATGCAATGATTCAGGCCTAACTGTAGGTGCAAATGTAAGATTATAATTCACAAACTGTTCTTGTGAATAACCTTGTGCAACCAGTCTAGCTTTATACTGAACAGTATTATCAGGTAAAAGCTTTTTTCTAAACACCCATCTGGAGCCTATGGCTTTTTCTGATTCAGGTAAATCAACAATTTCAAAAACATTCTTATTTACTAATGCATTGAACTCAGTATCCATAGCTTCATTCCATTTATCTTGTTCATCAATTGGTAATGATAACATTTCCTGAAAATTTTGTGGCTCACATGTTATTTGACACACACTGACTTGTTGAATAACAAATCTTTCTGGTGGAACACCTTTTGTTATTCGTGTTGATCTACGAGGAATCTCAAAACTCTCTTGTATTTCCTCTACTTTCTCCTCTTTCTTTTCTACTTCAGCTAAAGCCTCTGCTTCTTGCTTTATCTGTGGAGAGGAGGGTGCAACAAGTGGTGTTTGCTCTCTAGCTAAATCTGTCTGTGACTCCAAAAAAACCTCTGAAGTTGCATGCAGCCTTTGCCAGTCAGAAGGCTCTTCAAAATTCGCATTTCTAGAGATAACTACCCGGTTTCTGCCCAGATAAAATCGATAACCCTTCGACTCCTGAGAATAATCAATAAATCTCAAATGCTGTGTTTTTGGTTGGTTTCTCCTTCTTTGAGACTTAGGAATTTGTACATAAGCAAAAGTTCCAAATGTACGCAGATGCCTTAAGCACGGATGTTTACCATACAGCAAAAAATAAGGAACTTCATTCACAGCTGAATTCCAGTGTCTATTAGTAAGAAATACCGCTGTTAAAATTGCTTCACCCCAAAATCTGGCTGGCAATTGATATGTGTCAAGGAATAAACTATCCTTAATTACTTTCAAAACACCGATCTTGCGCTCAGCAATCCCATTCTCAGCGGACATGCCCACATTTGTTAATCTGTGGAAAATGCCTTTCTTACGTAGCCAATTTTTAAACTCAAGACTCATAAATTCACCCCCTCTGTCAGTCTGCAAACTCCCTACTTTATATCCATGTCTTTTTTCAACCATAGACACAAATTCTTTGAAACGAGAGAATGCGTCAGACTTCTGTTTCAACAAATAACAAAATGTGAAACGTGTTTTATCATCCACTAAAACAAACATGAATCTTGCTCCCCCCCTCACTCGGAGGAAACGGACCAGCTAAGTCAGCATGCACAAGAGCAAATGGTCTTGTAGAAATCCTGCTGCTTTTTCTGGCGACAGGGGCGGATTTTATCTTAGATTGTTTACACACAGTACAATCAAGGAACTTAGAACACTTCTTGAATCTCAGTTCTGGATACACTTTGGCCATTTGTGACAAACACTTCCATCCAGGATGACCTAATACTCTATGATAATAATGAATGCATTTATCATGTAAAGGAACATTACCTGCACAACTTCCAATTAACACATCTTGTTTAGGAAGCATTTCATACAACTGATTAACCATTCTCCCTCTTGCACATTCAGCCCCCTCTTTTGTAACATAGCATTCAGAACCTTGGAACATAACAGAATAACCAATGCTAGTTAATACAGGGACACTGAGAAGAGAAAAATCAAGTGTAGGAACACAGAGTACATCAGAAACCACTTCTCCCAAACAAGGTATGAACACTTCACCTTGCATGGTTACTTTAGCTACAGAACCATCAGCCAAATTAACCTGTTGAATTTTAGGTTTACATTTAGTCAACAATAACTGCTCATTGTTTACAATGATTTCACTACAACCAGAGTCCAGTAACCACTTATCAGCATAACGTTTGTCTCTGTTAGAAATCAAAGCAGACACCAGTCTAGTACTCCCTTGTTTCTTAACTGTTGCTTTTGCATGACGGACAAACCTTCTGGAACTCTCAGCAGGCTGATTTTTCATAGGACAGTCTTTTATAAGATGCTTGGTAGAATTACAACGAAAACATTTTCTCACCAAATATGCACATTCTGTGCCAGCTGGAGAAGGTTGCTGCTTTACGTTATCAAGTCTTTTCTTAGGATTAGTCTGCATATCACGTGCACATTGAATTTCTTGCAACCTATTTGTTAAATACTCCACAGTTAGATTGGCAATTGGGAGCGACTGTACGGATTCTACTAATATGTCAAACGACCCATCCAGACTTGAAAGAATTATACATGCTTTTTGTTGCTCAGGAATGATCAGATTACGATCTGCCAACTCAGCAAACGAAGTTTTCATCTTATTCAGGTGCTCAATTACATTAGCTCCTGGCTCCAACTTAAGGTTATACAACTGCTTTGTCAAACTTACGATAGCAGATGCAGTTTGCCTCGCATAGATCCCACGCAACGCCACCCAACATGCATTAGCAGTTTCCAAACCACGAACATGCACCAATTCTGAAGACTCAAGTCCCAAAATCAAATTACCATATGCACGGTCCATCAAAGCTTGCTCTTCATTCGTGGGTGCCACCGGGGGTGGGTTGTCTACATAACACCAAAGCCCCTCTCTCATGGAAAAAGATTTTATCTTTATATTCCATGTTTGGTAATTTTTTGAATTCAACCTTTCAAACGGAAGGCTCACTGCTGCAGGTGGAGCTGCTGCCATATTTCACTTAAAACAAGCACTCAACCACAGAGAAAAATCCAAACTTCAAACGAAACAGTCACAGGCAGGGTAATAAATCCATAAATCACCCGTCACTCAGGAATTTAAGTCCTTGCTTCCAGCACGCCTGGATTCACGCCTTGGACATCATTCCTGGAACCTCACGCCTGGAATCCTGTTCCCGAACCACTGACCTCAGTCATCAGTCCTGGGCACTTGGTCCTGATTCTGCATACTGGGTCCTCTCTGGACTCTGAAACTTAGTCCTGAGATCTGAGCTCTGAGCCCTGGGCCCATAACCTGTTGCGCAGAGTGTAGCAAAAAGATCCCAAAAAATCCTGCTCTCAGGTAACTTACACATCAGCATGAAAGCTTGCAAAATGCAATATCCATAGTTATCTTTCCAAAGAAAATCCAGTCAGAAAATATAAACTAACTGGTCTTTATTGACAAAAATGCAAAACTTTATAAAATACAAGTTGCATACAAAATATAGGATATAACAAAGACTTCTTCTCACCTTAGCTTCCAAGACTTAACCATAACAAAGTCTTTAGCTAAAAAACACTCTCAGAGAAGAGGTACACTACTTGGTTACTAGTTAAGACTACATAACCCATAAACTACATGATTAACTTTTTACAAGACAAACACACTGAACAGGCTGGGCATTTAGCCCTCCCGTTATATTGCCAGCATGTACACCCCCACTGAATAACTAACATACACATTACAGTAGGTGGCAGTAAAAATCATAACAGAATCACAAGATACTTTGTTTACATTAGCTTCATAGAATAATCTCGACACCTGTTTTTGTATAGGGAATGGGATGACCTTCTTCCCATGAGAAAATCCTGATAGAACTCTGGATCCCAGTTCACTGTGTCTCTTGTCTTTTTCCTTGGATTCATCACTTGCGTATTGGATTCCTGGTTTTGACTTGTGCCAAGCCTGTAACTACATTTGCAGCTGCCATCTTAAGATACTGGTAAAAAGGACTGTTTTCCTCTAAAACTGTGTTTGTTGATCAAATTTATATAGCTGCCTATCTTACTGAAGATCAGCTCCAGCAGGAAGCAAAAGGTGCATCTTAGAAAGACAATGGTAACACAGTACAACTTTCAACCTGTTCTGCCTGAGTTTTGCCTATCACTGGACTGGGGCAGGCATCCAACTTGCTATCTTGTTGGAGGTGGGTGGCTAATCAATTTAAATAAATAAATAGCACAGAAAAGCATAGATGCATCCCAGCATCTGAAAATCTATTCCAAGGCTTTCATTGCTACTCTATAAAGTGCTAGTCTGTGGAGTATTTCTTGATTGCTGGTTCCTTTATTGTTGGTAATTAATCCAAAAAGACATAAACTATCCACACTTCAATATCTTCGTGATCAGTTCTAAGGCTAGTTGCTCTATATATTGTTATTAGTTTGGTGTTAGTCCCATTTTTTTTTACTGTGCTCCTTGATTTCATTACTAGAACTTGCAGATCATTTGCATTTTAGCTATCAGATTGTCACCAGTATACCACTTATTCATGTTTCTTCTTCCAGTTTTAAAACCATGCTCATCTTCTAATCCATCTTATTTCAATATATATTTCACATACAGGTAGAATAAAAAAGGGGAGCATATACAGCCTTCTTTCACACCTTTGCCAACCCAGGGCCAGTCTGTTTAGCCATGTTTCATCCACACTGTGGCTTCCTGACCTGTGTATAGGTTTCACATGAGGACAATCAGATGTTCTGGGATTCTCATCTTCCTAAGCACATTCCATAGTTTGACTCATTTTTGGTATTCTTTCTCAATTATCCAACATGCAGCAGCAATTGTCTCCTATTCCTTGGCCTTTTCTACAACCAACTTGAACATCTGTCATTTCCCTTTCCATGAGGGACTCTAATCTGTGGTTAGATTAGATCTAAGCATTATTTTGCCAGCATGTTAAATTAAGGATATTGTATGATAGTTTGCGCATTCTGTTAAGCCTCCTTTCTTTTGGATTGGTATGTAGATTGACCTCTTCCAATGTATTGGCCACTTGTTGTTCTCTAGATTTGCTGGCACAGTTTGGTTAGCATTTTTACAGATTCTTCTTCTTGATAAATTTCTGTAGATATTCCATCAATTCCCACAGCCTTCTGACTTGATAATGACCAGAGTGCTGACCTAACTTAAAATGTAATACTAGAGGTTTTTGTAAATAGAGAATATCCTCTAAGGCATCTTGGATATTGACATCTCTACTGTACAGAATTTCTGTACACACTTCCATCTTTGTTTGATCTTCTTGGAATCAGAATCTGACCGCTAGCATCCTCTAGCATACCTTCTGAGTTCAGAGATCTTTTGGAAGACTTTCCTTGTTTTTCCATATCTTTTTCCATGTTCATTGTCTTTACAGATGTCATTGTAAAGCTGCTTCTTGCCTCTTCTAAAAGTTCCCTGAAATTCTTTGTTAAGTTCCTTCCTGAGATCTTTGTCTTTCTTGATTTTGGCTCCTCTTCTCTTTTTTGCATTTGCTATCATTCATTCTGACATCCAGTTTGTTTTTTTCCTGTTTCTTGGTCTTTGGCAGCCTTTTTTCACATTTGTTCTTAACAACTTTGATTTCATTGCACAGTTTCTCTGGTTCTTTATCAATGAGGTTCAGGACTTCAAAGTGATCTTCTCCTTGAAAATGGTACCATTATTATTATTATTATTGTTGGTTGCATAGTCAGCCAAATGTTTAGACTGGATTTGGCATTTTTATCCACCTATTGAGTCTTTCTCAAGGATCTGGAATAGGCAGATGTTGTTGTCTGATGGTGTTAAAGGTATCGTCGCAGGATATAAGGTGTTCCAAGTAAAGCTGCCTTTTGCAATTGACTGATGGTGATTCTGTCAATGCCGATGGTGTTCAAGTGGTGCCCCAGATGTTTTGGGATTGCACCTAAGGTGCCTATAACTGTTGGTACTATCTTTGCTTTCTTTTGCCACTGTTGTTCTGCTTCTATTTGCAGGTCTTTGTATTTTGTGATTTTCTCCACTTCTTTCTCTTCTATTCTGCTGTCTCCAGGTATTGCAATGTCCACTATCCAGACTTTTTTGTCTTTATTATCAACAATTGTCTGGGGTGTTGTGTGGCAGGTGCTTGTCTGTTTGAATTCTAAAGTCCCAGAACACTTTAGCGTCTTCATTTTCTATTACTTTGTCTGTTTTGTGGTCCCACCAGTTCTTGCTTGCAGGCAAATGGTATTTCTTGCAGATATTCCAATGCACCATTGTTGCTACTTTGTCATGCCGTTGTTTGTAGTCAGTTTGTGTGATCTTCTTGCAGCAGCTAACTAGGTGGTCCACTGTTTCTTCAGCTTCTTTGCAGAGGTGGAATTTGCTGTCTGCTGCTGTCTTCTCAATTCTGGCTTTATATGCATTTGTTCTTAGAGCTTGATATTATTATTATTATTATTATTATTATTATTATTATTATTATTATTATTTGTATGGCTGCCCATCTCATCTAAGTGATTCTGAATAGCTTACAACAGGTAAAAACAGTCCAACAAAAACCAATTAAAAACCAATATACAAATGTATAAAAACTGTCCAAAATCAATTTAAAAAACAAAATCATGATCAGCAGAATTCATTCGACATCAGTTCAACACAGCCATTGTAAGAGCTCCCCAACATTGCTGGACCCCCAGGCATGGCAGCAGAGCTGTGTCTTCAGTGCCTTCCTAAATGCCAGGAGGGTCAGGGCCAATCTAAGGGCCGGGGAGATGATGTTCCACAGGGTGGGTGCCACAGCAGAAAAGGCTCTCTTCCTGGTTCCTGCCTGATGACACTCTTTCATAGATGGGACCCATAACATGCCTCTCCTGCCGGTCCTGTAGATCAGGGTTCCTCAACCGCGGCAACTTTAAGACAGGTGGACTTCAACTCCCAGAACCACCTGTCTTAACATTGCCAAGGTTGAGGAACCCTGCTCTAGATGTAACCAAGGAGAGGTGGTTCCTCAAATAACCTGGTCCCATGCAATATAGGGCTTAATAGGTCATAACCAGCACCTGAATTGAACCCAGAAGCAAACTGACAACCAATGAAACTCCTGGAGCAGAGGTTAATATGCACTGATCAAGGAATGTACATAACTGCCCATGCTGCTGCATTCTGTACCAGCTGCAGCTTCTGGAGCAGCCCCATATAGAGTGCATTAGAGTAATCCATTTGAGAGGTGACCAGGGCATGAGTGACTGTGTACAGAGCCTCCTGGTCCAGGAACGAGTACAACTGGCACACAACACAGAGTAGTCCAAAGGCTCTCCTGGCCAGAGCTGCCACCTGCTGTTTGAGCAGGAGCTATGAGTCTAGAACTCTTAGATTGCACACTGGGTCTGTTTGGGACAGTGGTATACCATCCAGGACCAAAGGTGATAAGTCCCTGGAACCAGCAGGCCCCAAACCCAAAGCCACTTAATCTTGCTAGGGTTGAGCCAAAGTCTATTGGGGCCTCATCCAGACCCCTACAGCCTCCAGACACTGGGATAGGACCCCAGCAGCATTGCTTAATTTGCCAAGGGTGGAGATACAGTATAAAGCTGGGTATCATGAGCATACTGATCATACCTCACCCCATGGCAACGGATGACCAGTGGGTTCATGTAGATGTTAAACAGGACTAGAGAGAGTACCAAACCCTGCAGAACCCTGCAAAGCAGGGGCCAAGGATGGGACCTCTTGCTCCCAATCAACTTTGACTGGAACCAACCCCAGAGGAAGGAGGAGAACCAGCACAAGGCAATGCTGTTCACCCCCAATTCCCAGAGCTGGTCCAGAAGGATACCACGGTCGATGGTATTGAAGGCCACTGATAAGTCAAAAAAAGCAAGGATGGATACACTACTCCCATCCCACTCATGCCAGAGGTCATCCAAAAGTGCAACCAATGCTGTTTCAGTCCCATTATCCAGCCCTGGGTCCTCTGATGCTGTTGTGTGACCACCTTCTCAACATTCTTCCTTAAAAAGGGCAGGTTGGAAACTGGACAAAGGTTGTTCGGTAGGGCTGTGCCTAGTGATGATTTGAGAAGGGAGCAAACCAGTGCCTCCTTAAGAGGTGAAGGGACAATCCCTTCTCTCAAGAAAGAATTAACTATCTCTAGAATGCAGCCTCATGTAACCTCCCAGGAACCTTTCCCAGGAGGCATATGATCAAAATCATATTGTAAAAAGTGGTTGGTTTTCTTATGCTGCTTTAGTTTAACAAAACTTGCACATGAGCAGTTCATGATCTGTTCCACAGACATCCCCTAGCTATGTCTTTGCTGTTACAACTGAACTTTTCCTTGTACTCCTTGTACTAATAATATAGTCAATTTGAATTTTTGTACACCATCGATTATGTCCATGTACATAGCTATCATTTTGGCTGTTATAAGGCTGTGTTAGCAGTAAATAAATCATAGGATTGGCAGAAATTGATAAATCATTCTCCTACTTCACTTTGGTTCCTAGAAAGTACAGTTCAACAATGTTTTCATTCTTAATATTTCCAGTGTTGGCATTCCTGTCTCCAACTATAAGCAGTGCATCTTACTTGCATCTTCTGTTGATTTCAAATTTAACATGACCATTAAACATCAACTTCTTCTTTTACATCAGTGGTTAGGTTAGAGCACAGACTTGGATAATTGTCACACTGAAGGGCTGTACATGAAGTCTAAGTGATACTATTCAATTGATTACATTGTACTCAACTACTGTCCTTGCTATATCCTTCTTATGAAAGCAATACCATTCCTTTTTTGTCTCCTGAATAGGAAACAGTATGACTGTCTGCCTGAAAGTGTCCAATTCCAGTCCATTTCCATTTGTTGATGCTGAAGATGTCAATGTGTAGTCAATTCATTTCCTCTTTTACTCTGTTGAGTTTTCCCATGTTCATGCTTATGTTCCATATTTCCACTACAATTCTGTTCTTCAACTTCAGATTTTTTTTCCTGCATGGCAACATCAGTGACTAAATGTCCCAAAGGCTTTAATCTAGTCACTTCATAATGGTCCATAATATTGGACTATTAATACTCCAAAAGATCTTCAGCTTTTGCTCAATAGCGTGTTGAAGGCATTTGATATGAGGAAGCCATCATCTGACACTATATTAGCTATCACTTTATATTGCCTAGTCATGTGGTTTTCTAGGTAAAATACAGGAGTGGTTTACCACTGCCTTTTTCCATGCAATATGAGCTTATGCCTTTGCCACTGTCACTAAAGTGATCATCTCCAGCATCTTCCTATATCACTGCTGCATAGCTAGGATGACCTTCATGCTTTGGGTGATCCTGCCAGAATTCTGGACTCTTGGCATACACTCCTGGTGTTCTTCACCCCCCTCCTCCCTGCAAATGAGGCAGCAACTACCTAGAACTCATGTGGATTGAGATGGTAGATAACCCAAATAACTGTCAAAGATTTCCAGTTCTCATTTATTTACCAGAAACAAAGTAATTCCCCATTCTTCTCTGTGTTTCACTGCTGAAAATAAAATTGAGAAAGGAGTTAACCAGGACTTTTATAAGAAAAGACTATGAGCTCTGTGTTTCTGAGCTGTTTTTCTTAAGTTATTCCAAATGTATATACACCAGCTTCCAATGGTTGGTTTAAAAGTTCATTTTCAGTTCTCTAAGACAGGAAGCTTGGAAACCAGTGCACACTCTGGATATTTAAATTAATTGGGAAATATTAGTGATATATTGAATTCTGTTTTTGTTTCTTCCTATTTACTTTATTTTGCCTAAAACATAATTTAGGCTATACTGAAATATATTCACTTTCTATATTCCACCCTTTTTGGTACGTCTTGTATCATTTGTAAAGCGTTACACATACACAGAAACTATGCAGTTTATCCTTCTAGTGAAAACATATGAGAAAAGCTGCATTTGCTGAAATTTCCTTTTTTAAACAACTTTTTGAAAACACATGCTCACTATTCTGTAATAGATTTATAACTCTTTCTGTATAGCAATGGTAACAGCAGACGTTACACCTTTGTTCTGTGAGCTGCACTGGCTGTCAGTTTGTTTCTGGGTGCAACTCAAGGTACTGGTTTTGACTTTTAAAGCCCTACATGGCACGGGTCCAGGTTATTTGAGGGACTGCTTCTTCCCAATTACACCTATCTTTCCCATCAGGTTGAGCAGGGGGGGGATGCTGCAGGTTCCTTCTACCAAGGAGTTCCATCTAGCAGGACCCAGACAGCATGCCTTTCTGCTGTGGCCCCCACCCTCTGCAACATTATTCTCCCTGAGGTGAGGTTGGCCTCATCCCTGTTTGCCTTCTGGAAGGCCCTTAAAATTTGGTTCTTCCATCAACCTTGGGGATCCTATGGTGAGCCTGCAAGAGGATTATATGTCAAATGACTGTTATTCTCCTGCATTCTTGAGTTTTTTATGTTTATGTTTGTCTGTTTTATGGTTTTAAATATATATATATATATATATATATATATATATATATATATATATATATGCACATGCATATGCATATGCATATGCATGCATACATGCATGCCACCCAGTCACATTTTGAGAGATGGACAGCTATATAAATCTATTAAATAAAACTATTAATTAATTTATATTTTAAATCCTACCAGTCACTCTCTAAAAGAACCAGGATCATTGTTGTTGTTGTTGTTCAGTCGTTAAGTCGTGTCCGACTCTTCGTGACCCCATGAACCATATTGCGCCAGGCCTTCGTATCTTTCATTGCCTCCCTGAGTTTGCTCAATTTCATGCTCATTGCTTCAGTGATGCTATCTAACCATCTCATCCTCTGCCGTCCTCTTCTCCTTTTGCCTTCCATCTTTCCCAGCATCAGGGTCTTTTCCAAAGAGTCCTCTCTTCGTATTAGGTGACCAAAGTATCTGAGCTTGAGCTTCATTATCAATCCTTCCAATGAGCAATCAGAGTTGATTTCCTTTAAGATTGACTGGTTTGACCTCCTAGCAGTCCAGGGGACTCTTAAGAGTCTTCTCCAGCACCACAGTTCAAAGGCATCAATTCTTCGGCATTCAGCCTTCTTTATGGTCCAGCTCTCACAGCCATACATTACTACTGGAAAGACCATAGCTTTGATTATGCAGATCTTTGTCGGCAAGGTGACGTCTCTGCTTTTTAATATGCTATCTAGGTTTGCCATAGCCTTCCTCCCAAGGAGCAAGCGTCTTTTAATTTCATGGCTGCAGTCTCCGTCTGCGGTGATCTTGGAGCCCAAATAAATGAAGTCTGTTACTGCTTCCATTTCTACCCCTTCTATTTGCCACGGATTGATGGGTCCAGATGCCATGATCTTAGTTTTTTTAATGTTGAGTTTCAAGCCAGCTTTCGCACTCTCCTCTTTCACCCTCATCAAGAAGCTCTTTAGTTCTTCTTCACTTTCTGCCATTAGGGTGGTATCGTCTGCATATCTGAGGTTATTGATGTTTCTCCCTGCAATCTTAATTCCGGCTTGTGATTCTTCCAGCCTGGCATTTCTCATGATGTACTCTGCATGTAGGTTAAATAAGCAGGGTGAGAGTATACAGCCTTGTCGTACTCCTTTCCCTATTTTGAACCAATCGGTTGTTCCATGACCGGTTCTAACTGTTGCTTCTTGGCCCGCATACAGATTTCTCAGGAGACAGGTAAGGTGGTCTGGTATCCCCATCTCTTTAAGAATTTGCCACAGTTTGTTGTGATCCACACAATCAAAGGCTTTTGCATAGTCAATGAAGCAGAAGTAGATGCTTTTCTGGAACTCTCGTGCTTTCTCCATGATCCAGCGAATGTTGGCAATTTGATCTCTAGTTCCTCTGCCTCTTCGAAACCCAGCTTGTACATCTGGTACTTCTCGGTTCACGTACTGCTGAAGCCTAGCTTGTAGGATTTTGAGCATAACCTTGCTAGCATGTGAAATGAGTGCAATTGTGCGATAGTTTGAGCATTCTTTGGCATTGCCCTTCTTTGGAATTGGAACGTAAACTGACCTTTTCCAATCCCGTGGCCACTGTTGCGTTTTCCAAACTTGCTGGCATATTGAGTGCAGCACTTTGACAGCATCGTCTTTTAGTATTTTAAATAACTCAGCTGGAATACTGTCATCTCCACTAGCTTTGTTGTTAGCAATGCTTCCTAAGACCCACTTGACTTCACTCTCTAGGATGTCTGGCTCAGGGTCAGTGACCACACCAGCATGGACATCAGGGACATTAAGATCTTTCTTGTATAGTTCTTCTGTGTATTCTTGCCACCTCTTCTTAATCTCTTCTGCTTCTGTTAGGTCCCTGCCTTTTTTGTCCTTTATCGTGCCCATCTTTGCACTAAACGTTCCTTTGATATCTCCAATTTTCTTGAAGAGATCTCTAGTCTTCCCCATTCTATTGTTTTCTTCAATTTCTTTGCATTGTTCATTTAAGAAGGCCTTCTTATCTCTCCTTGCTATTCTCTGGAAATCTGCATTCAGTTGCTTATATCTTTCCCTTTCACCCTTGCTTTTCGCATTCCTTCTTTCCACAGCTATTTGTAAAGCCTCATCAGACAGCCATTTTGCTTTCTTGCATTTCTTTTTCTTTGGGATGGTTTTAGTTGCTGCCTCTTGTACAATGTTACAGACCTCCGTCCATAGTTCTTCAGGCACTCTGTCTACCAAATCTAATCCTCTAAATCTATTCATCACCTTCACTGTGTACTCACATGGAATATGATCTAAGTCATACCTGAGTGGTCTAGTGGTTTTCCCTACATTCTTCAATTTAAGCCTAAATTTTGCAGTAAGAAGCTCATGATCTGAGCCACAGTCAGCTCCTGGTCTTGTTTTTGCCGTCTGTATAGAGCTTCTCCATCTTTGGCTGCAAAGTATGTAATCAATCTGGTTTCGGTATTGACCATCTGGTGATGTCCATATGCAGAGTCGTCTCTTGTGTTGTTGGAAAAGGGTGTTTGCTATGACTAGCTTGTTCTCTTGACAGAACTCTATTAGCCTTTGCCCTGCTTCATTTTGTACTCCAAGGCCAAACTTGCCTGTTATTCCGATTACTCCTTGACTTCCTACTTTAGCATTCCAATCCCCTATGATGAAAAGGACATCTTTTTTTGGTGCTAGTTCTAGAAGGTGTTGTAGGTCTTCATAGAACCGGTCAACTTCAGCTTCTTCGGCATCAGTGGTTGGGGCATAGACTTGGATTACCGTGATGTTGAATGGTTTTCCTTGGATACGCACTGAGATCATTCTGTCGTTTTTGAGGTTGTACCCCATTACTGCCTTTCCATAGTCTTATTGACTATGAGTGCAACTCCATTTCTTCTAAGGGTTTCTTGCCCACAGTAATAGATATAATGGTCACCTGAATTAAATTCACCCATTCCCATCCATTTCAATTCGCTGATTCCCAAGATGTCGACGTTCAATCTTGTCATCTCATGTTTGACCACATCCAGCTTGCCTTGGTTCATGGATCTTACATTCCACGTACCTATACAATATTGTTCTTTACAGCATCGGACCTTCTTTTCGCTTCCAGATACATCCACAGCTGAACGTCCTTTCGGCTTTGGCCCAGCCGCTTCACTCTTTCTGGAGCTACTTGGAATTGCCCTCTGCTCTTCCCCAGTAGCATATTGGACACCTTCCGACCTGAGGGGCTCATCTTCCAGCGTCATATCTTTTAGCCTTTTAACATTGTCTATGGGGTTTTCTTGGCAAGGATACTGGAGTGGGTTGCCATTTCCTTCTCCAGTGGACCACATTTTGTCAGAACTCTCTGTCATGACCTGTCCGTCTTGGGTGGCCCTGCACGGTATAGCTCATGGCTTCAGTGAGTTACACAAGCCCCTTCGCCACGACAAGGCAGTGATCCATGAAGGGGAGGATCATACCAAGATAGAAAAAATACTCACTTTTTCTAAGAATATTACAGACATTATGCTATCACGCTGATCAAATATGGTAAGTTTTAGTGATATAAAAATTACAATACTACTACTGACATATATTTTTCTGCTATAATTGTAAAACAATAAGCATAACTGAGTAAACATGTATTTGCCACTGTGAAAACAGGCTTGCCCTAATCCTAAATTTAAAAAAAAATCCAAAAAATGAGAATCTGAGCAGAATGTTATTTTATTCTGACCACTAAACCCAGGCCTTTCAGAAGCTATTCCAATCCTGGACTTCAGGAATGGAATCTGCAGGTCCTTTTGCCTTTAATGTACTCCATTAGAGACTTTGTTCTTCCTTTTCTATTTTCCTCTTTCTCTCTTGCCTAATTTGGGGCAATAACTTGTCTCCCACACAGATTATGTCTATGCACTATATGATACATACACCACTGTTTGAGAAACACTGCTATGGATAACCTTATCAGTCAGTGTGCACTGATTGGCCTATATGGGCATTCCTGGCATATTGTAATGGTCTGTGGGAATATCCTTGAGAGACAGGAGGAAGAGCCACAGGCAGGGCAATGATCAGATAAGAGACATCTCAGCCCACAGAAGGAATGTGGGTGTGGTAAGCATCTCAGAAGGGATCCTCCCTAGTTCCCTGGAAAGTAAAGGCAAGGGGGGAGAGATGTGCTTTCAGACTTGCAAAACTCTGTTACTGTAAACCTTACAATAAAGGTAATGTAAGTACTCATTGTTTTGGTTTCTTGTCTGAACTACCTCGAAGGGCTGATACATATGAAACACGCTCCAACATTGGAGACAAGAAAATAAGGCGAGAAATTATTGCAAATATTAGGATAGCACCACATTCTCCAAAATGTACATCTCTATGAAAATGAAATGGATATGAAATCCCTTCTACTGTAAACTTTAGAGAGAATGAATTCATCAATTAATTAGCCAACTATATTTTATCCTGACATGCTGTACAAACCCAGTCTGCATGGTTAGTTGATGGTTTTATGTGTTATGCTAATCCAGAAAATTGAGCCAAGTAAATCATCATTAAGTTTCAATGTATTGTGCAACTCAGGCAATTAGGTCAATAAACTACAGATCAATTTCTCATGCATTGACATGTTATGCAAACCGAACTATTGCCTACTTTATATTATGTGATTATTCATTGGGGCAGAAACCTATGCAGTGTCTGAATATCTAAATGTACAAGGCAGTAGTGTATGATACTTTATAATATTTTAATCTACAATTCTACAAATATGCCAAACATTTTCATTTCTACTATATTGAAACATTATTTTAAAAAACAATAAGCCAACAAGGTATGTCGAGACGCATGTCAAAAAAAACAACCCGGCTTCTTGCAATTAAGAATTTTTTTTTACAAAGCAGTAAATCACATTAGTGAGAGCACTCCGAAAAGGAAAGTAGGGAGTATATTCCTAGTAACTGGCTGCTGTCAAGATGTAAGACGGTATCTTTTAATTGCTCTCTGAGGTCAAAATAAGTCCTTTCAGTTCATTCACTCACACCATCTCATAGTTCCAAAGAGGTAAACTTCATCTTTCAAGGTCTACATTGTTTTTATTCTATTTCTTAGAGCCAACTACTAAAGACTGGAGTGTACACCTCTGGAATTTAAGACTTGTTTTATGTACCTGAACTGAACAGAACTGGTACACAGAGTACAGTCTTTTTATATAAAAAT
The DNA here is from genome assembly GCA_030867105.1 of Liasis olivaceus. Classification (NCBI taxonomy): domain Eukaryota; kingdom Metazoa; phylum Chordata; class Lepidosauria; order Squamata; family Pythonidae; genus Liasis; species Liasis olivaceus. The sequence continues at coordinate 144,344,810 of CM061348.1, forward strand.
CAATAGCTAAATCTTCCACATATGCTGCTTGCCCCAATCTGAAGACAACCTCCCAACTGTTGAGGACATGAATACATGGTGTCCTCAATCTGTACCTAGCACACCATGAAGGCAACCTCTGTTAACTTTCTTTGTTCCACTTTTGGCCCAAACCATGCTGGTCAATCCACATCAAATAATTTCAGGGTAAATTTGGGGCAGGGGTCTGCCCTAATGATATTTACCTAATACCACTGTAGGCACACACCCTTAGTCTATGGCCATTGATTATCAGAGTCATTTGTCTTTTGGCAGCAGGGCAGCACTTCCATTGTGCCAAAAAGTTGGATAGGATGGGAAGCATGGGGAAGTGGTTTTGCAGCCAGCACTAGGGGAGCGGGGGGGGGGGGGGGGAGGGGAGATGAGAAAGACCCAATTCTCTTTCTTCTTTCCCCTACTTCACCTGGTGAGAGAAATGGTGGAGGGGAGTAAAAAAAGAGAGATTGAGTATCTTCTTTCCCCCTTCTCTTGGGGGAATGAAGTGGCAGAGAATGATTTGTTCCCAGATTAGATAGTAGCACTTTAATGTGGCCATGTGGAAAAGCCCCTAGTTAGCTTCCTCTCAGCTTTATGTCAGCAATAAAAGTAGTGAAGAATCATGTTTTCCTTCTGCTTGAGTAACTGGAAATCTGAACTCTTGGTTAGTCATGTACAAGTATATATAGATCGATCACAAAATACTATCTTCTATCTAGCCCTAATGTAGTAGTAGTTGTTCATTCTGTATCATTTCTGCTTCATCCCAATTATTTTCCCCATGTGTATGACAGCCACTATGGCAACCTATAATGTAGATTTGCTGTTCTGCTAGGTGAGGCCTAAAGTGGCCGATATTAAACTCAGGCAAGAAGTTCTCAGAATGACTTATTAATTTCTCAGCTTGATCTACCTCATAAGTTGGTTGAGAGAATAAAGGAATGAAAATTATATTGGTTTAAGGTTTCTCTAGAAAAGGCAGTTTAACCTTTTTTTTTCTTTCTTTCAAAAATATAGAGTCCTGCATTAAGATTTGGCGTTCCTTGGCCCATACGTGAATTCTTACTTTTCCAAACCGTTGTCATATTGAGCCGTCTCCATTTTAGATTACTAACCTTTACGGATAAATAATTCCCCCTCACTTTGAGATTTATGCTATTTCCAATCCCAGCTAACTCCCATAGAATCACACACCGCCGGGATGGGCGGGGCGGGGCGGGGCGGGGAAGAGCAGGAGAAACGCCGCGCGTCACGCGAAGCACAGCGCGCGCCAGAAACAAGGGAGGAATGAAGGGAAACGCCAGCGCGCGTGCGCGAGTGCGTATAGCAACTCTCCCCCCTCGCTCCCCGTCGATTCGATTGTGCCTCAATGGCGCCTTCCGTCCAACTCCATTGGGCTTTGTGCGCGCAGAGTGTCTTGGGAATGGTAGTACCGTGTGTTTTACTTGCGCGGAGAAGCATACAGTGGTTGGAATTGAATATCAGCCATTTTGTTGGATTTGCTTAATTGAAAAAGAATGATTTACAGTACTGAAATGATGATATATTATGGACTGCCAAAATTAAACATGATGTAATACATACACGGCACTAAAAGAAATTATTAAAATTGTTGAAAGGATGAAATAGGTTACAATCTTACATACAGTGACTGAGCCTACCTCCTATTGAATTCAGTTAGATTTATTTTCTGATAGAAGATAGGTTCAAGATTGTATCATTTTTAACTAGATATGCAGTATGAAATCTGTACCCTGCTGGGTTCATGCATCGGTTTTTTTTTCTTCATATAGAATACAAATATAAAAAGTATTTAAATAAATTAAGGTTTAAGTGTCTTGAAACCAGGAAAAATGCCTCTCCCAGATAACAAATAAGGCTAGGACTACTGAATTCAGACCTGAGGCGGTTTTGAAGGGGTGATTCAGAGGGCAGGAAGGAGGAGTCATGTGACCAAAGATAATCAAGACCAGGGAAAATGTTAGGACAAATTGTTAGGCTCTGGAATCCCAGGATTTAATTCTTGTATGAAATAAAGTAGGAAGCACCAAAGCAAACTGGTTTTGTATCAAGCCTGATACTATTAATTGTTATGTGTAAGTGTGTTTAGGATAATGGACAGGATTTTAAATTCATGTATTTTTCCCTTATCCAGTTCCCTTGGTTTTGTTGAATACTCAGGACTGACTGGAAAATAAAGTACAGTACTTTATTACAGTTCATGTAGTAATAGTAATGGCTTTATACTTGGGCCTGGGGCCCCGAGTATGTGAAGGGCCCCGTTTCATGATTGTGTCGATACTGACGGTTTTTAAAGATCTCTTGGCTGCATTTATATTATATTTATTTTTTGTACTGTTTTTAATGTTGACTGTTTTTATTGTTAGCCGCCCAGAGTCACTGGTCTGAGATGGGCAGCTATATAAATTGAATAAATAAATAAATAAAATCCATACCATATTCCCACCAGTGGTCCTGTATCTTTAACAATGACAGGCTTTATATTACCACAATGGTAGTGTGGAAATGCCCACATAATCATATACCATATGTATATGATTAAGCATATGATGTTATGCTTGTGACCCATCTAATAATAGAGTTATTAGACCCTCTAATAATTCTACTTCAGCCTTTCACAACCTGGCTCACTCTATTTATGTTGGACCACAACTCCACTAATTTCCAGTTGCCATGGTGATTTGGAATGTGATAATAGTTATGGTCCAAATCCTCTACAAGGCATCCTCCTGTCCCTTAGGAATTCCTATAGGTTTTTTTCCCTCTTAATTGCACAGGGTAATCATATACATGTTTATTTAGAATTAATCCTGTAGAGTTCAGTGGAGCTTACTCCCAAACATGCATGGGATGATAGGTTTAGGTTGCCCTCAGATGCCCATTTTCTGGTACATTTCATCTAGAAATATCTGTACATATCTGCACATTTCGTCTAGAAGTCTAAAGTTGTCTGGATTTTTATACCCTGCATATGACAGCTTTAGTTAACTCAGTGGTTAAGCAATCATAGTTTACTCAATTCATCCCCTTTTCTGAACCATAAACTGACCAGATATGGAGAAGGTCATAGATTTGCATAACATACTTGGCTAAAATGTGGGTCGGTTGCTTATGTTTCAGCGTATTACATGAATCCAACTGTAATGTAATTAGATCAATTACATTAGTATAGTAGCAATCTTCCTCATCCCATTGTCTTCCAATTTGTTGTATTCTGGCTCCCATTATGCTCTGTCAGCATGACAGGAGTGTATTCTAGCATATCTGGAGGGCAACAGCTGCAATTTAAGTGTAATTAACTAATGTAGATTTTCACTATTCTAGTACTCTCCATGTTGAGATATGATGGGAGTTATAATCCAGTGTTAAATACAGTAGGTTCCAACGTATCTGGAGGGTGGCTATTAATCCACACTGAGCTAAAACACACAAGTGTTTTAATTATTGATTGCTATGCTGATAGCTTTAAAAGTATTACCATTCTCATTAACAATTTTGGATGCAGCCTTCTTCATTTTCAACATATTACATATTTGTTAAAAAGTATTAGTTTGTTTATTTATTTATTTATCATATTTATATAGCCGCTGATCTCACACAAAGTGACTCTGGGCAGCATACAACAATTAAAAAAATACATAAAAACAATTACAAATAAAAAACTATAAAAGTTCCTAAGTCATGTGCTTCAGAGTTATATGTTTTATCTGCTGTGTTGCCATGATGTGTTTGGCCAACTAAACCCAATTATCTGTGCTTGCTTAATATGGAATTGCTTGCTGTGATTCCATAACTTAACCACAAGGGTAGGCACAACACTTTAGACTAAACTGTAGCATGTTGTTAGATGTACTGTGCAAACACAATCATTAAAGGAAAAAGAAATCAAAACTTGTATGTGCATTTGTTCAGGAATAAGTTTAACTAAAGTGAAGTCTGTGGCTAAGTTTGCATAGCATGCTAACCCACTGTTAACTACAACTGAACTAGTTTTAACAAAATTCACCCAGTTGCCTAAGTATGCTCATGTAACTGCATAGCTGCATAGCACATTAACATAGCCACAAACTAGCCAACCACATTTTATGTGATATGCAAAAATAATGTATGATTCTTACCCCTTCTAGTTTAAGGATGTAACCTCCATTTTATGTGATGTGCAAAAATAATGTATGATTCTTACCCCTTCTAGTTTAGGGATCTAACCTCCATTTCATTCCTTATTCGCTGTGTTTCCGAGTTTATGAAGGACGTCAAGAAAGTTTCCAGGCTAAGAAACATGACTGTCAGCAAGACTTTAGTCCCTGACGCATCTAAAGTATGCAAATATGTACAAACATATTTTAAACCCTTCAGTTTAAATTGTTGGACATTGGATGAGTATTTAAGGAGAGAGAATTTGGCGCTTGAGTTCACTGAAGTCCCTAATGAAATACAGAAATGTTCTGTACGCGGAATATGAATAAACCGCCATGTACAAAGCAAGATTCGAGCTGTTTATTGCTGTCACTTCAGAAGAGAAACACCGAAGCTCTGGCTGACTCTGCAGGCGTTTATTTAGGTCTACTTTTCTCTTTTAGACGAGTTAATCGATTACTCTGGGATTGACTTCCCGCTGCCTACTGTTTGATATGGCGACGTCGAAGGAGGAGGCACGTGGCCTTTTCAGGCAGGGTGTGCAAGCGGTGTTGGACAGCTGGCCCGTGTTGCAGGTTAGGAGTCTTTCACGGTAGCGAGAAGAAGTGGACGGACGGACGGAGGGAGGGAGAGTGGGTTGAATGTGCTAAAAAGGGTAAACTGTATTTTTGAGCTGCAGGTATTTCAAAAGAGCAGGGAGTGTAGCAGTGGGAAAGATAGAGAACAACTTGTTTGGAGACGTGACTTCGTTCTCCACCTCACCCCGACCTTGGTGCTGGTGGCACGCTCGCGCAAAAACAACAAAAAAGGGCACATTTGGTTTCTTATTTTTGGTTTAGTGGATTATACAGTGCCAGTCAGTTGTGGTAGGCTACTACATCTGGCCTGCAAAACGCCGAACGGCCACTAGACGGCAGAAAGATAGAGAAACCTCTATTTCTTCGCTGCCGCCTAATGATTGTCCGGATTTTTGCAGCCCAGATATGGTAGCCCTCAATTGTGATCTCTTAAAAATCATGGTTTACTGTGTTGTATGAACACTGGCCGATATGTTGAGGTACGAAGTTTTGCAGGTGGGAGATTGATTTAATGGGTGTTAATGTGTGTAATGAATTGGTAGATGAGATTGATTTTACATTGATTGTGTGTTTATTTAGTGAAATTGTGCATTGGGATCTTTTATATGCTTGCTAAAAACTAAGACTAATTCCAGATGTCAAGCTTAATTTGATTGATTAATTATGTGCCATCAAGTCGTTTTCAACTCCTTGCAACCACATAGATTTTGTCCATGATGATCTACCCTTAACCTGGTTTTTCAGGACTTCCAACATGCACTCATCGCCACTGTAACTGAATCCATCCGCCTTGCTGCTGGTCATCCTCTTCTCTTTCCTTCCACCTTTCCCAGGATTGGAACTTTTTCCAGAAACAAGCTTAATTTCCTTTTTGCTTATTTGACGAACTGAAAAGTAACATCCATATGTATTTTTCTTTAGGGCTTTTTATTGCAAAAGATATAGTGTTAGTATATGTGGTTATGTTCCCCCACCATCTGATTAACATATGTGTAGTTAGTTTATGGTTTACAGTGTCATGTGAACCTAAGCAGTTCGGTCTAGTTTAACCCTGGATAAGTATGTCCTTTGTAATTGCCTTATACTTGTCTTGCATACCCATCCTGACATGGTTTTCCTCCCACTTTTATTGTGTGTGCCCTCAAGTCAGTCCTGATTCCTAGCAACTACCTTGAAAAGTCCCTGCAATTTCCTTGGCAAGATTTTCAGAAGTGGTATGTTATTGCCTTCTTTTAGGGCTGAGAGAGAGTGTGATTGGTCCAAAATCACCCAGCTGGCTCCATGCCAAAGGCAGGACTAAAACTCATGCTCTCTCTGTTTCTAGCCTGGTGCCTTAATTACTACATCAAATGGCTCTCTTTTTCTTTTACCTCCCATTTGTCCCCTGCTTATTTCTGACATGTTGCTTCTGAGGCAGCATGTTAGGGGCTACTAGATCTGGGCTATAAACATCTTGACAACCATTAGATGGCAACCACCGCTCCTTGATTTTCATTACTACAACTTGCAAATCATCTGCATTTTCAGCTGTCAGAGTAGCATTATTAGGTTATTGATGTTTCTTCCTTCAGTCTCAAAGCCATGCTCATCTTCTCCAATCCAGCTTCCTTGACCATATATTCTGCATATAGGTTGAATAGCTAAGAGGAGAGTTGTCTCACACCGTATCAGCCTGGAGTCAGCCATGCTTCACACTGTGACTTCCTGACCTATGTATAGATTCTGCATGAGGACAATGAGATGTTCTGGGATTCCCATTTTTCTAAGCACATTCCACAGCTTGACATGGTCAACACAATTAAAGGCTTTTCTATAATCAGTGGAGCACATATTGACTTCTTTATGCTATTCTTTGGTTTTGTGTGCAGCAGCAATAATGGCTCTTGTTCTTCAGTCTTTTCTAAAACCAGCTTGAACATCTGGTATCTCCCTCTCCATGTATAATTCTATATCAATGATCCTAAATGCTATTTTGCTAGTATATGAAATTAAGGATGTTGTATGATAGTTGTACACTCTGTTAAGTCTCTTTTTTTTCCTGAGTAGGAAACAGTATGGCTGTCTGTCTGAAAGAGTTTAATTCCAGTCCATTTCAATTTGCTAATGCCATAGTTGATTCGTTTCATCTTTTACCGTGTTGAACTTTCCCATGTTCATGCTTCTTATGTTCCATGTTCCCACCATAATTCTGTCTTTCAGCTTCAGATTTTTTCCTGCATGGCAACATCAACAACTAGACACCCCAAAGGCTTTAATCTGGCCACCTAATGATGCCATTAGTACTCCAAAAGATCTTCAGCTTTTTCTCAGTAGTGTGTTAAGTGCCATTTGACATGACGGAGCCATCATCTGGCACTATATTGTCAGTCATTTTGTATTGTCTAGCCATGTGGTTTTCTAGATAAAATACAGGAGTGGTTTACCATTGCCTTTTTCTGTGCAGTATAAAATGATGCCTTTGCCCTCGTCATTAAAGTGAACATCTGCCCCAGCATCTTCCTATATTGCTGCTGCCCAATATAGGTACCTGCTTGCTTTAGCTCGGATGAGCTTCATATTCCTGATGTACACTCCCAGTGTTTTTCCCTCATTCTTCCCAGGAACAACACCCCACCCCACCCCACCCTATTGAAGCAGCACAGCAGGACTTGAAAGGGGCATATTATGATAGGCTAAAATATGGGTTGACTAGCTAATAATATATTATGCCATGCAAACCCAGCCAGTCTGTTTATACAACAGTATTGATAAATAAAGATTTAATTCTTCATAATCAACTGAGTAAATGAGAGGATATAATAACCTGATATACAAATACGTTATATAAGATACTATGTTGTCAAGACAGAAACCAGGAGAGAGGAAGTAACTTTTCTGTTGAGGTGATGACAGTAAGATGTTAAATTATATTTATCCGTGGAATGAACTTAGAAGAAATTGTACCACCTCTCACCAAATAAACTTGGTTTCACCATAGTTGTGTGAACTTTGTTCCAGTCTGGTCAAGAATAAGGAATGCATATTATTAATTTAAGTAAACTAATAATGCCAATATACTCAAAAAGTGAACTCTCAACTTTAAAATACATCTAATACATGGGTGCTTTTCGCCTTTTAGATTTCCCTATTCTGTACATGTCTTAATATGCTATACAAATATGGCTCCTTGAATTGTAATGTTCAGACACTGAGCCTCTGTAACTAGTGGCAAAGGGGCTAAGCACAGTACTAGAGGACACAGCTTGCGTGCAGCTAGCTGGTGAAGGGCAGTTAGATAGCATGCTCTACTTGATAAAATGAATTCACAAAACATCTGTACCCACCTCTCATACATAATGGAATTGGAAACTATAGTGATTTACTAAAATCAGACTGAGCATGACAGGACCAAAATGACAGTATAGACAGAAGGTAAAAAGCTGAATAAATTATGCTCCTTCCCTTTTAGGTTGACTGTCAAGCAAATGACACATATATTTTTGTATGTATCTATTTCACCTTTTATTTACAAAAAGAAAAAAAATGCTTCAAGATTATTGGAAGGATATGTATATTTTGGTAATGTCCTAGTTTACCTTACCAGTAGGCCCTCATTGAAACCCACATCGGGAGAAAAAGTGGCTTTTCCCTAATTCAGCTCCTGAAACCGAATAGGAATGTGAAGAACAATTTTGTTTTGTTATTAGAGCTCAGCCAAGGACTGAAAACACTATTTGAATTACAGTATTATCAAACCAGTTTTGTCATGATTTAAATTATGCCTATCATCACCCCAAGCAGCTTTACAAAAGTTTGCGTCTTTGCTGCATAAGCACTCAGTTACTGTTTATGAACATGTCCTTGTCTTCTTCCAATTGCAGATTGCAGTTGAAAATGGCTTTGGAGGGGCATATAGCCAAGAGAAAGCTGAATGGATGGTGGGGGCTGTGGAACAATACTTTGAAAGCAATGGTGAGATAATGTCCTGTTGATTGAGATGGTAGATTGGGTGGGATATGGGTGGTCCATGATGTACCTAGAATTACGATGGTACAGTATTCTGATCTGTTACTTATTCATTGCTAATGACAGATGAAGAGCCTGATTCTTGTCCTATGTATGGCATAAAACGGTGGATCTTTAATTTCAAGTAGCCCTTAGGGGTTAGAACCCTCACTGCCATGATGTAGCAGTCTAAAATGTAACAGACATTAAAAAACAGAGATAAAAGTCTTCATGTTTATTACAGTTTCAAAACCATAAACTGGGACATCACTTTAAGGATAATTATGACCACCTATATAGGGACGCGGTGGCGCAGCGGCTTAATGACGCTGAAAGTTGCCGGCCAGAAATGGCTGACGCTTCGGCGGTTCGAGTCCAGCCTTCGCGTTAACAGGATGAGCTCCTGTTTCCTCCCCAGCTCCTGTCAACCCAACAGGTTGAAAACTCATGTGAGTAGATAAATGGGTACTCTCACTCCGGTGGGAGGAAAAATGCTGGCAGCGCCTTGCACAGAGAGACGGGACCAGTTGCTGGTAAGCGCAAAACCGCGCTCGCCTGAAAAGGGCGCAAAGCAACGGAAACCCCGCCTCCTGCGCTCGCCAGCTGGGCTATGCTCTAGGACGGAGGCTCTGGCAAACCACTTCCGAAAAACAATTGCCTTGAAAACTGCAAGGATTCGTCCAGGCAGTCACTGCAGGGTCAGTAATGACTGAGCGCAGACCAAAAAAAAAATAAAAAATGACCACCTAGTATCCCAGGACCAACATTGCTAGATTTAAATAGAGGCTCTGGGATCAGAGCTTAATGAGTACAATTAAAAGGCCTGGAGCTGGCTTGTATGCTTTCTTTATGGAGAGTAGTTGAGACCTGGAGGGTTATGTTGGATGGAGCATAACTCCAGGCATCTTTGAAAATTTCCTGTGCAATTCTGTGTTATTTGACTGTGTGTCCAACCTCTCTGCAGCTGACCTTGAACCAGAGGAGATGGAGGATTTCCTTGCTGAATTGATGAACAATGAATTTAACACTATAATAGAAGATGGAAGCTTGGCTCAGGTATTCACATGTTAATCTCTCAAGGGAAGAAGAGTGCTGTCCTTCTGTCCTCTCCCCACACCTGACTGCCAGTGCTCCTCTTGGATAATATGCAGTTGGAGGAGTTATATGGAGTTTTAATAGACCCACACGCAGATCCTCTCTGTCATTCTTTGTTTTGAAAGCTTTTAGACAGATCAAGAGCTTTTTCCACCACTAATTGGTGCAACTCCTGTCGAGGTGCTTCATAGAACTCCTTGTGAGTTGGGTTCTGCACATCACTGTACTGTTTGTTAAGTCTTCAACAGGTGAGAAGGTTGCCCCATAACATTGCTTTATTGCAACTGAACAATTTCCTTGCAAAACCAAACAAAAAGTAGCCTGCATTTGCCAGGGAGAAAAGCTATATTTGAATCTTTCTCCTGTGCATCTGTTTATCTCTAGGAAATGTTTTGTGCAGCTTGTTGTGGAGAAGGTGCTGCAGGGGGCACTCACTGTGCCTGTCAATGCCTCCTTAGGGAAGCTGTGCCTTTTCCAGTGCTTACACAGCTATGTGGTTTCAGGAAAGTACATGTTGGAGTTAAGGTAACGGTGATAGAATGTTACAGCCTTGCTTATTTTTAAATACTTATGCACCTGGATTCAACAACAAGATGCTTGCTTTAATATGGCCTGTGCCATTTAACAGAGTTGCTAGTCAACATCTGTGTGAAACTACTGGGTGAGATTATTTCTCAATCTGTGCTGTCATCAATCTCCTAGCAGTAACCAACTTTATTCCAATAGAAGAGAATACCTGTAGCTCAGGGTTGAACTGTGGAGCCTTTGGTGCTCCCTGAGCTTGGTTGTTTGCTTGCACACGTTTCATTACCCAACTAGGAAACATCACCAGTGCTAGTGAGTGTGGGGTTTGCTCCCTGTTTATATACAATAGCTTGCCCTGCCAGTGTTGATGGGGGTGTGGTTTTCTCCTTGGGAGTTTCTTGATTAGGGTATTGTTTTCTGCTTGAGTTGCATTGTGCAACTTGCTGACCAAGCCAGAGTTAACTGGATGAGTGCCTCATGCTAAATCACACAGGACACAGTATCCTCATTAAACTAGTGCTAAGGATTTAAAATGGTTCTCACTTCTCCAGCTGACCAAATCACAAGCAACCATAGTGGGGCACTATTGCTCCATATGCTAAAGTGTTGCACTGATGCAACTTGATCTGACTTCTTCTTCTTCATATCAGATTTATGAGCTAAGTGCTTGTAAAATGCTAGGTCATAGTTTTTACACTGTAGATGGCAGTACCCTAGAGAAGTGCAAGATTCTTAACAAATTCTTGCTGGGTGCACGGAACACACTAAGCCAAATATTTGGCATAACATATTATATGAACCCAGCTATTATGGTTTGTGAACTATTTATGGTTTACTGTTATATTGGTTTATTGTATAGCTGGGGGGATGTGGAGGAAGAGAGCCAGAGTTTATGTGAGCTTTTGAATCTTAAATTATATTTATCCTCTTTTGGACCATAATCTCTAAAGCTAATTATTTATGAAACTTTATCTTGGATTGCTCAGAGGGAGGACAGAGGAAAAGAAATAGAAAGCTTGCAAATGAGTGAAACCCCCACAAATAAGCCTAGTTATGATACTGTATCATTGTACTTGAAGATTATACCAAAATGTGTATGTGTGGGCTTTAAACACTCCCTTTGGAGATTATAACTGAACACGAAGAAATTAGAAGGCTTTGAAGTTTGCTATATAAACTAGACAATTTTCATCCAGAAATATTACAAAGAGAGAATTTCCAATTTCAAACTGTGCCTTTAAAGTAATAGCTGCCTCTTTGTAGCACTTCGGCAAGTATTTACTGAAATACATTTATAAACTGAACCGATGAAGGAAAGGCTCGGGCACTAAAACAGTGGTCCTTGCTAGAGACGGCTACAAACAAAAGGGTCTGTGCCCAGTAAATGAAGATATTGATGTGTACATTAAAGCTCAAAAACAATGAAGGATTGCTGCCTTTTCCCCAGAGGTGTAACCCCAATAAATTCTGGTGATCAGAGCAATGACAGAAAGGAAAACAACATGCCGTGTGAATGGTCTTTTGGTCCTTACCACTCTTGGACAAATATGTATTACCAACATTGTAGATAAGAGCACCTCCAATGTTGCAAATGTTATGAAATAGCTATTGCCGAGACAACTAAACTCCGAGACTACAGACAAACACATGGACAATAGTGTACTCGCGGTACAACCATGCACAATAAGAACTCTGTATAGCCATTGCAGTTTATTCAGTACACATTGTGAGACAGACAATGGCTTAGCATATTGTGTACACAGCCACTCACTGGCCATACATTGCTCTAAACCATAACATGATTATGGTTTGAAAAATGTGTTGCATTTTGGCTTACTCAGTAAACTGTGATTTATTTGTCTCATTTGTCTAGAAGGCGTTGATTTGGAGAAGGCCCAAGCTCAAAGCCATTCTCAGTTCCAGAATTGACTGTATTTGTCAGCAATTATCGGGGGGGGGGCTGTGGGGAGTCAAGCTGGAATGAGAAAAAGGGAGAATGAGATAACAGTGTTTTAAGTATTTATATTTTGAATATTTTGTGATATATTTAATGCTGATGAGACTTGCTAAAAAGTCTTAATTGCAAAAATAGCTAAAAAACTCCAGATGTTCCTCTGGCTCTGAAGGATTAAAGTCAGCCATTACTTGGAAGGTTATTTTAACCAATCTGGCTTTGTACAGTATGCTTGCCTAAAATGTGATTGACTAGTTTGTGGCTCAGTGAGTTGGATGAATTCAGCCAGCATGGTTAGTTATTGGTACAGGGAGGTATGTGAACCCAAGCCATTGGATTAAGTTCAGTAAACCTTGGCTTAAACTATTGTGTAAATATAGCCTGAGAAGCGGTTGCCACATTCTACATATGAAGTTGGATCTATGGGTATGTGAAGACCAACAATTCCATAGTGTGGGTTGTTGGTTTTGGCTTAGCATTGTGGTTGAATTAGGCCACTGTTGTGGTCAGAAAGCCATGGCTTGGTACCACATGTGAACCCATTCTATATTTTTAGCGTTTGGAGCATCTTCCTTAACTAACATACCTCTTGGATGTTGATCAGTTAGTGGCAGTAATTTTAGCCAAACATCCTTGTAAGTCCATTACTACTGAAGAATAGTATAACTAGTCATAATCTGTCCAATAGCTGTGCATGTCTAGCCTCTTATGCTGAAAGAATTGGGAGATACCAGCTCCTGGCATGGAAAGAAGAGAACTAGAAGCTGCTGCTTTTAAGCCATAAACCTTTTCTTCATGGGGAGGGATGCTGGTCAAAACCTTTATCTACTGAGCAGCATTTCTGATCATGCAGCAGTGTTCAGAGTTGGTGAGGCAAGGGGTGAGATGGCAGGTGGGACCAGTTTGTGGGGTAGTTGGTGGCTCCTCCAAGGTAATGAGAGATCTCTCTCTCTTCCCACACTGTAGGTAAGCCAGCAGCTGTGCCTGTTCTTCAGACAGGGCTATCAAGGAGATGCTGCAGCAATGCGTGATGCCATTATCCAACTGGCCCAGAAGAAACAAGAGGCTAGGAGGGCAGTTGCCAAATCTCGGCTGGCTGCAGAAAGCAGCAGCGAGGAAGAAGAAACTGAAGAAGAGGTATTGCAAAGACTTCTGAGAATTAAGACTGAGCTCATAGAGCAATCTGCATACAAAGTGACTTTGTAAATCTGAATGAAGTCTGAAGGCTTTGGTGTATGTTCTGTGGAATGCATTTGTCATAGGAGAATTAGAAACTGATACTGAATTCAGCCAATTCTTAAAATTGTGTTGATTATTGTGGGATTATGGCAGTTTAAACTGCCTGGATTAGGCTTCTGTGCAGCTGGTATTGTAAGAACTATCTGCTTGGTATTGAAAATTAACAACTAGATTTTAAGATAAATTCTGCAGTTATGTTAGCCACTACGTGTTTGTTTTGAATTAGCCAGCTGTGTCAATTGGTGGGAGCCAATTATGGTTTATTCAAGACACCATGGAAAACAAACCATGAGCTTGATCATCTTTGTTCTGTTTCTTCCTCTTCCAGGCCATGGACTGCAGTGCTGGTTCCACCATGAATGGATCACAAAGCAACCCTTCTCTGCTGTCAGATACAACTACTGAAGATGGTTGGACATTGGTGAGGAAGAAAAAGAAATAAAGAAAAAAAATATGATGGCAGACCTGGACAGATACAGTAGTGAACTCTTATGCTGCCAAGGCTTGGACATTTCTATAGGAAGCATGATAGACTTCCATATAAGCCTGGGCACATTGGAAGCACTTTGTCGACTGTACCTTCGCTCCTGACTTAACAGAGGCTGAATGGAATCCAATTGGGTGGTATAAAACCTTTTTAATCTTTGAAGTTGCTTCCCCTTCAAGAAATGGAGTATATTCTTTTGCCTCAGTGACCTTTCTGGGCTTTGAAATAAACATTGAACAACAATGTAGGTTCTTTGACAGAGAAAGTCCTCCTGCTGTGTCCTGTTCATCTGTCATTTGATTCAAGTCATTGGAAAGGAGGTAACTATTTCCTTTCCTTTCAGGAAGACAAAATCTAGCCACCCCCCACTGTACAAAGAAAGGACTGCATCCACGCTTATTGAAAGAAAAAGAAGAATATAACAAAAAAAAATCCTGTATTTAAAAAAAAAGAACAATGAAAATCAAAACACAACAATGGAACAAAAAAGTAAAATGGACAATACACAAATCATGGTGGTAGGACACAGGAAGTTTTGGTCAATAAAAGCTTCCCTTCCCTAACCTTTGCAGTGGCCAGCCACTATACAAGAGCAACAATAAAATATTATTTTGGTAAGATTTTGTATATCCCTTAATACTGAGGCCTTTTTTTTAATATAAAAGTTACATGCACTAGTTCTATACCACAGGAGGGCGAAGATAAAGAATACGATGAGTACCAACAGCAACACCAGGAAACCTACATAAAATAAGGCAAGGATTTGTTTTTTGTTTTTTTTTAAATCCCACACACACACAAACCCTCCACTCATTTTGTGTGTTGAAACAGTACCAGCAAAAGGAGGAAAGGAGAGCGATACCTCAGGGGACTTTAAGAACCTCCAAGATAGTCCAACAAGGCTCAAGAGTTGTGAAATGTTGGTCATTTTAAGTGCATTGTATCAAGGAGAGGAAGCGCCTGCATTTGGTTACAGGGGAAGAAGGGTGCTTTATCTATTATTGTAATAACCACGCTTTGTATAGAATCTCATGCACAAATATCCTGTTACCTAGCCCGGGAGTGGCCCATTCTAAGCCAGCTGGGAACTTCACATTATTTGCCAGTGGAGTGCCTCTCTTTCTATCAGGGACAATACCTTCCCGGATATTTGATGCTGGAGACTGGCTGTTAAAAACAGCATAAAATGGTTCTGAAATTGCAAATCAACCTCTCTCTTATTAATACTTTAATATTATTTTCTTGAGCAGTGTTATCAAAACCAGCACCATATAAGCAGGTCTGTGAGCTCAATCTGGCTATTGAGAAAGGTTCCTTTTGCATATACAATTTGTGTTAATGGGAAAATTAACAGACTGCAGTAGCACTATATTCTAATGTTCATGACTCTTAAACTAGGACCTTGGCAGTCTGTTCAGTAATTTGGCCCTGCTCCTTATTCCCTGTCCCTTAAAGAATTCTAAGGCTAAATATAGATATTCTTGGCTGTTCCCCAACCTTTCCCATGGGCCACCTGAATGGAATTTGCTAATAAGTTTGCGAACCTCTTTCTGGACCTTGCTTTGACCCAAGAAATCTAATCTCCCCATCCCCACTGAGGGTTCAAGAGCCACTGGGGGTACAATGGCACAGACATGTTGTTAAATAAGTTGGGGTGAAATGCTGACACTGAAATGAATGATATTTGAAGTATCTGGACTTTCGAATTGGAATACAAACCCTTAGTTGCATTCCAATTCAGTGTATATAGTCTTGGTCTCTAGTGTCAGACAACAGGCTGTTCACTGTAGAAACTTTCTCCCCCAGCATGCCTATGCTCCTTGCTCCTCCGAAAGATGACATTTTCCAGCTGCTGTTTTAGATTAGTAGTAGGTGACATATGACCCTCCAGAGGTTGCAGAACTCTCAACTTCCATCAGCCCTTGCCAATGTGGCCAAGTGGTAAAAAAAAAAAAAGATAGGAGATGCACTCCAACAACACACAAAAGGCCACAAATGTTCACCTGATGATCCATTAACGTTAGCTAACTATGGTTCTCTTTTGCCATTCTATTTAATTGGGGAAAAAGGCCCAATCACAAACTAGAAGAGTGGGTGTTACCCAAATTGTACCTGCAGAGCTCTAGAGCTTCACTGAGTTCAGCAGGCCTGAAGTCAGTCTTAGGATTCCACAAAATGATAAAAGAAAATTAAATAAGGGGATATAACCAACTCATCAAATCTTGTGATGAGGGAGAACTTATCCTTAAGAGAGAAGCCTGCCTCTTGTAAAAAGGTAAAGACAGTCCTTTTTTTCCTTCTCCCAACCCAACCCAATCTAGATTTATTCCCATTTAGCACAAAAATCAAGACTGGTAGAAAGGCTTCAAGTTGTAATGGAAGATTGCCTACCTGAGGCAGGCTGAAACATCCTACCTAATCTCAAACAGAGATGGGGAGTAAGAGGAATAAGTCAACAAACAAGGCAAAACAGATGCTTGAGAAAGGACACTCCCCCATTTTTGCCTTCCCAAATTACTGCAGTTCAGTAAGTGCTAAATAAGCAGTGGGGGATTGGAAGAACAGATCTTGGTCCAAGAGTTAAAGGAAGAGGGAAGCACGTTCTTAGAAGAAATCACCTCCTCAAATCAGTTTCTCCATGCATAAAAGAACGTGAAAGGAACAAAGTTGGGGGGGGTGTGAGTTACTGCATGCTATGGTGCGGGGAGAACTGGCCTGGAGCAAATCTCAGTGCATGTGCTTTATCCCTATGGCTAGGGCATGGCAGAGAACACCGTGGCTGAGGACAAGTCAGATGGCCTATGGCAGATGCTGACCAAAAGAACTGTGAGAAAGTGCTAGAGAGAGAGAGAGAGGAAGAAGAAAAATAGTTTCAAGTATACTGGTCAGGGAATAGTGAGCAAGGTCCCCATGTGGGCAGAGTCAGTTTTTCCCAGTTCCTCAGGCCCATGCCTAGGTTCTCTCTGCTTCTGTATCCTCATCAGCCTCCAGAATTGAAGGCGGACTCTTCGCTTCTTCTCCGCGGCCAGCCCTGCTCAACACTTCCATCCACCGCTGCCGCAGCTCCTCAGTCTCAGGGCTGAAATACCAGCACAGGTGGCTCTGGCTGATCCGGAAGGCGTGGCGTCGGTCCACCCGTTCGCTGGGCTCAGGAAGGTTTACTTCAAACCCAATCAGAGGCATTGAGCGCTGAGCTTTCACATCCTGCAGGATGACAGAGCAGGAAGCACACTGAGAGGTTACAAACAGCCCTGAACTGACCCCGTGAGCCAAGATCAATTGCCCTGCTGGCTTAGTCTCCTCTTTTCCCAAAGAGATTCACCCCCAATTGAGCATTCATATCAGATGAGCCCACTGCCTTTTGACAGCTGATTTTTATCTTTGGGGAGAGGGTGACCTCTAAGTCAGGAGAAGGTACTTTGTGGCTTGCATGCAGCCCTCCGTTCCTTCAGAGCCCTATTATTCAACAGCCTTTCGGCCCCATGATTCCAAGAGGCAGGAGTTAAATAAGCAATTAGCGAAATATTCCATCCTTACCACACTTCTCCAACTGAACTCCCCCGAAAGATAAAAATGATAGCACTATGTCACTGTCGTGCCCTTTGTGGCTACTAAAACAAAAACAAAAAAGGAAGAACGTGCAGCCCTTGGCTAGAAAATGTTGCCCACCTGCACCTTAAAATGTGAACAGGAGTCTCACTCTAAACCCTGGGATGGTGTTGCCATTCTCACACAAAAGGAGGTTTGTTACTGTCTTCCAGGTTAAGGTAAGGAACCAAAAACAGATGGTAGAGGAGAAGGGGGGCACTGCCATACCTGCGGAGCTCCGTAGATGTATAACACCAGAGGTTCATTTTCAGGGATGACAAACCAGCCTTTGTGCCAAGCCTTCCCTCCTTTCTCCATGTAGTGCAAGAAACTGCAGATCACACTGTTCTCTGCCACCACAGAAGCTTGTTTCTGCAGCAAGGCCAGAAAGGTTAAGTGTTACCCACCAAGATCTGCAGTTCATGTGCTACACCATGAATGAGACATATAAAATCTAGTGATTAGAATATAGATGGGAAATCTGTGTCTTCTCCTTCTCCTGCTCCTCTGCTGCTGCTGCTGAATTACAGCTCCCAGTATCCCATAGTTTTGACCACATTGGTGGGGCTTCTGGGAGTTGTAGTTCAGCAATGCCGGGAAGTCATAGGTTCCTCACCAATTGGCTTGGATGCCGGACTAAGACTGAGATAAGCAAGGTTCAGATTACATTCAGCCACAGATCTTATAGGGAGATATTAACCTAATCCACCAGATACATAGATACAGTAGAGAGAGAGACCAGCATTTTCAAAACAGCTTAATGCAATCAAGTAGCATTTCTCTAAATATAGAAATGGCTTATATCTGTTCCAATAGGTCAGCCAAAGGCAAAATATATTTCTAAAATAACACGCATAAGTTTCTAATTGGAAAAAGAGTAAGAAGAAAAAAAGCTAATAAAAAGCAGACAAATGGAAGAGAAAATGAGGGACAGGGGAAGGGAAGGAATTTCAGAGAGAGAGACTCTGTAAGATTTCCTCAAGTTCTCTCAACTCTGTAGCCTTTGCTCCTGTTAGAACTCTCCATACAAAACAAAGTTCAAGGTTAGTCTCTGGAATCTCTCAAAAATATCTCAGGCAGCAGAGACAGAAAAAAGTTCAACGAGTTATCACTAACTGAATAGCTGGCATCAGTGCTTGGGCCAGATCTGAAATGACCTTCCCATTTTGAATTTGAAGGACTATTAACTTAATCAGGAAAATTTCCCCAAAAATATAATCTAATAACATACTATTTGGTGTTTCTGTATTTCTACAAGCTTGATAACCAGCATACATCTTCTCTTTTCATTCACTAATAAGCAAATATGTTTGCTCTCCGTTTCAGGGTGCAACATTTTATGGTAGCACAGTTACGTGGAAAAGTATGCGTGCTCTTTCGGATCTTCTGAATTCCTATGTATCTTTGCCAATGCAGGTTATTAGAGCTCCATGAGGATCCCACAGACATTGTATTCTTAATGGGAAAATGGGGCAGGGAACACAAGGCCAAATAAAAGTTTGCATAAAAAGCTGCAATAAATAGATTTAAAGAAAGAAAACTCCCTCCAGAAGTGTCCTGTCAACAAATCCAGCAGGTAGCCTTGAAGAAAATGCTTTGCTGCCCGCAAAGACAGCCTTAGATATAAGTACGACTCTTACCTCCAGAATGGATTTCCGGCGCTGGGGTGTGTTCGGGTGCGGCGCAGGGCTGGCAGGGGAGCCATGAAGCGTGGTGTAGCAGTCAGTGCAGACACGGTTTGGCCGGTTGTTGTCATACACCAAGCGGGCCCGGAACTCTGAGCACTTTCCACAGACAACCTGCAGGAGACAACCTGCATCAGTGGTGGTAGGCGCCCAAGGGTGTTTAGAGGAGGTTTTAGGGCTCTCCCACACTGCACCCTTCAACTGCTCCTCTCCCCCATGCTCAAGCAGGCTTGCGAGAATGGATTTCAGTCTGTCCTTCAACCTTGGAACAATGCTGGGGAGCAGATCTCTCCAGACAGTGGTTAGGATGGCTACTTTAGGCCGACTGGTGAATTCCCCAGCTGCTTCTTCCCTGTTACCATGTACCAGGACAACAGTTGGATCAGTCTTCTAGATGCGTTGCCTTCTACAGGTCTTAATGGGAGATTTACCATAGTCTCTCAGCCTAAAACAACTTGGCCTTGTGCAAAGGTGCTATTGAGACCATCTGCTATTTGCCCCGATTATCAGAGCAGTCGACAAACCCCCGTTTCTCCTTTACTGACACCATTCGTAGGACAAAATGAAAGTTTTCTTACTGTCTTCCTTCTGTCAGATAAGAAAACTCAGATCACGTACAATGTTGCCATGTTCTGTACATCAGCAATGAAGATCAACAGATGGGGCAAATGTACATTATACTTTTTTACTGACAAGGTGTGATGGAATGGTGTTATGAAGGCCACGCTCAGGGAGATAAGCATTTCCTTAGCCCCCAGCGGGAGCGTGGGAAGTTTAAGAAGATGAGATTGGCACCACCCTAAGGAATTCACGGTGTTGTGGCTTGCTGGCTTGGGAACTTAGGTTCAGTCTGGAGAGATTTCTGTCTTGAGGTGGAAGCTAATAAACGCAACAGAACTGTATTTGCATTGACTTGAGGAGTTCTTTGGGCTGAACCTGATGCAAGATATTGTTTTAATCTGTGGTCAATCTTTTAAAATTTAAATTTATTGTCCTTTTTCTGTACTGATTACTTACTGAATGAACATTTTCTACTTAATTTCCTTGCAGTGAGCAGTCTTTGGAGATCTCTGTTTGTGCTTTTATAGAGCTACTACCCTATGCTGAGTATTTGACACTTTCGAACAGATCCATCCCACATAACCAGCAGCCCTTCCCCAAGACCACTGGAAGCACCTAATCCCAGGGGCAGGGATGTACCAGGAAATCCACTCAACACAGAAGAGAGATCCATCCACCGTTGTTCTGGTACACTGACTGACCCAGAGGAGACACACATTCAGCAGTGCACCAGGAAGATAGCTAGCTCTATTATCAGGAGGTGTCTACAGTACTTTCATTTTGGTATTTTAGGTGTTTGTTAGGTTGTTTCTATTGTAAATTTTATGTTGCATACCACTAGGAGTCTGCTAGAACTGTGGCAGTATGAATGAATAGAATGAATGTTGGAGGGCCCTCTCTGGAAAGTAGACAAAACGTACAGAGCTGCCTGCTCCTCCTTAAGCAGGTGAACAAGTGTCAAAGGCAACAAGTGGCAGGGCCTGGAGGCTCCAGGGAATGAGGAAGGAGCAAGGCAATGCCTCATGCTTTATGTTATCACAGAAGGACAGAGCACTGGACAAGTTGCAAACAGTCGCAGCCCTCAGAATTCTCCAAATTTACTAGTTTTGTTTAAGAACTCCAGATAACATTTGTACCAATCCTCTCTTCAATTTTACCCCACACTAACTATCCTGTAAGGTAGCTTGGGCTATGAGATAGTGGCTGGACCTAAGTCTCCTGTCCAATTCCTGAAGTGCCACACCACCCTGGAGCTCACATCTCTGAGCAGACAAATCAGACAGAAAGGCTTCGCGGTCAGCTCTAAAAAACACGCATCCCAGGAGACGAGACCGAGGTGGCTCTAATTAGCACAGCTTAATGCAAAAGTGATGGCTGTACTTTGCCTCTCTCCATAGAGGAAACTGAGAGGAAGGGATTAGGGTGGGGAAGGGATATGAAGTGAAAGACACTCACGTGGCCACAGGCCCGGCAATGATGTCTCCGTTTGGTGAGAGCGTTGAAGGGCTCTTTACACTGCATACACAGAGTCACCTCTTTTTCCCGGATTGGTGTGGGTGCCCTTCGGCCCAACTCACAACCCTGCAGTGTGGGACAGGGGCGGAGGGGGAGGAATAAGATTAATACAAACCTATGCATGTTAAGACTTTATATTTCAATACTCAGACACAGTTAATATTATATTTAAAGTTACAAAGTGGAGGGGGGGCAATGGCAAATGTAATATTGACTCAGAGAGTAGTCCAAACTCTCAGGGAACTTTAATTTAAAAACAACAACAACAACAACCCTGAAGTTTATAGTAATAGCGCAAATATGACTGAGAGAATGATAGAGACACTGCTTGGTAAAATTTCATACTCTAGAGCACTGTTTCCCAACCTTGGGAATTTCCAGATGTTTAGACTTCAACTCCCAGAATTCCCCAGCCAGCGTGGCCATTGAAGAAAACTCTGAGTTAGGGTTTTCAAGTCCACACACCTGAAAGTTGCCAAGGTTGGGAAAAACTCCCAGAGGAATAACCAAGAAATGTCAGAACTAGTTATGCAAAATTAATAGAAATCCTGCTAATCAGCAGAAAGGTACACGGATTACACAATTCCATTTTTATTTTCACACAATTCTAACGAGCTGCTGCAGCTTTTTGCCTTTTAATTTATGTACTGGCTACAGCCAATCCTACAAATATCCCTCAGCTGGGGCACACTGATATATATCTTAACATGTTGCATCAGTAAATTTTTGCTTATCTCACCAGAAATGCGGGTGCATACCCATTCTCTCTTTCACTCTCGTTCTCCCTGACACACACACAACTGTGACTCACTGGTGAATTAGGCGGCGTTTCATCTTCGCTGGCAAGCTGCTTGAACATTTCCAGCGTCTGTTCGTGTTTCTGGATTGTAGCCTGTATTGCCTGATAGATTTAATGATGTATCTTTGATTACAAAATGGAAGCGGAAGAGAAAGAGCAGAACTGGGAAAGAAAACAACCCCAGCCCTTTCCAGTGAAGCAAGAGAGGAAACTAGGTTTAAGGAGTCTCTATATACACAGTCCTTTACAGTCCCACATTCTGTCTGGCACACCATGGTATATGGTGAAAGCAGCAACAGCTCTTCCACCTCTCCTGCCCAATTTCTCTTCCTCCTTTACTTTTGGCCTCTTGTTCTTCCTGTTGTGAAAGGATACAGACATAGGTGCAGGTGCAAAGGTCTGTCACATACTTAGTAAGATGCATGGCAATGCTCAAGAGATCTTCGTGGGTGCCTGCCCAATGCCCTGGATCTGCACTGCTTGAAGGCAGAGCAGTCTGTACAGTGCCAACCCAGACCTTCAAGAAACTGATTTGAGATAAGATTACCCCACCCCACATTTTGATCAAAGATCCCTCCAGATCTCTGCTGGGCCTAAGAAAGCCATCCGCTCTAAGATAGTCTTGATCCATGTTTCTCAACCTCAGCAATTTTAAGATGCATGGACTTCAACTCCCAAAGTTCCAGAGCCAGCATGCTGGCTGAGGAATTCTGGGAGTTGAAGTCCACGCATCTTAAAGTTGCTGAAATTGAGAAACGCATATCTAGAATGATACCCAGTCCTCTGCTAATTAAGGGAAATCTCTTTCTCTCCCCTTCTTCTAAACTTAAAAGACATGGATTTGGACTTTGCAAGGGAGGTGATATAGTTCTAACAATATCTGAACTCTTCCTTTGTTTCTTTACTGGTCCATACCAATACAGTAACATATAGTTTGGGCAGCAGGTGAAAAATATGGAATTACCTGGATCCAGTCTCGCTTCTCTTCTTCAGTCCTAAAAGAGAAAGACACAAGGAATTCTATTGGGATAGCTGCAGTACAACGTTGTTCATCTCAAAAAGGAGTAGTGGGATGGGTACGTTTGTATATATGTTGCAGTATGTTGATGGAAGGATTGACCAATTAGCCTGATTTGGGATGTGACGGTGGAGGAAGAACAAGGAGAACTGAGATGTAGGAATAATGGGATTCCAAATCCCATTAGTCCCAAATAATGGGACTAATGGGAGCCAAAGAAAAAGGAAAAGAGGACCACTGAGCCAACAAAGATGAGTTGCCCAATGGAGGGCAATTCATTTACCTTTGAGAAAAGGAAATATGAGAGACTAGGTTTTCCATCTGTACCTGGCCTGAAGCTCTAGGGATCGCTGCTTCCCTGATACAAGGAAGGTCCGAGGCACATTGAGGCTGCTGGTCTCTTTTAACTACAAAGAAGGAAAGAGGCACAAGATTAGTTCATACAGGCAAGCTTGACCTTTCCTCAACTGTCTTGCCAAGGGCAGCTCCCATGCCTAAATGAATATTAGAAGTTAGGACAACTAACTTTTAAATCTTGTGTCCATGCTTTGGAAAAATGGTTCCCACAATCACATCAGTGTATTTACTTAAAATATTTATCTCTCACTCATTTATTTGCCATTCTATCCTGTCTTTCCTCTAAGGAACCTGGAGCAATATACCTCAGTTGCCTTTAGTCTCATAAAAGCAACTTTGTGAGAAAGCCTAAGCTGAAAGGTAGAGAGTGACCAGGTTCTCCATGGAGCCCTATGGTTGAGTAGGGACTTGAGGCTCTGTTTTCAGTCCAGCACTTTAACCATTACACCACACTGGCTGCCTTGACTAATCCATCATATTTTAAAAACCATTCAGATTTTCTTCAAATACTGATTTAGAATATAGTTTCATTATTTGACTTTAAAATAAAAATGTACCCAAGTTATTCTGTCCCATTTTGTATATTACTTTGTGTTTTATTACTATTTAGTAATCCGGTCCTAATTTTTTTTAGAGGCAATTTGAAAACTTCCACTATCTCAAACAAATGCATTCAAATGGAGCTGGATCACACAGCGAGAAATGAAATAATGATCATGCAGGCACTAACCATAAATAGAGGCTCATCCTCACAGCCTGCTAACCACAGCACGAAGACATCTAACTGTGTTTGTAGGCCATGCCCTCGTGATGTCACCTTAGTCTCACCCTTAGCCCAGCATGGAACAGCACACAGATTCAGCTGTTCCCCATTAGAAGTGATGTCTCTTCTCTTTTCCCAGCACAATCTTGCCATCCAAACAAGGTATAATGCCTTCCCAGAGATTCTGGTGATGATGAGGTGGGGGGCTCAGTTCTGACAAGCACCTAAGAGCCACCCAGGCTCTTTCAATCCAGGCTCTCCTCTTGTACCAAAGAACCATCTCTCCCCTCTTCTCCTGGCAGACCTGGCAGCAGCCCCCTAAGTGACCAGGGGGCTGGCAAGTGAGAGGGATGGCAAGAGAAGTGGGGGGAAGGGGTGGCAGGAGACAAGCAGCTCTTCAATCTCACAGAGCTGACTGTGGGGTTAGAGAACTGGTGGTCACCTCCCACTCTGCTTCTCCTGCCATTCCACCAACCTTGACAGCAGGAAGTAGGGTGAGATATGTTCTGCCTGAAAAAGCAGCTGATCACTTGCTTTCCTGGTCAGAATCAGGCACTTCACCATTTGATCCACGGAGGATATATAGGCAGCTTTAGTGCAGGCATTCTGTCCAGGAAAGCAGGGGATGCTCCCCAGCTTTATGGTGCAGAACCCAATCCCCCTGTGGATCAGGCACTGCTTTTCTGGACAAAACCCATTCCATCCCCATGTGCATCAGGTGCTGCAGCATTAAACCTGCCCACCACCTCCTGCAGAGGGGCTGGGGATACCTCCTGCCCAGAGAAGTGCTGCCCAATCCACAGGATGATGGGTGGTTCCATCCAGCAACTTGCCCCTGCCCACAAAAGATCAGGACCAGGTTTTGATAGATTAGCAAAATCTAATATTAGGAACAGTGAGTTTTTCCCATACCATCAGGTGACCCCAGAGGAATCCACCAACCAATTTCCTTAACTGTCCAACGTTAAATCTGTGAGGATAACACCTATTGCTGGCCTCACTGCTAAGGCAAGAGTGCTAAGGCACTTTTCTGCCACCTCATGTACTGGAAGAAACGCATTTACATGGTGATGAGGAAGAGTCTGCAGACTGATCCAAAAGATTCGCACTGGATTGCTTCTCCATTTAAGAACCCAGTGGAACCAAAAAGGAGGAGTGAATCCATCCCTTCTTTGTCTCTCTTCGCATTGGATGTGCTAATCAATATTTCCCCAATCTTAATCCAAAAGGGTGGATGTGAGTCAAACAGTTTGCTTGTTGTGAAGAATTTCTCTAATTCTCCCACTTCTTCCTGTTCCTTTACCTCCATCCCTTCCACATCTATGCGAGCACGGACTCCAAATTTTTGGCCTATAAGACGCAGCTTTGGCACACAGTAAAGCAATCGGTCGTTGAACTGGACCAAAAAACAAGAGAGAAAAATAACAGTGAGATTGCACAAACCAGTGATCTTTCCTGTCTCTCCAGTTTTGTTAGTTAAAAGACAAAGCCAAACCAATAGTGGATGGAGACTCCCATCCCCCCTCTCACCAAGATCAGGTATCGGTCTTGGGTGGTACCATTCTTGGCTGAAAGCTTCAGGATGTGCCCTTCCTTGATGAGTTCATTAGTGGGATTGACTATGTCTTCCTCACCTCCAAGCAGCTCGTACACTTTCAACAGTGAGTGCATTCTCTCCTAGAAGAAGTTATAGTCAGCTATAGTAAAAAATGACTTCATAATTGCTATACAACTCTGTTGTGTTGAAACAGGTAATATCCTGTGAAGAACAGTTTGGGAAACCAATAACATCCCAGATGTTGTTGAACTATAATTCCCTTCCAGTTATGGTTTCTGGGTCCACTGAGAGTTACAATTCTCGATCATCTGGTTCCCCACTTCGGATGAACTGTGCAACTTGAGGAGGAAATCCAAATTCAAAACAGAACTTGGTCATTGAGTTGAATAGGTGACCTGGAATTAATAGGTAAGAACCCGTGGAAAAAAACTCATGGAAAGCACCTTGTGCTTTTCAAAGGAAGATACTTTTTTATTAATTGTAATTGACATAATATCCATCTTACCTGATGTACCAGGTTGTCAGTGTCTGAATTATAAGGAGGTCGTTTAATTAAACAAGCCCTGTTTGACTCCCACTAACCTTTGTTCATCATATCCCCTTCCTTGGAGCCTTCTAAAAATAATACTATAGGTATCTTGACCAAGGAGGCCAGAATTCTGTAATTCAACACTGCCTGCAGCTGTCAAGCTTTATTTTATTTGTATGCAAGAAACGTTCCACACTTTATGTCTGTTGAATGAGGATCAGAATACCTATCCTGGTTTAAACAATTAAGCAGGAACAAGTACGTTTTAAAGCAACAAAAATCAAAACAAAAAGACCCTAAAACCCTCACATTCAGACCCTATGGGCAAAAAAGTAGTTCTTGTCCTGAAGTATCTTACAGTTTGAAATTTGTCCATTGGGAGCAGAAGGTAAGTGATATTCAGTAGCAAGCTAAATATTTATACACAGTTCCGGTTGTGTCCTTAGGCTCGAAATTGAGATGGCAAACTTTCAAGCCATAAGCTATAACAGACACTAATATGGATACATAGTTTTGGGAAGAATAATATGGTTTAAATACATGAGTTCGATTTTGAACTATATTCCAAACATATGGAATTTATCAGTACGGGAGGAATTCTGGATTTACCGAACATGGGGCACAGCAATAAAGATCTATCTTTTATGATGGAACACTACCCCAAATTTACAGTCTTGGATTGATTATATACATTTGCTCCCTACTTATGAACTGGCTCTTTCCATTACAAGACTCACCAATATTATTCTGTATGGTCAAAGTTTAATGCTGGAGCTTTTTATTATATAATAAAATGCTTTTGTTTCTTTTATTTTTTATATCTTTTAAATTTTCACTTCTGTTCTCTAAAGCAATAAAAATAAATGAAAAACCCAATATTGTACAGTTTAATGCCAGAGTTTTTTTAAAGTGCTCTAAAGGGGAAGTCAAAAGATTCTATGAAAGAGATTTGGTTTATGGCACTTCTATGTCTACCACAATCTCACCCCACAGAACTACTTTGTCATCTAAGAGAAAACAGAGAACCTGCTTTGAATGCAGATTATCCCAGATTTAATCATGGCCTGTCCAGTTTAAAAAGGAGCATGTAGTTGATAATAGGGGAAAAACCTCTGGCTGAAACCTTGGACAGCTGGTGCCAGATTATTTAAAATTGAGCCAGAAAGACAAACAGTCTGACTTGATGAAAAGGAACCATATCCAGCAGAATATGGAATCTGATTCCAAAAAGTGACTGAAGTAATCCTCCATGCAAAAACTGTAGAGACCAGTACAGAGGGTAGAGAGGCCTGGGAACAGAGCGTACTTAGAGCTTTGGGGCAGGGATGAGAATTGTGGGAGGAGAGGATTTGAGAACTGCAAAGAGTAGTACCTACTCAGTCTGGGGCACTAATAGATTAAGACACAAGTCCCTGCTATGGATGTTGATCTGTAGGCGTAAATGAAGATCGAGGCAGAAGGCCAATAGTACAAATTGATTACACAGAACATAATACACTTTTCAGATCAGATCAGACTCTTTGTTCATCTAGCCAAGCACTGTCCCATATCACTTCTCCATAGCCTTGGCTAGAGATCTTTAGCATCATTTCCTTCCTGACACTTTTTCTGAACTATCTACTAGGGCCTTCTCCATAGTAGGCTGCAATAATAGCCAAGAGAAATGATGTGATGAATGTCATACTTGATTAAAACTGCCTCTGAATTACGCCTGCAGACCGGAAGAGCCCTCGCTCCGTTCATATGCACAGTCTCTTCTAAGGATCTAGTTCGAATCCATTCCCCATGCACTCCTAGTTCTAAGGAAAGGAAAACCCAGAGAGCCAGTCTTTGATAACTATAATTCTGTCCACTCTTACCATTTTGCGGATGGCTGCATTTGAATGTTCTGCAGCAGTTGCAATAAGTTCCAGGGATTCTGTGTAAGAGGAAGAGTAAAAATGAGAGTCTACATTACTTGATAGGCCTTATTCCACAGAGAACCTCCAATTAAACTAGAAACACAGACCATACATCAGTTTATAGCCATCTTTCAAAACAAAAGTCATGCATAGTGGGAACCTGTAATGGAATGTGAGAATGACCTTGGAAGACTGGGGAGGACGGGGATAGATGCTGCCTAAGGAATGGTCAGGGAAAAGGGGGAGGAGCCCACAACTGATTCCCAGGCAGAGAAAGAAACTTAGAAAGGACCCGCCCTAACTTTCAGGCGGTAAAAAGAGATGGTGGGAGATCTGTACTTTCAGACTTGCAATATTCTGTTAACGTAGCCTTGCAATAAAGTAGAATTAGTTCATCTGGTCGTGTTTCCTGTCTGGTCTACTTGGGAGGCTGACACAACCTGAAGGTTCCCCTTTCAAACTGGCTGACTGCTAGGATGGATGGCTAGATTAGCAGCTAGAGGCCAAGCCATTCCAGTTCCCTCCCTAAGAAGCACTCCCTGACTCCCAGATGCTGAACCAGAAGCAGCCCAGGCACATATGGCAGGCTTCAGTAATCTTTTCCAGCCCCAGGAATCCCCACCAAAAAAATGCCCCAAATCTCATGAGATTTGGAAATGTAGCAAGATTTCTTGAAATTTCTTTAATTTCATTGGAAGGGGAGAGGAAGGGGCACCTTTTGTGGATCCAGAAAGCAGCCTGGTGCTCACCACATTGCAGACTCCCAATGGAGTGGAGAGCAGCCACTGTGGCTAGCTAGCTAGCCAACCAGCCACTCTGAGTAGCGTGTAAGTCCCTTTGTTCGCTTGCCTTGGTCTCCTACCTTTTTCACAGCTTTCCAGATGTTGCCGAGCGACGCAGAGATTCTAACAGCTATGTGGGGCAGGCGTATCCCCTAATGACCCAGGAGCCAACTACTCTATTTCCCCTCCCATGTTGCTCTGACTAGGACACTGCCTTACCCACTGCCCTGCTCTGCTCTTTGTTGTCCCCTGAGAGCTGCACTCACTTTGGGCATCCTTGCAGTCAGGCGAGTCCTGGGGCAGTTTGAGGAGATAGTCCTTCAGGAGCAGCTCGTAGCGAGGGATTCTCTGGACTGGTTCCAGCATATGGTGCTGCAGGGTCAGGTTCCCACATATCTCTTCCCGCTGCAACAGAGAGTGATCTCAAGAGAACTGTCTGCCTGGCAGTTCTCCAAGGGCAAAATGCCTGCCCTTGCAGGGAACTGAGACCCAGGGAACTAAAGGCAGAATTCTCAAAACTGAGACAAACTTCCCAGGAGAGCCATGAGGATTTGCTCTTTCCCAATAAATCCTTCCAAACACACAGATTTTGTCTGGATCTTGGGCCACAAAGTGAAATCTGGACCGTTCCTCTGAATCCTCATCGCTAAGCAATGGTTTCCCAATGCACCTCCTTATTTATGCTGTACAATACCCTTAGGAGGAGGGATGTAGTGAAATAATCCTCTACCCTCCCACAAAGGGATTTTGCTTTTTTTCTTTGGTGGCACATAAACCAAGAAAAGTTAGTACAGGTAGTCCTCACTTAATGACCATTCATTCAGCAACTGTTCAAAGTTATGATGGTGCTGAACTAAGGGACTTACCACCTATACCTGAAGTTATGGAGATCTGGGCCCTTGACAATGTGATACCATCTGCAATCTTCCCTGCCAGCTTGCTTGCTTGCTTGCTTGCTTGCTTGCTTGCTTTATTTATTAAATCAATTTATATAGCCACCCATCTCACCACAGGTGACTCTGGGCTAAATAAATAAAGCTAAAAACAGTAAAATACATTAAAAATATATAAAACAAAGTAAAACAGAGAATAAAAGGATATTTTATTTATTAAATCAATTTATATAGCAATTTATACAGAAAGTCAATGGGGAAGCTGGCAAGGAAGGTCACAAGTCGCTGCCACATGCTGAGAGGACTCCCTTTCATTTCTGGGGGGCTGGCTGAAAAACCTCCGTGCTGAAATCCTGCTTGGATTTTGGCAAGTTTTTCCAGCCAGCCCCCAAAGCTCCATGCACTACACACCCCCATGGCACTTGGGGCGTTCAGCACATGGAGCTTTGGGGGCTGGCTGAAAAAGCTTCATGCCAAAATCCAAGCAGGATTTTGGCATGGGGTGTTTTCAGCTAGTCCCCAGAGGGGAGGCTTCTGAAGCCTCCCCCCTCGGGCTGAAAATTCAAGCGATTCTGAGGCCCTTGTGCACCCAACCCACACTGCCCCCCTGCACACCCTCCCTGACCCTCCCATGCACCTCCTCGCTCCTTCCCCCACCCAGCAGCGCCTGGGGCTTGCAACTTCCTGCCGGCTTCTCCATTGACTTGATTGTGGGAAGCTGGCAGGAAGTTGCCTCGCCTAATGACTGGGATGTTCACTTAATGGTGGCAACCAGGATTGCCAGGATTGCAGTTGCTAAGCAAAGCGGTCATGTGATGTTAAGCCTAGCGACAGATGTTCCGGTCCCAATTGTTTAATTAAATTTAATTAATTAATTGAGGACTACCTGTAAGTCCTCAAAATGTAATATTATTTGAAATTCAGGGGGAAACATGCTGGTTCCATGTTAGAATGGTAACAGGATTGTGTCCACCCTCTAGACTGCTTCAGCTGTTAGATGTCGCTGACTTTTGTTGGAGAGGGAGAGGCACTTTCTGTAACAAAGTCTAGACAGCCTTAAACTAAAACACAGGTGACCAACCTGTATTTCATGGATAATGCCCTTGAACTGTGTTGAGCGCTCCATCCAGGTGTTCACCAACTCCATGGCACGGTCAAAGTTCTTCACATACTCGCCATACATCTTGAGAAAGGGAGCCAGTTTTTGCAGAATATCCCCAATACGTGGGTGTTGGTCCCTGGGAAAAACATTAGTAAAGAGATATAGGAAGGGAAAGGGAGCACAGAAGCAAGGCCTACTGGAGATTCTTCATTCACTGGTTCTGTTCCACATAAAATGCCAGTTGAAATGTGCTTTGATTCCTTATTGTATAGTGTAACAAATTAAATCAGTCTGGTTTGTGAAACTATGGTTTAGTGTATTGTGTAGAACCACACAAATTCGTTTGTTCAGTAAGTCATGGTTAAACAAATCATGGTTTAGAATACAGTACTGTGTAAACATTGTCATCAAGTGGGAAAGCATTCAAAAGTTAACTAGAAGGTAAGCTACAGTAAGTAATTGTTCAATAAAACTCAAGAATACTAATATTAGGGAGATTCGTAATTCTCAAGTCTTCTGATCTCAAAAAACAGAGATGAAAGCCTTCTGAAATTATTAGTTATTATTCTACAATATTTGTGACCTGCCCCACTGTTTACAACAAATTAGACATATAAAAAGAGACCAACCACGCTACTCTAGATTAAATATCCACAATTAACTAGGGATCAAGGCATGGTAGAATAAAGATGTTTTTACAGTTTTACAGAATGCTAAAAGGGAGACAGCTAAATACACTGGGGATGAATTCCTCCAAAGCAGAAGGCTCCTCACCAAATTGAAAATATGGCTTATGAACCCATAGCAGATTACATTTAAGAACCAACAAAAAAACACAAATGAGGATTTAGAGATGACCAATTCAAAGATAAGTCTAAAAGGCAAGAATCCCTCCTTGAGATACAGGAATGTTGACCATGAACTACATGCTGGCAACATATTTTGGAAGTTGCTGGAGGATACTAGGTCGGAAAAGATGAGCTAGCTAGACAGCGCAGGATTTGTCACAAAGGGCAAAGTCTTCTTGGAAACTGGAGGCAAAACAGAAACATTCAAAAAGAAGATAAAGTCAGGAGGCATCAAGCTTATCAATCTGATCTCTTAGAAAAAGACAAGGCAGTGGTGGTGATGGCAGCTGAGGGGCAGGAGACAAGAGAAGACTATACAGAAAGGAAATAAAGGATCCCAACTGAAATGTCTAGAACAACTTGTCTTGGGAAGTAGTGAACTCTTCTCTGCTGAGATATTTAAGCAGAAGCTAGATGGTCACTGTCAGGGGTCTTGTATTACAGATTCTGCACTGAGCAAGAACCTGGATTAAATGACCTTTGAAGTCTCTTTTACCTATACAGGCACTTACACATTTCTACAATTTCCACTCAAAAGTAGTTTGAAGATGATCAAGAGACCGTATCCTCTTCTACTGAATATGCAATGCTAACAACAGGGAGGGTTGTTGCAAAAGTCAAGACTGCTCACAAGCTCCACAGAGCTATCTCATTTCAAAGAAAGACAAATTTTACATTGGTTTCCAATATACCACATTTGAGCCAGAAATAAATTGGCTGAGTTCTTGAAAACAGCTGACACTGTAGGCTCACAGAAGCATAGAACTGGTTTTGCTGGCAAAGAATCCTCATATGGAAGGCTTGACTGAGTCATATAGGGTATTTCAGATTAGCAACCTAAGATCACCTCAAATAGCTGAAGAAAACACTCCTTACCTACAGACACACCTTTATTTTTATTTTTTTTTAATATGCAGCACCTCTCTCACTAAACTCTTGGAGTTCTTTCAAAGCAGGTAACATTTTAACCTCAAGGGCAGGTTATGAAAAACAAATCAATGTTAACAAGAATAAACATACAAAGAAAACCAGAACTGTGCAGCTGTACCCCCGTGCTAACCCAATACATTTTCCTCACCATTCTTCCATCCGTTTCTCCAATTCTGGGAGCAGGAACTGCTGGTGGAAGCAGTAGATGGAACAGATGTTGGCAAAAATGCCCATCACCACATCAGCTGGGAAAGAGTTTCGGCAGCGTGCTTCCTCCAGCAGACGGGCACAGAAGACCTATGAGGCAGGGCACACTTAAGCAATACACTTTCCCTCCTGGGAACTTTCTGAATAATCAGTAATTGGCAGAAGTCTACCCAAACCCTACCCTATAGTTTATCTTCTAGATCTAAATATCTATGGTACCACCATCTCTAATAGCTTGTAAGATGGAATGTAATCTGATGGAGAAGAAAGGGTGCATCCCACAATTCTCCCAGTACCTAACCAGCCTGCTAATTTCCTCAACCAGGCATGACTTGCAAAAGAGAGGCTATGCTTGCCTCAAGTTTCCATTTAAAAAGTGCGCATATTCTAGCAGCTTTGGGATACTAGACATCATTCTTGTTACCTGGTCCAGTAGATACAGGCGAGATACATATGCCTTTTCTGTTCGGAGAAGCTCGTTGGCAATTCGGAAGACCTTTTGTGGAACTGTCATCTGTTGAGGAGAGAAAAAAGACCAACTGAAAGCCACTTGGCTATAGGGAATGGACCAAATTCCAATTTTCTCAGATATCAGGATGCGCCATGAAAACCAACCACAGGCTTCTGTCTGTTTCGCAGCAGGAGCTATTTCTTTGCTCCTCCCTTTCGAGCAGCTTTCCACTCATTACAATTGAGCAAAGGTTATGGAAAAACATGCTGCACGCATCCTTTCATTCAGCTCTCACTGGCATTAAGAGTGGATTATAAACACTTTTACATCCTGTGAGTGAATATAAACCAATAGCAGGCAATCTCTTGAGGTTAGGGATCCCATGGGAATTGTGAGAGCAGGTTGCAGGCACGCTTCTAAAATGGCTGCTGTGGGAGGACTTGCCTGTTCCCAGAATGGCCTCATACACCAGAAGACAGACTGGTGAGGCTGCACTTCACCAACCATTCTAGCCACTCTGCCCCACTCCCGGAATGTCCTCTATTACTATGGCTTCCTTTATTCGGGGAAGGGGATACTAAAGAAAATTACTAGGCTGCAGCAATCCATCATTTTTCCATTTTTGTTTCCTAAATCCTGTGGGATTTATGTGAGGGCTGAACCATTGTTGTACATAAAGATGTTACAGGGATTTTCAGCATGGCATTTAATTTGTTTTTGATTAAGAGAATATTTTTTGAAAGAATTAAAAGATGGGGGCAGGAAACATGGTGAGGAATGATGAGGTTTTGTGGACCTACTGGTGCCTGTAGGTACATTTTGGGCCATCTGAGTCTGCCCTCAGAACCTGAGCCTACATGATCAGAAAGCAATACAAGGCAGAACATTCACGAACCATCCGTACAACATGGAGCGGAGGCTTGCTATTTCTTTAACAGGTGTTCTTCCATCTCCATCATTTTTACTAAGGTCTAATACCAAAGCATAATAGAGAACAAAGAGCATCATATTAAGGAAAAGAGAAAAGTACAGGCTCAGGAGGAAGCTATGGGGAAAGGGACATCATCCTCAACCCAGGATAGCAATCCCAGCCCTTTACCTCATCAGAATCCTGCTTCTCTGTCTGTGGAGGTGGAAGGTCAGATAGCAGCTCAGCCTCATCCCCACTGCCGTCATCCATGTCACTGTCCCCCTCAGAATCACGGGTCGAGCTGTGCTTGATGATGGCTGGAGGCGCCAGTGGTCCAGCACCCTCCCCTGTACCTTCCTCAGGCCCAAAGCAGATCTCTTCACTGTTAGATGGTGAACTGATGCTGTCAATGCCACTGTCTCGGTTTGCCAGTTTCCCACCATCATGAGGCGGCAAGCAGACAGCATTTCCTACAGCCGTTTGCCCTCCTTCCAATGCCAGGAGGTCCAGGAGCTTGTGAGACAGTTCTGCTGATTCCAACGAAGCTGGACGATCTAGCGAGGGTTCCATAGAATTTATCTCTAGGGCTTGGAGGTCTGGGCTGGGGCACGGTGAGGGGGCCTGCTCAGATGTCAGAATTATAGGTTCCCTAAAAGAAACACAACACAATTAGGACAGCCAAAGTCGGTGAGAAGGAAATCAAGAACAGATGCTGGATTAAGTAGCAATGCAGGCAAGATCTGCTAGATTCCATCTCCCCTAGAAAGGTAGGTAGAATCTAGGGAGTTTGTGCCCAACACCACTGACAGTGTTTGTCTAAAAATAGAATATTATTTGCACACATGATCAGGCCAACTATTCACCTTGTTTTTTTATCTTCTGACACAGACACCAGCCAAAAGCCTAAGAAAATGCATGGCACCATCGTATCATCCATAACTATTTAGTTTAAAATCAAGGTTACCGTACTCCAGTTCTCTCTCACACAAACCCAGGACACTTCAAATGCAGTAAAGGGTTTGCCTTCAAGCTGCTGCAACCTCCCACACACCCCAAATTATCTCAAGCATGAACCTGGTTCTTCATATGATGCCAAGGGGAGCAGAACCTGCTCGTACAATCCACCACCATAAAATAACTGGTCGATGGATCAAAGGAATAAAGTCACATCAAAGGAGCATTTAAACTGTTGTAAGCTGCCCAGAGTCCCCCGTTGTGGGGAGATGGGCAGGGACAAGTCTATTAAATAAATAAATAAACAAACAAACAAACAAATAAATAAATACATGGGTGTCAAATCTATACAGGACTGGGAAGAACATAGAAGCCTAAAATCTATTTCTGCATTGTACCACAGGTAAAACCTACACTGCAAAGCTGTATGAATGTACAACTGTCTTCAGTGTGGATACTATATCTAATCAGTCATGAACAGAATTAGCCTTTATCGTTTTCTCTGTCATTCAAAAAAGGTCTTTGTACTAGGCGTCATTTCAATACATCCCAAAACAGTGGGATCCTCCCATTGACTAATGACACCAAGTAGTGAAGTGGTACAAATCACGCTTCCATTACAATTAAGGGTGTCTCCTCCAACTCAGCCGCAGGAGAGAAACAGGGTCTCACAAGCTAGTCAAGCACGTACCTCTCAAACTTCTCAATGAGGCAGGAGACGGCAGATGAGGACCCCACTCCATCTTTCGGCAGAGGACTGCGGCCCAGGCGGGGGTCAGCTGGGAGGGGTCGTGATGGGGGTGGGGGGATTGATTCAGGAAGCCGTGGGGGCTGGCTATTCTGCAGATAGGCTGGCTTGGGAGGAACTGGAGAAGGAAGTGGAATCATTCTTTCAAAACACACACTCAATGCATTTTACTAACTGAAGCCACCAATGGAATGACTGCTTCTGTGGGATGGCATTTTTATCATCTGGCCCATGCTGCCCCCATCCCATCCCATCCCACCCCACCCCAGCACTGCAACTCCTTCTAACTCTCCTGTTCCAGAGCAAAGAGCCTGGACTCTGGACTCCATTATAAACTGAAAAGGACCAGCATGTACCCTGAGTTAGATTTTAGCATTAGCAGCTTTTTATATCAATGCTGGAAGGATCAGTTTGACAACTGGCCCTTCCTCTACAAGGGTATGCAACCTTTTTTCAAGCCAAGGGCTCCAGCTGACCTTTAACTGGCATGCCAGGGACTGCATTTCAAAAAGAAGGTGAGTCCAGGAGAAAGAAATGGGGTGGAGTCAGGATAAACATTCAATTTGACCTAAATTAACTTATATGTAATTTTAATTAAAATAAATTCATTCAATGTAATTATGAAAATTTGTCCTCCTCTGTCTTGTAATTTTCCCTTCTGTCATCATGTTAAAAGTTACTGGTCAGCAGAAACCTTTGAGACATCCTGGGGGCTAGTGCAAAGCCTTGTGGGAGGATGGCCTGCAGCCTCAGAGTGGTGGGCTTCACTCTGTGCTCTACAGTCCAGGACTGGAAAGGCATCAACAGCCAGCTTTCTTCTCCAGCAGCATTCATGGCAAATTCCATGAGAAGTGTCCCCATCCTGGGCTCAAGGAGGAAGTAGCAAAACCTTCTCCAACCCAATGCCTTTTAGAAGCATTTGATCTCAGCTCCCTTAATTCAAAGCCAGCATGCCAAGGACCACAGGCTTCTGGGAACTGGTTGGAGCCTAGCTTATACCTTGTGGCTTGGGTCCTGGGGGACGCTTGAGTGGTCGGAGCTTGGCAATTTCCTCTTCGCTGTGGTCAGGTCCTGGATCCGAGACAAGCCGCTGGGGGGCTTCTGGTGAGCGATGTTCAGGACTGGGTTCTGAGGAGAGACTTTTGACCAGGAGCCGGTGGGGCTGAACAGAACCTGGAAAGGAAATATAAATGGGAGATAGTGTATTAAACAAAGCCAACTCTTGCACTGTCTATTCTTATACACTCAAAGATTCAGCCAGTGGAGGACTAAGACTTCAGCAACTGAGACTGTAAGCCTGGAACAAAACCAATATAAGTGAAAAAAAAATCTAGAAATAAAATTCTATAGATGGTTAACTTTCTAAAACGAAAAGCAGAATAATGACTTTATAGCATTAGTTTGCACAACAGAAATATCAGTTGATCATAAAGACTGATATGATGGTTCTCTCGAGATTTCCTAGCTCAACTGTATCACGCAATTAGCCAGCAATTACCAGTTTATATACTTCCCCATAAAACACTACAGATGGTTTAGAGCCAAATATAAATCACAAGGGCACCAGACTCAAAAATAAAAAAACCCCGAAACAAAACAAAACAAAAACACAACTTTAAAAAAATCTGCTTAAAAGCAACTGCATCAAGAAAAAGTGGGAGCCTTAAAAGGCAAAACAGACAAAGAAATCCTAATCAGGGCTAAATCAAAGTAAGGTTAAAAAGATATCTTACTTGGAGAAGGAAATCTTTACCCTCCAGAAAAATTCCAAGAAAGTTGGGGGCTGGGAAGGCTCCCAAGGGAAATGGTCCACCATCAGTACCATTCCCTAAGCGTTACCATAAAGTCTCTTCCTGAAGGACGGAGCACAAAGCACAACCTTTTCCAGCCAGGTCCCTGCTAGGTACATTGAATTACAGCACCCCTTTCCCCTTCACCACCACGTTGCTTAGGAATCACAACAACCCAATCCAATACCTGTGCCAGGTTTAGAGGGGTTGTAACAGAGTTTCATCCCGCAGTTCTCAGAGCATTATTTCCCAAAATATACTGTGCCCTTCTGTTAAAGATCAACAACTTGAATTAAACTAGAGGGTAACTAGTAAGCAGTACAGGCAATGTGCCATCATACTAACACTCTGTCCATGAGTCACTTAAAAGGTTTCTCACTCCACCCAGTTCAGAAGCTGATTGGGATGGTGAAAGAAACACCACAGTAGGCAGACTTCACCCAGGATGAAGCTATAGGGTGACGATGACGCTGTGGGGTTGAACTGCATCCTACAATCTCCAGCTCACAAGACGCTGATTTCTTCTCAGCGACACTTCACGGTTCATTCTTATGAGTCCCTATAAGATGTGCACATTTTAGTAAGTAGGAGTACATGGAGAGATTTGGCCACTTGGGGTGACAAGAAGGAAGAAGAAATTTAACTTTCCAGCTAATTTCACACCATGTGCTAAGCTGTTATTCACTCACCATGGTTTGAGCATACTGCAAGTGACCCTAACTGCTTTACAATCTACAATGTCTACATTCACATAATATATTAAGTCCAAACAAAACAGATTATGACTTGACATGATGCATGAACTCTGCCCATCCCTCTTCCAGAGAAAATGATGTTCTGAAGCTATTATGTCCCCTGTGAGGAAAAATGAATGAATGCCAATGGGAGTGTCTCACACAATTCAAAGAAAAGCTTCTACAAGACATTTTTGTTGGGCCTGAGAGAGAAAAGAACTCATTCATGCTAAGTCATGATTTGTTTAATGTTGAATAATTCACAATGTCTTGATATGAACAACACATTAAAGAAAACCAAATCATGTTATGAGTTAACATGATCTGTGAACGCAGCCAAAGAGTTAGACCTTCCCACCCCCCATGAACAACTACTAAAGCGTTCCCTATGGAAAAAGCTGCAGTCTTCTCTGAGTCAAGTTCAGCTCCTGGTGATTTCACTTACATCCGTATAGCTTTCTTGGAAAAGTAGGGAAATTATGTGCTATTCCCTTCTTCTAGGATTTTTTAAAATCTTATTTTGCTTCCCGGTCTAAGCTATGACTCTTGATATTTCCTGCCAGTTCCTGGTCAAAATAGGACAAGGCCCAAACCTGCTTAGCTTTTCAAACTATCATTAGCATCACAACTAACTTGCAAGTTTAAATCCATTCCCACCTATTAATCTCCCCCATTGTTTTGTCCTGACACATAACAGACACTTGAAATTGTTTAACATTAAAAAAAAACAAAAACCAATAACTTCAATCTATTTTAGATTACATCTTTTTCAACAAGAAATAGTATTTCAGAAATGACTTCATTGCATTTATATGAATCTTTTTGAATTTTTATGCCTTTGAGTCATTGTTGACTCCTGGCAACTGCCTGGACTAGTCCCTGCGGTTTTCTTGGCAAGGTTTTTCAGAAGTGGTTTGCCCTTTGCCCAAGACTTTGTGCCTAAGGCAGGAATAGAAGTCACGGTCTCCCAGTTTCTAGCCTGGTGCTTTAACCACTACACCAACCTGGCTCTCTTTACATAGAAAAGGCTTGAGTAAATGCCTACGTTGCTGGAGATGCAATGAAATTAATGCTTTATTTAAATACATGTTTCTATAGTGTCCAACAATGGTTCCATTTAAGAAAGAAGTTATTACATGCATTAACTCAACATTGAGATTCAGTATTTTCAGATGTTCCTATTCTTTTGAAGTTTATTCCTATCACATGGGAGTTGAGATCTGGACAAAGAAAGTAGATTTTCTGTACCTTACTTACAGCTATGTGACTTAATGTTCAGCACTGGAAAGACAAACATGTGGCTCCGACTATTCAGCCCTCTGCGGAACTGATGTCAGCAGCAATTTACGAATCAATAACTTATCAATACAGATTAGCTATGGATGATTATAGTGAATTATGGTTTCCATTCATTGAAATGTGCACTGAACAACTTTATATATGCGAGTATATGCCCTGTATGTTCTTCTTTTAGCTTTTATTTTATAATTTCGTGTATTTTTTTCTTGGTTTTTTGTAGTTAGTTAATAAAAGAATTGGGGGCAGGGGGAACCAGACAGCCTGTTTTCATTGTTTCACCATGCTTGTAAGAAGGCAAACAGTGTATACTTTCCCAAGATAAACATGGGAAAATATGAAGCACCATGGAGAGAATTTCCAGTAAGAAAAACGCTTCTGCCCTCAGCCTGGCAGGAAAAAGAAAAGAGTGGGCGGGCATATAGCCTATCTGAAGATGTCTGGGCCAAGTGAGCATTACAGGATGCTTAAAGCCATCTCCATGAGCTGCAAGGATTTCTGAATCCCAGGTAATTAGCAAAAAGGAACAGAGCCAGTTTGGTCTAGAGGTGAAGGCACCAGGCCAGAAAGCAGGAGACGGTGAGTTCTAGTCCCACCTTAGGCCTGAAAGCCAGCTGGGTGGCTTTGGGCCAGCCTCTCTCTCTCTCAGCTCAACCCACCTCACGGGGTTGCTGTTGCTGTGGGGAAAATAGGAGGAGGAAGGAGTATTAGGTATGTTCGCTGCCTTGAGTTATTTATAAAAAGAATAAAGGTGGGATAAAAAATTAAAAATAAAAAGACTCGGCTTCTTTAAGGAGGTGCCAGTAGGTATGGTATGCACATCCATGTCCACTCTGAAGTATCTTTCGGGCTTCAGATCTTAAATGCTGCACATCCCTATTGTCTCCTGTGTCAAAAAGACCGGGTAGGCCTTATGTCTCCAGGCCAAGGTGCAACCCAGACAAAAATAAAAAATAAAAATGGCACATCCCGATCTTATGCACATTGGTGAGCACCAAGGACAGCTTACGTTAACAGGGCACTTCCGCTCAGCTTTTGTTCATTTAAATCTGCTCAACACAGATGCACAAATGCCTCTAATGGATTTGTGCACTGGTTTATCTTCCACACCCATTGATTCATTCACCCCCAAAATCTACCAGTTTAGACGACTGCCTTATCCTATGCTATGGCAGAAGACTCAATATTAATATAGTGAGTGAAGCAGCCTGAAACTTCAAGAGCTTCTGATTGAGAAATAAAAGCCTCAGCCCACCCATCACATCAACTCCTTAGTGCCTTAGGCCTATTGCTGCACTGGGTTTTGTCACATGCAAGGCCTCTGAACTGGGAACCCTTACTACAAGTAAGCGTCTTTCAGCAATTATTCCTTTCTTGTTCTGATTGGGGGGGGCACTTATCAGAACAAGTGAGGACTTAGTGAATTAGAGGGCTAAGCTAGATGCTTATATATACCTGAACTGGATCTACATAAGACTGTTTAACTGTCATTTCCTGGAGAAATGGCCAATCTGATGCCCCAGGACATGAAATGAAATACCGCTCATGCTCATTTTCAAATTCAGCAAAATTTGAAAAAATACAACACAAAAGTAAAATAATAGATGAGATAAAATACTAGCATAACAAAGATAAAATAACAAAATATAGCCTACACTGCTATAATGGTGTGTTAATTACCTGTCCAAATGTAAATCTAAAATATTACAATCTATGAAGTATGTATGTGTATGTATGTATGTATGTGTGTATGTATGTATGTATATATCACCTAAAACAAGATAGCTAACATATTAAACCTAAAATAATGAATAAAACAGAAGTGGCTGTGGCTGTTTCTATGACCAGTTATGCCTTGTTTTCATCGCAGCAACATAGAATTTACCTACTGAACAAGTGATAAAGGGTTTCAAATCTTCTAGAAGATGGTTCACGCAGAAATTGTCTGGCCTTCCTGGAAATTTTTCTAAGGCCTCCCATTCACTAAGCAACAAAGGGGCTTGCAAAAGGATTTGAAATATCAAAACAGAAAGAAACAAAAGAATCACAGTTGTTTAAAAAAAAAACATGCAGGGGAAGACAGACTCCCTACAAACACGTTGTGGGTTCTCACATCATCTTAGCCCAGTCCCTGTTAGAAGAGCTGGTCCTCCTAAAAGACAGCAGATCAGGGCTATATGGATCTCAGAAGGAATGCTGTTCCGAAGGGCAGGTGTGGTGACTGAGAAGAAACCCAGAGCATACCAACCTGTCTCACCTTAAGGGCAGGCAGAAACAACTGGAGAGAGAAGGTCCTGAAAATATCCAGGCCTGCACCTTGAAGGGCTTTACAGTATATATGACCAGCAGCACCATGGGTTGTACCCAGAAACGTACTGGTAGCCAGTGCAGCTCACACAATAGAGGAGTCACTTGGGCATACCAAGGTGCAACCACTGATTTTTGCGTCCTCCGGAGCCCCTCTCCAACCATAACTGCAATAAATTATTTCCTACTAGTTTGAGGTGGGAAACTTAAGAAAATACAGAGAAACCCATACATATCTGCTTAACATAAATTATTTATTTTTAAAATTATCTCCCCAAAGAAAAACAGAAAATAGAACAATCCTAGCCCCATACATGTACATAATATAATCCACCCACCTTGCAGCTTTGCTAACCTACTAAAACCCTGCCATCCGCCCTTGAAATTGTGACCTCTGGCTAATGAAAGGTTGCTTGCCCTTATGTATTAAACCATAATTGGCTAGGAGTGCCCTATCTGTTAATCCATATGCAATGTATACAACCTCAAATAGCAAGGTTGCCAAATTTGGTAAACCAGAACTGAACCAACCTTGAAGCTTACTTCAGTTTGTGAACCTACCTGCAGTTTGAGCCTGCTTGAGCTAGAAGCTAAGAGTTGGATTCAGCCCTGAAGATTTGGCCAATTTTTGCCAGTAAGAACATTTCCAACACAATTTGAGCTGGATCACCTTAGCCATCCTTATCAATACAGTCTTAAGAATCCCAGTCAAGCCACTATGAGGGAATGACTGGATCCTAAAGGATGAGGAATGTGAAACTGAAAGCATGCCCAAATAAAATGTTTTCACCCTCTAATGGTTAAAATACATGGAGGAAAGACTTCTCATCATTTCACTTGCCTCTTACAGACCCCAGAGACTAAGGGAAGGCTTTCTAGTCCACACCCCGTGACTCAATAGGACCAGCAACTACTAGCTCAAGCAGGCCTCAGATGATCTCTAAGTCCACTTTGGAAAGTCCCCACTTTAGAGAAGGAGAAGCAGCCGTCTACAATCACCTATCAGCCTTTCCCAGCCAGGTGGCTTCCAGAATGCTGGAACTCCTCAGGATGCTTCCAGACAATCAGTTCCTATTGCTTTATATGAAAGGTTACCGATAGCAAATATTCTTCACTGATTTTGTGTGTGTCAAAAAAAAAACAAAAACAGACAGAAGTGGGAAAACATGAAGACTACAAATGGAAGACAAGATCAACATGATGCTTTGTCAAATTCCTTGTTTAAAGCAAGGGAACTGCATAATACAAGTTTCCTCTGAAGAATCCTTCATTTCTTAAAAATGAAACCTTCCTTTTTTCTTAAAGAGAAGCAATTTATATGAAGCACATGTAATTTGTACAGACATTTGTTATTCTGTTAAGTAAATGTGTAAGTAATTTAACAGCAACAAAAAGTTTGCCCATACCTACTACTCTACTGTATTCTTTGAAAATCAGCATACTGTATAAGATGCCATAAACTCTCTCATTCACATATATTCATGGGAAGCAAAAACAAAGGTTAAGGCAAAAATCTTGCAGATACCATCAGTAACAAATACTGAGTCAAAACAGAAAGCTATCACACCCAAATTCTGAAAAAATACAAATTCCTAAAACAGAACCATTCCTAAGTGGTAAAAATACACATCAACCCATTTTATAAACATTCAGAAAATAATTATTTAAGGGTATTTACAGTATATGTAACCACAAAGTCCAAGGTCCAGACCAATTTCTTCTCCCCTTGTATCTCCCTTATAGCAGGAGTGAGCAACTCATTTTCTTGTGGAAGAGATGCATTAAATATATGTGTGTGTTTGTGTGTGCGCGTCAGCATGTGTGCATATACTGGCCTCCAAAGACTTCATAACACATGAGCAGCAATGTTGTGATATCAGTAGAGTGCATATGGCTGAAAAGCATGCAGGGTTTTCAAGGAAAAAAGTGATACCTTAAAACTTCCAGAGATTTAAGACTCCCACTTTGCTTGTAACCCATAACAAGAAAAATCAGTCTGGGTTTTTCTGGCAGTGTTTGCAAACATGGAGGTGAAACAGGTGGGGAGATTTAAGATAGCCCCTTAAACCTATGATTCCTCTCTACACTAAAACAGAATGCTCTGGAGGTTGCAAAAGAGCTAATGGGGGTTATATATGGCCCAAGGGTTGCTTTACCCCTCTATAAAGCCCATTAGCCATGTTAGCCGGGAGGGGAGGCACATCTTAACAGGAACAAGGAATTTGCCAAAGAATTCACAAAAAGCCAGTGGAGTACAGCGCTAATAGAGGTTGGCCAGGACTAGGAAGATGCTACTCCAACTCCCTACACAGTCACACAGCCCACAAGATAATATTGGGCCCGAAACCATTCTCAGCCTAACCTCCTTCTTACAATTCTTGTAAGGATAAAATGGGGAATTCGGAAGACTCACTCCAACTTCTTGAAGGCAGGATATAGAGCAAGGATAACAATCTACTCTCTCAAACCCTTGGAGCCTTTCCTGGAGCTGCTAGATTTAATTATATTAACTATATGTAATTC
This sequence comes from Liasis olivaceus, assembly GCA_030867105.1. Lineage (NCBI taxonomy): Eukaryota > Metazoa > Chordata > Lepidosauria > Squamata > Pythonidae > Liasis > Liasis olivaceus. The sequence continues at coordinate 144,389,594 of CM061348.1, forward strand.
ATTTATTTTAATTATGGTTACATACAAATCAAAGCCATTGCCATTCAAAAACTATACCTGCCCAGCTACTCAAAACAGGTTGCACTATAAACTTAGGAAACCAGACAAACAGTCCAGAAAAGTGCATACAAGTGTAATTTCCTTATGTCTTTGACCACTGAAGCCACATTCAGGCAAGTAATTAAACACAAGGAAACCATATATCGGTATATTTCTATGCATCTGGCTTTAAGGGTAGCTTCTGAATAGCAAATTAAATTTATTTATGAAGAACTAGTCTTGTTTTGAATAACAATTCCTGTGGGTAACAATGGAGAATTTGGAGAACAGCAGCAGAATGTGAAGGTTGCTTTCTGCTTTTAGTCTTCATGGAGAGTTCTTCTGGTTTTGCAGGCTGAATACTGTCAGAAATAGAAAACTGGACTAGGTTAAGATTTCATCTCACCCTACAAAAGATGGTTCTTTGAAGCAAGGGAAGATCCCAGTTCCCTTGGCAGCTGCTAAACAAAGGTACCTCTCTCTCTGCCCTTGGACAGTAAAAAGATTTACACTTCTGGGGCAAAGGAGAGATAGGCTACCCAGAACAATGCCATGTGTCAGAGGAAGTCAAAAGAACCTCAATGTCATCGCATTGTTTTGTTTTACATAAACCATCTTGAGGATCTGAGAAAGATATCAAACAAGCAAACATTGCCATTAGATACACATTACCATTAGAAAGGGAGATACAAAGAAGACTTGGCAAGGTTTGCAAATATGTACTTTCAAGATTTAAAAAAAACATAAGGGGGTGACAAGTATTGCTTAATCAAAAGGACAAAGTAGAGATGTAAAGCAAATCAAGCCACTTCTGTGACTACCAAGATTAAGATAAAATAGTGAGCTGGTACTGACAGGAAAGGGATACTGCAGCTCAATGAAACCATTCAGCCAGGGTGCAACAGCTGCAAACAGGGCAAATTCCATGCCAGGGATTACAACAAAAATATTTGGGATCAAACTACCTATATTTGATGCCTTTATACTAATTACTGTGCAGCCACACTTGGAAAATTGTGCAGTTTTTAAAGCTGCACTCAAATATAAAGGCACCCCAAACGTCACAGGTCTTCCCCTGGGAAGAAAACTTAAAGCTTACTAATTTCAGGAAAAGGAGAAAAGGATAAGACATGGTAGAGGTATATAAAAGTATGCACTGATGTGAAAAAAGGGGTAGTGATAGAAGAAGTCTTTCTCATAGGACTAAACGCAGGATCCACCAGTAAACATGCAAGACAAATAACAATTACCTGTGCAGTTCAACTCTAGACTTCACTGCCATGTGACTTGGTGGTGAATGATATGGTCAACTCTGACTCCTCAGGATCTGAGGCTGAAGTGCCTCATTAAGTTGCCAGCCTCAGGAGCCAACAGGCAATCAATCACCTGAGACTGACTTCCCTGACCATGTACAGGTGAGGGTAGACTGAGTTCATAAGGGTCCAGATCCTGGCAGGGTGCCTAGCCTGAAGATGCATTCAGAGAGCAGAGCAAAGGCAATCAGCTAGGCTCCTCAAAAAGCAAAGGTTACACTGCTACTAACTGAGCCACATCTGGAGCTACTTAACAGCTGCCACCAAAGACTGGTCCTCCATTAGAAACAACTCTCCAGTGTTGGACCTTCGTTCCAGCACCCTTGCAGAACTCTCTTGTGTTTGACTCCTGGACCATTGCGAGCCACTCTTGCCTCTCTGCTGCTGTCTCACCCTGTTTGCTTGAATCCGTGCTCTGATGGTTGCCCATCTGCCACCTCTTCCATCTGTCTTCTATGGCTATGACTCTGGACTGAGCTCTGTGCCACCCCACTGTGTCCAACTCTCACCTTGTTTCCCTGTAGTTCAACTCATCATTAAACCAATTGCAATTCGCTCCGGTGCATTTGCTCAGTCTAGAACAGCAAAGGCCAATTTGGATTGCTTTAAAACATGATTAAACAAACGTATGATGGATGTTAATTATATTGGCTATATACCATAATATTTCCAGGATTGGAGTCACACCCTGGACTCCAATCATGGTGGGAAACAACAGCATGAAAAGACTATGGCTGCTGTGTCTCATTTGTGAGTTTATTCCACTTCTGGGAGAATTACTGTAGGTAACTGACTTACTAGCCTGATCCAACAGAGTTCTTTTAATAGCGAACGGATATAAAGAATACCAGGAAAAAAGCAAATTAAAATTTGGTTACTCAGAATTCGACTTGACAAGCTGCTGTGAAATACAGGCGTTTGTCTTCCATCTGGGGGTTCTGGAAGAGAGATGACTTACCTAGATAGCTAAAATGGAACATGCACATGTCTGGAAATGAAAGCAGATGGTGACGTTGGAGAGACACTAGATGAACGTTTTAAAAAAAATAGCTCAGTGCACTTTGATCGGGTTTATTCTTAATCAAAAATAAGAAGCTTAAGTGCCGGCCAAATATACCACTAACTTTGCAGTCATCGGCCAAAAAGCCTGGAGATTTTGAAGCGGCAGTATAAAGTGTTTTTTTTTCAAGCAGGCTTAAGCCAAATTCACACAGCTACTTTGCTGTGCTCCCCTTCCTTCTTGGATCCAGCAGGAGCTCATGCTGTCTAACTCACGCTAGTCCCACAATGAACCCTCACCATGCACCCAGAACAGGTCTCTGTTGGCCATACAGTATAGCTTTAACACACAACATTCTCTGGGCCACGACTGACGCTTCTCTCAGCTGAAATTCTAGCCTTGCCCAACATCACCCAGCAAGTGAAAAGCCTCCTCCAGGTGGCATGCACAATGCTCTGGTTACTCTATGCACTGTTTTTCTCCCCTTCCTCATCATACATTGACTGATTTCATTTTTTAAAAAAATCCTTGTACCTGTTTGACCTATCAGCCACAAGCTGGCAGCAAACAGTTGGGGTTTTTTAACGTGTCTTTTTGTATGTCATCTACTGATAATCCAAATTAGTGCAGCTAAGAGGCAATCACTGATTTTGAGAAAGGGGTTTAACTCTGGGGAGCAGTAAGCTATCCTAATGTGAGGAGAAGCAGCAAGGGAACAGGGCTTTCTTGAGAAGGAAATTCCCCACCAGGCAGGCTACCAAGGTACAAGAGACTCCCTTCAGTTACTCTTTCAATTCCAGGAGAGTTAAGGCAAGGATGCCCTAGTCAACCCTGGACAAACCATTCAACCAATCCATTTAACAAGTGGGGGAGGGGATGGCTGTGGAAGCAGAAGTTCCACTCACCTTTTCACCAAAAGAGGACTGAAGTCAGGGACCAGATTGAAGGGGGCAGTCCAACAGGAAACTGGCAGATTCAGAATCAGAGCAACAAGACTGCCAGCATGGAGCATGTCATTTCAGGCACTCCCCTGATGAACATCAAGGTATCCTACACAGCCTGCACACAGCATGCTGAAGTGGGATAAGGGGAAAAGCCCCACTTCCACAGTGTAGCACCTGAAGCCATCCTCAGGCTTCCTCGACTGCAGACAGACAGAGGTGGAATGCACAGGAAACACTCACTGGGCTGCCTTCATGCCAAGGCAAGGAGGCAACAGGGATTTGCCCTTAGTCAAAATTCCAAGGAATGCTCTTGAACAGAACTGGATGAAGAAAATCAAGAGGAAATTGATGGGGAAAAGCCTATAATGGTTCTTTTGCCTGTTTGCTCAGGAAGCTTGCCATGTCTATCACGCAGGCTTTTCCTAATTTTCTTGGAAACAATCCAACATTTGGACCAAAAATGTCTAGGAAGCCTTTTTAAAGCCTGAGCCATTTCTTTCATAGACCCTTTTGTCCTGAAATGCTCCACTGCTGAGAATCAGACAGTATATGATACACAAACCCTGACCCTATAATCACAGTTAGCAAAGAGGTATATTTGCTGGCAAAAACAGGCAAAGCAACTTTGTTACTTTTTCCCCATCAGGTTGTTTTATGGTTTTTCCCCCAATATCTGCTGGAAAAAGATCTGTTTGCAATTAGCCTCGATGCATCATCACTTTGTATTAGAGATTTGTCACCATTACTTCCTCCCTTTAACACAACAGAACAAAAACTAAATATTCTGACAGCTGTGTTGGGGGGTGTCAACATCTGCAGGATAGCACACACATCATTGAAACTGAATCCCCATTCCTTCCATGCATGCAGCAACATCATATACACGTACCAAAGGGACGGGGCATCAGTTGCAAAACTGCACCCACCACCTTGCAGATTTTGATCCCCTTGTAGATGCCCATAGTCTCTGAAATGGTAGAGCTACAACCCTACCCCAATAACTTTGGTCCTTACAACAAGCATTAATAAATTCTTTCTTCATTTTAACATTATGAATTAGTCATAGAAAAATATTGAACTAATTAAAGCCCATTTAAAAGACTGTTCCATAAGACCCTTCTTTTTGCTTGTTGAACACTTGAGAATAATTATTAAACAAAGCCCAGTTGTTTTCTTTATCAGCATAACTGGCTGGCTTAGCAGTTAAGGGAAGAGATGGACTTTATTTGGTGAATAAGCAGAGAAGGAGCAGCCTAGTTATTTACTCCTTTCAAATTCAGTAAGAACTTTAACAAGATCCCGCACAATATCCTCATATTCAAATGAGGCAGAACTAATACACACCAAGTTCACTACTGGCTTAAAACTGAAAACTGAAGAACAATTATGAATGGAGCTCTTGGGTCCAGAGTAATAAACATGTTTTTAATAGCATGAGTGATATTCATATTATCCCATTGATGACACAACTATGGAAAACAGGATTCAGATTGGTACTGGTACTGGCAATGAAATGAAAATTAAAATGACAATCCAAGCCAAATACACAGCACACACAATTAAAACAGAAATTAAAATGTCAGTTCTCAGTCTCCACTGATCTAGAACAGCAACTTTTTTTTAGATTTTAGAGAATGAACCTTGATTACTCAAGCCAAATGAAAAACTTGGCAAAACATGCTCTCTTCTATTTAAAAAAAAATAAAATCTGATTGGTTCCCAATACAGAGATGTGCTTCAGACTTTTTGCTAAGTCATGGCCCAGTTTGTTAAATAAACCACAACTGGCTAAATTCCCTACATTAATCCTGCAAGCAAGTTCAGCCCTACTCCTATTCAAGGCCTGCCAGTAGTAGGTTATGAATTTCCCACATTGTTACTCAATCACACCACTAATCAAGTCCATTTTTCCTCATTTGTTTTTCTCAGCCCCTTGAAGCTCTTTTTGCTGAATTTCCCAGCCCTCCCTTTTTACCCAACCAAAGTCTCCCATTCTGCAGCTTACTCAGCTGCCAGTCCACAGCTGCTTTTGATTCTAACTTGCTATCTCTAGTTCCTGCCAAACAAAGCATTATAATGAAGAAAGAGAACCTAACCAGGTAAAACCAAACAGGCAGCAGGTTTGTTTTTTTTTAAGAGAAACTATTGGGTTACAGAGATTCAACAAACCACTGCCAATTTTGCAAAACAAATAATTTGATACACATTTACAGTGGTACGAACTAACTGAAGATCTGTTCTCCACCCTTTTTTTTAAATTGCAAATATGCTAGGATGGTGTGGGGGGTATGTTGAGATATCAATGGTTAAATGAACAATACTCAAGCATCCTCCAGTATAAACAAATAGTTTTGATATAATTTTACAACCAATAAAGCAATAAAACTTTTTCTAGACTGATGTCTTCAGTCTGCTGGTAAAACATTAGATTGAATACGCTTCACCCATCCAGACTCAGCCTGTCAGGAAGACCTTAGGCTTAAACTCTCTCACTGATTGCTAGTTGTGCCAGAGAGTTTCCTAATGGGAGGGGTGGGTATTCAAATAATCTATTATTCCTTTCCTCCTTCCTAATTTCCTGCAGAAGCACAATCAAGGAAAACCTTATAATTTGATTCCACTGACTGTACAAGTGGACCCTCAGAAATCTCTCCCGCCTGGAACGGAATAATTTAAACCAGGATACAGTTTATGAAGCCCTTCACATTCTGCAGGGATGATTCAATTTAAAAAGAACGTATCATAGGCGATCGAACTGATCTTTAACTGAGAGATAACATTCCTGTATTTTGCACCAATGTAAGATGGAGAGTAGAAATGTCATTTGGAGATAAAGGATCGGCAGCACAAACTTCCAAGATAAAATAATACAAAGCCATTTCTGTCCATGCATTCTACAGACAGCTGGTTATATTGTACAACATCAGTCATTGCCATGTATGGTAATTGGTTACCAAAGAAAGCTTCTGTTTATGCAGCAAAGTTCCTATAGTGAGCAAAATGGAATTGGCACTAACATATATACATTTCCTATGGATTAAGCCTCAACTGAGTCATTGGGCTTTACTTTGGAAGGGATATACTCACAAATTGGAGCAGACAACATCAACAAAGATAATAAAATGGTACAAATGCAAGACTTATAAGGACAGGAACTGGGAGCAAAGGCTAAGCAAACTAAAAGCAAGCAGGAGATAAACAGTGATAACAGCCCACAATTAAGTTTAAGGCCTCTACCGTAAAAAAAAAAAAAAAAAGAGAGAGAGAGAGAGAGAATAAGCATTCTGCATTAATAAGGAGGGAAGGAGGTGGGCCTAGATTTCTTTTTCAATCCAAACAAAGATAAAGAATAGTTAGTTATTGAGAAAAATCTTAACTGCTATAGCAGACACAGGCCATAAATAAAGCATACCGGGCAAAGTTGAAACTCTTCTAAGAAGAGGACAAACATCAGAATGCTATACCAAAAGACTTAGGGCAGCTTTTCCACTGAGGTCCTTCAGACCTCTTGAACTACATGCTGGCAAAGAACTCGGGGACCTGTAGGTGGCACATACAGAAGGCACATGAAGTGCCACAGGGTAGAAGCTAAAAAGCAGAGATAGGAAATTACATTTGAAGGCCAGCAAAAACTTAAATGCAAAAAACAGAGAGGTAACTAAAGAGGCTGGTAGATATAAGGTCATTCGTTAAACAGGGAGATTAGACCAGGAGAAATATGTTTACTAGGTCAGCTTCTATTGATGGGAGCAACAAAGGCCATTCCCTTTTTCTAAATGAGACTATTCAATCTTTATAATCAGTAGTAATTTAGAAAGAGATTTATATTTCTATAGGTGTATCCTCCTAATGTAGGTAAATGACACCACCACATCAGCTATCCTTTTATAGTTTGTTCCACCCTCTAACTCGTTTCGAATCAGGGATTCTATTGAGAACTAATTCTCAAATTGATAAAAAGGCAGACTGTTCTCAAAATGGAGACGAGATACAAAGGAGGCAAGCTACCAGCTTGTTACATCGAAAAAGCAAGAGAATATGGACAAGAGTTTTGCTGCCCTAAATTGCCTGCATACAAGTACCTCATTTGAAAGTGGGGTATTTGCTGGAATCCTTATCCTTCCTTCTAATAAATATTATTAATCAAAGCTCTTAAAAGTCTTGTTCCTTGGATTAACTATTTCCAGTCTAGGCTGCAAAGACAGACGTCTGACAAATATAGCTATTGTATTTATCAGATTTGGAAGCTTGAAGTCTGCCCACATCTGAGTCAACCATGAGAGACTCATACAAAGTCTCAAGCAAGGAAATATCATGCAAATACAACCAACAAAGATTTTTACCCAGGCTGAGCAGAATAGGGTATTTAGAAGAAGATGGTGATGGAGCCCCATTAAGGAGGTCAGAACTGTGACACCATCTTTTGGAATGGGGACATTTATTTATTTATTTTTCTGAAAAGAAAGTCACAAGCAAACAGCCTGAAACCAGACTAGTGCATTACCAGAATAACAGACAGGTGGAAACCATCCCTCCCACCCCAAACAGAGTGATTTCAATCCCATTACACTGCCTGGATGGGAGAAACAAGCAGAAGAACTTGGATCTTGATTTCACTCTAAATAGGGATGGTATTCAATACACAGCAGTCACAGGATTTATTCTCTGACAGCTTCATTCGTTTTCCCACAATACATCTACTTATTGTAGCCTGTGTCCTTGGAAGTCTTTTCATACCAGTTTCTAGTCTAGAGAAGCCGGATAATTTTGAGCTATAATAGAAAAAAAGGAGAGTTTTTTATTTCCTTCCCCCAACAAAAGCATATTATATATCTATGCAAAGCATGGTTCCCACGTTGGTAGGCTCTAGGACTGAAGCAACTGAAAAAATATTCCTGCCTTACTGCAGTATGCAAGCACATCTGGAGGGCATCAGGTTGGAGAACACTGATTTCAAGGATTTAAAGAGCAAGAGAGACTGCATGCAAAGCCAAGTACAGATGCCTGTTAGCATTGGCTAGAGCAGCCCTTGAACATGGAACTACTCAAGACACACGCATCATCCCATGATTATTATACAAACCCATTTATATATCTGCTGTCTAAAGGAAAAATGACCACTACTACTCCAAAATGCAGAGGGGAAAGGCATTTCACACTGGAGTGGTCTGGAAAAGAAAGGATATCACTGAGTGGTCCTTCCAGGAATGTATGAGAAAGTAAGAGAAGCAGAGCTGAAAACTCACAGAAATAAAGGAACCAGAGTTTTGCCACATCCATGTTGTATAACTCCTGCAGGCTTCACCTGAAAGGGAGAACTGGACAAGGACCAAGCAGACTCTTCTAATTTGAGCTAATCAGAAAACCCTCAATTATTTTATATCTGGCTGTTCTGCCAAAGCATGCAATTCACAGCATTATTAAAAGACAATCCAAGCCAATAAAGCAAATATAGCAATTAAAGGTGCCAGGAATAAAGAAATCCAGTACAGACCACCAATTAGCCATTGTCAAAAGGCCTTTTCAAACAGTTCTGAGGGACATCTCAATGTCAGTCATGGACATGTATCTGTCAGGTAAAACTAGAAAGGTATTTGAAAGGCTAAGTTGTCACTATAAAAAAGGCCCAGAAAAAACGATTTTCATTATTTTCACCTCATCACTGACAATGAACGTCTTCAAAGAAGATCTTAAAGAAAAGAGAGTATTTGTATCAAATAGTGTCTGGCAGATTCCAACTCCCAAGCTTTGTTAAGACTGTAAGAGTCAAAACAATACTTTAACTATGGCCTGAAGCAAACTGATAACTAGATGAGACATTAAGCACCAGTGAGAAGAGTGTTCAAACTAAATCCAAAAAACAATTAACTGCACTTTAGATTTCACTGAAATCTGAGATTAAAATCAATCAGATCTGATTTGTTCCTATTAAATTCAATGGGAATTCAAACTAACTTTTTTCCTGAATTCAAGTTTTGGTCCTATACATTTGCATAAAATAACCCACTTTTACCACCAGGGGGTTGCCCACTGCTGTAACATTCAAGGAACTCTGTTCAGATTTATGTTCTTTGTATTCAACAAGGTTATGAACCTCAATCCCCAAGCAGCAAAAAAGGTCTAAAATAAATATAGAATTATTTCATACATAGTTAGACGGACAAAAAAAAAAAGATCATTTGACACTGTTGCTACAGAGCTCACGAATATCCCAAATAGCTTAAATTGCAATGAAAGCCAGATTCAGGGACAATGGTGGGGAATAACTTCCTGCTGTTTTCCTAGTACTGCCAATCCCCCCTCCACCCCATAAACGCTCATCCACAGAGGTTGAGGAAACCGAACTGGTATGGCTGATCTTTAGAAACGTGTAGCCCAGGGCATTTAAGATGCCTGAGATGGAACAGAAAAAATGGCTTCAACACCTAAAATCTCCTGTACAGGTTGCCCTGAAGGAACAAGAGTCTTTGCAATCCCACATTCACTGCAAAGGGGAATCCAAACACCAGGCAGATCTCATCCCCAGAGTCTGATCTTTCTGGCTCCAACACCATCGTACTCAGTAACAGCCGAAAGTACTATTCTTATCCATGAGTTGTGCTCATCCTCCTCCCTTGCCGAGGGACCCCAGAACCCATTGGTCACTCACCTCCAGGGAAAGGTATGCAAGCACTGCCTTATTCTCCTGCCACCCCCCTCTCGAGTCTCTTTGTGTCCTGGAAAATATGGGGAACAAGTTAAAATTCCTCTTCTTGGCTCTGATCCTAGCAACCACCAGGCCAAATAGTTTCAAACAGCACTGCCCAAACAGGAACCTACCTGCCTCTTTAAGGTAGCAAAATCACCTTTTTCCCCCCTCACTTCAAGACACTATGATCTAAAACTGAATCCACAGCTTCCAAGTGCAAGAACAGAACAATACACCCAAGTCTTCCCAGTTAATCTGTACATTTGTGGCCATATTCACTTTAAACTGGTCAGAGATTTGTTTTATTGTAATAAAATAGCTTAAAATGTACATAAATTTAGGTGTCTCAGTGATTTGTCCATCAAATTAACCTAATATTCATTTCTATGAACCCCAGAAGTCATACCTCATATTTAAACAGTTGGCTTTAAGCAGTGAAGGGTCATACAAATATTCCATCATTTTTTAAAAATCTATTTAAAATAACAGAACAAATCTTACTTCTTCAGTTAAGCCTTCTTCCTTCCTCCCTCCCTCCCTCCCTCCCTCCCTTCCTTCCTTCCTTTTACAGACTTTAGCTTAACCTAAAAAAGATGCGGAGAAGTCCCTGTTCTGGATGTTCCCTTTATGAAGTTTTTCTTAACACAATGTGCAAGACAATGTGCTGATTCCCTCCATGACAGTCAACAATGTGAGCTGGAGGCAGAGAAATGACATTTGCAATCACAGCACATACTATGCTTAAATAACAGCATTCCCTATCCTGATGCCCAGGATATCTGGGAATTCTGGGAGCTGTAGTCCAACAGCTCTGGAAGATGCTAGGGGAAAGAAGACTAGATATTGCAAGTAACAGATCGCTATGTTATTCCCACTGGAGCCTATTCTTATTTGTACAGGCAGTTCAGTCTCTGGCAAATGTTTCTCTATTCCTCTTTCTACCAGCTACAGTCAGATACACACAGTGTGGGAAAAGGCCCTTGGAATAACACAGATCTTAGGAGATTGGGGCTTCAGCTGAAAGTGGAAAAGGCAGATGCTGCTGGAACTAAGTTTAGGCTCTCTAGCAATGGGTCTGGTAATAGCGTCGGGCTTTCTTATGCTCTCCAGAAAAGGGGTGCCTTATTTATTTATTTATTTAGTTATTTAGTTATTTATTTTTTTATTTATTTATGCATGCATGCAATTTCTATAGGCGCCCATCACAGTCCAAATGACTTTGGGTGGTGAACAATTTCAGTCATTAAAACCATTACAAATTATACATATAGGCAGCCAAGAATTATAATAAAAATTACATAAAAATTAACAGTGCAACCAGGTAACGGGACCCCAGGCTCGGGCACATAGCCAGGTTTTTTAAAGCCTTATGAAAGACTAGCAGGGTCAGGGCCATCCTGAGCTCCAAAGGAGGAATGTTCCAAAGGGCAGGGGTTCCGGCTGAGAAGGCAGGCCTTCTGGTCCCCGCCAGCCCAATTCCTTGGCTGACGGGATCTGCAGCACCCGCAATCTACTAGACTGAACTGGATGGGCAGAAACTACTGGGAGAAAACGGTCCCTTAGGTAACCCAGTCCTAAGCCATGCAGGGCTTTAAAGGTGACAACCAGCATCTTGAATTGCACCAGGAAACACATCGGCAATCCCTTCAGCTCCCGTAGTAGTGGTGTTACAAGCGCCATATATCTGGCACCATTTAGTACTTGTGCAGCCACATTTTGCACCAGCTGAAACTTCCGAATGCTCTTCAAGGGCAACCCCATGTAGAGTGCATTGCAGTAATCCAAACAGGAGGTAACGAGGGCATGAGCGACTGTGAGAGAGCCTGCCGGTCCACGAATGGGTGCAACTGGCGCACAACCCAAAAGTATGCAAAGGCCCTCTTTGCCACAGCTGCCACCTCCTCTTCAAGCAAGAGCTGCGAGTCCAAGAGAACCCCCAGATTGCACACCGGGTTTGTCCAATACCAAAGATGGAAAAACCTTGTCCCCAGAAGGACCAAATATCCAAAGCCACTCCATCTTGCTTGGATTGAGTTGGACCCCATTGCGCCCCATCCAGGCCCCTCCAGCCTCCAGACACTGGGATAGGACATCCATGGCATCCCTCAACTGGGATGGAGATATATAACTGGGTATCATCTGCATATTGATGGCACCTCACCTGAATAAAATTTCCCACTGAACTGTTTCTCTAACTGAAATCTCCAACTGTTTCTTGGAACCACTTGAGCTGCTTCATCAGTCGGTATGAAGAGTGTCATACAGTAATACCCTTTAAAGTTTCCTTCAGTTTATGACAAGCTCACCCTGAAACTCCAGACGTCCCCAAACCAACTTTCTCCAAGAGAATCAGCCCCACTCACTCCCTTTCTGGAGTTGTGAAGCCATTGCCAGACCTGATGCTAGAGACCCTAAACTTAATTCCAGCACTTTCGACATCTCATACCAATGAGACCCATAGCAGACAGCACAGTTAACTGCTTGCTCATTATGCTTCCATCCTTCAACGCACAGACAGTGGAAACGTACTAGGCAGCCAGAAGTGGAACTATTCCTTCCCCGGTCCCAAGAATCCTGGTTCCACCTTAACCCTACCGGTGACCTCACCTGTGGGAAACAGCCCTGCCAGCAAGGGCACGCCTGCTGCATTTCCGTCGCTTGCCGCACCCGTGTCAGGAGTGAGCCTCCAGGCTGCTCCTTGTTCTCTCTGGGAGGGGCAGGGCATATCTGAACCAGAGTTTCCTAAGCTGGAGAGCTTCCTGCCAACCCTACGGTTCACTGAATTCTGGTACATGGAAAGGTGAGTGCTTCCCCCTTGACAGATGATTAACCACCACTGACTCCCCATCTCTGGGAGGAGGGGGGGTTCAGACAGGCTTGGGGTTAGTTGTCACCTCTCTTGCTTTCACCTCCATCCACAAAGCAGCGCCTGAGTATTTAAAATGTTTGATTCATCCTTTTGTCACTGACGTCCTTCCCACTTCTCTCCTCCACTTTGAAAATTAAACACGTAAGCTATTTGCAGGCAAGGATTCTTATCTCACTATGTAATGTGGCATGTACCCAGATGGGGCCACAGGACAAACATTATGGGGAAGAGGATTGTGTCCCTAAACCTGACCTCTGAGGGTAGAATCAAATGGCAAAGCCAAATCTACACTCTCCGATACTTGGCAGGCAGAGATAAAAAAAATCTCAGCTGCCCTATCCCCAGCAGGCTACCTGTTCCAGAAACTTGATGCCATCTGCATTATGGGCCAAAAGGAACAGATGGTGGGGTAGGGGGAAGGGTTCCTTATCCCCCAGGGTCTTGACCCTCTGCACACCATCCCCACTGCTACTCCAGCCTAAGGCTCTGCTTGCTGCACTCACAGAGCTCTTTAAAGTTTCTTCTTCCCCCAACTCATAAACTACCCACCCCCATAACACAACCCATGCAGACTCAAGCAGATTAATGAGTCTCAAAGCAGGCATTAGACACCAACAGGCATAAGATGACAGGAGGAGCTGGATCAAGAAAGGAGGGGGTGTCAAGAGAAGCCTGCACAGCACCACTGCAGATCAGGAAGCATTCCCTCCCTTCCCCTCGCCAATCCTCTAGACTACTCAGAGAGAGACGTGCTTAGTACACAACTGAACTCCATTTTCTATTAACTAAACTTGATGCTGGAAGGGCTTTCAAACATGCAAATGCGTGCGTGTGCACCCCCCCCCCAACCAAGCAGAGAAAAAGAAACATTTCCGTAATATCCTTAACAGGTTTTCCCTGCCAGTGGAAAAGAAGGGGGAGAACAGAGTCCATTGTCCACTTCAGCTCTGACACTTATAATATGGCTTTTGCTAGCGGGGGCAGGAAGAGGAAGGCGGGATACAGAACATCCCTCCAGCCTGCCAAGGACTGATAAGGTTGCAAGATCTCAGAAGCAGGCACTCTCCTGCCAATCAAGGCACCAATTGTCCAGTAGTATTTGTGTCAAATCTGTGCAGGAGTCACCTACATAAAGCTGTTATCTGTTAAGACAAGAGGAGGGGAGGGAAGTGTGAAGCACTTGGCCATCCATATCTGACACTCCAGGTAGAACAGAAAATGAATTTCATGGCTTTGCCAGCAGAGCCAGGGAAAGCAGGATTTTTTTGGTGTTGTTTTAGCAATTAGTTCCTTCACACAACTGCAATGAGACATACACCTGACCCATCTGAACAGCCATAATTAAAGAATAGACACCTCATTTGTCAGCTCTTGCCCATTCTTCCTGGCCTTCTACTGACATTCATGGGATTCATTTATTTTGCTCCATCAGTAGAAGAGGACTATATGCAAATATGTTTGCTAGATAATGGGCAAGAGCAAACTCCATTAATTCTACTGAGTCTTCCACTCTGTTTGGATAAATCTAATTAAAACAGTTAAGGGAGAAGGGAAAGTATGAGATTTAATTCCACAGGATTGGCACTTAGGTCCCCAGGCTTTTCACTGTAGTGCTAGAAGTGTCTCTAAGCACATGCAATGATATCAAATGCTGGATTATGAAAAACAGCTTCAGCACTTCTTTTTCCTCCTGAAATCACCAACTATGTCCTTGACTTGGGGAGAGATTCCTTGCAAATGCTTCCCCTGGATTATTCTTTTTTCAAAATCACCATTTTCATATGTTCACAGAAAATTAAGATGATTGCATGGAGAAATGCTCCCAATCCTGACCTGTCCCCAGCCATTCCATAGCTTAGTTCCGTGGCTCCTATAAGCACAGCGTGGTCCTCTTCTTAATTTCACCCATCCATCCTGTCCATGGTCTTTCCCTTCTCCTATTCCTACAGGAGAATATGCCGAGCATAGGAGCCTTTTCTAGCCCATGATCAAATATATCAGATACCCAAGTTTCTGCTTGCTGATCATTGCCTCAGGGAAACAGTTTGCCTTTATATGATCCAGGATTTATTAGTTGGTTGTTGCTACTCTTAGTAATGGTCTCCAAATCCAGATAGGTTTCTACCTGACCAGATGGTGCCTGCCTTCTGTCTTCTTTCTGCAGTTCTTGCTCAGTATGCAGCTTTCCATATACTGGAAAGACTACTGGTTGAATTACTCTGATCTTTGTTGTCACTGAAATGTCCTCATCCTTCACGGTCTTCTCTAACAGGTCATCCACACAGCCCCCATGCCTGCGTACAAGCACTGAGAACATATCCTCACATTGGAGCCTTTATCTCAGGACTACCCTGACACTGAGGCAGGAAGAAGCCAGATCAAGGTGATCTGGCAAGGAACAGAGTGTTTTCTTCTGAAAAACGCAAAACAAGCCCTGCTCTATGGGAATGTTCTAGATGTGTGAGGAGCCTCAGGGAAGTTGGTGACCTGCAGGGGTCTGGTTGGCCCACTGCAGGACTGCTCCCCTCCCATCCAGCTGGGGGCCCCTGAACCTCCTTTGGCTGCTGGAGAAAACAGAGCCTTGCCTGGTTGCCAACATTTTCTCTCTTTTTTCTGGATTTTGATAGGGATATCAACTTGATGGGATCCCTCCCATGAGGTCAGTACTCCTACCAGCGGCCTCTGCTGCCTCTGTAACCCACTCCTACCTCCATGCTTGCTGGAGAGTGCCTCTGCTGCCCCTAATGACAGCAACAATGTGGAGGTAGGAGCAGAGATTTTTATGGTGGGACAGTGAGGGATCCACACTGGGGGTGTTGCGGAGAGAGGCCACTTTCTTACTCCTTACTCCCCAGCAGCAGCAGCAGAAACTGGTGCCCTCCCCTCCCCTGTGTGAAGGCAGCAATGTTGCTGGCCTCATTTTCAAGACATAACAAAAGGACCACTGTCAGGCTGTGGTTTCCTACTTTTCCTTCTGTCTTGAGGATGGGAGGAAAGCCCACTGCCAGGGGTCTGTCCCTGTCTTCCTGCCCATTCTCTTACTGGGGAACATAATCAACCCCTCATGCTTCAACCACTCTACCAGAAATATGGAGTAGAATATTAACACCACCCATTAATATGCAACTGAGGAATTTCTATTGAACCTTTTCAGTAATCAGATGGTTTAACGGTCTTAAAAAGTGTGTTCACAATATAGCCAAAACAGACACATGCACAGAGCCGGCACAACAAGGGTGAAAAACATTTTGCAATGGATCGCGTGTATCGAAGTGTGTATGAGTTCACAAATCACTGCTGTTCTCAGGCATTACTCTGTCAAAATGGAGGTGATGCAAACCTGGGTCCAAAGGTTTAGCTGACGTTTGGGGGCTCTTCCCACTCAATTCAAGAGAGCTTGGCATTTCGGGACTGGGCATCAGGCCTTGGCAATCTCCTCTTTTAGTTAAAAATCTGAACTGGTTACAGACTACCTCCTGACTCCACCCTAAAAGCCTCCCTTTCTCATTCTCTCCCAAACCATGTCCAGCTTGCAGAAAATTAAAGGCCTGCTTCCAAAAATTATAGAGCAGCAATTCCAAGCAGGAACAAGAGACAAGATGGCAATCTGGCCTTCTAAATTCTGCTAGCCAGGAAACACATGGGCGCTCTTAGATCTTGGAAAGAAGAAAGCCGTGCATCCCATTCAGTTAAGAGCCAGGCAGGCCCACCAGTATCAGCATGGAAATCAATAACTTTGCATGGCCGTACAGATGGCTTCTCTGCCCTTTATCCCATCCAAAAAGAATATCTGAATACCTGATGACCCCGGAGTTCCATTCATAGACGAACTACTAAGTAAAATCTGAGCATATAAAAATAATCCTGCAATGCACCCGAGAGAAGCACTACTTGACAGGGGCAGACAACAGTCATCATCCATACATCAGCTTGCATTGCAATGTGCCCCCTCCCTTCCTCCTTCCTACCCAGGCTTACAAGGCAGAAACAAGAGATGCTGTGAAGGCAGTTTGAGTGGGTGCTGGTTGAGGCGATGCAGAATTCTTTGCCTGACCGTCCCACCAACAAGTACAGCCCCAGGCCTATCGGAAGCTTCTATGCACACGATGGGCCCATATGGAACGCATTAAGGGTTCTGCAGAAGGAAAAAAGGTTGGAAGGAGGGACGAGAAGCCAAATGTGGGTGGTGCAGCAGGATGTATCCTGCCCTCACCCTGCTTGTGTGTGTATGTGTGTGTGCGTGTGTGTGTTGGAGGGGGAGTTAACACTTTGCAGTTCAGAGAATAGTAAGAAGGCAAGAAAAAAAATGTTTAATCCAAGGCCAGAGATTAAAATATAAGCAGTTATTAGAAACAGTGGGAATTCCAGTTTCCTAGCTCACTAGAGAGCAAGCATCTTGGTTGGCCAGTTTGATTGGCTATGCTTCTGTATCTTTCAGAGTCATCATTCCCCCATCCCCTGTCCTAACGTAGCATATCCTAAATGACCCGTTTCATTAGCCACCATTCTCAATCAAACTATGAAATGCTACTTTTCCCTAACTTGGTGCTGTAATGTAATTCCCCCAGCATGGCCCACAGCTACTTTTAGTAGAGTTTATGGATCTCTAACCAGAGCAGTTTAGGATCCCAGTTTCTGTGGGGCAGTGAGGCAGGGTAAAATAACAGAGGGAAGAGAACAATGGGAGAGAGAAGGGTATCAAAAGATTAATGTCAAGAACATGCGTAAAGCACGACATTATGTTGGAATTCCAGTGGATGAAGGGCCATAGGATTTGGCAGAAGCCCTGCCCCACTGGCGGGACACTAGATATGCTGTTCCCATGACCTCCCTAATATAACAGTGGGGCACTAAAATTACGTGGAAATGTGGGCAGAACAAGGCAGCAAGAGGAAGAGTCACCCCCTCACCTACTTTAATTCTGGTACCACCTGACTCTAGCCATGTGGTGCACACACAAAGTCTCTTCCATTTACTCATCCCAGAGACAGGATCTGTTGTTGCACCCCACATATATTAAGCCCAGATGTGCAGTAATAAAGCTCATAATTCAGGTGACAGAATGGGCAGCATGAAACTATCTTTTACTGGCTCAAAGTCACACACGCCAAAAGGGCTGATCTACAAAATCAATTACTGGGGAAGAATAGGATCAGATTGGGATAATGGGTTGTCAGAGAGAAACCAATCACACTAAACCAGTTTCTCAACCTTGGCAACTTTAAGATGCGTGGACTTCAACTCCCAGAATTCCCTGGCTGGCTGGGGAATTCTGGGAGTTGAAGTCCACACATCTTAAAATTGCCAAGGTTGAGAAACACTGCACTAAACAAAGGTTTACTTAACCATGGTGAACTGAATAAATCACAGTTGGCTATGTCTGCACAACACATTAAGCCAAAAGCAAACAAACCACATAGGGCTTTTGTTGTTGTTCAGTCGTTAAGTCGTGTCCGACTCTTCGTGACCCCATGAACCATACTGCACCAGGCCTTCCTATCTTTCACTGCCTCCCTGAGTTTGCTCAATTTCATGCTCATTGCTTCAGTGATGCTATCTAGCCATCTCATCCTCTGCCGTCCTCTTCTCCTTTTGCCTTCCATCTTTCCCAGCATCAGGGTCTTTTCCAAAGACTGCTCTCTTCGCTTTAGGTGACCAAAGTATCTGAGCTTGAGCTTCATTATCAAACATAGGGCTTAGCATGATTTATATCAATCATTAAGTCCTGAGACTGGTTACTGGTATACACAATGTAACACTCACGGGCTCAGATTGGTATAAGCTGGCCTCTCTTGGACGCAGTTTGCTTGCAGTCTGTGGTACTTACATGAACAAACTGAGGATACTGTGCCAATTCTGTTATGTATGGTTGGTACACTTATCCTTTCATAACCAACACTCCCTTTTCTGTATTAGAATATCATCTTTGCCAAAACCCTGGCTTCCTGTCTCCAGTTTTACATCTTGCATTTCTTCCATTCATCTAGTCTTTTCCCCAAAGTACCAGAATTACTTTCAAACTTGGATCCCGGAAACAATTATATAGAAACAACAGTTATAATTTCCCACCATTATCTTCCTTTTTTGCCCTCTTCCTCATACATCCCATGTCTTTACAAGACATAGAACTGCAGACTTAGCTCTGATTGTATTCTTGTACAGCTCGTAGGTAGCTTCCCATTAATTCTTACTAAACATGCAAAAATTACCTGTAGCTTATTTTTAATTCTGGTTAAATAGCTTGGATTTTCCTACTGCAGGATTTGGCAGAGTGCAAAGCACACAAACACATATATAATGCTAGCTCCAGATCTGAGAACCTTTCCTTTAGCTGTGGCAACCAGCTGCAAGTTACCCACAATACCCCACCATAGCATCTGTTGGGTCATGATGATATATTAAACGGTGGCTCAAGGAAGCTAAGTCTTGCGAAGAACTATACATTTCTGCAAGTCCCGTCCTGGAATAGACTAAGGATTTTCTAAGTGAGGTTAGCAGCCATTGACAAGACCTCTCCATATAACCATCTGAGACGGTGGCTGCTTCTGAACCTTCAGTTATTTGCTAGTTGCACAACTTAAATATGCATCCCATTTACAGTATTCTTCTGCCAATCCCTAATCTTCTGACATCATACAGTTTGAAAGGGGAAAGCTCAGGCAAAGTTACTCCCCCGAATTCTTGCAACCACGTTAAGAGCTGGGATAACGGTCTCAGCACGGCTGCAGTGCCAATGAAATGTCACCATGACGCATCCTGGGCATCAGGATTGGTACATTACAGCAGGAATTATTTTACTTGCTGACCCAGCAAGCCTTGGGACTTTGTTGTTAGCAAACAAGGTATACCCCTCCACAATCTTCCCCTCTCAGGCTAGAAAACCTCTTTCTCAAGTCTCAGACCGAAATTTTCCCCTCCCCATGCTGAACCTGGCAGCTGCCGCTGACACAGTGAACTACAGCCCCAGAGTTCCCCAGCCTGGCCTCTTTCTAAAAATAGCACTTCTCACCCAGATGGATGGAAAAAATGGTGGGGCCAGCCAGATCAGACTGTAGGCATGGAAAGACAGCGGCAATTCCCAGAGATACCCTTCATTTTCTACCCAAGGGTTCCTTAATACCTCTGGGCACCCATCTGGACAAGCTCAAGGTGCTTTGGCCTCGAAGGTGGAAAAACGCCCCCCTCACTAATCAATCAAAGCAAAGTCCTACAGGAATTCTCCTGCACCTTCCCCACTGAAAGTAATAGAAGCTCCTCAAGACCTGTGCAAGAGAACTCCCTAAATGGACAAAGTCCACAGGCGAGACCTGCCTGCTTCCCATTCTACCATCTCAGTGGTGCCCCAAACCATCTGGTTATCTCCCAAAACAGCCTTACAGATTGAGTTTACATATCACACTAGACCAAGATTTGCCTAATGATAGTTTGCTCACCATACTAAAAGTAGCTAGTTTCTCACAGCACATGAAGCCAACATCAAACAAGTCACATTAAGGGTACTACTCCCAGATCCTGGAATGCAGGCGTTTTGGTTCAGGCTACACAATAGGCAATAATGCTTGATTAAAGAGACAGCTGGATTCTGAGTGCCTCAAAAAAACATAGGAACTATTCAATCAATACTTCCCCTAATGTGACTGCAAGATTTAATATGGATTTATAATTGGCCAAGCTCTTAGTTAATCTCTGGGACTAAATGCTACTGGTTGTTTAGTGAGCTATATTAATATAATACAGTATGAGAAAGACTATGGCCTGATTCATACAAATACTAAGCTACTGCTTGTCTAAAGATGGTTCGCTGAATAAACCAGAATTGGCTAGATTCACATAACACATTAAGCCAAAATTTGTTTCGATTGGTTTGGGCTTAGCATATTATATGAGCCCAACTAAAATTAAAGATAGTAGCACTGCAACACAATCCTACTTATGTTTCTTTAAAAGTAAGACTTCTTTAACCTATACTTTCCACAAGTACCTACAAGATTTCAGCCTCGAAGCTATTCAATTAAAATTTGATCCCACATTTCTTGATGCACCTCAGTTCACTTACATGAGGCATTAGCTGAACTGCTGAAATACATATATTTAAGTTTGATTTAAAACTCTGAGGTGTTCCTGTCACCAAACTGCATTTTTAAATGAATTGTGGGATTATTTTTAGGGGTCCAACCTAGTTTTCTTTTCCCATTGATCTTTTTTAATCTGCTTAAAGATCAGAGAAAGCATTAGAGGTGAGCAACAAAGTAAGCACCTGGGTCTTTTTTTTTCCCTTTTCCTTTTTACTCAGGAAACTCCTTGGATACTCCCCTGCCTCCGAGCCAACCAGTTTCAAGTTCCTCAGATCACATGTAGCATCTCCACAGTAGGAGCTAAAAGGCCTGGGCCTTTTGGTCTCATCCTAAGCCAAGCTCTGACCCCCAGATAGTCCCCCTGTGGCTTTGCCTGGAGCCAGGATGTGGCTTTGTTTTTATGTCAACCCAGCAGTTCCTCAAAGCTTTGTAAGGAAGGAGGATAAGGGAGGAGATCAGAAATACAGCTACTGATACTGGAATGGGGAAGGAGGCAGAGACAGGGGACAAAGATGGTTAGCCCCTGGTCAAACAGCACTCCAGCTGCTCTTGCAGGAATGCAAAGAAGCCTATAAACAATCATTACAAATACATCTGGCCCTTCTCCATTGTAAATCACTTTCCTGCAACTTAATTTGCCGACTCCATGCAGCAAATGAAGAGCCAGTCCTGTGCCCCTCCTCTGATCACAACATTCCTGATTTTTTGCAGAGCTGAGGAATCAGCTCCTAGAGCCGCCCAAAGTGCTCGACTACTGCACTCATCACTCCCACCAATGTAGCCACCGGGTCTGGGAGAGCGAACACTTCTGGAGGCTGCCAGGTTGGGAGAATCTGTACTACCTCCTAAAGAAGCCAGGATTTCCAACACACTTCCTGTTAAGCAAGACATTTTGCTTCCAAGCCATGCCAGTCAGCCACCCCCTTCTAGAAGCAACAAATCAAGGCTTCCTTTGTGGCTGAAAACCTGGATAGCAAAAAGGAAGCAGATACACACACAGGCACAGTCTTTAAGAAATAGCTGGCTTCCAGTTGAAGTGAACAGACCTGCTTAGGATCTCTTTGACCATTCCGGCCCTTTAGCCTTCCTGAAACAGTGGAGAATACCTAGAGCCTGAGGGGAGGGGAGGGGAGGGGTGGGGTGGGCGGGACAGAAGCACATCAGAAGTCCCCTACTCTCCCCAGCTGTTGTCTTGGCATCTCCGTGTAGAACTCGTCTCACTGCACTGCCACCCAGCAATTCTGGCCCAGATCACCGAGGGCAACCGACACCACAATCTTATTTATGGCAGCCTTATGTCCTCAGCCTGCTGGTTGCTGAAGGGAAAAGATCTACAATTTCAAAGCCCAGAGTGAGGAGAGCCACAATTCCTGGGTGCTTTCCCCAGCCCAAAGACAAGAGAAGAGCCTAGTGGCTAAACAATGATCTGGAAGGAAGAAAAATAGGGAAAGGAGAAAATACACTAGGCGCTGTTATTGCAGTACTAGAGATCGTGTACTTTCCGACACTGGAAGGAACGAACCAGGGCCTTAACCCAAGCTGAGTTGGCTTTATTTATTTATTTATCAAATTTGTCACCGCCCATCTCATGAAACAACTCTGGGCGGTTTACAACAAGATAAAAATTCATTAAAATACAACATAAAAACAATCCTAAAAATAAATAAGTTCCAAGAAGATGAAACGCTTCTGTTGGGTTTGTCTGGTTTCTCTGCCCAGTGGCAGCACCCATCCCATGTATTTGCAGTCTTGCCAGGTGTTGGCTGAGGCACAGGGGGAGGAAAAAAAGAGAGAGACACACAAAGCTTACTCTGGTCTGAATCAACAAAGGAAAGGGGTGGAGATGGGAAGGGTTTGCCCGTCTCAGGGAAAACCAGGCCCAGAAAGGATCCACTGTATATCCCATTTCATCTCCCCCCTTGTGGCTGAGCTCTGAAGCCAACTCTGCAGGCCTTCATTCAGTTCTAGCCAGGAGGAAGCACCATTTCTGTGAAGGACTGATGATGCCTGAAGGCGAGCAACAGACAGGTATCACAATCAAAGATGCTTTTAAAGAAAGGCTGGTGTAGGTTCCCCATCCCAGTTGTTAGGAAGGAAAGGAGAGAGAGACACAAGATACCCTATTCTCGGATCATATTTTTCAGCCACTGTGGCGGAAAAGAACTTGGGGCGGTGTGTGTGTTTCACGGCTTTTCTCAGGCCACAGAATGCTTCTAAGAATATCAAACTTACACGGGTGACTCAAACGTGTGAATATCTCCTGTGAGATTCTTCACAGTGATGGAGGTGTGGGCAGCGAAGAGACACCAACCTGCACATTTGCACCTTGATTGGGAGCAGTCTGGTGTCTGACCCAGAAGAAATAGCATAAAAATCCCAGGTTAAGCAAAATACTGTACAGTACATGACATATGACCAATTTCTTCTGTACCAATCTTGTTAAAAGCTCTGAGTTCTTCTGCATCTGTTGGCATGAATGCTAATCCATGGTTTACTCAATTAACCCAGTTTTCTGGATTCATATGACAAACTAAACCATTAATTAGCCATACAGATGTCTTGGCATAATAGGCTTCACTAAACTATGACTGCTATGACTGGCTTTCTACAATTCAGCATGTCATGTGAACACAGCCTGAGAACAAAGTGGCAAGGAGTTCCACTGATGCAGCTTAAGTAGGTCAAATCTATATATTCCAGCTATAGAAACTGTGGCAACAAGTTGTCTCCAAGATCATTCAGCAACACCAAGTTGAATTGCCTGGCTATGGAAGTGATAGCAAAGTGTCTATGCAAGGGTGAAAGACAGGAGATAAATGGAGAATTGCATTTGAAAGCAAAGCAGCTCTGTGTTTTCCTCAACAGTTTTAAAAAAACGCTGGGATTAAATTAAAGAGTGCTGCAGCTAATATTCCTGCAAACATCTCTCTTCTGAACCTCCTCCATTTCAATTTAACTGCCATGTCTCTTTGTTCCAAAAGCTGCCTGCAGTTTTAAGGATTTGAAAAGCAAAATGGCAGGATTGCAAAAAAAAAAAAAGGGGGGGGACTTTCAGAATGAAAGGCCAAGCCAACTACCCTGAAAAGAGGTGGAAAATAGGACACAGGAGAAACAAGAGCTGCATTCCTACTGTAGGCACTTTGGGGCAGGAGACTAAAATGGAATGTCTAATTTTTCATCCTACAATCTACAACGATGGGATTATTTTAAGCACACCATTGCTTCTGCTCTCTCCCCGGCAGAAGAAAAGAAAGCTCCCCCCCCCCCATTTTTTAAAAATCTACTTTAACTCGAAGCTGCTACAAATTACGACAATGAAATTCCACAGCGCTTTTATCTCGAGCTTTTGCGTTACAGGCGCACAAATACCTTCACCAGATTCCACGTATGTCTCTTTCCAAAGCAAACCATGCCTTTTGCAATCTTATCGCTCTAACAGAGGATCCCGCTCCCCCAACTGCACCAGAAGAAAAAGCCGAGCTCCTTCTGGGATGCAGGCGCTCCCTCCTTTAACCATTAGGCATTAGTTCCCTTTGCTAGAGAGGAGTATCGAAACCAAGCATTATTCTGCTACGACCCTTCGCCTGGCGCTAAGGAGCAACTGCTTCTTCATTTGTTACCCCAAGAACATAAGCCCTCGCCTCAAGAAACCCCCTCCCGCCCAGTCCTCTCGCGCTTACCAGCTCGGATTTGGGGCGAAGTAGTCGCTCCCCCTTCGATGTGATAGGAGAACCTCATGGCTTTGAACTGCTGGGAATATGATCCACTGGGTTCCGGACTGGGCATCCCCATCACGCTGGCTCTCTGCATGTCTGCACTGCCACCCCTCCCTTCTTCAGTCCCCTCCAAAATCCCCCCGCGATCGCCCCCCCAACGCCAGGCTGCTTGAAGTCTCCATCAAATTGCCCCGACCTCCTTCAGAAAGGAAGTGGATTCGACCAGCTCGAACGTCGCTTGAGCCGCGAAGGGGAAGCGATCGGGGGTGGGGGAAGACGAGGAACCCAGTGGATTGATTTCGCTGCTTTCTAAGACAGATCTTTGCAACAAGTCGGCACAGCTCTCGCAGGAAGCGTCGCCCTGGCCAGGCAGGAATGTATCAGAAAGCTCGAAGCTTATCCACGTTGGAGCGTCTGCTAAGTCCTCCACACTCCCACTCCCCTCGCTTCCTCCTCCTCTCCTCCTCCTCCTCCCGCGCTCTCTCCACACCGACTCCTTGCTGAGTGGGTTGGCTTTTTCGTACTGCAGCGCCAGGCGTTGAGAGCAGAGTGCTTGCAAGCAGATTTCAGTCCCTGCTCTTCGGGCCTTTTCTTTTCTTTCTTATAACTGAATAGAAATGGGATTTCATTAGCCACACACAGCCATGAATATCTATTGGCTCTTACCGCCTCCCCGAGGAGGAGAGTATTGGGTTTTCCCCCCTTCCTATCCGGGAGGATATTGACAAAAAGTCTGAAAAAAGGAGGTGTTGGCAATTTATTTCCTCGCACTATGGGAGGGTTGGGCTAACAGCTGCCGTTGGAAAAAAATCAGCTCGTTTTGAAGTCGGCTTACTTTGAGGTTTTTTCCCCCCCTTCCTTTCTCTATACTGTACAGTACAGGCTCAAGAAGTCTTTTTTTTAGGTCTTGGGTAGGGCTAAAGGCAGACTTTGATCTCTGGTAGCATGTAAAAGAACTGCAAATTTGAATGTTGTGCGTGTCTGTGCATATTATTACTATTATTAGCCCGAATCAATCCACTGCAGGATGAAGGTCTCTTCATTGAAGGTTATGGACCATAATCCACCATGGTGGTCCAATGTGGGTTAGTAGGCATATGTTTTTCAACTTCCCAGTCTAAGGGTGTGACTGGCCCAACATTATCCAGCCAGCTTTTGTGCCCAAGGGAGGTCTAGAACCTGGGTTTCCCCACTCCTAGTCCAGTACTTTAACCACTATACCACATTGGTGTCCTCTGCGTACCCAAATATCCATATGGGGTGTGTTCATTTATTTCCAACCCCATACTTTCAATTCAGGAATTTATCCTTTTTTCCTTTCTGCACTTTCCAGTCACCTCTAAAGGTTACGTCCTTCCTTTATCTCTCTCAGTCTAAAAGCTAGCAGTCATGCAGTTTTCATAACTTGCATGTTTTTTCCCCTCTTTCAAGTAAGGTTCAAACAGCAAACATCTGATCTCCAGTTGTTTACCAAGTACTTTTAATTGTGTCTACATCAGGACTGGAACCTCTTGGAATTTCTGTTTCTCAAGTTTTTCAACGAAATTTCACAATTCTCAAATGTTTTCAACTCCTGTTGTCAGTTTTGATCTGTTTTCCCCAAGACTAGCTCCTACTATCAAACAGTAGAATAACAACAATGGTAACAGAGCCTGATAGAGATTTTATGGCCTTTTTGGATTCTATGGATTGCAGCCACATCTGGCTGTGTATGTTTTAAACTAAACTTACTTCTCTAACCTGAGGCGGAATAGAGGTCAATGCTTATTTAAAACACTAGCAAAAACAAAATACTCTTTCCCCTGCCCCCATTTTCCTTTTCTGAAATCTTTGTAAGACTTTGCTCTACACAGGATGAGGAAAGAAAACTCACATAATATGCTTGCAAACCACTATAGCTGTTGTCAGTCTAAATGATGTAAAGGCACAGAGCATAGCTTTTGCCAAGCCAGGAGGTACATTAGCATGGAAAGGCAGCTCTTCCCCATCCAGACACCATGATATTAAAGCACAGGCAAGGCTACCCTTGGCTTCCTTCGTTGCTTCATGGACATTTTTCTCACATCAGAAATTAGCCTTGAAAATGGTTTCCTAGTTTTGCTATTCAGGATTTGGTTATCCCATGACAGTCCTGGCTATGATCATAAGGACACACTGACCCACACGCTCATCCACCATGTTCTGTGCTTACATGTTGCACAAACCCAGCCTTTGGGGTTATCCATTCTGTTCCCCTGTGGTTTCAAAGTTCTGTTGAGCTCTGCACAATGAACCTTTTGCTCTCTCACTCCTCTCTCTATGATCCATTCTGCTATCATCTTTAACTGTGGAATTCATTGTGGATATCACCACAAGATGTGGTGGTACTGGCCACTAATTTGGCTGGGTTGAAAGGGGATTGGATAAATTCAGGGAGACGAGGTCTTTCAAGGGCTGCTAGGTTGAAGACTTCATGTTACGTTACCTCTGAGTTGGGGGCAATATACTTCCAATATCAATTGCAGAGGAACAACGGTAGGAGAGGCATGTGTCTCCACGTCACTTGTGAGTGCCCCAGAGGCACATGAGAAATAAAATGCTGGACTAGGATGGGCCTTGGCCTGATCCAGCAAAGCTATTCTTATGTTCATTACATTGTCCCTGGCAAATACTGGCTTATGAACACTTCAGAAATGATGGCAAATACAGCTCATAATTTACTGACCTGGTTTACTCAGTAAGCTAAGGTATGTCTCATCTAACCATAGTTGACTGAATAAACCTTAATTAGCTGGGTTCTCACCACATAAGGGCTACACTGTTTCTCTTTTTTTTTTTTTCAATGTCCCATGGATCCATGAAATCGCAAATTGTGAGTAAGGCTGAATTTTTCTATTTGTTTCCCAATTTGTTTAACAAGCACTACTCATGCTACTATCTTATACCTCATTATATCTCCTTAACTAAGGTTTGTTGGTTACAGTATTGTATGAATCTAAAATGGCCACTCTTGGAAGTTTGGATAGATGAGATTTTATTACTGAAGACAAACCTAGGTTATAAAAGCTGGTTTGCAGAAACTCAAAATGGATTCCATTAACATACTAAATTACTTAAGTGTCTTGTATGAATGAACTCTTATGTTAGGACTACCCGCTCTGGGCTGCAAATATCAGACAACTGCTAGAGGCAAGTTACAGACTAGAATTTTCTGTATCTCTGCTGCTATCTAGTAGCTTTCTAGTCCTGCAGCCCCAATCTGCACAGAGATCTAGGTTCACACATTGCATTAACCCACATTATAATTTATCTGGCTTTGATTACTGTGCATGTGAAACCCTAAACACAAGTTTTTAAAACACAGCTTATGGCATATCTTCTTGTATGAAACCAGTTAATTCTAGTTGAACAAACCATGGTTAAACATGACATTGCACTAAGTACAGTGTGAATCCAATCTCTGAGTGCTTCCATGATACACTAAAGTACTGAAAAGAATCAACAAGCACACACTAATTAATCTCTATCCTGGCTGTCTCATTGACCAGAGATGGAAACTGACCTGTAGCCATGTATGTTTTGTAAGCCTGCAGCATCTGGTTCAAACTCCAGTTTCTGCAAAGCAAATTTACAGTGTTGACCACTTGCAGATTCACACGATCTACAGAGTTCTGTGTAACAAAAATCCAGACAACTACTGCAAAGAGATACAGAAAATCAAGCCTTTGCGTGCCATCTAGTGGTGCTCCTGAGTTTTGCAATCCAGATGGGGTAGCCTTAGGTTAAGGTCATCATTCGCTATGGGAGACAAGATGGTGCTACACACACATGCTCTTCCACAATTTGCAGTGGTGTAGCATGTCCAGTAAATAGAACATATGTAGCTGACAGGCTAGACTTGGCATTGTGGATGACTTGTAATGGAGGTTTGTGGAAGCTACAAATCTAAAATATGCTTTGCTGTAAAAACCCATGTCTTTTTCTGTTTCTAATTCTGGACATGATACCAGTCATTTAAATTTGTCTGCAGTTTGATACTTGGTTGCTGCTGCCTGCTTGTGTAACAAGGAGACATCTGTATACAGGGATTCTCAAGCCAGCAAATGTATCTCTGATCACTGGCCTCACTTTTCCTGTGGCTTTTCCTAGATTCCTCTTTTCCCATTTGTCTCCCTTCCAAGAGACCTGATTTCCAGCACTTCCCTCTCCAATTTCAAGTCATCCAGTCATGTTTCTCTCTCTCCCAGAAAAGGGAACAGAAGATGTATTGTGGCTTTCTGGTCTAGGTGGATCTTCAGAGGCAACGTTTCCTGGTGGAGCTATACTTTTCTTTGTAAGGTCTCTTCTCTGGATCTAGGCTGCTGAATTAAATTCCAGCCAGAGAGAGGAATCCAGGCTATTTCCTGTTCTCTCTAAATACACTTAAAATCTTTCTTGATCCTGTGTTTTTTTATGGATTCAATCATTTGATAGCACAAAAAAGAGGAGAGCACAGAGTAAAACTCAGGCATTTTAACGAGTTGCATCTCCCATTTTTTTCCAGATCCATTCACTTTATTGTCTTCTGAGATTAAAAACCCAGCCTTTACACATCTTTAAGGTCTACATTTTAAAAAAGTTAATTACTTATTTATCTTTAGCAATGAGTTTCACACACATTTGTAAAAAGCTAACACAAACAAAAGATTGGAATAAAGATTGCAGGAAAGAATATCAACAACCTTCGATATGCTGATGACACAACTCTCCTCTCAGAAATCAAAGAAGGCCTGAAACATCTGATCAAAAGGATTAAAGAAGAACGTGAGAAATTTGGCCTCTTCTTGAACATCAAAAAGAGCAAGCTCATGACCACTGCAAAGAATGGAAATGTCAAAATAGCAATTGGTGGTGAAGAGATCGAATGGGTGCAAGAATTCACTTTCCTAGGATCACAGATTGATCAAAACAGTAAATGCAGTCAAGAAATAAAGTGTTGAATCGCACTAGGTCGCACAGCAATGATGAGCAAAGCAAGGACATCAGCCTGGCAACTAAATGCAGATTAGTCTACGCTATCGTGTTTCCCTTAGCTACCTACGGTTGCGAAAGTTGGACCATGAAAAACCAGACAGGAGGAAAATCGACTCGTTCGAGCTGTGGTGTTGGAGAAGGCTCCTGTGCATTCCTTGGACAGCACAGGTGACAAACAAGCAAGTTCTGGAGGGTATAAAACCAGACATATCGCTGGAAGGCAAAATCACAAAATTCTGCCTTACTTATTTCAGCCATGTCATGCAATCAAACTCACTGGAAAAGGCAGTTATGCTCAGAATGGTCATTCTGGCGGTAAAAGGAAACGAGGCCACCAAAAAACACAGTGGCTAGACACCATCAAAGCTGACATCAACCAGTGCATAAAACAACTGAAAGAAGCCGTACAAGATCAGAAATGTGGAGAGAGCTGGTCCATA
This sequence comes from Liasis olivaceus, assembly GCA_030867105.1. Taxonomy (NCBI): domain Eukaryota; kingdom Metazoa; phylum Chordata; class Lepidosauria; order Squamata; family Pythonidae; genus Liasis; species Liasis olivaceus. The sequence continues at coordinate 144,419,670 of CM061348.1, forward strand.
GAATCGCTGAGAATTGGACACGATTGAACGGATAGCATCATCATCATCAACACGAACAACTTACATCACTTTGTGTTGTGACACTGATTGGATTCATACATTACATTAAGCTATGTTGCTCAACCAGAGTTTATTGAATGAACCACAATTAGCTGGGTTCCCATAAAATGCTAGGACATCAATTAAGCAAGCTTCATTGACTATGTTTTAAACTACATTTTAGCCTTTTATGTTTTGTGGATACAGCCAATATGGTTAGCTTATGCTACAGTGTCTTATGCAGACCAAGCCAACTGGATTAAGTGAACAAATCATAGTTAAATTAACCAAGGATATACATGTTGGGCAAAGATAACTATTATGGCTTAGTGCACTGTGCAAAGTTAGTCAACTGTTTAATGGATAGCTGTTTCATTTCTAGGAGAGGAAGTATTAGCATTGCACAAAGTTCAATCTCTTCAGCATTGTATGAATATTTATCAAAGCTGTTAAACCAGCCCTTTAATGGCATTAGTTACGAAGGTCCTCTTGTCACTATGATCCTAAACTGGTTCTACCATTTTAACTATCATTATTTATCCCAAAGAATTCTGGGAATTGTTATTTAGTAAGTTCTCCTTTAGGAATCTCAAATTTCATCAATACATAGAGTTTCCAAGGTTTTCTAAAAAGAGGGAATGATTGCTTTAAGTTTCAGGGATTATTCTAGATTCCCTGTTCAAGATCTCTATCATATTTTAGAACGGAATGCAGTTGTTTATTAATGCCACATTTAGCTTTAGATGTAAAATTTAACCAATCTTATGTTTATCAACATTAACATTTTAGAAATCACAGTTAATATTTATATAACCTTTTATCTGTATTTTTAAAGATTTAAGTAATGTAAACATCAGACCGTTAATAATCTCCAGTCAAACTGTATACAAACTACTTGTATTTTATAATAATACAATAAAACAATATAAAAATGAAAAAAAAGCAAGAATTATTGAATTCTTCTAACCATTTATCCCCTGTGCATCCTAGGAAAGGCATATTAGAATTTAGACGACTCTATTTAAAAAGTAAAGATAAAATCAGCCCTTTAAATATGTTTAAAACTGACTCCTTAGAATCTTCTAGAGAGGTTACATATCTTTCTCATAATTTCTTTTATGGGTGAATTAACTAAAGATCTTCCAGAATACAATAGCTGTATAATCAGAAGAAAGTCAAGGATTCCTCTGAATATAGTATAAAATATTTGTTTCCACAAGGGCATTTCCTGAAGTTCAACTATGTATATTTGCAAAGGAACAACAACAGGATGGGTACTTGTAATCATTCCAGATATGTATAATGTTAATTAGATGTATAATACATCTACACTTTACAAATGCCCTTTACAAAATCTATACTTTACAAACCTGAGAGATGTGGATTCACATTTCCATATGGCCACAGCCTACACTTCTATTTTGTTCCTGCCTCCCACACAACATAGAGCTAATATTTAAAAGATATTTCTGCATTATATATGTAAGATACCTGATATTTACTACATTTGTTTACAACTCTGTTCATAGCTCTGTTCATATATGTAAGATACCTGATATTTACTACATTTGTTTACAACTCTGTTCATAGCTCTGTTCATATATATAAGATACCTGATATTTACTACATTTGTTTACAACTCTGTTCATTTACTACATTTGTTTATCACTTTGAACAAGACCAGCTTCCATAGCCTGCCCTTGTTGCATATAGTGCGATGATAACCCCACATCCACCCCTCACTGGGCTACTGGAGCATGAACATGAAGAACTAATCCACAACTGTTTAGGGTGAACATGCCATGGGCTGTTTCCATTTTCTAGAGGCAGAAGACATCTGTATCTGAACTCAGTATGGCATCAATACATGTGAATCTTGCCAAAATGTGCATAATTATGGAGATTCTCAACATGTTTCTATAACCCATAGATACAAGCTGCATCTTTATTATGCTAGCATTTCCTTGATCACTTAATACAAAACATAGATTGGGTTCATACATTTCACCAGGCCACAACTGTGCCTAAGCCTCAAACCATGATACGCAAATCGCAGTGGTTGGGTTCACACAACATGCTAAGCCAAGAGCAAACAAGCCACATGATCACTTGGCATAATGTGTGATCCCAGCCTAGTCTGGATTATTCAGCAATTCATGGTTAAAGCAAACTGGGTTAGTGAAACTGCTCAATGACTGGCTAAAATAAAGTTCACCCAGGAAGCTTCAGGTGAGCAGAAATATTTTATTTCAGGTGAGCAGAAATATTTTATTCCAAGTCTTCCACTAATCTTTTATATCATACTGACTTTAGGAAGAAATCTTTTAAGATATTTTCTTACTTCCTGTTGCTCTTTAATTGCTTGATTGGATCCATCGTTAAAGGCACTCTTGAAGTGCATTTTCCCAATCATTGTTTCAAAGCAAGCACAGAGATGAGAACAGCACCCTCAAGATGATGATGATTGAACTAGAAAGTGGTTGTTATCCTAGATTAATAAAGTACACAACTAAATCTTCTTGTGCAGGTAGTATAGTGGCTTCTTAAATTTTATCTCCCATCCCCTTCTTGAAACACTGTTGAGACAGAGTTCAGCTAGCTTTACCATTCTCACTTGCTAAGCACACACAAACACTCTTCAGACTTTAGCCATCACAAACCACTCAGAAGCATTAACCCTGACATATAAATGCTAACAGCACACCTCTCCCTCTGCTTTACCACACCCTCCAAAGAACAGATATATGACTATGTCCCATGCCTGCTTCATGCAATCTCTTCCGCAGAATACTGGCAAATCATAGCCAACACCCAGACAAAATGTACCATTATTCCCGTTCTTTCTCACCCCTGCTTTGGTTCAGAAATCTTCTCTCTCCCAAAAGATTCATATATCGTTTAACTAGCACACAGTTTTCCCAAGTAAAGCCCTCCCCTTGCTTAGACCCAGCAGATTCTCTTTTTCTGCCATAGTGATGAATTACTTATCCATGGTCAACAAAACCATGTTTGTCTCAACCAAATGTTCTGGGTTCACATGACACACTGACTCATTAGCTAATCACAGGGGCTGGGTTTGTACCACAAGCTAAATTAAAATGTGTGTGGCTAGTGTGTAGCTTAGTGTGATGTGCAAACACAGTGAGGGTGATTTGTAAATTATTGGAGGTGGTTTAATGGTCAGTCTTAGCCAACAGTGGTTTATACTATAAACCACAGATAAGCAAACCATGACTTATGATCTATGCTAAATCTTGGTCATTGTGCTGCTATTGTCTTTCCCTCCTTCCATCTTTTCTTCCCTGGAAGATGCTCTGTAAAAAAAAATCTGTGAATGAGGCAGGGTCATTGCACAATGAAATCTTCCTTTGGAAACCCCCATTGTGGCAAAAATCCATTAGGAAATATTAGGAAATGTGATGTTTCCAGATTATGACTCTTGCATTTGGCATCTCCCGTTTTAATAAAAAAGATACACAGATCATATTAATTATGCTCAATTACATTGTGCAACTGTCCAGCTTCTAAGTCCTCTCTGCCTTTCAGTGCTGAGCAATAAGCAAGCAAATTGTGTTTCATTCACTCAACACACACATAATCACAGAACCAGACTTGGCTGTGTCTGAGCACACAGACATAAAAAAGCATACAAAAAGGCTGTTTCCAGCTCAGAGACAGTGCCGATCTCTTCTCAGTAGGATAGTAATTCCTGCCCCCCCCACCCCGCTCCCTGGGAAAGATCTTATGAACCCAAACAGCAAAGAGTTAATTTGCCTCTGAATCGTCTCCTACCACCCCTCCAGTTCTTGGCAAAAGGGACTGAGATCATGTCAAAAGCTTTGGTTCCAGTTGCCAGGCTTGTGGCCTGTCCTAGCTCAACACTCACTTGTGTGATGAGTCCCTCACATCCTGCTTTGGATCATTTGTTCCCGAGCCAAGAACATGGTTGTATGCATTGCAGAACAGCGTATCTGTGCCAATGACCTGGGCTTCTGATGGTCTCTGATGTCAGTTTGCCAGAGCACAGTGCATATGGAGGGGAGATGGGAAACTGAAACTGATTTTCAGAGGGGACTTCTAAGCAGTTCAGGATAACCCAATTCTCTGCTCCTTCCTAGTGGCTTGCTGGGCAAGCCTTCTGCAGGGAACTAGTAGCCAAAATTATCAAGATTCTTGATGACGCCTTATATTCACTTCTCAGAAAAATATAAAACAGCATGTCTGCATCCTCCCCATTTTTCTTATTAACAATAATTTGGTGAGATAGATTAGGTTGAAACGTTCACTGATAATGTAGCTGAGCAGATTGGCTGGTCTAGGTTTGCTGCTCAACTTGTTAAATTAACCTTCCCCAGTCAGGTGAACTTCACACCCTGGAACTACATCTTTCAGAATTTCTACTCCTTAGTAACTACAGGTGAAACTCGAAAAATTAGAATATCGTGCAAATGTTCATTTATGTCAGTATGGCAACTCAAAAGGTGAAACCAATATATGAGATAGACGCATTACATGCAAAGCGAGATATGTCAAGCCTTACTTTGGTATAATTGTGATGATTATGGCGTACAGCTTATGAAAACCCCAAATTCACAATCTCAGAAAATTAGAATAGTGTGAAAAGGTTCAATATTCTAGGCTCAAAGTGTCCCACTCTAAGCAGCTAATGAATCCATAACACCTGCAAAGGGCTCCTGAGCCTTTCAATGGTCTCTCAGGCTGGTTCAGTAGGAATCACAAGCATGGGAAAGACTGCTGACCTGACAGTTGTGCAGAAAACCATCATTGACACCCTCCAGAAGGAGGGAAAGCCCCAAAAGGTAATTGCAAAAGAAGTTGGATGTTCCCAAAGTGCTGTATCAAAGCACATCAATAGAAGGTTATGTGGAAGGGAAAAGTGTGGTAGAAAAAGGTGCACAAGCAGCAGGGATGACCACAGCCTGGAGAGGATTGTCAGGAAAAGGCCATTCAAAAGTGTTGGGGACTTTCACAAGGAGTGGACTGAGGCTGGAGTTAGTGCATCAAGAGCCACCACACACAGACGGATCCTGGACATGGGCTTCAAATGTCGTATTCCTCTTGTCAAGCCGCTCCTGAACAACAAACGATGTCAGAAGCGTCTTACCTGGGCTACAGAAAAAAAGAACTGGTCTGTTGCCCAGTGGTCCAAAGTCCTCTTTTCTGATGAGAGCAACTTTTGCATCTCATTTGGGAACCAAGGACCCAGAGTCTGGAGGAAGAATGGAGAGGCACACAATGCACGATGCTTGAAGTCCAGTGTGAAGTTTCCACAGTCTCTGTTGATTTGGGGAGCCATGTCATCTGCTGGTGTTGGTCCACTGTCCTTCATTAAGTCCAGGGTCAACGCAGCCGTCTACCAGGAGATTTTGGAGCACTTCATGCTTCCTTCCGCAGACGAGCTTTATGGGGATGCTGACTTCATTTTCCAGCAGGACTTGGCACCTGCCCACACTGCCAAAAGTACCAAAACCTGGTTCAATGACCACGGGATTACTGTGCTTGGTTGGCCAGCAAACTCGCCTGACCTGAACCCCATAGAGAATCTATGGGGCATTGCCAAGAGAAAGATGAGGGACATGAGACTGAACAATGCAGCGGAGCTGAAGGCCGCTATTGAAGCATCCTGGTCTTCCATAACACCTCAGCAGTGCCACAGGCTGATAGCATCCATGCCACGCCGCATTGCGGCAGTCATTGTTGCAAAAGGGGCCCAAACCAAGTACTGAGTACATATGCATGCTTATACTTTGCAGAGGTCCGATATTGTTCTATTTCCAATCCTTGTATTATTGATGTCATGTAATATTCTAATTTTCTGAGATTGCGAATTTGGGGTTTTCATAAGCTGTACGCCATAATCATCACAATTATACCAAAGTAAGGCTTGACATATCTCGTTTTGCATGTAATGCGTCTATCTCATATATTGGTTTCACCTTTTGAGTTGCCATACTGACATAAATTAACATTTGCACAATATTCTAATTTTTCGAGTTTCACCTGTAGGCTTGGAAATTCTGCAAGTGGTAGTTCTCACATGGCTGGAAGTCACCTGGTTGGGGACAGTTACTGGACAGTTGCATATGCCTCAGGCTAGTAGCAACACACTGCCTTTTGCTGTCATGTGTATTTCAGAGTCCATTGGAGTTGGGCAGCTAATAAACTTAAATAAAATAAATAAATAAATCATAGAGAAGCATAGGAGACATTTCCAACATACAAATAGTACAGTAATTGGTTGGATGATTGGAGGTACAGGTGCTATGATTGAGAGGTAGAGAATGGAGTAATTGGTTGGGTAGTTGGAGTGGAGGGTGGTGTGTCCATGATGTTTGCATGATCAATTAGCTGGAAAGATGACTGAAATATTGGAGTGTGAACTGGAGCCCTTTGTTTCAGGTCAAGGAGAACAGAGTCAGGAGGGGCTGATATGTCTGTGGGTGCTAACATCTCTATGGTGATGGTCAGGGGGAGATATAGTGGGCCGCCATCAGGAAAGGTGGCCTCAGTGTTTAATCTTGATTCAGCATTCCAGCCCCTGTGCTCAACCCTAATGACTGATAATAGTCCTTCAGTATCCAGTTGCTATTGAATGCCATGTTAGTCTGTACAGTGATAAAGCTTCCCTGATCCATGATTGAATAGTGGATAACAAGTCCAATCTGGTGTGTCTTGCCGAGACCTGGCTGGGCATGAAGGGGGGAACTGCGCTTTCAGATATCCTCATCTGGGTTTTGTGTGTGGCACCAGCCACAACCCCTAGCTAGGGGCAGTGGGTGGGTATAATTATTTTGAGAGACCCTGGTGGCTTTCAGAGGCATTGATCCACAGATAGCCAGTTGTGAGACTCTGCTAGTAAGATTACACTGTAATGATCAGATAGGACTGCTACTGCTAAACCAGCCTCCCTGCTGCATAGCAGCTTCCCTACCTGAGTTCCTGGAGGCCATGTCTGTATTGGCGTTAGAGTTACTGGAACTAATGGTACTGGGGACTTTAATCTGCCTTCTTTGGGCATGGACTCAGAGGCAGCTCAAGAATTTATGGCCACCATGAATCTGACCCAGAACATATTTGCTTCTATTGACCCAGGTGGTTATGGAGTCAATATATGATAGCTGTTGCACACTAGACCTGGTTTTTATCTTGAAGCAGAGGTGGTGTGATCAGGAATTGGGAGATCCCTTGCCATTGTCAGATTGCTCTTTGTTAAACCTAGACTTCTCTGCAATCACCCATCACCACAGGGAGGAAGGACCTATTCAGTTCATCCACCCCAGATGCCTGATGGAGCCTGCTGGGTTTCAAAAGGAGCTTGGGGTTGTTCTTGAGGCTCTGATGCATGGTTTGTTTGAGGCCCTCATTGTCACCTGGAATGAGGGGGGCAGCTGTGGCCTTGAACTGAATACAGTAACACCTGTGCAGCCTCTTTCTGTCCAAAGATCCTGAAGAGCTTCCTAGTTCTGTGAGGAGCTCTGGAAGATGAAATGGCTGAAGAATTAGCTACACCACCACTGCAAGAAAACTAGGAGTGAATCTGATCTCACACTGGTAAGGTCTTTCTTAAGGACTACCTTGTGGTGATGAGCAGCAAAATGTAATTATAGATAGCAGTTAGCCACCAAGTGGCCTTGTTTAAAGGAATCCATTTCCTCATAGGGGGCCTGGAGGAATAGCTACAAGGCTGTTTTGAAAACTACTCTAGGAATCTATTGGATAAAATAGCCCAAATTTGCTCAGAGGTAGACTCCAGTTGCACAGGTCCCTTGAAGATCACTGGGGCACAGTCTAGCATAGTTATCTGGGATGAATTTGAACCTATTACTCCCAAGGAAGTGAACAGGGTCTCCAATCCTGTAAGTGCACATTAGTTTCATGTCCCTCCTGGTTAGTTAAGGCCTTCTGGGGGGTGACATATAGTTGGATCCAAGTGGTGATAAATGCTTCCTTGAGGAAGGGAGTGGACCTTAAAAGAGGCTATGGTCCATCCCTTTCTCAAGAAACTTTCCCTGGAACCAATGATACTGGACAATTTTCATCCAGTCTCCAACCTTCCCTTTTGGGGGGAAGTTTCTTGAGAAGGAGGTCAGCTTGTAGCTATAGAGTGGCCTGGATAAAATTATCTGGACCCCTTCAGTTGGATTTCAAGCTGATATACAGTAGTGGGACAGCACCAATTACACTTTTAGATGACCTCTGGAAGGACTGAAATTGCAGTAGTGCATCCATCCTAGCCCTTCTGGAATTCTCAGCAACTTTTGATACTATGACCATATTATCCTTTTAGATGAGCTTCAAGCTTTATGAATCCAAGGTGCAATGCTATCTTTAAATGTCATCCTCCTTCCACCATGGCGGTTTCTAGTCAGTGTTGATGTGTGGGGAGAAGAGCTAGCCAAAGGCTCCTGAATTGCAGGATTCCCCAAGCCTCTACTCTCTCAGCTCTTATTTAACAGCTATGTGATGTTACTCGCAGGACCACCTGTCTCCAATTGTCTCTGCTTGACCTGTGACATCCAACAAAATGAGCAGGCTTTAGGTCCCTTCCACAAAACAGTGCCACCTAGGGGAACCTAAATGGCATGCCTTCTCTGTTGCAGCAGCTGCCCTATGGAATATGATTCCTACCCCCCCCCCCCCCAATAGTCTTGATGTTTCTGTCCTTTCACAAGGCCCTAAAGATCCAGTTCTTCCAGAGCATTGAGCCAGACTGTGGGATGAGCCAATACCGGACATATGACCTTGAATGAGATATGTGTTGGTTGGTCTCAGCTGCTTTTGTTATTACAGTTATGTTGGTTATTGGTTTTTTTTTTTACATTCCCAAAGTCTATTCTTTTATATTGCATTATATTGCATTATATTGCATTTTATTGCATTTTATTCCTTCTTCAAACTGTAAATCAGCCACAGTCATTTATTTTTAATTCCTTCTTCAAATTGTAAATCAGCCGCAGTCATGCTTGTGAATTGGGTAGCCACATCAATCAATCAAATAAGTAAAGCTAATGTCTACTTTGGTCAGTGTTTGCAGATGCTAATTTTTCTTTAGTAAAACTGAGCTCCCCATCATCCCTATTTAGGCCATTTATGTTATCTTCATGGATGGGACACCACTAGATATCTCAGAGCTGTAGACTAGATGGGAACTTGAAAGGACACCACTGAAAAAGACAAAGACAAACCCCTTCAGTATTGTTGCAAAGAAAATAACATGGCTACGTCCGTGAAGTCCTCAAAAGTTGAACTTAAGGGAGATTTCGCCTTTTGAAAAATCTTTATCCACATGTAGACATGTCATCTTAGGGAAGTTTCCCTCTTCCATAACCCTTTCTTGGGTTATTACCTACCAACTGGCCTACAGGAAAAAATACTTGGAAGGAGAGGGAAGAAGCCCTGGTGGTAGTTTTAAAGGGTGGCGTGTACATTTTAAGCATGAAATAAAAGAATAAATCAGGGGATGAGCAAGACAGAAGCCTACTCAGCTGAATGCTTCCTTCCCTCCCCCCAGAGCTATTACTGCTAACTTCCTGAAGAAAGATTTCTATACAGTACAATGTAATTACAATAAACACCATTTTATATGACATGTAAACTGCTTATGGAAGAATGTAATCCTAAAAATTAGAATATTTGAATTAAAAATTGGAATCAATCGGTAACATTTACAGATGTAAACACTGAAAAATTTTTAAAACTAAATCTAACATGGAGTCCTCATTTTCATGTTTATGTTTAAGAAGCTTGTGATCTGCAATAGCACTGGTTTTTTTTTTCCTCAAAAGTAATCAAAACTGTCCCATAGCCTTCTTGGAATTGCAACATTTTGAAGGGGCTCCCATTTTAGCCTACAAGGTTATGATGTGCTGGAATAACATGGGACAGCAGCCATTAAAACGAGCCACATCTGGCAACTCTCTCTGTAACCCAGAGCAAAGAAAGCTATGTCCCAATTCTGTGGTATTGCAAAGAGCCCTTTATTCTCCTCTGAGTTATTTCCATCTATAAGCCTCCACATAAATGCACTTTTGGCAGCTTGTCTGAGCTTTCTCAATTGGCAGTCTGATTATTCGCTTGTGTTCTATTTTTTCCTCAAATTATTCTGAGTCACATCCTTATACAGACAGTTGAGATTCTAAATGGTACAACTCATGCGCTTAGTCCCATGTGGCAAGGAAAATCACATCTCTGGGGCTTGAAATCATGGGGAACAGAACTTTGGTTCTGCTCCTTAAATTATCTTTCCAAGCGGCCCCAGGCACCAGAAATCAATTCCACTAGATTTCTATAGAATAAGTTCTGTTAATTGCAAAGTGCAGTTCAGGGCCAAAATAGGCATACCATGGGGGATTCTAAGCAAGGCTAACTGAGGTCCTGAGGTGAAGACAAATGAATGGAATATAGACATCTGTCCAAAATGTTTCAGCAGATCTGCACTGAGCCAGGAGTTGGTCTGAGGCCCCCACTTCCAACAGGATGAATTCTCTGACAGCCTTTTCCCCAGTGTACTATCCTACATTTCACGGACACAGTATGAGATGTGCCAGCTGTCCCCACCTTGGTATCCCCTTGGTATCCTATTTGGTATCCTATCCCCTTGGTATCCTATTTCCTCCTTTAAGACAGTTTGGGAGAATGGTAGCACAGCAAGACCCTTGACTACAAGCTCCCCACAGTATGAGAGTACACCCTGTTGCCAACCCCCTGGGGCCATGTAGATCTATTGGGGGATAGCTCCTATTCTCCCCATCCAGCTTCACCATTATCTATGCACAGTTAAATGGGATGATTGAAAGGAAGAAAAAGCCTTATATAGCGTGTGGTAGTACAGCTGCTTTCTCTGAACTGGAAAGCATGCTTACATAAAACTAGGGGGATGTGATTATCTGATTCATTTCCAGTTCGTTTTTTTTTCTCATGGAATTTTTCCGCTATGTCTTGCATACCTGCATGGCAACCTGCCTGCAAGCCTTTTTTCCTCACCCAGGCATGCTGAGGAAAGCATTACCTGTTGAATATTTGCTTGTCAGAAAAATGCAAGAACAGATCACATCAAGGGCCTATTATGCCAGAATCTCATTCCCCATTGGTAACTGCTGTCTTCCAGAAAATGGTATTTGTATGTACACTGGCTCTGATATATTATGCAAAGCCACCACAATCACTAATCAGTGATAATTTACCTTCTATAAATTTAAAATAATCTAAATTGGGGCTGCTGCTGCTGTTCTTTTTTTAACTGGTTCAAACATCACACTAAGCCTTAATGTGATTTGTTTTTAGTTTACATGCTGTGTGTATCCAGCCAACTGTGGTTTATTCAACAAACCCTGCTTAAGCAAACTATGACTTAAGTGTATTATGCAAATAGTCTTTCCAATAGAGGTGAATATATGTACCTCAGGGCTGAACTGTGGAGTCCTTGGGGTTCTCTGAGCTTGGCTGTTTTCTTGCAAATGTTTCATTACCCGGCTAGGTAACATCTTCAGTGCTAAAATGGGATGGGTTTGCTCTCTGTTTATATATACAGTGGCATGCCCTGCCAGTGTTGGTGGGGGTGGGGTTTTTATTTTTTTCTCCTTCTGGTAGTTCCTTGATTAGGGTACTGTTTACTGCTTGATTGTATGTCTGGTGATAATCTTGGTGTTAATCTCTGCTTATCTGGGTGATGGTCGCTGGTGAGATGTTCTGACCTTTTGTTTCCTTTTTATTGTCTCTTTTGAATAGTGTGTAGATGTTGTTTATCTCTATGTGCCTGTTGATGGCTGCCTTGTCTGAATACCAAGCTTCCAGGAATTCCCCCGCATTTTTGGATTTAGCTTGGTCTAAGATGCTGACAGTTAACCCAGCTAATTGTGATATACAGTAGTTTATAAAATAAGCTTAAATAAACTATATTTTAATGGGTCCTCTGAACACTTTTGGCCTCTTTTGTAGATGCTTAGTCGCCTCTCGTTTCATGTTTTTCTGTCGCATAAACTTTTTGCAGGCAGTCTGTGAATACAGTCTGTGAAACAGGGACTGAAAGAGGGCAGGAGCTGGACCTTTTCTCTGCAGTACTCTGTTTGCAATGGCTCTGACCCTGATTAGGGCTTCCCAGATGTCATTTTTTAAACTGTAAGGAATAAGACACCATCAGCCAAGCTAATCAGAGCTGTCCAGAAAACCACGGCCTAGCATTTTGTGTGACTGCCACCTTAATGTATCCCAAAAGGCTAGGCCGAATCCAAGCCTCCTGGTGTGCGGTACAGAGCCAGCTGGCTTTTGTGAACAACATACAAACAAGGCACTTATTTCCTCAACGCTCTACAGAGGTATTCAACACTTCCTTGCCTCCATTCATGCAGCTGGTTGCACAAGAGAGTAAAGGATCAGTTTTCACCCGTAACACAGACTTCCAGAATTTATTCCAGGCCTAGATCCCTACTTTCCCTTTCCTACCATATACTCAGCACGAAGATACCTTACTTCTTAGCTCAATTTTTTTTCTTGCATTCCCCGATTATTAGTAATATTTTACGTATCCTCCATGGGAGCAAATACAATTTTCTGCATCTATGTGATATTTTCCCATTACGCTGAACAAGCTTCTTGGTTTATCCCCTATCAATTCCCCCAGGTTATAAAGTCTTAAATAAATGTAGCTGTGCATTATTACTTACAGATCTCAAAAATACATTTTAAAAATGCGGCGGGCACTTCACTACACGTCTTACAGAACATTTATTAATATGGGTTTGCAACGCGGGATGGGTTAGAGGAGTTTCCCTGCATTCCAGATCCTTCGTTTGGTGTTCTACTAATCCAGCCGTTTCCTTTGTGCACGACATATATAATCAGATCTGGCGAACCTCTAAAGCTTCATACTGTACATTCCCTAGTGCTCAGTTGAAAAGCTAGGCATTTCTAAATGCTGCGCAATTACACACGCGCGCGCGCGTCATGTGAAATCTCACATTATCTTCGCAAGCACATTTTTTTTTTAAAGAAAAACAAATCCCTTTCCTCACCCCTGTCTGCTTTGTTTCGAGTCCTACGAACACCAAACCCACATTCGTGCAAACTCAGCACAGAGGGAGGAGGCGAAAGTGAGGGGGCGGTCCAGAAGTCCCGGGAAGACGCACGCGCGTAGCTCCAGCCCCTTTGGGCACGCGCAGGAAGCCATGTGTCACGTTTGCGAGGCTTCACGACTCTGCGGAGGTCTTTTTGGTAAAGGCTGTTGCCGCTGATATTCCAGAGGTAGAAACTCTGAACAAGTAAGAGGCTCTGGGGGTGGAGGAGAGAGGAGGGAGACTGTCGTTAAGGTGGCCCAGAATTGTATCGAAGGAATGATAATTGTAAGTGGGGTGGCATGTCAAGGCAAGTTTAGTATGAAAAATTCAGTCCTGAAGCTTTACCTAGAGGAGGGGATCGTGTGTCGTGCGTGAGGGAAAAAAAACGTGCAAGGGAGAAAAATAAACGGGATCCTCGTAGACATTAATTGCTAGGACTACTATTCCAGCTCGTGAATATTAGCAGGTTGAAGTGGGACAGTCTCAGGAAGAATTACCCTTTGATTCTCTCGCTTTTATAAGTTGGATGTAAGATGCCAGGGTTAGGAGGTAGGGATTTGCTATCTTTGACTGATCATTATGGCTCTTTGAAAACAAAATGCATGTATGTACTCTTCATTCTTGTATTCATATCTCGCTTTTTCTCTGAGACCTCAAGGCAGCATCTAGGGATAGGTTTCCTTTCACTTTGCCTCTGCAACGACCATTAAGGTAAATTGTGCAGAGAGAGTGTGACTAACCCTTATTAACTACTGAGCTTGATGGCCAAGTGGGAATTTGAATCCTCCATCCAAATCGAATACTTCAGCCAAGGTGCCACTCGACTCTTCCCAGTTTCTACCATACCTCCCTCAAAGATTATAGAATGCCTGTGTGTTTTTCTGGGGGTTATATATGCCAGCATGTTCCACCCACTTTCCTTCTGATGTATTGGTCAATAGCTCCCATTGTCTCATGTGGTACAGACAATACTGAAAGATTATGACAGATATAGATCAGTACCTTTGGAAAACACAGGGTATGGAAGACTAGTTTAGGTTTGCTGTGTTTGCACATCACACTAAATCATGGTTTATATAGCACAGTGGCTGGATTCATGTAATGCGTTATGCCAAAATCAGATTATAATAATCTATTAAATTTATATGCTGCCCGACTCCCAGCGACTCTCTTATAATTTAGGATATTGTTAGGAGCAAGCCACTCACTCTACTCCTCTGATCAGAAAATAATATAGACTAATTTTTCTTTCTTTTCCAGGTCTTGTTAATCGGGAGAAAAAAGGTGATTCAGAAACTAATGTTGGGCAGAAAAACAGATCCCTGCTCCTCTACCTTCTTTTAGCATCATGACCCGGCACAGTAAATATCTGCTTGAATTATACCCATCTAATTGGAATTGTAAATGAAAAATCTTGTTTGCTGTATCTCTGATTCCCCCTTTCTTTCTCTTTTGCAGAGCAGAAAAAATCTAGCAAGAAATCCAAACATAGCAAGGTAAGGGAGGACCTTGAAAAAGTGAGTTTTTGTGGTAGAGATGACAGAGGAATCAATAGAAGGACAGAGCAAGCCTTTGAATTTGATAGTAGAATGATTGCTGGTTATATTAGTGAGGAAGAATTGTTTTAAAAGTAAGGCACAGGGTTTGGATGGTGAATCAAAAGGTAGCCGATTTAACTCAGGATGCTTCCGGATGAAACTTTTATCATGCAAGTTGCCAAAGATATGGTAATGCTGTTATCTTCTACCTGTAACTGTGTTTTTCCCATTAGTGTATCAATTCTGCTGTGAGTACAGCTTGCAGATATGGAGGCATAAGACATTTTTTAGCAAAGGGGAAAGGGGCAAAGTAGTGTCAGCTGGAAAAGCAAGCAATATTGTTATTCTCAGGTGAGATGAATATATGTAGCTTTATGTCTGCAATCAAATCCAGTGCAGTGCCTTTTTTGAAGCCTGCCCTTCCTCTTTCATAGAAAAAGGATGCCAAACCACGTGGGAAAAAGGGTTCAGGAGTACCTCAGCTGTCACACTTCAAAGAGTATGTCAAAAAGGAACTGGCCCTAAGGCAGAAAAGGGTAAGGCTGAAAGTAGAACACTGCATGGGAGAATAAAGCCAAAGGTGGGCTTTTTAGATTCCTGCAGTAATTTCCCTGCTCAGGGCCATGGAATTTGGGATGGCATAGTACTGGTACCTGACACACCTACTATGTCCGTGCAGCAGGGATGCTAGCACCCTCTTGGGTTAAGACCGTATCCATCTAACCAGGTTACAGAACTGCAGGAGCGGCAACAAATGGCACGACAGAAGGAAATCAGCCGGTTCCGGAGTCTGGAAGGGTTGCAGAAGGATGCCTTGCGTAGACAGCAACGCTTTGAGCAGAAGGTAATGAGTCTGGGCTGGTGATCTTCCCCATGGCACATGTATCCAATCTGGCTGCAGGAAGTCTGGTTTGTCCATGCAGCTTTTATAAAAGTTTTGATTGTCCCCTTCTTCTGCAGGTTCTTTTAAGCAGCTCAAATATATTGGTGGGGATACACATTTCCATAGTTGGTTAGATAAGCACTTGTTTAAGTAGGAAAGAAGTACGTGAAAATCCTAGTTTTAGTTCTAGGTTCATTTTTGGTAATGATTGCTAAATAGCGGCATCCATGATTTCAAATGGACTTCAGACAGAGGGGCACCATCACTGCCTGCTCTTCGACAGGCAGCAAGGAATATTTTATTCACGCTTTCTCAGGATGTAGACTTGATACTTTCAGTCTTGCTGGTGTTACATTAAAACTGCTGTTTGTAAGTGATCGGAGTGAATGGTTTATATAACCTTGTACTCCTAACTTATGTATTTTAATGAGTGGGATGGATGGAAATTACATGTATTGGTCTGAATTCGCCACAGAGTTAGGCAAACTTATAATCATTTGCTTTTGTGCACTCAAATTAAGATACATCTTAGTCATTATGACATATAGAGTCTCATGGAGTTAGGCCCATAATTTTACGTGGGATTTCTCACAAAGTACAGTCGTCTTCTGCTGGTCTACTTGGAAGCACATCCAAATGAGCTCAGTAGGATTCAGTTGTTGGCATATACTGTATCTATGGGTTTACAGCCTTAGTAAATGAACTGTGTTGCAAACCTTTCCTCATTTTTACAATCAGCCCAATACCAGTTATTTCTGGTGTCAATCTACAGAAAGGCAGAAGACAAATCAGTCACTGAGTTGAAGGCAGTGCGAGAATCTGAATGCAAAACTTTCCTCTCTCTCTGGCTGCCCCCCCCAAAAAAAGAAACTTACTCAAGGTACCTGAGGGCTGTGGGCTTGCTGTTGCTAAGTTGGAGTGGACATTATAGGAGGAGAGCCGTGTTGGTCTACGGTGGGAAAAAATTAGGAGGAGTCTGGTAGCATCTTTTCCAACTAACAAATCTAATTAACAGGCATAAGATTTTGTGAGCTGCAGCTCAGTTCGTCAGATGCGTAGAGTGGCTAGTCTGTGCCACTCTATGCATCTGACGAAGTGAGCTGCAGCTCACAAAAGCTTATGCCTTTTAATCAAATTTGTTAGTCAGAAAAGGTGATACCAGATTTCTAATTTTAAGTTAAAGTGAGTAGGTCTTAACCCCAGTTGGAGCTACAGGTGGAATTGGTTTAAAAATGGCAGTGGGTTAGCTTCAATAATAATTCTTAGTCCCTCGGTGACATACAATGAATATAATATGCTTAACTCTTTTTTCTTCCTAGCATTTTTCCCACAATATGCAGGTTCTGCTTTTTTTTTCAGATCAACCAAATGTTGATCTGTTGGTTGCAACAGGAATTAACCAACTGGCTTGTTGCCCAAGCCTGACGTTGTGGGCTGAGAGAATGACTGGCCCAAAGTCACCCAGCCAGCTTTCATGCCTAAGATGGGACTAGAACTTGCGGTCTCCTGGTTTCTAGCCTGAAGCTTAACCACTAGACCAAACTGGCTCTCTTTATGTAATATGCTTAACTATTTATAACTAATTAATGATATTTTAGAGCTATAGCCCCCTTAACGTTTTTAAATCTGTGGCTGATCTATTTGTATTACATTATTTTTTTCATGTTTTCTTTTGTAGTCGTTCATCTACTTTCTTCAAAGAGTTAAAAAGATATTTAAAAAGGAAAAAAATAATAAATGGCTTGTCTATCAACTTTGTCTAAAAGAACACCCTGTAGCTCCAGATCAATAAAACTTCCTTTTGTTAAAAAAAGTATCAAGGAAGCAGTAGATAGATGAGAAATCATGATATTTCAAGGAGAGATTGCAAAATTCAAGGTGTGCAAAATACATTTTTTTGCTAGGGGATCATTAAACACATAGTTCTTTGCTCTCTAAATCACCTTAAAAAGGTGTTCTTGGAGAACTGTGCTGCATTTTAAAGGGTCCTCATGGAAGATTTTATTCAACCAATATACACCTTGAGTAGAGATGCCTCCCGTAGTGGGAAATGAATTTATTTATTTATTTTATTTATTTATATTTCAAATTTAGATACCGCCCATCTCACAAAAAAGTGACTCTGGGCGGTTCACAATAAAACAACAATAAATATTAATTAAAATACGGTAAGAACAATATAAAACTACAGTAAAAATAGAATAAAACCAGATACACAAATAATATCTTCCTAGATGTTTATGATCAGTAAGATGCTAACATGGGAGCATCTTCAAGGTGCTAGCCGCCCCCAGGGTTGGTTGCCCCTTTTTTCGCCCCATTCCAGTTGGCAGAGCCAGGTCTTGACTGCTTTCCGGAAGGACAAGAGAGTTGGGGCCTGCCTCACCTCTAGGGGGAGAGTATTCCATAGGGCGGGGGCCATGGCAGAGAAGGCTCTCTGTCTGGACCCCACCAGTCGACATTCTTTCATTGATGGGGTCCGCAGTGTACCCTCTCTGCCTGACTAGGTGGGACAGGTGGATATAATGGGGGTGAGATGGTCCCTCAGGTAACCCAGTCCCATGCCATGTAGGGCTTTAAAGGTGATAACTAACACCTTGAATTGGACCTGGAAGCAAACTGGGACCCAATGCAGCTGAAGCTTCCTTATACTTTTCAAGGGTAGCCCCATGTAGAGCGCATTGCAATAGTCTATATGGGAGATTACTAGGGCATGAGTGACTGGAGGGACTCCCAATCCAGAAAAGGGCGTAACTGATGCACAACACATAGTTGAGCAAAGGCCCTCCTGGCCAAGACTGCCACCTGCTCTTCTCGTACAGCAGCAATCAAATAATAGTTATTTTGTGGGGAGTAGTATAACTGTAGAAATGCAACTAGGATGTATGTTGTTGTATTATCACACATTATGAAATTAAGGATACTTGTACCTCTTTTCTAACTATGAGAACCTATTCTGTGCCATCTGCTTAGTGGAATTTTAATTCCATCCCCTTGGGCACGTGCATAAACTTGTTCTTCCTACAGGAGATGGATCTGAAGCAATTGGCCAAACATGCTCTGCTGGAAAAAGACAGCTCTTGCAAGGCATATTACAAGGAGTTCAGGAAGGTTAGTGAAGATGGATGTGACTTGACACTTAGCACCAAGAAAAATAAAACTGTAGATGGTGATACTTCAGTCTGGTTGGGCTGGATCAGAGTGTTGGACACCACGATCTCCAACTCTTCACTCTCTCTAGGTGATTGAAGCAGCTGATGTGATCCTGGAAATCCTTGATGCTCGGGATCCCCAAGGTTGCCGCTGCCCCCAGGTTGAACAGGCAGTGGTGCAGGCTGGAACCAACAAGAGACTGGTTCTGGTGCTAAATAAAATAGGTAAGTGTAATGCCAGCAAGACTAGGTTCTTTGTGGAAAGGAAGTGAAACCATATATGATTCAAGAACATGAGATTAGACCTTTTCTTATTCAGAGCTTCTCTCTACAGATTCAAACTCTGCACCAAGGGAATCCAAGAAATATAACTGGAATGAAGTGTTGAATTACACTGGCTTAATTTTGCTATTGCTTTGTTTTGATTCAGAATCATTACATTCACATGACTTAATTCAGGGTTTGGGGTGGCAGAGTTAGAGAAAAGAGTCAAAACTCAAAGTTTGCTAGATAACTGCATTTGGGCTCAACTATAAAGGATTTTTTTTGCTGCTTTTTTGCTTTTTGTTCATGGTTTGTTCATTCACAGTGACAGTTAAGGTAGATAAGTAATGAGGTAGCGATTTTCTTTCTCTCTTTATTGGATAAGTGACTTGGATGTTCTAATCCATATTAGTCGTATTGACTGTTTAGGTAGAAAGTGGTCATGATTACTTTGAAATCAGTCTTGTATCTGGGGAATTGGGGATGGTGTTGCTTGGCCTTCTGGGTGATCTGTCTGCAGAGCATAACATGGATTACAGTTTTGAAACACAGAAGTTTTTAAAAAGTAACTTGTCTTGTGAGTCTTTGGATACAAAACACCAGTGAAATGGCAGCAGACTGAATTTTGTCTGGAATCCTTCACTTTCTCTTCTAATCTATTCCTGATCCAGATCTGGTATCTAAAGAGATTGTTGCAAAGTGGCTGAAGTACCTGAGGAATGAATTTCCTACGGTGGCCTTTAAATCCTCCACTCAGCAACAGAGCAAAAACCTGGTAGGTGTTGGATGGCTGCAGTGGGTTAATTAAGTCATACCTCCAAAAGATCATTTTTCCTTGGAGATCACTTTGAGAAAAGGATGGGGATGAGCAACATGCTGCTTATAGCACCCCTTGACAGGGTTTATGCCTCCCCAAAATTAAATTAATAAAAAACTCTTGAAATATTGCAAGACCTCATGCAAGAATGTCGAACTCACCCAAGACTGCCAAAACCTTGCAAAATGCATTGGTTCTTTCGGGGTTTAGAAATCTTGTGGGAGTCTGGCCATTAAAAAGGGTTCGTTTATGACAGTTATTTATACTAAACAAATTCTAACGTATTTTAATTTTATATTTCATTTTCCTGTTAGGGAGTATAAGGAGTATTGGTTTGGCCCTTCCTCTGAAAGCCGTCATTCATGCAGTATGTGGCCACCCCAGGGTTGGCTATTGTAGGAGAGGTTACGGGGCCAGCCTTGTTCAGGAGACTGGATTTGGCGGGAGTGACAGGAAGGATTCTAATACTGCTTTTTATACAATGAGATCCAGGTGGCAGAAAGGGAATGGTGGGTTCTGGGAGATGGGAAACGCAGATGAGGGCATTTGAAAAAGACTATATTTGGGAGCATTTTAAGATGGGGGCATCAGAGATGAGACCCAGGGACATTAAGCAGTGATTTCTTTCTCCCGTTTAGCAACAGAGCCATGTCCCAGTAACCCGAGCATCAAGTGACTTGCTAGGCAGTGGAGCCTGCGTTGGGGCAGACTGCCTCATGAAGGTGCTAGCGAACTATTGCCGGAATCAGGATGTCAGGACCACCATCACTGTTGGAGTCGTGGGTATGCAGCATACCTCTCTTTGAGGGGTGGACAAAGTACAAGGGGATTTCCTGGAGCTGCCCTGTTTCCCAGAACAGCTTTCCTTAATGGGACACCTTCCAAACATCTGGAAGCTGCAGCTCCTGGAATTCCTGCGTAAGCTGGGGATTCTGGGAGTTGCAGTCACAGGACGCCTGAAGTGGGCCAAATGGGGGTAAGGTAGCCTAGGTCTGTCAAGAATATGGGTCTGTGGGAAAGAATGCAAATATTTTACCGACTTCCTTTCCTTCATTGTCAGTCTCCAGCTGACCTGATATGGCAAATTGAAAAATGTTCCCCTTTTTTGGTTTGCAGTGATCAGATAGAATCCTAGCAGCCATCCTTCCGATGCAAGAAGGTCCTTTGGCCTTGGATGGAATCTAATGGCCCTTCTATCATTTCTGGGAGTTGAAGCCAGGAGATAGCTGAGGCTGTAATTCAGACAGGCAGGAATCCTAGTTGGGGAGGTGGTGTTGCCCACAAATGGGAAGGAGAGAAGCAACAGAGAGAAGACTTGGGCCACGTGGTCCTCAACTTCCTTGGGACCTTTGCGCCAGCCTTCCCTGACTACAGAGATTGACAATTTGAAGTTCACAGACTTGGAGGTGCCCATTTTGGGGAGGATTGTTTTAGGTAGATGGTGGTGGTGGACGTGAACCCTAGAAGTTTTTCTTCTGCCTTTTACTCCAAAGGAAAAAGATGGTGGGAGTTATGGGCAGTGGTATCTTTTCTTGTGTGTTGTCTATCATGTAGAATGCAAAGGAAGCAGTTTAGGAAGGTAGTAGTGATCTTATGGGGGAGCTATCACCAGACTGGAAGTGTGCTTGCTGATGGGTTGCCTGTCTCTATATCTCTGACTGCAGGCTTCCCAAATGTTGGCAAAAGCAGCTTGATCAACAGCTTGAAGAGGAGCCGGGCTTGCAGTACTGGTGCCACTCCTGGCATCACCAAGTATGTGCCCAATCTGAAGTGCTAATTAGAAGCGAGGCATCAAATCAGAAGTGCTGTGTAGTCAATTGAGTAGTTTCGTCTTTTCACTTTAAATCAAGGAGCGCTACAGGAGATCTGCGGTCCTGCTTTGGGGATATAAACATTCAGGGATTCCCTTATATGGCTTTACCCCCAGTAGCAGGAAAGATGGTTTTTCTTTTGACAACATTGTGCAGAACTGGATGTACTTGGCATGAAAGAAAGAGCCTACAACTGCTTAATTGGACTCAGAGGAAGGACTGGATGGCATATATTTTTGAGCTTAGTAGGCCAGAGAAAGTTAGAGGTTGTAAAATAAGAGCACCATCTTCTGTACAAAACACAGAGTAATTTATTCACTAATTTACATATTGTCCTAATCCATAAGGTGACTTAATTAGAGTTTGTTCAGCATTTTGGGTGAGCCCTTGGGTGGAACGCTTTGGGTGGAACGCTTACCAATTGTAAACTATACTTTGTGACTTAGGATGTGTGAATTGAACCAGTTTTGTAGTTGAATAAATAACTTATTAAACAATGGCTAAATATGATGTATGAACTTAGCCACTTTCTGCCCATTGATTTGTTTTACCTTCTTTCCCTCTGCTTTTGAGGTGGCTCACGTTAACTTTACATTTATGCTCCCAAAAAAGAAAAATAACACAAGTCTCAAAACACGTATGCATTTAAAATAAATGATTCCTTGAAAAGACAGAGTTACTGGCCAGCCTTCCTAACAATCTCTGTTGACTAAATAGGTTTCACACTCTTCCCCTCCCTCCCCCTCCCTCTTCTCCTGAAGGCCAGAAGAGATGCAGATTGATAAGCTATTTCTGTGAAGTTGTCCTTACAGATCAGGGTATGGGATGATTTGAGTATGGATTCAACATTCCAGGAGGGGAGGGGGATTATATAAGTCTGAAGAACTGTTGTGAGAAAGAAATCATCCGCCATCCTAGAAGTCTAACATTCTAGTTCTTGGTTCAGTTGTTTTAGCTTTGGGACAAGAAATATAGCATGAGGCTTTAGAAAATTAACTTTATAAGTAGAAAGGCTGGCATTTGAAGTGATTGCTCTCATTTATTTATTTATCTCCCCCTCCCTCATTTTTAGATGCCTGCAAGAGGTGCAGCTGGACAAGCACATAAAACTCCTAGACTGTCCAGGGATTGTCATGGCTTCTCCCACCTCAGATGCTGCCACGATTCTGCGAAATTGCATCAGAATAGAACAACTGGCTGACCCTGTGAGTCCTGTGGAGGCCATCTTGAAACGATGCAACAAGCAGCAGGTATGGATAGTCCTGAGAGAATGGATAGGGCACATGGCTATGAGAATAATCTGCACAATTATGAAGGTGGGGCTCTGAAAGAATCCCAAGCTTGTTTCAGAACTACAAATAGGTTGTAGCAAACATGATGGTTCTGAGATAAAGAACTATAAATCTAAAGAATTTTAAAGCAATGCTAATTTAGATGAAGCTATTTTTCTCCTTGAAATCACATTTAAAAAGGATGAATCTGCTTGCTAAATGACATGCCTTCCAACATAACTTTGGCCAAGAATCTCAATTTGGGATGTTTACTTTAAATTGTTACCCTTTGGCTAGATTCACCCAAGATGCTACATGGTGGTTTGGTTTGTGGTTCATTGTGTTGGGCAATCTCAGGCAGTGAGACTAATTTGCTAAACTATGGTTCAGTTAGACCTGAATCAACATATTGGGGGAACACAGCCTTTAAATTGCCATTAGCGTTGCTTTTGCTGCAAAATATGATCTTGTCTATTCTCTGGAAGTTTTAAAAAACAGCAGTAGGCATTAAGGGAATCATTCAACAATTGTTTCTGCTTAATTGGGCAACACCTTTAAAGCATGTGCATGGGACTGGCATTCTAATACAACTGCCTACAGAAGATATGTGGCAGATATCAATTTGGTAGAGGCATTCACCTTTACACATAGCAGGACATGTTGTTCTTGTGGCATGTACACTATCTAAAAACAAGGTAAGTTTTCCTTAAAAACATGGTTTCTTTCATATGTATGTAGCTTTATACATTTGTTTTTTTGAAATGTATCAGGGAGGCTTTTGTCCACTGAAACTAGTGCTTGAAATGGATATTATTTGGTCCTACATGTGTACCCAGAAGTCAGCTTTGCTGCAGTCATAGTTCTTCTTCTGAGGTAAATAGGTATAGAACTGCAGCCTCAATTGATTAGTCAGACTGATTAAATCAACTAATAATTACAGCTCTAGCAAAATGGTAACCATCGTGCTTAAAAAAGTGAGTAGAAAATAATTAAACCCCCATTTCTGTTTGGTTTGGTTTTGGCACCTTTCAGGAATCACCCGCTGAAATTTGGCAGCATCTCAGAAGCGCACTTTCTTTCTGATTTTCAGGGGCAGGGGGAAGAAGAGGGTATCATCACATCGTGGCCCTGCCTGGCGCGGTCTTTGCTTGATAAATAAGTAAATAATAGGTCCTGCTGCTACAAACCTGACCTGTCTCTGAGATGTAGGTAAACAGACTTGGCAGGATGGGGAAAAAACTTTAATCGGCTTCTGACTCTCATCTCTTTCTCCTCCCTGAATTGCCTCGACCTAAAGATTATGCAGCACTTCAGCGTGCCAGATTTTCAGAACACCACGGAGTTCCTAGTGTATTTGGCCAAGAGACAGGGCAAGCTGAAAAAAGGAGGGATACCAGACCATGAGAAGGCTGCCAAAGCAGTGCTGAATGACTGGACGAGGTGAGTGGAAGACGGGATTTAAAAAAAAGGAACAGAGATCTAGAGCTTTCATCTTTTGCAGAAATTTGTCTTCAATGTAAGCCTCTTCCTTCCTTGCTTTTTGTTTTGGTCACCTGGCAGCTCTAATTCCATTGGGAATTGAAGTCAGGAAAAGAAGAAAATAATGGGGTCTACTGCAAAAGTGTTTTTGGGGAGCAGGGGTTGGGAAGCTGCTCCTATAAAGCTGGGGTCAACAACATGGCATCCAGCCGTCCTTTGCCCATGATGCCCCAACATTAATTTAGGAAGTAGTCAGAACCTTGCACAAGATCTTGTAACTTGTGGCTTGCTCTCTGTCTGTCTGTCTGTCTGTCTGCCTGTCTGTCTAGGGTTTGGGGTGTGAAAAATTACTGATCCTTGCTATAAAGGCTGCAATCTGTTTTTTTACTTTGTCTCTTCTAGTGGGAAAATCAGCTATTTCACACATCCACCTGAGATACACACACTTCCTACTCACATCAGTGCTGAGATTGTGGCAGAAATGGGCAAAGCCTTTGATTTTGAGGCATTGGAGCAAGAGAACGAGAAGGCTTTGGCTAGTAAGTGGTTGGGAAAATGGGACTGCTTTCCACAAGATTTTGCCGCCATCTTGTTTTGCCTGTCTTTCCTTTAACATATAGGAGTCTGATATCCAGCCCAACAGCTCTGCTTTTGTATTGCATGTCATCTCTTCTGCAAGAGGCTGACAAAAGTGGAGGACATTCCGTAGCTTCCACTGATGCCAGATATTTCTCTTCTGCAATTCAACGTAATTCTCCACATACTTTCTAGAGCACAGAGTATCTGTCCAGTTATTGTAGTAATGCCGTAGCAATGTAATTATAAAAAGCTGCAGTGCATGAGGTATTCTCACATATAGGTTATCAGTATCATCTTCAAACAGCTATTTCCCTCCCACCATTTCTCCTTCCCTTTTGTAGCAGCTGTTACGCCTTTCTCAATTCTCTCCATACTGGAGTTGGCACACTTTCTGATTTGTGGACCACTACAGTAGCATCTTTGATCCTTGAACTCAGAACCTGTATCTGAGCCAAACATTTACTGTTCTGCTGGTGCTGATGACTACTACTCTTGCCACTCAAGACTGACTGTAGTTGAAGAACTCTGAATGATGTATTTTTTTTGTAGACTTAATCTCTGGTCCTGTGGGTATCACCTTGGAGGGTTCTGGCCTAACCAGTGGGGCAGAAATTGAGATGGCTGAGGAAGAAGGGCTGCATATTACAGAAGAAGAGGATACTAAGATGGAAGAAGATGAGAATCATGAGGTATGTGCCCCAACTTTATCTGTGGACTATCATTTTGGCAAGTGTCCAGGCCCCTGCAGTTCTGACAGGCACTGAATGAAAAACAACCAAAGGGGAGAAGCTATCTTAATGTATATTTGTTCTATGTATCCTCTATAAGGGGGATGCGGTGGCGCAGTGGCTTAATGACGCTGAAAGTTGCCGGCCAGAAATGGTCGACACTTCAGCGGTTCGAGCCCAGCCTTCACGTTAACAGGGTGAGCTCCTGTTTCCTCCCCAGCTCCTGTCAACCCAACAGTTCGAAAACTCACGTGAGTAGATAAATGGGGACTCTCACTCCGGTGGGAGGAAAAATGCTGGCAGCGCCTTGCACAGAGAGACGGGACCAGTTGCCGGTAAGCGTGAAACCGCGCTCGCCCGAAAAGGGCGCGAAGCAACGGAAACCCCGCCTCCTGCGCTCACCAGCTGGGCTCTGCTCTAGGAAGGAGGCCATGGCAAACCACTCCGAAACACCTTGCCTTGAAAACTGCAGGGACTCGTCCAAGCAGTCACTGCAGGGTTGGTAACGACTGAACGCAGATTAAAAAAAAATCCTCTATAAAGCTCTTCATGGCATAGGACCTGATTATTGGTAGGACTTCTGTCACCAATTTATCTGCCCCTCCAATAAGATCCAACAGGGTTGGTTTGCTCTTGTTTCTGCTTCTTAAGCAATGTCATTTTATGGGACCCAGAAAACAGGGCTTCTCTGTTGCGGTGCCTACCCCATGGAACAGAATTCTCCCCAAGATTCAGATGGCCCCGACCCTACCTGCCTTTTGCAAAGCCTTGAAGGCCTGGGGTTTTTTTGCCCCAGGCACTGAGTCAGGAGAATTTGTAAACCTGTTTGGATTGTTGAATCGCTTCTAGTGCTATTTACTTTATGCCTTATTATATTTTATGTTTGTTTATAAATTTTCTAGTGTTGTTTGATAGTTACTTTATTTTGTTTAACCATGCCATATTTGTACATTTGATCTAACCCAGTGTTGTTCAAACTTGGCCACTTTAAGATGAGTGGACTTCAACTCCCAGAATTCCCCAGCCAGCATCTGATCTAACCGAACTCTTTCCTTTTTCTGTGCTGGTCACTGACAAAAGTTAATACAAATCTACCACTGTCACTATCAAGTGGGCAGCTATATAAATGAATGCATATGGGGGTCAGTTTAAATCGGGGGGGCCTTCTTCTTCTTCTTCCCCCCTCTAGTTTGGCCCAATGACTATAGAACTGAAATCCAAGGGCAAGACCCTAACAGAAGCAGCAGAAGTGGTGCCCAGAGCGCCTGACTTAGGGGAGATCTCAGCCTTGGACCCCCTGTATCAGGGACAGGGCCTCCGGGCAGCGAGCAAGAGACGCAAAAAGCGGCAGAAGCGGGCAGGTAGGGAAGCTGGTTTTCTACTTACCTCCCATGGTGATTCCACGTGTTTTTTCTTCCTTTCTTGGCATCACCTAGCCAATCAGATGATACGGTGCCCTTCTTGGGGGGGTGTGACTTAATGACCACGCCTAGGTGCAGAGGGAAGAGGGGATGGCCTTGAAGGGCAGGAGGAAGAGCTGCTACCAAGGCAATGGTCAGATAAAGGCGTCTCAGGTCCCTCCCTAATTTACACAAAGAGGGAGGGAGAAGCATATTCAGACTTGCAAGATTTTGTTACTGTAAAAGTAGTACTAACTTACACGGCATTGGTTCCTTAGTCTGGTCTACCTTGAAGGGTTGACATTAGGCCATGATTTCCCCAACACCCTCTTTTTTCCCTTACAGGGAACAGTAAGGAAAAAGTGCTCAGGGGAACATTCTCCTGGTTTGTTCGTCTATTTCCCTTTAGAGGGAAAGGTTCATAAGCTTTGTTATCTGTAATTTCTAGTTCTTGTGTTTCCTGCCTCCATTTTTATGGCAATAGTGATCAGAAGGGAGTTCAGTAGCTGCATGTTGCCCAATGGTTTTAAAAAGCAGAGAGGGCTATCTAATTCAAGAGTGACTTCCCTATGTACTTAACTACCATGAGCTTTTTCTATTGTCAACTGCCTGAACATGGTTTAATTCACCCCCACAAGCCCCTCATAGGGGCAGCAAGGCTTCCCTCTTACCTGCACATTTACAAAAGCGGGACAGAGGTTCCTGCAGAAACCGTTTTGATTCCAGCCCTGTGTCTCCTCCCTTTTTCCACAGACAAAATTGCAACCAAGCTCTCTGCAAGCCTGACAGCAGCTATGAATTTCAGCTTGACAGATGACTGAGGAAAGCTGGATGCTGGGCTGCTACTTGATCTACCTCAGGAAGACTGTTCCCAGCATGGAACCAGTAGGAGAAAGGATGCAAAGGGGTTCCCATCATACCCATGCATCATTGAGGAATGGACAGCCTAGGCCCTATGAAGAACTAATGAGCTGTTTTATCAAGAAATTTTATTGAACAGGTTAAAATCAGACAGTGTTAAAATAAGGGTGTAATTGCATTAGCATTTTCTCAGATTTGGCTCTTAGTATTACAGCAGATTCACAGAAGATAAAGTCTCAGTGTCAAATTTGGTTGAACAGAGGTACAAGAAGGAGTGCAGTTCTGCTCTTCTAAAAGAGCATACATGAATGCCATTCCTGGGGACTGTGACTCAGGGGAACACCTCAATTCTAAGAGTTGCAGAAAGAAGGCTACCGGGCCAAATCATGTACAAGGGGAAATCCTAGAGTTAATTAAATTTAATTTAAAAAACTCTTTGTAACCATTTTGATCTCTTGATCTATTTTCTTGCAAACCAGGGACAGAAAATCAAAAGTAGCT
This sequence comes from Liasis olivaceus, assembly GCA_030867105.1. Taxonomy (NCBI): domain Eukaryota; kingdom Metazoa; phylum Chordata; class Lepidosauria; order Squamata; family Pythonidae; genus Liasis; species Liasis olivaceus. The sequence goes on from CM061348.1 coordinate 144,448,066, forward strand.
GCATTAAGAAAATGGGGCAGGCCATATCAAACCCAGGGCATAATAATATTTGGCTCAACTCTTGCCTGCTCAGGTTGCTTAATATCTCAGAGATTTTAGGATACTCATAGGGAAAATCAAGTAAAGGAGTCCTATATCCTGGGCAGTTTATTCCCTTACTCAAAGAAATATGATTATTGACCAAAACCCTGCCAGAAAAGACGCTGCTTCTTCTGGTTGTATTGGTGCACAGTAACGTGATACCTCTTTGGCTTTTCTTGCGGGCATTGGGGCTCAGGCTTCATAGTGTGTGGAAGGGTCTGGGTCTTGTAGAGACTGCCGGCTCCGAAGGTTGTACCGCGGAGTCTGTAACAGGCAAGGCAAACCTGATATAGAAAATATCCACAGGCCTACTTTATTATTAATTTAACTGCAAGCTGTCCAGAGTCACGAATGTCAGATGGATGGCTATCAAAATTAAATAAATAAATAAATAAATAAATAAATAAATAAATAAATAAATAAATAAATAAATAAATAAATACTGCTTATCTGGCAGCCTGGTCCTTGGACTATTCATTCATTGCAAGGTAAGAAACATAATTGCCCTGTGCTGGCAGAAGGGTTTTGTGTATGATGCGGTGTGCTTCTCAAAAGAATGAAAGATTACATTTCTGCATAGACACACAGGAAAAATGGTTTCCTCGTTAGAGAAGCACGCTTGTTTCTGCTGCAGAATAATAGCATGACACAAAAAGCCTGTGAAGTTTCAGCACTGTTTCTTTTCTGTGGTTACCTATGACTGAAAGCCATGTTCTTAGAGCAGGGACCCTGCATTACCAGTGAATTAGGCACTGGATAGGAAGCCTAATTGGTCCTAGGTCTACAGCAATGCAGTAAGCCTTTTTCCAGCAATCAGGCTGTTTTTTGTGCCAATTTTTTTTTTAATTCCTCCCCAAAGTCTTTAATCAGAATCAGAATTATGCAAATGTATTGTGACACACGCAGCATTTGCTATCAATTCAGTCCAGGATTTGAAAGGTAAGCAACCATGAATAAATTAATTGCTGAATTCTGCAGTATAGTAGCAGAAAGTAAGTAGGCTCAATGCATGTCATTATTTCACAAAAGCATGAAAAGGATGCCAAACATCAAGTATTCCAAATTTATAGAAAATGTGCAATATTTCCTGAAATGTAAAAGTGAAGCAAGGGCTGGAGTAGAAATTGAGAAGGGTGTTGCCATGCCTCATTACCCCCTGCCTTACTAGCATAATTAAGCCAGAACAGAAAAAAACCCACTGTCCTCCATAATATACAAATTTAAATAAGTGAACTGGAAAACTGCAAATTTCAGCCCTGCTTAATACCTTGGTTAGCAAGTGTGGAGCAGTGTGTTCACAGTAAATTTTTGGAAACTAATCCTTTCCTCTGCAATGTGTGTTGTTTCTAAATCACTTCCCCCCACTTTAAGTTTAACACCCCCCACTCCCCCACCCCAACACACAGCTTGGGAATCAGCCCTAGCAACATGAGGGCATTTAGCATATACTTTAGAGGCTTTGTAGGAAAAGTAGAGAATTGTTTAAGTTCCCAGAGTTCTACAGCAAGGATGGAGAAGTCTCTAGAACAGTGTTTTTTCAACATTGGGAACTTTAAGATGTGTGGACTTCAATTCCCAGAATTCCCCAGCCAGCTCTAAAACAATATTTCCCAATTAGGTGCCCTCCATGCACATTAGAGTATAACTCCCACAATCACTTCTAGCAGCATGCTTTCGTTCTTCTGTAGAGCAATTTCTCCACCAAATGGCTCAGTGTGACACTATTGGCTTTAACTCACCCCATCCACTGGCATAGAGATCAGCAGCAGCTGAGTAGGAGCGTTTTGGGATTGCCTGTGCTGGCGAGACAATGAATGACGAGTCTGGGAAGATGGCCGTTCTCTCTGCCTGGGGCTGCTTGTCCATACCTCATCTAATAGAAGAAAAACAATGTGTTGATGACTTTCAAAGATGCCTTCCCTATGGAATAGTAGCATTGTCTGGATTTGTACAAAATACTGAATCATAAACTAACCATACAAGCCAGGTTTGCAAAACACACCAGACTAAAATGTGATTGACTAGTTTTTGTGATTTAGTGTGCAAACATAGCCTGGGTCAACCAAGGTCAGCAATTCCCAAAAAAGGGTTCAGATGGAAATAGTTTGTTCAAGCCCACTTGCTTAATTGGGGAGGGGAGGGGGGGGGAACCCATCACATATGACTTGAAAACACAATTGCAGCAAGCAGCAGCTTCCAAAATTTCATTCAAAGTCTGCTCTTTCTTCAGAACCAAATTTCAGCCTCATGGCAATCTGGTAAGGTAGATCAGGACAAGAGAGAGGTCTAGGCAGGTCCATTCAATGAGCTTTGCAGGGAAATTTAACATTGTGCTTCCCTTCTCCAGGACCTGCCCTTTAGCTACTAAGTGACCCCAATTCTATTTTCCACCTTTCCATTCCTCCACAAAGGTGGCACTCACTTCTCCAGTAATCAGCCCAGTGCTCTTTTGCGTCCATTTCAGCTCTGTTCTCTGAACAGAACAGCAGCTTTGAGACACCCATGTCACTCAATACCTCCTTTTCTATTCTAGGCTTGGTGCCTTGAATCAGAAGCTCCGGTTTAGCCAACAGCCTCTCTGGAAAAAAAACAGACCGCACATACTGAGTAGAACATACCAAGGTCTAGAAGCATGACATGCTTGCATTCTATACCCTGGGCCTGAGAAGATTATAATCTAGGATTATTATACTGTGTATTATTTAATTTTTTTATTATCTAGGTCTGGAACACTGGAGCACAGGCCATTCCCCTGGGTTCTCTCATTGCATGGTCTTTAGCATCTCCATATCCCATTTACTTGTGATGCACACAGAGGCACCTATGTCATTCCCGAAAGCCCTCACATGCTCTTCTTCTAAGCAAAAGAACAGGGGAGATGCTAGCTAGTATCATTAGGCAACCACAGCCCTCAAATCTCCTGTTACTCATTTCTAAGTAGGAATGATGCATTCATACATCCTGTGCAAGTACCCCAACCCTTTGAGGTGGAATTAGATGAACAGCCTGAAGTACTTACAGATGCACATACCCTCCTCCAGTTTTCAACCAACTGCTTTCCTTACTGTACCCCTTTCCCTCGAGTAGCTTCCTCAACCTGGAAATGGGCAGAAACATCAGCTCCTCTCTCTTTGCATCTTCCATCAAATGATCTAATACAGACTGCTCCTTGGGCAAAGCAGGGCCATTTCCTCCTCAAGTCCCCAGCCACACATTGCTCGTCATTCATTACCAGTTTCTTGTAAAAGTTGCTGAATCTCTGTCCGAGTCTCCTGCAGACTCTGCAGCACCTCTTGGCTCTGTTTGGCTGGGTCCTTGTAGGTCCAGATAAAATAAGCTAGCACAGCTATGCATAGTCCAGCGAAAGTCCGGCGCGACAGACCCACCCAGAAGGAGATGCTTTCCTATGAGGAAAAAGTGTAGATAAATTCAGTCTGACTGTCCCCATTCAGTCACTAACACATGGACAACCATGGGGTATATGCTCCTTGAGCTTCAACACAGAAACCCTACCTTCTCTTCAGACTGGGGCAAGAATTCTCATCAAATATCTCATTATGAACAAAGGCAAGCTGTGATCTCCCATGGACTTAAATTGAAAATGTAAACATATGACGAAGTTACTGAATTTCCTGGTGGCCACTAAGACAGATTGTTTTAAAAAGACAGATTGTTTAAAAAGAATTAATTAATTTGATGAGGGCAACAGATGAGTGCTATGATGGCTTTCAGCAACCATAGCCAAATGGAACTTCATAAGTACTTGAAAAACAAAGAAGGAAAGCTTTCCAGACATGTGGAACTAAAACAACCAGGTTTTCTGGTTGGCCCTATAGCCGAGACTTCTGGAAGTTGTTATTCCAATACATCAGAAGGGCAGCAGGTTGGGGAAGGCTGTTCTATCAGGTATAGTACAGTCATCTGTCACTGGCAAGGGTCAGCCAGGTGCTTATGACAGTTTCACAAGCATGTCTCAGGGCACAGTGTTCAGAGCATACTACCACAAAATATGGAAGCTTTGTTTAGCTGTCACAACCACAGATCCCTGATCATCATCATTGGTCTACACTGTTCCTTTCCTAATCTTTTCCAAGTGGCAGCCAGCACCTCAATACTGCATGGCTGAAATTATATTGATTGGACTGATGCCCTGAGATGAGCTGACAAAAAGAGGATCAGATTGAGTAATGTGGACTAGATCAGCAAGGATTTCTGACTCTTAAAATTAACAACAAAACAGAATAACTAATAGCCTTTCTTCCGGTTCCTAAATTAGCCTACTGAAAAGATGAACATTTGAGGGAAAAATGAGCCTGCGTTTGTATATCAAAAAACTGCAAGCTTAATTTCCCACAGGAAACATACTGAAATTCACAGGATTAATAATCTCAGGATACAAGAGTCATACATCACATATGTTATCTTGATGTTTCTTTTATGATTATTTATTTTCCATAAGGGTTCTCCGCATGCGAGGGGAGGGGAGGGAGGGAGGAGGAATTTCCAAACTGGTATCAGCATAAACAACAGTTCCTTCAGAGAGATCCCTCCCTGAGTTAATGGGATTGTACTTTAATTTTGAAGCAAAAAAATAAAATTAGGACATCCCCCCACCACACACAACAGGGAAGGTTATTTGACAGTTACCTGATGTGTCACAGTCTACTTTTTTTGCTTTCCAGTTCAGATCCACAGATATGCATAAGAATGGCAATATTCTGTATAGTGGTCTGAAGAACCGGAAAATAAAAATCTATTGCTGTCCCTTGATTGGCCCAAAGCAGGTTCCCCAATTCTTTTTAACTCTGAACCAGAAATAAATTTCTTTCTTAATTTTAGGTTTGCGATTATGTATACGAATTTATACCATGTTGTGTATGTATGATTTGGTTGCTGATTTAAATGAAGTGATTTGATTTCTGTCTTGATACTTGAGTTCATAGTTTTAATCTTGCTTATTTATATTATTTATAATTTGCTGAAGTTTTCTAAATTACTTGATTTTTTCCCCAAAGGTTAATTAAAGAGAAGAAGTATGAAACAGCATTGTGCTTTTGTGGCCTAGAAATAACTATTCATATCACATGTGTCCACTGTAAGCTATTTTACTGATAAATAAAAAATTAAAAATACATTAATTGGGGGAAGAGAGAATTGCCTATTCCCTAAAAAGAGAACTCTGTTGCAGAAAAATGTCTAGTTCCTACAATTGGAGAAGTATGGGAAAATGTCTGCACACCCCACGATGAATGACAGTGGCATCTTTATAGAACAAACAGACCCCTGTGTCTGAGCAGCTATTTCTCTTTCAATCTCAAGGAATGGAAATCCTCATTTTGAACATCTAAGCGCCCACCCTATTTTTTTTTTAAATGTGCTCTAATAAATTTGCTCCTGCTCACCAGGATGCTGATTTTCTCCTTATCCTTTCAAAATTACTCACTGACAAATGTAAATTCAGTAGTAATAATCAGAGTGACTACCCTGGCAATTCCACAAAACTCCAGAATGGAATTTGTGAAGAGTTTAATTTTCTCTGGCATTCGGATTAGAAATGCCGGGGAAGTTCCAACCTGCATCTCCTGGACAGATACATTAGTTTTAAAGAAAGAACCAAAAAGGCAAATTTCTAATCCTCACAGCATCAGAAATATGCTTGAAAAATGCTTTGCAACATTTGGATGAGCCTCAAGCTGATAACTGAATGAGGTTCTAACAACATGCCGTATTTAAATGTTCTGCCTGATTTTTTAAAATATATCACTTAAGGAGAGGAAAATCTTTCTCAGTCGGTATTTTAGCATGCAAAAAGAGATAGCATGTAACTTAATCCCTCTCACTGCATTTATTGACAGACACAAAGCCCCCATTTGGCATAATTGGGGGCTTTTTTCAGGTATCATCACAGTGCAGAGAAAGGATTTTTTTTGAGAATATCATTACTGTATGAGAGCAAATGGGTTATTTCTGTCCTCTTTTTCCATTTATCTTCTTTTGGGGTAAATGCAGTACTATTAGTGAGACTTGTTATTTAAAATCTCTGTAATCACATATGATCAGGCCCTGCGACTTCTTCAGGGATAGTGCTGCAATTGTATGTCTAACAGAAGCAGATTAAAGGATAGCTGCAATAACTGGACAATAAATAATGCAAAATAACAGAAACAAAACACAAATACCAGGGCTGCCTAATTTCAACAAAGAAATCAGAATTTTAATTGCTCTGGCACTGAAACCCTTGGCCATAACTTTTCATCACATTTTGTCACTACATGGACAGGGCCATTAATGAACCAGGCACTTGGGTTCCAGCTTCAGTATAGCTATGAACTTAATTCAAATGTATGGGTGGCAATGCTAGAAACTCAGATTTTATTCCTAAAGTATGGCTTCTTTGTGCATGCATGTGTTTTGCTAATGGTAAGACAATCCTTGAGCCTCTTCACTGAATCAAACTAAGGTGAGAATTCAACTGGTGGTTGGAAACCATCAGCTTCCTTCTGCTTCCTCAGAATCAATTGGCTCTGCTTAGCTGCTTCTCTTGTGCCATGTCTCCCCTAAAAGCTTGCTGAACAGCAACCGTTTCCTTTGACAAGGGTGAGCATGACATCATGGCACTGCGGGCCAAGAGTGGGGGACAAAAGCTCATCACGTCATCTGTGTTGGAACAGTGAGACAGTACCTCAGTTGAGATCAGCATCAAAGCATCACTCCAGGTACAGCATATTTTTGGTTATCAACCTTTTCCCTCTCCATTTGCTATTGCAAGTGAATGACCATACCGTCAGGTCATAGCCCTCTTCTGAGTTATCCAGGAGAAGGTTGCAGATGACACGTTCTAGATAAATATTAGCTCCCACCAAGGTCAGCAAAATTAACCTGGAGGTAAAAGAGGGAATAAAAGGCCATTAAGAGAAAGTATAGAATCTATTTTATATTCTACATTCATAGAAGAATGGAGGATTATGGTCTTTGCACAATTACACATTCGGAAAATTGCAGCTTCCTTTAGCTAATTTTTAGTCCTCATATTTATGGAAAAGAAATTTTGGCATCAAAAACTGAACTGCACCTTTATCAGGCTTTAACAAGGCTTGCTGAGAATGCTACCTCATCAGTAAAAGGCGAGATGCCAACTTTGGGACAGGAGAGAGTTTACATTTGCTAAATGCTGAAAACATGGATAACACTATAAAATAATAAATGCAGTGTTCCGTACAGATCCAACTATGTCTCTACTCCCCATTTGTTGCAGATACCCTCCTTTTTCCTCATCTGCTGTCATCCACAAAAGGTGTAAAAAGCTGAATCTTCGATTCTTTTGGATGGATGCAGAAATGTCCAGTCTTATACTAAGTTTTTACTCAGTCTGATGATATGACTGCTGCGCAATCGTAGGGAAGACAAGCAGTGGAACTGCTTTACACTGAGATAGATCACTGGTCTTACTGCCAATGCTAATTGACAGTGGCTTTCCAAGCTTTCAGAAGGAATTAAATCCTAGCAATATCTGGAATTCCTTAGAATTAGAACCAGGGATGTCCAAGATAAAAACAGATACTCTACAGTTCCTCTTCTGCAGTCTTATCATTTCCACCAGAAAAGGAACAGTATACTATAGGACCCAAATTACTTGGGTTGACTATATCAACGGCTCTTATTCTATTTATTTATTGAAAACATTTAGATAATTGTCCATCTTATGCAACATAACCCTGGGTGGTTCACAGATGACAATAAAAGCAATTAAAACATCTTGTACCACTTCTTGTTGCACCAAGAAATACATTTGTGGATATTTTCAAAGTAATCTTGAACCTTTCACCTGCATTCCCGGCCCAGTCATTTTGAGAGGACTGGAACACTAAACAATCGGGCACTTCCCCATTTTATGTCCTTCTGTCTTTGCTCACCGAGCTCCTGCAGTTCGCTGGCTAGAGGTCAGCAGCAGTATGGTAACACCACTCAAAAGATGGAAGAAGACAGAATAGAGCGCATTGGATTCCCCTACTACAAAGCGGTGCAGGAATGCCACCCGATTAAAGATCTCTGCAAAGGCTACTTGCTGCTCGATGGCTGAATTCTGCAGTTCTTGGAAGGCCTGGTGCATGCCTGCAGAAGGGAGAGGAAGGACAAGAAGCCATTGCCCTCCCAGACAAACAGGATATCTTATTTGGGCCACTTACACACTCCCCCAAATTTGTTATGTCTGTCACACACTAATTCAAAGCATAAGACACATAGATGTGAGGGGGGGGGATGCCCTTAATTTTTCTCTAATCTGGTGCCCTTCTGGCATGTTAGTCCTGTTTCTGTAATCCCTTAAGATCCTGCCTCTCAGGAGATGGAGGCTATGGGCCAGAAGATAGGCTCTCTCTGTCGTGGCCCTGATGCTTGGGAAAACCTTACCTTCAGAGCTGTACCTCACCTTCTCATTATTGACATTTTACAAAGCTCTGAAAACAATTTTACACATGTTGACAGGACTGGCCTTCTTTCTTCCTTTATACTGTATGGTTCTTGTATGCTGGGGGTGGTGGTGATGGATTTTATGGGATTTATTTGTTCTTTGTACTCCAACAGTGAGAATCTCTGGATAGCAAGAAAGTTGCTTATATTGATTCAAGCCAGTGGTCAGAATTTCACTCAACATCAGTGACTCATGGCAGCTATTCAGGATCTTAGGGAAGAGTGTTTCCAGTCCTATTTGGGGATGGCTGGTAAGAATCTGGAATCTCCTACACAGAAAGCATGTTTCTACCATTGAACAAGGCCCCCTGTATAGTTGAGGTCCACTGTCTGTAACGCTTAATTCTCCCCTGCAATTTTGCAATGCTGTTATCATATTCTTTTCTTCCCATCTGTTGTGCATTATATGCATACATGGAAGAGCTAGATCAGGCAAGGTCAACAACAAAAAACTCAAACCAGACAGGTCGTTTATAATAATCATGGCTAGCTATCAACTGTTTCTCCTGCTCCAAAGTGAGAAGCTGTTAGCATATTACACCACAAGAGTGGGAGAAACAGATATCAGAGTTGAACTTTGATTCTGCTATATGCATGGCTTGCACCTCACACTCTGAAGTTCCTGGATTTATGGGTTTTGTTGTACTTGACATAAAGCTAGCTTATTTTGGGCTGTGCTCTTGAATTGCTGCCTATGAGTCTAGTTCTGGTATCAGTCAAGAATAACCCTGACAATACTTGTACCTCAAAAAATTGCACAATTTTTACCTTTGAATCCTATAGCACAAGTAACATTACAGATCAAGGGTGTTGCTAGCATTTCCAGGTCCTTTCCTCAAATTCTTGTTTTATGAAGCTTGGTAGCTTCTTATGCAAGCCTGAAAAGTGGGGCTGAATTGAACAACTCAACAAATCCTGAATTTTCAAAAGTGGGAAGTGACTCTTGGAATTCAAGGGCCATAATACATGTTTGCAAGCAGAAGAGCCTAAATTAAATTTCAGTAATTCCCATTAAAGTTTGTAGTCATCCTAGGCTGGAAGGGCATTCACCTTGAAGAACTCTTGCTAACTTGAGTGGGTGGTGGCATCAAGCTATATACCCAAACACTCTGACTCAGTATAAGGCACCTCCATGTCTTTCTAAGCATACCAGTTAGAATGTGGCTTTACTGGTTAGACTGGCACAATAACAGCCGACAGGCACAACCTCCTAATCTCCAGACAGCTATATGGCTGTGTACATACTTACAGGTATATTTATGTACAGAGGATACATAGCTGCAAAGGGTACATGTGCTGTGTGCACTGCCTTTGAGTATGGGTTGTACATAATACATTAGATAGTTGCACAGAAGCCTGCTATCATAGTGATGCTTCTCAGGGTTGGAATTAAAAATGCAGCAAAAATCCTCACAATGTGCAAGGGTGCTTGGGAGACCTGAATTCCAATGCAAGTTTCTTAACAAACCTCACTGACATCTCAGATTTGTTTGTAACTTTCAGCTTATGGTAGCCTGTAGGAATAATTTATATAGCAATGAGCTCCTCAAAGAAACACATGGTTTACAGGTAGTCCTTGGGTTACAATCACTCATTCAGTGACAGTTCAAAGTTTCAATGGTGCTGAATAAGGGAGACATACAACCAGTCCCTGAAGTTGTAAGCATCACAGCGTCCCTGAAGTCACATGACCATGATTTGGGCAGTTGGCAACCAGCTTGCAATTACGATGGTTGCAGCATCCCACAGTCACATGATCACTATTATGAACTTCCTTGCTGGTTTCCTACCCGCAAAGTCAATGGGGAAGCTGGCAGGAGGTTGCACATTGCTTCCATTGCTTTTTTGCTTGCCCGCCCGTGCTCTGTAGTGTCCATCCATGGCACCCGCTTACACTCCCCTGCCCACAGCTCTTGCCTGCTGGCCTGGGGCTCCCATCTCTTCCCGCATCGCGATCACATGAGCTCCTCGCCTAACAGTCCACATGATCCTGGGGCTATAATGACAACTGAGACTGCCGGGATTGCCATCACTAAGCTATGTGGTCATGTGACATTGCATTTTACAACCATGTTGCTTAGCAATGGAAATTCCAGTCCTTATTGCTGTCGTAACACGAGGACTACCTGTAATATGTGATCAATATGAAACAAGTGCTAAGCTATCAAGTTCTTGGGAAAGAAAGCTTTGCACACATGCATTTGCAAATCTGTTAATACCAGGTTTGTGCCTTGCTTTGCCATGTTTTTGGATAGCGTAATCCAAGCAAAGAAATAAGTAGTTTAGAAAAGTTTTTCCTCTATGAAATGAATTTTTACACATATGAAAGAATACATTTCTAAATGCATCATACCCTAAAACATATGCATTCTGACAGATTTACTGGAGTCAAAATCTGCCTTGCAAAGTTTTAAGAAGTGCAAAATCAAAAAGGTAATTGATTTCCAATCCACTTATTAGACCAGCTGGTCTAATGGATCCTGTCTAGCTTGCATTCAGATTCACAAATAATCAATTTCTTAAGTTTCAAACAATGGGTTGCAAGCAATTTAGAGGAAAGTCACTACTTAGGGTACCAAAACATGCTTCCCTACACATATGTAACTGAAAGTGGTTCTAGAAAAGCTTTTTTTGAGTCAATATATCAGTACTGTTGCATACTCCTATACTTTTAAAAATAGAAACTCCTACCATATAACACCAGGGATTTTCACAAATATTACAGAAAAGGATCTGTAGGGCTCATCTCTGTATTATCTAGCATATCAGTGCAAACTCCTAAAAGGAATGATGTGGCTTTGTTCTCAGGTCACCTTGGGAGGAGTCACGGAGTGTTCGCCATAGCACCTCCCCATCTCGCAGGATCTGCTCCTGAGAGCGCAAGGTGGCATTTTGGGCCCGAGCAGTCTCTTCTGCAAGTTGGTTGGTAGATTCCAATTGCTGGGCCACCATTTCAGAAGAGGATATCAGCCTAGTAGGTATAGAGGGACAAGGAACTAATTTACTGTGGTCCAAGGTAAACCATATTCCAAAAAGTGCTCCTACCTGAAAGGGTTCTTACTGACTTGCCCACCCAGAGGTCTATTTTGGCATATCAGTGGCAACACAGCACTGGCATGAGATCAGCAAAGGCTGGCTTTGGAAACATTGCAACCTAGACTAACCACATTTAAAGCTTTCACAATTATAGAGATAAGCTAGAAATGTGCATGCTCTGCCCAAAGTGACCTTAAAGCAGGTGGCTATTAATCAGGGATGAAGCCTTAGTCACCTGCCAGCTCCCTTTTCTTTCCTGCTATAACTAAGGTCCACAATATATCATTATCCCATTACTATCTTTCCTCCAGCAGTGCTCTTTTTTTTTTTGCCTTTTTTTCTTGCTTCCAAACTATGTTCTTGAAACCTGACAGAGGCTTAAATAGAAAAGGAAAAATATTTATCCATTACTCAGATCTGAATCTTGCATGCTATGCAAAAGTGAATTTTTGAAAATTGGATCAGAACCTCAGAAGTACCCATTGCCATGGATGCATTGGTATGGGAACTGCCAGTATTCCCAATTAGCACATGCCTTGGTCTATTTTAAGAATTAAATATCTCTGGATGGGAGACATCAAAACATGTGAGTAAGGAATTGATATGGCTAAGCCAGTGTTTCTCAACCGTGGGAACTTTAAGACGTGGGGACTTCAACTCCCAGAATCCCCCAGCCAGCATGCTGGCTGGGGAATTCTGGGAGTTGAAGTCCCCACGTCTTAAAGTTGCCAAGGCTGAGAAACACTGGGCTAAGCAGAGGATGGGACGGGGGCTTTTTTTGGTGAAGGATTCACCAAATGGAACATAGCCACTCTATGCACAGATATTTGAAAATAAAGCCAACTGAACTATATGGACTAACTTCTGATTAAGTATGCACAGCTCACATTGTTTATTTCTAAAAAGAGAAGAATAAAAGGGGGTTGCACTTTTTAAATCTCTGTAATGGAAATAAGGATTGTTAGAGTTATCTTTCAATACTGTGAAGTTGTCAGGCCCAGCCCAAGAACAACCGTGAAACAGTCCAGTTGATTTAAGTTCCTTTATTTGCTTACACCATATAGACAGAACCTTGTCAGACTGAATCTATATTACTGTAACTAGTGGATATACCCTGGGAGATTCTAGGGAGTGGCTATCCTGAACCTCTTATGCTTCCCACACTCCCCCTGAGGACTGTGTTGTCTTTTGTCTCCTTTCCCTTCCTGGAATGAGCCCCCTCCCTCCTGATAGCCTTGCTCTCTGTTGCTATCCCCCACAAAAGTGAAGCTGGGATTTGTAGGATCTAGCATGTACTCATGAGTTATAGCTTATAAACCATAGTCTGCATCCTAAGGTATTGGAGTGGAAACCTGTGATCTTCCAAATGTTTCTGAACAGATCCCAGCATTACTATCAGCTGGGCTGATGGAAGCTGGGGTCTACAATATAACGACAGCCAGCCATTTAGGTCTGTTGCCTCTGTTCGACACTCACATATACTTTCCTCAATTATCTAAGCCTGAGTTGAGATGTAACTTCCTTTGTTACTGTCAGTTCTAACCACACAGAGGCAGGAACCACAAATGCCAATTTCACTGTGCCCTCCTCAGGTCACAGACTGCTAATCATACCCCAAATTAAAAGCCAAATTGTAGCCTTGCTCACTGAGCTTTTCCCTCCTTACACAAAGTGACTTTTTCTCCATTTTCACCGAGTGTCAGCTAAATAAAGAATGATGCTAAGTAGATGTGATAGGCTGCACTTTCCACATTAGATAACCTGTCCTTCTGAAGCTAGCCTACAACTAGAAACACTGGAATGAGAGTGTCATTTGGGGGCAGTTCATCACCTCTCCCCATGTAGATGTGGGGCACTACACTGAGTACTGCCAGTTCCAATGGCTGGAATGACATTCTGAAGGTTCTACAGATCTGGCAAGGAGGGAATTACTAGTAAATCAGCCAGGACTGCTGACTTCCAATTGTTTAACTCTTTCAGCAACAACTCTTCTCTTCCCACAGCAAGATAAAAGCTTGCAACTTGAACAGTGTCATGTCCTTAATCGGTAATGCAAAATAAAAAGGACCGACTGGCTGGGAAAAGACAACGCCACAGTGCAATACAATGGACAAGAACACTGTTGAATTAGTTCCTTTTTAAGTACAGTAGTTGCTGCCTACAGATTGCAAAAACAAGAGGAAGGAGGATACTCTGCTACTGAACAGAGGAATAGGAATTTCTTGCAAGCTTAATCCTCTTTTCCTTCCTCAGAGAATACTGTGGGCACCTGATCCCTCTGAAAAGGAACAGCTCAGGAGGCCGTTTCTCCTTTTCCCTCCTTTCCAGAAAAAAATCTGCTCTGCAGTGGCCAAGTGACTGCAGAAGCAACAGGGAGAACACTCAAATTTGATTCTAAAAAGGTGCTTCAGAGCATGTGAGGACACAAATGCAGCACCTGTCTGCAACTCTTTAAAGCAGCTGCATCTTTTATTGGAGTCACATGGTATCCACTCTTTAGAGCAGCTGCACAATCTGGCACTTAAAGGTTACTTAATTATTTGTCCATAATTATAAACCAGCCTAGCCTGACCAACTCTGAGCATCTTAGTAATTAAAAACTGTCTTCAACATAATACCGATATCAGAAAACAACAAAAAGATGCACAAAAGGTTGCTTTCAGTTCTGCTCATTTATTTTCAATTACTTTCCTGTATTTTCATTAAGGCACTCAAAGCAATTTACAATCCTAAAACAAACCACCATTGATATAGTTTGCCCATGGTTAAGATTTCCTTATTTTAACAAGCAATTTTCTATTAGAAGGATGTGTCTCAGTCTTCTACCTTCAATTAACAAAATAATACCTATTGTCAAGTTTCCCCTGGTTTGGTGGATTGTTTCTGGATTTAAGAGCACCACCAACATGGTTGGTGATTCTAAAGGGTCCCTGACAAAGCTTGTTGTTACCCACTTAGCCTGTTTCTAGATAAAGCACTCTTACCCTTGGGATTAGGGGTAGGCAACCTGCAGCCTTAGGATTATTTATGCTCTATGGCCAGCTTCAAAAGTTTCAGTGAGTGATAAATTCAGACCTCCAACAAAAGGGACTTCTTCCTCTCTAGCAACCTGTTGGGCAAGAAACTCAAGGTAGAGAGAAAGAAGGGATGCATCTGTCCACTTTTAGTTCTGCACTACCCACTGGTTTTGCCCCATTTACCACCAGCATGCAATCCCCCCATCCCCCAGCAGTTTATCCCCAAGGGAATTCAGCCTTCAATATAAAACAAAAAACAAAGCTACTTTTTCTGACCTGTGCACAGTATCTTGAGCTTGCTGCTGCCAAGCCTCATTGTGTAGAAAATAACAGATGGTATGAGCATGGGTGAAAAACTCAGTGTACACTCCAAAAGCCACTGGATCCATGTGTTGTGTGCAGTCACGGATAGAGCTACCAACTTCACAGGGTGGGAACCTCCTCCCAGACCTGTCAAGTAGAAGACAAAAACTTAGTGGTTGGGGAGAAACTATGGAGCCTAGGAAAAAAAGAGGGGGGGATCATCTTCTTCTATGAAAAGCTGGCCACACTGACAGAAGCCCCCTGCTTTGCTGTCTTCCCAAGGCAAGCAGCACAGCAGCGGTAGCTTGTGGCATTCCATAAAACAGCACATTATTAATAGGTCTACACAGATAAAGATGAAGTAAAAATAGTAACTTGTAGCTGAAATTGTTGAGATTCCTGACTTGGTGTTGGATTACTGAACCTAAATGCACTCTCAGCAGCTTCATCCAGCTGTTCCTGAAGTGTTTTAAAGCTTGTTCTCGCTGCTGCTGTATCACAACAACAATGGTTGGCTGACCCTAGAAGGATCTGCATTTTGTTCCTGGCTTAAGAGTGAGATAGGATTAAACTGTCTTTAGCTGCATTGGCCTTAGGACAGCATTAGGCAGCCACAAAGTCTGTATATCATTATCACTGAACGAAGTCAGGTGACTGCAATGACTGGGAACAGTGGCAGGATAGGGACCCGCAACAGGGACAGCAAATTTCATGCCAGTATCGTTTTCTGTTGGCTCAAGAGTGGGCAGAGAGCACTTCAATTTGGGGATGGAGAGAGGCCCTATGCTTTGACTTTGTTCTTCTCCATCCCTCCTGGTTCTCCTTTCTTTGTACAGATAAAAAGTGATGACAAAATGACCTCAGTAAACCTGCTTGTGCACCACTGCTATAAAGCATACGCCCAGAGCTGTGCCCAACCTGAAGGTCAGCTGTGATTAGTAAACGAAGCTGCAACAATAGGTGAAAGCATACCTGCCTGTCACTTTGCAGTTAAAAGGACAGGAACACTGAGAATGGGATAGAATTTTAACTCCTTCCTCCATCCTGTGATTAAACCCAGATTCTAGACTCCTTCAGCTTATCTTCCAAGAAACTTGACTCACCGTTGTAGGTGGCAGTGAGCAAATGCTAGCGCAATACGGCTTTGTTGTTCTTCATTCAACTCCCTGCACCCACCATCCAATTGTCCCAAGGCTCCCATCCAACAAGGACCATATCGTGGATGGCGAGCTAGTTCCTGAACCCATTGCAGGTAGCTTCTGCCTTGAGACAGAAGTCCAGGATCAGGAGAATACAAACCACAAGCAATGAAGCAGGAAAAAAATAGCAACAGAGTGACTGAATGGTACCACATGGCGGTAACCACTGCAGCAAAGCAATCACCAGCCAAAATGGGTTGAAGCCAGCTGATGGAGGTTTGAGTGGAAAGTTATCCTTCCAGGGTGGAGCTCCTGAGAGATGGGGAAATGAAGGCCTGCAAATGATCAAAGGAACTTGGCTAAAGGATGTCTGTTTGGCTTTACTCATAATCACATCATAGGATTTTTGATTCAGCATTTGGATCTACCATATAGCAGAACAGCCATACCATGATCAAGAGTTTTTTTCTCACCTGTCTCTGGTTTGTTGGCATTCTAGTTTGTAAATTACAGTTAATGGCTTATGTTAGATAGCCTATTGTGATTTAATCAATAAATAACTGCTGTGTAAGCAAAGTTACAGTAAAATCTGTGTGGTCTGGACTATATACACTATACTTTTTACAATATAACTAATACTGTAGTTAAATATAGTACAACTGTATACTATATTTAACTACAGTATTAAAGAATATAGTATTTAGAACATAGAGCGCTCAGAGATATAGGGAAGGTTGCCAGTATTTTTCCTGTTCTTATGCTTTTTTAAAATGCATGCACTGATATGGAATCATAGCTCCTGTTCACACAGCACATTAAACTACAGTGGTTAAGTCAAACTCAAACCCCATTATCATATGAATCAGGCAATCATGGTATGCCATGACATTATTTGCTTTGGGTATATGTGTTGTGTGAATACAGCCAAAATGGTTTGTTAACCATGATTTATGCTTTAGCTTGTGCTAATAGAACCAACAGAATATGAAACAGTTATTAAGGATATGTGGAAACTGCAAGTTAAAAAATGTTTCTCACTTGTAGGTAGGTACTGAAAGTTTTTGTTTCTAAAATGAATGTTCAAGTTTTTCTGGAAATAATCTCTCAGCTGTAAGTTCTTTTTTCATCATCATAAAGTTACCTATGAATTCAGTAGTGATGACATCTGAATACCTCTCGAAAGCAAGTGCCAGAGCTAAATTAATAAGTAATTTCTTTCTCCTGCTTTCAGTCTTGTTCCAAGAGTGTTTTTTCTTGCCCAGTCTTCATATTTCCAAAAATATGCAAAGGACTAATGTTTTTTAAGATTAAAGGTTATCTTCCAGAACTTGGAATATCTCATGTATTGAAGCCAAAAATGAGCGTACATTATAATTTATATGTGATATCTACATGTATTTTATTTAATTGGGAACCCTTTTCTTGTCATAATCAAAAAAAAAAAATTATGTCATGTTTAATATTCAAGCTCAACTCTTCAAAGAAGTCCAGAAGTAAGGCTACTCCTATCCTATCCTAGAGTTTTTCCAGCTGTGTACTGAGGACATAGAGAGCTGTTTGGTCTAGCAGTTAAGGTGCTGGCCTAGAAACCAGGAGACTGAGTTCTAGTCCTACCTTAGGCATGAAAGCCAGCTGGGTGACTTTGGACCAGTCACCCTCTCTCAGCCCTACCTATCTCACAGGATTGTTAAAAGGTGGGATTAAAAAATCTAACAATAAAACCTAGGAGTTCCATGAGACAAAGTTTGCTTGTTTTTTTTAAAGTTAACTTGAGCACAGCCAATTTTCTATCACTAGAGTTTGGCCCCTTGATCAGGGATTCCAAGTTTTTTTTTTTAAAAAAAAACAGGTTCCACAGTCTGAAAAAGTTTAAAAATCCCAGGACAGTACTATTTCAAGTCTATTTCCTACTGGTTTCCCTAATTCAAGTGGTATTTGCTGCCCTCTAGTGGTTGTACGTTCTCATAAATCCCCCTTTCTAAAATGAACTACTGCATAGACTAGCTTTTTATCAAGATGGGCAGTGACAAATTTATATATATATATATCTCAAACAGATTAGATACTATGTCCCTGTTCAGATAGATAGATAGATAGATAGATAGATAGATAGATAGATAGAACGAACCTAAAATAAGAAAGAACAGGGATACAGTATCTAACCTGTTTGGGTGGATTGCAAAACTTCATGGGAATTCACAAACACTACACAGACACCTTAAAACTGGAATTCAGATTTGTGGGGATTAAGCTGTAAATTGATTTTTTGCTCTTATAACACTAGGCAAAATGTAAGTACTGTACTGCTGAAAAATGGGGCTGTGTGCATACAAGTGACCCAATTTAGAGCCATAGGTTCCACATGTCATAAGGCAGCAATCGGTGAGCATTTCTCTTGGAGTAAATGCAGTTGTAAGCCCCTCAGTCAGATTTTCTTCCAAGCACATATGCATAAGATCCAGTTACACATGAATCTGTATGAGTCATGCATATCAAAGTCACATATTGTATGTTTTAAAAGTATGTATATATGTTTCCCTTATGTTTGCAGCATTTTTATTTCAGGTTTCCCTGAAATGGTATCTCCCAGATGTTTGCTCTACAACCCTCCTTATCTCAGCCACTGTGGCCAGCTATATGCTGGATATGAATTTTAGCCCAACACATCAAGAGGTCAGAGAAGGTGGATATATTTTATTTGCAACTTCTAAATATTAATAAGGGTTGGGCCTGATTCACCAAACAGTCTCAGGTATATTTAACCATGATTTAATAAACCATAATTTGGCTAGATTCATATAAAATGCTAACTAAGTTATGATTGGCTAGGTTTACATAATATGCTAAACCAAATTAAATGTATTATAATCTGAGATGATAAAAGTAATGAAACATGATCTACAAATCAATGGATTAACACAGGATATGTTATTACATCCAAAGCATGTTGAACAATTTAATCATATATGCATGGCCTTTAAACAAAACTCAGTACCTTTGGTAAGCTCACCACAGTAATCTGCTAAGAGATGGGTGGTATGGAGTTCCTTTATACTTCCTAAAAATGCTTATACATGGTAAAGAACCTTATAAAATGCACAATGTAATAATACAACTGACTCTGGTTTACCTAATTCATATGTTGAACAGTTAGTGGAGTTACTAAAATTCTCTGCCGATAGTGCCAAGGGTAAAACACTGAACCAAAGTAAGGAAAATGCTCTTTATATACAAGGGTGAGATTGAACACATAACCAGCCAGTATTATAGTTTACTGTATTGTATAAACTAGGCCTTAGATTGGGTTTGCACTTATTAAATGTGACTTACACAATCAAAAATATAAATATGCCAGTTTGCTGAATATAATTGGCTACAATCATATCATTGTCATAAGCTATGTTTTACAAACCACAAGAGTTTAATAACTCTAAATCTATTTATGTTTGAGCTGTGTGAACCAGATTTAATACAAGCATGTTTGCACACACATAACTTAATTTGAATTAAGTTTATATCAGGTGCTCTCCCTTTCCAGTTGTTGCTATACTACTATTAGGATGTGGCATGTTACAAGTATTACCATCAACTAGTGGTGGTCCTAATATTTCATGATTACATTTAATAGAAAAATCTGTTTGGAGGGAAAACACCTGCAAAGTGCTAGTAATTTATTAAAGCTAAGGAAAGATAATAGAAAAAGGTTAAGATTACAGCACCTGATGTAATCTGGTTAAACAAGTTTTTGTTCTATTTCAAAAAGCTACAAAACCAGTTTGGTCAACAATAGGGTAGAGATGTGTTTGTAGTACGAGAAGTAATCTCTCACAAAACTGCCTATAGCTTGTGTTAATTAAAAACAAAAAAAGCAAAGTTTCCTCCCATCTCTGTTACTTCAACCGACTTTATATTGTAACTGGCATAATTACAATGTGTTTGGAACTGCAATCCTACATGTATTTATCTGCAACAAAGTTGCACTAATTTCCCAAAAAACCTCACAGACTTGAACAATAATTTAAAACTGCCCTTCTGGACACTTCCAATACATGGCTGGTAAATCTAAAGCTACCATTTAATCTCAAGAAATAGTGAGGGAAGTAAAGGTAAATTCTCCCTTTAAGTGAAACCTGACTCCTGGCGCCTTCCTAAACAGGTGTATGTAATTTCTTAGCAACAACAGGTAAGTGGCCTGACGGTGCCTTCTTCCAAGATGTTTTTTTTTGGCTGATTTCCAGTTCTAACCTACAGCCCCGGGAGTTCCTGGTGGTCTCCCTTCCAAGCAGAACCAAGTTGGACCTTTCGAGACAGCTTCGCGCTCACATTGCGCAGGAAAGAACTTCCCCACGAGCTCCGTAACACGCCTGCGCACTCAGAAGGGCGCGAGGGCAAGAAGACAAACCTCCACAGCTAGAGGGCGACAACGGCAACCCAGTGTATCGTCCGCTTGGAAACCAGTCTTAAGCTTTCGCGAGAATTCCGCCGAATGCCCACGAAGTTATGCGAGAAGACCTGGAAAACCCTCGTTTTCGAGGCGGTGCCCGAGACGCCTCTCCCCGGCCTAGCCTCCGTCGCTTTCCCTGAACCTCCCCAGAGCCCAACAGCTGCGAAATCTCGCTACAGCTTAAACGGGGGCTAAGCACTTCCGCAAGTCGTCGTTAGCTCTCGCGAGATTTAGCCTCACCGCCCCCCCCAACGATTGGCTCAGATACGCATGTCTCGGCATTTCTCAGCTGGCTCTACGAGGTCTCGCGGGAGTTTCTTCTAGGTGCTAAACTTCCTTTCTGCCCGCCCCTTCGGTGGAAGGCTGATTAAACTTTCGGGATTTAGTCAGGATGGGCCGCGGACAGTTTCTCGCGTGATGTAATTTTCAAAAACGTGCAACAAGCAGAAGAAAAAAGACAGCTGGAAACACCGTGACTGAAACTCTCGCATTTTTCCGCTGATTCTCGCGTGAACAATCTGCCTTGGTTCTCGCGTGACTTACCACGAGCAAAGCATTATTAACTAGATTGTTTATTCAGGTCGAGGAACCCCAGTGCATTATCACAATGACCCTTCCAATATTTTGCCTGACGAAAGGAGCCCCCCGGAGGTGAACTCCATTGCAGGCCCTCACGCCGTTCCCTTCGGGTTTGTTCTCGTGGGAAGTGGTTGCTTGAGACAACATCTCGCGAGACTTCCGTTTCCCCATGACTTGCCTCCTTCCCCACTCCTCTAGTTCTCGTCCGATCTTCTCTTCCCTCAATTATCGCGTCTCTTCTTCGCTCCATACCCGGTGGTGAGTTCTCGCGTGATTTGGCTGGGGCTGAGGCTCAGGGACTGCTGTTAAGATGGCGGCGGCGGGAGGCAACGGGGTACGGCATTGACACCCCCTCCATTTCTTTCCCGGAGCAGGTATCTGTGCAGCGGGGGGTGGAGGGGCGCATGGGATCCGCGAAGGTGGAGACCAGCTGAGGCTGTGGCCGAAGGGAAGAGGGAAGTGGGGTGAGGAAAGGGATGTTTGCTGAGGCGGGACAATGGGCCCTGGCTTTCCCCCGGAGATGAAGGGTGGTGGTGGTGATTGAAGTCGGGAAGTGGTGGTTTTGCCTTAGCTCCTCCTTCGGATGGGAATTGGTTAGCAATTTACGAGGTACTTCGTCTCTGAGATAGGGGAAGTACTACCTCCAATCTCATTCTCTCCACATCACCCGCAAAAGGAGGCACGTGAGTCCCGGAGAGTGGTCTCGCGCTAGCCGTCTCTTCTGATAGGCTTCGGGTTTTCTCCTCTCCTTTTAGGTAAACGCGACATACTGAACCACGAACTAGCCAGCCAACGCGTTAGCCTTGTGTAATTGTGTGAAGCCAGCCCGCGTACTTCGTTCAGGGTTCCACCTGAACCCAGGCAAATGGGTTAATCGTATAAAAACTGTGGTTGAGGTAACAGTAGGTAAAGATCTTGGATGAACACAATTATGCTATTTCACGTCAATATATTGCAGTGGGGCCGAGGGAAGTTGCTGCTTCTTTTGGGAGGAGACTGAGTCCTCTGATTCATAACCCCCTCCTTCCCCGAGTTCATAGGGAGCTATTCTTATGTTGATATGGACAAAATTTTTAACTGCAGTCTATTTAGTTTTCTTACAGCCTGGTTTCATATTCCTTAGATGAAAAGGCAGTGTTCTTGATTCTTTTCTGTATTAGTTTCTCCTCAAAGGTTGTAGGATTATTTTTTCTTGCCTATTGGGGGCGTGTATGTATTAAAAGGACCCCTTTGTGTATAGGCCTGCTTTTGTAAGCCTGCTGTGAAATACCTCCCTATCTCTCTTGTAAATTTATCTCCAAATTGGTTCCAGAGTAGTAGTTGTAAGTCTGATCTTTCCTTTATATAGATTGTGGTATAGTTTGTTTATTCTAATAACAAACTTAATAAAAAAATTCTTGTATGGCCCATCATCTTAAATGTCTCTGAGTGTCTTTTGCTGTAGGTATGATAGATATAGAATTGTGTCCCAAATGCCTACGTGCCCAATACACATGGAGGCATTTCTCACTCTTTAGTTGGGGAAAACCAAAGTTGAACAGCTCTCACGCTGTGGTTCTAGCATATTAAAATGAAAAGCAAGATGGGAAAATGCATGATTGATTTAGTGGCAATTTTTTTACTGGATATTTTTGCATACATGGCTGTTTAAATCTAATTACTCATTTTTTTGCTAGGGTATGTAAGATGAAGCTTGATCTAAAAAGAAGTCAGACCTTGGAGAAATACCACAGTATGGACAAGAGCTGATAATCTTAACTTTTTAAAGTGTTATACCCTAGTATTGTAAAAGTAAATATTAGTTCTAAAAGCTCGTTTTGGCAGTTTCATTAAGTCTTCATTGTATAAAATCTTGTTGGATACAAGAAATGATGAAGCAATGTGCTGAGTTTGTAGCATTCCTTAGTCTGCCCTGCTTGTGTTGGCTAGAAGAATGTGAGCTGGTTATTCTGTATTTGATGGTGTAAACAAAATAATTATGCATGAGGTGATTGGTGTGATAGATGGGCTACTTAGTGAACTGAACACGACTTGAGAGCCAGTGTGTTGTAGTGGTTAAGGTGTTGGAGTAGAAGTGGAGAGACCCAGGTTCTAGTCCACCCTCAGCCATGGAGGCTCACTGGGTGACTTTGGGCCACTCTATCTCATAGGATTGTTGTGGGGAAAAATAAGAGGAAGGAGTACTGCCTTTAGCTTCTGTACAAAAAGGTGAGATATAAATCTAATAAATTTCTTGATTATATTGTAAAATATTAGAACTGGAATTTAAAATGAATTTAATAGCTAAGAGGGTAGGTTAAGAAAGACTTAAATCATTTGGAATGAGTAGCTAGATTGAAAACCTTTTTAGAAAATACTTCAGTTCTTTAAGCACAATGTGCATGAAGCCAATACTAATCTATCTATATATATATACATATTTATTGCAGGCCTTGAATAATCTGACATAAGTGGATTAGAGTGACTGAGAAACCTTGGGCTGGCTAGGGTAAGGCAAAAGTGCCAGAGAAGTGACTTGAATATCAGACCAGGCCAAGTATGGATTGGCTGTGATTCCAGGTTAGTACTGAAGTTTCTGATTGGCAGTGCTTTTTCTTCCTTCAAAGCAGCAGTGATTCTATGAAATAATATCTCAGAGTTATTAATTGATTTTCAGGCAATGACTCTTGTTTAAGACGTGCTTTTGACCCTTACCAGTTTGTATACAGCTATCACTATTTATTTCTTGTGTGTATGGGGGGAATGATTTCCTATAGCAAAGTGTTTGTATGTAACAGATTGGGGGAGGAGGAATTTTCATAATTCCTGACCCTTAGCTGTGGTATCTGAAGTTGCTAAAAAAGTTAGAACAGCATCTGCTGTAAATGATAGTTTTATTTGCTACATCAGCAAGCCCTGTATGGCATAGGGCCTGGATATCTGAGATACCATTTGTCTCCAACTGTTTCTGCCTGCCCAGTACATTCCAGCAGAATGGGTATACTCCAGGTCCCCTCCATTAAACATTGCCATCTTGTGGGACCTAGAAAGCATGCCTTTTCTGTTGCTGCCCCCACTCTTTGGAACAGCATCCCCCCAGAGATAAGGATGGTGCCCTCTCTCCTGGGGTTCCTGAAAACCTGGCTTCGGTCCTAGGCCTGGGGTTGATGTTTATTATTTTTTCAATGGCCCTTGTTTTGTTTATTTTTTCTTTCTATTAGATTATTTTAGTCTAGGCTGTCTATTTGATTCAGTGTTTTTAGCTGTTTTATGTTTTCCCTAGTTTTGTATGCTGCCCAGAGTCCACTGGAGTTGGGCTGCCAATAAATTTAAATAAATAATAATAATCAGGGCTATCATTGTACATCAGTAATGTTTATATTTCTAAATTCTGTAGAAAACTGACTAGTATATAGTACATTTCTTACTACATTTCTATCTTGGCTATGGCAGATGAAACTTGACTAATGCCATCAAGAAATTAGTGATGTGTCTTGAGTTTAAAATCCTGTATTTCTGTTTCATATCAATATTTTAAATATTGAGTACGTGATGCTGAATTTTTCCTGTTGTTCTTGTTTGAAAATATTGGCCTATAGTTGCATTTGATTTTTTTTTAATAAGCTTCTTGAAAATAGTTGAATTTTTGAGGTTTTGCCATTGGCTTCTCTTGTTTTTATGTATTTAACTGATCTTATTTTCTCTACTAAATTGATGTACATATGCAGAACATTACAGCCAAGTGATAATGGTAGTTTGTTTTCCACGCCCCATCTTTTTGCTAACATTTTCAGGAGTTGTATTTGTTAATTCATTATGGGTGACCTCATGATACTTAACACGTAGATTTTCAGATAATGTGTTAATAGTTTAAGAACATAACTACTTTGTTGGATCAGTTCAAGGTCAGTTGTATATTGTGAATAGAGACAAGTCATACGCCAATGGATAGAACTGTGTGAAAGTCATAAGTCACTTTTTGTTTATATGGCATTTGTTACACTTCCTCACTGGTTTCTGTTTTTACTGTTACGTGTAAAGCTGTCTTCCATAAAATGGACGTATTGGACATCATGAGAAGGGGTACTTTCTTTTGATACTACATGTCTTCCTCAAATTATATAGTGTAAAATATATATTTGTTACTTTGCAGTAGTATAATGTATAATGTATGCTTAAATATTCAAAATTATTTTTATTCAGTTTTTATATGAATGCTATTAAGCAAGGGTAGAAGTTTATGCAAAGCCACTTTATTCATTTGTTTGGTAAATTAGTATAGCCACGTGACTCTGAGCAGCATACAAAGTTAAAAACACAAAAACAATACAATAAAATAACCAAAAACATAAGAAAAATAATTTAAAACATAAAAACAATAATAATTAAAACCATTTAAAAAGCCATAATCTCTGGGAGAGCTTACTCAGTTTCTCTAGCAATGCAGCCACTTTGCAGGCTCCATACCTATGTTACTGGCCAGATGGCAAAGCCATGTATTCTGGCCCTTCCGGAAAGCCAGCGAGGTCACGGCCGATCTGACCTCAGGGGAATGATGTTCCAAAGAGCAGGTGCCACAGCAGAAAAGGCTCTCTTCTTGGGTCCCATCAGATGACATTCCTTTGTGTACAGGACCCGCAACTTGCTTTCCCTGCTGGACCAATCAGACATGTAGATGTGACTGGGGAGAGGCAGTCCCTCAAAATGATAATACATTTGTGAATTCATGACAAAAGCGTGATACCAGTCAGACTTCTAAGTTCATAATTCGATCTTAGGTGATAGCTTATAAAGTACAGAATATTTTAATTAAAGAAGTTGTATAGAATATTACTGTTTTACTAAACAGCATTTTTATCATTTCATAATTTATCAGCATTCAAGGGGCTAAAATTAGAACAAATTAAGGCTATTGGATGCTGTATCATTTTCAGGAGAAAACTGTAGAGCCCCAGTATATCAAACTGAGGAGAGAACAATAGTAAGAGCCATAATTCCCCTAATGTAATGCATATGTTACTTTTTCAGCATTTGATTCTTGTATACAAAATCAAAGTAACAAGGCTAGATACTATCTGTGATCACCCATGAGGTATTCTGCATTTGGAGTGCACAAATAGGAGTTTATGACAAAAACCCTGCTCTTGCTTTGAAAGAAAGAAAAATAGTAACCTAGATTTCTGAGCTGTAGCTGTCAGCTCACTTAGAGCTACACATTGCATCATTTAACTTGCTGCTGTTTGTCAGTTTCACCCTGGGATATGTTCAGCTGAATATAATGCTGTTGACCAGTGTTTAGAGTTGGTTTATTTGATCATGTATAAGCATTAGAATAAACTTGCTCCTTGTGATGTCTGGCATTCAGTTTTGTATCCTGAATAATATACATTTGTTCAAATGAATAAATATTTCACTGCTGCAAAACTAACACCTTTTGGCTCAATTTTACTCATCTAGCTTTTAGTTTGTATAATCTAAAAAAAAAGATGCCTTTCCTTCCTGTTTATCTGAAAGATGTGTAATCTGTATAGACAGCCAAATAACTGTTTACAAGACAAGCCTTGAATATTTTGCCCAATACTTTTTCTGCAATATATTTGCAATGATATTTCAAGCTAGGAATATGCTACCTGGTGAGTTACTTTATCCTGTGTTCCCAAAATAGCATGCTAACTTCCCTTGGTCTACCAAACATATGATGGCATTTTCTAAGAATTTTAAAGCTTAATGCTGCTTTCCCACTTCCTATTATAAAATATTTTATAATAGAAATATACCTAATGCAGGAAGCAGCATTTCTGCTATGAATACTATAAATATAAATATTGGCCTTTCTGTAACCTCAGCTAGGAAACTAATTTGGTTTTTGTATGTACAGTATAATGGATAGCTACTTCATTCCTGCATTCTTATAAACTATATAGATGGTTGCTTGGCTTGTAAATATCACTGTCAGAGTCAGTCCTACCCTCTGACTCTCAGACTCTTAATTTGATGTGTCATAACAGTAGAGTTGCTAAAACCTGATATACTTGTTGACCAGCTTAACACATTTGGTTGTCTGAGTGACTTGCAAACTCACAAACAAATGTTCAGAGTGAGAAGATGAGCTCAGACTTCTCTTTAAAGTACCCTTGTATTAAGCTCACCATTTTTCATTGTTTCTGTATGATTTTAAGATGAACATTTTTGGAATGTTTAAGAGGTATAATGTTATATTAAAGAGAACACAACCTCTTCATTTACAGAACATATTTGAAAATCAGTTGAAGCATGTAAGAACATCTAGCCGCTCGGAATTAACACTGCTGTTATGCTAACCTGTACAGTCATATTCAAACAGCTTAAGATTGGTTTCAGAGATAATTGTTTTTCTGTTTAGGGAAGTTTGCGTTTTACAATAATCAGTATGGTTCCTTTCCTTATTTGAACTCATTTTCTTCCATTTTGTTCAAAGGGAGGGAAGTGGTAATGATTGCCTAAAGGCATACTTTAAATTGAAGAATTCTGACGTTTAATAACCTGATCCAGTATGGCTGTATGTATAATTTTGGGCCTTCAGTGAGATTGATTGATACAGGGCCAGGACATTTCGTTTGGACAAAACTCTCAGACACTGAAGAGTAGAATAAAACAGGCTAAGCCCATGTAAGTCTTGAGTACCTTAAAGGAAGGGTGTGATCCAGCTGTTCTGAGTAATAGTAATTGCTGTAGCCTGTAAGATTTAACAAATCTATTCGTTTTTCAAATATATGGCAACATGGACAAGTATTTAAGATTACTGTTAGGTAATGTTTGTTGCATATTGTTTAGCTCCCAAACACTTGCCTATTGAAATTTTGAATACTGACTATTCTATATTAATCTTTTAGTTTACTAACTTTGAGCCCAGTAACTACTGTAAAATACATTTCTTTTGCTGTAGGTTGAAACACTTTTCTTAGGGGATTATGGAAAGTTAGCTAAAATTTAGGAACAACTTGAGTTTCCTGTTTGTCTCTTTGTGTGTTTTGACTTTGTAATTTTTATATGTGTTCTTACTTACCTTCTGGTTAGAGTACAGTATTGCAGTACTATAGGTTGTATATGATCTGCCTCTGAAGATTGCTCGGGTTTCAATTCATCCAAAATGCAATTGCTAGTTATAGACTGGCAGTGATTCACAGTTTACTGAAGTTTAAAGAGCTTTATGGGCTTCTGGACTGTTTCTGACAGCAGTTCAAAGTAGTATTTTTGACACATTAGGTGGCTTGAGATCTAGGTACATAAAGGATCTTGTATGTATATTGAAATCATTCTCAGAGGTCCTCCTAAAGTGACCCCTGCTATCTCAGATAATAACTGTTAACTGTGGAGGAAATATTATTGCTTTCCATTGCACTATTTATGGAATTCTCTTTCAAGATCCTCATCTGGACTCTATATCAATATCTAGCACCATACAAAATCTTTGTATTTTTCTCCTGTTGAGATATTTATGCTGGTATATTTTATTTACTCTTTACTGAGTAGTCTGTTTTCATATTTATGTAAGAGACTCTGAAAATACTTAATATAAATTCATGTACTAAGTAGCAAAACAAAATGTTTTTGCTTCATTTGAGATGAAGTAATAAGCAGAAACCTTATATCAATTGCATTATACTGCTAGATTGTATCAGATTTTAGAATTACAATGTGAATATAATAATCTTAAATTTACATGAAAATGCTAAAATGGGTGGATATGATATGAGTTCTGCCATCATTAGCCTTCCCAATCTGTTGCCTTCCAGATGTTTTAGGATTATAATTCCCAAAATTCCCTACCAGTCATTCCTTTAAAACATATTCAGCCTACAAGCTTTATGAACTCAACATTTACAAAAGAAGAGTATGTGGTGGCAAAATCAGAGAGGAATGTCATACAAAATCTATTGAGTCAAAATTATGTAGTATATGGAATGAAGCTTGGAACGAAGCTTCATTAAATTTGGTAGAATTCTCTGGTAAACCTTGTGCAGTACAGTTTTAATTTAAGAGGTAATAAATGCTATAAATATTGATCTTGAGATAGACATGGGGTTTTGCCTCTTTCCCTCAATATTCAGGCAAGTTTTTTTCATTATAACAGATGTGAATAGGACATACATTCTGAATATTAAGGGAATGCCTTTATGTGTTCCTTCAAGCATATAGAGGAATTTGTTCTGTAATGGTATTTGCATTAAGAACCTGATGTTTGGTAGAGGTTGGGCCTGATAAATTCTTACCTTTCACAAGGGATAATTCCACTGTACTTCTAACCCTTTGAGTAAAAAGGGAATTACAGATTCATCTAACTGGAACAATGTTATTTAAATACTCAATTGTAGATTATTTTATTTATTTATTTATTTATTTATTTATTTGATTTGTCCCCGCCCATCTCCCCTACAACGGGGGACTCTGGGCAGCTTACAACCACTAAAATCAAAATACATAATTAAATTATAAAAGGTTTAAAAATTATAAAAGTTATAAAAACTAAAAATTTACAAAAATAAGATAGAGATAAAAAGCTAAAAACGGCCAATAGGGCCACAACAGGCCGCTAAGGGGCCAGCCAACCCCATTTCTGGTATCCTCCCTCCCCGCCCCAGGCCAGATGGCAGAGCCAGGTCTTCAAATCCCTCCGAAAGGCCTGGAGTGAGGGGGCCTGTCTCACCCCTGGGGGCAAGATGTTCCAAAGGGTGGGGGCTACAGCAGAGAAGGCCCGCCTTCTGGACCCCGCTAGTCAAAGTTCTTTTACCGTGGGGATCCGGAGCATGCCCTCTCTGTGAGATCGGGTGGGACGGGTTGAAATTGTGGGGGCGAGGCGGTCCTTCAGGTAACCTGGCCCCATGCCATGTAGGGCTTTAAAGGTGATAACCAACACCTTGAATTGGACCCGGAAGCAAACCAGTACCCAATGCAGCTCACGGAGCAAAGGTGTTATATGGGTCCTTCTTCGGGCCCCAAAAATTGCTCGCGCAGCCGCATTCTGGACCAGCTGAAGCTTCCGGATACTCGTTCTGAAAATCCATGTGATTTTGTGGGAGTTTGTCCATAGTTCTCTTAAAAGAACATAGAAACCTCTAGAAGACAGCTTGTCCGTTTATCCATTAGTTACTCAATGTCTTTTAGGTTGCACTCATATGGGGCAGTACTAATACTCTGAAAGCCTAGTTAGTCCCCAGCATAGTTAGAATGTACTGCCAAGTCTTTTACAGTGTATTTAATTTCTATTTAGGGATTCCTTAGAATAAATCTAGAAAGTGACTACTGAAGGTAGAAAACTTTGAAATGGCAAGAGCTTCTTAATTTTCTAATGATATATATAGAATTTAAGGAATCTATCATTTGAATACACATCAGTTTATTTGAAGAAATGTCATGTTTCAGTAGTTACATTGAAGTGACATACTACTTAATAAGAACTTTACACAAAATATATATCTGAAGTTGAGTTGGGCTTTTTACTCCCGCGCTTCAGTGCAGATCTCACAAATGGACTGGTCTATTTATTTATTTATTAAATTTTTCAGCCACCCATCTCCTCCCAGTGGGGGGAACTCTGGGCAATTCACATCAAATGTTAGAACATAAAATATATAAACACATAAAACCTTAAATTAAAACATGTTAGTTTCAGAAGCTGTTACCTAACAAACCAATGTTTTCTGTACTGACTTAAGTTTTTTTTGCTCACTGTCTTTTGCTCATGACCTGCCACTTTAATCAGCAAGCTACTAATGTTAAACATTTACACTTCTGGCTGCTTCATATGATTGGCCTCTGTTCATGAAGAATTGTGTAGCACATTGTGAATAAACTAGCCTCTTTTCTGTAGCCTTCTGATGTCAAATCTTTATGACTATTACTACTATTTGCTTCCATAACTATGAGCTACTACAGTGAAGATGCTAAAGTACTAGAAGCATACTTTCTATCTTGCAGTTGTGGCTTGGTACCTGTCAAGCAGTTATTTATGGGGGGATTTGATGTGTCATGTTGCAAAAATGAAATTTAAACTTGAAATTAAATTGTTGCAATGACTAAGCAGGTCACTTTATAGGCGCCTGAGAGGAAATCTGGCAAGACACACTGGTCTGGGATTTCCAGTGTGTGTGCTATATCTTTATCTGACTAGCTTTGACCCTTCAAGGATGAATGCATGGCTTTGATTTTCTTTCATTTGGATAGACAGTTGTTAAAATATAATGAAGAAAAAACTTGGAGTATATTTCTCTTGAGACTGCATCATTTGAAGCCACAAGGAGATAATGGATGTTGTATTTAATTGAATATAAAAGTTTGTATATTGCCTATCTTCCATGGAGTTATCTAGTCTTACTTATTGAAATAATGAGGAATAATGTCTTTGCCTAGTTTTTCATCTTCAGTGGGTTTCTGATATTGAGAGAGAATTCAGTATGTCTTCCCAACTGCCCCATCACCTTTATGTCTTATGAAGAACGTTCCATCAGTTTCTTTTCATGTTTAAAGTGGTTTCTGGGTGTACTTTGTAGGTGAGGTTAAAAGCTGTTAATAGTTTGAACAGCAGTGTGTCACAAAGAATATCTCAGCTTGTCAATTGTTAATACAAGCAAACTTAATAGAATCAATATTTGAAAGAAACCAAAATGTTTAGGAATGGAGAAGTCTCCATTACTAAATAGTAAAGTTTTGGAAACCATGCCCATTTGTACATGAGGAGACTGAATTTGGTGAGCCAGTGCGCTCACTCAAGACAATATGTCTTGCTAAAAAAGTGAGAGAATAGATTTTATTGCAGTTCAGAGGTAAGAGCTTCCATTGAATCTACTCAGCTCTGAACTGTCTGATGTGGTATGATTAAGAGGGGTGGATTGTGTATAGCTCTAATAACTATTTATTTTGGATCCAATTTCTTCTGAGCAGATTAAATTTAGAATGTTAAATTACTTTAAGATGTAATGTTATTTCATGGAGAAGACTTTGCCTTTGAACATTTTTTTAGATTTTTTTCATCCCGCCTTTATTATTTTTATAATAAAGTCAAGGCAGCAAACATACCTAATACACCTTCCTATTTTCCCCACAACAACAACTCCATGAAGTGTGTTGGGCTGAGAGACAGTGACTGGCGCAAAGTCATCCAGCTGGCTTTCATAACTCACAGTCTCCTACTTTCTAGCCTGGTGCCTTAACTACTAGACTAAACTGGCTCTATTATTTGACAACAATAATCTTTTAGTATGCCTTGAAGTTCACCAAAAATGTCATTCTTAGCTTTGTCTGTGATTTGTTCAGTATTGGCTTGGTAATAGTTTGCCAAACCTCACAATAACTATGTACTGACATTTTCTCTTTGGCATGGAAATTTAGTTTCTGTTAGTTGTGATGGACAATGGCTTCTCAAATTATTTAAGTCACACACACACAGTACTTGCTTAAATGGAAAAGTGGGAGATAAAGTCATTGAATGACAACTATTTGAGCCAATCAGATATCCTCCAACATATTGAACTGCATCTCAGAACTACGAGTGATGTCACTCCTAATCAGCGTAATGAATGGCCTTGTTTTCTGGAAATTGTGGGAATTGTAATCTAGCACATCTAGGACATTGCCAAATTGGGCAAATCAGCCTGAACTTTTGAAATTAGATTTTATACTTCAAGCATGGAATGGAAGCCAGTAAAATAGTCTTTTCTAGCCTGATACTTTCAGCTATGTTGGACTTTAAGCATGGTGGCTTGAGATCCAGGGAATTGTAACTCAACATATCTGGAGGTTGTTGTAACTAGGTTGGGGAAGGCTACTAAAGAACATTAATACTTGTAGCCTGTTCCTGTGTAATAAATATCCTGCTAGTTTAGGATATTAATTGGGACAGGGCAGGGAGAGAAGGGATAGTGGTTAGATCAAAGCTCACATTAAATATGGCTAGCAGATTTTAGGTTAATCTGTCTCAGAATTCCTGTTGATATCAGCAAAAGGGATTGGAAGCCAACAGAAACCTTTTCTAAGTGATAATGAGGTACATAATAAAATATGTTGGGGTACAAAATACTGTGTATCTGACCTGGATACGTCAAGTATGAGAAGTATCTATTCATCTAAATTATGGAGCAAATGGATTGAAGAGGATAATGAAAGAAAAGAGAGCTGTTTCTGGATAGTGCTAAAGTTCTGCCTTGTAGTTGTATGAGAATTTATAGAAACCACTTTGTTTTGAATGATTAGGGATAGCCTTTTCCCTGTGACAGGATCATTCTTCTCTGATTCTGTATTTATAGATTTACACATACATAATTGTCAAAACTCAATGAAATGAGTTCTCTACATTCTGATATTCCTTTGAGTTCTGTGAATTGTAATGTAGCGGATGTGCAGATAGCTTCTAATATAATTTGAGTACATTTGTTAGAAACCCACCTGTGGGTATATTCTGGTGCAGGTGTGTCCTAAGAATCCCTGCAAAGGGGAGTCTTCATTATGCAGTTCTTGTAGTTGAATGTTTTTGGTGCTGTATACTAATGAAATTACTTGATCAGATTTATCTATTCAGCTTACAATAAGCTTCAGTGACTAACTTAGTTTGCCCTATGTTATCTAGGAAAATTGACACAGGTTCTGTGTCACTATAACACATAATTGTGGTTTTCTCTGTTCACATATAATGTTAAATCATTTTTTTAAAAGCATGCTTTGGTGAGCATGCCATTGGGTGTTTGTTCACACATATTACTAAGTTATATGAATACAAAATTAAGGCAGGCCCCTTCCCCCACACATATAAGAGTGGGGCTGAGCTGGTGGTCTCAAATGTCCTCTCCCAGAAACATATTGAATCTTTATATCCTGGCCCCACCCCAATCCTAAGGTAGCATCTATCTTCCAAGGGGATCTCATCTGTAATATTTTCCCCAACTTCCAGTCTGTGAAGGACGGTTCCCACACCCTGCTGCCTTTTCTGTTTGAAATCTTAACATTGTAAATATTCAGTATTGCAGGATCTAGAGTACAGGTACAATGCTGCCTGATTTAAAGTATACAGCAATTAGCAAATTGATTAAACTAAAAATCCAACAGACCACAATTCTGTACTAATCAATTACAATTCCTATAGGCTCTGAGTTTTACAGCTCAGAGTTTCTTAAAAGAAATCTCAAGGGATTTGAAAGAAAGGAAATATCCTCATGCATAACCTGATGTATAAAAGAATAGTATATACAATCAATGTTAGAATTTAGACACACACTGACAAATTAAAATTTAACACACTTCTCCCTAAAACATTTACCTGTTTCTTAAATATAACTTGAATTCTGAAGCAGAGTTTTCTGTTGCTTTTCCCGGAACCTTTCCTGGCCTCTAGAAGTAGTTCTAGCCATTTGTCAGAACTATTGGGAGATAGTACGGTCCCACTTAGTCATAGTAACTTCTTTCGCTATAGTTCTGCCTGTGTTCTTTTAAAGTATTCTCCTTTTCAGGAGTGGGTGGGGCTGAGGAGTACGCCTTTGTTTTATGTGACAGAAGTCATTCCTCCCCAAAGACTGATGCAAATACATGAGCATGGGTATAATGAGCACTTTGGATATCTGACTTAACCACAACGTCAATTAACATATCCTGCTTAACCTGCAGCTGCTGAATATCAATCAGCACTTTTTTAAGGTTAAATTTTCTGAAGAGGCACAAGTTGAAAGATGTGGTGGTCAACCTTTGACTTACAGGCTGCATGAGGCCCTCAGCCCCCTTTTTGCAGCTTCTAAGCCACCCAAAATTCACTTAAAATTTAGTAGCAAACCAAATGAATAGTGGAACAGTTTTGAGTGGGAGATCAAATAAAATAGTTGTTCTAGCCTCCAATAGGCTTTAGTTTTTTAAAAGATCCCCTCCCCCAAGAAAATAATCTAAAAATTGCAAACACACACTCTACAATTATATCTTTATACCATCATGATACTCCTATGGTCCTTAGCAACAGAAATATTTTTTTATATCCTGGTTTAGGATATAAGGTTGGTGAAATGTGATACTATATATGTTGCAGCAATGTACTTACATTTTAATGCCTATAGCCTTGATAATGATGATAAAAACTTGCTATTACCATTGCAACTTGAGTGTTGCTTACTTGCCTGAATGACCGAAGAAGATTGGAATCATGAATGACAAGTCTGCACATGCTGCAGGACCTGCAGGCTAGTCTTGCCTGACCTACCTTTGGTAAGCTTGCTCATTTTTCCAGTACGACAAAATGGCTACTAAAATCAGGAATGTAGATCTCCCTCTGAAGGTGGGCCTGAGCTGTTTAGAAGGATAAGAACTACTTTAAAATCTTCCAGTCATGAATGAGAGGAACATGTTAGCTTATACACTGCTGTTACGAGAAACACACCAGTTTCTTTCTGTAAATAAATCTTTATTATGATAATTTGAAATTATTTATTTTTCAACTCCTGATGCAAGTAACTGTTGGATCAGAATGTTATCACTTTTGCTGCTTTTACTGCAAAATGTAATAATTGTATAAGCTCACCTCTGTGAGCACCACTTTTGCTTACAATAAGTATCCAGTTGATGAACATTGGTGAGATACATACATATGTACATATGCTAGAGAAAGAATGTGGAAACTGTTTCTCATAGTTATTTGTCATCTAGACACAGCCTGTTTTGTTCTAGGTGATTTTCTAATATATGTAGAGAATATCCAAAAAACTGGTTTGCCAAAATGCTGTATCCTGGGAAAGGCATAATTTATAATTTTAATGGAGCCTAATAAATTCTGTAGTAGGAAGTGCTGCAGAGAAATAGTTGTGTCCTGCTGTTTACAGGTAGATGATGAGTTTAGCAAGAAGGGTATGCTGTCCTGGAAGGAAGAAGGTTTAGGTGTGAAGACAGAAATGAAAGTTTTAAACTGTTGGCAAGGGTGCTTTTGAACAAAGTTGGAAATTCATGTGATGGTTTTGAGGCAACAGCGGTGTGAGAGTTGGTTCTCCAATTGATTAGAAGGTTAGTAGCATTTCCTAAGCAACGTACAGGTGCTGACTAGCCTACCTTCTTAGAAGAGACAGACCTTCTCTTTCTTACATCGAAACAGCAGGAGAAATAGAACAATGAGCTAACTGCCTTGATTTGCCTACATAGACATTTCTTATTGGAAAGTCAAATACTTACATGAATTCTTGTGTTGTTATTTTAACTTTTTCCCTAGTAACTTTTATTAATCTGAGGGATTCCTGATCTCCAGTTGTCCCTGCCCATCTGGTGCAGTCAAGCAGGGTGTGTTCTAGATTCTGTCAGTTAAAGAGTGTCATCTTACAGGACCCAGGAAGCACATCTACTCTGTTGCAGCACCCCCCCTCTGGAAAGATACCCCCCAAGATTTATGTGGCTCTCACCCTTATGACATTTAGGAAATCGTTTAAAACCCGGTTGTTCTTCCAGGCCTTGGGGATAGTGGAGCCTCCTTTGGTTATGGTTGCTTTATAGCTGGTATTCTTCTTCCCATCAGTTGTCATCTTTTTTTTAATATATCTTGTCATCTTTTCATGTATAAGCCTTCCAGAGTCACAAAGGAGTTGGGTGGCCTTGAAATTTGATAAATAAAATAAATGATCTGTGCTCAGTGAGGCTTGTTCCTAGATTGTTAATTTCCAACTGAGGTTACTTCCAGAAAA
Organism: Liasis olivaceus; assembly: GCA_030867105.1. Classification (NCBI taxonomy): domain Eukaryota; kingdom Metazoa; phylum Chordata; class Lepidosauria; order Squamata; family Pythonidae; genus Liasis; species Liasis olivaceus. Next base: position 144,484,787 of record CM061348.1, read on the forward strand.
GTCTGACATACAGTCTATTTTATTTTTTTGTAAGGAATTCTGAGCACTTTTCCAGCTGAATAACAGGTTATAAATGTTTTAGATAATAATACAAGGTATCTTTGGAACTTGCTTATACATTAGAGAATCTAGGTATGAATGCAGAACTTATAGAGAAATGCCAGGCTGATGCTTGTATCTAACCCAAGGATAGGTATAAGACAGAATTGGCATAGCCATTTACAAATTGCTGCCATAATTTATATGGCTTGTGATGAATGGTCAGTATGTCTCTATGAGAGTGGATAGCCTCAATTGTCTTTTAAGAGGTGTTTTGTGGGCCACTCTTAAAAAATAGCATCATGGTTTCTTGAGAACAGGGATAGTCATGTCTCTTTATCATAGTCATTGACTGACATAAAGATCAGTTATGGTTATTAGCTATTTGCTTATACTCACTTTTGAAAAAAACAATTTCAATGAGTTATGGTGTGTGTTTAATTCCAGACATGCTTGTAATCTTACTTTGATCCATTTCAGGTAAGGTTTTGGCATAAAGGCTCTCTTGGTCATCCTAATAGATGATTTATATTGAAATAAAGCCAGAAGGAGTGCATCACTCCTTGTTCCCTGGAGTTTTGGGCAGTTTTCAGTACCATTGGCCGTTAGACCATTCTGGAAGCAATGGCAAAAGATTCATTTCTACTGGAAAGGATGTTTCCAGGAAACCTGACACTTTGGCTCAACCTTATGTGATTGCAATGAAAAGAGTTCAGAGCATTCAGTTGTATTGTTTTAAGTCACAGCTGAAAGGCCTTTGACTGTAGTCAAGTGGATGGGGATGTATATCACCAATCCTTAAGCATATTTACTGATTACTAGTCCATTTCCTGCCCTTCCAGTGAAATGATAATCAGAGGCTTTCCTTCAGTTTCTCTTAAGCTGAATTGGGGGGCGACTAGAGAGAGGCATGTTTTGACTTGATAAAAGGTATAAAGCCTGTGACTTGATAAAAATCTGTTTATCTGTGATATTATCTCACTGCCCATTTTTAATGTTATGCTTTTATTTGTTTTAATGTTATGTTTTGTGAATGTAAGTTGACCTGAGTATTGAAGAACAGCAAATATATTTAATGAACATTAATTATCCAGTAAGTATGTAATCTCTTCCAGAAAGGGAGAGTGATTAATGAAATAGCTTCCCTTCACAATACCATCACTTCATACCATTGTCACTAAAATGCAAGTGAGTGTAAAGTAGCCAAAATTAAAACATTGGAAAGCAATATTACCAGTACTTCCAAATGTATTAGATGAACTATAGTAATTTATTCATATTAAAGGTCTATAAAGGCTTAGATGATAATGTCAGATTAATTTATAACACATTCATGCAACTGTTTTAATGGCCTGTCTTTCCTTCCAGTTTTCTTTTGTCCCTTTGGGTGACTTGGTTTTCTAAGCTCTTGTTCTTTTGACCTTCCAGATTTCCCCTCTGTTACTTCACATTAAAAGAAAATCAAATGGTATGCAGCTAGGAATCTTAGTTCCTCCTGTGGTATTCAAATGCACTTTTCTATGTCCTTGCCTATTTCTCTTCAACTGAGAGCAAAGCTGTTACTAGACCTTCTGAAAGAACATGGATTTTATACAGCATAGTGCATAAAACATGTAGAAACTTAAATTGAGCTTCTTTATGCTTGTTTTCAACAATCTTCGAAGACTTATTTAAAAGATCATGTGTTTTTATTGTATGTAGTATATACAGTAACCTAGACTCTTGAGCAAACTGGACTCACGACTCCTGTTCAAAGAGCAGGTGGCAGTCATGGCTAGGAGGGCCTTTGCGCAACTTGTGTTGTGCGGCAGTTATGCCCCTTCCTCGATCGGGAGGCCCTCCACATGGTCACTCATGCCCTGGTCACCTCCAGGTTGGATTACTGCAAAGCACTCTACGTGGGGCTACCCTTGAAGTGTATCTGGAAGCTACAGCTGGCGCAGAATGCAGCAGCACGGACCGTTCTGAATACCCCCAGGGGGCCACATATAATACTGCTGTTGCGTGAGCTGCATTGGTTGCCGGTTTGCTTCTGGGTCCAATTCAAGGTGTTGGTTATTACCTTTAATGCCCTTCATGGCACAGGACCAGGTTACCAGGGGAGCCATCTCGCCCCTGTTATATCAGCCCGCCCCACTCTGTCTGGCAGAAGGGGCATGTTGCAGACCCCACCAGTCAAGGAATTTCGACTGGTGGAATCTAGGAAGAGGGCCTTTTCTGCCGTGGCCCCCGCTCTGTGGAACAATCTACCTCCCGAGGTGTGGTGTACCCCCACTTTTATGGCTTTCAGGAAAAGCATGAAATCCTGGCTATGCCAGAAGGCCTAGGGGCCAGATGGGGGCTTGCATCAGTGGAAGTGGCTTGTGGGGTAATTGATTTTGCCCCCCCCCCCTCATCTTGAATGTTTTCAGCATTTATGTATAGGGTTTGTTTTACATTACTTTTAATTGTTCGCGGGTTTTTGGTTTTAATTGTGAGCCGCCCAGAGTCACCTGTTGGGGGAGATGGGCAGCATACAAATTCAATAAAAAAATAAATAAATTCTCTAGCAGTGCTTGTTTAGCAGCTAGGAAGAAGCTAATCCTCAGTAGTGAGAAGTGACTGTATCCTACAAACAGGTACTAGTTTATAGTTCTAAAAGATGCTTGAATGCTATGGTAGCGGGCTGCAGTCCTTCGTGCACTTTGCTAAGGAATACATTCCATTGAATATGACAAAATTTCTATGCTAATATGTTTAGGATTCTTCTATCATAGTTTAATCTTATACCTACAAATTGTATTCTGTTAAATGAGACTTAATCCCTAATAAATGTATTGATTTGGTCAATAAATGCCAAGTAAGCTTATGGGCTAGAGAAAAGGAAAAATGTCTCCTTACTAAAGAATTGCACTGTGTAATTTTACTGTGTGATAGTGCTTACAAGAAATGGAATGAAGCAAATATGTAACCTGTTGTTTAGAGCTGCATACTGTTTTGTGGTGAGTGTTAATTTAGATTTGGATCTGCCTCTTACATATGCTTCTTTTGTGGATCTTTGAATTATGATGCAGCACATTCCTTCCCAAAGATGAAAAAGTTTATGTTTCACTTCAGCTGGGGCCGGTTGCTGAAATAAAGGTGGTATGGTTGAAAAAATCTGCAAGGTGGGAATGTAAAATTTCTTACCATGTGCTATGATACTGACAGGAAGGTGGGTTTCTGAGAATTACTTCACTCTTTTGGTGAAGAGCCTGTCTGATTTCTCATTGATAGAATTGATTTTTGGAGGTGGGAACAAACTACTGCTCTCAAATGAAGGAAAACTTTTAAATGGTCAAAAGTAGTCAGAAAAATAAATACAATCCATGCCTGAAGCATAAGGTAACTTGTTTTCATGAGTTAGAAGTTGGCTGACAAGGCTTTAAAAACAGTTATGGGCAGCGGGAGGCAAAGATTAAAAAGGATAAAGGGTGGAGTGTAGTAAAAGTTAAGTATAAACAAGTCTTGATAATACAGTTTGTGTCTTCATGTGGGGATATGGTACATGCTGTGGATCTCCCCATGTAGGTCTTCCCATTTCAGAGGTATTCCATCTCAGCTATGTCCAACACTGAAATAGCATGATTGAGGCAATCAGACTTAGAGACTGGGGAATTATTGTGTTTTATAAGCCGTTTTGTCAAAAAGATGATGAAAAAATGTGGTTAATGTGTAATTTCTGTACAGCAGTTGGATTAATTAACAGAATTATAACATATTTAAATTTTAAATTTTGGATGTTTTATATGTTTTATATGTATTTATAGTTTTAATGTTTTTTGTAAGTCGCCCAGAGTCCCCTATTGTGTGGGAGATGGGCGGTGGAGAAATCCAATAAAATAAAATAAATATTAATCAGCGTAGTGATCTTTCAAACTGAAGATTTGATGGTGACAATGGAAACATATCTTACTCAAAATTGCTGAATTTTGGAAACAGCAGACCATAATATAAGGCTAGTTAAAAGTTGAAATATCCATCTTAGAATGCAGTGCATTTGAGGTTAGAAAAGTTACAGGGGCTTGATTGTCTAGAATTTTGAATCCAAAACACATTGGGTTTTATTTTATTGACATTTTACAGTTTTATTAGCATTTTACAATTATTTGAATTTTGTTTACATTGTTTATTTCCTTTGTATTTATATTAGAAGTGAGTGAGGCATACTGGGTTCCTCTCTTTAAGTTGTTTCAGTTTACAAACAAATTAGGTCTCTGTAGTGTGACTTCTACAGCTAGAAATAAAATATGACTGACCTAAGAACACTCAGTGGTAAGAAAAGTATGTATGAGGCAGAAAAGAGACACAATTGCTGGACAGAGTAAATGAAATAGGACTAGAATTGTTTGTGTGTGTGTGTGTGTGTGCATGCATGCCTTCAAGTCAGTGCTGACTCCTGGTGACTGCCTGGATTTATTAGATAAACTGACAGCCAAACCTCAGCAAGACATTGATAACTATTTGAGAGACAAGCTCTGTATATGAATTCTTTAACAGCAGAATTCCCTGCTTGGTCCAGGGAGAATACATTTAGAAGGCACTCTCTACTCAGGGTCCACAGTTGTGGAATGGGTAGGATGGGAAATGCAGTTTTCTTTTGTCTTTTCAGTGCAGTCCTTCTTTTGCTCACTACTCCTCTGGAGTTCTATTTCTTTTCCAAGTTGTATATACATATGCAAATGGTTGAGAAGAGGTTGGGTATTGCAGAGAGGAAAGAGAACTACACAGAGCTGCAAGTGCCAGACACTGAAGCACTCTTTCTACCATCTAGTTGAAAATAGATCTGGATTAGAGGGCAGCTCCTAGATTTTCTCTTGTTTGGAAGCAAATTATTTCTAGGTCTATTCATTAAAGTAGATGAGAAAAGAATCAAAATGTATGAAAAGAAGGTATCAGGCTGGACAGAGTAGAGTTGCTTATCTCACTGAGTTCCCAAGCAGCCTCAGGGTTGATCTAGGTCCATCCACCGTGCTGTTTCATGGTTGGAAGAAATCGTTGGGGTTTGCCTTTTTCTTTATTTCTTCATGTAATAAGGCAGATGGGTCTCCAGAGTTGGTGGTGTTGTTTAGATTGTGTACCGAGAGTGATGGAAGAGTATTTATTACTGTTGGAGCTGCTTCTTCAGTCTGAAGATACTCAGATGCCTCAAGGGTTAATTTCAATTGATGTAAATAGTCATCTCTTCAGTCTCCTAGTTTTCAACTGAAGAAGTCAGGATAACCCTTATTCCATGAAGAAGTAAGATGAGGTCCTGCAGTCTCTCTCTCCCTTAGCTTTTCCTAAATCCTTCATTTATACTACACTCTGCAGGATTCCCAGATTCTTTTGAGCTTTAGTTATTGGGTGCTGAATTGCTTTAGTGAAGTCACTATAAGCCATATAATGCCAAGTATAGATGAATTCTTTTTTTTTTTTTTTTGAGATTTGTTCTAGAAAACGATTGTATGTAGCAGGGAGAGGCAGACTCTTCAGCCTGGGATCATATTTCTTCTCCCCCCCCTTTTTTTTTTTATTCTGGGCCCAGAAAGCTATAAGGGTAGACTGCTTTTTCAGTTTCTTTATAATTGTGAACTGGGAGTTAAATATTCTAAATCTAAATGCAAGCACTTTTCTGGATAAAAAGCAGAAAAAGTCATGCTACCAAAAATTGTAGATGGAGCTTAGAAGCTTCAGATTGCCTGCTCCTGGTATATGGTAACTGAATCAATCAAATTTAAAATATTGTTTCATCTTTTCTTCTGTTCTTCCTAATTTCATCTGGTTTGCTATATATAGATTACCTATATAATGTTGATGATTGTTAGCAGTAATAGGTGTCCCGGCATATTTTTCTCAGTTAGACCTAATGTTATGACCCAGAGGGAAAATTCCTGTAGAATCAAACTGAGAAGACTGAGCCATTTGTGCTTAACTCTCATATGCTTAGGTTGCTACTTTAACGTACTCAAATACACCTTCTTTTTTCAGCTTGGTGGGTTTTCTTATTACCCCCAATTGTGCCTATTAGCACTATTCCCTTACCAAATGTAGTTTTTTAGAATGGGGTAGTGTCAGACTTTTGTTTATTTTGAATGTTATAGTAGAATGGAAGACTAATTGTCCAGTACAGACTTGTTTTTGGAAGACAGGTGTTAGGAACCTGGAGCTCTGTGAGTATCCAAAACTGGGTTAGAAACTTGCTTGCAGGGTTGCAGCATTGTAGGAGAAGAGCTGTGTTAGTGTATGGTAGCCAAAAATCAAAAAGAATCTGGTAGTACCTTTTCTCATTGACAAATGTTATTAAAAAGCATAAGCTCAAAGCCTTCTAATGAAATTTGTTACAATAGTTGCAAAAGATGCTACTAGACTCCTCCTGATTTTAGCATTCTAGCATGTGTCTTAGTAAAAGTAAATGTTACAGGTATAAAGAAACAACTAGGGAAGTTGCAAAGGAAGTAGAGCAATGCTGACTTTTGGGGGTCAGTGAACACATTTGAAATTTTAAGTGTGTGTTTTTGTGTGGGTGTGGTATGTATACACATCGTGGCTACCATGGGATCCATAGTCTGTAACAAAAGGTCCATTTTCCAGATTTCTCCTCCTAAATGCCATTTTCATAGAAGGCAAATTAGCAGTGCTTAGAGAAATACACAAGCTAAAAGTTTTGGACATACCACACATCTGTATGAAAAAAGAAAAGGGGGAAAGAAACAGAGTACAACATGCACGCACCACGCCCAAATAAGCTACGGAAAATCAAGCACAGTTCACACCCCAAATACCTGGCAAAACATTCAGGCAATGCACATCACATCAAAACAAGCTCACATATTGTAAAGGGGGGAAAATATTAGGTGCAGGCACATGTGTGCCCACACAAAACTGTCCTCTAAGCTCTTGGGATGTGTTTTATTACCATATCTCTTTCTCCTTGAAATGCTTACTATCAATTTTAATTTAACTTTTTCTCCCCCCCCCCCCCCCCCCCGCTTGGGTTGCTGATCAAGTTGCAAAACAAAGAACTAAGCTGTAGTCATTTGGTATGTTTATTTTTTTAGGAGTGCCTCTGGAACTCAGAGGCATTCTGGGAAGTAATTATGGTACTGAAGCCTGCCATTTTTGTTTGCAGCATGTCAGCTTCCAGTTTTAAAAATATATTTTTTAAAAATCTTGAAAGCTAGGCACAGAGATTACAATAAATCTGAATCCTTGGTGGTTTGTTTTGTTCCTTGTTGAACTCATCTATTGGTGCCTCTAGTCCAGCGTTTTCCAACCTTGGCAACTTCAGCTCCCAGAATTCACAGCATGCTGTGACATTGAAATATACATTTCTGGGTGTTGTCAGGTCAGGAAACATTGGTCTAATTCTGTAGATCTTTTTCCCCCAAATCACCTTTGTTCTGTTACATACCCACTGGTTTTTAACCATTTGAAATATTGTCACTGACAGCAAACTTTCTTTGGTTCACCAAGCAGGATCAGAAAGTGGAGAACTAATAAAAATGAAAGTAGACCGAACTAAGCTGAAGAAAACGCCCACTGAGGCTGTAAGTACCATCTCTTATCACTTTAAGCTCCTCATAGAAACAGTGTACAGCTTATAATATGTACATGACATATTAGAATGAGATTAAAGAGAGCAGTTTGACTAGTAATTTGGTATGACTTTGGGGTTAGGTACTCCTTTATTACAAGTTCCTTAGGAAACTTTCGATTTTTTTTTCACTAGTTTCAGTATGCTAGAAATAAATTGACTTTGAGCTAAGCCTGCTTGACTTAACATATATTGTATCCATCTTGACAAAGTAATTTAAACAGCCGTGAATCCCTTTGGTCCAGTGTTATAGGAGAAGACTCCTCTTGCTCTTCATCTCCAGTGTTGGCTGAAGTGCTTCCAGGCTGGTTGGTTGTGGGGTTGCTTGCAGTGTTTGTGAAGTCACCTAGCCTGGAGGACCAGTGTAACTGTCCAGTCTTGGAGCCCCTTCAAGTGATCCAGAGGGGCTTGGGTTGGCAGCCTCCTACAATGTCCCTAGAATTTCCCACAGCTCGCACATGAGTTTTCAACTGGGAGAACCCTGGTATTTGCCAAGGGGGCTTTGGGCTAACCGTCTTCCACATGGGTTGTGGGATTCTCCTATAGTGCACTGTAGCCATAATGGTGAGAAGGTTGAGAGGAGTAAGGGAATCTTGCTTTGCAAAACAGGTTTGAGGAAATGCTTCTGGAGGTTCTTTGAAGCAAAGCATTCCTGTGAAATGTCACATAGCCCTGCCTTCCTCTAGGATGGCTAAGTTAGCAGTAACTCTGAACCTTTCATTATAGGAATTGATACTCAGTGTGCTTTGGGTTTGAAAACCCTTATGAATATTTTTCTGGGGTCATTTAGGTGACCATTAAACACTGCATGTTTGACTCCTTGGATATCATAACAGAGTGATCCAGGGTAAGGGTAGGAGCAAGAGTTAAAATTTGTATGATTTATTTTCCCCCCATCCATAAAATATAACTACTCAGCTTGTCACTGTTAACACAGCGTTCACATGATTTGCTAAACTAGACTTATGCTTAACAATCTTCTTGAGCTTTTACTAGAGAAAGCAACTACCAACTTTTTTCCCTCCCTCTGTGACTTAAATGCATGCATTCTCCTTGGTGGAATACTAATTTGCAGTATTCCATCCCGTTTAAGGGGGCCAAGTATTAGCACTGCTTAAGCTCAGCTATTTTTCCATGCACCTTCCTATCGGTCAGCAAACCAGTATGAGACATGCCTGGAATTCTTGCTCACTTCCTGGTTTTGGTTCCCCCCTCCCCCCCTTAACTATCCCAAATCTTACTAGGATTGCAGCCATTGCGCTAGAGGTAAGCAAAAACTAATCTTCCATCCAGTGACTAAGCTTGCAACACAAGGCCACTAACCTAAAGCATGTTATTTATGTATTCAGTTTATATGGGTGCTCAATTGCTAAGCAACTCTGGATGGCTGACAACATTAAAAATAACCCAAAAATACCGATAATAAAAAACCAAAGAAGAAACCCAAATAACACAAGAAAACCATAAATATCATAAATAAACACTGGGGTCAAAATTCATCTCTCACATGTTAACACATACTGACAGCTCATGCGGCATCCTGGCTCAATGCTCAGTGCTCATGTGGAAGTGTTCGATGTGAACCCAGATGGAGGGAAAAAAGATAGTTAAAAAATAAATAATTGCTTATCTTGTATGAAGGAGCATTGTTAATAAATGTTCTCTTGCATTCAGCCTGCAGACTGCAGAGCCTTGATAGACAAACTCAAGATTTGCAATGATGAACAGCTGTTGCTGGAACTCCAACAGATCAAAACATGGAATATTGGGAAGGTATGTGGTCATAGCAAATGTATGTATTATGCATGTGAACATTATAGCCTTATTATTTTGAAGAATTTTTAAAAAACCTATGTGTGTTCATATTCATCTTGACACGAGACATTATTCTAAGTTTGTGACAGGACTTACTTATGTTCAGTGATTAGGACTTAGGTTTTTCCATCTGTGGTCCCAGAAATAAATATTTCAGCCTGATTCTCTGCAGGTTTTGTTTTGATTCTGCTATTCTGTCCTTAAGTTACTCATATTTGGTTCCCAAATCTAGTGCGTTTAGCTGATGTCAGAAGCGAGTGGAGGATGCTGTGAGTTACAGGTAGTCCTTGCTTACCATGGCAATTGGGATGGGGAATTCTGTCACTAAACGACGCAGTCGTAAGACACGATGTCATGTGACCATGCTGACTTACGACAGCAGTTCCAGTTGCCATCACTAAGCTAATCCTGTGCAGTTGCAGTGTCCTGCAGTCATGTGATCACTATTTGCAACCTCCTCCCAGCTTCCCAATTGACTTTGCTTGTTGGAAGCTGGCAGCGAAGGTTGCAAATGGTGATCACGTGACCGCAGGGACTCTGTGACGACTGCATGTACAAGGACCTCCTGTAAGTTCCCCTCATTCAGTGCTGTCATAACTTTGGATGGTCACTGAACAAGTGGACGTTACGTGAGGACTACCTGTAGTTCTGTGGTGGTATACTGACGAACTCTTTTCCCAGAAGCCTGTGGTAACTGCTGTATCCTGAGTGCTTTTGTTTTCTTTCAGTGTGAACTTTACCACTGGGTGGACCTTCTCGACAGATTTGATGGCATCCTGGCTGATGCTGGACAGACTGTGGAGAACATGTCATGGATGCTAGTGTGTGATCGGCCAGAGAGAGAACAGCTGAAGGCCCTGCTGCTGTCAGTGTTGAACTTCACTGCCCTGCTCATAGAATACAGCTTTTCTCGTCATCTGTACAGCTCTATTGAGGTGACATGCTGCTGTTGAAACAGGATGGATTTGGATAAATGGGATAGAGACTCAGTTGAAATGCTAAGTCTTAACAGGTCATGGTTTTAGTAGTGCAAGACACTTTTGTTTGGGACAGAATTCATGAGGAAAGGAGGCTGACTGAAGAGTTTACAAATTAAATATTTTGCATTTATGTAATCCTTTACAGTGTCCATATGTTTCATGTAGTGCTCTGCTAATTCTTCATTTAGAAGGCCTGTATGCAGCCAGTATTACTCTTCATCTTATAGGTAAAAGGGGAGTTAAGGAATAGTAACTTAGAGCCATGTACTCTCTTCATAATAAAAGCAATTTCAATTAGGAACTTCTCTTAATGACAACACTGTAAGGATACCACAAACCAAAGAGGGCTAGGAGATCAGTTTCACACTTAAATGGGAAAAATAAATCTTCTGTTATTGGTCACGATTTTGCAATGTATTGATTATTTTGTCTTGGCTTCATCTAGCACCTAACAACGCTATTGGCATCCTCTGACATGCAAGTGGTTCTTGCTGTGCTAAACTTACTGTATGTGTTTAGCAAACGCTCCAATTATATCACACGTCTGGGCTCTGACAAGAGGATGCCTCTTCTGTCCCGGCTGCAGCATTTGGCAGAGGTAAGAGGCTACAATGGAAGAACAGAGAGCCCTGACAATTATGGAGTTTACCTAATGTCACTTTTGAAATCTTAATTATGGCTCAATATATTAAACACTGTTAACATTACTAATTAAAGGGTGGAAGTGTCAGTTAACAAAGTCTTTTGAATTGGAAGGAAGGACATTGCAAGGATTTACAGGTGAAACTCGAAAAATTAGAATATCGTGCAAATGTTCATTTATGTCAGTATGGCAACTCAAAAGGTGAAACCAATATATGAGATAGACGCATTACATGCAAAGCGAGATATGTCAAGCCTTACTTTGGTATAATTGTGATGATTATGGCATACAGCTTATGAAAACCCCAAATTCACAATCTCAGAAAATTAGAATAGTGTGAAAAGGTTCAATATTCTAGGCTCAAAGTGTCCCCCTCTAATCAGCTAATGAATCCATGACACCCGCAAAGGGTTCCTGAGCCTTTCAATGGTCTCTCAGGCTGGTTCAGTAGGAATCACAAGCATGGGAAAGACTGCTGACCTGACAGTTGTGCAGAAAACCATCACTGACACCCTCCATAAGGAGGGAAAGCCCCAAAAGGTCATTGCAAAAGAAGTTGGATGTTCCCAAAGTGCTGTATCAAAGCACATCAATAGAAGGTTATGTGGAAGGGAAATGTGTGGTAGAAAAAGGTGCACAAGCAGCAGGGATGACCGCAGCCTGGAGAGGATTGTCAGGAAAAGGCCATTCAAAAGTGTTGGGGACTTTCACAAGGAGTGGACTGAGGCTGGAGTTAGTGCATCAAGAGCCACCACACACAGACGGATCCTGGACATGGGCTTCAAATGTCGTATTCCTCTTGTCAAGCCGCTCCTGAACAACAAACGCCAGAAGCGTCTTACCTGGGCTACAGAAAAAAAGAACTGGTCTGTTGCCCAGTGGTCCAAAGTCCTCTTTTCTGATGAGAGCAACTTTTGCATCTCATTTGGGAACCAAGGACCCAGAGTCTGGAGGAAGAATGGAGAGGCACACAATGCACGATGCTTGAAGTCCAGTGTGAAGTTTCCACAGTCTCTGTTGATTTGGGGAGCCATGTCATCTGCTGGTGTTGGTCCACTGTGCTTCATTAAGTCCAGGGTCAACGCAGCCGTCTACCAGGAGATTTTGGAGCACTTCATGCTTCCTTCCGCAGACGAGCTTTATGGGGATGGTGACTTCATTTTCCAGCAGGACGTGGCACCTGCCCACACTGCCAAAAGTATCAAAACCTGGTTCAGTGACCATGGGATTAGTGTGCTTGATTGGCCAGCAAACTCGCCTGACCTGAACCCCATAGAGAATCTATGGGGCATTGCCAAGAGAAAGATGAGGGACATGAGACCAAACAATGCAGCAGAGCTGAAGGCCGCTATTGAAGCATCCTGGTCTTCCATAACACCTCAGCAGTGCCACAGGCTGATAGCATCCATGCCATGCCACATTGCGGCAGTCATTGCTGCAAAAGGGGCCCAAACCAAGTACTGAGTACATATGCATGCTTATACTTTGCAGAGGTCCGATATTGTTCTATTTCCAATCCTTGTGTTATTGATGTCATGTAATCTAATTTTCTGAGATTGTGAATTTGGGGTTTTCATAAGCTGTACGCCATAATCATCACAATTATACCAAAGTAAGGCTTGACATCTTGCTTTGCATGTAATACGTCTATCTCATATATTGGTTTCACCTTTTGAGTTGCCATACTGACATAAATGAACATTTGCACGATATTCTAATTTTTCGAGTTTCACCTGTATATCATTTGTGTCATCTGATACATTTTTCCCTCTTAGCTACTTACACCATAGATATGGGTTCTTTCACATTTGGGCAAAGCAGGCAATATTATTCACTGGCTTGGGTGTGTGTCGTTTTCTACATGACTGTATACTATTTATGTTATTTCCACTGCCAGAGCATCAAGGCAAATAAACTCCTTTATGGATTGTTACCTTGTAGAAATGAAGGGCCTTGCCTTCACTCCAGTGAGCTGTATCATTGGAGTGAATGCTTCAAAAGAATTACCCATGACAGGCAGGTCATAGATGAGGTCAGAGTAAATACAGTCTGCTGGAGAAAGGTATGGCAACCCAATCCAGTATTCTGCCAAGAAAACCAAGTGGAAAATGAGCCCCTGGTCAGAAGATCTCCAGCATTTAGTTTTAGAATATCTCTTGCAGAGAATGCGTTTATTGAACAAAATGATGAAAATTAAATTGTGTGGCCAAGCTATTTGCCTAAATAAAAGACCATAAAGAGCACAGCAGGGAAGCTGTTGCTCCATTGTCATTTTAGTTCCACCACCAGGTATCCAGTGAGCTACTGGGGAAGATCAGGGGACAGGTATGAATAGCACTGATGCTTGTGATGTAGTAGCATTAAAGCTGAGAAAATGTTTAGGTCCTGTTGTGTGCAGGGGCAAAAGGACATTTTGATGTGCAAAGATAGGCATACCATTAATATGCAGAATATCAGAGCCACAGATCATGGTCACTTGATGTCAGAGCAAAAGTGTCAAGATTTGAACACTGATATTCTGTGAATTGAAATGGACTAGAAGAGGTCACTTCACATCAGGAGAGCATCAAATCTTCTGCAGACAAGAAAATCTTAGCAGAAATAGAGTAGCCATCATTGCTAACAAAAGTGTGTCAAAATCAGTGTTTGGATGCAACTGCCAAAATGACAGAATAATCTCAATTTAAATCCCATGCAAGCTAAACAGTATTACAGTGATCCAGCACTTTATTCCAACCACAGACTCAGAGGAGTTGAATGTCGAATAATTCTATGATTATTCTGTGTGCTGACATGATTTACAGTATCATATCAGCACAACATAAAAAGTCATACTAATTATAAAAAGTTAGAAGTAAAATAGCATCTGGAAAATGTGGAAAATTGCTTTCTATGATCAGAATGAAGCAGGAGACAGAATTCTGCCAAGGAAATTCAATGTATATAGCAATTATCTTCTTCCAACAACTTAAAAGACAACTCTACACATGAACATCACCAGATGGATAACACCAAAATCAGATTAACAATATACTCTGCAAGCAATGATGGAGAAGGTCTCTTTGGTTAGCAAAACCAAGCCCTGGCACTGGCTGCACTCAGACTATAAACTCCTTACAAAATTACAATTTAAACTAAAAAAAACCAAAACAAAACACAACTAAAATCAGGAAATCAGCAAGGTACAACCTGAGTAATTTTCTTTATGAATATGTGGTAAAGAATAGGTTTAATGGATCAGATTTGGTAGGGTCAACAGCTTTAGACTGAAATTTGCAACATCATTAAAAATGAAGCAAACAAAAATATTCCAAAGTGCAAAAAGTGAAAAAAGAATGTGAAACAATGTTTAGCTGATACACTGAAAATAGCTGAAGAAAGGCAGAAAGCAAAAAGCAACAGAGGAAAATTTGCTGAACTAAACACTGAATTTCAGAGGAGAGCAAAAAGAGGCAATGCAAAGAAAGTGAGGATAACAGTCAAATGTGAAGGATATTTATTTTCTTATTTATTGAAGAAAATTTACAGGAAACAAGGGAAATTTTTATACAGAAATGGTCATGATAAAAGACAAGGGAAAGATCCACCAGAGAAAAAAGATACAGAGAAGACATGGTACGAATATATGCCATGTCTTCAAAAAAGAGTCTGAAGTCGGTTATATATATATTGAAGTTTGATCACAGAACTGTAGCCTGACATTTTGGAAACTGAAGTTAAATCAGCTTTAGAAAACATTGCTAACAGGAGTTGATGACAAACCAGGAGAACTGTCTAAAATATTACAAGGTGATACAGTTGAAATGCTAATTGCAGTTGTAAGCAAATAGGGAAAACATAGCAGTGGTAAAGGAACAAGAAAATATCAATTTATATTCCAGTAGCAAAATGGGCAGCTCTAAGGAATGCTCAAAACTACTGAACAATTGCACTTGTTTCACATGCTAATAAGATAATAGTGAAGACTTCAACAGCACATGGAACAAGTACTGTTAAATCACAAAGTGGATTCAGAAGAGGCAAAAATACCCAAAATCACATTGCTAACATCTGATGGATAATGAAACAGCAAGGGAATTCCAAAAAGATGATTATTTTTATTTTATGCATTATGCAGGAATTTTTTACTTTTGATCTCAACAAATTGTGGATAGCTTTTAAAAACATACCATACCAGGTCACCTCATTTGTTTATAATGACCAGGAAGCAACTATTAGAACAAAATATAGAACAACTAAATGGTTCATAATTGAAAAAAAAGTGTACAAAGGCTGTATACTGTCATCTTATTTATTTAACGTATGTGTAGTTACATGCATCAGGATGATTTGAATGCCATAGAATTTATTTTTCTTAGTACTTAACCATAACTACAAAATCAGTTAGTGGCTTGCATATGTATTCCAACTGAGAAATGAAAATAATCTGTTGGTATGTGGATTGATTGCCTTTCTAAAGGCAGAGGTCTTGGCTTGACAGTGACTGAGTTCGTGCATCTCACAAAGCAGTAACGTGATTTGCTTTCCCTTTGTATGAATTCTGCCAGTTGTAGCTTACTCTGCAAACAATGGCATCATGAATGTGTAAACTCAGTCAAATGATTGTATTTGTTTAATTTTGTGTTTGGGTTCACCCACTGAAAGAAGCTAGTCTTTTTTAAACCTTAAGATACTGAACTGCCCATAATGAGTGGGTTCACAAAATTCACTAAACAAAAAGCAAAATCACACTATGCCTTAGTGTGATGTGTGAACCACACCAGTGATTCACCAGACTTCTAGTAGTTCTGAAGGCAAATTCTGTTGCATGTGGAAAGATTTTGCATAGTCTCTCTGTATTGTCTCATAGTTTTGCATTCAGTAGTAGTCAATATTTTTTGTGTTTGACCCTGGGGAAAGGTATCTTTCCAAATTCTAGTAGTGTCTTTCTTTCTTTGGGAGCCAGGTTTCATTACTGTAGGCTTTCTGAGCATTATCCAGAACTTATTTGGTTTTGAGAATATAGGCAACATAAAGGAAGCATGAGGTTTAAATGAAAACCAACCATCATTATTTGCTTTTTATATGCAGCAGTAAACAACAGCAGACCAAAGTACTTTTACTTAACCAGTTAATACATTAGTACATACATTTGAGTTTTTCTTCTAGAATTACAGTGTAGCTTTGGAATTAACTCATCTTTGGTGTTCTCATCCTTTTCTCCTATAGAGTTGGGGTGGCAAGGAGAATGGCTTTGGCCTTGCAGAATGTTGTAGAGATTTGCACATGCTGGTAAGTCATGCATTTTGATCTGCCTCCTACTTTTCTGCCACTGCAATTGGTAGCTTGACTCTCATGGGGCTAATTCTCAGTTGCTTTTTCATGTACACAGAGATCTGCTATTGTGAAAAACAGATGTGGTCTTTCTAATGGACAGAGTCCATCATAACACTGATTTACATAGTGTAGTGGAAATAAAAGCAAAAAAAAAGTCTTGAATGGGCTTTATAAGGGTTATTCCTTAAAATAACATTTAATATTAAAGGATTTTGACCCCAAGGTTCACATACTGAAAGTTTTTTTCTTAGTATATATGCTCTTCTTTTTTTGAGAGTGAGCAATACACAATTACAGGAAGTTTGAGCATTTTGAATATTCTTGAATAGAAATTTTGGAGTCTTCTTCCTGCTCCCTGTAGCTCTTTTAATTCCTTTAGTTGGTAGAAATTCCACCTTTGTAGTCTTATGATTTTGGAAATTGCTGGTTTTGCTTTGCTAATGGGGAGAGTAGTATTATGTTTTGAAATGGCTATTCTTTGAAATGAAACATGTTGTTGTAGGCAGAATCAGAGGGTGTTTTGTGTTTTTGTGGATAATGAGAATATCAGTCATCTGCAATAGTATGTTTAGTATGTTGGTCCTTTGAGAAGTACATCTCCCTGGATCAGTGCAAATGGTATAGCTGCTATTGTACCAAAACAGAGATGGTTACTCTAAATCTCCAGAATAGGAAGCAAATCATCTTTAAGGAGGATTCTATTTTCGTAGTCAGCACTGAGAATAATAGAAGTTGATGCTCCAAAGAACATTTTTTTCTTGAAGCGCTTATCTTATGTTGTGAAACCATGAAGTTAGATGGCAGTTTTCACCTGGGTTCAAAAATTATTTTATGGCTTAGGAGGTTCAGGGCTATATAGTCTTGGGCTTATTGCTAGTCATACTGTTGGGGACTGCTGAAAGTCATTATTTCATTTTGGTACATCTTTATGTATCTATGATGTTTGAAATATCAGCAGAGGTCCCTCTGCATCACCATGTCTTCATACCTAATCTTAACTTCTTACATCTTAATCCTCTTCCTCCTCCCACTTGCACATAGATATAAGAAGAATTAGTAGGTGGTGATATTAGCCTGTTGGCAAGTGGATCATCTCAGTCCCAGGGTGCATTGTCCTTTGAACCAGCAGTTTTTGCTTTCCTTCCCCCAGTCCAGAGAGAGAGTGGTATGATTTTTGGAAAGGGTGTTTGCCATCTGGTGTGTTCTGATTCCATACTGTGATCTGTACACAGAAATACCCTCCCAGTGCAACTACACTACACTTTGAATTCTATGCAGAGCCAGGGACCGAAGTCAAAGTGGACAAAAGGGTGAGTCTCCTACAGACTTGTTCTTGAAAGATTTTCTGGGAAATGGGTGGGAGCAAGATTTGGCAAACAAATCCACATTACATTAAAAAGGGATGTAATCAGTCTGTAAGAGAAATGGGGAGCTCTCTCACCACTGAGTGAATACTAAGATGGAGGAAGTTACTTTAGGTATGAGAAGGTGCTGGCAGGCAATCTTCCTAATTTTAGATGTTTTCAGTAGTTTATTAACTCAGTTTGGATATTGTCACAATACACCTAATGTCTTACCTCTATTCTAGCTGTTATGCCTTGCCATCAGATATGTTGATTTTTAGTCTTGAGGATAATAATAACAACAGTAAGGGTTCAGTGGTATTAAACCTTGCTTATTTGTCCTCTTAACTTGGTTAGAGTTTGCTTTCCTGTGCTGTCCTCACTTTCTGAATTACATTAGGCCCTGTGAGTACATTTCCATAGTATCTCCAGTTTGTGAAGATTTGGATAAAAACTGAGTGGCTGATAGATTTTGATAGCATTCCCAAATTAGTGGAGTACTTCAGTGCAGAAATACAGATTTTCTTTCATTTCCCAGGCAATCTCTTTGTATACCTTTAAAGAGACTTATTCCTTATTATGCTTTTTCCCCCTAGGTATGGATTTATGGGGTAGCAGTTTTCTCTCAAACAGGGCTGGCCAGCAGACTAATCCATATTTGAGATATGTCTGAATACCCCACAAAGGCCAGATCTGATTGTTAACCAAAACCCCAGCTTAGTGCTGAACTGTTGCTCTTGTGGTGATTCCTTAAAAAGTTCAGGACCGTAGTTGCTAATCTGTAATGGTATGTGGATGGGGAGGCAGGGGAGAGATGCTGCCTAGGGAATGATCAGGTAAGAGGGGGCATAGCCTGCAGCTATATAACAGAAAGAGAAAGAAACTGAGAAAGGAACTTCCCTAACTAATCAGGTTGTAAAAGAGACAGTGGAAGATTTGTACTTTCAGACTTGCAAGATTGATGTCAGCCTTCCCAGGTAGACCAGACAGGAACCACGACTGGATGAGCTAATTCTACTTTATTGTAAGGTTACATTAACAGAATCTTGCAAGTCTGAAAGTACAAATCTCCGCCCATCTCTTTTACAGTCTAGTAAGTTAGGGAGGTTCCTTTCTGTGTTTCTTTCTCTGCCCATTATGCAGCTGCGGGCTATGCCCCCTCTTACCTGATCATTCCCTAGACAGCACTTCTTCCCCCCTCCCCCACCTCCCAAGGTTATTCCCACATATCATTAAATAATCTACCAGGTCTTACAAATTAGAAATTGGAACTGACTTGCAGCATCTTCTTGTTTTCAGACTACCAGCAACACACTACATTATATCCACATAGAACAACTTGATAAGGTAAACCAATTCTCTGTTTTAAAGTGGCCTTTTAAACTGTCTCATTTTTGTATTCATGGCTTCTAAGCTGCTGCTGTTTTTCCAATTCAGATTTCAGAAAGCCCCTCAGAAATTATGGAATCCCTCACCAAAATGTACAGTATCCCAAAGGATAAACAGGTACACTGAATAATTAACCAAGGCAATAATCTGGATTCATTGCAGAATGAGAAGAAGCTAAAAGGTGCCAGGGAATCTTGAGAACTGGAGAATCCTGAATCCCCTTTGTAGTTGGAATTATTTCAGTTTGATGGAGCACTTTATGAACTGCAAATTCTAGATTAAACTCTAGATTAATTTTCCATTGCTTGCTGCCCACCCTGGCATGTGCTTTCAACATGGAGAGAATGAATGAATTATTCTGCATGAGATCAAATTCAGGTCTTTAGGACCAAATTTATGTGTGAAACTTATATAAGATATTTGAAGAAATTATATATTCTTGGACTTCAGGATGGGAATGATATTTTGGATTCCTTATACTTATGTCAAAATATTCTATAAAGAACAATGATCTCATAATTAAATGGACTAAGTTTGTTCAGTACAGTACTTGCAATATTGGTTAATATGGGGAAACATTTAGTAAGAGAGAGAGATCATTCCCTCTCACTGCAGTGATGTAAAGTAAAACCTTGAGGATTCAGGATGAAGGAGTCCCTATTGGATATCTGTTAAATCTGAGTTTGTTATTTGCATCTGTTTTTGCTGTTTGTCACTACACGGATATCATAATTTGATGCAAATAACATAAAATGCATTAGTATGTAAATTATTGAAAATAATGTAAATTTAAATGAATTATTCATAATTTTGTATAAAATGTATTTAGACCATTGTTTGGGGAGAAGGTAGACATCTGTACGAAAACAAGTTTGTCCATTGCATTCTAAGTCTGGTAAATGGAGGTTTGCTAAATTGAAAATTTACTTTATTTCAATTTTTTGTACTGTATTCATAGATCTAGTTCAGATGATAGGTCATGATGGTGTGTGGGATATCTAGTTATATTTGGTGCTTAAAAAATTATTGTAGTAATTTAATTTTCTTGTAGATGCTGCTGTTTACACATATTCGCTTGGCCCATGGCTTTTCTAATCATAAAAAGCGGTTGCAAGCTGTCCAGGCCAGACTGCATGCCATTTCTATATTAGGTGAGGATGCTAGCAGGTGGGTTTTTTACTCTGGGCAATGCCAGGATTAAGGGTAAAGGATGTGGATTTATGCAAAGAGATCTGGAGTAACTTTAAAATAGTTCTTTTCTGCTTTTATGGAATGGTTCAACTTGAATGATGTAATTCAGAGTTCTAGGCTGCTTTTTAGATTATCTGCCATTGAAACTTACCCAGATATAGCAAAACAAAAACCATCTGAATGTGTCTGGCAAAATTCGAAATGGAGATTCTTTGACCCAAATGCACAGGCAGATCTGAGGCCTCATATGGGAGTAGATCCCAAATAATTCAAATCCTATGAGAGGAAGCATTTCAAGTCAAGGTCAGCTTCAAGATATCACCAGAAATTTAACCAACAAGCAGTTTTCACATTCCTTGATATTGAGATCATCCATGTGGCCAGTCCAAGCTAGTAATTAGATGCTGCTTTAACTGTAATTGTTGAACACCTCTTAAGTATTCTAGTAGTCTAAGGTAGCCTCATGGAGTGTCTTACAGTATTCTCTGTTTGATATTGCCTTCCATTGCTAAGGCACATATGTATGACATTAGCCAAGACTCTGTTACTACTGATAATATTTAGCTAGTGTACCTGATGAAAAGAAATCCTTACAAGACATACCATATTTATATCTAAGAGGAGTAGCATTGTAAGAACCCAAGGCTACTAACCTGTTTTTTCAAGGGAGCATGATAAGATGTACTCTCAGCTCAAGATTGGTAGAATAAGACAACTATCTGTTTTACTGCAAATGGATTCAAGCTTCACATTCTCTCCAGTTTATTAGTAGTTCCAAACAGTTATTTAGAGGGTTTGCTAACTCATCTGAACCTGCATAAAATATAAAATGCCTACCTGTCAATCAAACATTACACGCTCCCCAACATTTCCAGTGGCTTCTTATGGAGCAGGTTCAGGAGGACATGGAAGAGAAAATTGAAAGAATAAAGATATACAAGCCTTCCATGTTTCAAAGTATATAATTTTCACTCTTTGTTTTTGTCATACTAGGACGCCAATTTTAATGTACTTTTTAAATATTGGTTGATGGAGACCTACTTCATGTAATTGCTGTGTTCCTTCATGGCTATTTGGATGGGCTGTGTCTGTGTGAGAAAAATATAAGAACCTATCATACTATTACATTTTTATTTCCTTGCATCCTCTGATAGGAAACAGCTGGTATATAGCTCCAATAATAGAAACTTCTGTTACTGGAAGTAAAAATTACTCACTCAGTTGAAGTAATAGATTTGCTTTTTCTCCACATCCTGTAACTACTGAAAATTCTTAATACTGCCTACCTCTCTTTCCACAGTGTACTCCAATGCTTTGCAGGAATCTGCCAACAGCATACTGTACAATGGGTTGATAGAAGAGTTAGTGGATGTACTGCAAATTACAGATAAACAATTAATGGTAGGTCTATTTATCCAGGGGTAGGAAAGAGTTATGAAGTTTACTTTGAAATTTGTTATAGAATAAGGTAATCACAATCTATATACCTATCCATGTCCCAATTTTTCCTTGACAGGATATTAAAGCGGCCTCACTGAGGACACTGACTTCCATTGTGCACTTGGAACGGACTCCAAAACTCAGCAGTATTATTGACTGCACTGGAACTGCCTCCTACCATGGATTTTTACCAGTACTAGTCCGGAATTGTATACAGGCCATGATTGGTCAGTAGCTGTGCATTTCAGAAGCAATTCATATACTTTGTTATATTTTGGAAAATGTAATGGTATTCTCCCCCAACCCCCTTTCTTTAGATCCCTCTATGGAGCCATATCCCCACCAGTTTGCTACAGCACTTTTCTCATTCTTATATCACTTGGCGAGCTATGATGCAGGAGGAGAAGCTCTTGTCTCCTGTGGCATGATGGAAGCCTTACTGAAGGTAGTATTTTCTGTTTGTGAAGTTGATTGAGGAAAGTAAATGAAAATTCCACACCACGTTCTTTTAGATATGCTGATAGAATAGGATGTGAAAATAATGTGATATTGTGGGTATCAGTGTTCTCTGTGTGCACTCATGTATCCTTCCTTACCACTTCCATTCAGTAGAATGAAAACTTGTAAATCATGAACACCAATTAAAGGAATTTTTTTCCAGCTTATGTAATTTGGGCTGTTTGAAGTCTGGGCTTCTGAGACCAAGAAATTAACTTATGTCAGATACTCTCTCAAGAGCCCAAGTCATAGGGGCATTTGCTGATCTGATCGGCCACAATAGATTTATTTATTTATACACACACACATGTGTGTGTGTGTGTGAGAGAGAGAGAGAGAGAGAGAGAGAGAGAGAGAGAGACTTTTAAAAAAATTAATAGTATGACAACTTGGCCAAGATTTCACATGAGCTTTTCAATTCCTTGGGTTTATAGTAATATTTCAAACAAAATATGGCTATTTTTTTAGGAATTAAAATAAATAGGATTACCAACTAGCCTCATGATACATCCTTTACTTCCTATTATCAAAGCCTGTATGATAAAATGCAATAATAAAGTCCTAGATACAAGGTTAAATGAGGATCCTAACCATCTTATCTATTTTATTTAAGAGACTTCATGGCTGCCCATCTTATGTGCCATAACTCTGGGTGGCTCACACCAATAGTGATAAAAACATAAAACAGACAATAAAAACCAGCAACCCAAAAACAACTCCCAGTACCCTAAAACAACAGTTCCCAATACATAGTCTCAATCACTGGGCTCCAACCTCACCCTGTCCCAATGTTTGGGGGAAAAGTCAACTTTTTAAGGCTTCCTGGAAGGCTAAAAAAGCGGGGGCCTGTTGGATCTTAGCGGGAGGGTGTTCCACAGGGCAGGGGCCACTACTGAGAAGGCACATTTCCTAGGTTCTGCTAGATGACAGCATTTAAGAAAAGGGACCTGGAGTATGCCCACTCTAGCCATCCTGGTAGAGCAGGCAGGTATCCTCAGGAAGAAGTGGTTCTGCAGACAACCTAGCCTTGTGCCATGCAGATGATAACCAGCACCTTGAATTGCATCTAGAAAGAAACTGGAAGCCAGTGCAGACTGCTCAGCAGTGTGTAATGTGGGAAGGCAAGGGTGCCTGAAACAGCAGGCTGCTGCATTTTGAAGCAGTTGGAATTTCCAGGTGGTCTTCAAGGATAGCCCTATATAGAACGCATTGCAGTAATCCAGCCAGGAAGTGACCAAGGCATGAGTGACTGTGAGCAATGCCTCTTAGTCCAACAATGGACGCAGTTGGCACACAAGATGGATCTGTGCAAATCCTGCCCACCCCAGCCATGGCTGCCACATGCTCCTCAAGTAGGAGTGTAAGTCCAGGAGGCCAGAAACCCAAAGCCACTCCATCTTGCTAGAGTTGAGTGGGAACTGGTTCGTCCCCATCTAGACTCTCACAGCCCCAAGGAACTGGATCAACACTCAAATGGCATTGCCTACCCAGCCAGGATGGAGATGTATAACGGTATCATAAGCATACTGATGATATTTCACTCTGTCCTGCTGAATGACCTCGCCTAGTGGGTTCATGGAACAGTGTGAGACCTGAGCTCTCCCATATGAGGGGCTTAGGGTTGGACCTCTCCCCCCCTCAATACCAACTAGAACTGGCTACAGAGGAAGGACAACCATTGTAAAACAGTGTCCCCCACTCCCAACCCTCAAAACAGTTCCAGAAGGATGCCATAGTTGAAAGGTTGCTGAGCCAAGAGGGTCAGGACAGTTGCACTACCCTCATCCCAAGCCCTCCAAAGGTCATCCACAAGTGCAACCAGTGCCATCTCAGTACTGTAACCTGGCATGAAAGCAAACTGAAAACAGTTTAGCGAATCCACTTCATCCAGGGCCCTCTAAAGCTGAGTGCCTACCACCGTCTCCACAATCTTCCCTAAAAGAGGAAAGTTGGAGATTGGACAAAAGTTGTCTAAACCCAAGGAGGACCTTTTGAGAAGCAGTGTACTATCACCTCCTGCAAAAAAGCATTAACCACTGCTTGGACCCAACCATATGCCATCTCCCAGGAGGCCTTAACCAACCATGAGGGGCACGGGTCCAGAACATAGGTGGCTGAACTCACAGCAGCAAGGACCCTGTCCATTTCCTCAGGTTCAACTAGTTCACGCTCTTCCCAGATAACTGAGGTCAGACAAGCCTCAGGCATTTCCATAGGATCTCCCCAGCCAGAGTCCAACTCTGAGCGAAGTTGAGTGACTTTGTCCAACAGATGCCAAGAATATTTCTCACGGCAGCTCTGCAAGGGCTCCCCCAGCCCCTCTCTATCCAGAAGGGACCTGGTCACCTGAAACAGGGCTCTTCTGTCCAGTTGTCTGTGGACACAGTAAGAGTGGAGAAGTGAACTTGCTTCATTGCTCTTACCGCCACAAGATAAGTCCTAATAAAGGCTGTTACCTGTGTCTGGTCAGCTTTGCTCTTCATCTTTTACCAGTGACATTCTAGGCATCTCTTCTGTTTTGACTTGTGTGTCTCTAAATGAAACTTCAGTGGTGCATGATTATCTTGGGGAAGATAGTATTTCTTCTAGACGACTGAATGTTTGTTAATGTCAGAAACTAGTGTTTAAATGAGTCGGTCAGTTTAGAGGTATGTCTTCAAATCCTTTTTTTTTTTTTTTAGGTGATCAAGTTCTTGGGAGATGAACAGGACCAGATCACTTTTGTGACCAGAGCAGTCCGTGTGGTGGATTTAATCACAAACCTAGATATGGCAGCCTTCCAGTCTCACAGTGGCCTCTCTATCTTCATCTACCGACTAGAGGTGGGATATTTTTTTATTAGAGGTTTGGCCCTTCAATAAGAGTTCTTTTCAAATTTTAGTAGTGAGATAACGCTTATATGTAATACGATTTATCTTGAACTCTGCCATTACAGCCAAAAAATTAAGTGTATTTTTGTTTCAGAGTATAACAGTTTCTCAACTTTTGCATACTATTGTCTTTTTGTAACTCGTTTTCTAGCACGAAGCAGACCTATGTCGGAGGGAATGTCCTTTTGTAATAAAACCAAAGATCCAGAGACCTGCTGTTTCCACTGTTACACAAGAGGGTGAAGAGATGGAGACGGATGTAGAAGGCAATTTAAAAAAACCCCTAATTATGCTTATTTCTTTTATTCACATATCTAAACTGTGCTAAACAAAGGGAATTTAGAGGAAAGCATCCATAAAAACAGTTTTATTTATTTATTTTAATTGTAACTCGGTATAGTTCTATTAATGGTTTCAACTGATGAAATTTTAAAGCGAAATAGATTAGAAACAAGGCATATGGTTCCATAATAGCCTCTCTCAAGTTACATTTTGAAATGAAACAAATCCACCCGAAGATAAACTCCACGCCTGTTTTCCATATGGAATTAATTGTTATTTAAATGAGACCAAAGTGAGAAATCATTACATCCTTAGTAGATAATTATACATCTCATTTCATTTTAATTTAATTCATTTTAAAGGAGAATCAATTTTTTATCCTGGCCCTGGTCACTTTTTGGAGCTGACTACTGTATTGAAAGGTCATGTGCAGTCCTCAGCCTGAAAAAGGTTGTGTCTTAGATGGACTGGTAGCCCATCCGGTAGGGGTGGAGCAAGGTGTCCTGCCACCTCAGAACCCCCTTTTTAAATTCAAATTATCCTTTTAATAGGTGTTGACTCGAACCTTTTTTTTTCTTGTACATAGTTTCTTGATGACAGATTGTGTCATAAGATTTTTTTTTTTCCCAAACTGGCTCAACTTTTTATATCTTCAGTTTCTGATGTAGCCATGGAGAGTAGCCCTGGGCCTTCCACCTCTGGAGAGAATCGGCAAGAAGTTGTGGTTGAAGCAAGAGCTTCAAATGCCACTACCCCCAGTAGCAGCAGCAGCAGCAGCAGCAGCAGCAGCAGCAACACAAACACCGTAATTTCACCCCGAAGTGGTATGTAACGACTTTTACAGAAACTCATTTTGTTTTCAGATTATTTGCTATTCACTGATTTAGTTTCTGGTTGTCTTCCCTATTTCAGGAGTCCAGTGTATCCCTCAGCGAGCAGCACTTCTGAAGTCTATGTTGAACTTCCTAAAAAAGGCCATCCAAGACCCAGCTTTCTCAGATGGCATACGTCATGGTGAGACTCCCTAATGCCTAGGGCTCTCTTTCCTTAGACTTCTTTGACAGCATGCTCTTCTCTCACTGTTGCATGTAAATACTACTGGCTACCTTAATAAAACCTGGATCAGCAGGTGGAGGCTGTGGCCTTGGTCCAGCTGAGGCTGATGCACCAACTGCACCATTATCTATAACAGGGGTGCTCATTCATACTTTTTCATTTTCCGTATGGATTACTGTCATTTGCTTTACATGGGGCTGCACTTGAAAACCATCCAGACACTTCAGTTTTACAAAGTACAGTGGCCTATACCAGCCCATCTCATTATTGCCATGTAACACCATTTCTGTGGGAGTTGCATTGACTACCAATAGGTTTCTGAGTGCAATTCAGATACTGATTATTCACCTGTAAAGCCTTATATGTAAAGCCTACATAGCAGTGGCTGTGTGATCTGAAACTGGGGGAGCTCTTGGTGTCCCCTTTGTCATGGTCAGATCATGCCCTGATTTCCATGGGATTCTCTAGTGCCACTATCCACTGCAGGGAGGCTGGACCCATTAAATTGGTCTGCCCCTGGTGACTGATGGACCCAGATGGGTTTCAGAGGGAACTGGGAGTTCCTGTTGGTCTGCTGCACGGTCCATCTGAAGCCTTGGTTGCTGCTTGGAATAAGGGGGAGGCTGAGGCTTTGGATCAGATCACGCCCATGCGACCTCTCCCCTCTTAGGGATCCTGTCACTCCCCATGGTTCACGGAGGAGTTGAGGGAGATGAAATGAGAAAAGAGATGTCTAGAGCGTCGCTGGTGCTCAACAAAGGACAAACTTGACTAAACACAGGTTAGAGCCACTATTAAGGCCTATCTTGTGGCAGTAAAGGTGGTGAAGTGCCAATACTTCTCCACCCTTATTGTGTCTGCAGATTGCTGCCCTGCAGCCTTGTTTCAGGTGACATGAGCCCTCTTTGGGTAAAGGGGGCTCAGGGAACCTCTTATAGGAGCATGCGGAAGAATTTGCTCAGCATCTGTTGGACAAAGTTGCTTGGATTCTTTCCCAGTTAGATGCGGGCTGTAACGAACTGCCACTTGTTGATCTTAAAACCAGTAACTTTCCTTGCAACCAATATTGATTCAAAAGAAAGTTCATTTATTAAGAATAAGTGTACAGATCCAAAGCATTGCTGAGACTGAATAAAAGCGCGCCAAAAACTGCTTTTCTTTCTTTTCCCCCCCTTACTTCGCCCTTAGTTCTTGTCTTCTGATTCCCTTGCTGGCATGGCCTTGAACATTCCAGGGCTTGTGATAAGAAACCATCTGCATCAAACGGTCTCTCCTTCCTACTCCCCCTCCCCTTTTCCAATGGCAGAACCGCAGCATGTAGAAAAAATCATTTTTGTAAACTAGCCATATAATAATCTATTATAAAATCTTGCGAGGATTCTGACATACTGCCCCTCCACAGAAAAGGATGTCAGTCAGATGATTCCTCTTTTTCACTCTAAAAGGAAAAGCAAAGATACACATAATACAATAACCAATCTAATTGTTAAGGCTTTGTAGGATAAGCATCATAAAATTTTTTAACTAAACGTGGGGCCTTTACATGTTTCTTGTCAACCCATTCAGCCATTGACTTGGGAAAATGTTTCCACTGAATTAAAAATTGAACCCCCCCCCTGTGCTTTCTGCTGTCCAGTATTTCTTTAACTTCAAAATGTTGTTCTCCTTCAACCATCAATGGTTTAGGAGGTACTGGAGAGGGATGCCACTGAGAAGACTCCTTATATGGTTTAAGCAGGTCGCAGTGGAATACTGGATGGATTTTTTTAAAGGTGGCAGGCATCTGTAATCGTAGTGAAACTGGATTAATTACTTTATCGATGACAAAAGGCCCTATGAATCTTGGAGCGAGCTTTCTGGAAGGTTGTAATGATTTAAGATGTTTAGTAGATAAAAGAACCTTATCTCCTACTTTCCAGTCTTTTTCTGGTGTTCTCTTAGCATCTGCAAATTTCTTGTATGTAGCTCTGGCCTCCTGCAACGAGGCAGCAATCTGAGGCCACACTTGTGTCATCTGCTGGATCCACTCATCAACCGAAGCGACTTGAGTGGTCTGCTTAGGCAGTTCTGGGATGGGTACAAAGTCTTGTCCTGTAGCTATTTTAAAAGGGGTGAGACCAGTGCTTTGGTGCACTGCATTATTATAAGCTACTTCAGCGAATGGTAACAGTTCATCCCAATTGTCTTGTTGGTAGTTAATGAAACATCTCAAATATTGTTCCAATACTGAGTTCAGACGTTCACATGATCCCGCTGTCTGGGGGTGGTAACCCGAACTCAAGCCTTGCGATGCCCCCAGTAGTTTTAGGAACGCTCTCCAGAATTTGGCAGTAAACTGGACCCCGCGATCCGAAATTATCCGTTCTGGGACCCCATGAGCTCGGTAGACATGTTGTATGAATAATTTAGCCAATTTGGGTGCTGATGGAATGGCTTGGCATGCCACAAAATGTGCTTGTTTGGAAAAAAGGTCTGTAACTACCCAAATGACAGTCTTTTTGTTGCTTTCAGGCAGGTCTACAATAAAGTCCATGCTTATTTGCTTCCAAGGAGCTACAGGGTTTGCTACTGTCTGTAGAAGCCCCATTGGGTTGCCCCCTCTCTTTTTGGCCATAGCACACGTGGGGCATGTGGCTACATATTCCCCTACATCTTTTCTCATTGTTGGCCACCAAAATTGACGTCTGATCAGATGTAATGTTTTCACAAAACCAAAGTGCCCAGCTGTTTTGCTGTCGTGACTTCTTTGCAAAACCCACTTTCTAGCATCTGCAGGGACATATAGCTTGTCTTGCCACCACCATGCCCCTTGTTTGTTTACTAGCAACTGGCTGTTGCTTTTGAACCACTCATCCTGAGCAATCTGGGCATTTAATTTTACCAATAACTCTCCTTCTGGTTGTCCTTCACCCTTTTTTTTCTGAGCTCTAGTGACCACTCTTAGGGCTGCTTGGGTACATGGAATTACTGGAGCGACTACTTCCTCCCGTTTGCTATTGTGTTGAGGCAATCGAGACAGAGCATCTGCCAGAAAATTTTTTCCCCCAGGAATATACTTCAGGGAGAAGTTAAATCGATGAAAATATTGTGCCCATCTCATTTGCTTTGGTGACAGCTTCCTCGGTGCAGTCAAAGCCTCTAGATTCTTGTGATCAGTCCAAATTTCAAATGGATGGGGTGACCCCTCTAACAAATGCCTCCAACAAACTAACGCCCAGCGTACTGCGAACGCTTCCTTTTCCCACACCAACCAGCGTCTCTCAGTCTCTGAAAATTTCCGGGATATGTATGCACAAGGAAACAGTTCCCCCCCTGCCCCCTTCTGCAACAACACAGCTCCCACTGCTACATCCGAAGCATCTGCCCGTATGACAAATGGCTGTTCTGGATCAGGGTGTTTTAAGATTGGTTCAGCCGTAAACAGACGCTTTAAACTTTGAAACGCCTCCTGGCACTCCTTAGTCCAGGCTAAGGGGGCTCCAGGTTTTGATGCCTTCGCCTTGTCCTTGCCCTTGGTTTTCAACAAATCGGTGAGTGGGAGTGCTACTGGGGCAAAGTTGGGTATAAACTGCCGATAGAAGTTAGCAAAGCCCAGGAAACTTTGAAGCTGACGCCTGGTTTTGGGAGCCTCCCAACCTGTAACGTCCCTCACCTTTGCTGGGTCCATTTCAATTCCCTGATGCGAAATTCTATATCCTAAATAGTCAATTTGCTGTTTATGAAATTCACATAACGGGCCTTGTTGCAGGTCCAGAGGAGATGCTTGGGGAGGGATCTTGCCTGGTTATCTGGGAATGGTTTGAAACTGTTGGACCTGAGGAAGTGGACAGAGTCCTTAGGACTGTGAGCTCAGCCACCTGCTCTTTAGATCCATGCCCCTCCTGGCTTGTTAAAGCAGTCTGGGAGGGTGTCGTGTGAGTGGGTCTAGCTGTGGTTAATTCTTCTTTGAGTGAGGGGGTTGTTCCTTTACCTCTTAAAGAAGTTCACCCGCTCCTCAAGAAACCATCACTGGACCCCACCATATTGGACAATATTTCTCCAGTATCCCACCTCCCCTTTTTGGGGAAGGTGGTTGTGCAACAACTTCAGAGAGCCTTGGATGAAGCTGATTATCTGGATCCTTTTCAGTCAGGATTCAGGCCGGAAATGGTATTGGTTGCACTTTTGGATGATCTCTGGCATGAGTGGGATGGGAGTTGTGCATCCATCCTTGCCCAACTTGACCTCTTGATATCCTTCTGGATTGCTCAAAGGATTGGGGGTGGGCATCATGGGGTTGTGGTGGTTCACCACCTTTCTTCGGGTCGATTCCAGTCAGTGATGATTGGGGGGGAGAGGTCTTGCCCTTGGCCCGTACTACGTGGGGTACCGCAGGGTTTGGTGTTCTCTCTTCTCCTCTTTTAACATCTATATGAGGCTACTGGGTGAGCTCATCCATTGCCATGGGGTGAGGTATCATCAGTATGCTGATGATATCCAATTATATATCTCTGCCCCTGGCGAATTAAGCAGTAGTGTGAACTTATTATCTCAGTGCCTGGAGGCTGTGGGGATCTGGATGAGGAACATAGGCTTCATCTGAACCCTGGCAAGACTGAGTGACTCTGGGTTTTGGGGCATACTGGTTCTAGGGCTATGCCATCTTTGGTTCTGGATGGGGTTGCATTGCATCTCCTAGACTCATGACTCCTGCTCAAAGAGCAGGTAGCAGTCATGGCTAGGTGGGCCTTTGCAGAGCTTCGTGTTGTGCGCCAGTTGTGCCCATTCCTGGATCAGGGGGTTCTGCTCCCAGTCACTCATGCCCTAATCACTTCCAGATTGGACTACCATAATGTGCTCTACATGGGGCTGCCCTTGAAGAATATCTGGAAGCTTCAACTGGCGTAGGCAGTTATGTGTGCTCCTAGAAGAGCACAGTTTGCTTCCAGGTCCAATTCATGGTGCTGGTTTTGACCTTTAAAACCCTTCATGGCATTGGGCCAGGTTATCTGAGGGACTGCCTCTCTCCAATTACATCAGCTTGTCCCATTAGATCTGGCAGAGAAGGCATACTGTGGGTACCATCTGCCAGGGACTTACATTTGGTGGGTCCCAGGAGGCGGGCCTTCTCTGCCATCCTGCCCACCTTGTGGAACATTCTCCCCCCGGAGGTTAGGTTGGCTCCATTCCTCTTGATGTTCCGGAAGTCCCTCAAGACCTGGTTATGTGACCAGGCCTGGGGGTCTTTGGGAACCAGAGGCATGTTTAGATGGCTCCACTACTGAGGTGGATATACTCACTTTCTCCATGCCTGGGGTTTGTATATTTTAATTTTAATAATATTTAATTTTTAATACTGATTTTTTATATTTTTAAATGATTGTTTTTATATTTGTGTTGTTTTATTTGACTATTGTGTGCCACCCAGGGTCACTTCTGGTGAGATGGGTGGCCATATAAATTTGATTAATAAATAAATATAAATAAATAAATAAATATGGCTTAGGGCCTGGTATCTTTGAGACTGCCTATTCCATATAGATTCTACTCACGCAATCTGACAGCACAGCGAGTTCTGAACAGGCTCACCTATCGAGGTGCGGTAAGAGGGAGCATAAAAGCATACATTTTCTATGGATGTTCCCCTCTTCCAGAACAACTTGCCCCCCAGAACAAAGGGAACCCCCACTCTCATGGCCTCTGGAAGCTTGTAAAAACTTGATTGCTCTGGACGATCTTTGGGACTAGAGTGCTGTAGAGCTCCTGGTGCTAGGAATGTGATTTTTAAAAAAAAAACAAAAAAACCCTGTAGTTATGTATTGTATTTCTTTTATTGTATTTTATTGTATTTTTTAATTATGGTTGCATTGGCTGTGCCTGTTGGTTTTGTATACCACTTAGAGTTCTCTTGATTTATATAATTTTGTAAGTAAACAAAAACCAAGACATTCCCTTTTTTCTGGGATGTTTCCATCTGTTGATTATAGTTTGGCTCCACTTTGAGAACGTGAATTCTTGAGTTTTCTAGTGCCAGTTTTGAAGCTTTTGTGATAGAAAGCTGTAAAAAGTAATCCATCCTTGAAGCTAAAGAACTTGCTAAATAATATTCCACATAATTGGGGGAAAAGTTTCATTACTAAAAATTTTTTTTTTAAGTTTTATGACTAGCAAAATGTATTATTGGTTCTCATTTTTTTAAATGGTAGAATAAAACATGCATAACATATTTTATATATTTTTCACTAAGAAGTGTTAGGTCATAAAATTGTACTTTCTGGTGCAGAATTTTGAATGAAATATATATAATTCTGAGTGTATGTGGTTTCTAAAATGTATGGCTGGCCTGTTGTTTTCCTCCTCTTGCAGTGATGGATGGCTCTCTGCCTACCTCTCTGAAACACATAATCAGCAATGCAGAATATTATGGACCATCACTCTTTTTACTTGGTAGGTATAGTTACATGCAGTAAAGAGTTCATGTCTTGCATGTCTCATCAGTCTACACCCCTCTTGATTTCTCTCCTTGGGCTGTGCTAAACTGAGACAATGCCTTATAGCCTGGCTGCCAAGATTCCCTCTCTGCCTAGGAAAGTCTGAACTGGCGAATGACTTGTATCATTCTGTGCTCTTTCCTGACAGCCACTGAGGTGGTAACAGTCTTCGTATTCCAAGAGCCTTCGCTCCTGTCCTCCCTACAGGACAATGGCCTAACAGACGTCATGCTGCATGCACTCCTTATTAAAGATGTAAGTGTCTTTTGGATTATATCTGGTGTTCTGTAAAAACACTTCAACTGCTTTCTTTCATATTTGAAATGTAGGAAATTCTAAGAAAGATTGGAATAGTACCTATTTCTGGCACTTCAAAAGAGCTCACTGAACCTGGATAACAGGGTTTTATATAAATGAATGGTACTGTTCTACTACTATTTAGTAGGTACTCTGATACACGTTTTATGGTTAAGCTCATACTTGCAAATGCATCATTTTTTCAGCATATTTCCTAAGTTCTCAAACTGAGGAAGAAAGATGAGAGGCAGAGAACAATCTGGATAATTTCCCATTCTGCCTCACTCAGTCTCTTCATTCTTACTCTTTCTTCCCAATTTCTACCTCTGAGTCTATATTCGTAGGTAGGTGGGTAGGTAGGTAGGTAAAAAGAAAGAAAAAAACATAAATCTTTTGGGGGCACCATAAAGCTTCTGTTTTTCAAATTCTTGCTGTTCTCCTCTGCATAAGAATGGGTTTCCTTCTCCACAACAAAATTACTTCCTTCCAATATTTTTCTGTCATGACACTTTTCGGTGTTCTTTGTAAAGATAGGCTGTATTCCAAATGGATATACTCTTGCCTGTTTATATTAATCATAACATCAAATATGGAGCTGACTGAAAAGATACTTTGTATAGCATGACTGTAAGATAATGACCCCTTTGGTACTGTTCTTTGTCTCTGTCTTCTGACAGGTCCCTGCCACTCGGGAAGTTCTGGGTTCTCTCCCCAATGTCTTCAGTGCTCTGTGCCTGAATGCCCGGGGACTTCAATCCTTTGTTCAATGTCAACCTTTTGAGCGTCTCTTCAAGGTCTTGCTCTCACCAGACTATCTCCCTGCAATGAGGAGGAGGCGTAGTTCAGATCCACTTGGTAAGTTGGATACCAGGAATTTTGCTGTACTCCTCGCTGCCTAGTGATCCAAGTGTTGGACATTGTCATCTTCATCCACTAGAAACAAGGTTATTTTTAGATAAAAGAAAGAGGTAGGCTTGAAGGTATATCCCACTTCTGCTCTATAGCCTGTTGGAGATGTGTTTAACTATGACTGTAATGCTATGACTTGGAATAGTATAAATTGGGAATCACACATTACAGTCACAATTTGTTTTATTCTGGTAGTTGGCTGGAATGATTAAATTATTGGTGGGCAATTTTTTGGAGGGCTAGAGGGCCTTGATGGGCTGAGCCTCACTGCTGAAAACCAGTGTTTTTTTCCCCCTGGGTTTGGAGTTTCTTTTTTTGAAATCTAGAACTTTACAAAAGTATACTTTTCATGTGTTTCCTGGCTCAGAATGGCATAAACTATTGTAATTGAAATTGGAGGAAGATCTGGGAACAGAAAAAAGGGTCATATGCTACCCTGGGACCTTGAGTTGCCCACCATTCCTAGTGGCTGCATTCACCCAACTCATGGAACCAAAATCAAAGAAATCATATTATTGCCTGTACAATATATGAGCCCAATCATGGATCCAGCTGTTAAACTTTCTAGCTTATATACAGGCTCTGTCTTCTGGTAGACTACCAGCCAATTATAGGGACTTTCAGAATACACTGAAGATGCTGCTCTTGCTATCATTCCTAATGCACAAACATAACTGGAATTATATCTATTTTTATTTTGTAATTTATAAGGCCGCCCAGCTCTACAATGACTCTGGGCCGTATACAATAAAATAATCATATGGTGCAGTTAAAAACAAAACAAAACACCCAAACATCAGAAAAAAAAGCAACCATTAGAACACAATCTTACACACAGGACCACCCACTCTAACCCAAGGTCTGGAGAAAAAGTTGGGTTTTCAGAGCTCTTTTGAATATGGTTAGGTTAGATTAGCCATGAAGGCCTATGACGCTGCAGTTGTGAATGTGTGTGTGTGTTCGGGAGAGGGTAGACTGCTTCAGTCACACTAATATAATGAGTCCCCATGAAATTTAGTTAAAACACTTGTATTTGGCTTTTCTGTGAATAACCCATAGAACAGTAAAAAAAAGTATAGGAAAAAACCAGCATTAAAAATAATTAAGGGAACAAAAAATTCTTACAACACAGCCTACAACTTATTCAAACCTAGGAGTTTTTAAAAGTTTAGCTGTTCATCTAGAAAAAAACAAGGACTAGGTTTTCTGTTTTTGTTTTTTAGAGAAGGCAATTTTGACGCTACAGGCAAGGGATTCATGTTTTGTGTTTCCACACATGTTGCTTTCCTGGCTGTTAACCTCCATAGTTGCTACAGCTGAAGTTTCTGAATAGTTTTTGAGGGCAGTTCCAAATGGAGCACGTTGCAGTAATCCAACTTAGAATACTATGGTCATGTATGACTGTTGCTACAGCCTCCTGCTTTAAGAGCTATTGAGTTCTACATATTGGGCATTCAAGATAAACTATTGCCTTTTGGTTGGGCTGATTCATGCCAAGTGCTATAATGCCTCATGTAGTGACTTCAGTTCTTTAAGAATGTTTCTATCTTGCATCACCCACCCCCACCCCCATGTTTATTCTAGGAGATACTGCTTCCAATCTTGGAAGTGCTGTTGATGAGCTCATGAGACACCAGCCCACGCTCAAGACAGATGCTACCACAGCCATAATCAAGGTAGGCCAGCAAAATGCCCCTTGCTATACAGCACTGTTTTGTAACTGTCAATCGCTAGCTTTTCAGGGTACACACCTACCTGTTACTTGATTTTATTTTATTTTTAATCTAACTTGGAATACTGTTATTCTAGTAGAAACTATTCAGTGCCAACATGCTCATACACTTTTCTGCAGTTACTAGAAGAGATCTGTAACCTGGGCCGAGATCCCAAGTACATTTGCCAAAAGCCCTCAATTCAGAAGGCTGACGGAACAGCTACTGCTCCTCCACCTCGTTCCACTCATGCAGCTGAGGAGGCCTCCAGTGAGGATGAAGAAGAGGAAGAGGTGCAAGCTATGCAGAGCTTCAATGCCACACAGCAGAGTGAGGCAGAATCTGGTCAACAGTGAGTAAATGAGGCTAAAAGGAACAGCACGTGACAGGTTATGTTGATATTGCCCACTTGTTTTACCAAAATGGCCAAATGTAGTCTACTGTGCTCTTTCAAGCTACCAGTTTGGATGGAAGTCAGGATTTTCTGACCAAGAAATTGGGCAGTAATTCCTGTATATGACAATCCTGATGACATTCCAGGAAACTTCTGAGGTTATGCCTGGCAATTTAAGAGGTTTCAGAATTGTTTTTTCTCCAACAAAAACCTCATACCACAAGGCAAATTCAGTTTGTGAAACTGAGGAACGTAAAAAGTGATGGGATATTACAAGATAGGATGGGAATAAACTCTTTCATACTCAGTTTCCACTGAACCTCATATTAGTTCCAGGTTAGCTACTATAACAATTGCTGCTTATGGCAGAAAAATTATTTCTGCATAGATTTGGCTGTCTGGTACAGTGTGCAAAACAGAAAACATACAAGATCACTCACGTGTTAGCAATATGTGCATTTTTCTATGGGTAGTTAATCTCTGAATAGGAGAACATAAAACATTTGTTATAGTTACTGGGATTTCATTTAATGCTACACCCCAAATGAATTAAGGAGGTGCTGGGATTCACAGTTAAATAAGAGTGGCAAAATATGGGTATTTCTCTGCTTTTATTGCATCCACAGATTGCCAACCAGCAGCCTTATTTAAGCTGACTCAGTTGCTCCTGGGTAAGAAAGGATCAGGGGAGCATCTGCAAGACTGCAGTGAGGATTATTGTAGTCATCTGTTAGATAAATTATCTCAGATCCTGTGCAGCTCCTGTGGAATTGACTGAGGCATGATGTAGCCCTGTCATCTGGGAAGAGTTTGAGCTTGTTAGTCCTGAGGAAGTGGACAGGGTTCTTGGGGCTATAAGTGTAGTCATCTGTGTTTTAGATCCTTATCTTTTCTAGTTGGTCAAGGATCCTGGGAGGTGAAATGAGGTTGGATCCTTGTGGTGGATGCATCCTTAAGAGGGAGAGTGGTTCCACCAGCTGTGGAGGAGGTGGTGGTCCAGCTCCTCATCAAGAAATCATTGTTGGATCCAATGGAACTGGGCAACTTTTGTCCCATTTCCAGCCTTCCCTTTTTAGAGAGGGTTGACAAGAAGGTAGTTGGATTGTAGCTTCAAAGGACACTAGAGGAAGTAGATTATCTGGAGCTCTTTCAGTCTGGTGTCAAACTGGAATATAGCACTGAGGCTGCATTGGTTGCACTTTTTGTTGACCTGTGGTACTCTTTGGAGGGGGGTGCATCCTTACTCCCCCCCCCCAATCTCTCAGACCCTTTACAACAATAAGTATTCAGACCCTTTACAACACCACTTGAAATTTAGCTCAGGTGCCTCCCATTTCTCTTGATTGTTGCTAAGCTGTCTCTACACCTTGATTGGAGTCCACCTGTGGTAAATTAAATTGATTGGACATGATTTGGAAAGGCACACACCTCTCTATAGAAGGCCTCACAGCTGACAATACATACTGTATCAGAGCAAAAGCCATGCGGTCAAAGGAACTGCCTGCATTGCTCAGAGACAGGATTATTGCAAGGCACAGATCTGGGGAAGGCTACAAAAAAATTTCTGCGCTGAAGGTTCCCAAGAGCACAGTGGCCTCCATAATTCTCAAATGGAAGAAGTTTGGCACAACCAGGACTCTTCCAAGAGCTGGTCGCCCGGCCAAACTGAGCAATCGGGGAGAAGAGCCTCAGTAAGAGAGGTGACCAAGAACCCAATGGTCACTCTGACCTCCAGAGATCCTGTGTGGAGATGGGACAGAGTTCCAGAAGGTCAACCATCACTGCAGCCCTCCACCAATCTGGGCTTTATGGCAGAGTGGCTAGACGGAAGCCTCTCCTCAGTGCAAAACACATGACAGCCCTCTTGGAGTTTGCAAAAAAGCACCTGAAGGACTCTCAGACTGTGAGGAACAAGATTCTCTGGTCTGATGAATCCAAGATTGAACTGTTTGGCCTCAATTCTAAACGTTATGTCTGGAGGAAACCAGGCACTGCTCATCACCTGCCCAATACCATCCCAACAGTGAAGCATGGTGGTGGCAGCATCATGCTGTGGGGGTGTTTTTCAGCAGCAGGGACTGGGAGACTGGTCAGGGTTGAGGGAAAGCTGAATGGAGCAAAGTACAGAGATATCCTCAATGAAAACCTGTTCCACAGCGCTCAGGACCTCAGACTGGGCCGAAGGTTCACCTTCCAACATGACAATGATCCTAAGCACACAGCCAAGACAACACAGGAATGGCTTAGGGGCAACTCTGAATGTCCTAGAGTGGCCCAACCAGAGCCTTGACTTGAACCCTATTGAACATCTCTGGAGAGACCTGAAAATGGCTGTCCACTGACAGTCCCCATCCAACCTGATTGAGCTTGAGAGGATTTGCAAAGAAGAATGGCAGAAAATCCCCCAGTCCAGGTGTGCAAAGGTTGTCACGTCCTACCGAAAAAGATTCGAGGGAGGAATTGCTGCCAAAGTTGCTTCAACAAAGTACTGAGTAAAGGGTCTGAATACTTATGCCAATGTGATATTTCAGTGTTTCCTTTTTAATAAATTTACAGACATTTCTAAAATTCTGTTTTCACTTTGTCATTATGGGGTACTGAGTGTAGATTAATGAGAAAAAAAATGAATTTGAATGATTGTAGTATCAGGCTGCAACAAAATTGAAAAAAGTGAATATTTTCCAAATGCACTGTACATCTTTGCCCCTGATTAACCCAGGGATGCTGCCCAAATGTCTGATGGTTGTGGGGGTTTGCATGGGGAAGAATAGGCTTTGGTTTAACTGTAGCAAGACTGAGTGGCTGTGGGTTTTGGGGCCCCTGGATCTGGATTTGTAGTTTTTCTATCTTTGATTCTGGATGGAACTGCAACTCCAATGGAGATTGAGAGCCTGTGTAGAATTTGGGAGTCCTTCTGGATTCATGACAGTTGAGGAGCAGTTGGCAGCTGGTGGGGGAGGTTTGCACAACTCAATTTTGTGCACCAGTTGTATGTTTTTGGATCAGGAGGCCCTGTTCACAATCACTCATGACTTGGTCACTCCTGCTTCAGTTTCTGCAATGTGCTATACATGGGGCTGCCGTTGATCATCTGGAAACTCTAACTGGTACAGAATGCAGTGATGTAGGTAGTAATGGGTGCATCTCAGTATACCCATGTAACTTTACTAAACTCTGTAAGCTGTATTGGCTTCCAGGTGCAATTGAGAGTGCTGGTTATCACCTATCAAGCTCTACATGGTACAGGGCTGGGTTATTTATGCGACCGCCTATCTCTTATTATTTCTGCCCATATCACTAGGTCATACAGGGTAAACGTGCTCCTAGTCCCATCTCTGAGGCAGTGTCATCTAATGAGATCTTGGCAATATGCCTTCTCTGTTGCTATGCTTGCCTTTTAAAATTAACCCCACCCTTAAGGTTTGGGTAGCCCAATCCTATTATCCTTTTGTGGGGCCATGAAAACCTGGTTTTTCTCCCATGAATTGGACTAGAATGGTAATTGAGTCCATTTTGTTGTGAGAGTGAGAGCTTGTTACGCTCAGCTATGTCTGCGATTGTGCTTTGTTATATTGGTTTTATATTATTATTTTTGTTTGATTTTGGTTGTTTTTTAAATTTTATTTGTGTATGCTGCCCAAACTCATAAATTATGAGTTGGGTGGCCTTTATACATTTATTTATTTCTTCAAATAAACAAACAGCTGCAGTAGACCTCCAAGTGTTCTGGCTGTAATATTTCATCCTATATCCCAGAAGAGGATATTTTTTTACTTGAAAAAAAGTTATTATTGGTGAATTTGATATCAAGATCTCCTGCTTTCTCACTACTACCTATATAATATTCTGAAAGAGCAAAGGCATGCATTTCATCTTCTGGAAACTACTTAAGAGTCTAAGTTTCTTTTAGAAACCTAGGAGATGTTTTGGGGCTTCCATGTCTGAACTAATTTTGGAAGTTGCAACTTCTGTAACTGGTGTAAAAGATGTTTTCTAACTCATTTTTCTATTTTGCTTTAAATTGTGCTACATAGAAGTATTCAAACCATTGCCTTTGCCCTGGAATGTTTTTGAAATGATGGAAATGATGTTTTGTAAAAAAGGACAAAGCAAATATACTGGCAATGAATTCCAATCCTTTATTTCTTTTTCTTCTTTGAGGAAGAATTGTAAAAAAGATCACTTGGGCAAAACAGAACATCGTGATGATGATGATGATGGTGATGATAGTTCAATTTCATATCTGACTAGTTTTTTACTTATCCGTATCAGGATTTTGCATATACATATTAGGAAGTAAATTTCACTATTTTTCAATGGATTCCTGTTTGCAAATAAATGTGAATTATCCCCTTCTCCTTCCCTATGCCTCTGTGGTATGTTACAGTTTTTTGTGGGCAGATGCATTTTTTCCACCAGGAAGGATCTATGACAGTCATTCCATTTATTTATTTTAAAAATTGATATGGCTGCCCATCTAAGGAAACTCAGCTCTAGACAGCTCACAACATGTTTGTAATAAAGGATCACTAGCTCTTATGAGCTGTGAGCAAGGCTAGCACATTGGTCAAATATTACTGTTAATTGATTGTGTATTGTTTGACTGCAGTCAAATATTGATTTACTGGTTGCGTGCCATCAAGTTGGTGTTGACTCTTAGCAACTAGATAGATACATTTTTCCCATGACAATCTGTCCCTAACCTGGTCATTCAGGTTTTACAGTCAAGTGTACCGTGAACATTTTTAACTCAGGCTGATCTTGGTAAAACAAGTTCACTGAATTATTAATGTTCACAGAAATCCTTCACTCCAATTCTTTTTAAGCAAAACTAACTTCATTGGTTTACTAATAGGTTTTGTTTTTTTTATCAGCATAAATATCAAGCCTTTTTTACTCGTTAAAGTATTAACTTGAATCAGAACAACTAATTTTGAAATGATTAGAGCAGCATTTTTTCTCTAGGCTCATTTGACTGCTTCAGAAGCTGTTCCTAGTTGTTTCCCCATGTGTGTGCAGGCATACATACTTTGCTTATGAACCTAGAAAAATAGATTGC
Source organism: Liasis olivaceus (assembly GCA_030867105.1). Lineage (NCBI taxonomy): Eukaryota > Metazoa > Chordata > Lepidosauria > Squamata > Pythonidae > Liasis > Liasis olivaceus. The sequence goes on from CM061348.1 coordinate 144,526,084, forward strand.
TGCTTTAACAGTTCAAAAAGAGATGCTTCATAGGCATTCCTGTGCATTATGAAACACCTCTTTTGAAAGATTTGCACAGGCCTATGAATCAGAGGCTGCGACTTTTCATAAAGCTTACTGTAGAGCGAAAATTAGAGTTATTTGAGCTGATACAACTTCAGGAACCAGTAACACAGTAAATGTGATACTTCCGAGGACAAAAAGTTTCCTGGGCCAACAAATGGAGTGGGATGTAGTGTCACTTTAAGCATTTTTAGCAGAGTGCGCCTGCTCCCTGGCACCCTGATCTCAGCTGTGTGAAGGCCTTGCTGAGAGGCTGTCTTGGCTCACTGTTTGTTTGGCAAAGTCTCCTACAGCTTCTGAGTGCCTGCCAGCTGTTTCTTTGTAAACTTCTGAACTCTGAAATGTTCGGTCTATGGGATGATTTAACCCTATCAGCTCCTCATTTAGTGTGCTGGGTAGTGCTGCCAAGGGGGAAATGGGAGAGGCAAAACTGGTGTCCTGCATTTGAAGTCATCTGATTCAGGGACAGCATGGGGCTTTGCAGGGAAAGGAAAGCTAATATAAGGGAAAAGATTTGCCCTGCCAATTTTTTTTTTAAATTATAACCCGTTCATTACCTTAAGGTACCCTGGATTTGGCACTTTTCTGACTATAGGATCCCCATTAACGCAAACATTTGTTTTGAATTAAGTTTCTGCAATCCTCATGTTGCCCTGATCGAAAGTAGAAGTAAGACCTATATGCGTGGGGTTTAGAAACAGTTAAACTTCCTCCTAGCTCCAGGGAGGAAGCCATGTTTCTTCTGGCTAAACTTGCAGAGCCGGATTTCCTTTTGGCTTGTCTGCTGCCATGTGGCAGGTGCCTGGTGGGACTGGAGTAGCCCCAATATCCTCCGCTCGCCTACTTCCCCGCCCTGCATTCTGCTTGATCCCTCCTTACTTACATCAGACATTTTCTTCTTTTCCCGATCAAACTCTGTACGGAGCATGCTCTTTACGTCACTGTCCGATCCTTCCCCTTCCCTCCCTGGCTCCATTTTGCTGCAGAACTCCATGGCGCCCGGCAGTCGACCATTCATGGATCTTGCCACATTCCCATCTTTAATCCAGTTCAAGGCCTGCGGCCAAAATGGGCAGTATTACTTCATTCCTTCCCTTGCCTTTTCTCGGGCTTTTTTCAGTGCTAGTGCCTTTTGTCATTTTGATGCTGCTTTTGGCATATTATTGCCGCAGTCTGGGTGCAGAGCTGCCCTCTGGATGTTTTGGGTTAAAAGAGGCTGGATGAATGATGGTGTTGCCCTTTTTTTCACTGTATCTCTTTGGAAGGCTTTAATGGAAGAAAGCTTTGCATAAAATCTAGAATGCGGCTGCAGGAGATCACATGTGTCGCTCTTCAGGCTAGGGAAGGTCAACAGAAATTTTGGTAGGATCTGTCTTGTAGTTAACTACAAATAATCATCTTGGAATTGTAGAGGCAGCCAGCAAGGCAGGCTTCCTCTAAGTATCCAGATGTCCAATTGTAAAAAATATGGAAGATTTGCAGTGACAGTAATTTTCCCTCTTTCTAGGGTGGTTGGGACAGAAGAACGGATACCGATTCCACTCATGGATTACATCCTTAATGTGGTAAGTTCTCGAATAGTAGGTGGAGCTTAACATATAGCTTAGCAGGATGGGTTGTGAAAATACTTAATAATATTTTCAGCTATAACAAGGCAAGAGTTCAAAAATGAAATACCTCAAATACTTGTAAAGTTAAAATAATGCTGCTGCTGTGCTGGTTTTGTTGTTCAGTTGGATGGGGAGAGGAGTGGTATCCTTAAATTTGTTTGAAATATTGAAATAGAAGCAGTTTTACCAGTTTCTCTTTTGATTTTGATACTCATTTATTAAAATGTTCTGAGAATGTTGTGAAATGACCCAAAGCCTTATTTTTGGCCTTAATGTTCTTGTCTCTTAAAAAGTTGGGTGCATTTGGTCTTGACGGTATATATCCTATACTATACTAATAATATATACTATTGAATTAAAAGCTTGCTATGTTTTTCCATATCTCTTGATGTAGGTATACAACAGTTTGTAGAAGTCTTAATTCTTTCTTTCCTATCTTTCTGTCATTCTTCTGTCTCCCCAGATGAAATTTGTGGAATCAATCCTCAGCAATAATACAACAGATGACCATTGCCAGGAATTTGTGAATCAGAAGGGCCTGCTGCCCCTTGTGACCATCTTGGGCCTGCCCAACTTGCCCATAGACTTCCCCACTTCAGCAGCCTGCCAAGCTGTGGCTGGAGTCTGCAAATCCATATTGGTAAGGAGGAGAATACAACATTTCCCTTTCCAGAAGGTAATTATCACTGCCATTAAGTTGGAAGTACACACAAACTTCTGGAAATCCTACTCTTAATTCCCCCATGCACCTGTTAACAGGCTTTTGTTGACTGCATCCTTATAGCTGACAGAATTGTCTTCTATTTTTTGTTATGTTTGCAAAGTTTAGCAGAGGACCATGGTTGCCTTTTTTCTAGCAATCTTACTCCCTTAGATTCAGAATTGTCCTATATATTACCATAAAAAGTCTAGTGAAGAAAGAATCCATCAATGGGATGAAGCCGTAGAGCCTGTCCAATTATGATGAAAAGCAAAAAGGAGAAGCAAAGGCTCTGAGCATAGAGCTCTATATTACCATGAATATTGTATTGCTGATATTTGTAAGAACGTGGAAATTAATGGGTGAAATAGTTAGATTCTCAGTGTCAGTTTGTTGGCATGTTTTTGTTTAAAGAACAGGTTTATAGCTTTGTACTTATACATATATTCCTGAAGGTCTGTGAGTCCTACCGTTTCAGATTGGGAATTAATACAATACCAAGGACAGGGAACCTGTAGTCTTCCAGATGTTGCTGAACTGCAACTCTTTGTTGTTGGGTATATTGGCTGGCACTTGTAGGTATTGTGGTACAAGTCCCCCCCCCCCCCCCCCCGATTTCCAGTGTTAATGGAAAACATCAATGAGCTGTTACAGCTTTTGCCTGTTCAGTATGAATTTTAGGAACAAAGTAAGTTTCACATAACTGCAAGAATGAATGTATGAAGTGTGCAAATATGAATGAAATAAGTCATACCCATTTCTCTGATTTGCAAAATTTATACCAATTGCAAAATTTTTCTTTTGGCATTGTGCAACTTTGGAAATTTTGATTCAGAGTTTAATATTGACTCTAATAGTTGGCTTTTATGATGAAACTGTTTTCATGGAAGGCGATTGCCATTTTTGGTCAAAACTGCTTTATCAAGGCATAGGGATTGATCCAAGCAATATGGCTGCTGAGTAGAGTCCTGTGGGAATCCATTTGTACATTAATAGTAATGCCACATTTTGGGATCTGCATAGTATTTATAAGTGAACCATCATGGAACTCTCACTTGTCCATGCCAAAGCTTAATTTATGCCAAAGCTCAAGTGTTAGAAACAGGGCTTAATCCTGTAGTGCTTGAATAAAAGTATGTGCGTTTTCTTCTGAAGAGGTTTAGAGCTCTCTACTCTCCACAGAGCAGGTATGTGTAGAAATATCCTGATCATAGACCAAATGCTGCTGTTTCTAGGCAGGTTTGAGGTTGGTCGGTTCCCCACCACTACTAATTGAGCATTGATACTATAATGCTGCTGCTTTTACCCAGGAGCCAATAGCATGACAGAGTTCAAGGAAAACTAAAAATGGTGTTTACCCATTCATTGAATCAGCAGTTTCACAGCTTCTGTGCTAGTCATAATATTGCCCCTTTAGTAAATCCTTTACAACTGAATAAAAGTGGGTCAGAAAGAAGATCAACACAATATATCAAGCTATTAAGCACCATGAATAGTCCTTCTTTCATTAAAAAAATGAACCCATTTTCTTCTGATTTTGATATTTAGCGTAGACTAAATCTTTATTTAGCATAGAGTAAATGTTTTCAAATGATGCTGATTAGCAATTATAGGGCTAAGTCTAGGTCTGTTGTGTTATAGTATTCCAACAAGGTGGCATACGCTGAAATTGCAAGGTGTCAAGCAGTATGGCAGGTTCAGTGCTATTTTATATAACTGGCAAGACTAACCTGTTCCCTCCCTTCGAACTATAGGCAGTAAGGGTTGCAAGGATAGCAAACAACAACCCACTATCTTGTGAGATCATCAGGCTTGACACTGAAATTCTGTGACTAAGTCTTATAAGCTTTCCGTATGAAATGCATGCCTAGCTGAACATCTGTGTCTATTGGAGTCCAGTTTCTCAAGGCAAGTAGAACACCTATAGTAACAGTGAATACAGTTGGATGCAGAAATTTAGGCACCCCTGCTGAAATTATACATTTCAGTGCATCCCTAAGTGATCAGAAGTTGATGCAACCTTTACATGGTACAAAATCAAACCTGACTTCTTTCTACAAACTGGAATGCATATTGTCTATTCATGTGCGGTTGTTTATAGATTCAGAATAAGAAAACAGTAAATACAATAGATGGAAAAGTTTGGATGCCCTTTCAGTTAGAACTTTGTCATATCTCCTTTGGCAAAAACAACTTCCAAACATTTCTTATAGCCAACTAAGAGTCTTTCTAGCCTTGCTTTTGGAATTTTTTTCTTTTTTTGGTACTCTTCTGGTAGAAATAGTCTAGCTCAGAATTATTTGTAGGTTCCCTTGCATGTCCTGCATGCTTGAGATCTTCTTACGGATCTGGAGATTCTGAAAGTCATTCTAAAACTTCCCCTTTCTTCTAAGTAAACTGGAAGAGCTCTGCAAGGAAGAGTGGGAAATAAATCCAAAAGCAAGTATATATATAAATATAAATATATATAAAGTGTGATCAGGAGTGCCTAAATTTTTACATACAACTGCATATAGGTAGTCCTCGCTTAGCGGCCACAATTGGGACTGGCAATTCTATTGCTAAATGCCATGGTCACTAAGCGGAAAATTACGTGATTGTGACAGGCTTACAGCTTCACTTCCCCTTTGGTTATTAAGCAAAGCACCACAGTTGCTAAGCAAAACATCACATGATAGCAACTTACAATTTTACTTCCGCCTTCTCTACTAACTATGCTTGTTGCAAGCCAGTTGCAAAGCACACAAATGGTGATCACATGACTGCAGAACACTGCAACAGTTGTAAATGCGATGGCTGGTCGCAAAACTATTTTTTTTACACCGTTGTAACTTTGAACAGTCAATAAACGAGGCAGTCGGTAAGTGAGGACTACCTGTATTCATAATTATTGTTTGTTGTCCCCAAAGGATTAGTGACATAACACCTGGACCTCTTGCCATGTTCTCCAGTTTGGGTTTATAGCGGCTGGTCAGTAATAGATCATGTATGCTATTGCTTATCTAGGGTACATGCTTTCATATGCACTAAGCAGAGATGCTGTGTGTTTTAATAAATAAAAACAAAGTTGAATCTTTGGATTCTGAGGCAGTGTTAATGTCCCAGGATTTTTGTGTTCAGCCACCCATGGCTGCTGTATTTCCTTCAGGATTCCTGGTATAAAGACTTGTTTGACTTTTAAATAACAGATGGACGCTTGTGGATAGAGAAAATGTGTTACAGTAGTGATCTGAGGACCTGTGTGTCCACCTATATGGTCATATATTTCCACACACTTCTGATATGGCCATTGATGACCATACTTGACTGGGAAGGATATTTTGGGGAATGCACAGTTTGGCTTTGGAGCCTGATAGTCTCAGTCAACATGTACAACATTTTCTCTTCAGGAAGGCCAGATTTTTGTGGGCAATTTTGGAATGATAGTAATTAAAGCTGGTAATTCATAGAGTCTTAGAGTAGTGAACTGTGGCATTATTTCCTTTTTCCTCATTCAGTGTACATGGTCCATCGTTATGGTATTAAACATCTGATTTGAATTTGGCTTTTATGAATTTGGCTTTTATGCCTAACTGTTTATGTTATGTGGGCTATTTCTTTAACAGACCCATTCAGTGCATGTATAATCACACAGTCAGAAGGGATTCAGTATATAATCAATTAGAGATTCTGTCCTGTCAGGGTTCATGCATTATACTAGTTGCAGGGCATAATTTATCTTTCTTCCTTGTCGGGAGAGCTACAGAGAGTATAACCACTGATGTTATGAAATCACCAGCATAGGTGAAATAGAAATCTTTGGAACCTTTTTTTGGTTTTGGGGCTTATGGGGTACTTAAGGGGCAAATAAGTACCTTAAATGCTGCAGGTGCCTTTTGTCCCTTCCCAACCTCCCCCACAACAGGAAAAACCAAGTTTTTAAGGGGATCTATGGTGCCGATCAGATTTTTTTCCCCCGGAGTTACTCCTTGATGGGCAAGTATTACCCATCAGGGAGCAGGTTCTCAACCTGGGGGTCATTCAGGACTCAACTCCTGCTAGATAAGCAGATGGAGGCTGTGGCCAAAGGGGCCTGTGGCCAGCTTTGGCTGGTGCTCCAGTTGCAGACCTACCTGGGGCAAGAAGATTTGACTATAGTTACTCATGCCCTCATCACTACCTGATTAGACTACTGTAACATGTTCTACTTGGGACTGCCCTTAAAGAGTATTTGGAAACTACAGTTGGTCCAAAATGCAGTAGTGCACATATTTTGGGGCTTCCAGTGAGAGAATAACACTGGTTTTGTACACTCTGCATTAGTAGCTGATTAGTTTCCGGGTCCAATTTAGGATACTGTTTTGTAAAGTTTTCTATGGCTTGATACTTGGATATCTGCAGGACTGCCTACTCCAGTCAGTATCATCCCAACCAATCAGACCTATCAGGAAGAAACTGCTACAAATCCCATATTCTACGTTTGGGAGGCTGAAGTGAAAAGGTGCTGCTTTTGTGTAGCACCACTGACACTGACATTCTTCCTGTTGAGATCAGGCTAGCTCCCCCTTCGTAGGTTTTTTTTGGAAAGTATTGAAGACAGATGTTTCAGTGAGCCTTCCCTAATTTGATGGTACCATCTTTATTTTTTTTTTCTGGTTTTACTGTTGTATTGTTGTGTTTTTATTTTTGCAACATGTTTTACCTTGTATTTTTTTCTATGTAAGAGACCAAGATTCTTAGAAATATGTCAAATAAATAAATAAATAAATATTCTGGGATCTATGGGGCCCCAAATGGGATATTGGGTTAAGACATGAGACCTGGGAAGTGCAGATTGTTCATCCCTGCTAAAGAGGATAAATTGGAGTGTGGACCTGTATGTATATGTTGTGTTTGTATGGTGCACAAGTTGCTTGAATGCTGTTGTAAGCCAGATGGCGAGCAAATATGCAGAAGTATTAGTGTGGTTATCAGGGGAACGTTTTTTTTAAAAAAATCTGCTAATTCTGAATGTTAACTTGTTATTCAGTTGTATGAATACAATATCTAGGAAGGCTCCCAGTATTTCTTTGACAGAGAGTGCTGATGGATGTTTAGGAAGCCATAAGTCATGGCTTTAAACTGAACATCGTGGATTAGAGTTTAGTACAGTGTGTGGTTTTGAGGCAGAGACTTACATATTTTCGGGTGATTTGATGGATTGCACTATCCTATTTTCTGTATCCTAGACACTGTCTCATGAGCCAAAAGTCCTGCAAGAAGGGTTGCTTCAACTGGATTCCATCCTCTCTTCCTTGGAGCCTTTGCACCGGCCCATCGAGGAACCTGGTGGTTCGGTCCTGCTGCGGGAATTGGCATGTGCTGGCAATGTAGCTGATGCTACTCTCTCAGCCCAGGCCACCCCCTTACTCCATGCCCTGACAGCGGCCCATGCCTACATCATGATGTTTGTGCATACTTGCCGTGTAGGACAAGTAAGAACTGCTTTTTTGCCTTGTTCATTTCTTTTTTGAGCTTAATGCTACTTGATATCACCAATGCCTAATTCAGCTGTTCAGTAACATATAATCTCTTCTGTTTACAGAGTGAAATTAGAGCTATCTCAGTAAACCAGTGGGGTTCGCAGTTGGGTCTGAGTGTGCTGAGCAAGCTGAGTCAGCTCTACTGTTCACTAGTATGGGAAAGCACTGTGTTGCTGTCGTTATGCACACCAAACAGGTATGGGCATCTGATAGATGTGAAACCTACCTTGGTGGTGGTAAATTTGCTGGGCTGGAGATGGATAGAGCAAGAATGCTGATTTCTAAATAGTCATTTGGGTCACAAGAACATTATGGTGAAGGCCATAAGTCCAGTGAACCAGTTCAAATGTGTCAGTGGTTCTCTTGGTAAAAGGTGTCAGGAGCTGGGGGAATGCATGTAAGGGCATGTTGCAGAATGTGGCAAAGTGGAAGCCCTTTGTTCATCTTTCCTAAACAAGCAAAGGCAGCATGATAAGCCATGAGGAACTTTTTCTCCTGTATCCGCCACACCTCCTTGGAGACAGTTGGTTGAGGAAGAATTCACCAGTAGCTGAAGTGAGCTCCAGCCATTTCATAGCTCCTTCTAGCAGCTCTAAGAACGCTTAACAATTCCATTTCTGCTTCTTTAGCTAGGCTTTTTGTATTTAGCCCAAAGTTGTTTGGGGCTTAATTATTCAGTGTGGGGAAGGGAATGACAAGAGACCAAATGGAAATGGCCTGAAGCAGCCTGTGAGCCATCAGTGGTTCATTACTGACTGGGATATTGTCTAGGATCCTTGGTCCCTGTGGCACTGTAGTACTTCATTCCATTACTCCAAGTTGCTTACTATATTTTTTCCTGTTGTGAGAGAAGCCAGTGCATCTATTAGATGCGTGCTTCTTGTAGCAGTGTTTGACCTCTCTATGCTTGCAGTTTGCCTTCAGGTTGTGAATTTGGCCAGGCTGACATGCAAAAATTGGTGCCAAAGGAAGAGAAAACTGTACCAAGTGCTACCCAGGGAGCCAAAAAAGCAGGTATGGCTGGGAGACAGATGTTCTTACCTGTGGAGTTGAGATCCAATACGAAATTCAGATTTCCTAACCCATAAGCACGGTAGTGTGGGGGCGGGAGGGTGTATTTGGCAGAAAAGCCTTTTGCACTCTGGCCTCTGTGTATCCCTGGTGGCAAAGTATAGTAGCCAGCTATCTTACCAATCTTCTTAGGCTTCCCCTGTACAGCAGTGAAATTATTGTTCTATTTTATGCTTTACTGAAGCAATTTCAAGACTAATAAATCAATTTCTGACCAGGCAAGAAGAACTGACTTAACAGAGGAGGCTGCATATTCACATAACTAATTTTTTCAAATGTTTTCTCTTGCTGGGAAACTATCATTTAATGAGGTGCCTGGGGGAGTTTGACTTTGACAGTTCATCTGAGATTAAGGTTCCTACCTTGCTGTTTGTGGCCTCCTCTGTGGTTTCTGCTTTTGTTCTCTCAAACACTTCACTTAGCCTGCCTTCATTGTACAGGGTTATCATTTTATAGCTTCTAAAGATTTTCTATGCCTGTAGTGATGCTTCCATTAGGATCTATTGATATCTGAATTAATGAACATTTTAGTTCCTCCTAAGTGAAATTGTGGGGAATAGGCTGGCAGAAGAATTCTTTGAACTAGAACTGAATGATTTATCAGCGTTGCTTTTTGCAGATGGTGAACCAGAGGCAGTGGGAGCCGGAGCCATGGAGGCTTCTGCCCAAGGCCTACTAGAAGGAATTGGTCTTGATGGTGACACCCTGGCACCAATGGAAACTGATGAGCCTAGCTCTTCTGATCCCAAGGGGAAATCAAAAATAACCCCAGCCATGGCAGCTCGGATCAAGCAGATCAAGCCCCTCTTATCAGGTGAGAACAGAAACCGTTGGAACCAGTTCAGAAAAAAGAGGAGAGCTTTTGAATGGAATGTCATACCTGTGATTCGAGAATTCTAACCACAGTTCTGTTTTGTGACTTGCCTTCCCGTTGCAGGTTTGTAAAGGAAAAGGTTTAGAATGTGATCCTTTATTAGCATAGCTATATCAAGATCCCAGAATAATTTTTATGACAGAAATAGACAACTTTTCTGGGCCAGTGAGCACATTTTGAATATTGGGAGCATATTGTGAGTTCTCTCACTGGTTGCTGTGCCTGGGAGACTTCTGTGTTAACAACATGGCTGCCATGATGATCCTAAGCACAATTTATGAGAAAATAGAATAGTGAGTTGCTGCTTAGAGTATTCTCTAGTCTTCTAGAATGTGCCTTTGCTGTGTTTTTTTTTCCCCCAGGCAGGCCAGTATATAGTATTTCCAAAGTGTTGAGCTACAGCCATGCACCATTATGATTTTCTGGGGACCTGGAAAATCTTTTAGTGAGACTTTTATGAGGCCAAATTCTTATTCTTACAGATAAAGAGACTTGAGACTGGGACACTGCTTTGGAATGCATTACCTTCCTCTTCATTTTTAATAAAGGAATGTTTGAATTTATTCGTTCACTTATTCTCTCTCTCTCTGTCTCTCTCTCTCTCAGCATCTTCTAGGTTAGGACGTGCTTTGGCAGAACTGTTTGGGTTGCTGGTCAAACTGTGTGTTGGTTCTCCAGTACGACAACGTAGGAGCCATCATGCTGCTAGCACCACTACTGCTCCCACGCCTGCTGCTCGCTCAACAGCCTCAGCGCTCACCAAACTACTCACCAAAGGGCTTTCCTGGCAGCCCCCACCATATACACCCACGCCCCGCTTCCGGTAAGTCCTGCTGACTACTAATTTGGGTTCATCCCACAACGTTTGTGGGAAAGGGAAAGCTTATTCTAGACTTCTTAGAAAGAAATGTTTTGCTGCTCTTCATAAAGGTTTGAGAAATCAGTAGCAGAGTTTTGAGCTTCTTGACTAACAGAATTGTTTTTGCTTCTAGTCTGACTTTTTTCATCTGTTCTGTTGGTTTCACCTCACCAATGCTGTTTGATGAGAGGAAGTATCCCTACCACCTGATGCTGCAAAAATTCTTGTGCTCTGGAGGCCATAATGCTCTTTTTGAGTAAGTCCGTGCTGGTTTATTCAGGCTATGAAATAATTCATTAGTTAATTATGATCTTTGAAATTCAAAGATATGGGTGATTAGTTACTGTATCTGGAAATGAAACAGGCAGTTAAGAGAGTGCAGAGCACAGTGCTGTTGTGACAGTTATTGCATCTCTTCTAGAATGAGTCCAATACATTTTGTTTAATCAGTTTAAAAGGTAGCAATCATATTTCAGCTCAGCAGATTTTAGATAAGGATACACCTCTCAGAAAAGCTGCTGAAAGTTCCACTGCCCTTATCGAGTTTCCCAAACTGGAGGGAGTATGGCTTATGAGTCAATTCATAGCAGAGTTTAATGGCTGCAAAGACCTGTTTTGAAAAGTGTTAAGTCAACCCTTGAAAGGATCATGGTAGCGTCTGTAGTTCTTCTGAGACCAAAAAAAAAACAACCATCCAGATAAAATGATAGCAGCTGTCAAATATCAAGTGAATGCAGGGTTTATGCCAGTGAAGATCCAGGTTTGGAAAGAATATTGGAAGAATCATCTCTTGGTTAAGACAGGGACAGAAACTAATTTAGAGAGAAAAGAAAGATCTTTGTGCAGAATCATTTTATGTAAAAGACCAGATAAAATTCATCACAGTGCAGTGTTCATAGTTCTTTGGAACAATCCAACAAAGACATGGCAACAACAATAAAAGACTTCCTTTATTATTGCAAAAGAATAACACATTGTCATCAGCTTGAATTGTTTGGAAGCTGACTATGCGCCAGAAAGAAATTCCATGAAAGGGTGGTATAAGATTGGGGAATTAAGCATTGAACAACACTTTAAAAAAGGTTTAACCATTGGGTGAAGAAACACAAAAGTTCATCAGCCAAACTGTGAAAGGCTGAAGTTACTTTTAAATGAGCTTTAAAAGACAACTGTGAAAAAACACTAGTAAATTAAGCGGAAAGTCTAAAACCTGCATAACACTTAGAGAATTTTTGCCTATTAACATTTGGCTTGAGTATTAAAGGCTTTCAAGACACAGCTATAATCCCAATTGTTACTTTTGAGAATCCACTATCTGGTCATCTTCCAAACAGTGAACTTGAGGCTTTGGATGTCTGAGCAGATCTTTAACTTTTCCATCAGCAGTGAGATCTACAGTAAGAATAATTGTGAGATGAGGAAATTGGTGAAAATACCAGTGATGCATTCTGTTCTAACTAAAATGGAAGAATGGTATTAATAATGTCTAATCAAATGAGGCAGTCCACATAAACATGGTCCACTATGATAATGTGACCAGCTCTGTTCCCAGAGTGAGTAGTAAAACAATTCTGAAGAACATTAAAACTGAGATGGAGAGCAGGACAAGATCCATCCTAAGCACTTTGATCCAAGGGAGTTTTGTCATGTTTTTTTGACTTGGAAATAGATCCCAGAACCTGTACTAGAACAGCCAGCACAGGTATTGGAGAGCCTAGCATAGGCAGAAGGTCTGGTAGTCGTGGGCTGGGCGTACAATTCTCAGAAGAAAGGGTGGGTGGAATGAGCAGACAGTTGGCATTGTGTGGATTGTCCTTTCCTTTTATTCAGGCTCAACTGATTCTTAGCTTTAGGAAGGTACCCTATGGCCTCTCAATATTCAGTCATCTGCTGGGGGTCAGAGGAGCTAATGGATCTGATATGGCAGCAGTTGCTGGCACTGGACTAGGAGATTAGAATGAAAAGTGCATACTGAACTTGGCATGGTGGAAACAGTTGTGATAGTGGACCCTTCAGGACTGAAGTAGCCCCAGAATCAGCTACATTGATTGCTTGTTCTGCAAAGACATTTTCAAATGAGAGTAAACAGAGGAACTGGCTACCTGCTAATGGGAGCTTGCTGTAACAATTCTTGTCATAGATAAGATACAGAAAGCTAACTATCCAAGGAGATGAGCTAGAACAGGGAAATGTCTTGAAAGTGGTGGAATGCTTTAGAAAGATGCATGATGTTGCCATTGTGTTGGCTGGAATAAAATCTTATATTTAAAGGCACTTAATCTATTTACTACAGTGGCCCAAATTCTTACAGTTCAATCACAGAGCATTATAAGGAATAAAAGCCAACTCCATTCTTGGCTCCAGTGTTTGTCAACAGTGAGAAAGATTGCCAGTAATGGTTCGTGATTGTGAGGAACTTGGAGACAGCACAAGATGATCTAGAAAAGAATCCTTCAAGTCAGTGGTGCAGTTGGTAGATGGGCTCCAGGGCAGAGATATAACCTTGGTGGAATTGTGTAGGAAGAATAAGAACCAAATGCTTAGAGGATATAATCACTTCACTTTCCACCCTCCCCAGGACTTTCAACTGGGCCCTTTCCATGGGAGGCAAAGTTCCAGTTGCTGAAGGATTGGAACACCCGGATTTGCCTGATGGCACAGGCGAGTTTTTGGATGCCTGGCTCATGCTGGTGGAGAAAATGGTGAATCCCACCACAGTGCTGGAATCTCCCCATTCCTTGCCTGTGAAGCTGCCAGGTGGGCAGAACTACCTGCAGTTCAGTGCTTTGCGTTTCCTTGTGGTAACACAGAAGGTGAGTAGCTGCGGTTTCTTTCTCCCCCTTTTTCTTTTTCAGCCAAAGCAAAGATTATACAGAAGTGAAATATGTAGGACTATATATTCCATTCCACCAGCAGTGTACTTTACTATAGCAAAGTCGCTTTGATCAGTGTAAATAAGAATATATTGTCTTGTGGGATAGGAAAACTGATCTATCTTACGTTGTTGTTCAAAATGTTACTGAAATCCTAAATTATTAGCATTTAATGTTTGCTTATACCCCTTGGTTGTATTATCTGTCCCATGCTGTCTTGTATATGTAGAATGTACTATTTGATGCATTCTAACATCCCCCCCCCTTTTTATAAGTGATTTTTGTATCTAGAAAGTGCGTAGTTCTAACTTCCATTTCTGACTTTACAAGGAGGAAGCTCCATATAGAGCTACTTTTGCTTGCTTGTCTCCTGTATTGTGCAGGCAGCTTTTACTTGCATCAAAAACTTATGGAACCGTAAGCCACTGAAAGTATACGGAGGACGTATGGCAGAGTCCATGTTGGCTATCCTGTGCCACATCCTGCGTGGAGAACCAGTTATCCGTGAACGTCTTGGCAAGGAGAAAGAAGGAGCACGAAGTGAGGAAGAGGCAGGGCAAGAAGAAGGTGGTGCCCGAAGGGAGCCCCAAGTGAACCAGCAGCAGCTACAGCAGGTAGAAATCAGTCTATTATTTTAGTGCTTTGCAAAGGTTGCATTCTTGGTTTAAGCCCTTCTCTTTTGGGGATGTAGTTGACTTTTAACTGAGTCTTCTGGTTGTCTTCTGCTTGCATATCCAATCCCTTTATGAAGTTTTCTGCCTCTGCCTATTTTCAGCTGATGGACATGGGCTTTACACGAGAGCATGCTATGGAAGCTCTGTTGAACACCAGTACCATGGAACAAGCCACAGAGTATCTTCTGACACATCCTCCACCCCTTATGGGTGGGGTTGTAAGGGTGAGGCAACCTAGCAGTTTAAGACTATTTGATTTATAGAAATTTCTTAGCTTCCTTTATTCTAGATTGTTCATTCCCAGTTTTTGTTCTTTTGAGGGCTGCATTGCCTTGGAATTGGGGGGTCCACATGTTAGTGATGAATGGGCCTTAAGCCACCTGCAAGCAGAGCCAAAAAGGGTGGGACAGACCATTTTCCCTCCTTTTGATATATCTTGTTTTGCTTTGTATCTTTTTCTGTTTTTATCACAACAGTTAAGCTTGGGTTAGTGTGATTGTGATGCTCTTAGCTTGGAAGATTTCTTTGATGAGTGTACTGAAAAGAGGGCTCTACTCCCACCTGAATGTTATATAGATTTAGTTGATAAAACTGTCTAGCTTCCTTTAGGCTGAAGATTAAGTTGGATTCCAGTAGCCAATCACTAATCTTCCAGAGCTGTTTGTGGGTTGTCTGGCAGGATCTCAGCATGTCTGAAGAAGATCAGATGATGAGGGCCATTGCTATGTCCCTAGGACAAGACATCCCCATGGACCAAAGAGCTGAATCCCCAGAGGTAAAATACCCCAAAGCTATCATATTGTGATTCAGAGTGCTGGATTGAAAAAAATATTGCTGAAGTTTAGTGGAAAGAAGTCTTTATGGCTCCATTCTTATATTTAAAAGTTTCAGAATTGTGGTGAAAAATTATGATCATAACAACTAAGGCCCAACTTTTATTGGCAATAATAAGATAGCTGCAGACAACAAGAATTTATTTATTTATTTGTTTGTTTATTTATTTATTTATTTATTTGGTGGGAGGTAAGCAGTTTAGTTTCTAATATTTCAAAAACCACTTGTGCTGGTTTTGACTTACAAAGCTTTATAAAGTCCTTGGAACTGAAATAATTACAGGAGTATCTCTTCTGCATAGAGGTGGCCTGCCCAATTTGTCCAGTGCAAACCTCCCCCCAGCATCTTTTAATGGATCCGCCACGTAAGGGAGGTGAAGGGAGCGGGGGAGTTTTTATGCTGTAAACTGCCAAGAACCATTTTTGTTAAAACCAGTGGTATATAAGCAAATGAAGTAAGTATAAACCAGCTACTCTTTCTTTCTAGGAAGCTGCATGTCGAAAAGAAGAAGAAGAACGCAAGGCTCGAGAGAAGCAAGAGGAGGAGGAAGCCAAGTGTCTGGAGAAGTTCCAGGATGCAGAACCTCTTGAGCAGGAAGAGTTGCACAACTTCACCGACACCATGCTACCTGGCTGCTTTCACCTGCTGGATGAGCTCCCAGATACAGTGTACCGTGTCTGTGACCTCATCATGACTGCCATCAAACGTAATGGGGCTGATTATAGAGATATGATCCTCAAACAAGTTGTGAATCAGGTAGATTAAATTCTTATGCTAAGAAAGCATTGCCTCAGTATTTTCTTAAGATGGGGGGTTATCTTAGATAGTTTAGGGGAAAGAAAAATATCTTTCCAGGAGCTTTTGACTATAATTGCCAACATCTTTAGCCAAAGCCATACCTCCTTGGGCCTAATGAGTATTGCAGCCCATAATATCTTGAGTATCTGGATCAGACTGTTCTACATTTCTCTGCATACTAGGGACAAACTAATATATACTAATAAGCTACGGACTTTGGATTGAATTGGAGTTTAGATTTGAGATCTTATAAGGCAAATGATCCAGGCGTCTTTAGCTACATTTTATTACCTGTAGTTTCACATGTCCATGGTTTTGGACACATCATTATGTTTGGAGGATTTCAGAGTGGGGGTTTTTGTCTCTGTGTTTATGTGTGTTACTTATTCATAAAATATTTTTTTCAAGGTCTCATGATTCATGGTTGTTAAGTTAAACAGGCCCCCATCACCTTTATATAATTTTTGGAGCAATATACAAGATGGGTGAAATATTCAGGAAAAGTCAATAATCCAATGATAAGTAGCACAGATATTTCACATGTATGTAGTTGATGACAAACAAAAAATACATGTTTGTTAAATATAACGGTATATGCATAGTATTTAACTTTCACAAATAGCAAAAAAAAAATCCACTTCTGTCTTGGGAAACATTCATATTGTATTTAAAGTAATGCCCAGGTTGAAATAAAAATACTAGAAGATCCAGGATGAAACATCTTGCAAGCATGACATTCAGTTCCAGGTACTGTGTAAATGGAAAAACGATTTCATTAATAAAACAGGAATATAACATAGCTCATAGAGGGCTATTGACCCAGGTATGATCCTGCTGATTGGCTTCTTGGTGCCACTGATAACATACTTTTCTTTTGGCAGGTGTGGGAAGCTGCTGATGTCCTCATCAAGGCAGCTCTGCCCCTCACTACAAGTGATACAAAGACTGTCTCTGAATGGATTAGCCAGATGGCTACCCTACCTCAGGCCTCCAATCTGGCCACACGTATCCTGCTGTTAACTTTACTATTTGAGGTGAGGCAGATAACTGTGGTTTGAGCCCAGGAAAATATGTGGCTTCTTTAAGGAGGTGCCAGCAGTACAGCAAGTGCATGCACAGCAGATCCAAGATACCTTTTCCACTTTGGATCCAAATAGCTGTCTTTCAGTACTGTCTTGGGAAGATTGGGTGGGAAGTGGCGGGGGTGAGCAAGACACAGCATTAAAGTGTTTAAATTAACAGTTTACATGTTTCATTATAGATAGTAGCTTGCTATGTATATATATGTGGCTAATTGTCTTCTTCCTGTTTCATTGTTTTGATTGCTAAGTATTACTCCCACCCCAAAATTTCAAATATAGATGGGATTAGATCTAGGTTCTACCACTTAATTCATTCCGTTTTTATTTGTTGGCTACTTTATTCATGTGATGGTATGTGGGAAAGACCTTGAGAGAGAGGGCCAAGAGACCCTACCAAGGGACAGTCAGATAAGAGACAGTATAGCTCACAACTAAATAGTGGGCAGGGCAAGAGGCTCAGAAGGGATCCTCCCTAGTTTCTTGGGCTGTAAAGGAGATGGGGGAAAAGGTGTATTTTCAGACTTGCAAGATTCTGCCAGTGTAGCTTTACAATAAAGTAGAATTAGCTCATCTGGTTGTGATTCTTATCTGGTTTACCCTGCAAGGCCAACAATTCACCCATAGCCACTTTTTTCAACACTGAATGTCACAGTGAAGAATCATGAAATGCCGGATCTTCAGCTGATCATGGATAGGATATAGAGTTTACTCTGAATTTCTGCAACAACTATCAATAGTTAATTTCTCTGCCAAGAAAAAGTCAATTTTGGAGCCAATACACTTTTATACAATTAAGATGATACTTAGAATTCTATTTGTTAAAACAGAAATAGGCAGCTTGTATCCTCTGGATGTTTTGGCCTGCAGCTATCACTGGCTTAACATTGGCCATGCTGACTGGGGTGGATGGCAGTTGAATTCCAAAATACCAGATGACATCAGCTTGCCCATTTAAAGTATATATAAGCAATTATTTTTGAATTCAGGTAGATGGCAAAGTTCTCTGTAGAAGAACAGTTGCTTGGCAGTATGAAGATTCTAAATGATCATATGTTCAGTGGTCCACTTCTTATTTAAGCATTCATGTTACTATATTTAATGAACATTTTCAGGTGGAAAGGAATATAATAAATTAACTAAAGCAAAGGGAGAGAAATAAGAGCTCTAGACTGCATTCCATGCTACCTAATTCTATGAGTTTAGCTTTTTTCCCCCTCACATGTGAGCTAAAGTCCTGTGCAGTAAAGTGGATTTTAAGTTTCAGGCTACAACATCTTGAATGCCTTTTTGGTTGTCTGTATAGTAGGTGAAATAGTTTGTTTTGATACAGTGGTGAACACTTTATCTTGATTAATTCCTCTTTGCTGCATGGATACTGATCTTTTTGTTTTTAACTGCCTATAGGAGTTGAAGTTACCATGTGCTCGTGTAGTAGAATCAAGTGGAATTCTCAATGTTTTGATAAAACTGTTGGAAGTGGTACAACCTTGCCTCCAAGCTGCCAAGGAACAGAAGGAAGTGCAGACACCAAAGTAAGTAATAAACTGGATATGGACTGAAGTTGGAAAGCCCTAACCTAGTGTCAGCTTTCCAAATTTATGCTGTACTGAGGCTTTGCTTCAGGCTTGTTTGTGCTTTGAATTACAGTTTGATAATTGTATTTGTGATGGTTGAGTAATATAGGATGCATTTACTAGCCTAGGTCTGGGTTGGGTTTCTGTCTGCTGTCAGGTCTACAGCATTGGAGTTCCATGCATTTCAACCTAGCTGGACCAAAAGGTGGAAAAGCCAGAAGGCCTTGGCAGTATTGTTATCTTGGCAGGGTTACAATCTTGAATGGGCTACAGCATCTTAGTCTAAACCAGACCTACTTAATGAGATTGTTTTTGAATGTACCTGCACAGAAAGTCAGAATATAAATTTTTTAAAAATGTTCTGGCTTTCCTGGCCTTATCAACTTTCTCCTATAGGTGGATCACCCCTGTGCTGCTGCTAATTGACTTCTATGAGAAAACTGCTATCTCCTCCAAGAGAAGGGCCCAGATGAACAAGGTATGAGCCCAGATGGTTGTAGGGGAGGTGCAAATTCTTGGTGGAAAGAAAGGTTCTGGCTGTTAGAGGTGGTAAAAACATTCAGACCAGATAAACCTTTGTGCTAATTTCCCCCAAAGTAAATGCTCTCGTGCTGTTAATCCAAGCTGTGCTAATATTTCAGCAGCACAAAATATAGTTCTAGGCCTCCTCAGCAAAATTTGATGCATATGTATCATTCTAGTTCCATTATCCAATTATACAAGGCTTTAAAAATCAAATTGCTCTGTATGTATCCAACTGTCCAAGATTATTTTTCAACAGATACAGTATTCTCATCACAGTGAATCTTCAGTTTATTTTTTCACTGTACCAAATATATACAGTACATCTCAACTGAAGACATTTACTGAATATGCAGAAAATAAGAAAGGGAAGGAATGACAACCTCTCAAACAAAAGCTTTGTTGACAAAAGGTTTTGTGGTACTCTAAGGATTAATAGATAAGGCATAATCCTTTGGAAGCTATGCAGGTGGTTGGGACCAGCAACTCAGTCATTAAGTGAAGCAGTATCTAAGTGAAACAGCAACTGTGCTTATGATCTTACTTAGCTTTCCTTTGTTTTACAAACCTGAGAAGGTCGTGAATGCAAGGATTGGTTGTAACTGAGAACGGTTGCTGTACAAGGCAGTCGCTAAATGAGGACTACCTGTATCTACTTCATCAAATTTATTTGACAAAAAGGGCAGTAGCCAATAAAATTTCATTGTTACTCAAGCATTCACAATGAATTCTCCCAGATGCCAAAAGATTTGTCTTAAGATGCAGCATTCATTCATTCATTCATTCATCAATCAAAATGGATCTTCTGCCTATTCTTCCAATTCAAGGTTTTTCCCAAGATTAGGCAAGACTGATCACACCCTCTGCTGCTCACGTCTTCTTGACTTTTCTAGAGTCAAAAAATAAAACTTGAGAGTCCCTTTGGGGCAAGTGCATGTATATGGCTCAATTCTTTTTCTTTATATCTCTTCTGCTGCTTTAAGTGAAATATATTTTATAGCTGGATACAATCTTTAACAGAAAAGAATATTAAAATGTCATGTTCACAAAATGAATTTACATCCTACTTTTGATTTCAGAGGTTGTTGAAGAGTATTTAGAAGAAGGTTGGTGGATGTTACTTCACACATCATGCAAAATA
Source organism: Liasis olivaceus (assembly GCA_030867105.1). Classification (NCBI taxonomy): domain Eukaryota; kingdom Metazoa; phylum Chordata; class Lepidosauria; order Squamata; family Pythonidae; genus Liasis; species Liasis olivaceus. The sequence continues at coordinate 144,546,260 of CM061348.1, forward strand.
AGACACAGATACAGTTTCCACATTTTGTTTAGCTCTTAAGGAAGGATGTGTGAATGTAGGTTGTAAAATTGGAAGGACAAAAGATTAACCTTTGTCAGATTAATGATAACTTTGATATTTGTGTTGTGTGAAGTGATGGAAAAGGGTAGAGTGCCTCTGAGCATACACTGAGTACCTTTAATCAGTACTAAGTGAGTGTAGCCCCTTTGGGAAATTTAAAGGGGTATATGGGATAGGACTAGAACTGATAGGCTCCAAGGCTTGTACTACTTCCAGTAGAGGTTTAAGAAGTTAATTGGCTTTCTTAAACTAGCATATTGACAAGCATTTGCCTCTAGTTTTAGTTTGGCATATTTTATTTTGATCAGTGACCAGTGCAGCACCTAGTTTTGCAAATAAAGGCAGACAGTCATTTCCTCCTGCGCTGGTTCCATCTGTTTTACATCATCCAACATTTGCCATGGTGTTTTTAATCTGAAATGGTGCCTTGCCTCGTTTTAATCTCCTAGGGCTTGCTTTTGAGTGGGCATGCCTAGAATTTCAATGTAGGGTGCTTCTAAGAGTCTTCTTTTTTCCTCCAGTACCTTCAGGCTAATGGCAACAATTGGCGTTGGTTTGACGATCGTTCAGGCCGATGGTGTAGTTACAGCGCAAGTAATAATAGCACTATTGACACAGCTTGGAAAGCGGGAGAGACTAGTGTTCGTTTCACTGCTGGCCGGCGGCGCTACACAGTGCAGTTCACCACAATGGTGCAGGTATAAGCTTTCCATTCTCTGCTCAAGTGTTTGGTTTGGGATGAGCACGTGGGGTGATTCTGATCCTCTTGTATGTTTCCTGGCTGCAAAGGTGAATGAAGAAACTGGAAACAGAAGGCCAGTAATGCTGACCTTGCTCAGGGTTCCTCGACTTAGCAAGACTGTGAAGGAAGGTAGTGGACCAGAACTGGAGAGAACCTTGGAGGAAGGGAAAGAAATGGAAAGCAAGGTTAAGGAGGAGAAGACAAATGGTACTAAATGCATATTCTTAGCTCTGTTTTTTACAACAACCCATAGATTGAACTTGCTCCCTCACATCTGTTTTCTCTCACCCTATCAGACAGCCCTGTGCCTGCTGACAGCCTAGCCCCAGAGAAAGAAGCACCACCAGAAGAGGTGAAACCCTCAGAAATCCTAATCCAAGGCCTGACAGAGGAGATGGTGACAGTGTTGATCCGGGCCTGTGTGAGCATGTTGGGTGTGCCTGTGGAGCCAGACACTCTGCACGCCACGCTGCGCCTCTGTCTGCGCCTCACCCGCCACCACAAATACGCCATGATGTTTGCCGAACTCAAGAGCACGCGCATGATCCTGGGCTTAACACAGAGCTCTGGTTTCAACGGCTTCACCCCTCTTGTCACCCTGCTTTTCCGACACATCATAGAGGATCCCTGCACATTGCATCACACCATGGAGAAGGTATAGTTGTCCTTGTGCTGTCTACGCCAGGGGGGAGGTGGAGCCATAATTGCTTGCTTTCCTGGATAATTTATAGATTGATGAAAAGGCCTGGCTCTGCTCAGCACTGGGAATAAGTTGGTTCTGTATTCATGGAGTCATAGTGTTGTAATGAAATGGGGGATCATTTAGGCTGATGCCCTGTTCCACTTAATACAGAATCTGCAGCACAAGAAGGCACTGCAAGATGGCAAGATATCTGGCAAAGGGATATCCACTTGTTCTTAAATACTGTTTCCACCACTGTACTAATTTATAAATTGCATTCTCTGTGCCCAAGTGCCCAAGGCAACGTACAGTGCAAATAACAATCAAATATGTATACTCAGAAACACATTGTGTTAAACTATAATATAGAATTCCAGATGCAGCTTGACCAGATGGCATAGAGTGATTTCAACACTGTATTTCTACCGATTCAATCTAACAACTCATTAGCTCTTTTTTTTTTTTAGCAACTGCATCCCACTGTCAGCTCCTGTTTTAGTTGATCCTATGACATGAGTGGTTGTCAAGGCAGGTCTCCCTAATTCAGATATCTGTAGTTTTATTCTATCTCTATTTCTATATAAGTGCAGGTCTCATACAAAATGATTGTGAGAAAACTCTGCTTTCTCTTAGCTGTCCTGCTTTTTATTTCAGACTTTGCATCTGAGATCCCAGCAGACTGGTCTAGTGGTATTGATTTTTCAGATGCCTTCACTCACCTGCCTCTTCCTTTTTGTCATCTCTAGGTTGTACGCTCAGCAGCCACTAGTGGAGCAGGCAGCACCACTTCAGGTGTGGTGTCGGGCAGCTTGGGCTCCCGAGAGATCAACTATATCTTGCGAGTGCTGGGCCCAGCTGCTTGCCGAAATCCTGAGATCTTCACTGAGGTAGCCAATGGTTGCATTCGTATTGCCCTGCCTGCTCCCCGTGGCTCCGGAACTGGTAAGTAATTCATAACTCTGCTGGTTCTCCTGCAGTGACCAGACTAGTGTGTGTGCAGGCATGCCAGGACCTGGATTTTGACTGTTCATATTTGAGACAGAAGATGATCTGGATCAGGGATAAGGAGGAGGATTGCTTTCAATAGTAGACCTTTTGTGTAACCCCCCCTCCCCAAAAACAGATATAAACATGGTGAACTCCATTCCCCTTTCCATCCTCTTTTTCCAGGTCTTGTTTGTAATGTTGGCGGCTCTAGTTCTTTTTATTCTTTCTCCTTTTGCTCCCCAAGCCTCTGACGACGAGTTCGAGAACTTGCGGATTAAGGGCCCTAATGCTGTGCAGTTAGTGAAAACCACTCCAGTTAAACCTTCACCACTACCTGTCATACCTGATACGATCAAGGAGGTGATCTATGACATGCTGAATGCTCTGGCTGCCTATCATGCCCCTGATGAAGGTACATTATACCTGGTGACAGAATAGAAGGGAACTCTATTAAAGGTGTTGGTTATCACCTTTAAAACCCTACATGGCATGGGTCCAGGTTATCTAAGGGACCGCCTCTCCCCTATGACTTCAACCCGTCCCACCCGATCACACAGAGAGGGCATGCTTCGGACCCCCTCAGTGAAAGAACTTTGACTGGCGGGGTCCAGAAGGTGGGCCTTCTCTGCGGTAGCCCCTGCTCTTTGGAACATCCTGCCCCCGGAGGTGCAATTAGCCCCCACACTCCTGGCCTTCTGTAAGGCTTTGAAGACCTGGTTCTGCCACCTGGCCTGGGGTGGGGTGAGAATACAAGCATGGGGATGGCTAGTCCCATAGAGGATGCCTTCAACATCAGGTTTTTCATCCTCTTGGTCTCTCCTTCGTCTTTTTAGTAATGTTTTAATTTAAGGTTTTATGTGTTTATTTATTTTATGTTCTAATGTTTGTTGTGAATTGCCCAGAATTCCCCCCTTGGGGGGAGATGGCCAGTTGAAAAATTTAATAAATAAAATAAAATAAATAAATAAAACTCTGTATGTTTGGCCCCATAGCTTTTGACTGCTGAAGTGTCTGTGCCTTTTTATTGGGAACCCTATTCTAAACAGTCCTGCCATTTTCCCCAAATGTACCGTATACATTGTTGAAGCCAGCGCTAGTATGAACTTTTCCTTTGTCCCTAGAAAGAGCAGTTCCGTCGGGGTTCTTAGTTTTTCTTTCAGCAAGTCACACAGTAAAAAAAGTATCTTAAGTTATAAATACCTTTCCTTTCTGGAAAAGGTAACTCCGTTTTGGCCAAATTGTGCAAGCTTAACACTGCTTTCTCCTGAGAATATACTACCTGTGGACCTGCTTTTGTTTCTCTGTTTCCAGTAGACAAATCTGAACCCAAAGCAAATGCTACTAATCAGGAGGTGAGCCAGATTCTACAAGATATGGGGGACGATGTGTATCAACAGTACCGCTCTTTGACCCGCCAGAGTAGTGACTTCGATTCTCAGACAGGCTTTGGCATCAATGTGAGTCCCTCTGAGTGTCTCTGCAGCCAACACTCTAAGTAGTTCTGTTAATTCTAGGATAACAAGTGGCATGAAAATGTGTCTGCTTGTCATGTATGGAACTCCATCCCATTTGGTGCATTTTAAGTCATTCACTATGTCTTCCCATTCTTTCTCTCTAGGCTCAAGTCTTTGCTGCTGATAGTGCAGCCTCTGAGATTCCCCAGTCTGGAACTCCCCAAGGCGATGGTGCGTGCCAGTTTTATTGATGATGCAATCCCAAGCTAAATGCAATGTCTAATACCTCTGCTGGCATATCCTTTGATGTTCTTATACATTTGGAAGTTATTTGACTAAACTGATTAGCCTCTAAATATCATTCCCTTGTACCAATTACTTTAAGTGAACTCCTTGTCTTAGTTGTAAAGATGCAATTTCTCCATCCTTTCCTTTTTTCTGCTGTTCCAGTGTGAGATCAAACTGTTACCTTAATTGGATCTAGCCTAGTGTTCTCCCACCTACAGCTTCCAGATCTATATCTATATAGATATACTATAACTTCCAGTATTCCATATCAGTATATATAGCCACAATATATCTGGAGGGTACCAAGTATGGGCAAGCTGATCTGGTCTCAGATGTTCTGAGATTAGATTTCTTGGGATAGCAGCTCTTCCACTGATGGATCCTTTCCTTTCTAACCTATAGCTTCTACTCCTGAAGAATCTAGAGAAAATAAGAAGGATAAGGATGGTGATAAAACTGCAGAGGAGAACAAGCAAAAGGCTAAGGGGAGCAAGCCCCTTATGCCCACCTCTACTATTCTGCGGCTCCTGGCAGAGCTTGTGCGCTCATATGTGGGCATTGCTACATTAATTGCCAACTACAGTTACACTGTGGGCCAGTCCGAACTTATAAAAGAGGTAAGAAATTCTAAATGTACTGGTTGACCAGCACCAAGCACTGTGGGCTTGGAAGCAAGGTAGAGCCAAGGAAAGATGTTGAGGGCCAGTATCCTAAATTAGCCCAGTGGACAGTAGAAAGCGTCAATTTACAGAGAATTGTAATTTGGGTGGTGGTGTTGCTAAGGGAAGAAGATGGGGATTCTGGCTTTTCTTTTCCTACTGATCTCTTACTGGAACATTTCAGGACTGTAGCGTTTTGGCTTTTGTCCTGGACCATCTGCTGCCCCACACCCAGAATGCTGAAGACAAAGATACACCAGCCCTGGCTCGCCTCTTTCTAGCCAGTTTGGCTGCAGCGGGTAGTGGCACTGATGCCCAGGTGGCCTTGGTGAATGAGGTGAAGGCAGCCCTGGGCCGGGCATTGGCCATGGCAGAAAGCACTGAGAAACATGCCAGGTGAGGAAGGTGGGAAATGTTTGTTCTTAGAGATGGATCAGTACCTGAGGAAAGCTATAGCGTTGTAGTTCTATGTTCTTGGACCTAGAGGTTCAGGCACTTTTTAGCCTTTGGTAGGATTTCAAGTGAAAGATATTAGTAAACTACATTTCTTCCCAGTATTATAAAGATGTAGGCACAGTACTTATAAAATTCTAAACATATCTTTGGAGGGTGCCTTCCCATGTCTGAGCTACCCAAGAGCAAGCCTTTTCAGCAGTAGTCAGAATTTAGAATGTTATTCTCAGTAAAGTATGTAACAAATAAAATGAGGATGTTTACTATGGGAAAGGAGAAAAATGCTCTGCCACAGATTTGGGACATGACAAGGTTGGTTTCCATAATATTGCTCCGGTAAGCATAGAAACGTTGCTTTCGTGTTGATTCATGGTGCCCTATCTGACTTCAGGCTGCAGGCAGTAATGTGCATCATCAGCACCATCATGGAATCCTGCCCATCCACCTCCAGCTTCTATAGCAGTGCCACAGCCAAGACACAGCACAATGGCATGAACAACATCATCCGCCTGTTCCTCAAGAAGGGGCTGGTCAATGACTTGGCCAGAGTGCCCCATAGTCTTGATCTGTCCAGGTAATTTGTTCAAGAGATGGAGCAGAACTGCTTCAGGGCTACAGTGGTATTAAACAGTTTGGTTGGGAATTAAGAGATGAATTCCCCTCTGGTTTCCACTAAGATTTGTCTATGGGAAAAGTTTGAGCTCTATCTTAGAATAGAATTAGCTGCCATATTGAGAGAACTAGAACTCTGATGCTGTCCCATTTTATTAAAGATTTCTATTATCTCTACATCAGCAAAGGTTTATTCTCTAATATCTGACTTTGCTCTAACTTGGAGAACTGTCTGTGTGTACTTTTTCTTAAAGTCCCAACATGGCCAACACAGTTAATGCTGCCTTGAAACCCCTGGAGACATTGTCGCGTATTGTCAATCAGCCTAGCAGTCTCTTTGGTAGCAAGAGTGCCTCAAGCAAGAGCAAGGCAGAGCAGGATGCTCAGGGAGTAGCACGAGATGCCAGCAGTGGTCAACAAGATGCAGGTACATGCCTCATCTCATCTAAACATCCTTTTTTTTAATGGCTGTGCATCTGTATCTCTTCTCTGCCATTTTCCTTATCCCTTGCTATACTTGATTTATGGGTCTCTGCCTCTGCTCCCTCCTCTGGGAAGATTTCCTTTTGACTTTTCGTATATATCTCCAGTGGTTTGTGCTTGAATAAAGTCAGTTCAAGAGAGGATAGGCCTCACTTTTCTCTGACTCTTAGGAGAAAGTGGAGAAACAGAAGCCCCTGAGGAGGATCATGATGTTGCACAAGCAGAAGTAGCAGATGGTGACATCATGGATGGTGAAGCAGAGACTGATACAGTGGTGATTGCAGGGCAGCCTGAAGTGCTGAGCACACAAGAGATGCAGGTATGAATGCTAGGTTGTAAGGATGTTCCCTGTATTTTGTATAAACTCTGACTGCAGGTTTTTAAGGTAGAAATATTGGCTACAATTGAGGAGGGGGGTCACTTGAATTCCTGACTATGTTGCTTTAGGTGAAGTTTGTCTTGAATTGCATGCAGAGAAGAATAAAAGTGAAGGCTTGCAATCACCAGGTTCTTCTGTAAAACAACATTTTCAGCCAATTGGCATCTGACCAAAACTCCCTGAATTCCCAAGCCAAGTGGCCAACAGCCATGGAAATTGAGAACTGGAATCCCATCTTATCTGAATGGTGCCAGGTTGGGGGAAGGCAACTTTAAATGATTGAATAAAACCTGGACTGATGTACTTAATTTTGCACAAATTTCCATAGTCTTTCCTTGTTTTATTCAGATCGTGATGTGTGAAGCAGGGGTGGGCTGCTAAATAGCTTCTACCTGTGATGGAGCAACAATCAGAGAGGTATTAACAGAACACAGGATTGTGCAGCTTCTCTGGAGTTTTAGGGCTTGTTAAGGTATGTGGAACTGGACCTCACTGATGTTCCCATCTCTGTCTTTCTAGGTGGAAAATGAACTGGAAGATCTGATTGATGAACTACTGGAGCAAGATGGTGGCTCAGGGAACAGTACTATAATAGGTGAGAGCACACACATAATTTGGTCTTAGGGTTGTCAGTTCGGATTTCTGGGCTTTGTGTCTTGCTTTTTTCTCCCCAGGGGTGGTCTAAGGGAATCATTTTAATTCCACATTGTGTTTTATAGAATTCTATCTTCTATGAATGACCATTCCTCCATAGAGGAATGATAGAGAAAATTTGCTGCTGTTACTGCACATGCCGTTTCCTGGCTGCTATTCTTTCACTGCATAGCAGTGGCACATGTCAGTGCTGTCTGTTCTCTCTTTAGAAGGAAAATATTTCATTTCTTTGTCAGGGGTGCTACTCAGAGGCAAATGCATTCATGACATTGTCATCAGTGTATTTGTTTTAGTAACAGCATCACATCAGAATCATAATGGGTATTTATAGATAGAAGGGACAGCTCTGGCATTCCTTGACAGAAAGAAAGCTGTTCACTCATGATTCTGCTAAATCCTGTGCTCTACCTTTGTGTCCTTCAGTGGGCCGAAGTGGAGAGGATGAGTCTCAGGAGGATGTGTTGATGGATGAGGCACCTTCCAATCTGAGCCAGGCTTCCACACTTCAGGCCAACAGGGAAGGTGAGGCATTGCCTAAACACTTACCTCAAGTCATAAAAATGCCCATAGACATCCTTCCGGTGGGGGTGGTACAGTGTTGGAGAAAAGAAACTTAACATTATATTCAAAATGGTCGTAGACTTAAGCTCTTTTTTAGAAAGCAGAAAGATAAACATTTCTGTAATCTTGCTTCATAAGGCTTTTCCAATTTGGCAAGAAGAGAAATAACTGGAAAGATTTTCAGTTAATTAGCACGAGCCACCTCACCTCACCTACACTCTCAATTCTGTTCTAGATTCTATGAATATCTTGGATCCTGAAGATGAGGAAGAGCACACACAGGAAGAAGACAGCAGTGGCAGCAATGAGGATGAAGATGACAGTCAGGATGAAGAAGAAGAAGAGGAGGAGGAAGATGAAGATGATCAGGTAAAGGCACTGGAGAAGAGCCAGCACAGAAGCCTACTATCAACTTACTTTGCAATCTTCACATTACTGACTTGTACAGAATAACAAAGGAGGACAATTAAGAGTTACTTGTTTTCAGTAGTCTCAGGTTAATAATGGCTGGAATCTGTAATCTGTTTTATATATGATTAAATTAAAAGTTTTGTCTGATTTAGAATTTTCCTTGGTTCAGAGTAGTGAGAATGGGAATGGGAAATGTGACGAGATGGAATCCAGAATCCTGAATGCTAGCCAATCTTTGAATTTGGGGTTTGCTGTTCTTGTAGGATGATGAAGAAGGCGAGGAAGGTGAAGAAGAGGAAGATGATGATGATGGCTCAGAGATGGAGTTAGATGAAGACTACCCTGATATGAATGCCTCTCCGCTGGTGCGTTTTGAACGCTTTGACCGTGAAGATGACCTCATCATAGAATTTGACAACATGTTCTCCAGCGCCAGTAAGGATTCTGAAACTCAGAAGCTGTAGGATATGGGTGATATTCTAATACCTGTGGGAGTTGGGAAGCAAAATGTTGATGGACTAAGAAGCTGTTTATCTTACCTTTGGAATGGAGTAGAGTCTTTCTTTATTTTGCCCAGCCTCATGAGATGAACTGGAATTTCCCAAAGCAACACATTCATTTAGAAGCCTATATAATGTTAGGTTTGCTAAGCCTGGGTCTGACCAATTTTGTAATGTAAGGAAATATCTCTACTTAAATCTTTATAGTCCCATCTTAATCTGCTAACTCTCCTATTTCTACTCCTAGCGGATATTCCTCCATCACCTGGTAATATTCCTGCCACTCACCCACTTATGGTACGGCATGCAGACCATAGCTCCTTGACTTTGGGTAGTGGTTCCTCCACTACTCGATTGGCACAAGGCATTGGTCGCAGCCAGAGGACATTACGACAGCTGACAGCAAATACAGGCCATACAATTCATGTGCATTATCCAGGCACCCGGCAGCCCAACCCACCTCTCATCCTGCAGAGGTAAGCCAAGGAGAAAGAGTGGAGCATAATGGGAACAATGGTGAATTTTAATAATTCTGTCAGTATCTCAATTTCCCACTTTCCAGTAATTTGCTTTAGAAGAGGGAGGCTCATCCTTATCCCAGAATGTTGCAGCATCTGTTTCCTATCTGTTTCCAATTACTGCATGTCTTCTTTAGATTGCTGGGTCCTTCAGCAGCTGCAGACATCCTACAACTAAGTAGTAGCCTCCCATTGCAGAGTCGAGGTCGTGCTCGCCTCCTTGTAGGCAATGATGATGTGCATATAATTGCTCGCTCGGATGATGAGTTGCTGGATGACTTCTTTCATGACCAGAGCACAGCTACCAGCCAGGCAGGCAAGTCTTCAGGAGCTAATTGCTAAGGCTTTGGGAGACTGAAATAATTAATTGTGTCTTAAGTAGAGTTCTGAGTAAAATCAAGCTGACAGGAATTCTACAACCTAGAAATCCAGCATTTGCAAGCTTGGGGGAGGGTGGGGGGGAGGGGAGGGGAAATGATTATTTTAAAGCAGCATTCTAGTACATTGATATATCTCGAGGTCTCCTAGTTCTTGAAAGCTGTTCTCTAGCTTTGATTGGGCCAATGTTAGTCATAACTAAGTCTCAATGAAACAACATTGATGCTTATAGAAAGCTTGTTCCAGAGGATTTATGATAAACTTTAGTTTAATTGTGTTAATTCCTCTGAAAATGCTTTTTAGAAAAATGCATTTAAAATTTAGGCAATAATCCTGTGCACATTTACCTATATGCAAGCTTCATTTAACTTGGTGGGATTCACTTCTTGGCCTACATTCATAGACCAAGAAATATATTAAATGATACCAAGCCTGCCTTCAATCTATATACAGCGTGCCCCTCCAAAACATTATCTCTTGATGTATCAATTACTGGAAAAAAAAAGATGCTAGATTTTTCTTATCTGAGCACTATGTTAACCCAGTGATTAACAACGTAGACTATTCCTGCATTCAGCATTTCTGCATTCAAGTGTAGAGAATACAGACCATATATGCATATATACAATTAGTCTTTTGTGTTAGAGTTGACCAGAATTACCAGACCAACATATAGCACTGCATCTTCAAGAGAACTCCTTTGAGAGTGAGGGCTGCTGTACGAGTTCTTTCAAAAACATCGTCCCATCCATTCTTTTCTTTAGGAACCTTGTCAAGCATCCCAACTGCCTTGACACGCTGGACAGAAGAATGCAAAGTTCTTGATGCAGAAAGTATGCATGACTGTGTTTCAGGTATGCTGATGAGTAGTTCCTTCTTTCAGATAGCATAGTTCTCTCTTAAATTGGCTGTTCTTGATTGGATACCTTTCTTCCATTCAGTGGTCAAAGTTCCCATTATCAATCACTTGGAAGCCTTGCGGGATGAAGAGCTAGAGGAAAGAAGAGAGAAAAGACGCAAGCAGCTGGCTGAGGAGGAGGCCAAAGTGTCAGATAAGGCCAAAGATTCAGAAGACAAGGAGCAGAATCCTCAGGTTGGCAGTCAGACTTGACTATCTGTGGATTTTCTTTAAGACTCCCCAAAGAGCAGACTTTAGATTTGCAAGGCCTTTTCTAGCTGACATTGCTGCTAAAGTTGGTCAAAGAAGGATGATCCACTAGAAGGATGTTTAAGTTAGCACTGTATACTGCAGAACACAAACAACCACTGTTTATGAAAGGGAGACTTGGCCCTAACCACTTGCTGTTTCTAAGTGACTTCATCCCAGAGTCATCACATTTTTCTCCTAGACCCAGCCCGATCCCTACAGCTCTTCCTTTTCTTTTTCTTTTTTTAAATAAAGCTTACATTCCATTTCAGCAGCAAAACAAAAGAGACTGGTTTGTTAAGTATGATTAATAATGAAACAGATTTTTACTTGCTGACCGCAGAAAAACAAATGGAGAATTTAATTGAACAAAATAGGAAAAATAAAATGCTCTAACAAGAATATAGAAATGACTTTATTTGTCTTTCTATGAAGTGCCTTTGAATCTCTGAATAATATGCATATCAGTTTTCAAGAAAATGTTTAGGATGCTCACAGATTTAGCATAACTTCCAGTTGATTTAGTTCAAGGTAGAGTGCCTTCCAGCATATAGCAGTTTAGGTTTTTTTTCTTACTGTGAATTATAAAAATACTAAATATTTGATATTTGTAAAACTGTCTCTTTAATAAGATAATTTAGCAGGAGTAATGGTTAGAAGGGATAAAATAGCCTTGTATTGTCTGTATGTCTTTTTATAATGCATCTCTACATAGTAGCTTTGGATTTTAGGATAGAGCGAGCAAGTATGGAAATAGCAATGACTCTTTCTATGTGTTTACAAGCAATATGTAGAATATTAGTTTTTATGTGGAATTGCCCATAAACTTGCTTTACAGGACTAGAACAAACACAGATGGGAGTACTGGGAGGGAGTAACACACACCCTCCTTCCTGTCCCAAACAGGAGATGTACATTAACGTTTTCCTACCTACATTAGTCTTCAGAGCCTGAGTTGGATTGGTTGAATCATGAATCACTCTGATTTTTTTGTTTGTTGCCTCTGTAGGGACCAGTACCACAGTCAAACAGTTCAGCTGAGCAGAATCTTCCAGGTAATTTACTTTTTGCTGGATGTTTGCTTGGTGTCTTATTTTCCTCCCCCAGCCTAGCTCAAGCAGATGTTGTTCCCGGGCCCCCTGGGATGAGGTAGTAGATTGTATAGTTTTAGGGTCATACCCGGTCTTGGAGATAACTATACAATCTACTGTCTTTCCTATGAGGATTCCTAATTCCATCATGCCACCATTGCCTACTTTGAAGAAGAAGAGAGAAGCTACTGAAAGGTTACACCTAACTCCAGCAAGGAACTGGGAATCAAAGCCCTGACTCTGGATGTAACACAGGAGATTCTTGGTTCCATTCCTAGGTTGGGCTGGGGATGTTTGCATAGGATATTATGTCTTACAAACTGCAGCCACAAGTTGTGTGTGCTTTGGGCAGAGAAATTCCAACAAGGGTGCTCTCCTTCAATATAGGAGAATCAGGACAGGGGTAAGGGGAGGATCTGCTGTAGTTCAAACAGTAGAAATAATATTTTGCCTTAATGCTAAGTGTTTGTGCATCTTGCTCCTACCAGGGTGAGGTAGTAAGTTGTATTGTTGTGGGGTAGGGATTTGTGCCCCAAATCAGAGATAACTATACAACTTACTACTTTCCCTGTGTGGGGTAAAATACCCAAGATTGTGTTATGTTTTTCTCATCCACCTAGCTTTGTGCAAACTTGGAGTTCTAGCTTTGCTTTGCTAAAAAAGGGTGAAGCCAAGGCCCTGTTTGAAATCCTCCTGCTGCTCAGTGGGTTGGGTTTTAAGCCAGCCTCCCTCCCTTTCTTGGCTCCCAGATGGTGCCACCCATCCCGACGGCTACCCCGCGGTCTCCACTGCCGCCAAAGACACCTCGGCTGGCCCTAAGCAGACTCTGGTCACATTGGAGAGCCCCCAGCAGCAACAGCAACAAGCGACAGGGGCAGGAGAGCTCCCTTCGGAGCTGGTGGGGCAGTCCACTGCTCAGGCTTCTGGGCAGCTGCTGATGCCAGTGGAGCAGGAGGACTCGGGCCCTGGGAGGCTGAGCACAGACGCCGAGGCCACGCAGATGGAACTTTCACCTGCCCCCACCATCAGTAAGTGGCCTTAGGCTTCACCCTGCAGCCAGTGTTGCCCCTTTCTGTCCCTTGTACACATCTATGCAGTCATGTTTCCTATCTTTCTCCAAATGTTCAGCCTATTTTTTTCAAGGGTTTGTGTTTATATGTGTGTATATTCATGTGCAATTTTAACATGCAAGGTAAATGTCTACGTTAGAATCCCCACTGTGATTTCGTCTTGGCTATCTCAATTTACCTATTTTTAACCTTTTTTTGTTTAAAAAAAAACCAGCCTTTTTATGGAGGAATGAGTTCAAATTTTGACTCTCAAATGATGACATGTTGGGCCAGTTTATTTGGATTAGTATTCTGCCTTAATGGTTTTTCAAGTCAAGTTCTTCGGTCTGTCACTTCGGAGTCTTTTAATACATTACAGCCAAAATGTGGTATTGTCTTGCCGAATTGAAAGAAGAGCTCAGCTAACCTGGTGCTAGCAATCTTAATTAACAACAGATTTTCAATCCAGTATTACAAGCAATGTTCTCTGTCATTTCTTGGAGCGGACTTCAACTCCCAGAAGTTATCTATGAGAAAGCTGCGTCCTTCTGTGAATCTCTGTGAAAGAATTTGAGTTCCCTGCCCGTGAGCCCTCGTCTTGCTTTTCCCACCAGCTTCGCTCTCTCCAGAGAGAGCCGAAGACTCGGATGCCTTGACTGCCGTCAGCAGCCAGTTGGAGGGCTCACCCATGGACACCAGCAGCCTGGCTTCGTGCAATTTGGAAGAAGGCGTTGGAGAGAGTGGTGGGGCTAGCGCTGTGGAACAGGCAGGCACAGATGCTGTGGTGGCGGCAGCTGATGCAACCCAGCAAGGGTCAAATGCCCACACTGCTAGGGAGGGCCAGCCTGATCCCGGCCAGCAGGTGGATGATGGGTAAGGGCCAGAAATCAAATATAAGAAGGTGACCTGTCTTGTTTGTGTTAGCACTGCACTAATCATTAATACTGTTTCCTGCTACCCAGTTCCCCACCTGCTTCTTCCTCAGAGAGCTCCTCCACCAGAGATTCAGCTGTAGCCATTTCTGGTGCTGATTCTCGGGGCATCTTGGAAGAGCCACTGCCTTCTACCAGCAGTGAAGAGGAAGATCCTTTGGCAGGTAAATGTTACAGGACCCAAAAAGATAACAGTGGGTTTATAATAGCTAACTTTTCTCTGTAGCACCAACACTTGTATCTAATGTCCCTTTTCAATAGGAATAAATCTTCCTGAAGGTGTTGACCCATCTTTTTTGGCTGCCCTGCCTGATGATATTCGACGTGAAGTGCTGCAAAATCAGTTGGGTATCCGGCCTCCTGCCCGTGCTGCCCCTACCACTACTGCTGCAACTCCAACACCTCCTGTGGTTGGCAATCCTGGTGTGACAGAAGTCAGTCCAGAGTTCTTAGCTGCTTTGCCCCCAGCTATCCAAGAAGAGGTATTACTATACTTCTTAAGGCTAACACAAAATTGAGGCAGTTGATTTGTAGAATTAAGAAATTGAAGCTATCCTTGGTCCACAGTATTGGGATCTTGTTTACCTAAATCATTCTTTAGTCATACTTGTCTAATTCTCTTCTGTAAAGTCTCCAAGGAAAGGAATTTCATGATCATCCAAGTTTGTGGAACGGAGTCTATTTATGAAATAAACATTCAGAATAGCTTTGCTCTTTCTGTGTAAAGGAGATTTAACTTCTTAAATGAGACACTAACTAATATCAGAATCAAGCTAAAGTGTTCCTGAGAAACTCATACAGATGTTCCAGTTGTGAGCTATTTAATTAATAGTTCGTTTGTAAGGACATTTTTACACTTAATTCTTCAAACTTGTAGGAGGAACACCATGTTAGTCCATGGTGGCAGAAAAACAGGAATCTGGTAGCACCTTTTCTGACTAATACATTTTGTTAAAAAGTATAAGCTTTTGTGTACTGCAGCTCACTTCATCAGATGCACTGGATCAGTTTTTTCATTCCTCCCCTTAAGGCTTAATATCGTATCGGCTCCTCATTTATTGATGCTGGATAACTGGCATTTTAAACATTGCTGTTTTTGAGGACATGTGGTTGAAGACGTGCTTTGCTTTTAGAAACTATCTGTGCCTTTGGGTTAGCATTTAAGGCCTCATTGTGATGAGGAAATGGTTGGCTTTTATGTTTTGGTCCCAACCATGCCCAACCCTAAAGCTTTTAAAATCTTTTCTTCTATTCCAGGTATTGGCACAGCAGCGGGCAGAACAGCAAAGGCGTGAGCTTGCTCAAAGCACAAGCTCAGACACACCCATGGATCCAGTAACTTTCATTCAAACATTGCCGTCAGATCTGCGGCGCAGTGTGCTGGAGGACATGGAGGATAGCGTATTGGCAGTCATGCCTCCTGATATTGCTGCTGAGGCACAGGCTCTGCGGCGAGAACAAGAAGCACGCCAGCGTCAACTAATGCATGAGCGTCTCTTTGGCCACTCTAGCACTTCTGCCTTGTCTGCTATTTTGCGTAGTCCAGGTAAGGCAAGCCTTTCATGCTTTGTCATCATGCATTCTTTGGTTTATTAGATTTCAGCTCCTGATTTAATTATTTTACTCCCCTCTTCACTCTACTCAGCCTTCACAAGCCGACTGAGTGGAAACAGAGGTGTCCAGTATACACGCTTGGCTGTACAAAGAGGTGGTACTTTCCAGATGGGTGGTAGCAGCAGCCACAGCAGGTACTAGATACTGAGTAGAGATAGGATTTCTCTGGAGGAGGGGTACTCTGTGTGATAAACTGGATTTGCTTTGAATAGCAAAACTAGAGCTGTAATAATTGCCCCAAAGTAGTTATGCTAATGCCATGGAGGTGAGGTTAACTTGAAGTTTAAAAATTGGAGTGGCCATGATCTACCTCCAGGAATACGAAAATGTCTGTACTTAGCTGTTCCAAAAAGTACTGCCTTTCTTTCTGCTTCACTGTGTAAGCTGAAGGATGGATTGGTCTGTTTTGGAAATAATACAGATAGTCCTCAACTTCCAACTACAGTTGGGACTGGAACCTCAGTCGCTAAGTGATGCAGTCATTAAGTGAGGCATGTGACCACCCAATTTTATGACATTTTGCTGTGGCCGTTAAGTGAATCACCACAGTCATTAAGTGTATCACATGGTCGCTAAGCGAATCCGGCTTCCCTGATTGATTTTGCTCGTTGGAAGCCAGCTGGGAAGGTCGCAAAATGGTGATCACGTGACCCTGGGACGCTGTAACCATTGTAAATACATGCCAGTTGCCAAGTGCCCAAATTTTAATCATGTGATCATGGGGATGCTGTGACGGTCATAAGTGTGAGGACCAGTCGTGAATCACCTTTTTCAGTGCCGTTGTAACTTCAGTCGCTCAAGGAATAGTCATAAGTAGAGGACTACCTGTAGTTTTAAGAACTAGCAGCCTTGAGGACAAGCATACTGTATTTGATTCAAACTTTGAGTGGTTCAGACTCAGTCTGGTTAACAGATAGAATGAGTATTGACAGGAAAAGAGAACTTTCCAACTCATCATTGAAGTTACGACATGAGCAAACCTGCCTCTAGCGAGTGAGTCTATCTTTGATGGAAAAAGTTTCCTTTGGACGCCTTAAAGAATTATCTTGTGCTTTTGGAGTATGGTGTAAACTTCTCTGATATTTTTATTGTTGCTTCCTAGACCATCAGGCAGCAATGTAGACAGTCTGCTGCGTTTGCGTGGACGCCTTCTGCTGGACCATGAGGCCTTGTCCTGTCTGTTGGTCCTGCTTTTTGTAGACGAGCCAAAACTGAACACAAGCCGGCTTCATCGGGTGCTGCGGAACCTTTGTTATCATGCACAGACGCGTAGCTGGGTGATTCGGAGCCTACTTTCCATCCTGCAGCGCAGCAGTGAGAGTGAACTGTGTGTGGAGACACCCAAGGGGACTGTCATGCCAGATGACAAAGGCAAAAGGGCAGCCAAGGGCTGTGCCCCAGACAGCCGGCCACTTGACCTATTGCATAAGATGGAATCCAAAAGCTCAGGGCAACTTTCTTGGCTCTCAGTTTCTATGGATGCAGCTCTGGGTTGTAGAACCAACATTTTCCAGATCCAACGAGCAGGAGGCCGCAAGCACACAGAGAAACATGCTGCTGCTGGTTCCACTGTTCATATACATCCGCAGGCTGCTCCGGTGGTCTGCCGCCATGTACTTGATACTCTCATCCAACTTGCCAAGGTGAAGGCAAGAGATGTTTAGTGTGCTACTCTTGATAGGAAGTGGAGCAGCAGTATTTTTTTCATTCTGAGGAATACTGGAAGGAAGCAGGCCAGTTTGTCTTAGAGAAAAGGTTGAGATAGTTGCAGAGTTAAGAAAACAAAATTAATTCCATATATAGAGCAAGATGACAAGGATGATTATCACAGGGAGATAGATGTAGAAAAAATGCGATAAGTTCCTGAATAGAAAGCAATGAACAGTGCAACTACTCATATGTATAATAGTATACCTTATTTACAAGATTTAAATCCATCTTGTCCATTGGTGTGCTAAATACAATAAAGAGAACCACTGCAGCATAAACACTTAAAAAAAAACCATATAGAATCACAATAAATCATAAGGGGAATCATTTGAAAAATGGGGGAAGAGTGGAATTATAGTTTGTATTTCAGTATTTCTAAGCTCCGTTTTCATTCTTAGATTTGAAGAATGAAACACAACTAAAATTTACTTCTCCCTTGTGGTGGTGGTTATTCAACAGCAGTGGTAAATCCCTTTCTGTGAAAACATTGGCCCAGTGATTGTCTGACAGAATTGTTGTCCTCATTATGGGTTGATTTGGCCAGAGTTCTGGTGCAGTAGGCTGCAATAATTCCTCCCCTCAAAGTCCATGTGCCAAGTTTGAAATACAAAAATACTGTAGCCTTCTCTGGTCTTACTTCTTTTATCGAAAAGAGTTGTGCGAATTTAAAGGTAGAATATGTGGAATTCATAGCTTCTCCCCTTCAGTGGTAAAAGTTACCCTGGAGTGGTTTCTCCACCCACTTGCTGCAGTTTCAGGACATTGATGCTTAAATCTTTTCAGTGGGAAGGCTTACCCCAGTTCCAGGCCTGCCCACTATAAGATGATGTAGTTTCACAGAGAATTGGTTTTATGAATCTTCCTTATTACGTTACCAGCTGTATTAAGCATTCATTAATTTTACAGTGAATGAAAGTCTGTTGTACAGGTGAAACTCGAAAAATTAGAATATCGTGCAAATGTTCATTTATGTCAGTATGGCAACTCAAAAGGTGAAACCAATATATGAGATAGATGCATTACATGCAAAGCGAGATATGTCAAGCCTTACTTTGGTATAATTGTGATGATTATGGCATACAGCTTATGAAAACCCCAAATTCACAATCTCAGAAAATTAGAATAGTGTGAAAAGGTTCAATATTCTAGGCTCAAAGTGTCCCCCTCTAATCAGCTAATGAATCCATGACACCCGCAAAGGGTTCCTGAGCCTTTCAATGGTCTCTCAGGCTGGTTTAGTAGGAATCACAAGCATGGGAAAGACTGCTGACCTGACAGTTGTGCAGAAAACCATCACTGACACCCTCCATAAGGAGGGAAAGCCCCAAAAGGTCATTGCAAAAGAAGTTGGATGTTCCCAAAGTGCTGTATCAAAGCACATCAATAGAAGGTTATGTGGAAGGGAAAAGTGTGGTAGAAAAAGGTGCACAAGCAGCAGGGATGACCGCAGCCTGGAGAGGATTGTCAGGAAAAGGCCATTCAAAAATGTTGGGGACTTTCACAAGGAGTGGACTGAGGCTGGAGTTAGTGCATCAAGAGCCACCACACACAGACGGATCCTGGACATGGGCTTCAAATGTCGTATTCCTCTTGTCAAGCCGCTCCTGAACAACAAACGACGTCAGAAGCGTCTTACCTGGGCTACAGAAAAAAAGAACTGGTCTGTTGCCCAGTGGTCCAAAGTCCTCTTTTCTGATGAGAGCAACTTTTGCACCTCATTTGGGAACCAAGGACCCAGAGTCTGGAGGAAGAATGGAGAGGCACACAATGCACGATGCTTGAAGTCCAGTGTGAAGTTTCCACAGTCTGTGTTGATTTGGGGAGCCATGTCATCTGCTGGTGTTGGTCCACTGTGCTTCATTAAGTCCAGGGTCAACGCAGCCGTCTACCAGGAGATTTTGGAGCACTTCATGCTTCCTTCCGCAGACGAGCTTTATGGGGATGCTGACTTCATTTTCCAGCAGTACTTGGCACCTGCCCACACTGCCAAAAGTACCAAAACTCGGTTCAATGACCATGGGATTACTGTCCTTGGTGGGCCAGCAAACTCGCCTGACCTGAACCCCATAGAGAATCTATGGGGCATTGCCAAGAGAAAGATGAGGGACATGAGACCGAACAATGCAGCAGAGCTGAAGGCCGCTATTGAAGCATCCTGGTCTTCCATAACACCTCAGCAGTGCCACAGGCTGATAGCATCCATGCCACGCCGCATTGCGGCAGTCATTGCTGCGAAAGGGGCCCAAACCAAGTACTGAGTACATATGCATGCTTATACTTTGCAGAGGTCCGATATTGTTCTATTTCCAATCCTTGTGTTATTGATGTCATGTAATATTCTAATTTTCTGAGATTGTGAATCTGGGGTTTTCATAAGCTGTACTCCATAATCATCACAATTATACCAAAGTAAGGCTTGACATATCTCGCTTTGCATGTAATGCGTCTATCTCATATATTGGTTTCACCTTTTGAGTTGCCCTACTGACATAAATGAACATTTGCATGATATTCTAATTTTTCGAGTTTCACCTGTATATTTGCTTTATGCCTATCCAAGAGGAGACTGCAACTAATCAGTGTTCTTCCAGGTTACAGGGCAAGAAACACTACTGGTGTTCTAGGCAAGGAGCAAGAATGCTTATTTACATTAATTCTAGCATTCGAGAGTGAGTCTTTAGGAGTGGGTGGGCTGATTTTATTCTGTGCTTGAGATGTGACCGCTCAGTGCTAGTGCTGTTGAATTCCTTTTTACTAGCTACCATTGACAATAAGCTACAGACAGGTACTGTATACATGTTCTAGAGGTATATTATGTGTTCTGTGCTGCCAGTTACATACACAGATAGTTCTGCTACAAGCTCGATATTTATTACACTTGTAAATCTTCAATTGGAGCAACACAAAAGTATGTGAGAGATATAAAACTTCCTACTTTAAGTGTGTTTTAAAAAGTGAGCTCAAGTGCTTTCTTTTCTAAAAGAGTCCAGAGAAATCAATCACAGATTCAGAGAGGATCCAAGAGTAGACACTGTCTAATCCACAAATTAGCCAGGTAATCCAAAACACCACATGGACAAAGATTCAAGAAGGGAGTTAGAACATAGTTTGCCACCAAGAGCCAGATACAGAACTGTCCCCTGATTGCCAGATTGACTAATTTGCTAAGTCAGGCTTCTTTCTTTCAAGTAGATGGCTTGATTTCCTTTGTTCTACCTTTCATAATATGTGACCTGCTGCTGGCCTCAGGACCTTGCCTAACTCAGGCTCTGGGTCAGCCAACCCAGCCTGTACTTGTGTCTCCTCAAATGCCTCTTCCCCCAGTGCATTCTCTTCTGTTAATTCCTGCAATACAGGCTAAGGGTCTGCCTGAATCTGAATGTGAAGAATCGGACTGGCCTCTAACATTGGGGCAGTTAATTGCTTCTACCCCTCTATTCAGTTTTTTCCAGAACCTAGAGAATCTAGCCCTAGAAAGTGGCATGTGTACATGGGGCTTGGGGGAGGAGGGGGCAGTTAAATGGAAAGGGTTTATTGTTGCATTGTGAAATCAGAAAGGAACAACTAGTAATCTTTTTAAGTTGAATGCAGAATACCAGCATGGATTCAGAGATCCTAGAAAGAGGATTAATTCTCCTCCTTTCCTTTTCCCTACCTTTCCAGGTGTTTCCCAGTCACTTCACACAGCAGCGGACCAAAGAGACCAACTGTGAAAATGAGCGAGAGCGTGGTACTAAGCAGTCGAGCAGCCCTTGCCCAGGTCAGATGGGCACAAGTGGCATCTCCACAGACTTCTGGGACTTGTTGGTCAAACTGGATAACATGAATGTAAGCCGCAAGGGCAAGAACTCCATCAAATCTGTGCCTGTGAGCTCTGGCTCAGAAGGGGAGAGCTCCCTCTACAGCTTGGAAGCCTCTCCGTTGGGCCAACTGATGAACATGCTGTCACACCCAGTGATCAGACGGAGCTCTCTGCTGACTGAAAAGCTGCTGCGCCTGCTGTCTCTCATCTCCATTGCTCTTCCTGAGAACAAGAATGCGGCTGAGGGGGCAGCCAATTATATTGTTCCTAATGCAACCAGCACCCCAGCCCCTGCCCCTACCCCTGCTCCTACTCCTGCCCCTGCCCCCGCACCCCTCCCAGTCCCTGTTCCTGTTCCTGCCTCTGCCCTGGCAGCAGCAGCGGTAGCTGCAACTGCTGCTTCTATTGCCACTTCTGGGGCTGCTGCCACAGTAACCACCACATCAACTGTCCCCACTGCTGTGTCCAGTAAGTTCTCTCATTTGGGGGCGGTGGGGCAGAGAAAGGGAAGCCTAGTCTAGTTTTGCAGGAGTTACAAGAGATAACTGGGCCTCACTCCCAGTTACTAGGAATCTTCCCCAGTGTTGTGGAACAGTCAGAATCTCCCTCACTGACCAGAAAAGTGGAGATTATGTGACCATGATCTTTAGTATATAAAACCCTCCAAGCTTCTTCCTCCTTTCACTTCATCCCCTTTTTTTGCCCAGGATAGAGCTCCCTTTCACTTCTCGATCTTTTTAATCTTCTGTACTTCACTGTCCATTTGTTCTTGATCTGCCTCTGTATTTTGTTTTGTTTTTTTAATCTCTCTCCATTCTCTTCCCTCTTTGGCTTTCCACAATGGATGGCACTGAGAAAATAAAAGAAAAAGTTTAGACACATTCAAATGATGAGGGCAACTATACAGCAACTGCCTAAACACTTTGCATCAGCTACTGAGGTGTAGTGCAAGACAGCAGTGATGAGGTAATTGGCTATATCGATAGCTATAGCTTCCTGCATCATGCCAGGTATAGCCACCGTAACAGCTGTTTTGCAGCCGATGTGATAGAATTGCCTTTTTGCAATTACCTTAAGATATATATATATCTTAAGGTAATATATATGCCGGTCATAGCTACCATAGGGATTGTTTTTGGCAATGGAAGATAAAGAAGGTCTGAGATTACCAGTCCCTAAATAATACATGTACAGTTGCCTTTTTTCTGGAATTTAAAGAAAGAGCCAGAATTTTCCATTTTAGGGGTTAGCCATATGTACGTTGCCTTGAGCTCCAAAATGAAAAGGAGAATATAAATCTAATAAAATAAGTGAAGTATGCTAATTCAAAACAAAAATGGAAAGGTTTACATTCTAAGTATCAATTATATTTATATCCTAAATATCATAACAAAACAGAAGAGTAATTATGAATCGTGCACACACCTTTGCTCAGCATAGCAACACTTTTTTTTACATTTGACCTGCTTAAAGACCAGAATAACTGCAGTAAATAAGTCAAAACAGCAGGTCAATTATTCCTCTGCAGTAAAATGCAACAGTATACCCAAGAGTATGAACAGTGTACAACCCCCCCACACACACACAAAAAGCAGACCAACCAGCAGATTCTTTTTTTAAATAGACTCTGAAGTCTCCATAAACAAAAGGGCACAAAGGACTGCAGCACACTGTAATTATGAATATAAAAAACATGGCCAACCAACCAAGTTACTCTTTGTTTTTTCAAATGCGCTCAAATATCAATGAAACCAAAGCTAACTATCAATATAGAAAACTTTTTTGCAGAGAAATGATACTATTGATGTATAGCTAAGAATTCTGTGCTTTTGGAAAAGAACATACCTGCCCCTCGGGGAAAGTTATGGAACTCTGGTCCTTGGTTTTTCTGGGATGTCATTGTGGATGTTATCCTTTTCCAAAGTATTTGATTCAAGCTATTTGACTTAAATCACTGCTAATCTTAGGCAAAATTCAAGGTTTCCTGCATCTCTTGAGAGGAAGGAGCCTTTACAACCTCCAGCCTGGCTTTGTCTGATGAGGAGCATGGTCAGGGTGGATTGGAGTTTCTTAAGAGGCTTGATGAATCAGCACAGAGGTTAGCCATTATTTTTACAAGACTGTTTTGATCCAAAGTTGGAATGTGAAGAATGCCTCATATTCTAATCTAGCCCTATTACGGGCACCCATCTTGAAGATAATATCAGTTAACAGCAAATTGGTCCTGAGCTTCTCATGTGTCATTTATAGTGCATTATGTCTTAACCAAAGCAGACAATATTTTAGCCATAACTTACTTGAATTGCTATGGGCCACCAAATCTTTAGCCCCTTCACTTGGAGGTTAAGTATAATGTTGTCTCAATCACAGCCAAAATGTTCAGGATGCATTCACTTTTGAAATACGTTCTCTAAGTTGCTAACCTTACCTTCTCATTAGATTTAGAGGATTGGTGCTTCAGTCAATCCATTACCACCTCCTTCAATAGCAGTATGTCTCTTCTGTCTTAATCTTCTTTTCTTCAGCAGAGGTGGCATGTGAGACCTTGATTGAGATGAGGCTGAAAGAGTTTTTATACTAAAAACCTTGGTCACAAGATTGCTATTTTCTGGATGGTAGGAGAGATTATTTTGGTTGATGCCTCACATCCGGTGTTCTTTTGTTTATTTAGTCATTCTCTGGTTTCTAAAGCTTTGGTGGACATAGCCATATGGTTTCAAATGTATCAGTGTAAACAACATGAAAGCTAATTTTTTTTTAAGAGAATAGGAAGCTGAGGTTTTCAGGCTGATTGCTGTACTAGAAATACTCTACTATATCTACAGTACTGTGCAAAAGTTTTAGGCAGATGTGAAAAAATGTGAAGTAAGAATACTTGCAAAAATTTATATTGTAATTGTTTATGTTTATCAGTTTACAAAATGCAAAGGGAGCGAACAGAAGAGAAATCCAAATCAAATCAATATTTGATGTGATCACCCTTTGCCTTCAAACCAGCATCAATTCTTCTAGGTACACTTCCACACAGTTTTTGAAGGAACTCGGCAGGTAGGTTGTTCCAAACGTCTTGGAAAACCACAGATCTCCTGTGGATGTAGGCTGCCTCAGATCCTTCTGTCTCTTCATGTAATCCCAGACAGACTCGATGATGTTGAGATCAGGGCTCTGTGGGGGCCAAACCATCACTTCCAGGACTCCTTGTTCTTCTTTACGCTGAAGATAGTTCTTAATGACATTGGCTGTATGTTTGGGGCCACTGTTCTGCTGCAGAATAAATTTTGGGCCAATCACATACCTCCCTGATGGTATGGCATGATGGATAAGTATCTGCCTGTATTTCTCAGCATTGAGGACACCATTGATCCTGACCAAATCTCCAACTCCATTTGCAGAAATGCAGCCCCAAACTTGCAAGGAACCTCCACCATGCTTCACTGTTGCCTGCAGACACTCATTATGGTACCTGTCAGGTTCAGCCCAAGAATCACACAAGGCAGTCCGGAACGTAGTTCAGCTTCTTTATTTGCTAGTACCTAAAGGATGAGCATGAAACTGAGCAAACTCAAGGAGGCAGTGAAGGACAGGAAGGCCTGGCACGAGATGGTTCATGGGGTCACAAAGAGTCAGACACGACTTAACAACTGAACAACAACCTAAAGGACAGAATCTTGCTAGACTAATTCCCCAATGAAAGCAACTATAACCACTAAGCCCTTAGGGAGGAGCCAATCTCTTCCCCCTTCCTTTCACACAGTCCAGCTGGAGGCTGAGGAGATGCTTGGAATGTCACTCCCCCTCCCTGTAACCTTGAAGCTCCATTTCAGAATCCTCCCCGCTCAAACCTTCCATCACAGTACCGCTCCCCAGCCCTTCAGTGAACAAACTGCCTCCTGCTACAGCCAAATATTTCAAATTTGGACTCATCAGTCCAGAACCCCTGCTGCCATTTTTCTGCACCCGAGTTCCTATGTTTTCATGCATAATTGAGTCGCTTAGCCTTGTTTCCACATCGGAGGTATGGCTTTTTGGCCACAATTCTTCCATGAAGACCATTTCTGGCCAGACTTCTCCGGACAATAGATGCGTGTACCTGGGTCCCACTGGTTTCCACCAGTTCTGTGCTGACGGCACTGCTGGACATCTTCCGATGTTGAAGGGAAGCAAGCATGATGTGTCTTTCATCTGCCACATTAAGTTTCCTTGGCCGACCACTGCGTCTATGGTCCTCAACGTCGCCCATTTCTTTGTACTTCCTCAAAAGAGTTTGAACACCACATCTTGAAACCCCAGTCTGCTTTGAAATTTTTGCCTGGGAGAGACCTCACTGATGCAGTATAACTACCTTGTGTCTTGTTGCTGTGTTCAGTCTTGCCATGGTATATGCCCTGTGACATGAAACTGTCTTCTACAACTTCACCTTAGTAGCAGAGTTTGGCTGTTCCTCACCCAGTTTTAAGCTGCCTACACAGCTGTTTCTGTTTCAGTTAATGACTGTATTTCAACCTACATATAAAATTGATGATCATTAGCACCTGCTTGGTATAATTGGTTAATCATACACCTGACTCTAATCCTACAAAATCCCTGACTTTGTGCAAGTGTACAAAATGTGCAAGTGTAAGAATTGATGCTGGTTTGAAGCCAAAGGGTAGTCACACCAAATATTGATTTGACTTAGATTTCTCTTCTGTTCGCTCACTTTGCATTTTGTAAACTGATAAACAATTACAATATGTATTTTTGAAGCATTCTTACTTTACAGCATTTTTTCACACCTGCCTAAAACTTTTGCACAGTACTGTATATTGTGCTCTCACAGAATTACTGTTAATGTGATTACATCCTGCTTT
Source organism: Liasis olivaceus (assembly GCA_030867105.1). Taxonomy (NCBI): domain Eukaryota; kingdom Metazoa; phylum Chordata; class Lepidosauria; order Squamata; family Pythonidae; genus Liasis; species Liasis olivaceus. Next base: position 144,572,276 of record CM061348.1, read on the forward strand.
TTCTCTAGAAGCTCAAAAGGGTGTACATAGTGTGTTGCCCCTCATGTGATCCTCACTATAACTACTCTGTGAGGCAGGATGGACTAGGACTTAATGACTGGTCCAAAATCACCGTGAACTTCATGGCTGAGTAGGGACCTGAACTTGGGTCTGTCCAGTCTCCATCTGATGCCTTAATTGTACTAGAATCTATTGATAAACAGTAAGGGCTTGACTGGGAGAAATGTGGATGGTGGAAGGGATCTCTATTTTATTGGTTTCTGCAATGTGTTGAAGGCTTCTAAAATAGGAGTGGCAGGAGAAAGTTCAGTAGAGGCTGGCACATAAAGTATAGAAGATGTTCTGGTTATTCTAATACTGAAGTTTAAATCCAAGATGACATAGATTTTGCATGTTATCTCTCTTTGCAGCTATTGCAAAAACAAGCAAATCTCCAGCTAAGGTGGGTGAAGGAGGAGGTGGAGGTGGGATTGATAGCAAAATGGCAGCTTCAGGCCTAACGGAAAACCAGCTTCAGCTGTCTGTGGAGGTGAGTGACAGTAGAGTGATGGGAGTGGCCATGTACCATATCAGGAGGTGGAGAGTAGGAGCTCAAACTTCTAGCTCTGTAACAAAATTCTCTTTTCCTCTGCTAGGTGTTGACATCGCACTCATGCTCTGAAGAAGGCCTGGAAGATGCTGCCAATGTTCTCTTACAACTGTCACGAGGTGACCCAACCACACGTGACACTGTGCTCAAGCTCCTGCTTAACGGGGCCCGGCAACTGGGCTATACTCTTTGCAAACAGATAGGTAAATAAATACCTATGTTGGAAGCACTGTAGAGTTAATGCCCAAGCCTTGCCTTTTTCTTTGAGCATCACAGTCCAGAGATGAAGCCAGAAAAGGGCTTCTTTAAAGAAGCAGTGCTGTGCTTCTGATATGCAAGTCTGAGGACACACTTGAGAATACATTGTAGCCAATGTTTAGAGCAATCTCTCCTTGCAGCCAAGATGGTTTCAAAAGCTTGTTTCTTTGCTTTAAATTGAGACAATCCTGTTAGAACTTCCTCAGTATAGGGAATTGCACTATACAGGTAGTCCTCATCTTGTTTAGCAACCATTCAAAGTTACGACTGTTGGGGAAAAAACAGTTTTGCGACCAATCCTCACATTTGTGACCATTGCAGCATCCCATGGTCACATGATCACCATTCAGCTGCTTCACCACCAGCTTCCAACAAGCAGAATTAATGGAGAACACAGAAATGAAATTGCAAGTTGTGGTCACGTGATGTCTTTCTTAATAACCACGGTGATTCACTTAATGATGGAAGTGGAAGTGAGGTCCTAAGTCTGGCGCAGTCACGTGAAGTTTTGCTTAGCAATGGCAGCATTTAGTGACAGAGTTATTGGTCCTAATTGTGGTCAGTAAGTGAGGACTACTTGTATGGGCTACTAGTAGGAACCTGTTTCTCAGGACATGCGGCTTGTTTAAAAAAGGTTCACTGCCACAAATAGAGGTGTAATGGTTTGTGGTTTATGGATCCAGATTTGTTTCTTGAGGCCAAATAGATCAATCCCATCTCTAGTGATGCCAATGTATAAATGGTATATATCTTAATGGAGCTATTCCTCAGGAGCCTTTGGACATTCCAGTTGCATCAGAATCCAGCAGCTGAGTTGATCATAAGTATCCATTTGCTCATTCAGGGGAGGTGCTGCAGCATGTTTTGGTGCTAGATATTACCTGCCAGAACCGTAAATGGTTTGCATCCAGGATCACCCATACCCTTCTGGCCACTCTCTCTGATGCGATAGAGACTGTCCTTGAGTTCTAATATTGGCTTATGCTAGATTATTTTGGGCATGTGAAAGGAACGTTTTCAACAGCTGCATCCCAGTTGTGGAATCATCTGTCACAGGAGGCTCGATTAATCCTTTTCACTATTACGTTTCTGTTCCCTGATGCAAATATTTTTTGTTCAGGCAGGGTTGTTATTGTCTTGATTGTTATGTTGGCAGAATGTTTAATTGTCTGCTGATCTTTTAATCCTGTTAAGATAGCCCTTGCAGATACAGTTTGTGGTTTTGGATACTTTTTTATAGGAGAGATAACATTACGGGATGTTCTCCTTTGGCAGGCACGATCAGTTTCAGCCCCAAATTCTCCCTTTTCAGGTACACTGTTGGCAGAGCTGCGAGAATACAATTTAGAGCAGCAGCGTCGAGCACAGTGTGAGTCTCTGTCACCAGACGGGCTCCCAGAGGAGCAGCCTCAGACCACCAAATTGAAAGGCAAGATGCAGAGTCGGTGAGTCTCCTCTAAGCTGGTCCTTCTCTCCTTGTGTTGAGTATACTTCGCTGACTTTTCCCCTTCCCAACCCTGCTCCCTCTCACAGGTTTGACATTGCTGAGAATGTGGTGATTGTGGCCTCGCAGAAACGCCCCCTGGGTGGTCGGGAGCTCCAGCTACCCTCAATGTCTATGCTGACCTCTAAAACCTCCACGCAGAAGTTCTTCTTAAGGGTGCTACAGGTCATCATCCAACTGCGGGATGACACACGCCGTGCCAACAAAAAGGCAAAACAGACAGGCAGGCTAGGTATGTTGGGTAGGAGATCAATCCAGGCAGACCATGAGGTTGCATCAAGCAACTGCAGTTCAGAGTCCCCACTCTAAAGCTGAAATCAGGGGCTGAACCCCAGTAGACGGGGCTAGCTCTTCATTCTCCTCTTTCTCTTTTTTGTGCAGGTACTTCCGGTCTGGGCTCAGTTAGCAGCATCCAGGCCGCTGTTCGGCAGCTGGAGGCTGAGGCTGACGCCATTATACAAATGGTACGTGAGGGTCAGAGGGCCCGGAGGCAGCAGCAAGCAACAACGGTTAGCATGGTGCCTGTGGCGCTTGTAGGCCACTCATTTTGTTTATTTGAAACTCCTTTTTTCATTCTTCTTTCTCATTGTTTCTCCTTTATGGTTATCTGCTCTTGTCATCAGAGCCTCTTTGTGCAGGAGAGAGCTTCATCACCTAATCACAGAGATCTGTTCCTCAGAGGGAAGGCTCGCAGCAGCAGCCTTGTAATTTAGGAGCATTGCTCTTTGTAGCTGGCTGGATCTCTGCATCTCTTTTCAGAGCTGGCTGACAGATCTTACTTCAAAAATGTTCCCAGAATGTCTTAACAAATTGTGACCTTAGGGTTTTCCATTCACACAGTATTGTTCTGTACTCTTAACTGTCCCAACATGTATTTCAGGTTCTTTTTTCTAAGTGGGTGTGCCTCTAGCCTCTCAGTGGCTTTAGACTTTTTTTTGCTAAATGTCACTTATTTTCCTTTTCCTGAACATTGAGAGATCTGCAAGGAATGAGTGGAATGGAGAAGGAGGACCTGTGGTACAAGAGCATCCATGTACGCTTGATGCTCTTTTCCTCAAGCCCACTGTGGTAGAGCTCATTCTTTCTTGCTGTGAATATGTTAATAATACACTGTCATTTCTTTGCCAAATTGGAACTTGAGAATATAATTACTGTATTTTGCTTTGCCTGCTCATAGTAGGGAAGGTTGGACTATTTACCAAAGTGTTATATGGGAGCTCTTCATCTCAGATGGCAAATAGCTTTGTCAGGATCAGAAGGAAACAATGTTTTTGAGACTCCAGCAATTTTCCTACACTGTTTGGCCTAAGACTATTGGCTAAAAAATAGAAATGTTGCACTTATGGATCAGATCAGTTTGGCAGATTTCCCATTTTTGCTTTTTGCTTGTTGAAGTTATTAAATCTCTAATAAAAAAAATTAAAGGTAACCATTATGGTAGCCTTTTGGCAAATGTTCAAAAAGCAGTAGCCCGGAATCTCCTCTGTGATCTCATCTGACAGATGATAAAATAAAGCACTTCAGATGTTCTCAAGTTTACTTAACACATTCTGGGATTTCATTCATTCATTCTTTCACGGTCTGGACATGAGCTACCCAAAACTACTAGAGTTATAGGTTGAATACATGATCTATAACCATGGCTGTGGCTTACCTTCCTCTGCTCTTCAACCTTACTCTCTTTTCCAAGCCCCAAAGCACTCAGACTGGAGTGCTTGGCTGTGAATGAGCTGACATCCATTGTAGCTCTAACTCAGTCTGGATCCAGCATCTATTTTATACCTCCACAATCATGGCTGTGGAGTAAGGCCAATTTTTAGTTGCAGCAACCGTACTGCCTAGCTTAGAATATCACATTTATTGAGTTACGAAGCCCAGACTCTGAAGGCTTGTGCATGCACTACCTCTTACTGTTTTCTTTTGCTGCCTTTCAGAGACGTAACATTGCATTTACTTCTGGGTTTCAGCAGTTGGAAATACTTTATTATATATAAGACAGGATCTAGGTTGCTTGAATGCACAAGTACATCTTGTGTACACAACAACTGCTGATGAGACCAGATATGTGTGCAGTCCTTGACCCACTCTTTCCAGATACTTCAGTGGTAATTTCTTATTTGAGACCCTAATGCTCCAGCTTCACAGGAGGTTTTCCAACCAGCTACATTATAAATGCTATTGTAGAGAGAGATGAGCCTCCCACGCCGTGGGCTTTTCTCAATATAACCAGGTTTGCTAATCAAGCCATGACGTGCTTACGTTTATTGTTTATTTAACAATAAACTTAAGCGCATCATATTGCAGTAGCTGGAGTCAACAATATACTAAAGCCAAGCTGCCTTAGTACAGTATATAACCTCGATTTATGAGTTATCTCCTGCAGGAAAGGCCCTGATGACAACATCCCACTTCTTTCCACTGTTCTTTGCTTTTAAAGAACTTCTCATTCAAGTGCATGCACCACCTTTGAACTGTAAATGATCGGCCTTCATGCATCTCATGCTTCTTGCTGGCTTTTCCCCCTGCTGTCCTCTACTTTTGTAGCAATGCCATTTTGTTCATTTTCTCTCTGCAGATTTTAGCTTGTGTGCAGCAGCATGTTTAACCTCTTTTGGTCTTTGTGGTGGGTGGGAAAAGTAGTAGGGCTACCATGTACAGTTCAGTGTGGTCCATTTTCTACCCTTCCTTGTGGAAGTGATTGGGCTGATCTCCCATCACTTACTTCCTCAGTACTCCTAGAAGGCTGCAGCATTTACTGGTGTGTTTCTCTTCTCTTCAGTCGGAGTCAAGCCAAGCAGAGGGTTCTGTGAGGAGGGATGAATCCCCAATGGACGTGGATCAGCCGTCACCCACCACACAAGACACCCAATCGGTCGGTCAGTATCTGCGTGGGAGGCTGACTGGTGGCTGCCATTGATGTGGAGAAGCGGTTATACCTCAGAATGCCATCAGTGGAGAACCTGTGCATGACCCTGTTTTGCACTGCCCTGAGGTGTCTGAAATTTGGCACCTCACTGCTGAAAAGTTGAGGAATGATTTCCTTCTGATGTTGGCAGAAAACGCTTTCCAACTCTTGTGCTCTTTTACTTCAGTGCCCCCCACATGACACCACTGCTTTCCTCAGCCACAGAAAAATTAATTATTATTTTCTGCATCAGGACTATGTAATAATTAATCATTTAATTGTTGCTAGTCTCTGGTACAGGCCCTTGTTTGGTGTTCTGATATCATTATGGGCAAACACATTGTATGTCTCAAATCTGGGGTGCCTGGGGTGGGGTGGGAAGATTGTATTTTAGAGGTGCAATCTCGCTGGACTCAACTTTTTGTTTTCACAGTGTTGGAAGGGTCCCAGCAGGGTGAGAAGGAGAAAGAAGAACGTCCTCCAGATCTTCCTTTGCTCAGTGAACAGCTGAGTCTGGATGAATTGTGGGACATGCTGGGCGAGTGTCTGAAAGAGCTGGAAGAATCTCATGACCAACACGCTGTGCTTGGTAAGGTTCTGGGCTGTTTGTAGGTGTCCAACTAGTTTAGGCCTCCCTTCCTCTTGGGACTTCATTTTTTCTTCTTCTCTACAGTGCTACAGCCTGCAGTGGAGGCCTTCTTTTTGGTGCATGCTACAGAGCGAGAAAGCAAGCCACCAGTACGTGACACTCGGGAAAGTCAGCTGGCTCATATCAAGGATGAACCCCCACCACTTTCACCTGCCCCACTGACACCAGCAACACCCTCTTCCCTTGACCCCTTTTTCTCCCGTGAGCCTTCATCCATGCATATCTCCTCCAGCCTTCCCCCGGATACCCAGAAATTCCTCCGTTTTGCAGGTAAGCTCAAAGTACCAAACTAAATCAAGGGAACCGGAAGGAACTCTTTTATGAGAGTACCAGAAATACTACCATAAAAGAATTCATAATTTGTATGCATGATAAGTCATGGCTGGCACCATGCAATTAACTGGGCTCAATTTTGGGGAGAAGGGATTCTGGTAGCTGGAAAACCAGTAGCTGGTTGAGAAGATAATAAATATCCTACAATGGAATTATCAGTAACATTCTCATCTCATAGAGACACATCGCACTGTGCTGAACCAGATTCTGCGCCAATCCACCACTCACCTGGCTGATGGTCCCTTTGCTGTCCTTGTTGATTACATACGTGTGCTGGACTTTGATGTCAAACGGAAGTAGGTTCCAGGGTGGGATAATACTTGGGTTTCCTTTTTCTTTGGTTCGTTCTTTACAAAGCAGCATTAGAGAGTGGAAACAATGCTGTATTATGGCTCCACCTTTAAGCACTAGGACAGATTGTTACACAGTGGAACACGCTGATTTTCCTATTGTGTTTGAATATTCTTGGTGTTTTTAACTACCCCAGTTTGGGATGAGAGCAAGAGAGATAATAGTAACTTGATAGACTTTGATTTTGTTATAGGACAAATGTGCAGCTACTCTTCTGCTTCTCCAGATGTGATAAGTAAAAATCTCAATCACCCAGCAAAAGAGCTGCCATATTTTAGTTTTCTATGCCTAGGAAAACTCTCTGCTTTAGGTCAGCTTCATCTTTCTGTGGTCATAGCTTTGAAGACCACCCAGCGTCAGAGGTAATACTGCATGCTTACTCTTCCTTTGCAGGTACTTCCGGCAAGAATTGGAAAGGTTGGATGAGGGGCTACGGAAAGAAGACATGGCCGTGCATGTGCGTCGAGATCATGTCTTCGAAGATTCTTACCGGGAGTTGCATCGCAAATCACCTGAAGAAATGAAAAACAGGCTGTAAGCAATATATTCTTCTTCTCCAGTTGCTACAATTTTGCTATAGTCTCTGGTGGAATTAGTGTCTTGGCGTACACATTGTTATTAGTTGTTATTCTTGGGGGATTTTGAATGCTGCTCTCCAGAAAAAAAAGTCATATAAAGTACATGTGTAATTTAAGTTTTTCCTTAAACTAGAGACAGAAGATTGAGCTTGGCAGCTTTAACATCTCACTGCCTTTGACAGTTGCTACTATATATGTACACTTTCTTCCTCTTGTTAGGTACATAGTATTTGAAGGAGAAGAGGGCCAGGATGCTGGAGGCTTGCTACGTGAGTGGTACATGATAATCTCACGGGAGATGTTTAACCCCATGTATGCGCTTTTCCGCACGTCACCCGGTGATCGGGTTACCTACACCATCAATCCTTCTTCTCACTGTAACCCCAACCACCTGAGTTACTTCAAGTTTGTTGGGCGCATTGTGGCAAAGGCAGTATATGACAATCGGTTACTAGAATGCTACTTCACCCGTTCCTTCTACAAGCATATCCTGGGCAAATCAGTCAGGTGAGTAGTGCATTTGCTTTAAGACTCTTAATGAATGGATTCGTCTCTTGAGCTTTCCTATCTAGGAGTTGCTTCTAATCCAGTCAGTTGCCTGCAGGTACACAGATATGGAGAGCGAGGATTATCATTTCTACCAGGGACTGGTGTATCTCCTGGAGAATGATGTCTCCACACTGGGCTACGACCTCACCTTCAGCACTGAGGTAACCACACGTTATAGAGGTAGCCTTGTCCTACTCTCTGGTTCAGACTTGTTTAGCACTTTTCTGATGTTCTTTCCCCTCCCCCTTTCCCCTGCCAAATAGGTTCAAGAATTTGGTGTGTGTGAGGTACGTGACCTCAAGCCCAATGGGGCCAACATTCTTGTGACTGAGGAAAACAAGAAGGAATATGTGCACTTGGTGTGTCAGATGAGAATGACAGGTGCGTTGGGACAGAATGGGTCTAGGGCATGGCAGGGGCGAACCCAAGTTGAGATCAACATAGTTAGTCAATTCTTGGACTTTTTGAAACTTCTCTGTCCAACTAACTACATGAGAAATGGTAAATTATATACAGAATTGCATAGAGAGCAAATATGGAAAATAATTCATTTATAACTACATTCCACAGAGAATTAGGGATTAATTAAGGAATCTTTTTCCCAATGAAACGTCCTATTTTCTTCTGCAGGGGCAATCCGCAAGCAACTGGCTGCCTTTTTGGAAGGCTTCTATGAGATTATCCCCAAGCGCCTCATCTCCATCTTCACTGAACAGGAGCTGGAGCTACTAATTTCGGGGCTACCTACTATTGATATTGATGACCTGAAATCCAATACAGAGTATCACAAGTACCAGGCAAACTCGATCCAGGTTAGGCTTTCAATTCTGGGCAGTTGCCTGTTTATCTTTCATCTAGACAGGCAATGGTAAGATCTAATGGGGATATGTTGAAATACCCCAGAATTCATCATATTATTGCTACAAAAGCCTCATTGAGGTGGCTCCCTTTCTGAGACTAAACTGTTATTATATTTACCTTTTTGGAGATCCTCCATTTTTTCTGGAGGATCTAAATTTCTCATGGTTTCTGAACCAAAACAAAAATTCTGACATTGCACCCCACTCACTCCTTCCTTCCTTCCCTCTGTCCACACAGATCCAGTGGTTCTGGCGAGCACTGCGTTCCTTTGATCAGGCTGACAGAGCGAAGTTCCTGCAGTTCGTCACAGGCACATCGAAGGTGCCCTTGCAGGGCTTTGCTGCCCTAGAGGGCATGAATGGTATCCAGAAATTCCAGATCCACAGAGATGACCGCTCAACGGACAGATTGCCTTCTGCTCACACGTGGTAAGGGGCAAATGGGAAAGTTGGATAAAATCTATTATTGATACGTGGCTATTTCTCAGAAGAATACTCCCAGTTCTTTTTTCAGTGCTTCCCTCTGCAATAACTCCTTAATATTAAAGGAATAGCAGTGCTGCAGAATCCAAGCAGTTAATCAACTCCTGTGAGATCTGGAATTTATTGGCTACCCTTTTGTGTTTTTATACTTACCCCATGGCACATCTACTTAAGCAATTATTTTCCTGCAATACTTGGAAGAGTTTAATTATTTTGTGGAAGATTTCTGTACCACTTCAGTTAATCTCCCACTTACGTCTGCTGTGAGGGTGAAGGAGAAAAAACAGAAATGATGCAGAAATGAAGGAAGCATTGGTAACACATGTTTTTGGTTTGAAGAGTTGGTGGTGATTAATTCTTAAAGAGGGGAGTGCAGACCCCTGGTGGGAGTTATTGTCAAAAACACTGTGAGCAACAATCTAGCTGATTGCCTGTTCCCTGCCTTCCCTCATTTAATTACTGTTTTCTTCCACCAGTTTCAACCAGCTGGACCTCCCTGCCTATGAGAGCTATGAGAAACTGCGTCACATGCTGCTACTGGCCATCCAGGAATGCTCAGAAGGTTTTGGCCTGGCATAAGGGTGGCTCCAGCTGCCATATTTTTCTACTGTCAGACTTGGGGAGCAACGGGAGGGAGTGGAACCAAGCGATGCTCCTCCTCCTTTTCCAACCACCCGTGTGTGTGTGCGTGCCCTGCTGCCCCTTTACTGAAGAGAGCCACAGAACCCCAGCCAGTCCACCGTCTTTGGAGGCGGGGCGGGGTGGGGTGCAACCCGGAGAGAAAAAGACAAATTATATATACAAATATATATATATTTTTTGGTTTAGTTTGCATTTCTTAATTTGTGCTTGGAATGTGTTGATTAGGCGGCGGGAGGGAGCATTTGGATTCTTTTGTTGGTCTCTTTCCTTGGCACGCATTTGCTGCTGGAAGGGAACCTAAGGTTTAAAAAAATTCCAAAAAAGGAAAAAAAAAATAAAAGCCCACTCTTGATAAAATTGTTTGTGCCTGTATTCATTCAGGTAGGCGGGATGAAAACTGGAGAAACACTGGGCTTTGGTGGGGAAAAAGTCTTTGCGGTATTAGGATATAGTTACGCCAACAGAAGTGCAGTTTCCTGATTTTTATGTGAAGGCAAAGGTTATATAATAAAAAGTTGGAAAATAAAGTCTTTAATGGGGGTGGGAGCAGATTGCATACTGTGAGGTCATTGAACTAGCATGCCAAGTGGCTTTCTGAGTAATCAGTGATGCTTTAATTTGCAGTTCACATGGTGGAGAAAGAAGTTGACTTACTTAGAAAAATCCAGGCTGGCAAGACTATCATCCAATATATTGTCACTTTGATGTCCAGTAACATTCTCTGCTCTCTCTCTCACACACACACCCCATGCCATTTTTTTCCATTGATTTACCTACTGCCACACTGAAGTTAGTGAAATCATAATAATTTATCAAAACTTCATCCGGGCCACTGAATTTGAAGGCTTTTCTATTGCAATTTTGGGTTTTTTTAAACCTTCCTGTCGATTCCTACGCCTGTTGCAGGCTATGATTATTAGATGAGAACCAAAAGGACATGCTAAGCATGTAGAGTCAAATATGCAAACATCTGGAGATTAATCCCTGAAGTAAGTTTTTATGTTCTATGCCTGCTATTGGTTCCTTGGCAAGAGGGAAGATCCACAGAATTTGAAAACTTGATGGTTGTGGCAAGAAGCCAGGAGAGTAACAGTCTAAAGGTAACCGTGAATGCCCCGCTTCTGTGACTTCTTCCTAAGCAGTTGCATTTTAAATCAGGGGCCTTTTGTGTAGTTTTTTCCTGGAAAGATAAATTAGAAATAGGAGTATTTCTGCACAGCCTGAAAATTTCACTATGAGTTTGTACAGATTTACAAGATAAGGTAACATAGCTGAGCTTAAAGAAATGCATTTAGCAATTCCCAGTGTTAACTGCAGCATTTGATTTGTGCTTACTCTTTTTAGCTGGAATTGCCATGATTCAATTTGGGATTTTTTACGTGACTAATGTGTGTTCTGGTCATGGATTTACAGCCATCTCCAAGCCCTATGAAGGATTTTGAACTTTTCTAATAGTGCCCCTGCTTCCTTTAGACTGTTGGCTTCTCAGTCACTTGTGTGTCTCTTTCAGTATTTCTGTATGCACTGATCTCTCAAACAGAGATGAATTAATCCAAATCTATCCTTTAGTCCAGTTGTTCTGTGAGAATATAAGGAGTGCCTTGCCTGATCAGATCAAGGCCCTTCCTTCCTTGTTCTTTGCAAGAATTCCAGCAATCAGCTGGCATCCGATAGTCACCTGAAATTGACCAGTGGGTCAGAGTGCTTCTTGCCCACTCCAGTTTCATAGCTATTTTAAGCATCCTGGCCTATTACAGCCAGATACTCTCCCTTCCGCACTGTCTCTGAGAGAATAGGGTAGTGCCAATATATAGTTAGTGTGAAGAAGAGCTTGACTGCCACACTGTCTTAGTAAGAGGAGGAGAAAATTGTTTTGTGTGCATTTGTGTGAGGGAGCTTGTGTATGAGAATATATATGTGTATATGCACTTGGAAGTCAATTTTACAGATATGGTCTTATTTAAAAGGCAACTTTATTCAGTGCTTGTTTGTTTGTAACTTGTCCTTACTCTGCCCCTTCTTGAGGTTGGTCATCAACAAAGTTGGGCATTCCAGCTCTATTATGTATAGAAGGGAATACACAATTGAAGGCCCCCAGGCTATGTGAGCTTGCAAAAGCCTTGGCTGCAGCCCCCATGGGCCTCTCCAAAAATTGTCAACAACTTATAATGTTCAAGGTGACAGAAAAGGAACTTGTTAAATGCAAATGAAATCTTACTGATGATGTTTAACTATAGCCATATATAACATTTATATTTTGTTTTTCTTCTCTGTGAGCTAAGTACAATATTTTATTTATATTTATTTATATATCAAATTTGTCACTGCCCATCTCATTAAAAAATGACTCTGGGCGGTTTACAAAGCGGTTAAAATCAATTAAAATTACAATATAAAATAATCCTAAATAAATAGAAAACAAATATAATCCAAGGGTAGATGTTAAAATAGGCATTAACTCTGGGAGCGTCATCGAGGCACCAGCCACCCCCAGGATTGGGTAGGATTCTTGTCATCCCACGCAAGCTGGCAGAGCCAGGTCTTTAATCCTTTCTGAAAAGCCGGGAGGGTAGGGGCCTGTTGCTTTATTCTCCCTCTCTTCTGAACAGTGGTGATTGGATCAAGGTCACCCTTCATTTTTGTGACTTAGTGGAGTTTTGAACCTTGGTTTCTCTGGTCCTAGTATCACACTAACCATTGCATTCTCCACATAAGCTGGTTTCACAGATCATGGGATGCTGTGGCTTAATAGCGAGTGGAATACATCACAGTGGCTGTATTTCTACACTCTGCTAAGCCCAAAACAAAGCCTTGTATGGCTTAATGAGATTTCAAACAAGTCCTAGATTAGCAGCACAGTGCAGACTGATAGCATTAGATCCAAGGAATAGGGCATGCTCCAAACAAAATGTATAACATATTTCAAATGCTTTGCATTTATTTCTTAGTCCTTACAACAACCACTCCTAAATGCTGATGAATATATTAACCATAGAGAGTTCTGGGTATACATGAGTTGATTAAAACCACTGCATCAGTTTATAGCTGAGCTGAGATTAGCTCCAGAGAGGTTCAGCCTTTTTCTGACTTCCTAGGAAATATTGTTTCCTCCAGCCTTAGTACCAAGGATGAGGTTGAGCATTCCCACATTAGGAATATGCTGAGTTTATTTGAGCCTCACATCAAGTTTGGCCCACTTGATGAGCACCCATATTCCTTCTTAAAGTTGCACTGGAGAATGCAAAGATCTTATTTGATTTTTATTCTGCCTTTTTATCTCTCTCTCCAAGTGGCAAACATACCTAATACTCCAGCCTCCTATTTTTCCCACAACCACCACCCTGTGATGTGGGTTGGGCTGGAAGAGAGGGACCAGCTGGCTTTCTTGCCTAAGGCAGGATTAGAACTCATGGTTTCCTGGTTTCTAGGCCACCACCTTAACTGCTACACCAAACTGGCTCTCTAAATGTAGGTCCTCATATCTGAATATGGTCCTAGTTAATGTAACAATGCCTATAGGTCCTTCATCATGCTTTTCCTCTGCTTTATTGCTAATTCTTCTTTTGCCTCCTTTTTAGCTAATTATCATCCATAAACCTAAATATCTAATAGTTGCTAAGGTGACTTGCAGTTCATAATGCTCTTAGTTTTTCCCATGTTAATTTTAATGTAACTATTGTATCATTCAACCTACCTAAGGGTGGAGACAGGGAACAAAACCGGGCAAGGGGGGAGAGAGCTTTTAAGAGCCAGCTGGCTTCAAATACAACTCTAAACAACAAGAGCACTAGGTGACCTTGGCCAAATCCCTGTTCTCTCCACCTTAGTCCCCTTCCTACGATCTAACACTGGCCTCCCTTACAGGGCTGGTTTAACATTAATGTGCGAAGGTGGTCTGCTTCCTGCAGGACTGGATACTGATACACCTTCAGCCTCTCAAATTCACAGGACAACTTTGAAAAATTGATGCTTTTCAATCCAGCTGTTGGCCTAGATTTATTTAAGATTAAAAAGGGAGGGATGGTGAATCTTATGTATGCTACCCCTGCGCTCCTCTCAGGAAAGGTGGCTTATTAATGTGAGAAATCTGAGAATAAGGCACATCCTGCAGTTTGCTTAGGCCAGTGTTTCTCAATCTTGATAACTTTTAAAATATGTGGATTTCAACTCTGGAAATTTCAACTCTGGCCTGCTGGCTGGGGAATTCTGAGAGCTGAAGTCCATGCATCTTAAAGTTGCCAAGGTTGAGAAACACTGGCTTAGGCTAATATTAAGAAACTGGTGAGAGTACCTCTTAAAATGCATGTTTTTTAAAGTACAGCTCTAAGCATAAAAGTGGGGCTTGGATAGAGAATGGAGTGACAATGTACTTTCTAGCCACTTATACCAACAGTGAGAAATCATATTTTAAGGGGATATGTAAGTCAGCCATTGTAATTTGTTACTTGGATTAATAGTTGCCAGCCACAAAATGTAAACATGCCAGATTTTTCAGTGCTGTTGAATGGCCCCGTGGCCAATATTTCACTGCTCTCAAGGCTGTTACCCACTTCCTGATAAAAGTAGAAAACAAAATCCCCACATGCAATTGGCTCAACGTGGCTCTTTGTTTAATCAAAATGGAGCGGTGGAGCTGAGTGAGATGAATGTACAGCTTGGATCTCCTTCAGCTGCAAAACTATAAAGCTATGGAAGCAGCAGGAAAAAAAACAGAGTCTGCGATATCAAAAACATCTAAGGTATGGAAAGGGGGCAGTGGACTTGCTGCATTGTCACAGGTATGCACTACCTCTAGGAGAGAAGTAAGAAGGGGACAACCTACACTGGCATTACCTTTGTGACTTTGGAGAGCCAGTATGGTCCAACACCATGAACAGTTTCAGAGGTGTGATGTCAGTATAAGGTAATTTCCTTCTGAATAAATATCTCTAGGACTGGCCTGCAAGTTGTATACAGCACAAAGACGTTTGCAGCTTTCTTCTCCATTACAATCAGAAGAAAAACTACACTTAATTGCATGTTCTCATGTCTATTACTGAGTCTAAATTGTATTACAGTTCTAAGTTGATTCCATAATTTTTGCTGCCAAATTTGACTGGAACTGAGCTTTTCTAACTACATATTCATAATGAAATAATTCCTAGGCTGCTTTGGTGAAAGGTTGACGAAATAATACAAAAAAGATATTAATGCTGTGTCCACATTTAATTGGGTGCCGGTGCTATTGAACTTCGAAATAGACATTTATGGAAAGATGCTTATTGATAGTTATGTCCTGGGAGTTGTGCAGTTTCTCTGAACACTGAAATATTCATAGCTCTGAAATAAAGTAGCTTTAGTCATTTTGTTTTCTGCTTCTATATCAAATTTGTGAACAAAGGGAAAGAAGAAACAGATCTAGCTGGAATGAGAAAACAATGAAAATTAAGCAGCTGAGGAATCCAAGTCTTGTGGGTGAAATTCCAAGTATCTTGACATTTGAATGAAATTTCATCTCTCTGTCTGTACTCGCTCTCTCATCTTTATCTCATCTTAATCTCCAATTCTGCTTTGGATATAACAAAAACAAAATCCCAGATCTACGTCTTCTCAGTTAAGAGCAGTTTCAGAAATTCCTGCCTCTCTCAGACCAATTTTCTTCATTTTAGTGCTGAAGTATACTGAAGAACTTCAATTCCTCTCATTCTTACCTGGATTGGCCAGGCTGACTGGGAATTATAGACACCTACTTTGGGAAGACTGATCTAGCTTAATCTTTTGGAAAAGCTGACCTAGGAGAGGTTGCATGGTTTCTTTCACCAAGGGTTTTCACTGGTGCTCTCAGATGGGACTACAGTTCCCATCATTCCTATGATTGTTGGCTGAGGGTTGTGGGGGTCGTAATCCAAGCAGATCTGGAAGGTATTGGGCTAAGGAAACTTTAAGCCCCTATCCAAGCTGTCATTCCTGCCATCATTTCTGCTGAAGAGAGAGAAGACCAGCTATTCTTTATCTACCAAGAGAGTGAAAAGGCTGACAAGGCAGGATGAAACCAGTGAGCTAGCAGTGTTTCCTAAACCACAATTGTGGCAGTGTCATCACAAGAGGCATTTCACAGGGCCACTCTGACTCAGCCAATGTAGCAAGCAACTCGGTCACTGGTTACAAGAACAGGCCTCATTCAGCCAGTAAATTCAATATTGGGAATGAGAGTTTGGGATGGTCCTGAAGGAAGTATCAAAAGAGGGGATTAATCCTTGCTGTATCCTAGCCTTTCATAAGTGGAGCCAGGATTTCAGATTTTTTGCCATTCTGACATCAAGTTAATGTGCAAGTCTGGCTCCTCTCACTTTCCTAACTCCACTTCTATGTTCCACAAATTATACTAACAGTACAGATATGCTTTTCTCAGAATGTGAAGAAAGCAACATCTCTAAACAATGGCCGCCTTGAGTCTGAGAGATGGGATGTACAGCTTTGGATAGATCTTGGTTGTAATAGTGCAGAGAGCTGAAAATAAGCACACTACACATATTCTGATTTTAGAGGTTGTATGTGTGTTTGTGTGTTTGAGGGCTGCTGTTTTTAATACATAATTCACAGTATCAGCACTTCAAACTAGTAACCGCAAAGTGTGATGCTACGCTTATATATGGCTTTTTCTGTCTCTACTGTATGTCCACTCAGTTGACTTGAATTTTTGACATGGTTAATACTCCTCAGCACAGATAACTTTACTGCTCCATTTTTACATTATGAAGAACTGGTGTGAAAATTTAAACAAAACTTCTGATAATTCAAGAGTATCCCAGGATTACTTTTACATCAGACAATACAATTTTTTAAAAGTGGAAACATTCATACATGTCAGTAAGCACCCTAGAAGACTTGGTATAACCCAAAGAACTACTTTTCAAAATAATTTTTATTAAAGTTTAAAGACACAAAGATAAAAAACTAATACAAATTAAGAAAAATATAAAAGAGTAAAAATAAAAAGTGCAGAGAAAAAAAGATTAAAAAAAAAGAATATAAAGAAAAAAGATATATATAAAGAAATGACTTCCTCCTTCATCACAAGTACAATTTCAGTGTCAGGCCTAGCCCAAGGAACTCCAGGAGACCATGCAGATCCAGTTCAGCAATGTTTATTAGCTACAACCTCTAGCAAGAATCTTCCCAGACTGAAACTACTTCCCAGGGTCAGCCAGTAAACACAGAGTGAATTCCTCAGGGAAGTGCCAGCCTCATCCTCTTATCTCTTCCCCTCCCTTCAGGAGACAAAAGAGGATGCTTGCCTCCCTGAGTCTGGCCTTCATAGTTCCATTCCATCACATCCAGTAACTTATCACCTTCTCTGATACTACCACAAAAGATATTTTCTTCCCATAACTCATCTCTTATCTATAAACAAATTCTTAAAGCCTTGTCATTCAGTCCTAATCAGCAAAAGTCCATTAAGAGTTACCAGAAATAACAACAAATATATTTTAACTTCAATGAAATAAACCCACTCTATATTCTTTTACTTTATTTTTTACATAACATCACTTTCTCTAAAAATAAAATATTCCCATAACTCATCTCTTGTCTATAAACAAATCTTTAAAGCCTCATTATTCAGTCATGGTCAGCAAAAATCCAATAAGAGTTACCAGAAATAACAACATATATATTTTAACCTTGATCAAATAAACCAACTTTATATTCCTTCCCTTTGCTTTTAACAATCTTGATCTTTAATCTCTTTAAATAGTGTCCCAGAACTTGATTTCTTTTCATTTTCTCTTTGTCTCTTTTCAGAAGTTCCTTCAAAACTTTAACACGTCTCTTTTGTAAATCCAAAATAAGAAAGTTATCCAAGTCACTCTTCTGGTTTGTTATTTATATATCCCTTTTAATTATTTAGACATCAACCAGTTTCATTTGTAAATCCAGTGTAACATCTTTTTCCACATCATTCTTATAGCCCATCATTTTTAAATCCATTTTCAGATTCACATTCAAGTCAGCCTCAGTCTGTTTTGTCCAGTAAAATCTCTTCCTCTTCGATAACCTCTTTTAAATCCATTTTTATAATAGCAGATAAGAGTAATTTCTGTCCAACCTTCAAAGTCTCACCTTATTATGTTTTTTTTCTAATCAACATTTTCCCATGAGAAGGTTTCTTGTACTTAATTTCAAAATCTTATTTCTTCTTTCAAATCCATCTGGCCCCTTAGTCTGTTTAGAACTTTCCAAAATCAACTTTCTAATCATCCTTTTGCTGTTTATTCCAAAATAAGACTTTTTTAAGTCCTTAAACTTGCATAAAATGTCTTTTGGTAAGGATTGAAGGAAACTCACTCAGTGTAATGAAATTTGCCATTCTGAAGGTTCTTAATATCCAAAAAAAGTTAACAAACAATTTCTAGAAGTGATTAAGAAAGGAAGTATGCAACCCCAGTGTCCTTTTGAAAGGTAAAAATGACAATTCTCCCAGATCCCAGAGCTCTAAACCTGCTGGAGACCGCTGCTTTACGCAAGGAGCTGCTGTCTAGAGCATGAGTGGGCAATCCCGAGTCCTCTCCTTCTCCGGAGAGGAATTCCAAAAAGCTGGTCCATTCACCAGCTCTCCATTCTGCCACAGTAATCAGCTCTGCTCTCAGCAGAGCTGTCTTCAGTTTGCCATTACTTCCCTGGGAGTCAAGACATGGCATAACCCGAAGAACTACTCAAAGCAGAAAGCAAATGGTGACACAGCTTTATATTGATGGCATTTCTTATTTGCCTTTTTATAAGGTTACACTGATATATACTGCATGTACTTACTCTGCAAGAGCATTGCCAGATGGCCAGAAAAGCAATGACCACCTTTTTGCTGGCCCCAAAATGTTGAAATGTCTACACTTCAAAAGACCAAGCAGCTGCTTCAATCACTGATTCAGAGTCTGGCCGGAAAGTTGACAGCCCTGGATGATCATTAGCAACACGGTAATCCTTAAAATAAGCAAGGAACTAAATGTATTAAGAAGTTGCAAAATATGGAGCTTAGAAGTTGATATTCCAACATACGTTATTTCACTAATGTGTTTGGGGAAAATGTATTGTGTTTTATAGACTATAGCTGACCCTGAAACAGCTTGTATCTTGGAACAAATGTGCAGCCTGCTGGGCATTTGAGAAAATAAGCAGAACTTTGGCCTGGCTGATATGACTGGAAGAATACAATAATGCCACACTTAACAATCTGTCTACTGAAAACCCACATACCTTCATGTATTCCTAGCCAATGAAAATGCTGGGTCAAAAGCTAGAGAAGATTGTCAGTGAACAGGTACAAATCCAGCAAAAGCATGCTAGTTCAGTACTACTATATTCATGTATCAACGATGTGCCTTCTTTTAAATTACAGATATTCCTTACTTGGCAGCATAGCAGAACCATATATCATGTTTTTAACCCCTACTTTTATGACACTGAAATATAGAGGCATAGACAGACACAGATATAGTTATAGGCATATATGGTGATTGGATGGTGTAGGCAGAAGAATGAATTGGTATGCTGGTAATAGGAGCACCCTTGAAACAAAAGTGTTGATAAGGAGCTGCAATTTAGGACTAGGGATTACCTGAAGACTGGCACTGGCAGAAGCACAAAATGATGTTAGAGCTCCACATAGCTGAGGTCACAAATTAATCATTTGTGAGCTCAAAGGTTCCATCCCAGACTTCTCAGCTTTTCCCTCACCTTCTTCTGTCACAGAAAGGAAGGATGGACCATCTCTTTGGGCTGTGTATCCTCTTCCCACTGTTTCTGTCCTTCACCTTCTCTAACTGTAAGCAACAGTACTCTTGAGTCTTGTTTCCCAGGACTGAGAAGAGAGGGAGGTTTTGTGGAAAAACTCAGAACGTGCTGGGATGAAGTGGTATGTTTGAGTAGGAAGATGCAAGTAAGGGCACTAAGATGATGGCAATAAACTCTTGTTTAGAAACCAGTACTCCATTAAAAGCAAAATTTAAAAACTATAACACACGGAGTTAGTTTGCACTACCAGCACTTTACTTTGACTTACCTACACATTACTGAAAGAGGGAATACAGCATTCATTCATTCATTCAATTTATATAGCCGCCCATCTTACATACGTGACTCAGGGCGGCTCACACATTTAAAGACAGCATTGCGTTAGCTCATGGTTTGGAGAGTTGAGGAATGACTGAAGGGCTATTACCAATTTCACTTCTTGCCAGTTGAGTAACCAGCACATTGACAAAACCAGGAGCTTCTATTACATTGTAGCATGGAAGTCTGGATACAGGATTTTATTTTATTCCTCTGTATCCTCTGTGTATCCTGAGTGTTACTGCACGCACCTCCTAGTTGATGGGATGTAGGTAAGGCAGCCTCTAGGTTAGAAGGTTTACCTGGCATAGAACAAGGTGAACATGCTTGGGATCAAACTAGGCTTTGGTTACATTTGTGGCATATTGACCACAATATGCCCAAACTAACCAATGCTGTCCTTCCTGTAAGCAGGGAACACTATCTGCACCATAGGTAGGACAAATACTGGCAACCTAGTTTATCTCTTCTCTGAAGATGCACTGAAGATGTTACCTAGTCAGGTAATGAAACATCTGCAAGAAAACAACCAAGCTCAGAGAACCCAAAGGACTCCACTATCTCTTCTCTGTCTTACTAAAAAACCTGAAGAGTGAAAGCCTTGATTGACCAAAGCCATGACGGGCAGTGGAAGCCATATCTATGGGCCTCTTATCTGTTGTCTCTAATTTCCTTTGTTTATTACTACTTACACTCTATTTCTGCCCCAGAAATGTTGCATACCCAAAAGGGAATAATGTGCTGGGTATGTATATCTATATGCATTTCCTCTGCAGTTTGTGGCCTTCAGTACTCAAATCCCAAATCGGATAAAACTGATAACCTGTCCGCAGAACACAGTGAAGCCCCAGAAGCCCCATGGCTCGTGAACATCTATGGCAATGGCCAGAGATGCCAAGGAATTATCCTGAGCAGTCTGTGGGTCCTGACAGCAGCCAACTGCTTCTTGCTGATGTGAGTATTGAGAGAAATTGCAACCATTTTGTTCCAGCTCTGCCCTTGAAATGGGTGACTCTACTGGGGAAGATAATACTCAACATCTTTCACTCTATCAGAAGGTCTTGCAGTTGAGGATTACAGAACCAAATCCCTGGATCGAATTAAAATGAGCTGTTATGTTTGCCTTGCAGGAATCCGAGCCAAGTAGAGTTGACTGGATCTCCTGGGCATTTCTCTGCCAAGACAGTGAGTCAGTTCCTGCTACATCGGGGCTTCAGTTCTTGGAATAAAGCACCCAATAATGATCTGGGACTCATCTTGCTTGGCCAGCCAGTTAATTTAAGAACAAACAACACGTGGCCAGCTTGTATCCCTCAGGAAGAGAAACCATACAATACACAGGAAGAATGTAGGATTTTCGAACGAGGCCAACAGGGTGAGTTTAGAAGTGCTGTATCATGGTTTAGGAGACTATTGCTTATTTAGCAAACTGACCTAAGGCTATGGGTCAAAGCTTTCAGCATAAAGGTGACGTTTGTTTTTCTTAACCTAGCAGACTATAGACTGGATTTGGTCTCTGGCACATCTGTGAGAACTGCTGTACAAGCAGAGATCATTAATTACTTAATTTTTACTGCCTTTATGGCTATGAGAATATTTTAAAACATATATTGAGAAGCTAGAGAAGAGAACAAGCAGTTCTTTCAGCATTCAAGAATATGAGTTTTCAAAAATTGTTTACATATTCTAAATCCACATTCCTGCATATAGACGGAGACGAAAGAAGCTTTGTGGTGAATCCCATGAACTAAATTAGACTAGTTGAGAATCTTCTCTCCTTCTCCACAGGATCCATGAGATGGTTCCTAAAGGAGACCATGGTGGAGGCTTTGAGCATATCTGACTGTTCCAAGCATTGGCCTGACACCACAGAAAGGCGGAACTTGTGTGTTACAAAAAAGGAATCTCCCAAACTTACATCTTGCAAGGTAACCCAAATGAATGGATTCCTTTGGACTGTAAATGGGGAAAATATTTCCTCTTTGCTTTCCAGGATTTTCCACTGTTCTATTTTCTATGGCATAAAGTTACTCATCATTATTATTTCAAAGAGCAAGGGAGGTCCTCTTCATTTATCTCCAGCACTATTTCTGGATTTCTAGCTATAGAGCCATTCTGAATCACCGAGTCAATTATCTATTCTTGTAGAAGTAGATAGGATTTGATAAGCAAACAATCCTATGCCTGACATTAGCTGGATGAAGAGAAGCACATAGAATATAATAGAAGCTCTGTAACACTGCAGAATACAGCACCACTATGACATTCTATGGCAGAATTATTTATTTAATTTATTTAAACAACCTGCATGGCCACTCATCTCACAGCAACAACTCTGGATGGTGTACAAGAATTAAAACCAACAATCCAAGTAATAAATGTCACCAAAAAAAAAAAAAAAGTTCCAACTTACAATAGGGGAAAAAAAGCAATAAGAACCAATAAGAATCAATCAAAGTAACCTCCCAGCCCAAATGCCTGGGGGGAACAGCCAAGTCTTTAATGCCTTACAAAAGGCTAGCAGGGTTAGGGCATCCAGATCTCAGATATGCAGAAAAGCTCAGATATGCAGGTGTTCCACCAGGAGAGATACTACTATATTTTATATTTATATTTATAATATCCAAATGTTAGGCTCTACCTCCATGGTCATCTTGCCTGGCTGATTCTCATGCCCTCTCCTCTTTTCAGGTGCCAGTGGGCAGTCCCGTGATCTGTCAAGATCCAGCTACCTGGGATTGGGAAGTGATGGGCCTCGTAAGTCAGAGCTTGCACAACTGCACAGTCCCTATCCTGGCTTCTCAGCTTTTATCCCATCTACAGTGGCTGAAGCGAGTGGGAGCCTTAGAGAATCCTCTCCAGCCAGAAGATAAATTACCTTCAGCAGCTGGACAGCAACCTGTAACATTATTGAAACCACCAACAGTTCAAACACCATCAGTAGCCCTCCAAGTGCCTGTAACACTTCCAGTTGCAGAACAAACATTTAAACTGCCACCACCAGAAGCAGCCATAACAGCCTCATTGCCACAAGTGCAAACAACTACAATGACCACCACTCAATTGCCATCAACCAATCTGCCATCACAGGAAGCAACTACAGCAACCACCACTGCATCTCCACCAACCAAACCTCCAGCACTGGAAACAATCACAATAACAGAAGCAACCAAACTACCACCAGTGGAAACAGCTACAACCACCACCACTCAATTGCCATCATCCAATCTGCCATCACGGGAAGCAACTATGGCAGCCACCACTGCATCTCCACCTACCAACCCTCCAGCACTAGAAACAATCACAATAACAGAAGCACCAAAGCTAGAAAGAACCATGACAACCATACACTCATTAACCCAAACTGCAAAGCAACTTAGTGTAGTGTCTCTAACTACAAAGAATTCTATTTTGTATTCCTCAGAAATAGCAAAACCTGCCCAAGAGGCCAATAATGTAATTCTTACAACAGCCCATGAATCATCACCTATAACATCTGCATCCTTCTCCCCAACCACAGAACCACAGCATGCGGCACCAACGAGTTCTGGACAGCTGCCACAGGAAGCATCTTCCATTCCAGGATGGTCTACAACTGCTGGGAAGGCATCAACCAAACTCTCTTTCACACCTCAACAGCAATCATCTGTAACTTCCATAACAACACTTAAGTCGCCATCTGTTACCTCTTCCACAACCAAAAAAAGCTCTGAAACAATGGTAACAACAAAACCCTTTTCCCAAACTCCAGAGCCACAGCATGTAATACTTACAGCTACTGGGCAGCCACCACAGGCAACATCTTCCATCAGAGGGCAATCATCTGTCATGGCCATGCAAACTTTGGTAGCACCCACAACCAGGCAATCACTCCAAACATCATCAACTGTCATACATCACCATTTAGTAATATTGCCACCTACCTCCCCAAGGCAGTCTAAACCTTTGTCACCTCCAAGCACAAGATAGCGCTTCTTCCACAGCTCTATTATTCACACTTTAAATTTCGGTCCACTGGTTTTATGGGACTGAGCCCCAGGAGAAACCATGAGGAAGACCTCTCACTTGGTCCTGCTCTGGCATGTCTTCCCAACCCAATAAGATAATTCCCATCTTGTAATTCTTTGAGCAGATAACATGAATGCACAGATAAGGATGGCATGAAATAACAGCTCCCATACTTATCAGTAAGATGGCAATTCACATGGATCGCAAAATTGATGAATGATGTGACTAAGAACTTCTATATTCCCTTTCCTCTCATAATCTGGGGCTTGCCGGTCATCAATCTTTCCCGACCCCAACTTGCCATCCCTTTGGAGTGGAATATATTACAATAGATTAACTCATTCCAGATCACTGTCAGAGAATCTGAAGTCTGAAGATAGGCTGATCCTTTTCTAATATGTTGGCCTTTCCCTTCAATATGTGGGCTAAAGCCCCATTTTGTTTAATTTCATATAATGTAATTATTTCTTTTCAAAATTATTAAAAAGTGCTTAATCCTTACCACACCTGTTACATTAAAAAGTAATTCTTGTTCAGTTGTACATGCCTCATTATTATTTCAGCTAACAATGACTTTGGGCTATTTGACTATTTTTGTCTGATTCTGCAGTCTTCAGGCACTCAGTCACTCATCTAAGGATAATGCAAGAGTCTTTCCCCAATTTGTTGCATAGCAAGTTAATTATCAACAACTTTTTAGTTTTGCAATCTTTCAACAGCATTAAAAAGAACCAACAATGAGAATGTCTCCAAATTTACCAAACAATATAAAAAATTAATAGCTATAGATAAGCTGACCTGTCCAGCACATATGAAAAAGATGTAGAAGCAGGCATTTACTTTCAGTGTTTAAACTTAGTAACAAATTATATGCAAATAATAAAATAATTTGTATAGTATTTCCCTACTGAGAGATTTGGCCTCGGCTTACCTATTGTGCAACTGGTTACTTATTTATGTTATCCAATTTCAAAAAAGGCTCTGAGCAGTTTACAATAACACAACAGTAAAATAGAATTTAAAGAAAGAAAAAGAACCAATCCCCAAACTCAATGACGATTTCCTAACCGCTGACACACTGAGATAAATAATACTAAGCAACAATCAGCTACTGACAGGTAGGAACCCATCATACCATCAAAGGATTTCTGAAAGAGCCAGGTTCATGGTAGCTTTCTGAATGACAACAGGTTTGGTGCTGACCTGACTTCAAGTGGAGCACTATTCCAAAGGAGAGGGGCAGCTACAGAAATGACACTCCTTTGTGGTTCCTGATGACAGCAGTCCCTCAAGGAGAGGACTTGCACCATTTCAGAAAGCCTTTGGGAATTAATGGTATGGTGAATCCCTCCCAGTAGCAGTGATTGTTGGTGTTAGAACTGTTTTCCTTGGTGGTTAGAGGAAATAGATGGTCACTGATCTGGATCTTCTTGGATATAAGAAATGCAATCAATGACAGGCCTCATATAACAGATATATGAAAAGGACTATAATTCCCCAATGCTTCAAGAGATGGATCAGTCAACAGGGGCTAATGGGAAGAGATTACATGCATTTTTCCAAGAGTTCCTGTTTTGTATGCAGAGATTGGTACTGCTTTGAAACAGAAGTGGATAAATTTTGCTAGATTGTCTCTCTACAGGATGTCACAATTCTTGGGCCCTAGCAGCTGATTCTAGCAAATGAAGATGACTCAGAATTAGGACTGATGGTATAAAGGTAGAGAAGAGTCAATTTGCAAGAAAAGACTCAGAGAAGTATTAAGGAGTTGATACTTGACCCTGAGTCACTTTGTGAGCTAAGGCTGAGTCTGGGTGATAAAAGCTTTAGGACAGAGGTAGAGGCCCTGTCCCACTTGTGGTTTACAGTGGAACCATAATACCCTGGCACCCCCATGTTTTCCTCCTGACCATACAGTGATGTTAGCCTGGTAACCCTAGCCTGTAATTTAAACAGTCTTACAGCATCACATTTTGCACTGCAAAAGTAGCTTCCCCCATTTAATCTCCAATGGTCCCACCACAGTGCCTAAGCTCTCTAATGTTTCGCCCCCTCTTATCCTGGTGTGATGTGGTGTGGTGTGTGGTGTGGTGTGGTGGTCTTATCAGGTGACCTGTTGCTAGTATGATCAAAGGGGTGTTGGGGGGTATGCTGGGAGACACAGGTATACCCCTCCCCTCTGATCACTAATTAACTTCTATGATAGCCAGGTCTGTCCCACCACCTCCCATCTCAGTGCTATGTTTTCTGAGTCCCTCTCATACCTGTTATCCCTCTTTAAAAAAAATGTGCTTCAGGCTTCCAAAAGATATAGGAGAGCACAGCAGAACTGCATTATTTGATTTAGGGGGGGAAATTGTCCCAGTCAATGTAGCAAGCTTATACTGCTTCATTGCAAAGCTCTGAAAAGAAAGAGGGTTGTTGAAGTGGACTGATTGTTGGTCACTGGCCCAGAGATTAGTCAGTGTCAGCCAGCTGTACAGGACCTAACCAGGCAGGTGTGGATGTGGCTGGATCATCCTCCCTCATCCCAGCGGCTGCAGATGCCTCAGTGACTCCCTGATTGTACTTTTAACAGATTGCAGAATCTCTTAAGCACTGCTTAGTTAAATATGCACACACAGAGAGGGTGTACAAAAGAAAGGCCCCATAGGCTCATCACAATATGTTTTATTAATTTTTTTTTTCAGAGAAAGTGTTACTGTACTTAGAAATGTTCAAAGGTCATGTGTCAAACAAGTAAGGAAGCGTTTAGGAGAAAACAGCAACCAATTCAAACATCTAATGTAACTTATATAATAAACCGTCTATGGGGCCTGACTTTTGATGTGTGTGTGTGTGTGTATACACATACATACAAACACACTTCTATAATCAGGAGGCACCATCTTCAATTTCAGTTTTAATATTAAATTAATACAGTGTAAAATAACATAACATTAACCAACAACTCAATATAAAATTACCAGAAAATTAGTGGGCGAGGGAACATTAATTGCAGGAGATCACAGGAGGAGCCTTGGTTCATGGATTATTTTTTTTTTAAATTAAGATCCCTCTGGAATATCCTCTAGGAATACTCCCAAATACCAGCTGAGATAGATGACCCTGGTGATCAAAGACTAGCAGAGCACATCCACGAGCACCAACTAGCAGTCAGAAGACATGATGAAATCTCCTTAATCTCACAACACATGGACAGACTTAACCATAGTTTTAACTGGGAAACTGTCAGCATTTTAGACCAAGATAAATCCAAAAATGCAAGAGAATTCTTGGAAGTCTGGTATTCAGACAAGGCAGCAATTAACAGACACACAGAGATAAACAGCATCTACATACTATTCAAAAGAGACAAAAGACCAGAAGATCACCTCACCAGCAGTCATCACCCAGATAAGCAAAGGTTACCACCAGGCACACAATCAAGCAGTAAACATAAGCTAATCAAGGAACTATCAGAGGAGCAAAACAAAACCCCTACCCCCACCAGCACTGGCAAAGCATGCCACAGTATATAAATAGAGAGCAAACCCCATCCCATTTTAGCACTGAAGATGTTACCTAGCCGGGTAATGAAACGTTTGCAAGAAAAGAACCAAGCTCAGAGAACCCCAAGGACTCCACAGTTCAACCCTGAGCTACACATATTCGCCTCTATTGGTGTTAAAAACTTGGAAGAACAGAGCTGAATTGAACAACTGGTTGCATGGTTTCTTTATATGATATAAATAATCATATAAAGTTTACAATCTAGACTACAGGGGCTATGAATAATTTTCTTTAAAAATGTTGTGAACCTATCTTTCCACCAAAATTCTAAGCAACGTCATTTTGAAGTATAATTCTGTTATTAATGCTTCATTATCCTTATCAGCTGTATGTGTAAGTTGGGATATGTTGTACGTTTTATTGCTGCATGCACTGATGGTAATTGCTATTTATCTAAACAGGAGGACATAGTCTTTTCCTAGCAATGTAGGGCCTCGGGCTAAGACATCAGGCCTGTTTCTCTTTGCTGAAAGGGTCTCTTCCTGCTTCTTCATGCTGGACGGCTCTTAGAATCAGCTATGACAGCAAGAGGAAGAGGACGGTGAGCAAACATGCAGGGAAGAAACAAAAGCATGGGGTGGAGGAACTACTTCCAGGATCTGCTGATTAGTTAGGAAACTGCTATAGATTGGATTTTACTTGAAGGCTGGCAGCTGGTGGCCATCCTGGAAGCCATCTAGTTTTTTTTCTCCTGAGAGCCTGGTAGAAAGTGAAGCAGGATCACTGGATGGAGAGGGGGGAGATCAGAGAGGGAAGACATGAAAAGAGACAAATCTGCAGACATGGCAGGGAGGGGGAAGGAATACCTGACATTCCACAGAAAGGCCCCTAAGGCTGGAATCCTTTTTCTGCAATTTATCTTCTCTCCCTTCTGAACTGCTTTGCCTTCTCCATACCTTGCCCACTTCTAGTTCAGTTATGTGCACTTCCAGCTTATCTCTTGTTTCTCGCTTTGTTAAAGAAGCCAAAGCACATCAATTTCTTAGGCTTGTTTGACTATTGTGTCTAGAGGGTACAGCACTGCAGCTCAGGAATTCTGACCCTAAGGCTTGGCCTCAGCTGACCCCCCAAATGCACTGCATCTAAGTTGGGGTTGGCAACTTTTCTGTGACTGAGGGCTACAGAAAGAGTTTTAGGGGTCCTGCCCCAGCAAAATAGCCAAAGCCTCCTTACACATGCAGGCAACGCTGGCGTGGGTTTTTCTCTTCTTGTTGTGGAAGAACTGGTGGATTTTCTTTGAGTGTTTTAAAACTATGTTATGCTTGTTTTTAGGGCTCACACTATGGTTTTTGAATATCCTGCATCAAAATAGTAGGAAACGGAGTGTCAATTTTTAGCAAGCATAGTCAGAGAGGTTAATTTAGAATATGTTGCCCTCCCCTGTGAGTCTAAATTATTAAGCTAGGCAGTACAGACAAAAGGCAGATGGGAAAAAAGTAGGTTCTCTAGAATATTTGATCAATATCAACTGTTTTGGATTTTCTGTCTTTTTTCCCAGTCTCGGTATGTGGAGAAGACCTTAAAATGGATGGGCAGCAGTTAGTCTTGATGGGATGAAGAAGGCAGAGCAATCTCCCTCTGACTTAGCCTATAACAGGTACAACCATCCTGCAAAGCTACCTGGTGTCAGGAAATAATTGGCAGGTAAACAAGTGATTTGTTTCCTTTCTAGGGTATTTTCCCTCTAAAGGGGTTTGGGAGACATTTCCTGGTTCCAAGAATGTGATCTGGACCCCATATCCTCTTGGGGGGTATGGGTCCCCCATGTCTTGCCTGTTTTTTCAGGTCCCATCTGCTTCTGCCCTGTTTGCGCTCCACAGCGTGTTGCTAAGCACCCAGATCCCCACGGAACGCCTTCCACTGGCACCTGCTGGCAGTGGGGATAATCACAGCCCCCTCCCTTAATCAGCAGTTCATTGCTCTCTCATCCCCACCACTACAGCCTCTTTCCCCTCCCCTTAATAATGTTCCCCAGCCCCCCTTGCATGGGTTTGGGGGACCCTGGAGCCGTGGGAACTCTTCCTGCTGTGGGTGGCATGCAAACAGGATGGGGAGCGGGAGACAGGACTAGCTCTTGCTTAGAAAATGATTCCTAACAATAAGACCGTAGGATGAAAAGAAGCATTTGCACTAGTCTGGGAAATCTGGGCAAGAGGCAGAGGGGGAGAAGGATAACCACTCAGAAGGTGGAGGGCACAGAGATTTTCCCACTGTGCACTGCTACTTTTTTGTTTCCAACAGGAGCATTGTACTTGAGAGTTCCCATCATTCTGTGCATTTCCCACGTGTTCAGATTCGGGGGAGTATGGTGCGGTGTTTAATCATGCAAACGTTCTTAAGTAGGAAAATATGGGAGATAAGCAGGGAAGGATGGGATGAGAATGGTCGTTTAGAAAGCCACGCACACAGGACAGGAGAATCACCCCAGACATAAAATGCACACATCTATATTCAGCTACAGAACAGACCTTTTAGACATGCTGTTAAAAAAAAGTGAACACAAAAAGGATGTTGGCTTTCTGTGCATACAAATATGGGTTTTAGAGGACAGCTTGCATTGACTCTTCTTAGGAAAATGTATATAAAAAAAGTTAAGTAGCTTTTAAAGTAAATGTAATGTGCTAGTGATCTATTTACTCCTTCCTGACTATACTAGCAGGATTTCTCAGGAAGTTTTTTTCCCCAGCCTGACTGAAAATGCTGAGGTTGAATTCAAGGCCTTCTGCAGGTGCTTAATGACAGAGCCATAGTATTTTTATCCCAGAACCAGGGACCATCTGTATGCAAACATATGCTAACCATTAAGTTATAGCTGCTCCCCACGCAGCTCTATTCAGATACTATAAAGACCTCAATTTTCCTTAAAACTTCAGAAAAAGAAACTTGCTGGGTGACTATTTCTGACCCTAATTGGGCATTTTAACGCCTCTCAGTTGGCACCACTTTCCCCAAGCCGGTACCCTCCAGATCAGTGTTTTTCAAACTTGACTAAGATGTGTGGACTTCAATTCCCAGAATTCCCTAGCCAGCATGCTAGGGAATTAAAACTGCCAAGTTTGAAAAACACTGCTCTAGATCACGTGTTGGCCTTCTGCTCCTTTGCATCTGCAGGACACTTAACTAAACACTCATGAATCAGGACCTTCCCATTTTGTTCAGCTTGACTCTCCAGGAAAGTAGTATCAGATCAAATCAGTTGTATGGTTCTGATCAACTGGATCATCTCTGGCTTCCACTGAACCCTCACATCAGTCCAGAAGGCTCTTGTCCATTGACACTACAGGAAGTCGCCCTTTCCCCCAGTTGTATTTTCTAGAAAATATTAGCTTGGAATGTGGTAAATTTCAAATACACCTTTGTGGATAAGTGAATTAAATGAAATCGGTAACTTATGGTCACCCCGCTTTGAGCTTCCACAATCCCACGCCCTAGGTAAATGCACTCTGTGTTCAGCTTCCATGAGCCATGTTTTCATGATTCTGTTATCTTTTCTATATCTAGTTGTTTCCTTTGTACCTGAGTGTGTCTTTGCACTGCTGCATTTGGAGCACTTTCTTTAGCACCACAGTACAGTATTCCCTCTGGCCAGCAGTTTAAGGGAAAGCATCACACTAGAGGAGGCTGGAGGCCTGGGCTTCCCCTGATATGCATGCAGGATATAACCTCAACTCCAGAAAGTAAGCTCCAAGCCATAAAGAAACAACATTTTTTCTCCTCCTTAAGGCTATAACCTCTGAAGGAGCAGCAGAGGCTTTTGAACAATAGTTGCACTTTGGAAGTTTTAGACTCGGCTCCGGCCTTGTCTTCTGGAGATGGAACTGAATGAGGAGATTTCCTACCTTTCAAACGGGGCAAGCCATTGCTGCTGCATTTGGGGATCCGGGTAGCGCCCTCGCTGCTGAGGGGAGAGCAAAGCCTGAGGAAGGCAGGACTAGGCCTAGGCCTAGGCCTAGCTTTCTAGGCCACAAACAACTCAGAGGCTCTCCAAACAGCAGCAAAGCGCTACGGAAGCCACTCTCTGCTGCCCGCCCTCTAGCGGTGCGCCAGGGTTTTGCAACCCAGACAACCTAGAACTTCCTTCCAATCTCGGATGCATCCGGGATACTAGATTAATACCTGTTTTATTTTTTTTCTCCGAAGCAACTGGCCAGGAAGGGCTTGGGAGGACACTGAGAACAAGACTCGGATATAAACCCAGTACGGAGAAGGGAAAAGAAGGCGGCACAGGCACTTAAAAGTCACCTCGTCGCTGCTTCCCAGGACCTGTCTAAGCGTCTTTCTCTGCCGTGGACTCGGGGCTCCACCCGCACCTGATCTCCCCTCCCGCCTTTTCAAGCTCCGTCGCCAGGCTCGCCCCTGTTTCTGGCCCCCTCCTTGCTGCGAAGAGTCAAAGGTGCGGCCAGGCGCTCGCGTGCAGCTCTGGAGAGGAATGGGCCTCCGGGCCTTCCTGGATCGAAAGGTGGTGGTGACAACCAGCTCCTTTCTTCCTTCGCCGCTTCCCGCCACCCCGCCTCAGGTGAAAGGCGCCCGGCCCGGCCCGGCCCGGCCCGGCTCTGTGGATTGGCTATAACAGCCGCAGCAGCCAAAGGAGAGAGGGGCGGCGTGGAAGCGCCCCGTGGATCGCAGCCGGGATCCGCCGCGACCTGACGGAGCCAGTCCTGGCTCCATCCCCTCGGGCGGATGAGACGTTCCCATCTGGGTCGCTTCCTCGCCTCCTGGTCCCCGTCCTTCGCCCGGAGGCCGGTCCCCCCCTTGGATCCTGGGGGGAGCGGGGAGGGAGCGGGGCTCCCCCCACCCGCCCCCCGCAGCCAGCCTGCCCTCCCGGCTCTAGGAGGAGTCGCGCCGCGAAGGGGTTAAGCCGTCCCAGCACGTCTCAGGGGAGGCAGGGTGTGCTTATCTGCTCCGGAGAAGCACGGAGCTTGCAAGCCTGTCCTGTGGGAAACGCCGTGCCCCGGGTCCCTTCGCAGAGGTATAAAGCCCGGATCGCGGGGGGCGGAGGGGAGGCAGACATGTCCCTCCCTCCTCACAGCCGCTTGTCCCGCTGGAGTGGAAGAACATCCCGGAGAAACTTTCCTGGGCACAGCCCAGGGAAGGAAAGAAGAGCTGGCTGGAGCTAAACCCGGGGACTTGATCTCGGAGCGGAGAGCTAACGCGGGGTAAGGGATCTCTTTGCTCCTGCCCTCTCCGGGCTCTTAAGCCGCTCGACCTCAGCTCCAGACTCTCGTGCTCGCTGCAGAGATCTTGCTACTCTCTTATTTCTGCCGCCCCCGCCCCCCAACTTTCCCGGTTTTGCCTGTAGGCTCAGCCTATCCTAGATTTCCCGGGCCCTTTGTGAAGCTGCCGGTGGTGCCACCGTGGGAGCCGCTTCGGCTTTGGCTTTAACCCTGCCCTCTTCACGGTGAGCCGGCAAGACGCCTGGCAAGACTTCAGTGGGGCTTTGCGGTCCGCGGTCAAGCCTGCCTCCGGGATCGCCGACGATTTTGGCGGAGATGCTGCCAGCTGCTGAGCTGAGCAGGAGAATCCCGGCCCCGAAGTTAGCTGTTTGGGCTGGAGCGAGGCGAGGAGGGCGTCGCGGTCGCCCTCGGGCGCGGAGCTCGGCTTTGTGTTCTCCTCCCAGGGTGGGAAGAGCGCCGGTGCGAGCGAGCGAGCGATAGCTTGGCGAAGGGTCTGAGCTGGGCAGACGGTCGCGTCTTTGAGCGCCTAAGGATGGATGGCAATCGACGGGGGCCAGTTGGGACTCCATGTCCCAGCCTGCGCTGCTCCCTTCGCTGCACCTGGCTCAGGTATGGAAGCGGCAGGTCGCAGCACGTCGCAGACAGGACAGGACGAAGCGCGTCGAGACACAGAGATACGCACGCACGCACGCACACACTCCGGGGCGGAGGGGGTGAGAGAGGAAGAAACGGGGCTGGCAGGCAGATCAAAGCCCCCGGCGGGCCCTGCTGGCACCAAGTCCCGGAGCTGCGCTGATGCTGGGGGGACTTGCTGCTGGCATTGTCCCCGGGCACCTGTTCTGTGGCATGGGGAAGATTATAGCTCGGCTGGGGCGCGGGGAGGGATTGCTGCCGTTCCTGCGTCCCTTGTACTGAGAGTGATGGCGTCAGGAGGCCACCGCAAAGCCCAAGCCTGCGTCCAGAATGGCAGCTCGAGCCTCGGTGCCCTCTCCAGAATGAAGGGGGCCGTCCCAAGATTAAAGGATCCTCCCCGCTCTGGGTCTCTACCTATATTTGAGCGCGGGTGTGTCGGACCCCGGCAGGGGTCGCTCTTTCCAAGGGAGTGGGGGCTCTTAGCGATGCAGGCGGAGCCCGGTAAGGTAGTCTGCCTTTTTTCCCCATTTTTCTTTTTTTGGGGGGGAGGGGGGAGGAGAGCCCATCTAGGGTCTCCCATTCTCTAGCCCCGACTTCAAAGGTCTGCTGGCCTGCAGGAAGGGCGGGGGAGCTACAGGAGAGCGAGCCTTTGAAGTGCCCATCAGCCGCGGCCGCCACTCGGGTTACAGCTGCTTGGCCCGGGGCCCGGTGGGACGGGCGAGGAAGGGAACTTTGATCTTGGTTACTTCCGCACAGCGCCCTCTAGGCCCCGGCCCGTCCACCGCTTCCCTGCAGCAACGGGGCGTCTCTGCCTCCAACATCCCCTGTCGCTCCAAGCCCTTCTGGAGAGGTCCAGCCGGGCATCACTCTTTCTCTTCTCGTAGGTGCCTGCAGGATTTCCCCCGCCATGGTGCCCTGGGCAACCTTGCTTCTGCTGGGGCTGTTGTTCTCCTGCTGCTGTTTGGGCCACAGCAGCCTGACAGGAGCGCCCCGTGTCTACCTCACCTACAAAGGTAAGAGACGCTCAAAGTTGCTCAGGTGAGTCCCAGGAAAGACTGTACTCTGCCTTCCAGAAGGAAGTGGCAGCGCTTGCTCTCCTGGGTGGGCATATCTGTATTCAGAGAAGGGAGAAAGCTACAAGGTGGCACTGGGGTGGGCAAGGGTGGGACACGGCAATCCATAGTAAAACTCTTGACAGAACAGAGAGCGTTTTTCCGTTTGTATGAGGAGAGTCATGTGGTATTCAAAAATCAGAAAGAATCTGGTAGCATCTTTTCAGACTAACATTCATTAGTCTGAAAAAGCGCCACCTTTTGATTTTTGTTTTTCTCTTTGTTTCTTAAAGGGTTATATGCGTCCCATCAGTCAGCCAGCCAGCCTGTTAGCCTAGATAAGGGATTTCGTGGCAATAGATTACTCTGAAGGGTTAAAAACAGAAGGACAAAAAATAAGTTAGATAAAGCCTATCTTTCAAAGAACAACAGTGAAACTACTATATATGACTATGAGTTTTCATTAGCTGAGGAAGAGACTATCCATGTATTAGTTGGACTATGACCTTCCCCAGTGGGACCGGTACATGGTGGAGGGTGCATTTCTCAGGAAGACTGGATTAAATCTAGGTTTCCTTCCTTCCTTCTTTTCAAGATTGGAAAGGAAGGTATTGTAACAAGTTCCATCTCAAAAGGGGCTTTCCTATGAAAAAGAAGAGCAGCAGGAATGCTTCTTTAACAGTTAAGTAACATTGTTAAAGTAAATGAAGGTCTTCCTCAAGATGACATCAACTCCTGATAATATCATGGAGGTTTCCGTGTAGTTTTCTTGGCAACAAAGTGGAATTGGTTTGCCGCTGCTGACCCTGGGATTTCCTTGTAATCTTCCATTCAAATTGAGCTAAGCAGTATTTCTGAGAAGGTTGACTAGCTGCTGTTTAATGCTAAAAGGGGTGATTACGAAAAATGCAATGACTTACTTACAAGTAATTTTAACTATGCACTCTGATAGCTTGAGTAAACATTTTGGCTGTCCCAGGAATGGATTGTTACCAAGGGAAAAGAAATTACTCCTAGATCATATTGGTGCTCAGCTCATGATACTGGTGCCCAAAGCAATCAGCTGTATTCCCAACTTGAACTGGGAAGACTCAGGACCACAAGGAAATGTTCCATTGATACTGAATCATTTTCAGCCTTAACAATTCACAGACAGGTTGTGAGGATAAAAAGAGATAATCTCCAGGTATGCTACCACCAGCAACTTGGAGGAAAAGGGAATGTGTGTGCTTCTTATCTCTGAAAGCATAACTGCAAATGGATCCTTGTGGGACAGCAAATAGTGACTGTCAGATTAAAAGAATTGCTTTGTTGGGATCAAACGAATAATCTGCTTTTTTGCCAATAATTCTTTCTACCTATAGTGTCAAACCAAATACCTTGGAGATTCGCTAGTGCAAAATAATTTCTTCTCTGTGAGTCAGCTGCTACAGAAAACAAAGCTGTTACTCTGTTAGATAAGTTTTCAGTCATATCTAACAGGGTAACAGCTTCGTTTTCTGTGTGTTAATCTCTTTGTTCTATTTTAATGTTATTTATGGTAATGGAAATGGGTTCCTGTGGCTGTGTTATGTCGGACCTAACAGAAACAGATGCAGATCTAACAGTTCACAACTGTTTGTGTATGTCCTGAATAGCAGCAAGTTTTGTGTCAGCAAACGCTGGTGCAAATGATTTCAAACTCTCATATTCCCAAACAGATTTCTGAACTGAGATGGCTAATTGCACCTTTAAAAAAAGGCAGTTTGTAGGTTATAGATTTTCTCAATGGCATTATGGTATGGGTTTAAACACCCTGTGGTGCTGGTGAGTGTTATGTGTGCAGAACCACCCTCATGGGCAGTTTAGCCATGTGGACCCTAGGCAGCCAATCAAAGCAGCTTGTCTGCCCATGATGGATGCATCAATTTGGCGTGGCTGTCATCATAGAGTCACACCCTTGCATGTTTCTATATTGCCAAAATGCAGAACGATTGCCCGGATGGTTTCTGTTGTCGCTGTGGAAAGTGTTTTTGTACAGGGGTACGTGTGTACAAGTTACTGCTATGCAGGCACATCGTACCATCATGTGGGGGTCCCTCTGCCTCCTCCTCTGCTTCTGCAAGCCTTCTCCCCCCCCCCCAAAAAAAATATATCCTGTGACCTTGCTGGGTTCCCCCTACACTCTCTGTTCTCGGGGATTCCGGGATCTAATTACTTGCCAGCCACTGGGGGAAAGGATTTCCCAGAAGGGCTTAAAATACCCAGCATGCCATACAGAGAAGGGACTAGAACACGGATGGATTCCCCATCCCCAAGCACATTGTGGGGAAGGGGACGAGAGCGCTTGGGTTGGAGGGGAGCTTAATGGCTGGGGTGTGCACGCCATGTCCCCTGCTATAGATACCCTGCTGCTGTCCTCACCACAGTTGCCTCGCCGTCCTTTTCTGCAACTATGAAAACGTAGCTCATGGGTACATGTGAAAGGGAGGGGGGCACATAAAGAGGCAGCAAGAGCCTTGGCCAAAGGACAATTCATTCCTTTGGGCGGCAGCAGCCTGGCTATAAAAGGCAACGCTCCAGTCATCACTCCGGTTTCTCTGAACATGAGTGTGGGCCTGAATGGGTAAGGAGGCATGCTTAGGGCTGTGGACATGCACATATGGACCATAAGGGAGATGCGACTAGTGAAGATGTCTGGGACTTGGGTCTTCCGCGGAACTAGGTGGGTTATGTGCCACCCTGGCAAGAGGGTTTCTGGTGGGAAGTTCGGCCTGAGTCCTCTGTGGGAGCTCTCCAGGGAGGCAGGTGCCTTCCAGGGGCAGTTACCCACCACAGTCCATAGTTCAGGTCCTGTGGATTGTTCTGGGTTTCAGGGATGGTGATGACAGATACAACAGCAGGGCTCTGGGACCACGTCTGTTGTGGCTCAACCACAGGTCTGCTACATACAGGCAGCATGTTTGGACGAAGTGGGCCCTCTAAGGGATGTTCATGCTGAGGCAGGCCCTGTTCTTATTACAGCATGGCAAAGTCTTTGAGGGGGCCCTGGAATTGCTGGTTATAAATCAATCCTCTACCTTGTTCCGAGGCCTGCCACATAAAATAACCTTGCTTGTTCATTCTATGAAACTGATGAATGGCAATGGCAAACAGAATGAATTATTTTCTGGTTGAACCTCACCCTTGCCAGGAACACACTCCGCTTTAGCCAAGCCATTTTCTCTCAGCTTTGGTTCTTTATGTAAATAGGTTGGACCTGCCCTCACGGAGACTAAGGCAGGTGCTGGGTTACAGGATCAGAGGGTTGAGCGGGTGATGGTGCATACAACCTGCCCTGTTCTTGCTCCTCAGCTATCCTGCTGCCCTTTGGCGCAGTGGAAAATGCACCATCATTTTCAGTGTTGAAAGCACCATAAGCTGCCAGTCTGCTCCATTTCTGGGTAAAGGGAAGAGCCAGGGAGGTCCATCTCAGGTGAACCTGCCCACCCATCTCCCCTCTGCAGTATGAAGGATAAGAATCCTGACTTCTTTTACTGGGTTATTGTAGGAAGTACCACTAGATGATAACTAACTCTGCTTCCCCTTCTGAAAAGCTCTAGAGCAAGAAAACTGGCACCCAAGATATAAAATGGCACCCTCTCGTTCCATCTACAGAAGCAGCTGGACTAGCTGCTGAATCTCACTTCAGAATTAGCAATGGGACAGCATCTCCCTCTTAGCAGAAGGCACCTATCTAAGTTTAGGAAGTCAGGCCACTTGGTTCTATTCTCTACAGAAAGGAACATCTAAAGTGTTCCTTCGTCTCCTACCCAATTTGTTACCTGAAGTTGTTTCACTTTGCTTGACAGTAAGACTAATCCTGACTAATGTACATTATTACCTTGTTCACCCTTCAGATAACACAGAAACATAAGTCATTATTACTGTTCTATGGTTGCAGAAGCAATTATTTGTCTGAGCAGAACTCAGCCTGCTTTGGATACTTCTTTAGGGAGGATGTGGGGCTAAGGGTAAAATAGGTACATGAAGCCTAAAGAGCTTCAGTCATTATGCCAAAGATCAACATGCTCCCCAGTTGCACATCCCAGGCACATGTGGCACATTGAAGGCTTTTTCTGACCACAGCCTCCTTCGATCTTCTTGTAAGATGAGAGATGGTTTTAACATTTCCTGATTTCTTGTTGGCACCTCCAAATGCCATCCCTCCCTCTTCACAAGTATGGGGGCCTGTGAGATAGAATAGTGAGGGGTATGTGGGCCCCGAGGGGTCCATTTTTGCCAAGGCATGCTCCTATGCAAAAGCTTCCTTGTTTGCAACAGAACGGACTTGTTCTGGGTATGGAAATTCCAGATGGAATCCAGGAAAATCTTGTGGGCAGATTGTTCCCCCCCCCCCCCCCATATCACTGAAGAAGCCGGTGATTTCTGCCCCCACAATTCTGATGATGTAGCAATTACACCTGGATTATTTATTTTTCCTGGAGTAGTCAATTAGGGGAGTGAGACCTTCTTCACCTGACATCCAGTAAACCTCTGTCCTCATTATCAGCATTCCACTGGTGCTAAATGGATGCAGGAAGAAGAGGGAGGTTGGGAAGATGCTTTGCAGATGTTCTGCCTTGAAGGACTGAATTAATTCTCCATCACTGTCTAGGACACCTGATAATCCAGTTTTGCTAGGTTGTGTATACATTCCTGGAAGAGATTAATGCCATTGCTATATACCCCCAGTGTTATATAATGGTCATTGTATATCAAATCTGGGTAGTATGCATGACACAGCCTACCCCTGGGCATATTGCCATGGGGCAGACTGCCATTATTTCTTGGGGCGAGCATGATAGTCTCCCACCTGCCATGTGTTAATGCCTGGGGAATTCCATCAGGTTTCCAGAGTTCCTTCCCAGCTTCCAGAGGAGAGATGGGAGATGTCAACTGAACTGGACAGAGAGAGGGGAGATTGGTTGGAATCCTGCAATTCTGCTCTTGGGCTTGGTTGTTTCTTTAATTTGATCTTAATTCCTCATCCACCCAGACTCATCTCTCCCCCCATCTGTTCCTCTTTGACCTCCTGGAAGTCAGCTTTTTTTCCTGGCTTTAGCCCACTTGCCTAGAGGGATTAGGACAATTTTGGTCCCTGATCTCTGAATTCTTGCCCAGACTTGACTACAGAGCATAACTGGGACTGGCTGGTGTCCTCTGGCCTTGTCCCCAAGGTCACCACAGGTGGGAAGTTTACCACATCACTCTCTGATCTGTGCCTGTGGAATGTGGCTGGGGGATTGCTGGGGGATTTAGACTCTTTGCTGTACCAGCCGCTGAGCACCCCCCTCACCCACATTGGCTCCGCCTTTGCCACTTCAAGGGACCAAAATACCCCCTGAGCTCAGCCCAAGCCAGGCCAGCCCACCCCACCCATCACATGGATTGACATGATCCAGTTGCTGCCCTTTCTATGGGCAAGAGGAGGGGGGAAAGGGTAAGAAAAAAGGCAGATCAGGACTCTGGGTTTTTGTCCTCTGTATGGTCAGGAGAACAGTGGGTTGGGGAGATTTGTCATAGAGGACAGTTCTCTTCTGGAAGGGTGGTCAGGGGACAATTGCCTGTAAGAAAGCAGCCCTTGTAAAAGGACTTTTTGGACCTAGTTCAGATGAAAAGAGTCATAGGAAAGAAGAGTAGGGAGAAGTGAAGGCCTTGGAGTTGCCCATCAGTGATGAGTATTTGGGCAGCGGATTGAGTGAGTTGTCCAGTTATAGCCTTCCCCACTATAGTAAGATTGCCAAAGTTCACTTTAAATAAATAATGATTCCTAAAAATGTATTTCCATTAATATACACATTCAGTATGTAAATGGTGTCCTACTTCTCAGAAGTAGGAGATTGTGAAACTGGTACTTGACTCTGAGGCTCTGTCTCCACAGAATTGTTGGAGACCCGCACTGCTCGCCCTTTCAGCTTCAACTTTAACACAAGTGATTATCGTATCTTGTTGGTGGACCAAGACCAGGAACGTCTCTACCTGGGGGCACGAGATTTCCTGGTGGCCTTGGATCTTCACAACATCAACAAGGAGCCCCTAATTGTAAGTCTGAAAAAAGTCCTGCTGGATCAGTCCAGAATATTTATCTTACCCAACGTTTTTATGCAGTGGTTGCTGACTCCTTGGGTTGGGTTGACAGACGCCATAGGGTAAAGCAAATAATGCAGTGGGATAGGTGGATGTTTTGTGAGATGGATAGGGTTCATTGGGCTGCAGATCAAACTAAGAAAAGCCAGTGGCAGATGGCTGGAGAACTGAGAAAGCCAAAAGGGTAGGAAGAGATCTGGCATCTCAAGACCATCCTCCTCTCTCTCTCTCTCTCTCTCTCTCTCTCTCTCTCTCCAGATCCATTGGCCAGCGTTACCAAACCAGGAGAATGAGTGTCGCCTGGCAGGGAAAGGGCAGAGAGTGAGTGGCAATTTTCTGCACTGTTACCCTGTGCTTAGTGTGTCTATTGGCTTGGCTTCAATGCATCAGGTCTCTGTGAACTGGAAATATGTTTGGTTTTAAGTGTCCAAAAGCGATCTGATTTCTTCCATCTCTGGAAGGAAAATTGTTGCTTTGGGTTTTGTCCCAGTTGCTCTTTTGATCCTACATAGCCCAGGATCCTTATCTGCATATTCCTGGGAAGAGGGAAGATACGAACATGGAGACTGTATTAACTCCTGCCTGGTAAACTTCTGTCTTCCGGTCCATGTCTTACTTCTTCATGTCCTGTAGGGTGAATGTTTCAACTACATACGGCTTATGGAGCCCTTGAACCGTACTCATCTCTATGCGTGTGGAACAGGGGCTTATCATCCAGTCTGCATCCTTATCAACCGTGGTTGGCGCTCTGAAGTAAGAAAAATGACCCACAACCAAATCACCTCCTGCTGGAAAAGAACCATAGAATAGCTTAGTGATAGAAGACATCCCTCTATTTTCAATGTATGGCATCTTCGGGGAACTCTGGGGAAGATAGTCTGTGCAGAAGATAGTAATGAACTCAGCTGGCCAGTGGTCTACCTTGATATAAGGTAGCTTCTGTATTTCTATGAAGGGACAGTCAGGAAGAGAGGGTAGGTCAAAGAATAGGAAGGGGGGACTGGAACCCCAACTCTGAAAGGGAGTTCAGTTCCAAGTGACTTGCATTCAGAGTAGGTTTCCATGATAATGGTCCTGTGGTCTTCTCCCCATTTGTCCCTCCACAGGAATACCTGTTCCGGATGGTGCCTCATTCACTGGAACCAGGCAAGGGGAAATGTCCTTATGACCCCCGGCAGCCCAGCATGGCTGTGCTTATCAGTAAGTAGCTTTGAGTGAGTCGAGTTGGATAAAGTATTGCTAGCTTATAAGGTGCCACTGTGCTGCTGTATATACATCCTTCTGGACAGCACCTATACATGACCACATGCTGTTGCACACTGGACACTGTCAATCTATAGCTGTTAAACCAAACCTGCTTTTTCTTGGGTATGCAATGGTTGTCCCCCATAGCTGTCACACGATCCCACAAAAATATTGTGATTGGTTTAAGCAGTTGCTGACATGTGCTATGTGTGCGTTTCCATGTGCTCTCTGAATTGCAGGTTTCCTTTGAATCTGAATTACTGCACCACCCTGCTATCTATAGCTCCTATCTGATCTTTGTCACTTTTGCATTTGTTATCGGGGCTGCAGGAAGTAAACAGCTGACTGGAGGGGAACAAAGTACTTGGGAACCGACCTGCAAGAGAAGCTTTCATTAATTGCACAGAAATGCTTGGGATGGC